>OX155898.1:22992788-24231842 GCA_944588485.1 Phosphuga atrata | reverse complement strand
ACTAGACAAGCAAGACTAGACAGACAAGACTAGACAGACAAGACTAGACAGACAAGACTAGACAGACAAGACTAGACAGACAAGACTAGACAGACAAGACTAGACAGACAAGACTAGACAGACAAGACTAGACAGACAAGACTAGACAGACAAGACTAGACAGACAAGACTAGACAGACAAGACTAGACAGACAAGACTAGACAGACAAGACTAGACAGACAAGACTAGACAGACAAGACTAGACAGACAAGACTAGACAGACAAGACTAGACAGACAAGACTAGACAGACAAGACTAGACAGACAAGACTAGACAGACAAGACTAGACAGACAAGACTAGACAGACAAGACTAGACAGACAAGACTAGACAGACAAGACTAGACAGACAAGACTAGACAGACAAGACTAGACAGACAAGACTAGACAGACAAGACTAGACAGACAAGACTAGACAGACAAGACTAGACAGACAAGACTAGACAGACAAGACTAGACAGACAAGACTAGACAGACAAGACTAGACAGACAAGACTAGACAGACAAGACTAGACAGACAAGACTAGACAGACAAGACTAGACAGACAAGACTAGACAGACAAGACTAGACAGACAAGACTAGACAGACAAGACTAGACAGACAAGACTAGACAGACAAGACTAGACAGACAAGACTAGACAGACAAGACTAGACAGACAAGACTAGACAGACAAGACTAGACAGACAAGACTAGACAGACAAGACTAGACAGACAAGACTAGACAGACAAGACTAGACAGACAAGACTAGACAGACAAGACTAGACAGACAAGACTAGACAGACAAGACTAGACAGACAAGACTAGACAGACAAGACTAGACAGACAAGACTAGACAGACAAGACTAGACAGACAAGACTAGACAGACAAGACTAGACAGACAAGACTAGACAGACAAGACTAGACAGACAAGACTAGACAGACAAGACTAGACAGACAAGACTAGACAGACAAGACTAGACAGACAAGACTAGACAGACAAGACTAGACAGACAAGACTAGACAGACAAGACTAGACAGACAAGACTAGACAGACAAGACTAGACAGACAAGACTAGACAGACAAGACTAGACAGACAAGACTAGACAGACAAGACTAGACAGACAAGACTAGACAGACAAGACTAGACAGACAAGACTAGACAGACAAGACTAGACAGACAAGACTAGACAGACAAGACTAGACAGACAAGACTAGACAGACAAGACTAGACAGACAAGACTAGACAGACAAGACTAGACAGACAAGACTAGACAGACAAGACTAGACAGACAAGACTAGACAGACAAGACTAGACAGACAAGACTAGACAGACAAGACTAGACAGACAAGACTAGACAGACAAGACTAGACAGACAAGACTAGACAGACAAGACTAGACAGACAAGACTAGACAGACAAGACTAGACAGACAAGACTAGACAGACAAGACTAGACAGACAAGACTAGACAGACAAGACTAGACAGACAAGACTAGACAGACAAGACTAGACAGACAAGACTAGACAGACAAGACTAGACAGACAAGACTAGACAGACAAGACTAGACAGACAAGACTAGACAGACAAGACTAGACAGACAAGACTAGACAGACAAGACTAGACAGACAAGACTAGACAGACAAGACTAGACAGACAAGACTAGACAGACAAGACTAGACAGACAAGACTAGACAGACAAGACTAGACAGACAAGACTAGACAGACAAGACTAGACAGACAAGACTAGACAGACAAGACTAGACAGACAAGACTAGACAGACAAGACTAGACAGACAAGACTAGACAGACAAGACTAGACAGACAAGACTAGACAGACAAGACTAGACAGACAAGACTAGACAGACAAGACTAGACAGACAAGACTAGACAGACAAGACTAGACAGACAAGACTAGACAGACAAGACTAGACAGACAAGACTAGACAGACAAGACTAGACAGACAAGACTAGACAGACAAGACTAGACAGACAAGACTAGACAGACAAGACTAGACAGACAAGACTAGACAGACAAGACTAGACAGACAAGACTAGACAGACAAGACTAGACAGACAAGACTAGACAGACAAGACTAGACAGACAAGACTAGACAGACAAGACTAGACAGACAAGACTAGACAGACAAGACTAGACAGACAAGACTAGACAGACAAGACTAGACAGACAAGACTAGACAGACAAGACTAGACAGACAAGACTAGACAGACAAGACTAGACAGACAAGACTAGACAGACAAGACTAGACAGACAAGACTAGACAGACAAGACTAGACAGACAAGACTAGACAGACAAGACTAGACAGACAAGACTAGACAGACAAGACTAGACAGACAAGACTAGACAGACAAGACTAGACAGACAAGACTAGACAGACAAGACTAGACAGACAAGACTAGACAGACAAGACTAGACAGACAAGACTAGACAGACAAGACTAGACAGACAAGACTAGACAGACAAGACTAGACAGACAAGACTAGACAGACAAGACTAGACAGACAAGACTAGACAGACAAGACAGACAAGACTAGACAGACAAGACTAGACAGACAAGACTAGACAGACAAGACTAGACAGACAAGACTAGACAGACAAGACTAGACAGACAAGACTAGACAGACAAGACTAGACAGACAAGACTAGACAGACAAGACTAGACAGACAAGACTAGACAGACAAGACTAGACAGACAAGACTAGACAGACAAGACTAGACAGACAAGACTAGACAGACAAGACTAGACAGACAAGACTAGACAGACAAGACTAGACAGACAAGACTAGACAGACAAGACTAGACAGACAAGACTAGACAGACAAGACTAGACAGACAAGACTAGACAGACAAGACTAGACAGACAAGACTAGACAGACAAGACTAGACAGACAAGACTAGACAGACAAGACTAGACAGACAAGACTAGACAGACAAGACTAGACAGACAAGACTAGACAGACAAGACTAGACAGACAAGACTAGACAGACAAGACTAGACAGACAAGACTAGACAGACAAGACTAGACAGACAAGACTAGACAGACAAGACTAGACAGACAAGACTAGACAGACAAGACTAGACAGACAAGACTAGACAGACAAGACTAGACAGACAAGACTAGACAGACAAGACTAGACAGACAAGACTAGACAGACAAGACTAGACAGACAAGACTAGACAGACAAGACTAGACAGACAAGACTAGACAGACAAGACTAGACAGACAAGACTAGACAGACAAGACTAGACAGACAAGACTAGACAGACAAGACTAGACAGACAAGACTAGACAGACAAGACTAGACAGACAAGACTAGACAGACAAGACTAGACAGACAAGACTAGACAGACAAGACTAGACAGACAAGACTAGACAGACAAGACTAGACAGACAAGACTAGACAGACAAGACTAGACAGACAAGACTAGACAGACAAGACTAGACAGACAAGACTAGACAGACAAGACTAGACAGACAAGACTAGACAGACAAGACTAGACAGACAAGACTAGACAGACAAGACTAGACAGACAAGACTAGACAGACAAGACTAGACAGACAAGACTAGACAGACAAGACTAGACAGACAAGACTAGACAGACAAGACTAGACAGACAAGACTAGACAGACAAGACTAGACAGACAAGACTAGACAGACAAGACTAGACAGACAAGACTAGACAGACAAGACTAGACAGACAAGACTAGACAGACAAGACTAGACAGACAAGACTAGACAGACAAGACTAGACAGACAAGACTAGACAGACAAGACTAGACAGACAAGACTAGACAGACAAGACTAGACAGACAAGACTAGACAGACAAGACTAGACAGACAAGACTAGACAGACAAGACTAGACAGACAAGACTAGACAGACAAGACTAGACAGACAAGACTAGACAGACAAGACTAGACAGACAAGACTAGACAGACAAGACTAGACAGACAAGACTAGACAGACAAGACTAGACAGACAAGACTAGACAGACAAGACTAGACAGACAAGACTAGACAGACAAGACTAGACAGACAAGACTAGACAGACAAGACTAGACAGACAAGACTAGACAGACAAGACTAGACAGACAAGACTAGACAGACAAGACTAGACAGACAAGACTAGACAGACAAGACTAGACAGACAAGACTAGACAGACAAGACTAGACAGACAAGACTAGACAGACAAGACTAGACAGACAAGACTAGACAGACAAGACTAGACAGACAAGACTAGACAGACAAGACTAGACAGACAAGACTAGACAGACAAGACTAGACAGACAAGACTAGACAGACAAGACTAGACAGACAAGACTAGACAGACAAGACTAGACAGACAAGACTAGACAGACAAGACTAGACAGACAAGACTAGACAGACAAGACTAGACAGACAAGACTAGACAGACAAGACTAGACAGACAAGACTAGACAGACAAGACTAGACAGACAAGACTAGACAGACAAGACTAGACAGACAAGACTAGACAGACAAGACTAGACAGACAAGACTAGACAGACAAGACTAGACAGACAAGACTAGACAGACAAGACTAGACAGACAAGACTAGACAGACAAGACTAGACAGACAAGACTAGACAGACAAGACTAGACAGACAAGACTAGACAGACAAGACTAGACAGACAAGACTAGACAGACAAGACTAGACAGACAAGACTAGACAGACAAGACTAGACAGACAAGACTAGACAGACAAGACTAGACAGACAAGACTAGACAGACAAGACTAGACAGACAAGACTAGACAGACAAGACTAGACAGACAAGACTAGACAGACAAGACTAGACAGACAAGACTAGACAGACAAGACTAGACAGACAAGACTAGACAGACAAGACTAGACAGACAAGACTAGACAGACAAGACTAGACAGACAAGACTAGACAGACAAGACTAGACAGACAAGACTAGACAGACAAGACTAGACAGACAAGACTAGACAGACAAGACTAGACAGACAAGACTAGACAGACAAGACTAGACAGACAAGACTAGACAGACAAGACTAGACAGACAAGACTAGACAGACAAGACTAGACAGACAAGACTAGACAGACAAGACTAGACAGACAAGAGACACAAGACTAGACAGACAAGACTAGACAGACAAGACTAGACAGACAAGACTAGACAGACAAGACTAGACAGACAAGACTAGACAGACAAGACTAGACAGACAAGACTAGACAGACAAGACTAGACAGACAAGACTAGACAGACAAGACTAGACAGACAAGACTAGACAGACAAGACTAGACAGACAAGACTAGACAGACAAGACTAGACAGACAAGACTAGACAGACACAAGACTAGACAGACAAGACTAGACAGACAAGACTAGACAGACAAGACTAGACAGACAAGACTAGACAGACAAGACTAGACAGACAAGACTAGACAGACAAGACTAGACAGACAAGACTAGACAGACAAGACTAGACAGACAAGACTAGACAGACAAGACTAGACAGACAAGACTAGACAGACAAGACTAGACAGACAAGACTAGACAGACAAGACTAGACAGACAAGACTAGACAGACAAGACTAGACAGACAAGACTAGACAGACAAGACTAGACAGACAAGACTAGACAGACAAGACTAGACAGACAAGACTAGACAGACAAGACTAGACAGACAAGACTAGACAGACAAGACTAGACAGACAAGACTAGACAGACAAGACTAGACAGACAAGACTAGACAGACAAGACTAGACAGACAAGACTAGACAGACAAGACTAGACAGACAAGACTAGACAGACAAGACTAGACAGACAAGACTAGACAGACAAGACTAGACAGACAAGACTAGACAGACAAGACTAGACAGACAAGACTAGACAGACAAGACTAGACAGACAAGACTAGACAGACAAGACTAGACAGACAAGACTAGACAGACAAGACTAGACAGACAAGACTAGACAGACAAGACTAGACAGACAAGACTAGACAGACAAGACTAGACAGACAAGACTAGACAGACAAGACTAGACAGACAAGACTAGACAGACAAGACTAGACAGACAAGACTAGACAGACAAGACTAGACAGACAAGACTAGACAGACAAGACTAGACAGACAAGACTAGACAGACAAGACTAGACAGACAAGACTAGACAGACAAGACTAGACAGACAAGACTAGACAGACAAGACTAGACAGACAAGACTAGACAGACAAGACTAGACAGACAAGACTAGACAGACAAGACTAGACAGACAAGACTAGACAGACAAGACTAGACAGACAAGACTAGACAGACAAGACTAGACAGACAAGACTAGACAGACAAGACTAGACAGACAAGACTAGACAGACAAGACTAGACAGACAAGACTAGACAGACAAGACTAGACAGACAAGACTAGACAGACAAGACTAGACAGACAAGACTAGACAGACAAGACTAGACAGACAAGACTAGACAGACAAGACTAGACAGACAAGACTAGACAGACAAGACTAGACAGACAAGACTAGACAGACAAGACTAGACAGACAAGACTAGACAGACAAGACTAGACAGACAAGACTAGACAGACAAGACTAGACAGACAAGACTAGACAGACAAGACTAGACAGACAAGACTAGACAGACAAGACTAGACAGACAAGACTAGACAGACAAGACTAGACAGACAAGACTAGACAGACAAGACTAGACAGACAAGACTAGACAGACAAGACTAGACAGACAAGACTAGACAGACAAGACTAGACAGACAAGACTAGACAGACAAGACTAGACAGACAAGACTAGACAGACAAGACTAGACAGACAAGACTAGACAGACAAGACTAGACAGACAAGACTAGACAGACAAGACTAGACAGACAAGACTAGACAGACAAGACTAGACAGACAAGACTAGACAGACAAGACTAGACAGACAAGACTAGACAGACAAGACTAGACAGACAAGACTAGACAGACAAGACTAGACAGACAAGACTAGACAGACAAGACTAGACAGACAAGACTAGACAGACAAGACTAGACAGACAAGACTAGACAGACAAGACTAGACAGACAAGACTAGACAGACAAGACTAGACAGACAAGACTAGACAGACAAGACTAGACAGACAAGACTAGACAGACAAGACTAGACAGACAAGACTAGACAGACAAGACTAGACAGACAAGACTAGACAGACAAGACTAGACAGACAAGACTAGACAGACAAGACTAGACAGACAAGACTAGACAGACAAGACTAGACAGACAAGACTAGACAGACAAGACTAGACAGACAAGACTAGACAGACAAGACTAGACAGACAAGACTAGACAGACAAGACTAGACAGACAAGACTAGACAGACAAGACTAGACAGACAAGACTAGACAGACAAGACTAGACAGACAAGACTAGACAGACAAGACTAGACAGACAAGACTAGACAGACAAGACTAGACAGACAAGACTAGACAGACAAGACTAGACAGACAAGACTAGACAGACAAGACTAGACAGACAAGACTAGACAGACAAGACTAGACAGACAAGACTAGACAGACAAGACTAGACAGACAAGACTAGACAGACAAGACTAGACAGACAAGACTAGACAGACAAGACTAGACAGACAAGACTAGACAGACAAGACTAGACAGACAAGACTAGACAGACAAGACTAGACAGACAAGACTAGACAGACAAGACTAGACAGACAAGACTAGACAGACAAGACTAGACAGACAAGACTAGACAGACAAGACTAGACAGACAAGACTAGACAGACAAGACTAGACAGACAAGACTAGACAGACAAGACTAGACAGACAAGACTAGACAGACAAGACTAGACAGACAAGACTAGACAGACAAGACTAGACAGACAAGACTAGACAGACAAGACTAGACAGACAAGACTAGACAGACAAGACTAGACAGACAAGACTAGACAGACAAGACTAGACAGACAAGACTAGACAGACAAGACTAGACAGACAAGACTAGACAGACAAGACTAGACAGACAAGACTAGACAGACAAGACTAGACAGACAAGACTAGACAGACAAGACTAGACAGACAAGACTAGACAGACAAGACTAGACAGACAAGACTAGACAGACAAGACTAGACAGACAAGACTAGACAGACAAGACTAGACAGACAAGACTAGACAGACAAGACTAGACAGACAAGACTAGACAGACAAGACTAGACAGACAAGACTAGACAGACAAGACTAGACAGACAAGACTAGACAGACAAGACTAGACAGACAAGACTAGACAGACAAGACTAGACAGACAAGACTAGACAGACAAGACTAGACAGACAAGACTAGACAGACAAGACTAGACAGACAAGACTAGACAGACAAGACTAGACAGACAAGACTAGACAGACAAGACTAGACAGACAAGACTAGACAGACAAGACTAGACAGACAAGACTAGACAGACAAGACTAGACAGACAAGACTAGACAGACAAGACTAGACAGACAAGACTAGACAGACAAGACTAGACAGACAAGACTAGACAGACAAGACTAGACAGACAAGACTAGACAGACAAGACTAGACAGACAAGACTAGACAGACAAGACTAGACAGACAAGACTAGACAGACAAGACTAGACAGACAAGACTAGACAGACAAGACTAGACAGACAAGACTAGACAGACAAGACTAGACAGACAAGACTAGACAGACAAGACTAGACAGACAAGACTAGACAGACAAGACTAGACAGACAAGACTAGACAGACAAGACTAGACAGACAAGACTAGACAGACAAGACTAGACAGACAAGACTAGACAGACAAGACTAGACAGACAAGACTAGACAGACAAGACTAGACAGACAAGACTAGACAGACAAGACTAGACAGACAAGACTAGACAGACAAGACTAGACAGACAAGACTAGACAGACAAGACTAGACAGACAAGACTAGACAGACAAGACTAGACAGACAAGACTAGACAGACAAGACTAGACAGACAAGACTAGACAGACAAGACTAGACAGACAAGACTAGACAGACAAGACTAGACAGACAAGACTAGACAGACAAGACTAGACAGACAAGACTAGACAGACAAGACTAGACAGACAAGACTAGACAGACAAGACTAGACAGACAAGACTAGACAGACAAGACTAGACAGACAAGACTAGACAGACAAGACTAGACAGACAAGACTAGACAGACAAGACTAGACAGACAAGACTAGACAGACAAGACTAGACAGACAAGACTAGACAGACAAGACTAGACAGACAAGACTAGACAGACAAGACTAGACAGACAAGACTAGACAGACAAGACTAGACAGACAAGACTAGACAGACAAGACTAGACAGACAAGACTAGACAGACAAGACTAGACAGACAAGACTAGACAGACAAGACTAGACAGACAAGACTAGACAGACAAGACTAGACAGACAAGACTAGACAGACAAGACTAGACAGACAAGACTAGACAGACAAGACTAGACAGACAAGACTAGACAGACAAGACTAGACAGACAAGACTAGACAGACAAGACTAGACAGACAAGACTAGACAGACAAGACTAGACAGACAAGACTAGACAGACAAGACTAGACAGACAAGACTAGACAGACAAGACTAGACAGACAAGACTAGACAGACAAGACTAGACAGACAAGACTAGACAGACAAGACTAGACAGACAAGACTAGACAGACAAGACTAGACAGACAAGACTAGACAGACAAGACTAGACAGACAAGACTAGACAGACAAGACTAGACAGACAAGACTAGACAGACAAGACTAGACAGACAAGACTAGACAGACAAGACTAGACAGACAAGACTAGACAGACAAGACTAGACAGACAAGACTAGACAGACAAGACTAGACAGACAAGACTAGACAGACAAGACTAGACAGACAAGACTAGACAGACAAGACTAGACAGACAAGACTAGACAGACAAGACTAGACAGACAAGACTAGACAGACAAGACTAGACAGACAAGACTAGACAGACAAGACTAGACAGACAAGACTAGACAGACAAGACTAGACAGACAAGACTAGACAGACAAGACTAGACAGACAAGACTAGACAGACAAGACTAGACAGACAAGACTAGACAGACAAGACTAGACAGACAAGACTAGACAGACAAGACTAGACAGACAAGACTAGACAGACAAGACTAGACAGACAAGACTAGACAGACAAGACTAGACAGACAAGACTAGACAGACAAGACTAGACAGACAAGACTAGACAGACAAGACTAGACAGACAAGACTAGACAGACAAGACTAGACAGACAAGACTAGACAGACAAGACTAGACAGACAAGACTAGACAGACAAGACTAGACAGACAAGACTAGACAGACAAGACTAGACAGACAAGACTAGACAGACAAGACTAGACAGACAAGACTAGACAGACAAGACTAGACAGACAAGACTAGACAGACAAGACTAGACAGACAAGACTAGACAGACAAGACTAGACAGACAAGACTAGACAGACAAGACTAGACAGACAAGACTAGACAGACAAGACTAGACAGACAAGACTAGACAGACAAGACTAGACAGACAAGACTAGACAGACAAGACTAGACAGACAAGACTAGACAGACAAGACTAGACAGACAAGACTAGACAGACAAGACTAGACAGACAAGACTAGACAGACAAGACTAGACAGACAAGACTAGACAGACAAGACTAGACAGACAAGACTAGACAGACAAGACTAGACAGACAAGACTAGACAGACAAGACTAGACAGACAAGACTAGACAGACAAGACTAGACAGACAAGACTAGACAGACAAGACTAGACAGACAAGACTAGACAGACAAGACTAGACAGACAAGACTAGACAGACAAGACTAGACAGACAAGACTAGACAGACAAGACTAGACAGACAAGACTAGACAGACAAGACTAGACAGACAAGACTAGACAGACAAGACTAGACAGACAAGACTAGACAGACAAGACTAGACAGACAAGACTAGACAGACAAGACTAGACAGACAAGACTAGACAGACAAGACTAGACAGACAAGACTAGACAGACAAGACTAGACAGACAAGACTAGACAGACAAGACTAGACAGACAAGACTAGACAGACAAGACTAGACAGACAAGACTAGACAGACAAGACTAGACAGACAAGACTAGACAGACAAGACTAGACAGACAAGACTAGACAGACAAGACTAGACAGACAAGACTAGACAGACAAGACTAGACAGACAAGACTAGACAGACAAGACTAGACAGACAAGACTAGACAGACAAGACTAGACAGACAAGACTAGACAGACAAGACTAGACAGACAAGACTAGACAGACAAGACTAGACAGACAAGACTAGACAGACAAGACTAGACAGACAAGACTAGACAGACAAGACTAGACAGACAAGACTAGACAGACAAGACTAGACAGACAAGACTAGACAGACAAGACTAGACAGACAAGACTAGACAGACAAGACTAGACAGACAAGACTAGACAGACAAGACTAGACAGACAAGACTAGACAGACAAGACTAGACAGACAAGACTAGACAGACAAGACTAGACAGACAAGACTAGACAGACAAGACTAGACAGACAAGACTAGACAGACAAGACTAGACAGACAAGACTAGACAGACAAGACTAGACAGACAAGACTAGACAGACAAGACTAGACAGACAAGACTAGACAGACAAGACTAGACAGACAAGACTAGACAGACAAGACTAGACAGACAAGACTAGACAGACAAGACTAGACAGACAAGACTAGACAGACAAGACTAGACAGACAAGACTAGACAGACAAGACTAGACAGACAAGACTAGACAGACAAGACTAGACAGACAAGACTAGACAGACAAGACTAGACAGACAAGACTAGACAGACAAGACTAGACAGACAAGACTAGACAGACAAGACTAGACAGACAAGACTAGACAGACAAGACTAGACAGACAAGACTAGACAGACAAGACTAGACAGACAAGACTAGACAGACAAGACTAGACAGACAAGACTAGACAGACAAGACTAGACAGACAAGACTAGACAGACAAGACTAGACAGACAAGACTAGACAGACAAGACTAGACAGACAAGACTAGACAGACAAGACTAGACAGACAAGACTAGACAGACAAGACTAGACAGACAAGACTAGACAGACAAGACTAGACAGACAAGACTAGACAGACAAGACTAGACAGACAAGACTAGACAGACAAGACTAGACAGACAAGACTAGACAGACAAGACTAGACAGACAAGACTAGACAGACAAGACTAGACAGACAAGACTAGACAGACAAGACTAGACAGACAAGACTAGACAGACAAGACTAGACAGACAAGACTAGACAGACAAGACTAGACAGACAAGACTAGACAGACAAGACTAGACAGACAAGACTAGACAGACAAGACTAGACAGACAAGACTAGACAGACAAGACTAGACAGACAAGACTAGACAGACAAGACTAGACAGACAAGACTAGACAGACAAGACTAGACAGACAAGACTAGACAGACAAGACTAGACAGACAAGACTAGACAGACAAGACTAGACAGACAAGACTAGACAGACAAGACTAGACAGACAAGACTAGACAGACAAGACTAGACAGACAAGACTAGACAGACAAGACTAGACAGACAAGACTAGACAGACAAGACTAGACAGACAAGACTAGACAGACAAGACTAGACAGACAAGACTAGACAGACAAGACTAGACAGACAAGACTAGACAGACAAGACTAGACAGACAAGACTAGACAGACAAGACTAGACAGACAAGACTAGACAGACAAGACTAGACAGACAAGACTAGACAGACAAGACTAGACAGACAAGACTAGACAGACAAGACTAGACAGACAAGACTAGACAGACAAGACTAGACAGACAAGACTAGACAGACAAGACTAGACAGACAAGACTAGACAGACAAGACTAGACAGACAAGACTAGACAGACAAGACTAGACAGACAAGACTAGACAGACAAGACTAGACAGACAAGACTAGACAGACAAGACTAGACAGACAAGACTAGACAGACAAGACTAGACAGACAAGACTAGACAGACAAGACTAGACAGACAAGACTAGACAGACAAGACTAGACAGACAAGACTAGACAGACAAGACTAGACAGACAAGACTAGACAGACAAGACTAGACAGACAAGACTAGACAGACAAGACTAGACAGACAAGACTAGACAGACAAGACTAGACAGACAAGACTAGACAGACAAGACTAGACAGACAAGACTAGACAGACAAGACTAGACAGACAAGACTAGACAGACAAGACTAGACAGACAAGACTAGACAGACAAGACTAGACAGACAAGACTAGACAGACAAGACTAGACAGACAAGACTAGACAGACAAGACTAGACAGACAAGACTAGACAGACAAGACTAGACAGACAAGACTAGACAGACAAGACTAGACAGACAAGACTAGACAGACAAGACTAGACAGACAAGACTAGACAGACAAGACTAGACAGACAAGACTAGACAGACAAGACTAGACAGACAAGACTAGACAGACAAGACTAGACAGACAAGACTAGACAGACAAGACTAGACAGACAAGACTAGACAGACAAGACTAGACAGACAAGACTAGACAGACAAGACTAGACAGACAAGACTAGACAGACAAGACTAGACAGACAAGACTAGACAGACAAGACTAGACAGACAAGACTAGACAGACAAGACTAGACAGACAAGACTAGACAGACAAGACTAGACAGACAAGACTAGACAGACAAGACTAGACAGACAAGACTAGACAGACAAGACTAGACAGACAAGACTAGACAGACAAGACTAGACAGACAAGACTAGACAGACAAGACTAGACAGACAAGACTAGACAGACAAGACTAGACAGACAAGACTAGACAGACAAGACTAGACAGACAAGACTAGACAGACAAGACTAGACAGACAAGACTAGACAGACAAGACTAGACAGACAAGACTAGACAGACAAGACTAGACAGACAAGACTAGACAGACAAGACTAGACAGACAAGACTAGACAGACAAGACTAGACAGACAAGACTAGACAGACAAGACTAGACAGACAAGACTAGACAGACAAGACTAGACAGACAAGACTAGACAGACAAGACTAGACAGACAAGACTAGACAGACAAGACTAGACAGACAAGACTAGACAGACAAGACTAGACAGACAAGACTAGACAGACAAGACTAGACAGACAAGACTAGACAGACAAGACTAGACAGACAAGACTAGACAGACAAGACTAGACAGACAAGACTAGACAGACAAGACTAGACAGACAAGACTAGACAGACAAGACTAGACAGACAAGACTAGACAGACAAGACTAGACAGACAAGACTAGACAGACAAGACTAGACAGACAAGACTAGACAGACAAGACTAGACAGACAAGACTAGACAGACAAGACTAGACAGACAAGACTAGACAGACAAGACTAGACAGACAAGACTAGACAGACAAGACTAGACAGACAAGACTAGACAGACAAGACTAGACAGACAAGACTAGACAGACAAGACTAGACAGACAAGACTAGACAGACAAGACTAGACAGACAAGACTAGACAGACAAGACTAGACAGACAAGACTAGACAGACAAGACTAGACAGACAAGACTAGACAGACAAGACTAGACAGACAAGACTAGACAGACAAGACTAGACAGACAAGACTAGACAGACAAGACTAGACAGACAAGACTAGACAGACAAGACTAGACAGACAAGACTAGACAGACAAGACTAGACAGACAAGACTAGACAGACAAGACTAGACAGACAAGACTAGACAGACAAGACTAGACAGACAAGACTAGACAGACAAGACTAGACAGACAAGACTAGACAGACAAGACTAGACAGACAAGACTAGACAGACAAGACTAGACAGACAAGACTAGACAGACAAGACTAGACAGACAAGACTAGACAGACAAGACTAGACAGACAAGACTAGACAGACAAGACTAGACAGACAAGACTAGACAGACAAGACTAGACAGACAAGACTAGACAGACAAGACTAGACAGACAAGACTAGACAGACAAGACTAGACAGACAAGACTAGACAGACAAGACTAGACAGACAAGACTAGACAGACAAGACTAGACAGACAAGACTAGACAGACAAGACTAGACAGACAAGACTAGACAGACAAGACTAGACAGACAAGACTAGACAGACAAGACTAGACAGACAAGACTAGACAGACAAGACTAGACAGACAAGACTAGACAGACAAGACTAGACAGACAAGACTAGACAGACAAGACTAGACAGACAAGACTAGACAGACAAGACTAGACAGACAAGACTAGACAGACAAGACTAGACAGACAAGACTAGACAGACAAGACTAGACAGACAAGACTAGACAGACAAGACTAGACAGACAAGACTAGACAGACAAGACTAGACAGACAAGACTAGACAGACAAGACTAGACAGACAAGACTAGACAGACAAGACTAGACAGACAAGACTAGACAGACAAGACTAGACAGACAAGACTAGACAGACAAGACTAGACAGACAAGACTAGACAGACAAGACTAGACAGACAAGACTAGACAGACAAGACTAGACAGACAAGACTAGACAGACAAGACTAGACAGACAAGACTAGACAGACAAGACTAGACAGACAAGACTAGACAGACAAGACTAGACAGACAAGACTAGACAGACAAGACTAGACAGACAAGACTAGACAGACAAGACTAGACAGACAAGACTAGACAGACAAGACTAGACAGACAAGACTAGACAGACAAGACTAGACAGACAAGACTAGACAGACAAGACTAGACAGACAAGACTAGACAGACAAGACTAGACAGACAAGACTAGACAGACAAGACTAGACAGACAAGACTAGACAGACAAGACTAGACAGACAAGACTAGACAGACAAGACTAGACAGACAAGACTAGACAGACAAGACTAGACAGACAAGACTAGACAGACAAGACTAGACAGACAAGACTAGACAGACAAGACTAGACAGACAAGACTAGACAGACAAGACTAGACAGACAAGACTAGACAGACAAGACTAGACAGACAAGACTAGACAGACAAGACTAGACAGACAAGACTAGACAGACAAGACTAGACAGACAAGACTAGACAGACAAGACTAGACAGACAAGACTAGACAGACAAGACTAGACAGACAAGACTAGACAGACAAGACTAGACAGACAAGACTAGACAGACAAGACTAGACAGACAAGACTAGACAGACAAGACTAGACAGACAAGACTAGACAGACAAGACTAGACAGACAAGACTAGACAGACAAGACTAGACAGACAAGACTAGACAGACAAGACTAGACAGACAAGACTAGACAGACAAGACTAGACAGACAAGACTAGACAGACAAGACTAGACAGACAAGACTAGACAGACAAGACTAGACAGACAAGACTAGACAGACAAGACTAGACAGACAAGACTAGACAGACAAGACTAGACAGACAAGACTAGACAGACAAGACTAGACAGACAAGACTAGACAGACAAGACTAGACAGACAAGACTAGACAGACAAGACTAGACAGACAAGACTAGACAGACAAGACTAGACAGACAAGACTAGACAGACAAGACTAGACAGACAAGACTAGACAGACAAGACTAGACAGACAAGACTAGACAGACAAGACTAGACAGACAAGACTAGACAGACAAGACTAGACAGACAAGACTAGACAGACAAGACTAGACAAGACTAGACAGACAAGACTAGACAGACAAGACTAGACTAGACAGACAAGACTAGACAGACAAGACTAGACAGACAAGACTAGACAGACAAGACTAGACAGACAAGACTAGACAGACAAGACTAGACAGACAAGACTAGACAGACAAGACTAGACAGACAAGACTAGACAGACAAGACTAGACAGACAAGACTAGACAGACAAGACTAGACAGACAAGACTAGACAGACAAGACTAGACAGACAAGACTAGACAGACAAGACTAGACAGACAAGACTAGACAGACAAGACTAGACAGACAAGACTAGACAGACAAGACTAGACAGACAAGACTAGACAGACAAGACTAGACAGACAAGACTAGACAGACAAGACTAGACAGACAAGACTAGACAGACAAGACTAGACAGACAAGACTAGACAGACAAGACTAGACAGACAAGACTAGACAGACAAGACTAGACAGACAAGACTAGACAGACAAGACTAGACAGACAAGACTAGACAGACAAGACTAGACAGACAAGACTAGACAGACAAGACTAGACAGACAAGACTAGACAGACAAGACTAGACAGACAAGACTAGACAGACAAGACTAGACAGACAAGACTAGACAGACAAGACTAGACAGACAAGACTAGACAGACAAGACTAGACAGACAAGACTAGACAGACAAGACTAGACAGACAAGACTAGACAGACAAGACTAGACAGACAAGACTAGACAGACAAGACTAGACAGACAAGACTAGACAGACAAGACTAGACAGACAAGACTAGACAGACAAGACTAGACAGACAAGACTAGACAGACAAGACTAGACAGACAAGACTAGACAGACAAGACTAGACAGACAAGACTAGACAGACAAGACTAGACAGACAAGACTAGACAGACAAGACTAGACAGACAAGACTAGACAGACAAGACTAGACAGACAAGACTAGACAGACAAGACTAGACAGACAAGACTAGACAGACAAGACTAGACAGACAAGACTAGACAGACAAGACTAGACAGACAAGACTAGACAGACAAGACTAGACAGACAAGACTAGACAGACAAGACTAGACAGACAAGACTAGACAGACAAGACTAGACAGACAAGACTAGACAGACAAGACTAGACAGACAAGACTAGACAGACAAGACTAGACAGACAAGACTAGACAGACAAGACTAGACAGACAAGACTAGACAGACAAGACTAGACAGACAAGACTAGACAGACAAGACTAGACAGACAAGACTAGACAGACAAGACTAGACAGACAAGACTAGACAGACAAGACTAGACAGACAAGACTAGACAGACAAGACTAGACAGACAAGACTAGACAGACAAGACGAGACAGACAAGACTAGACAGACAAGACTAGACAGACAAGACTAGACAGACAAGACTAGACAGACAAGACTAGACAGACAAGACTAGACAGACAAGACTAGACAGACAAGACTAGACAGACAAGACTAGACAGACAAGACTATACAGACAAGACTAGACAGACAAGACTAGACAGACAAGACTAGACAGACAAGACTAGACAGACAAGACTAGACAGACAAGACTAGACAGACAAGACTAGACAGACAAGACTAGAGAGACAAAGACTAGACAGACAAAGACTAGACAGGCAAGACTAGACAGATTAGATTAGACAGACAAGACTATCTGAAAGTCTCACCATGTCGCTCATCATTACTATAAAATCTGCAACGCTTCCAATTTTTAATTGATTTGATGTTTGGAAGGCAAGGCGAGCGCTTGATTTCCAACGCTATCGCTGTTGTAGTAAAACCAATTAGATTCGAAAGATTTCGAAATGATTCAGTTCGAACTGGCAAACGGGACCAAAATGGACGCGCTGGGTTTTGGGACTTGGCAAGTAAGTCAATAGCTTGTAATTGATTTAGTCTTGCGAACTCGACGGTGTTAGACAAGGTTGCACAAGGCTAGAGAAAACTAGACATGACTAGATAAGAGTAGACAGGGCTATACAAAACTAGACTAGATAAGACCATACAAATCTAACAAACCACTTTTTGACAAGAAAAAAAAATTATTATTTTTTTTTTAATTAATATATATATATATATATATATATATATATATATTTATATATATATATATATATATATATATATATATATATATATATATATATATATATATATATATATATATATATATTATTATTTTTTTATTTATTTATTTTTTATGCTTAGATAAGACTAGACAAAACTAAATAAGACTAATAAATATAAATTGAAATAACTTTAAACGAACTGAGCGAAACATATTACTTCCTCTGAAGGCTGTCTGTTTCTACATAAAACCTTGATTTCTCTCAGATAAATTGTTTTGGGATTTGCACATTATCATTATTAGGAAATTTAGTTGACTTCAAACTAGTCCAAACAGAACTTTAAAATTCGCAACCGTTCGCAAAATATTGCGATTTGAATAGAACACGAATTTTCCACGAGTCTCATCTTGATTTCCAGGTCGTATTTCACTAAATCTTTCACAATATTTGTCAGTTTTTAAGATAATCTAAAGAGAAATATCTCATTTTAAAGATAATAGACGCACTATAAATAATGTTCAACAATTTTTCGAAATTCGGCATGGTTTAGCATCTGTTTCAAATCGAAAATTTCGATAAAACTCGATATTCCGATGAGTTTTCGAGATAAATTCGCGAGTGTTATCGTATTTTGCGGAGAATTTTGTTTATGGGGAAATCGCTCGAAACAGAATTTAAAAATTCGCAACAGTTCGTAAGTTATTGCGATTTGAACTAACTTGGTTTCTAGATCAAGAGTAATCTTGATTTTCACGTCATGTTTCATTAAATCTTCCATATCTTAGTTAGTTTTCAAGGTAACCTAAAGAGAAATATCTCATTTCAAAGATAATTAAACGCACTATAAATAATATTTGAACAATTTTTCAAAATTATTCACGGTTTGGCATCTGTTTTGAATCAAAAATTTCGATAAAACTCTCGATTATTAAACGCAAGATTATTAAACGCACTATAAGTAATATTTTAACAATTTTTCGAAATACTACACTGTTTGACAATTGTTTCGAATCGAAATTTTTTATAAAACTCTCGATATTCCTATGAGTTTTCGGGATAAATTCGCGAGTGTTATCGCATTTTACGGAGAATTTATTTAGATTGAAATCGCTCAAAACAGAATAAAAAAATTCGCAACAGTTCGCAAGTTATTGCGACTTGAACTAAACTTGGTTTCTAGATCATGAATAATCTTGATTTCCACGTCGTGTTTGATAAAATCTTCCATATCTTTGCCAGTTTTCAAGATAATCTTAAGAACAGTATCTCATTTCAAAGATTATTAAACGCACTATAAGTAATATTTTAACAATTTTTCGAAATACTACACTGTTTGACAATTGTTTCGAATCGAAAATTTTGATAAAACTCTCGATATTCCTATGAGTTTTCAGGATAAATTCGCGAGTGTTATCGCATTTTACGGAGAATTTGTTTAGATTAAAATCGCTCGAAACAGAATTTAAAAATTCGCAACCGTTCGTAAGTTATTGCGTCTTGAACTAAACTTGGTTTCTAAATCAAGCTTAATCTTGATTTCCACGTCGTGTTATGATAAAATCTTCCATATCTTTGTCAGTTTTCAAGATAATGTAAAAAGCTATATCTCATTTTAAATATAATTAAATGCACTATAAATAATATTTGAACAATTTTTCGAAATTAGTCTCGATTTGGCTTGTGGACCATATAGAAGCTCCTAGTTTTCAATGACATTTTTGCTGGCTATATCTGTGCCGAATTTCGAATTGATATCTAGTCTACTTTTCGAGAAAACGGAACAAAACCAACATTAGGCAAATGGTCTTGTCTATCTAGTCTTATCTGTCCACTCTTATTATTGCAGGCACAAGAGGAAGAATTGGAGGTTGCCTTAGACGCAGCGCTTGAGGCAGGCTACAGGCACATTGACACTGCTTACACCTACAAGAACGAGCACGTGATTGGACGCGTCTTAAAGCGCTGGATCGATGCTGGCAAACTTAAGCGTAAGAAATTTTAAACAGTGAGCGAATCAGATGATTGATCCAAGGATGATGAATCCGAATCCTGGGTTTAATTGAGTTTTTGAGTTTTCTAATGTCCATCAAACTCTCTTCCGAACTTGCAGGTGAAAACCTATTCATCGTGACCAAACTCCCTTCGATTGGCAACCGCCCCTCGGGCGTCCCAAAATACCTGAACAAGTCGCTCACCGCCCTAGGCCTTGACTACGTCGACTTATATCTAATCCACACCCCGTTCGCTTTCCATGAAGATATGGACGGCAACATCCATCCAATGAAAGAAGGCAAAATCATGTTGGATCTCAGCACCGATCACCTTGCCACCTGGAAAGTAAGTATTAACGGATTCTATAAGACTATACAAGTTTACAACAGCTATGACATGGTTGGGTTAGGATGAGTAAATGACAAGGTTATTTACAATTTGACAAGATTAACAAGATGACAGATTGCTAAGATTATGTTAGTTTAAGATGACGGATTGACAAGGTAGTGGTAGGTTAGGATGACAGATTGACAAAGTTATGTTGGGCGAAGATGGCAGATTGACAAGGTTATATTGGGTTAAGATGACAGATTGACAAGGTTATGTTGGGTTAAGATGACACATTGACAAGGTTATGTTGGGTTAAGATGACAGAAAGGTTATGTTTGGTTAGGTTAAGAGTACAATAAGATTTGATAAGCTTATGATCAGTTTAGAAATGATTAAACATAATTAGATAAGATTACAAAAAGATTATACAAGACCATAGAAAAGCAACCAAAGTTAGGTTCACCTTAGACAAGACCAAGTCGGCATTATCTAGACTGAATATGAAAAACGTTTGTTTTTATTAGGTCATGGAGGAGCAAGTGGATGCAGGTAAGGCGAAGGCTATTGGATTGTCGAACTTCAATCAGTCGCAGATCCAGCTAGTTTTGGACAATGCTCGCATCAAACCCGCCAATCTCCAAATTGAGCTGCATGCGTACATGCAGCAGAAGGAGCTTGTCGAGTTCTGCAAGAGGAATAACATCGCGGTCACCGCCTATTCCCCGCTGGGCTCCCCGGGCGCGGGCAAATTCCTGGAGAGCATGGGTCAAGAGTAAGTCCAATTTAAATCTAAAATGTGCTGAATGCATGAAGGTTACGGGACATTTTGCAGTACATAGGTGGTTTTAGGCAAGGTCTATCAAGCTTTATTCATCAAAATACTTCGTAGATAAACCTTGAGAGACATACCTTCTTGGTCAAACTTTGGTACACAAATCTGAACACACGAAGCTTACTAGACAAAGCTTGATGGACAATCCTTGATGGGCAAAACTTAATATAAAAAGCCTGATAGACAAACCTTAAGAGACAAAGCTTGAAGAAGCTTGTGGAGCCTCAATCCTCGATGAGCAAAACTTAATAGACAAAGCCTGATAGACAAACCTTAAGATATAAAGCTTAAGGAAGCTTGTGGAGACTCTTGTGGTGGTTTTGGATAAGGTGTATCAAGTTTTATTCATCAAAAGACTTTGTAGATAAACCTTGAGAGACAAAGCTTCCTGGTTAAACTTTTGTAGAAAAATCTGAAGACACGAAGCTTACTACACAAAGTTTTATGAATAATCCTTGATGGACAAAGCTTGATGGTCAAAGCCTGATTGACAAACCTCAAGAGAGGAAGCTTGTGGAGACTCTTGTGATAGTTTTGGACAAGGTCTATCAAGGTTTGTTCATCAACAGACTTTTTAGATAAACCTTAAGAGACATACCTACGTGATTAAGCTTTGGTAGACAAATCTGAAGACACGAAGCTTACTAGACAAAGTTTGATGAACAATCCTTGATAGGCAAAGCTTGATAGACAAAGCCTGAAAGACTAAGCTTAAGAGACGAAGCTTATGGAAGTTCTTGTGGTGGTTTTGAACAAGGTCTATCAAGGTTTGTTTGTGAAACTCTTTTTTTGTTTCTTAGTGGGAAGAAGATGCCGAACATTTTGTCGAATCCAGTGGTGGAGAAGATTGGGAAGAAGCACGAGATGTCCGCGGCTCAGGTGGTGATGCGACACGCGGTCCAGAAGGGAATCGTGGTAATTCCGAAGAGCACCAACGCCGGACGTCTGAAGATGAATTTGTATGTATTTAATTTTGGGTTGATGAATGGGAGATGAATGGGCTCGATAAGGGGCCGGCCGGAAGGATTTTCGACTTCAGTTTCTTTAACGGGTAAATTTCTTAGCTGATTTTGGGTTAGGTTAGGTTTTCGAATTTTTATCTCCGGCAAAAATGAAGTGTCTTTGCAGTGCAACGAAGTGTCCTCAAAGTGCAACAAATTGTTTCGAAATTTTTCCGAGAGAAAGAAAATGTGATTGAAGTGTTTCTGAGACAAACAAAGTGTCATTGAAGTATTTGCAAAACCAACAAATTGTTGAAGCCCAAATATCAAGACTGAAACTTCTATTGCGCGAATGTCTTCACTTCCCCGACATTTCAACAAGACGTCACAGAAAAGTTGAATGAAACTTCACTGATGCTTATATTGCACGAAAACTTTCCCAACATTTTAACATCACTTCACAATGGAAGAGTCCAAAAACACTTCTTTGGTACTACGGTTGCATGAACGTCAACACTTCCCTGAGACTTCAACAACACTTCACAATAAAAAAAGTAAAATGACACTCCATTCAACACTTTCCTGACACTTCACAATTCAAAATTTCAATGACACTTGACACTTTCCAAACGATACCTCACAGTTCAACAAAGCTTTACTGTTACTTCGATTGTGCAAAAGTCAACACTTTGATGCCACTTCTTAAAAAACAAAGTTCAATGACATTTCACTGATACTTACTCAAATGTCAATACTTCCTCGACAACACTTCACTCTTTAAAAACTTGCAATGGCATTTTATTGCTTCAATGTCAACACTTCCGCGACACTTCATAATAGAGATTAATGACAGTTCACTGATAAATTTCACGAATGTCAACACTCTCTGACACTTCGACAACATTTCACAATGAAAAAGGTCATGTTAAGTCAATGGCACTTCACTGATACTTCTATTGCGTGAGTATCAATACTTCCCCAACACTTTAACAACACTTCACAATAAAAAAGTTTGATGACACTTCACTGATACTTTGCTCGAATAACACCTCAATGACAGCTCATAGAAAATTAGGTAAAATATCAGTTTCCAAAAAGACACTTTCCGGCACTTCGAAGAAATTGCCGAATATTTTGTTGAATCCTGTGGTGGAGAAGATTGAGATGTAGCAGGGTCTGTGGCTCAGGTTGTGTTGCGACATGCTGTCATTTTCACCAGAAAAGTGTTCAAATGGACCTTCTTTCAAAAGACATTTTTTCAGTTAGTTCAGCTCTTTTAAAAGGCGGGAATATGAAAGTTTCGGGCACATTTTGTTATTTTCACTGGTTATACGTCAAAAAAGTGCCCGAAAACATGGCGGACATTGACGCATGCGCATAAAAAAACACAACTATGAAAAGGTCTATTATTAAGTGTCCACGTTCTCTAGTTAAGATGTTTTTAAATGGACTAATTATAATGTTCTCAATAATAATTTAATCTATTTTAGGGTACATGAACATCCAGAATATCCGTTCTGAGAAGAGTTTCAGTGAGGAGAGTTTCCAATTTGTACGCAAACAAATATTTGTAATTTTTTTATTACTTTTTTAGTTTGCACCGGGTTTTTGAAAGTATTTTTTAAGTTTTTATAAATAATAATATTATATAGGGTGGGCCGTTTAACCTGACTGTGGTGGTCAGGTTAAACGGCCCACAATATCTCTGATACCCTTAAAGTGAAGAAAACTGTCAAAAGGGAATTTTATTGAGGGCTGACACAGTGGTTAAAAATTCTTTTTAGTCAAGGTCATAGTTTATGCGTCATCAAGGTCATCAATGATTTTTCAAATAAAACATGTTTTTTTTATCAAGACACTGTAGCCACTATCCAGACGAATCCAGGTAACGGAGATATATGGGGTGGTCACGTTAAATGGCCCACCCTGGGCAGCCTGTATAATAATCATTATCACTTAATATTTTAATTATTAATTATTTTGTAATAAATAAAGATTGTTTGTGTTGGGTGTTAGTTTCTTTTTGAAATCGTTACTGCTATTCTAGTTGTTACTACTAATTTGTTACTATACTAGCAACTATATCTTCGATAGTTAACCAAGTGTTACACTACATGGACGTTTCGAAAATATCGCAATTTTTCTGAGCCTCTTAATGTTTTGAAAAATCAGTTTTGTTTTGCTTGTATTTATATTGTATTTTCAGTGAGGAGAGTTTCCAATTTGTACGCAAACAAATATTTGTAATTTTTTTATTACTTTTTTAGTTTGCACCGGGTTTTTGAAAGTATTTTTTAAGTTTTTATAAATAATAATATTATATAGGGTGGGCCGTTTAACCTGACTGTGGTGGTTTACTTAATTTAATTTAGTCATTCATTTGAATTTGTAACCACTGTGTCAGCCCTCAATAAAATTCACTTAATTCTGAAGTGATTTTATCGCGTAACATCTTATTTTGTAGGTTATTTAATCTAGTTTTAGCGCATTGTTATCTCAAATAAAAATTGTTAATATTTTCGAAGTTATAAGGAATTTTCGAAATTTTTACGCCTGCGTCCTACTTAATTTGCAAACGATTGTTAGTTAAGTATTAACACTAAATAGACGTATTATATATCATTTTAAAGCTAATTTAATCTAGTTTATGGATTCTATTGACTTATTGCAAAATTCGTTGTAATTTCGGAAGTATCGACATTTTTCTGAAGCGCTATTTTGAAAATTTTGTTTTGCTCATAACACGGTTAATTCGAATGCAATTGCATTGTGTAATACCTCATTTTGTAGACAATTTAATTTAGTTTAAGCGCATTGTCAACTAATTTAAATAATTTGAATATTTTCGGAGATATAAGTAATTTTCGGAATTATTGACGCACACGCCATAGTCAATTTTCGAACGTCGATTGTTACTTAAGTATTAATACCACATAGACGTGTTATATCTAATTTTAAAGCTAAAATAATCTAGTTTATAGATTTTATATATTTATGAGAGGAATCCTTTCACTTTTCCTGATATTCATAATTTCCCAACACTTCCAAATTATTCATTTTGTGTATCACTCCGTTAATACTAACTTAATCTAAACCTCTAATATCACATTTAGTAGATTATTTATTCTAGTTTTATGTGATATCAACAGATTATTGTTAATTTAAGAAACGTTGTAGTTTTTATGTAAAAATTTTATAGCTCGCAGGTGTTTCACACAATAAATTATAACTTATATAACAAATCAATCCTTTATTACGTTATTTCAATCCTTTTTTACTCGTTTTCCGGCATGGAATCAGTGAGAAGTGACTTAAATTGAAGAAGAATAACTTAAATTAAAGAGATCAGTAAGTATGATAACAGTGCTGTTAGGTTAAATCCTTTTCTTGTCTGTCTGTTCTCTTGTCCGCTCGAATTCTTGTCCAATCGTTTTTCGTGTCCGTTTGTTTTGTTTACTGTCTGTTCTCTTGTCCGCTCGATCTCTTGTCTGTTCGTTTTCTTCTCCGTCTGTTCTTTTGTCCGTAGTTTTCATGTCCAATCGTTTTTCTTGTCTGTTCGATTTGTTCTCCGTCTGTTCTCTTGTGCACAAAATTTCTTGTCCGAACGTTTTGTTCTCTTGTCCACAAAATTACTTGTCCGAACGTTTTTCTTGTCTGCTCGTTTTGTTCTCCGTCTGTTCTCTTGTCCACAAAATTTCTTGTCCGAACGTCTTTCTTGTCTGTTCGTATTGTTCTCCGTCTGTTCTCTTGTCTACACAATTTCTTGTCCGAACGTTTTTCTTGTCTGTTCGTATTGTTCTCCGTCTGTTCTCTTGTCCACAAAATTTCTTGTCCGAACGTTTTTATTGTCTGTTCTTTTTGTTCTCCGTCTGTTCTCTTGTCCACAATTTTTTTTGTTCGAACGTTTTTCTTCTCAGTTCGTTTTGTTCTCCGTCTGTTCTCTTGTCCACAAAATTGCTTCTCCGAACGTCTTTCTTGTCTGTTCGTATTGTTCTCCGTCTGTGCTCTTTTCCACAAAATTTCTTGTCCGAACGTTTTTCTTGTCTGTTCGTTTTGTTCTCCGACTTTTCTCTTGTCTACGAAATTTTTTGTCCGAACTTTTTAATTCTCTGTTTGTTTTGTTCTCCGCCTGATTTCTTGTCCCCGAAATTTTTTGTCCGACCTTTTTTCTTCTCTGTTTGTTTTGTTCTCCGTCTGTTTTCTTGTCCACAATATTTCTTGTCCGAAGGTTTTTCTAGTCTGTTCGTTTTGTTCTCCGTGTGTTCTCTTGTCCACAAAATTTCTTGTCCGAACGTTTTTATTGTCTGTTCGTTTTGTTCTCCGTCTGTTCTCTTGTTCACAAAATTTCTTGTCCGAACGTTTTTCTTGTCTGTTCGTCTTGTTCTCCGTCTGTTTTCTTGTCCACAAAATTTCTGGTCCGAACGTTTTTCTTGTCTGTTTGTCTTGGTCTCCGTCTGTTTTCTTGTCCACAAAATTCCTTGTTTGTTCGTTTTGTTCTCCTGCTGTTCTCTTGTCCACAAAATTTTTTGTCCGAACGTTTTTCTTGTCTGTTCGTTTTGTTCTCCGTCTGTTCTCTTGTCCACAAAATTTCTTGTCCGAACGTTTGTATTGTCTGTTCGTATTGTTCTCCGTGTGTTCTCTTGTCCACAAAATTTCTTGTCCGAACGTTTTTATTGTCTGTTCGTTTTGTTCTCCGTCTGTTCTCTTGTTCACAAAATTTCTTGTCCGAACGTTTTTCTTGTCTGTTCGTCTTGTTCTCCGTCTGTTTTCTTGTCCACAAAATTTCTCGTCCGAACGTTTTACTTGTCTGTTTGTCTTGGTCTCCGTCTGTTTTCTTGTCCACAAAATTCCTTGTTTGTTCGTTTTGTTCTCCTTCTGTCCTCTTGTCCACAAAATTTTTTGTCCGAACGTTTTTCTTGTCTGTTCGTTTTGTTCTCCGTCTGTTCTCTTGTCCACAAAATTTCTTGTCCGAACGTTTTTATTGTCTGTTCGTATTGTTCTCCGTCTGTTCTCTTGTCCACAAAATCTCTTGTCCGAACGCTTTTCTTGTCTGTTCGTTTTGTTCTCCGTCTGTTCTCTTGTCTACAAAATTTCTTGTTTGAACGTTTTTCTTGTCTGTTAGTTTTGTTCTCCGTCTGTTTTCTTGTCCACAATATTTCTTGTCCAAAGGTTTTTCTAGTCTGTTCGTTTTGTTCTCCGTCTGTTCTCTTGTCCACAAAATCTCTTGTCCGAACGCTTTTCTTGTCTGTTCGTTTTGTTCTCCGTCTGTTCTCTTGTCTACAAAATTTCTTGTCCGAAAGTTTTTCTTGTCTGTTCGTATTGTTCTCCGTCTGTTCTCTTGTCCACAAAATTTCTTGTCCGAACGTTTTTCTTGTCTGTTCGTTTTGTTCTCCGTCTGTTCTCTTGTCCACAAAATTTCTTGTCCGAACGTTTTTCTTGTCTGTTCGTTTTGTTCTCCGTCTGTTCTCTTGTCCACAAAATCTCATGTCCGAACGCTTTTCTTGTCTGTTCGTTTTGTTCTCCGTCTGTTCTCTTGTCTACAAAATTTCTTGTCCGAACGTTTTTCTTGTCTGTTCGTATTGTTCTCCGTCTGTTCTCTTGTCCACAATATTTCTTGTCCGAACGTTTTTCTTGTCTGTTCGTCTTGTTCTCCGTCTGTTCTCTTGTCCACAAAATCTCTTGTCCGAACGCTTTTCTTGTCTGCTCCTTTTGTTCTCCGTCTGTTCTCTTGTCTACAAAATTTCTTGTCCGAACGTTTTTCTTGTCTGTTCGTTTTGTTCTCCGTCTGTCCTCTTGTCCACAAAATTTCTTGTCCGAACGTCTTTCTTGTCTGTTCGTATTGTTCTTTGTCTGGTCTCTTGTCCCCAAAATTTCTTGTCCGATCGTTTTTATTGTCTGTTCGTTTTGTTCTCCGTCTGTTCTCTTGTCCACAAAATTTCTTGTCCGAACGTTTTTATTGTCTGTTCGTTTTGTTCTCCGTCTGTTCTCTTGTCCACAAAATTTCTTGTCGGAACGTTTTTCTTCTCAGTCCGTTTTGTTCTCCGTCTGTTCTCTTGTCCACAAAATTTCTTGTCCGAACGCTTTTTTTGTCTGCTCGTTTTGTTCTCCGTCTGTTCTCTTGTCTACAAAATTTCTTGTCCGAACGTTTTTCTTGTCTGTTCGTCTTGTTCTCCGTCTGTTTTCTTGTCCACAAAATTCCTTGTTTGTTCGTTTTGTTCTCCTTCTGTTCTCTTGTTCACAAAATTTCTTGTCCGAACGTTTTTCTTGCCTGTTCGTTTTGTTCTCCGTCTGTTCTCTTGTCCACAAAATTTCATGTCCGAACGTTTTTATTGTCTGCTCGTTTTGTTCTATGTCTGTTCTCTTGTCCACAAACTTTCTTAACCGAACGTTTTTCTTGTCTGTTCGTTTTGTTCTCCGACTGTTCTCTTGTCCACGAAATTTCTTGTCCGAACGTTTTTATTGTCTGTTTGTATTGTTCTCCGTCTGTTCTCTTGTCTACAAAATTTCTTGTCCGAACGTTTTTCTTGTCTGTTCGTTTTGTTCTCCGTCTGTTCTCTTGTCCACAAAATTTCTTGTCCGAACGTTTTTCTTGTATGTTCGTTTTGTTCTCCGTCTGTTCCCTTGTCCACAAAATTTCTTGTCCGAACGTTTTTCTTGCCTGTTCGTTTTGTTCTCCGTCTGTTCTCTTGTCCACAAAATTTCATGTCCGAACGTTTTTATTGTCTGCTCGTTTGGTTCTATGTCTGTTCTCTTGTCCACAAACTTTCTCAACCGAACGTTTTTCTTCTCTGTTCGTTTTGTTCTCCGACTGTTCTCTTGTCCACGAAATTTCTTGTCCGAACGTTTTTATTGTCTGTTTGTATTGTTCTCCGTCTGTTCTCTTGTCTACAAAATTTCTTGTCCGAACGTTTTTCTTGTCTGTTCGTTTTGTTCCCCGACTGTTCTCTTGTCCACGAAATTTTTTGTCCGAACTTTTTTCTTCTCTCTTTGTTTTGTTCTCCGTCTGTTCTCTTGTCTACAAAATTTCTTGTCCGAACGTTTTTCTTGTATGTTCGTATTGTTCTCCGTCTGTTCTCTTGTCCACAAAATTTCTTGTCCGAACGTTTTTATTGTCTGTTCGTTTGTTCTCCGTCTGTTCTCTTGTCCACAAAATTTCTTGTCCGAACGTTTTTCTTGTCTGTTCGTTTTGTTCTTCGTCTGTTCTCTTGTCCACAAAATTTCTTGTCCGAACGCTTTTTTTGTCTGCTCGTTTTGTTCTCCGTCTGTTCTCTTGTCTACAAAATTTCTTGTCCGAACGTTTTTCTTGTCTGTTTGTTTTGTTCTCCGTCTGTTCTCTTGTCCACAAAATTTCTTGTCAGAACGTTTTTATTGTCTGTTCGTTTTGTTCTCCGTCTGTTCTCTTGTCAACAAAATTTCTTGTCCGAACGTCTTTCTTGTCTGTTCGTATTGTTCTCCGTCTGTTCTCTTGTCCACAAAATTTCTTGTCCGAACGTTTTTATTGTCTGTTTGTTTTGTTCTCCGTCTGTTCTCTTGTCCACAAAATTTCTTGTCCGAACGTTTCTATTGTCTGTTCGTTTTGTTCTCCGTCTGTTCTCTTGTCCACAAAATTTCTTGTCCGAACGTTTTTCTTCTCAGTCCGTTTTGTTCTCCGTCTGTTCTCTTGTCCACGAAATTTCTTGTCCGAACGCTTTTTTTGTCTGCTCGTTTTGTTCTCCTTCTGTTCTCTTGTTCACAAAATTTCTTGTCCGAACGTTTTTTTTGCCTGTTCGTTTTGTTTTCCGCCTGTTCTCTTGTCCACAAAATTTCTTGTCCGAACGTTTTTCTTGTCTGTTCCTTTTGTTCTCCGTCTGTTCTCTTGTCCACACATTTTTTTGTCCGAACGTTTTTCTTCTCAGTTCGATTTGTTCTCCGTCTGTTCTCTTGTCCACAAAATTTCTTGTCCGAACGTTTTTCTTGCCTGTTGGTTTTGTTCTCCGTCTGTTCTCTTGTCCACAAAATTTCATGTCCGAACGTTTTTATTGTCTGCTCGTTTTGTTCTATGTCTGTTCTCTTGTCCACAAACTTTCTTAACCGAACGTGTTTATTGTCTGATCGTTTTGTTCTCCGACTGTTCTCTTGTCCACGAAATTTTTTGTCCGGACTTTTTTCTTCCCTGTTTGTTTTGTTCTCCGCCTGTTTTCTTGTCCACGAAATTTTTTGTCCGAAATTTTTTCTTCTCTGTTTGTTTTGTTCTCCGTCTGTTTTCTTGTCCACAATATTTCTTGTCCGAACGTTTTTCTAGTCTGTTCGTTTTGTTCTCCGTCTGTTTTCTTGTCCACAAAATCTCTTGTCCGAGCGCATTTCTTGTCTGTTCGTTTTGTTCTCCGTCTGTTCTCTTGTCCACAAAATTTCTTGTCCGAACGTTTTTCTTGTCTGTTCGTTTTGTTCTCCGTCTGTTCTCTTGTCCACAAAATCTCTTGTCCGAACGCTTTTCTTGTCTGTTCGTTTTGTTCTCCGTCTGTTCTCGTGTCTACAAAATTTCTTGTCCGAACGTTTTTCTTGTCTGTTCGTTTTGTTCTCCGTCTGTTCTCTTGTCCACAAAATTTCTTGTCCGAACGTATTTATTTTCTGTTCGTTTTGTTCTCCGTCTGTTCTCCTGTCTACAAAATTTCTTGTTCGATCGTTTTTCTTGTCTGTTCGTTTTGTTCTCCGTCTGTTCTCTTGTCCACAAAATCTCTTGTCAGAACGCTTTTTTTGTCTGCTCGTTTTGTTCTCCGTCTGTTCTCTTGTCAACAAAATTTCTTGTCAGAACGTTTTTCTTGTCTGTTCGTTTTGTTCTCTGTCTGTTCTCTTGTCCACAAAATTTCTTGTCCGAACGTCTTTCTTGTCTGTTCGTATTGTTCTCCGTCTGTTCTCTTGTCCACAAAATTTCTTGCCCGAACGTTTTTATTGTCTGTTTGTTTTGTTCTCCGTCTGTTCTCTTGTCTACAAAATTGCTTGTCCGAACGTTTCTATTGTCTGTTCGTTTTTTTCTCCGTCTGTTTTCTTGTCCACAAAATTCCTTGTTTGTTCGTTTTGTTCTCCTTCTGTTCTCTTGTTCACAAAATTTCTTGTCCGAACGTTTTTCTTGTCTGTTCGTTTTGTTCTCCGTCTGTTTTACTGTCGACAAAATTCATTGTTTGTTCGTTTTGTTCTCCTTCTGTTCTCTTGTTCACAAAATTTCTTGTCCGAACGTTTTTTTTTGTCTGTTCGTTTTGTTCTCCGTCTGTTTTCTTGTCTACAAAATTCCTTTTTTGTTCGTTTTGTTCTCCTTCTGTTCTCCTGTTCACAAAATTTCTTGTCCGAACGTATTTCTTGTCTGTTCGTTTTGTTCTCCGTCTGTTTTCTTGTCCACAAAATTCCTTGTTTGTTCGTTTTGTTCTCCGTCTGTTCTCTTGTCTACAAAATTTCTTGTCCGAACGTTTTTATTGTTTGTTCGTTTTGTTCTCCGTCTGTTCTCTTGTCCACAAAATTTCTTGTCCGAACGTTTTTATTGTCTGTTCGTTTGTTCTCCGTCTGTTCTCTTGTCCACAAAATTCCTTGTCCGAACGTTTTTATTGTCTGTTCGTTTCGTTCTCCGTCTGTTCTCTTGTCCACAAAATTTCTTGTCCGAACGTTTTTATTGTTTGTTCGTTTTGTTCTCCGTCTGTTCTCTTGTCCACAAAATTTCTTGTCCGAACGTCTTTCTTGTCTGTTCGTATTGTTCTCCGTCTGTTCTCTTGTCCACAAAATTTCTTGTCCGAACGTTTTTATTGTCTGTTTGTTTTGTTCTCCGTCTGTTCTCTTGTCCACAAAATTTCTTGTCCGAACGTTTCTATTGTCTGTTCGTTTTGTTCTCCGTCTGTTCTCTTGTCCACAAAATTTCTTGTCCGAACGTTTTTCTTCTCAGTCCGTTTTGTTCTCCGTCTGTTCTCTTGTCCACAAAATTTCTTGTCCGAACGCTTTTTTTGTCTGCTCGTTTTGTTCTCCTTCTGTTCTCTTGTTCACAAAATTTCTTGTCCGAACGTTTTTCTTGTCTGTTCCTTTTGTTCTCCGTCTGTTCTCTTGTCCACAAAATCTCTTGTCCGAACGCTTTTCTTGTCTGTTCGTTTTGTTCTCCGTCTGTTCTCTTGTCCACAAAATTTCTTGTCCGAACGTTTTTATTGTCTGTTCGTTTTGTTCTCCGTCTGTTCTCTTGTCCACAAAATTTCTTGTCCGAACGTTTTTCTTGTCTGTTCGTTTTGTTCTCCGTCTGCTCTCTTGTCCAAAAAATCTCTTGTCTGAACGCTTTTTTTGTCTGCTCGTTTTGTTCTCCGTCTGTTCCCTTGTCTACAAAATTTCTTGTCCGAACGTTTTTCTTGTCTGTTCGTTTTGTTCTCCGTCTGTTCTCTTGTACACAAAATTTCTTGTCCGAACGTTTTTGTCTGTTTGTTTTGTTCTCCGTCTGTTCTCTTGTTCACAAAATTTCTTGTCCGAACGTTTTTCTTGCCTGTTCGTTTTGTTCTCCGTCTGTTCTCTTGTCCACAAAATTTCTTGTCCGAACGTTTTTCTTCTCAGTTCGTTTTGTTCTCCGTCTGTTCTTTTGTCCACAAAATTTCTTGTCCGAACGTTTTTCTTGTATGTTCGTCTTGTTCACCGTCTGTTCCCTTGTCCACAAAATTTCTTGTCCGAACGTTTTTCTTGCCTGTTCGTTTTGTTCTCCGTCTGTTCTCTTGTCCACAAAATTTCATGCCCGAACGTTTTTATTGTCTGCTCGTTTTGTTCTATGCCTGTTCTCTTGTCCACAAATTTTTTTGTCCGAACTTTTTTCTTCTCTGTTTGTTTTGTTCTCCGTCTGTTTTCTTGTCCACAATATTTCTTGTCCGAAGGTTTTTCTAGTCTGTTCGTTTTGTTCTCCGTCTGTTCTCTTGTCCACAAAATTTCTTGTCCGAACGTTTTTCTTGCCTGTTTGTTTTGTTCTCCGTCTGTTCTTTTGTCCACAAAATTTCTTGTCCGAACGTTTTTCTTGTCTGTTCGTTTTGTTCTCCGTCTGTTTTCTTGTCTACAAAATTCCTTTTTTGTTCGTTTTGTACTCCTTCAGTTCTCTTGTTCACAAAATTTCTTGTCCGAACGTTTTTTTTGTATGTTCGTTTTGTTCACCGTCTGTTCCCTTGTCCACAAAATTTCTTGTACGAACGTCTTTCTTGTCTGTTCGTATTGTTCTCCGTCTGTTCTTTTGTGCACAAAATTTCTTGTCCGAAAGTTTTTATTGTCTGTTCGGTTTGTTCTCCGTCTGTTCTCTTGTCTACAAAATTTCTTGTCCGAACGTCTTTCTTGTCTGTTCGTATTGTTCTCCGTCTGTTCTTTTGTCCACAAAATTTCTTGTCCGAACGTTTTTCTTGCCTGTTCGTCTTGTTCTCCGTCTGTTCTCTTGTCCACAAAATTTCATGTCCGAACGTTTTTATTGTCTGCTCGTTTTGTTCTATGCCTGTTCTCTTATCCACAAATTTTTTTGTCCGAACTTTTTTCTTCTCTGTTTGTTTTGTTCTCCGTCTGTTTTCTTGTCCACAATATTTCTTGCCCGAAGGTTTTTCTAGTCTGTTCGTTTTGTTCTCCGTCTGTTTTCTTGTCTACAAAATTCCTTTTTTGTTCGTTTTGTTCTCCTTCAGTTCTCTTGTTCACAAAATTTCTTGTCCGAACGTTTTTCTTGCCTGTTTGTTTTGTTCTCCGTCTGTTCTTTTGTCCACAAAATTTCTTGTCCGAACGTTTTTCTTGTCTGTTCGTTTTGTTCTCCGTCTGTTTTCTTGTCTACAAAATTCCTTTTTTGTTCGTTTTGTTCTCCTTTAGTTCTCTTGTTCACAAAATTTCTTGTCCGAACGTTTTTCTTGTATGTTCGTTTTGTTCACCGTCTGTTCCCTTGTCCACAAAATTTCTTGTCCGAACGTTTTTCTTGCCTGTTCGTTTTGTTCTCCGTCTGTTCTCTTGTCCACAAAATTTCATGTCCGAACGTTTTTATTGTCTGCTCGTTTTGTTCTATGCCTGTTCTCTTGTCCACGAATTTTTTTGTCCGAACTTTTTTTTCTCTGTTTGTTTTGTTCTCCGTCTGTTTTCTTGTCCACAATATTTCTTGTCCGAAGGTTTTTCTAGTCTGTTCGTTTTGTTCTCCGTCTGTTCTCTTGTCCACAAAATCTCTTGTCCGAACGTTTTTATTGTCTGTTCGTTTTGTTCTCCGTCTGTTCTCTTGTCCACGAAATTTCTTGTCCGAACGTTTTTATTGTCTGTTCGTTTGTTCTCCGTCTGTTCTCTTGTCCACAAAATTTCTTGTCCGAACGTTTTTCTTGTCTGTTCGTTTTGTTCTCCGTCTGCTCTCTTGTCCACAAAATCTCTTGTCTGAACGCTTTTTTTGTCTGCTCGTTTTGTTCTCCGTCTGTTCCCTTGTCTACAAAATTTCTTGTCCGAACGTTTTTCTTGTCTGTTCCTTTTGTTCTCCGTCTGTTCTCTTGTACACAAAATTTCTTGTCCGAACGTTTTTATTGTCTGTTCGTTTTGTTCTCCGTCTGTTCTCTTGTCCACAAAATTTCTTGTCCGAACGTCTTTCTTGTCTGTTCGTATTGTTCTCCGTCTGTTCGCTTGTCCACAAAATTTCTTGCCCGAACGTTTTTATTGTCTGTTTGTTTTGTTCTCCGTCTCTTCTCTTGTCCCCAAAATTTCTTGTCCGAACGTTTTTAATGTCTGTTCGTTTTGTTCTCCGTCTGTTTTCTTGTCCACAAAATTCCTTGTTTGTTCGTTTTGTTCTCCTTCTGTTCTCTTGTTCACAAAATTTCTTGTCCGAACGTTTTTATTATTTGTCCGTTTTGTTCTCCGCCTGTTCTCTTGTTCCCAAAATTTCTTGTCCGAACGTTTTGCTGGTCTGCTCGTCTTGTTCTCCGTCTGTTTTCTTGTCGACAAAATTCCTTGTTTGTTCGTTTTGTTCTCCTTCTGTTCTCTTGTTCACAAAATTTCTTGTCCGAACGTTTTTCTTGCCTGTTTGTTTTGTTATCCGTCTGTTCTTTTGTCCGCAAAATTTCTTGTCCGAACGTTTTTCTTGTCTGTTCGTTTTGTTCTCCGTCTGTTTTCTTGTCCACAAAATTCCTTGTTTGTTCGTTTTGTTCTCCTTCCGTTCTCTTGTTCACAAAATTTCTTGTCCGAACGTATTTCTTGTCTGTTCGTTTTGTTCTCCGTCTGTTCTTTTGTCCACAAAATTTCTTGTCCGAACGTTTTTATTGTCTGTTCGTTTTGTTCTCCGTCTGTTTTCTTGTCCACAAAATTCCTTTTTTGTTCGTTTTGTTCTCCGTCTGTTCTCTTGTCCACAAAATTTCTTGTCCGAACGTTTTTATTGTCTGTTCGTTTTGTTCTCCGTCTGTTTTCTTGTCGACAAAATTCCTTGTTTGTTCGTTTTGTTCTCCTTCTGTTCTCTTGTTCACAAAATTTCTTGTCCGAACGTTTTTCTTGCCTGTTTGTTTTGTTCTCCGTCTGTTCTTTTGTCCACAAAATTTCTTGTCCGAACGTTTTTCTTGTCTGTTCGTTTTGTTCTCCGTCTGTTTTCTTGTCCACAAAATTCCTTGTCTGTTCGTTTGTTCTCCGTCTGTTCTCTTGTCCACAAAATTTCTTGTCCGAACGTTTTTCTTGTCTGTTCGTTTTGTTCTCCGTCTGCTCTCTTGTCCACAAAATCTCTTGTCTGAACGCTTTTTTTGTCTGCTCGTTTTGTTCTCCGTCTGTTCCCTTGTCTACAAAATTTCTTGTCCGAACGTTTTTCTTGTCTGTTCCTTTTGTTCTCCGTCTGTTCTCTTGTACACAAAATTTCTTGTCCGAACGTTTTTATTGTCTGTTCGTTTTGTTCTCCGTCTGTTCTCTTGTCCACAAAATTTCTTGTCCGAACGTCTTTCTTGTCTGTTCGTATTGTTCTCCGTCTGTTCGCTTGTCCACAAAATTTCTTGCCCGAACGTTTTTATTGTCTGTTTGTTTTGTTCTCCGTCTCTTCTCTTGTCCCCAAAATTTCTTGTCCGAACGTTTTTAATGTCTGTTCGTTTTGTTCTCCGTCTGTTTTCTTGTCCACAAAATTCCTTGTTTGTTCGTTTTGTTCTCCTTCTGTTCTCTTGTTCACAAAATTTCTTGTCCGAACGTTTTTATTATTTGTCCGTTTTGTTCTCCGCCTGTTCTCTTGTTCCCAAAATTTCTTGTCCGAACGTTTTGCTGGTCTGCTCGTCTTGTTCTCCGTCTGTTTTCTTGTCGACAAAATTCCTTGTTTGTTCGTTTTGTTCTCCTTCTGTTCTCTTGTTCACAAAATTTCTTGTCCGAACGTTTTTCTTGCCTGTTTGTTTTGTTATCCGTCTGTTCTTTTGTCCGCAAAATTTCTTGTCCGAACGTTTTTCTTGTCTGTTCGTTTTGTTCTCCGTCTGTTTTCTTGTCCACAAAATTCCTTGTTTGTTCGTTTTGTTCTCCTTCCGTTCTCTTGTTCACAAAATTTCTTGTCCGAACGTATTTCTTGTCTGTTCGTTTTGTTCTCCGTCTGTTCTTTTGTCCACAAAATTTCTTGTCCGAACGTTTTTATTGTCTGTTCGTTTTGTTCTCCGTCTGTTTTCTTGTCCACAAAATTCCTTTTTTGTTCGTTTTGTTCTCCGTCTGTTCTCTTGTCCACAAAATTTCTTGTCCGAACGTTTTTATTGTCTGTTCGTTTTGTTCTCCGTCTGTTTTCTTGTCGACAAAATTCCTTGTTTGTTCGTTTTGTTCTCCTTCTGTTCTCTTGTTCACAAAATTTCTTGTCCGAACGTTTTTCTTGCCTGTTTGTTTTGTTCTCCGTCTGTTCTTTTGTCCACAAAATTTCTTGTCCGAACGTTTTTCTTGTCTGTTCGTTTTGTTCTCCGTCTGTTTTCTTGTCCACAAAATTCCTTGTTTGTTCGTTTTGTTCTCCGGCTGTTCTCTTGTTAACAAAATTTCTTGTCCGAACGTTTTTATTGTCTGTTCGTATTGTTCTCCGTCTGTTCTCTTGTCCACAAAATTTCTTGTCCGAACGTTTTTATTGTCTGTTCGTTTCGTTCTTCTATTTTGAATGTTTTTATTGTCTGTTCGTTTTGTTCTCCGTCTGTTCTCTTGTCCACAAAATTTCTTGTACGAACGTCTTTCTTGTCTATTCGTATTGTTCTCCGTCTGTTCTTTTGTGCACAAAATTTCTTGTCCGAAAGTTTTTATTGTCTGTTCGGTTTGTTCTCCGTCTGTTCTCTTGTCTACAAAATTTCTTGTCCGAACGTCTTTCTTGTCTGTTCGTATTGTTCTCCGTCTGTTCTTTTGTCCACAAAATTTCTTGTCCGAACGTTTTTATTGTCTGTTCGTTTTGTTCTCCGTCTGTTCTCTTGTCCACAAAATTTCTAGTCCGAACGTTTTTCTTGCCTGTTCGTTTTGTTCTCCGTCTGTTCTTTTGTCGACAAAATTTCTTGTCCGAACGTTTTTCTTGTCTGTTTGGGCGCTTGTGCACTACACTGAATTTTACGGTCCGGCAGCTCGGTTTTTTACGGTCCGATATGGCAGGTTAAGTATTTATATACATCGTTTGTGCACTATCCGTAATTTTATTGTCCGACATTTTATATTTCGCCATTCCTGGCCGTTTTTTTTCGGTCCGACATGGCGGCAATGAGAAACGTGTTTGTGCATGTGCACTACGTCCGCAATCGGTAATCGTACAAGGCAAATCTCATTGGTTCAGAGCGATCACGAAGTTTGACGTGTTAGAATCTAACAGTAATAACTAGTTTGCAATGTACGACATTTTTACAATAATTGAACTTGTCGAATTTAAACATTGCCTATGGGATAAAACTATAGATGTTTATAAAAATAAAATTGCAAGGAGAAATGCATGGCGAGAAATTTGTTTATTCTTGGAACCGGAGTTTGAGGGGTTCGACGACAAAAAGAAAGACGAAATACGTAAGTATTATAAAATATATTATACTTAAATATACAATTTATTTTTACTAAATTTTTGACATTTGCCATGGCACAGATCCTGCTGGACTGACGAAGTAATCTGCGAAATTGTTTCTTATATAGTTAGCTGCACGTCCTGCCTGGGCATTACTGGCGATGGTAGGAATATTTTGCAAAGCGTTGTGATTAACATTTACGAGCATGTCTTTATATGTGTCTTTCCACCATCTCTTTCACGAACAATATTATGTAAAACAACGCATGCTTTGACTATGTCTTTGCTTAATTGTTTTGATACGTTTAGTGGACGATGAAATATGCGCCACTTATTTGTCATTATACCAAAAGCACATTCCACATATCTGCGTGTCCGACACAGTCGATAATTAAATATTCGTTTTTTTTATATCAAGATGTTTTCCGCTATAAGGTTGTAACAAATTGTTATTACGTTGAAAAGCTTCATCGCCCACTAAAACGTATGGCATTCTATTGTTTAGAGATGGATTCAGAGAAGTAGGGTTAGGTAGTTGTAATCTTCCCTCAGTCAGTAGCTTATTAAATGTTGTACGCTGCAAAATTGAATCACAGTCTTTTCCAAAAGCTCCTATATCGACAAACACAAATTTATAGTTAGAATCGACCACTGCTAGAAGCACGATGGAATAATAGCCTTTATAATTAAAATTCATTGACCCGGTAGAGAGAAAGTTCACAACTCGTATGTGTTTTCCATCCACGGCACCCAGGCAGTTTGGGAAGTTAGCTCTTTCTTGAAATTCATTTGCCACTGATTTCCATTTCTCTGTATTGGGTGGAGCAAGAAATTCGCTGCTTTGTTCATTCCATATTTTACAGCATACTAAACTGACAATTTCACTTATCGTTTTAATACCCAATTGATAGGTATAAAACATATCGGTGAAATAATTTCCACTGGCTAAATACCTGTAACAAAAATAAACTTTAATTATTCTTTTGTTTTAGTGACTACTATCACTAGTAAATGGAATTACACAAGAGACTATTTCCTTAAATCTTTGAAAACTAAATCTGGGAAAGCGCAGAAAAAACAATATATTTACCACAATCAGTTGCAATTTTTACTGAAAATCATTCAAGTGGATTCAACAGTCTCTAACATTCCCTCTCAAGGTAGTGACAACGAAACCAGACCGGGTACATCTGCATCCTGCGAAGCAATTGTTACGCCAGAATCTTCTCAGGATGATGATTCAAGTCCTTCATCTGAACCATTTCAAATTCGTAAAAAAAGATTAAATCCTGTTGATGTGGAGATATTGAAGGCGCTTCAAAGTCATGAATCACGACAGGATGACTTTAGAGATGATGATAAAGCATTTTTGATGTCTATTTTACCAACTATTAAACGCATAAGCGAAGATGATAGACTGGAGTTCAGAATCGACGTAATGCAAGTACTTCGCAAATATACAAATCGCATGCGAGCACCTTCGTTCAGCTCTGCACCATCATCGCCACTGTCGCCGCTATATGTTTCTATAAACTCTCCAGCTAACCAGGTTACCCCGTCACCGCCACATCTACCTCAAACGGAAAATCTGATGACAGCACCATCGATTAACTCTGCACCATCAACGCCAGTGACTCCTCTACATGCTTCAATAACTGAATTCTTGGGACAAAACTTTGACAACTAATAATTTTTGTTAATAAATGATAGCATTGTACATAATAGTAATTGTTTGTCTCTCTTTGTATCCTGAATATTTTCTAACAATTGAAAATTCTATCTATGAAATTCAAAAATTAGTTAAGTACCTATAAAGTCATAAACTCATATCACAACATAATCCTCATTTGTTTTGACCGTACTTGGGTAAAGAAGTCAACAATGCATACGTGTTACACAAAATAAAGCAATCATATTATTAATTATAGAAGTACTGTACTTACCTTAATGTGACAGCTAGCATTTCATTTGGTGGTATACACAGCCTTAATTTTGTATCTTGCCTTTTGATCGCCGCGCTTAAACGATGTAGTAAAAAATCAAAAGTGGCTGTAGACATCCGATAGTAGTTTCTTCTTGTCTTCTATGATTCTTTTTGTCTTCTATGTCTTCGCACGTAAAGTAACAAAGCAAGAATTTGCCGACGTTCCAAAAAACTCATCGTAGCGTATTGATGTTGCGTATTGGTGTGTAGGCATATTACAAAGCAAACATCCTAAACTGCGCCTGTCCGAGTTTTAACGGACAAGTGCACAAGCTACCATCCGTTTTATTAACACCAAATTCCGGACAGTAAAATTTGGAATTACGGACCGTAAAATTCAGTGTAGTGCACAAGCGCCCTTAGTCTTGTTCTCCGTCTGTTTTCTTGTCCACAAAATTCCTTGTTTGTTCGTTTTGTTCTCCTTCTGTTCTCTTGTTCACAAAATTTCTTGTCCGAACGTATTTCTTGTCTGTTCGTTTTGTTCTCCGTCTGTTTTCTTGTCCACAAAATTCCTTGTTTGTTCGTTTTGTTCTCCGTCTGTTCTCTTGTCCACAAAATTTCTTGTCCGAACGTTTTTATTGTCTGTTCGTATTGTTCTCCGTCTGTTCTCTTGTCCACAAAATTTCTTGTCCGAACGTTTTTATTGTCTGTTCGTTTCGTTCTTCTATTTTGAACGTTTTAATTGTCTGTTCGTTTTGTTCTCCGTCTGTTCTCTTGTCCACAAAATTTCTTGTCCGAACGTCTTTCTTGTCTGTTCGTATTGTTCTCCGTCTGTTCTTTTGTCCACAAAATTTCTTGTCCGAACGTTTTTATTGTCTGTTCGTATTGTTCTTTGTCTGTTCTCTTGTCCACAAAATCTCTTGTCCGAACGCTTTTCTTGTTTGTTCGATTTGTTCTCCGTCTGTTCTCTTGTCTATAAAATTTCTTGTCCGAACGTTTTTCTTGTCTGTTCGTATTGTTCTCCGTCTGTTCTTTTGTCCACAAAATTTCTTGTCCGAACGTTTTTCTTGTCTTTTCGTTTTGTTCTCCTTCTGTTCTTTTGTCCACAAAATTTCTTGTCCGAACGTTTTTCTTGTCTGTTCGTTTTGTTCTCCGTCTGTTCTCTTGTCCACAAAATTTCTTGTCCGAACGTTTTTATTGTCTGTTCGTCTTGTTCTCCGTCTGTTCTCTTGTTCACAAAATTTCTTGTCCGAACGTTTTTCTTGTCTGTTCGTCTTGTTTCCGTCTTTTTTCTTGTCCACAAAATTCCTTGTTTGTTCGTTTTGTTCTCCTTCTGTTCTCTTGTCCACAAAATTTTTTGTCCGAACTTTTTTCTTGTCTGTTTGTTTTGTTCTCCGTCTGTTCTCTTGTCCACAAAATTTCTTGTCCGAACGTTTTTCTTGTCTGTTCGTTTTATTCTCCGTCTCTTCTCTTGTCCAAAAATTTCTTGTCCGAACGTTTTTCTTGTCTGTTCGTTTTGTTCTCCATCTGTTCTCTTGTCCAAAAATTTCATGTCCGAACGTTTTTCTTGTCTGTTCGTTTTGTTCTCCGTCTGTTCTCTTGTCCACAAAATTTCTTGTCCGAATGTTTTTCTTGTCTGTTCGTTTTGTTTTCCGTCTGTTCTCTTGTCCACAAAATTTCTTTTCCGCACGTTTTTCTTGTCTGTTTTTTATGTTCTCCGTCTGTTCTCTTGTCCACAAAATTTCTTGTCCGAACGTTTTTAATGTCTGTTCGTTTTGTTCTCCGTCTGTTCTCTTGTTCACAAAATTTCTTGTCCGAACGTTTTTCTTGTCTGTTCGTCTTGTTTTCCGTCTTTTTTCTTGTCCACAAAACTCCTTGTTTGTTCGTTTTGTTCTCCTTCTGTTCTCTTGTCCACAAATTTTTTTGTCCGAACTTTTTTATTGTCTGTTCGTTTTGTTCTCCGTCTGTTCTCTTGTCCACAAAATTTCTTGTCCGAACGTTTTTATTGTCTGTTCGTTTTGTTCTCCGTCTGTTCTCTTGTTCGCAAAATTTCTTGTCCGAACGTTTTTATTGTCTGTTCGTTTTGTTCTCCGTCTGTTCTCTTGTCCACAAAATTTCTTGTCCGAACGTTTTTCTTGTCTGTTCGTTTTATTCTCCGTCTCTTCTCTTGTCCAAAAATTTCTGGTCCGAACGTTTTTCTTGTCTGTTCGTTTTGTTCTCCGTCTGTTCTCTTGTCCAAAAATTTCATGTCCGAACGTTTTTCTTGTCTGTTCGTTTTGTTCTCCGTCTGTTCTCTTGTCCACAAAATTTCGTGTGCGAACGTTTTTCTTGTCTGTTCGTTTTGTTCTCCGTCTGTTCTCTTGTCCACAAAATTTCTTGTCCGAACGTTTTTCTTGTCTGTTCTTTTTGTTCTCCGTCTGTTCTCTTGTCCACAAAATTTCTTGTCCGAACGTTTTTCTTGTCTGTTCGTTTTGTTCTCCGTCTGTTCTCTTGTCCACAAAAATTCTTGTCCGAACGTTTTTCTTGTCTGTTCGTTTTGTTCTCCGTCTGTTCTCTTGTCCACAAAATTTCTTGTCCGAACGTTTTTCTTGTCTGTTCGTCTTGTTCTCCGTCTGCTTTCTTTTTCCACAAAATTCCTTGTTTGTTCGCTTTGCTCTCCTTCTGTTCTCTTGTCCACAAATTTTTTTGTCCGAACGTTTTTCTTGTCTGTTCGTTTTGTTCTCCGTCTGTTCTCTTGTCCACAAAACTTGTTGTCCGAACGTTTTTATTGTCGGTTCGTTTTGTTCTCCGTCTGTTCTCTTGTCCACAAAATTTCTTGTCCGAACGTGTTTCTTGTCTGTTCGTTTTGTTCTCCTTCTGTTCTCTTGTTCACAAAATTTCTTGTCCGGACGTTTTTCTTGTCTGTTCGTTTTGTTCTACGTCTGTTCTCTTGTCCACAAAATTTCTTGTCCGAACGTTTTTCTTGTCTGTTCGTCTTGTTCTCCGTCTGTTTTCTTGTCCACAAAATTCCTTGTTTGTTGTTTTGTTCTCCTTCTGTTCTCTTGACCACAAAATTTTTTGTCCGAACGTTTTTCTTGTCTGTTCGTTATGTTCTCCGTCTGTTCTCTTGTCCAAAATTTTTTTTGTCCGAAACGTTTTTCTTGTCTTTTCGTTCTGTTCTCCGTCTGTTCTTTTGTACACAAAATTTCTTGTCCGAACGTTTTTCTTGTCTGTTCGTTTTGTTCTCCGTCTGTTCTCTTGTCCACAAAATTTCTTGTCCGAACGTTTTTCTTGTCTGTTCGTCTTGTTCTCCGTCTGTTTTCTTGTCCACAAAATTCCTTGTTTGTTGTTTTGTTCTCCTTCTGTTCTCTTGACCACAAAATTTTTTGTCCGAACGTTTTTCTTGTCTGTTCGTTTTGTTCTCCGTCTGTTCTCTTGTCCACAAAATTTCTTGCCCGAACGTTTTTCTTGTCTATTCGTTTTGTTCTCCGTCTGTTCTCTTGTCCAGAAAATTTCTTGTCCGAACGTTTTTCTTGTCTGTTCGTTATGTTCTCCGTCTGTTCTCTTGTCCAAAATTTTTTTTGTCCGAAACGTTTTTCTTGTCTTTTCGTTCTGTTCTCCGTCTGTTCTTTTGTACACAAAATTTCTTGTCCGAACGTTTTTCTTGTCTGTTCGTCTTGTTCTCCGTCTGTTTTCTTGCCCACAAAATTCCTTGTTTGTTCGTTTTGTTCTCCTTCTGTTCACTTGTCCACAAAATTTTTTGTCCGAACGTTTTTCTTGTCTGTTCGTTTTGTTCTCCGTCTGTTCTCTTGTCCACAAAATTTCTTGCCCGAACGTTTTTCTTGTCTGTTCGTTTTGTTCTCCGTCTGTCTCTTGTCCACAAAATTTCTTGTCCGAACGTTTTTCTTGTCTCTTCGTTTTGTTCTCCGTCTATTCTCTTGTCCACAAAATTTCTTGTCCAAACGTTTTTCTTGTCTGTTCGTTTTGTTCTCCGTCTGTTCTCTTGTCCACAAAATTTCTTGTCCGAACGTTTTTATTGTCTCTTCGTTTTGTTCTCCGTCTGTTCTCTTGTCCACAAAATTTCTTGTCCGAACGTTTTTATTGTCTGTTCGTTTTGTTCTCCGTCTGTTCTCTTGTCCACAAAATTTCTTGTCCGAACGTTTTTATTGTCTGTTCGTTTTGTTCTCCGCCTGTTCCCTTGTCCACAAAATTTCTTGTCCGAACGTTTTTCTTGTCTGTTTGTCTTGCTCTCCGTCTGTTTTCTTGTCCACAAAATTCCTTGTTTGTTCGTTTTGTTCTCCTTCTGTTCTCTTGTCCACAAAATTATTTGTCTGAACGTGTTTCTTGTCTGTTCGTTTTGTTCTCCGTCTGTTCTCTTGTCCACAAAATTTCTTGTCCGAACGTTTTTATTGTCTGTTCGTTTTGTTCTCCGCCTGTTCCCTTGTCCACAAAATTTCTTGTCCGAACGTTTTTCTTGTCTGTTTGTCTTGCTCTCCGTCTGTTTTCTTGTCCACAAAATTCCTTGTTTGTTCGTTTTGTTCTCCTTCTGTTCTCTTGTCCACAAAATTATTTGTCTGAACGTGTTTCTTGTCTGTTCGTTTTGTTCTCCGTCTGTTCTCTTGTCCACAAAATTTCTTGTCCGAACGTTTTTATTGTCTGTTCGTATTGTTCTCCGTCTGTTCTCTTGTCCACAAAATCTCTTGTCCGAACTTTTTTATTGTCTGTTCGTTTTGTTCTCCGTCTGTTCTCTTGTCCACAAAATTTCTTGTCCGAACGATTTTATTGTCTGTTCGTTTTGTTTTCCGTCTGTTCTCTTGTCAACAAAATTTCTTGTCCGAACGTTTTTCTTGTCTGCTCGTCTTGTTCTCCGTCCGTTTTCTTGTCCACAAAATTCCTTGTTTGTTCGTTTTGTTCTCCTTCTGTTCTCTTGTCCACAAAATTTTTTGTGCGAACGTTTTTCTTGTCTGTTCGTTTTGTTCTTCGTCTGTTCTCTTGTCCACAAAATTTCTTGTCCGAACGTTTTTCTTGTCTGTTCGTCTATTTCTCCGTCTGTTTTCTTGTCCACAAAATTCCTTGTTTGTTCGTTTTGTTCTCCTTCTGTTCTCTTGTTCACAAAATTTCTTGTCCGAACGTTTTTCTTGCTTGTTCGTTTTGTTCTCCGTCTGTTCTTTTGTCCACAAAATTTCTTGTCCGAACGTTTTTCTTGTCTGCTCGTCTTGTTCTCCGTCTGTTTTCTTGTCCACAAAATTCCTTGTTTGTTCGTTTTGTTCTCCTTCTGTTCTCTTGTCCACAAAATTTTTTGTCCGAACGTTTTTCTTGTCTGCTCGTCTTGTTCTCCTTCTGTTCTCTTGTCCACAAAATTTTTTGTCCGAACGTTTTTCTTGTCTGTTCGTTTTGTTCTTCGTCTGTTCTCTTGTCCACAAAATTTCTTGTCCAAACGTTTTTCTTGTCTGTTCGTTTTGTTCTCCGTCTGTCTCATGTCCACAAAATTTCTTGTCCGAACGTTTTTATTGTCTCTTCGTTTTGTTCTCCGTCTGTTCTCTTGTCCACAAAATTTCTTGTCCGAACGTTTTTATTGTCTGTTCGTTTTGTTCTCCGTCTGTTCTCTTGTCCACAAAATTTCTTGTCTGAACGTTTTTATTGTCTGTTCGTTTTGTTCTCCGCCTGTTCCCCTGTCCACAAAATTTCTTGTCCGAACGTTTTTCTTGTCTGTTTGTCTTGTTCTCCGTCTGTTTTCTTGTCCACAAAATTCCTTGTTTGTTCGTTTTGTTCTCCTTCTGTTCTCTTGTCCACAAAATTATTTGTCTGAACGTGTTTCTTGTCTGTTCGTTTTGTTCTCCGTCTGTTCTCTTGTCCACAAAATTTCTTGTCCGAACGTTTTTATTGTCTGTTCGTATTGTTCTCCGCCTGTTCTCTTGTCCACAAAATCTCTTGTCCGAACTTTTTTATTGTCTGTTCGTTTTGTTCTCCGTCTGTTCTCTTGTCCACAAAATTTCTTGTCCACAAAATTTCTTGTAGGAACGTTTTTATTGTCTGTTCGTTTTGTTCTCCGTCTGTTCTCTTGTCCAGAAAATTTCTTGTCCGAACGTTTTTATTGTCTGTTCGTTTTGTTCTCCGTCTGTTCTCTTGTCCACAAAATTTCTTGTCCCAACGTTTTTATTGTCTGTTCGTATTGTTCTCCGTCTGTTCTATTGTCCACAAGATTTCTTGTCCACAAAATTTCTTGTAGGAACGTTTTTATTGTCTGTTCGTTTTGTTCTCCGTCTGTTCTCTTGTCCAGAAAATTTCTTGTCCGAACGTTTTTATTGTCTGTTCGTTTTGTTCTCCGTCTGTTCTCTTGTCCACAAAATTTCTTGTCCGAACGTTTTTATTGTCTGTTCGTTTTGTTTTCCGTCTGTTCTCTTGTCTACAAAATTTCTTCTCCGAACGTTTTTCTTGTCTGTTCGTCTATTTCTCCGTCTGTTTTCTTGTCCACAAAATTCCTTGTCCGAACGTTTTTCTTGTCTGCTCGTCTTGTTCTCCGTCTGTTTTCTTGTCCACAAAATTCCTTGTTTGTTCGTTTTGTTCTCCTTCTGTTCTCTTGTCCACAATTTTTTTTGTCCGAACGTTTTTCTTGTCTGTTCGTTTTGTTCTTTGTCTGTTCTCTTGTCCACAAAATTTCATGTCCGAACGTTTTTCTTGCTTGTTCGTTTTGTTCTCCGTCTGTTCTTTTGTCCACAAAATTTCTTGTCCGAACGGTTTTCTTGTCTGCTCGTCTTGTTCTCCGTCTGTTTTCTTGTCCACAAAATTCCTTGTTTGTTCGTTTTGTTCTCCTTCTGTTCTCTTGTCCACAAATTTTTTTGTCCGAACGTTTTTCTTGTCTGTTCGTTTTGTTCTTCGTCTGTTCTCTTGTCCACAAAATTTCTTGTCCGAACGTTTTTCTTGTCTATTCGTTTTGTTCTCCGTCTGTTCTCTTGTCCAAAAATTTCTTGTCCGAACGTTTTTCTTGTCTGTTCGTTTTGTTCTCCGTCTGTTCTCTTGTCCACAAAATTTCTTGTCCGAACGTTTTTCTTGTCTGTTCGTTTTGTTCTCCGTCTGTTCTCTTGTCCAAAAATTTCTTGTCCGAACGTTTTTCTTGTCTGTTCGTTTTGTTCTCCGTCTGTTCTCTTGTCCACAAAATTTCATGTCCGAACTTTTTTCTTGTCTGTTCGTTTTGTTCTCCGTCTGTTCTCTTGTCCACAAAATTTCTTGTCCGAACGTTTTTTTGTCTGTTCGTTTTGTTCTCCGTCTGTTCTCTTGTCCAAAAATTTCTTGTCCGAACGTTTTTCTTGTCTGTTCGTTTTGTTCTCCGTCTGTTCTCTTGTCCAAAAATTTCTTGTCCGAACGTTTTTATTGTCTGTTCGTTTTGTTCTCCGTCTGTTCTCTTGTCCACAAAATTTCTTGTCCGAACGTTTTTATTGTCTGTTCGTTTTGTTCTCCGTCTGTTCTCTTGTCAACAAAATTTCTTGTCCGAACGTCTTTCTTGTCTGTTCGTTTTGTTCTCCGTGTGTTCTCTTGTCCACAAAATTTCTTGTCCGATGGTCTTTCTTGTCTGTTCGTTTTGTTCTCTGTCTGTTCTCTTGTCCACAAAATTTCTTCTCCGAACGTTTTTCTTGTCTGTTCGTCTATTTTTCCGTCTGTTTCCTTGTCCACAAAATTTATTGTGCGAACGTTTTTATTGTCTGTTCGAATTGTTCTCCGTCTGTTCTCTTGTCAACAAAATTTCTTATCCGAACGTTTTTATTGTCTGTTCGTTTTGTTCTCCGTCTGTTCTCTTGTCCACAAAATTTCTTGTCCGAACGTTTTTCTTGCCTGGTCGTTTTTTTCTCCGTCTGTTCTTTTGTCCACAAAATTTCTTGTCCGAACGTTTTTCTTGTCTGTTCGTCTTGTTCTCCGTCTGTTTTCTTGTCCACAAAATTCCTTGTTTGCTCGTTTTGTTCTCCGTCTGTTCTCTTGTCCACAAAATTTCTTGTGCGAACGTTTTTATTGTCTGTTCGTTTTGTTCTCCGTCTGTTCTCTTGTTCACAAAATTTCTTGTCCGAACGTTTTTCTTGTCTGTTCGTCTATTTTTCCGTCTGTTTTCTGGTCCACAAAATTCCTTGTTTGTTCGTTTTGTTCTCCTTCTGTTCTCTTGTTCACAAAATTTCTTGTCCGAACGTTTTTCTTGCTTGTTCGTTTTGTTCTCCGTCTGTTCTTTTGTCCACAAAATTTCTTGTCCGAACGTTTTTCTTGTCTGCTCGTCTTGTTCTCCGTCTGTTTTCTTGTCCACAAAATTCCTTGTTTGTTCGTTTTGTTCTCCTTCTGTTCTCTTGTCCACAAATTTTTTTGTCCGAACGTTTTTCTTGTCTGTTCGTTTTGTTCTTCGTCTGTTCTCTTGTTCACAAAATTTCTTGGCCGAACGTTTTTCTTGCCTGTTCGTTTTGTTCTCCGTCTGTTCTTTTGTCCACAAAATTTCTTGTCCGAACGTTTTACTTGTCTGTTCGTCTTGTTCTCCGTCTGTTTTCTTGTCCACAAAATTCCTTGTTTGTTCGTTTTGTTCTCCTTCTTTTCTCTTGTCCACAAAATTTTTTGTCCGAAAGTTTTTCTTGTCTGTTCGTTTTGTTCTCCGTCTGTTCTCTTGTCCACAAAATTTCTTGTCCGAACGTTTTTCTTGTCTGTTCGTCTTGTTCTCCGTCTGTTTTCTTGTCCACAAAATTCCTTGTTTGTTCGTTTTGTTCTCCTTCTTTTCTCTTGTCCACAAAATTTTTTGTCCGAAAGTTTTTCTTGTCTGTTCGTTTTGTTCTCCGTCTGTTCTCTTGTCCACAAAATTTCTTGTCCGAACGTTTTTCTTGTCTGTTCGTTTTGTTCTCCGTCTGTTCTCTTGTCTACAAAATTTCTTGTCCGAACCTTTTTCTTGTCTGTTCGTCTTGTTCTCCGTCTGTTTTCTTGTCCACAAAATTCCTTGTTTGTTCGTTTTGTTCTCCTTCTTTTCTCTTGTCCACAAAATTTTTTGTCCGAACGTTTTTCTTGGCTGTTCGTTTTGTTCTCCGTCTGATCTCTTGTCCACAAAATTTCTTGTCCAAACGTTTTTCTTGTAAGTTCGTTTTGTTCTCCGTCTGTTCTCTTGTCCACAAAATTTCTTGTCCGAACGTTTTTCTTGGCTGTTCGTCTTGTTCTCCGTCTGTTTTGTTGTCCACAAAATTCCTTGTTTGTTCGTTTTGTTCTCCTTCTTTTCTCTTGTCCACAAAATTTTTTTACCGAACGTTTTTCTTGTCTGTTCGTTTTGTTCTCCGTCTGTTCTCTTGTCCAAAAATTTCTTGTCCGAACGTTTTTCTTGTCTCTTCGTTTTGTTCTCCGTCTGATCTCTTGTCCACAAAATTTCTTGTCCGAACGTTTTTCTTGTCTGTTCGTCTTGTTCTCCGTCTGTTTTGTTGTCCACAAAATTCCTTGTTTGTTCGTTTTGTTCTCCTTCTTTTCTCTTGTCCACAAAATTTTTTGTCCGAACGTTTTACTTGTCTGTTCGTTTTCTTCTCCGTCTGTTCTCTTGTCCAAAAATTTCTTGTCCGAACGTTTTTCTTGTCTGTTCGTTTTGTTCTCCGTCTGTTCTCTTGTCCACAAAATTGCATGTCCGAACTCTTTTCTTGTCTATTCGTTTCGTTCTCCGTCTGTTCTCTGGTCCACAAAATTTCTTGTCCGAACTTTTTTCTTGTCTGTTCGTTTTGTTCTCCGTCTGTTCTCTTGTTCACAAAATTTCTTGTCCAAACGTTTTTCTTGTCTGTTCGTCTTGTTCTCCGTCTGTTTTCTTGTCCACAAAATTCCTTCTTTGTTCGTTTTGTTCTCCTTTTTTTCTCTTGTCCACAAAATTTTTTGTCCGAACGTTTTTCTTGTCTGTTCGTTTTGTTCTCCGTCTGTTCTCTTGTCCAAAAATTTCTTGTCCGAACGTTTTTCTTGTCTGTTCGTTTTGTTCTCCGTCTGTTCTCTTGTCCAAAAATTTCTTGTCCGAATATTTTTCTTGCCTGTTCGTTTTGTTCTCCGTCTGTTCTCTTGTCCACAAAATTTCTTGTCCGAACGTTTTCCTTGTCTGTTCGTTTTGTTCTCTGTCTGTTCTCTTGTCCACAAAATTTTTGTCCGAAAGTTTTTCTTGTCTGTTCGTTTTGTTCTCCGTCTGTTCTCTTGTCCAAAAATTTCTTGTTTGAATGTTTTTCTTGCCTGTTCGTTTTGTTCTCCGTCTGTTCTCTTGTCCAAAAATTTCTTGTCCGAACGTTTTTCTTGTCCGCTCGTTTTGTTCTCCGTCTGTTCTATTGTCCACAAAATTGCATGTCCGAACTTTTTACTTGTCTGTTCGTTTTGTTCTCCGTCTGTTCTCTGGTCCACAAAATTTCTTGTCCGAACGTTTTTCTTGTCTGTTCGTTTTGTTCTCCGTCTGTTCTCTTGTCCACAAAATTTCTTGTCCGAACCTTTTTCTTGTCTGTTTGTCTTGTTCTCCGTCTGTTTTCTTGTCCACAAAATTTCTTGTCCGAACCTTTTTCTTGTCTGTTCGTTTTGTTCTCCGTCTGTTCTCTTGTCCAAAAATTTCTTGTCCGAATGTTTTTCTTGCCTGTTCGTTTTGTTCTCCGTCTGTTCTCTTGTCCAAAAATTTCTTGTCCGAACGTTTTTCTTGTCCGCTCGTTTTGTTCTCCGTCTGTTCTATTGTCCACAAAATTGCATGTCCGAACTTTTTACTTGTCTGTTCGTTTTGTTCTCTGTCTGTTCTCTTGTCCACAAAATTTTTGTCCGAAAGTTTTCCTTGTCTGTTCGTTTTGTTCTCCGTCTGTTCTATTGTCCACAAAATTGCATGTCCGAACTTTTTACTTGTCTGTTCGTTTTGTTCTCCGTCTGTTCTCTTGTCCAAAAATTTCTTGTCCGAATGTTTTTCTTGCCTGTTCGTTTTGTTCTCCGTCTGTTCTCTTGTCCAAAAATTTCTTGTCCGAACGTTTTTCTTGTCCGCTCGTTTTGTTCTCCGTCTGTTCTATTGTCCACAAAATTGCATGTCCGAACTTTTTACTTGTCTGTTCGTTTCGTTCTCCGTCTGTTCTCTTGTCCACAAAATTTCTTGTAGGAACGTTTTTATTGTCTGTTCGTTTTGTTCTCCGTCTGTTCTCTTGTCCACAAAATTTCTTGTCCGAACGTCGTTCTTGTCTGTTCGTCTTGTTCTCCGTCTGTTCTCTTGTCCACAAAATTTCTTGGCCGAACGTTTTTATTGTCTGTTCGTTTTGTTCTCCGTCTGTTCTCTTCTCCACAAAATTTCTTGTCCGAACGTCTTTCTTGTCTGTTCGTTTTGTTCTCCGTCTGTTCTCTTGACCACAAAATTTCTTGTCCGAACGTTTTTCTTGTATGTTCGTTTTGTTCTCCGTCTGTTCTCTTGTCCAAAAATTTCTTGTCCGAACGTTTTTCTTGTCTGTTCGTTTTGTTCTCCGTCTGTTCTATTGTCCACAAAATTGCATGTCCGAACTTTTTACTTGTCTGTTCGTTTTGTTCTCCGTCTGTTCTCTGGTCCACAAAATTTCTTGTCCAAACGTTTTTCTTGTCTGTTCGTTTTGTTCTCCGTCTGTTCTCTTGTCCACAAAATTTCTTGTCCGAACCTTTTTCTTGTCTGTTTGTCTTGTTCTCCGTCTATTTTCTTGTCCACAAAATTTCTTGTCCGAACCTTTTTCTTGTCTGTTTGTCTTGTTCTCCGTCTGTTTTCTTGTCCACAAAATTTCTTGTCCGAACGTTTTTCTTGCCTGTTCGTCTTGTTCTCCGTCTGTTTTGTTGTCCACAAAATTCCTTGTTTGTTCGTTTTGTTCTCCTTCTTTTCTCTTGTCCACAAAATTTTTTGTCCGAACGTTTTTCTTGTCTGTTCGTTATGTTCTCCGTCTGTTCTCTTGTCCAAAAATTTCTTGTCCGAACGTTTTTCTTGTCTGTTCGTTTTGTTCTTCGTCTGTTCTCTTGTCCACAAAATTGCATGTCCGAACTCTTTTCTTGTCTATTCGTTTCGTTCTCCGTCTGTTCTCTGGTCCACAAAATTTCTTGTCCGAACTTTTTTCTTGTCTGTTCGTTTTGTTCTCCGTCTGTTCTCTTGTCCACAAAATTTCTTGTCCGAACGTTTTTCTTGTCTGTTCGTCTTGTTCTCCGTCTGTTTTCTTGTCCACAAAATTCCTTCTTTGTTCGTTTTGTTCTCCTTCTTTTCTCTTGTCCACAAAATTTTTTGTCCGAACGTTTTTCTTGTCTGTTCGTTTTGTTCTCCGTCTGTTCTCTTGTCCACAAAATTTCTTGTCCGAACGTTTTCCTTGTCTGTTCGTTTTGTTCTCTGTCTGTTCTCTTGTCCACTAAATTTCTTGTCCGAATGTTTTTTTTGTCTGTTCGTTTTGTTCTCCGTCTGTTCTCTTGTCCAAAAATTTCTTGTCCGAACGTTTTTCTTGTCTGTTCGTTTTGTTCTCCGTCTGTTCTATTGTGCACAAAAATGCATGTCCGAACTTTTTACTTGTCTGTTCGTTTCGTTCTCCGTCTGTTCTCTTGTCCACAAAATTTCATGTAGGAACGTTTTTATTGTCTGTTCGTTTTGTTCTCCGTCTGTTCTCTTGTCCACAAAATTTCTTGTCCGAACGTCGTTCTTGTCTGTTCGTTTTGTTTACCGTCTGTTCTCTTGTCCACAAAATTTCTTGTCCGAACGTTTTTATTGTCTGTTCGTTTTGTTCTCCGTCTGTTCTCTTGTCCACAAAATTTCTTGTCCGAACGTCTTTCTTGTCTGTTCGTTTTGTTCTCCGTCTGTTCTCTTGTCCACAAAATTTCTTGTCCGAACGTTTTTATTGTCTGTTCGTTTTGTTCTCCGTCTGTTCTCTTGTCCACAAAATTTCTTGTCCGAACGTCTTTCTTGTCTGTTCGTTTTGTTCTCCGTCTGTTCTCTTGTCCACAAAATTTCTTGTCCGAACGTTTTCCTTGTCTGTTCGTTTTGTTCTCTGTCTGTTCTCTTGTCCACTAAATTTCTTGTCCGAATGTTTTTTTTGTCTGTTCGTTTTGTTCTCCGTCTGTTCTCTTGTCAAAAAATTTCTTGTCCGAACGTTTTTCTTGTCTGTTCGTTTTGTTCTCCGTCTGTTCTATTGTTCCCAAAATTGCATGTCCGAACTTTTTACTTGTCTGTTCGTTTTGTTCTCCGTCTGTTCTCTGGTCCACAAAATTTCTTGTCCGAACGTTTTTATTGTCTGTTCGTTTTGTTCTCCGTCTGTTCTCTTGTCCACAAAATTTCTTGTCCGAACGTCTTTCTTGTCTGTTCGTTTTGTTCTCCGTCTGTTCTCTTGTCCACAAAATTTCTTGTCCGAACGTTTTTATTGTCTGTTTGTTTTGTTCTCCGTCTGTTCTCTTGTCCACAAAATTTATTGTCCGAACGTTTTTCTTGTCTGTTCGTTTTATTCTCCGTCTCTTCTCTTGTCCAAAAATTTCTTGTCCGAACGTTTTTCTTGTCTGTTCGTTTTGTTCTCCGTCTGTTCTCTTGTCCAAAAATTTCATGTCCGAACGTTTTTCTTGTCTGCTCGTTTTGTTCTCCGTCTGTTCTCTTGTCCACAAAATTTCTTGTCCGAACGTTTTTATTGTCTGTACGTTTTGTTCTCCGTCTGTTCTCTTGTCCACAAAATTTCTTGTCCGAACGTTTTTCTTGTCTGTTCTTTTTGTTCTCCGTCTGTTCTCTTGTCCACAAAATTTCTTGTCCGAACGTTTTTCTTGTCTGTTCGTTTTGTTCTCCGTCTGTTCTCTTGTTCACAAAAATTCTTGTCCGAACGTTTTTCTTGTCTGTTCGTTTTGTTCTCCGTCTGTTCTCTTGTCCACAAAATTTCTTGTCCGATCGTTTTTCTTGTCTGTTCGTCTTGTTCTCCGTCTGTTTTCTTGTCCACAAAATTCCTTGTTTGTTCGTTTTGCTCTCCTTCTGTTCTCTTGTCCACAAAATTTTTTGTCCGAACGTTTTTCTTGTCTGTTCGTTTTGTTCTCCGTCTGTTCTCTTGTCCACAAAACTTGTCGTCCGAACGTTTTTATTGTCTGTTCGTTTTGTTCTCCGTCTGTTCTCTTGTCCACAAAATTTCTTGTCCGCACGTGTTTCTTGTCTGTTCGTTTTGTGCTCCTTCTGTTCTCTTGTTCACAAAATTTCTTGTCCGGACGTTTTTCTTGTCTGTTCGTTTTGTTCTACGTCTGTTGTCTTGTCCACAAAATTTCTTGTCCGAACGTGTTTCTTGTCTGTTCGTTTTGTTCTCCGTCTGTTCTCTTGTCCACAAAACTTGTCGTCCGAACGTTTTTATTTTCTGTTCGTTTTGTTCTCCTTCTGTTCACTTGTCCACAAATTTTTTTGTCCGAACGTTTTTCTTGTCTGTTCGTTTTGTTCTCCGTCCACAAAATTTTCTCTTGTCCACAAATTTTTTTGTCCGAACGTTTTTCTTGTCTGTTCGTTTTGTTCTCAGTCTGTTCCCTTGTCCACAAAATTTCTTGTCCGAACGTTTTTCTTGTCTGTTCGTTTTGTTCTCCGTCTGTTCTCTTGTTCACAAAAATTCTTGTCCGAACGTTTTTCTTGTCTGTTCGTCTTGTTCTCCGTCTGTTTTCTTGTCCACAAAATTCCTTGTTTGTTCGTTTTGCTCTCCTTCTGTTCTCTTGTCCACAAAATTTTTTGTCCGAACGTTTTTCTTGTCTGTTCGTTTTGTTCTCCGTCTGTTCTCTTGTCCAAAAATTTCATGTCCGAACGTTTTTCTTGTCTGCTCGTTTTGTTCTCAGTCTGTTCCCTTGTCCACAAAATTTCTTGTCCGAACGTTTTTCTTGTCTGTTCGTTTTGTTCTCCGTCTGTTCTCTTGTCCACAAAATTTCTTGTCCGAACGTTTTTCTTGTCTGTTCGTCTTGTTCTCCGTCTGTTTTCTTGTCCACAAAATTCCTTGTTTGTTCGTTTTGCTCTCCTTCTGTTCTCTTGTCCACAAAATTTTTTGTCCGAACGTTTTTCTTGTCTGTTCGTTTTGTTCTCCGTCTGTTCTCTTGTCCAAAAATTTCATGTCCGAACGTTTTTCTTGTCTGCTCGTTTTGTTCTCCGTCTGTTCTCTTGTCCACAAAATTTCTTGTCCGAACGTTTTTATTGTCTGTACGTTTTGTTCTCCGTCTGTTCTCTTGTCCACAAAATTTCTTGTCCGAACGTTTTTCTTGTCTGTTCTTTTTGTTCTCCGTCTGTTCTCTTGTCCACAAAATTTCTTGTCCGAACGTTTTTCTTGTCTGTTCGTTTTGTTCTCCGTCTGTTCTCTTGTTCACAAAAATTCTTGTCCGAACGTTTTTCTTGTCTGTTCGTTTTGTTCTCCGTCTGTTCTCTTGTCCACAAAATTTCTTGTCCGAACGTTTTTCTTGTCTGTTCGTCTTGTTCTCCGTCTGTTTTCTTGTCCACAAAATTCCTTGTTTGTTCGTTTTGCTCTCCTTCTGTTCTCTTGTCCACAAAATTTTTTGTCCGAACGTTTTTCTTGTCTGTTCGTTTTGTTCTCCGTCTGTTCTCTTGTCCACAAAACTTGTCGTCCGAACGTTTTTATTGTCTGTTCGTTTTGTTCTCCGTCTGTTCTCTTGTCCACAAAATTTCTTGTCCGCACGTGTTTCTTGTCTGTTCGTTTTGTGCTCCTTCTGTTCTCTTGTTCACAAAATTTCTTGTCCGGACGTTTTTCTTGTCTGTTCGTTTTGTTCTACGTCTGTTGTCTTGTCCACAAAATTTCTTGTCCGAACGTGTTTCTTGTCTGTTCGTTTTGTTCTCCGTCTGTTCTCTTGTCCACAAAACTTGTCGTCCGAACGTTTTTATTTTCTGTTCGTTTTGTTCTCCTTCTGTTCACTTGTCCACAAATTTTTTTGTCCGAACGTTTTTCTTGTCTGTTCGTTTTGTTCTCCGTCCACAAAATTTTCTCTTGTCCACAAATTTTTTTGTCCGAACGTTTTTCTTGTCTGTTCGTTTTGTTCTCAGTCTGTTCCCTTGTCCACAAAATTTCTTGTCCGAACGTTTTTCTTGTCTGTTCGTTTTGTTCTCCGTCTGTTCTCTTGTTCACAAAAATTCTTGTCCGAACGTTTTTCTTGTCTGTTCGTTTTGTTCTCCGTCTGTTCTCTTGTCCACAAAATTTCTTGTCCGAACGTTTTTCTTGTCTGTTCGTCTTGTTCTCCGTCTGTTTTCTTGTCCACAAAATTCCTTGTTTGTTCGTTTTGCTCTCCTTCTGTTCTCTTGTCCACAAAATTTTTTGTCCGAACGTTTTTCTTGTCTGTTCGTTTTGTTCTCCGTCTGTTCTCTTGTCCACAAAACTTGTCGTCCGAACGTTTTTATTGTCTGTTCGTTTTGTTCTCCGTCTGTTCTCTTGTCCACAAAATTTCTTGTCCGAACGTGTTTCTTGTCTGTTCGTTTTGTGCTCCTTCTGTTCTCTTGTCCACAAAATTTTTTGTCCGAACGTTTTTCTTGTCTGTTCGTTTTGTTCTCCGTCTGTTCTCTTGTCCACAAAATTTCTTGTCCGAACGTTTTTCTTGTCTGTTCGTCTTGTTCTCCGTCTGTTTTCTTGTCCACAAAATTCCTTGTTTGTTCGTTTTGCTCTCCTTCTGTTCTCTTGTCCACAAAATTTTTTGTCCAAACGTTTTTATTGTCTGTTCGTCTTGTTCTCCGTCTGTTTTCTTGTCCACAAAATTCCTTGTTTGTTCGTTTTGCTCTCCTTCTGTTCTCTTGTCCACAAAATTTTTTGTCCGAACGTTTTTCTTTTCTGTTCGTTTTGTTCTCCGTCTGTTCTCTTGTCCACAAAACTTGTCGTCCGAACGTTTTTATTGTCTGTTCGTTTTGTTCTCCGTCTGTTCTCTTGTCCACAAATTTTTTTGTCCGAACGTTTTTCTTGTCTGTTCGTTTTGTTCTCAGTCTGTTCCCTTGTCCACAAAATTTCTTGTCCGAACGTTTTTCTTGTCTGTTCGTTTTGTTCTCCTTCTGTTCTCTTGTCCACAAAATTTTTTGTCCGAACGTTTTTCTTGTCTGTTCCCTTGTCCACAAAATTTCTTGTCCGAACGTTTTTCTTGTCTGTTCGTTTTGTTCTCCGTCTGTTCTCTTGTCCACAAAACTTGTCGTCCGAACGTTTTTATTGTCTGTTCGTTTTGTTCTCCTTCTGTTCACTTGTCCACAAATTTTTTTGTCCGAACGTTTTTCTTGTCTGTTCGTTTTGTTCTCCGTCCACAAAATTTTCTCTTGTCCACAAATTTTTTTGTCCGAACGTTTTTCTTCTCTGTTCGTTTTGTTCTCAGTCTGTTCCCTTGTCCACAAAATTTCTTGTCCGGACGTTTTTCTTGTCTGTTCGTTTTGTTCTCCGTCTGTTCTCTTGTCCACAAAATTTCTTGTCCGAACGTCTTTTTCGTCTGTTCGTATTGTTCTCCGTCTGTTCTCTTGTCCACAAAATTTCTTGTCCGAACGTTTTTATTGTCTCTTCGTTTTGTTCTCCGTCTGTTCTCTTGTCCACAAAATTTCTTGTCCGAACGTTTTTATTGTCTGTTCTTTTTGTTTTCCGTCTGTTCTCTTGTCCACAAAGTTTCTTGTCCGAACGTTTTTATTGTCTGTTCGTTTTGTTCTCCGCCTGTTCCCTTGTCCACAAAATTTCTTGTCCGAACGTTTTTCTTGTCTGTTTGTCTTGCTCTCCGTCTGTTTTCTTGTCCACAAAATTCCTTGTTTGTTCGTTTTGTTCTCCTTCTGTTCTCTTGTCCACAAAATTATTTGTCTGAACGTGTTTCTTGTCTGTTCGTTTTGTTCTCCGTCTGTTCTCTTGTCCACAAAATTTCTTGTCCGAACGTTTTTATTGTCTGTTCGTTTTGTTTTCCGTCTGTTCTCTTGTCAACAAAATTTCTTGTCCGAACGTTTTTCTTGTCTGCTCGTCTTGTTCTCCGTCTGTTTTCTTGTCCACAAAATTCCTTGTTTGTTCGTTTTGTTCTCCTTCTGTTCTCTTGTCCACAAAATTTTTTGTCCGAACGTTTTTCTTGTCTGTTCGTTTTGTTCTTCGTCTGTTCTCTTGTCCACAAAATTTCTTGTCCGAACGTTTTTCTTGTCTGTTCGTTTTGTTCTCCGTCTGTTCTCTTGTCCACAAAATTTCTTGTCCGAAAGTTTTTATTTTCTGTTCGTTTTGTTCTCCGTCTGTTCTCTTGTCCACAAAATTTCTTGTGCGAACGTTTTTATTGTCTGTTCGTTTTGTTCTCCATCTGTTCTCTTGTTCACAAAATTTCTTGTCCGAACGTTTTTCTTGTCTGTTCGTCTATTTCTCCGTCTGTTTTCTTGTCCACAAAATTCCTTGTTTGTTCGTTTTGTTCTCCTTCTCTTCTCTTGTTCACAAAATTTCTTGTCCGAACGTTTTTCTTGCTTGTTCGTTTTGTTCTCCGTCTGTTCTTTTGTCCACAAAATTTCTTGTCCGAACGTTTTTCTTGTCTGCTCGTCTTGTTCTCCGTCTGTTTTCTTGTCCACAAAATTCCTTGTTTGTTCGTTTTGTTCTCCTTCTGTTCTCTTGTCCACAAAATTTTTTGTCCGAACGTTTTTCTTGTCTGTTCGTTTTGTTCTTCGTCTGTTCTCTTGTCCACAAAATTTCTTGTCCAAACGTTTTTCTTGTCTGTTCGTTTTGTTCTCCGTCTGTTCTCTTGTCCACAAAATTTCTTGTCCGAACGTTTTTATTGTCTGTTCGTTTTGTTCTCCGCCTGTTCCCCTGTCCACAAAATTTCTTGTCCGAACGTTTTTCTTGTCTGTTTGTCTTGTTCTCCGTCTGTTTTCTTGTCCACAAAATTCCTTGTTTGTTCGTTTTGTTCTCCTTCTGTTCTCTTGTCCACAAAATTATTTGTCTGAACGTGTTTCTTGTCTGTTCGTTTTGTTCTCCGTCTGTTCTCTTGTCCACAAAATTTCTTGTCCGAACGTTTTTATTGTCTGTTCGTATTGTTCTCCGCCTGTTCTCTTGTCCACAAAATCTCTTGTCCGAACTTTTTTATTGTCTGTTCGTTTTGTTCTCCGTCTGTTCTCTTGTCCACAAAATTTCTTGTCCGAACGTTTTTATTGTCTGTTCGTTTTGTTTTCCGTCTGTTCTCTTGTCAACAAAATTTCTTGTCCGAACGTTTTTCTTGTCTGCTCGTCTTGTTCTCCGTCTGTTTTCTTGTCCACAAAATTCCTTGTTTGTTCGTTTTGTTCTCCTTCTGTTCTCTTGTCCACAAAATTTTTTGTCCGAACGTTTTTCTTGTCTGTTCGTTTTGTTCTTCGTCTGTTCTCTTGTCCACAAAATTTCTTGTCCGAACGTTTTTCTTGTCTGTTCGTTTTGTTCTCCGTCTGTTCTCTTGTCCACAAAATTTCTTGTCCGAACGTTTTTATTTTCTGTTCGTTTTGTTCTCCGTCTGTTCTCTTGTCCACAAAATTTCTTGTGCGAACGTTTTTATTGTCTGTTCGTTTTGTTCTCCATCTGTTCTCTTGTTCACAAAATTTCTTGTCCGAACGTTTTTCTTGCTTGTTCGTTTTGTTCTCCGTCTATTCTCTTGTCCACAAAATTTCTTGTCCGAACGTTTTTCTTGTCTGTTCGTTTTGTTCTCCGTCTGTTCTCTTGTCACAAAATAAGAAAAAGAACACAAAATTTCTTGTCCAAACGTTTTTCTTGTCTGTTCGTTTTGTTCTCCGTCTATTCTTTTGTCCACAAAATTTCTTGTCCGAACGTTTTTCTTGTCTGTTCGTTTTGTTCTCCGTCTGTTCTCTTGTCCACAAAATTTTTTGTCCGAACGTTTTTCTTGTCTGTTCGTTTTGTTCTCCGTCTGTTCTCTTGTCCACAAAATTTCTTGTCCGAACGTTTTTCTTGTCTGTTCGTTTTGTTCTCCGTCTGTTCTCTTGTCCACAAAATTTCTTGTCCGAACTTTTTTATTGTCTGTTCGTTTTGTTCTCCGTCTGTTCTCTTGTCCACAAAATTTCTTGTCCGAACGTCTTTCTTGTCTGTTCGTATTGTTCTACGTCTGTTCTCTTGTCCACAAAATTTCTTCTCCGAACGATTTTATTGTCTCTTCGGTTTGTTCTCCGCCTGTTCCCTTGTCCACAAAATTTCTTGTCCGAACGTTTTTCTTGTCTGTTCGTTTTGTTCTCCGCCTGTTCCCTTGTCCACAAAATTTCTTGTCCGAACGTTTTTCTTGTCTGTTCGTTTTGTTCTCCGTCTGTTCTCTTGTCCACAAAATTTCTTGTCCGAACGATTTTATTGTCTCTTCGGTTTGTTCTCCGTCTGTTCTCTTGTCCACAAAATTTCTTGTCCGAACGTTTTTCTTGTCTGTTCGTTTTGTTCTCCGCCTGTTACCTTGTCCACAAAATTTCTTGTCCGAACGTTTTTCTTGTCTGTTCGTTTTGTTCTCCGTCTATTCTCTTGTCCACAAAATTTTTTGTCCGAACGTTTTTCTTGTCTGTTCGTTTTGTTCTCCGTCTGTTCTCTTGTCCACAAAATTTCTTGTAAGAACGTCTTTCTTGTCTGTTCGTTTTGTTCTACTTCTGTTCTCTTGTCCACAAAATTTCTTCTCCGAATGTTTTTCTTGTCTGTTCGTCTATTTCTCCGTCTGTTTTCTTGTCCACAAAATTTATTGTGCGAACGTTTTTATTGTCTGTTCGTTTTGTACTCCGTCTGTTCTCTTGTCAACAAAATTTCTTATCCGAACGTTTTTATTGTCTGTTCGTTTTGTTCTCCGTCTGTTCTCTTGTCCACAAAATTTCTTATCCGAACTTTTTTATTGTCTGTTCGTTTTGTTCTCCGTCTGTTCTCTTGTTCACAATATTTCTTGTCCGAACGTTTTTCTTGTCTGTTCGTCTTTTTCTCCGTCTGTTTTCTTGTCCACAAAATTCCTTGTTTGTTCGTTTTGTTCTCCTTCTGTTCTCTTGTTCACAAAATTTCTTGGCCGAACGTTTTTCTTGCCTGTTCGTTTTGTTCTCCGTCTGTTCTTTTGTCCACAAAATTTCTTGTCCGAACGTTTTTCTTGTCTGTTCGTCTTGTTCTCCGTCTTTTTTCTTGTCCACAAAATTCCTTGTTTGCTCGTTTTGTTCTCCTTCTGTTCTCTTGTCCACAAAATTTCTTGTCCGAACGTTTTTATTGTCTGTTCGTCTTGTTCTCCGTCTGTTTTCTTGTCCACAAAATTCCTTGTTTGTTCGTTTTGTTCTCCTTCTTTTCTCTTGTCCACAAAATTTTTTGTCCGAAAGTTTTTCTTGTCTGTTCGTTTTGTTCTCCGTCTGTTCTCTTGTCCACAAAATTTCTTGTCCGAACGTTTTTCTTGTCTGTTCGTTTTGTTCTCCGTCTGTTCTCTTGTCCACAAAATTTCTTGTCCGAACGTTTTTCTTGTCTGTTCGTCTTGTTCTCCGTCTGTTTTGTTGTCCACAAAATTCCTTGTTTGTTCGTTTTGTTCTCCTTCTTTTCTCTTGTCCACAAAATTTTTTGTCCGAACGTTTTTCTTGTCTGTTCGTTTTGTTCTCCGTCTGTTCTCTTGTCCAAAAATTTCTTGTCCGAACGTTTTTCTTGTCTGTTCGTTTTGTTCTCCGTCTGATCTCTTGTCCACAAAATTTCTTGTCCAAACGTTTTTCTTGTCTGTTCGTTTTGTTCTCCGTCTGTTCTCTTGTCCACAAAATTTCTTGTCCGAACGTTTTTCTTGTCTGTTCGTCTTGTTCTCCGTCTGTTTTGTTGTCCACAAAATTCCTTGTTTGTTCGTTTTGTTCTCCTTCTTTTCTCTTGTCCACAAAATTTTTTGTCCGAACGTTTTTCTTGTCTGTTCGTTTTGTTCTCCGTCTGTTCTCTTGTCCAAAAATTTCTTGTCCGAACGTTTTTCTTGTCTGTTCGTTTTGTTCTCCGTCTGTTCTCTTGTCCACAAAATTTCTTATCCGAACTTTTTTATTGTCTGTTCGTTTTGTTCTCCGTCTGTTCTCTTGTTCACAATATTTCTTGTCCGAACGTTTTTCTTGTCTGTTCGTCTTTTTCTCCGTCTGTTTTCTTGTCCACAAAATTCCTTGTTTGTTCGTTTTGTTCTCCTTCTGTTCTCTTGTTCACAAAATTTCTTGGCCGAACGTTTTTCTTGCCTGTTCGTTTTGTTCTCCGTCTGTTCTTTTGTCCACAAAATTTCTTGTCCGAACGTTTTTCTTGTCTGTTCGTCTTGTTCTCCGTCTGTTTTCTTGTCCACAAAATTCCTTGTTTGCTCGTTTTGTTCTCCTTCTGTTCTCTTGTCCACAAAATTTCTTGTCCGAACGTTTTTATTGTCTGTTCGTCTTGTTCTCCGTCTGTTTTCTTGTCCACAAAATTCCTTGTTTCTTCGTTTTGTTCTCCTTCTTTTCTCTTGTCCACAAAATTTTTTGTCCGAAAGTTTTTCTTGTCTGTTCGTTTTGTTCTCCGTCTGTTCTCTTGTCCACAAAATTTCTTGTCCGAACGTTTTTCTTGTCTGTTCGTTTTGTTCTCCGTCTGTTCTCTTGTCCACAAAATTTCTTGTCCGAACCTTTTTCTTGTCTGTTCGTCTTATTCTCCGTCTGTTTTCTTGTCCACAAAATTCCTTGTTTGTTCGTTTTGTTCTCCTTCTTTTCTCTTGTCCACAAAATTTTTTGTCCGAACGTTTTTCTTGTCTGTTCGTTTTGTTCTCCGTCTGATCTCTTGTCCACAAAATTTCTTGTCCAAACGTTTTTCTTGTCTGTTCGTTTTGTTCTCCGTCTGTTCTCTTGTCCACAAAATTTCTTGTCCGAACGTTTTTCTTGTCTGTTCGTCTTGTTCTCCGTCTGTTTTGTTGTCCACAAAATTCCTTGTTTGTTCGTTTTGTTCTCCTTCTTTTCTCTTGTCCACAAAATTTTTTGTCCGAACGTTTTTCTTGTCTGTTCGTTTTGTTCTCCGTCTGTTCTCTTGTCCAAAAATTTCTTGTCCGAACGTTTTTCTTGTCTGTTCGTTTTGTTCTCCGTCTGATCTCTTGTCCACAAAATTTCTTGTCCAAACGTTTTTCTTGTCTGTTCGTTTTGTTCTCCGTCTGTTCTCTTGTCCACAAAATTTCTTGTCCGAACGTTTTTCTTGTCTGTTCGTCTTGTTCTCCGTCTGTTTTGTTGTCCACAAAATTCCTTGTTTGTTCGTTTTGTTCTCCTTCTTTTCTCTTGTCCACAAAATTTTTTGTCCGAACGTTTTTCTTGTCTGTACGTTTTTATTGTCTGTTCGTTTTGTTCTCCGTCTGTTCTCTTGTTAACAAAATTTCTTGTCCGAACGTTTTTCTTGTCTGTTCGTCTATTTTTCCGTCTGTTTTCTTGTCCACAAAATTCCTTGTTTGTTCGTTTTGTTTTCCTTCTGTTCTCTTGTTCACAAAATTTCTTGTCCGAACGTTTTTCTTGCTTGTTCGTTTTGTTCTCCGTCTGTTCTTTTGTCCACAAAATTTCTTGTCCAAACGTTTTTCTTGTCTGCTCGTCTTGTTCTCCGTCTGTTTTCTTGTCCACAAAATTCCTTGTTTGTTCGTTTTGTTCTCCTTCTGTTCTCTTGTCCACAAATTTTTTTGTCCGAACGTTTTTCTTGTCTGTTCGTTTTGTTCTTCGTCTGTTCTCTTGTCCACAAAATTTCTTGTCCGAACGTTTTTCTTGTCTGTTCGTTTTGTTCTCCGTCTGTTCTCTTGTCCAAAAATTTCTTGTCCGAACGTTTTTCTTGTCTGTTCGTTTTGTTCTCCGTCTGTTCTCTTGTCCACAAAATTTCTTGTCCGAACGTTTTTCTTGTCTGTTCGTTTTGTTCTCCGTCTGTTCTCTTGTCCAAAAATTTCTTGTCCGAACGTTTTTCTTGTGTGTTCGTTTTGTTCTCCGTCTGTTTTCTTGTCCACAAAATTTCATGTCCGAACTTTTTTCTTGTCTGTTCGTTTTGTTCTCCGTCTGTTCTCTTGTCCACAAAATTTCTTGTCCGAACGTTTTTATTGTCTGTTCGTTTTGTTCTCCGTCTGTTCTCTTGTCCACAAAATTTCTTGTCCGAACGTCTTTCTTGTCTGTTCGTTTTGTTCTCCGTCTGTTCTCTTGTCCACAAAATTTCTTGTCCGAACGTCTTTCTTGTCTGTTCGTTTTGTTCTACGTCTGTTCTCTTGTCCACAAAATTTCTTCTCCGAATGTTTTTCTTGTCTGTTCGTCTATTTCTCCGTCTGTTTTCTTGTCCACAAAATTTATTGTGCGAACGTTTTTATTGTCTGTTCGTTTTGTACTCCGTCTGTTCTCTTGTCAACAAAATTTCTTATCCGAACGTTTTTATTGTCTGTTCGTTTTGTTCTCTGTCTGTTCTCTTGTCCACAAAATTTCTTATCCGAACTTTTTTATTGTCTGTTCGTTTTGTTCTCCGTCTGTTCTCTTGTTCACAAAATTTCTTGTCCGAACGTTTTTCTTGTCTGTTCGTCTTTTTCTCCGTCTGTTTTCTTGTCCACAAAATTCCTTGTTTGTTCGTTTTGTTCTCCTTCTGTTCTATTGTTCACAAAATTTCTTGACCGAACGTTTTTCTTGCCTGTTCGTTTTGTTCTCCGTCTGTTCTTTTGTCCACAAAATTTCTTGTCCGAACGTTTTTCTTGTCTCTTCGTCTTGTTCTCCGTCTGTTTTCTTGTCCACAAAATTCCTTGTTTGCTCGTTTTGTTCTCCTTCTGTTCTCTTGTCCACAAAATTTCTTGTCCGAACGTTTTTCTTGTCTGTTCGTCTTGTTCTCCGTCTGTTTTCTTGTCCACAAAATTCCTTGTTTCTTCGTTTTGTTCTCCTTCTTTTCTCTTGTCCACAAAATTTTTTGTCCGAACGTTTTTCTTGTCTGTTCGTTTTGTTCTCCGTCTGTTCTCTTGTCCACAAAATTTCTTGTCCGAACGTTTTTCTTGTCTGTTCGTTTTGTTCTCCGTCTGTTCTCTTGTCCACAAAATTTCTTGTCCGAACCTTTTTCTTGTCTGTTCGTCTTGTTCTCCGTCTGTTTTCTTGTCCACAAAATTCCTTGTTTGTTCGTTTTGTTCTCCTTCTTTTCTCTTGTCCACAAAATTTTTTGTCCGAACGTTTTTCTTGTCTGTTCGTTTTGTTCTCCGTCTGATCTCTTGTCCACAAAATTTCTTGTCCAAACGTTTTTCTTGTCTGTTCGTTTTGTTCTCCGTCTGTTCTCTTGTCCAAAAATTTCTTGTCCGAACGTTTTTCTTGTCTGTTCGTTTTGTTCTCCGTCTGTTCTCTTGTCCACAAAATTTCTTGTCCGAACGTTTTTCTTGTCTGTTCGTTTTGTTCTCCGTCTGTTCTCTTGTCCAAAAATTTCTTGTCCGAACGTTTTTCTTGTGTGTTCGTTTTGTTCTCCGTCTGTTTTCTTGTCCACAAAATTTCATGTCCGAACTTTTTTCTTGTCTGTTCGTTTTGTTCTCCGTCTGTTCTCTTGTCCACAAAATTTCTTGTCCGAACGTCTTTCTTGTCTGTTCGTTTTGTTCTCCGTCTGTTCTCTTGTCCACAAAATTTCTTGTCCGAACGTCTTTCTTGTCTGTTCGTTTTGTTCTACGTCTGTTCTCTTGTCCACAAAATTTCTTCTCCGAATGTTTTTCTTGTCTGTTCGTCTATTTCTCCGTCTGTTTTCTTGTCCACAAAATTTATTGTGCGAACGTTTTTATTGTCTGTTCGTTTTGTACTCCGTCTGTTCTCTTGTCAACAAAATTTCTTATCCGAACGTTTTTATTGTCTGTTCGTTTTGTTCTCTGTCTGTTCTCTTGTCCACAAAATTTCTTATCCGAACTTTTTTATTGTCTGTTCGTTTTGTTCTCCGTCTGTTCTCTTGTTCACAAAATTTCTTGTCCGAACGTTTTTCTTGTCTGTTCGTCTTTTTCTCCGTCTGTTTTCTTGTCCACAAAATTCCTTGTTTGTTCGTTTTGTTCTCCTTCTGTTCTATTGTTCACAAAATTTCTTGACCGAACGTTTTTCTTGCCTGTTCGTTTTGTTCTCCGTCTGTTCTTTTGTCCACAAAATTTCTTGTCCGAACGTTTTTCTTGTCTCTTCGTCTTGTTCTCCGTCTGTTTTCTTGTCCACAAAATTCCTTGTTTGCTCGTTTTGTTCTCCTTCTGTTCTCTTGTCCACAAAATTTCTTGTCCGAACGTTTTTCTTGTCTGTTCGTCTTGTTCTCCGTCTGTTTTCTTGTCCACAAAATTCCTTGTTTCTTCGTTTTGTTCTCCTTCTTTTCTCTTGTCCACAAAATTTTTTGTCCGAAAGTTTTTCTTGTCTGTTCGTTTTGTTCTCCGTCTGTTCTCTTGTCCACAAAATTTCTTGTCCGAACGTTTTTCTTGTCTGTTCGTTTTGTTCTCCGTCTGTTCTCTTGTCCACAAAATTTCTTGTCCGAACCTTTTTCTTGTCTGTTCGTCTTGTTCTCCGTCTGTTTTCTTGTCCACAAAATTCCTTGTTTGTTCGTTTTGTTCTCCTTCTTTTCTCTTGTCCACAAAATTTTTTGTCCGAACGTTTTTCTTGTCTGTTCGTTTTGTTCTCCGTCTGATCTCTTGTCCACAAAATTTCTTGTCCAAACGTTTTTCTTGTCTGTTCGTTTTGTTCTCCGTCTGTTCTCTTGTCCACAAAATTTCTTGTCCGAACGTTTTGCTTGTCTGTTCGTCTTGTTCTCCGTCTGTTTTGTTGTCCACAAAATTCCTTGTTTGTTCGTTTTGTTCTCCGTCTGTTCTCTTGTCCACAAAATTTCTTGTCCGAACGTTTTTCTTGTCTGTTCGTCTTGTTCTCCGTCTGTTTTGTTGTCCACAAAATTCCTTGTTTCTTCGTTTTGTTCTCCTTCTTTTCTCTTGTCCACAAAATTTTTTGTCCGAACGTTTTTCTTGTCTGTTCGTTTTGTTCTCCGTCTGTTCTCTTGTCCAAAAATTTCTTGTCCGAACGTTTTTCTTGTCTGTTCGTTTTGTTCTCCGTCTGTTCTCTTGTCCACAAAATTGCATGTCCGAACTCTTTTCTTGTCTATTCGTTTCGTTCTCCGTCTGTTCTCTGGTCCACAAAATTTCTTGTCTGAACTTTTTTCTTGTCTGTTCGTTTTGTTCTCTGTCTGTTCTCTTGTCCACAAAATTTCTTGTCCGAACGTTTTTCTTGTATGTTCGTCTTGTTCTCCGTCTGTTTTCTTGTCCACAAAATTCCTTCTTTGTTCGTTTTGTTCTCCTTCTTTTCTCTTGTCCACCAAATTTTTTGTCCGAACGTTTTTCTTGTCGGTTCGTTTTGTTCTCCGTCCGTTCTCTTGTCCAAAAATTTCTTGTCCGAACGTTTTTCTTGTCTGTTCGTTTTGTTCTCCGTCTGTTCTCTTGTTCACAAAATTTCTTGTCCGAACGTTTTTCTTGTCTGTTCGTCTATTTTTCCGTCTGTTTTCTTGTCCACAAAATTCCTTGTTTGTTCGTTTTGTTCTCCTTCTGTTCTCTTGTTCACAAAATTTCTTGTCCGAACGTTTTTCTTGCTTGTTCGTTTTGTTCTCCGTCTGTTCTTTTGTCCACAAAATTTCTTGTCCGAACGTTTTTCTTGTCTGCTCGTCTTGTTCTCCGTCTGTTTTCTTGTCCACAAAATTCCTTGTTTGTTCGTTTTGTTCTCCTTCTGTTCTCTTGTCCACAAATTTTTTTGTCCGAACGTTTTTCTTGTCTGTTCGTTTTGTTCTTCGTCTGTTCTCTGTCCACAAAATTTCTTGTCCGAACGTTTTTCTTGTCTGTTCGTTTTGTTCTCCGTCTGTTCTCTTGTCCAAAAATTTCTTGTCCGAACGTTTTTCTTGTCTGTTCGTTTTGTTCTCCGTCTGTTCTCTTGTCCACAAAATTTCTTGTCCGAACGTTTTTCTTGTCTGTTCGTTTTGTTCTCCGTCTGTTCTCTTGTCCAAAAATTTCTTGTCCGAACGTTTTTCTTGTCTGTTCGTTTTGTTCTCCGTCTGTTCTCTTGTCCACAAAATTTCATGTCCGAACTTTTTTCTTGTCTGTTCGTTTTGTTCTCCGTCTGTTCTCTTGTCCACAAAATTTCTTGTCCGAACGTTTTTATTGTCTGTTCGTTTTGTTCTCCGTCTGTTCTCTTGTCCACAAAATTTCTTGTCCGAACGTCTTTCTTGTCTGTTCGTTTTGTTCTCCGTCTGTTCTCTTGTCCACAAAATTTCTTGTCCGAACGTCTTTCTTGTCTGTTCGTTTTGTTCTACGTCTGTTCTCTTGTCCACAAAATTTCTTGTCCGAACGTTTTTATTGTCTGTTCGTTTTGTTCTCCGTCTGTTCTCTTGTCCACAAAATTTCTTGTCCGAACGTCTTTCTTGTCTGTTCGTTTTGTTCTCCGTCTGTTCTCTTGTCCACAAAATTTCTTCTCCGAATGTTTTTCTTGTCTGTTCGTCTATTTCTCCGTCTGTTTTCTTGTCCACAAAATTTATTGTGCGAACGTTTTTATTGTCTGTTCGTTTTGTACTCTGTCTGTTCTCTTGTCAACAAAATTTCTTATCCGAACGTTTTTATTGTCTGTTCGTTTTGTTCTCCGTCTGTTCTCTTGTCCACAAAATTTCTTATCCGAACTTTTTTATTGTCTGTTCGTTTTGTTCTCCGTCTGTTCTCTTGTTCACAAAATTTCTTGTCCGAACGTTTTTCTTGTCTGTTCGTCTTTTTCTCCGTCTGTTTTCTTGTCCACAAAATTCCTTGTTTGTTCGTTTTGTTCTCCTTCTGTTCTCTTGTTCACAAAATTTCTTGGCCGAACGTTTTTCTTGCTTGTTCGTTTTGTTCTCCGTCTGTTCTTTTGTCCACAAAATTTCTTGTCCGAACGTTTTTCTTGTCTGTTCGTCTTGTTCTCCGTCTGTTTTCTTGTCCACAAAATTCCTTGTTTGCTCGTTTTGTTCTCCTTCTGTTCTCTTGTCCACAAAATTTCTTGTCCGAACGTTTTTCTTGTCTGTTCGTCTTGTTCTCCGTCTGTTTTCTTGTCCACAAAATTCCTTGTTTCTTCGTTTTGTTCTCCTTCTTTTCTCTTGTCCACAAAATTTTTTGTCCGAACCTTTTTCTTGTCTGTTCGTCTTGTTCTCCGTCTGTTTTCTTGTCTACAAAATTCCTTGTTTGTTCGTTTTGTTCTCCTTCTGTTCTCTTGTTCACAAAATTTCTTGTCCGAACGTTTTTCTTGCTTGTTCGTTTTGTTCTCCGTCTGTTCTTTTGTCCACAAAATTTCTTGTCCGAAAGTTTTTCTTGTCTGTTCGTTTTGTTCTCCGTCTGTTCTCTTGTCCACAAAATTTCTTGTCCGAACGTTTTTCTTGTCTGTTCGTTTTGTTCTCCGTCTGTTCTCTTGTCCACAAAATTTCTTGTCCGAACCTTTTTCTTGTCTGTTCGTCTTGTTCTCCGTCTGTTTTCTTGTCCACAAAATTCCTTGTTTGTTCGTTTTGTTCTCCTTCTTTTCTCTTGTCCACAAAATTTTTTGTCCGAACGTTTTTCTTGTCTGTTCGTTTTGTTCTCCGTCTGATCTCTTGTCCACAAAATTTCTTGTCCAAACGTTTTTCTTGTCTGTTCGTTTTGTTCTCCGTCTGTTCTCTTGTCCAAAAATTTCTTGTCCGAATGTTTTTTTGCCTGTTCGTTTTGTTCTCCGTCTGTTCTCTTGTCCAAAAATTTCTTGTCCGAACGTTTTTCTTGTCTGTTCGTCTTGTTCTCCGTCTGTTTTCTTGTCCACAAAATTCCTTGTTTCTACGTTTTGTTCTCCTTCTTTTCTCTTGTCCACAAAATTTTTTGTCCGAACGTTTTTCTTGTCTGTTCGTTTTGTTCTACGTCTGTTCTCTTGTCCAAAAATTTCTTGTCCGAACTTTTTTCTTGTCTGTTCGTTTTGTTCTCCGTCTGTTCTCTTGTCCAAAAATTTCTTGTACGAATGTTTTTCTTGCCTGTTCGTTTTGTTCTCCGTCTGTTCTCTTGTCCAAAAATTTCTTGTCCGAACGTTTTTCTTGTCTGTTCGTCTTGTTCTCCGTCTGTTTTGTTGTCCACAAAATTCCTTGTTTGTTCGTTTTGTTCTCCTTCTTTTCTCTTGTCCACAAAATTTTTTGTCCGAACGTTTTTCTTGTCTGTTCGTTTTGTTCTCCGTCTGTTCTCTTGTCCAAAAATTTCTTGTCCGAACGTTTTTCTTGTCTGTTCGTTTTGTTCTCCGTCTATTCTCTTGTCCAAAAATTTCTTGTCCGAATGTTTTTCTTGCCTGTTCGTTTTGTTCTCCGTCTGTTCTCTTGTCCAAAAATTTCTTGTCCGAACGTTTTTCTTGTCTGTTCGTCTTGTTCTCCGTCTGTTTTCTTGTCCACAAAATTCCTTGTTTGCTCGTTTTGTTCTCCTTCTGTTCTCTTGTCCACAAAATTTCTTGTCCGAACGTTTTTCTTGTCTGTTCGTCTTGTTCTCCGTCTGTTTTCTTGTCCACAAAATTCCTTGTTTCTTCGTTTTGTTCTCCTTCTTTTCTCTTGTCCACAAAATTTTTTGTCCGAAAGTTTTTCTTGTCTGTTCGTTTTGTTCTCCGTCTGTTCTCTTGTCCACAAAATTTCTTGTCCGAACGTTTTCCTTGTCAGTTCGTTTTGTTCTCTGTCTGTTCTCTTGTCCACAAAATTTTTGTCCGAAAGTTTTTCTTGTCTGTTCGTTTTGTTCTCCGTCTGTTCTCTTGTCCAAAAATTTCTTGTCCGATTGTTTTTCTTGCCTGTTCGTTTTGTTCTCCGTCTGTTCTCTTGTCCAAAAATTTCTTGTCCGAACGTTTTTCTTGTCTGCTCGTTTTGTTCTCCGTCTGTTCTATTGTGCACAAAATTGCATGTCCGAACTTTTTACTTGTCTGTTCGTTTCGTTCTCCGTCTGTTCTCTTGTCCACAAAATTTCTTGTAGGAACGTTTTTATTGTCTGTTCGTTTTGTTCTCCGTCTGTTCTCTTGTCCACAAAATTTCTTGTCCGAACGTCGTTCTTGTCTGTTCGTTTTGTTCTCCGTCTGTTCTCTTGTCCACAAAATTTCTTGGCCGAACGTTTTTATTGTCTGTTCGTTTTGTTCTCCGTCTGTTCTCTTGTCCACAAAATTTCTTGTCCGAACGTCTTTCTTGTCTGTTCGTTTTGTTCTCCGTCTGTTCTCTTGTCCACAAAATTTTTTGTCCGAACGTTTTTCTTGTATGTTCGTTTTGTTCTCCGTCTGTTCTCTTGTCCAAAAATTTCTTGTCCGAACTTTTTACTTGCTGTTCGTTTTGTTCTCCGTCTGTTCTCTGGTCCACAAAATTTCTTGTCCGAACGTTTTTCTTGTCTGTTCGTTTTGTTCTCCGTCTGTTCTCTTGTCCACAAAATTTCTTGTCCGAACCTTTTTCTTGTCTGTTTGTCTTGTTCTCCGTCTGTTTTCTTGTCCACAAAATTCCTTGTTTGTTCGTTTTGTTCTCCTTCTTTTCTCTTGTCCACAATTTTTTTTGTCCGAACGTTTTTCTTGTCTGTTCGTTTTGTTCTCCGTCTGATCTCTTGTCCACAAAATTTCTTGTCCAAACGTTTTTCTCGTCTGTTCGTTTTGTTCTCCGTCTGTTCTCTTGTCCACAAAATTTCTTGTCCGAACGTTTTTCTTGTCTGTTCGTCTTGTTCTCCGTCTGTTTTGTTGTTCACAAAATTCCTTGTTTGTTCGTTTTGTTCTCCTTCTTTTCTCTTGTCCACAAAATTTTTTGTCCGAACGTTTTTCTTGTCTGTTCGTTATGTTCTCCGTCTGTTCTCTTGTCCAAAAATTTCTTGTCCGAACGTTTTTCTTGTCTGTTCGTTTTGTTCTCCGTCTGTTCTCTTGTCCACAAAATTGCATGTCCGAACTCTTTTCTTGTCTATTCGTTTCGTTCTTCGTCTGTTCTCTGGTCCACAAAATTTCTTGTCCGAACTTTTTTCTTGTCTGTTCGTTTTGTTCTCCGTCTGTTTTCTTGTCCACAAAATTCCTTCTTTGTTCGTTTTGTTCTCCTTCTTTTCTCTTGTCCACAAAATTTTTTGTCCGAACGTTTTTCATGTCTGTTCGTTTTGTTCTCCGTCTGTTCTCTTGTCCAAAAATTTCTTGTCCGAATGTTTTTCTTGCCTGTTCGTTTTGTTCTCCGTCTGTTCTCTTGTCCACAAAATTTCTTGTCCGAACGTTTTCCTTGTCTGTTCGTTTTGTTCTCTGTCTGTTCTCTTGTCCACAAAATTTCTTGTCCGAAAGTTTTTCTTGTCTGTTCGTTTTGTTCTCCGTCTGTTCCCTTTGTCCACAAAATTTCTTGTCCGAATGTTTTTCTTGTCTGTTCGTTTTGTTCTCCGTCTGTTCTCTTGTCCAAAAATTTCTTGTCCGAACGTTTTTCTTGTCTGTTCGTTTTGTTCTCCGTCTGTTCTATTGTGCACAAAATTGCATGTCCGAACTTTTTACTTGTCTGTTCGTTTCGTTCTCCGTCTGTTCTCTTGTCCACAAAATTTCTTGTAGGAACGTTTTTATTGTCTGTTCGTTTTGTTCTCCGTCTGTTCTCTTGTCCACAAAATTTCTTGTACGAACGTCGTTCTTGTCTGTTCGTTTTGTTCTCCGTCTGTTCTCTTGTCCACAAAATTTCTTGTCCGAACGTTTTTATTGTCTGTTCGTTTTGTTCTCCGTCTGTTCTCTTGTCCACAAAATTTCTTGTCCGAACGTCTTTCTTGTCTGTTCGTTTTGTTCTCCGTCTGTTCTCTTGTCCACAAAATTTCTTGTCCGAACGTTTTTCTTGTATGTTCGTTTTGTTCTCCGTCTGTTCTTTTGTCCAAAAATTTCTTGTCCGAACGTTTTTCTTGTCTGTTCGTTTTGTTCTCCGTCTGTTCTATTGTTCCCAAAATTGCATGTCCGAACTTTTTACTTGTCTGTTCGTTTCGTTCTCCGTCTGTTCTCTTGTCCACAAAATTTCTTGTAGGAACGTTTTTATTGACTGTTCGTTTTGTTCTCCGTCTGTTCTCTTGTCCACAAAATTTCTTGGCCGAACGTTTTTATTGTCTGTTCGTTTTGTTCTCCGTCTGTTCTCTTGTCCACAAAATTTCTCCGTCTGTTCTCTTGTCCAAAAATTTCTTGTCCGAACGTTTTTCTTGTCTGCTCGTTTTGTTCTTCGTCTGTTCTATTGTGCACAAAATTGCATGTCCGAACTTTTTACTTGTCTGTTCGTTTCGTTCTCCGTCTGTTCTCTTGTCCACAAAATTTCTTGTAGGAACGTTTTTATTGTCTGTTCGTTTTGTTCTCCGTCTGTTCTCTTGTCCACAAAATTTCTTGTCCGAACGTCGTTCTTGTCTGTTCGTTTTGTTCTCCGTCTGTTCTCTTGTCCACAAAATTTCTTGGCCGAACGTTTTTATTGTCTGTTCGTTTTGTTCTCCGTCTGTTCTCTTGTCCACAAAATTTCTTGTCCGAACGTCTTTCTTGTCTGTTCGTTTTGTTCTCCGTCTGTTCTCTTGTCCACAAAATTTTTTGTCCGAACGTTTTTCTTGTATGTTCGTTTTGTTCTCCGTCTGTTCTCTTGTCCAAAAATTTCTTGTCCGAACTTTTTACTTGCTGTTCGTTTTGTTCTCCGTCTGTTCTCTGGTCCACAAAATTTCTTGTCCGAACGTTTTTCTTGTCTGTTCGTTTTGTTCTCCGTCTGTTCTCTTGTCCACAAAATTTCTTGTCCGAACCTTTTTCTTGTCTCTTTGTCTTGTTCTCCGTCTGTTTTCTTGTCCACAAAATTCCTTGTTTGTTCGTTTTGTTCTCCTTCTTTTCTCTTGTCCACAAAATTTTTTGTCCGAACGTTTTTCTTGTCTGTTCGTTTTGTTCTCCGTCTGATCTCTTGTCCACAAAATTTCTTGTCCAAACGTTTTTCTTGTCTGTTCGTTTTGTTCTCCGTCTGTTCTCTTGTCCACAAAATTTCTTGTCCGAACGTTTTTCTTGTCTGTTCGTCTTGTTCTCCGTCTGTTTTGTTGTTCACAAAATTCCTTGTTTGTTCGTTTTGTTCTCCTTCTTTTCTCTTGTCCACAAAATTTTTTGTCCGAACGTTTTTCTTGTCTGTTCGTTATGTTCTCCGTCTGTTCTCTTGTCCAAAAATTTCTTGTCCGAACGTTTTTCTTGTCTGTTCGTTTTGTTCTCCGTCTGTTCTCTTGTCCACAAAATTGCATGTCCGAACTCTTTTCTTGTCTATTCGTTTCGTTCTCCGTCTGTTCTCTGGTCCACAAAATTTCTTGTCCGAACTTTTTTCTTGTCTGTTCGTTTTGTTCTCCGTCTGTTTTCTTGTCCACAAAATTCCTTCTTTGTTCGTTTTGTTCTCCTTCTTTTCTCTTGTCCACAAAATTTTTTGTCCGAACGTTTTTCATGTCTGTTCGTTTTGTTCTCCGTCTGTTCTCTTGTCCAAAAATTTCTTGTCCGAATGTTTTTCTTGCCTGTTCGTTTTGTTCTCCGTCTGTTCTCTTGTCCACAAAATTTCTTGTCCGAACGTTTTCCTTGTCTGTTCGTTTTGTTCTCTGTCTGTTCTCTTGTCCACAAAATTTCTTGTCCGAAAGTTTTTCTTGTCTGTTCGTTTTGTTCTCCGTCTGTTCCCTTTGTCCACAAAATTTCTTGTCCGAATGTTTTTCTTGTCTGTTCGTTTTGTTCTCCGTCTGTTCTCTTGTCCAAAAATTTCTTGTCCGAACGTTTTTCTTGTCTGTTCGTTTTGTTCTCCGTCTGTTCTATTGTGCACAAAATTGCATGTTCGAACTTTTTACTTGTCTGTTCGTTTCGTTCTCCGTCTGTTCTCTTGTCCACAAAATTTCTTGTAGGAACGTTTTTATTGTCTGTTCGTTTTGTTCTCCGTCTGTTCTCTTGTCCACAAAATTTCTTGTACGAACGTCGTTCTTGTCTGTTCGTTTTGTTCTCCGTCTGTTCTCTTGTCCACAAAATTTCTTGTCCGAACGTTTTTATTGTCTGTTCGTTTTGTTCTCCGTCTGTTCTCTTGTCCACAAAATTTCTTGTCCGAACGTCTTTCTTGTCTGTTCGTTTTGTTCTCCGTCTGTTCTCTTGTCCACAAAATTTCTTGTCCGAACGTTTTTCTTGTATGTTCGTTTTGTTCTCCGTCTGTTCTTTTGTCCAAAAATTTCTTGTCCGAACGTTTTTCTTGTCTGTTCGTTTTGTTCTCCGTCTGTTCTATTGTTCCCAAAATTGCATGTCCGAACTTTTTACTTGTCTGTTCGTTTCGTTCTCCGTCTGTTCTCTTGTCCACAAAATTTCTTGTAGGAACGTTTTTATTGACTGTTCGTTTTGTTCTCCGTCTGTTCTCTTGTCCACAAAATTTCTTGTCCGAACGTCGTTCTTGTCTGTTCGTTTTGTTCTCCGTCTGTTCTCTTGTCCACAAAATTTCTTGGCCGAACGTTTTTATTGTCTGTTCGTTTTGTTCTCCGTCTGTTCTCTTGTCCACAAAATTTCTTGTCCGAACGTCTTTCTTGTCTGTTCGTTTTGTTCTCCGTCTGTTCTCTTGTCCACAAAATTTTTTGTCCGAACGTTTTTCTTGTATGTTCGTTTTGTTCTCCGTCTGTTCTCTTGTCCACAAAATTTCTTGTCCGAACGTTTTTGTTGTCTGTTCGTCTTGTTCTCCGTCTGTTTTGTAATTCACAAAATTCCTTGTTTGTTCGTTTTGTTCTCCTTCTTTTCTCTTATCCACAAAATTTTTTGTCCGAACGTTTTTCTTGTCTGTTCGTTATGTTCTCCGTCTGTTCTCTTGTCCAAAAATTTCTTGTCCGAACGTTTTTCTTGTCTGTTCGTTTTGTTCTCCGTCTGTTCTCTTGTCCACAAAATTTCTTGTCCGAACGTTTTTCTTGTCTGTTCGTCTTGTTCTCCGTCTGTTTTCTTGTCCACAAAATTCCTTCTTTGTTCGTTTTGTTCTCCTTCTTTTCTCTTGTCCACAAAATTTTTTGTCCGAACGTTTTTCTTGTCTGTTCGTTTTGTTCTCCGTCTGTTCTCTTGTCCAAAAATTTCTTGTCCGAATGTTTTTCTTGCCTGTTCGTTTTGTTCTCCGTCTGTTCTCTTGTCCACAACATTTCTTGTCCGAACGTTTTCCTTGTCTGTTCGTTTTGTTCTCTGTCTGTTCTCTTGTCCACAAAATTTCTTGTCCGAAAGTTTTTCTTGTCTGTTCTTTTTGTTCTCCGTCTGTTCTCTTGTCCACAAAATTTCTTGTCCGAATGTTTTTCTTGTCTGTTCGTTTTGTTCTCCGTCTGTTCTCTTGTCCAAAAATTTCTTGTCCGAACGTTTTTCTTGTCTGTTCGTTTTGTTCTCCGTCTGTTCTATTGTGCACAAAATTGCATGTCCGAACTTTTTACTTGTCTGTTCGTTTCGTTCTCCGTCTGTTCTCTTGTCCACAAAATTTCTTGTAGGAACGTTTTTATTGTCTGTTCGTTTTGTTTTCCGTCTGTTCTCTTGTCCACAAAATTTCTTGTCCGAACGTTTTTCTTGTCTGTTCGTTTTGTTCTCCGTCTGTTCTTTTGTTCCCAAAATTGCATGTCCGAACTTTTTACTTGTCTGTTCGTTTTGTTCTCCGTCTGTTCTCTGGTCCACAAAATTTCTTGTCCGAACGTTTTTATTGTCTGTTCGTTTCGTTCTCCGTCTGTTCTCTTGTCCACAAAATTTCTTGTAGGAACGTTTTTATTGTCTGTTCGTTTTGTTCTCCGTCTGTTCTCTTGTCCACAAAATTTCTTGTCCGAACGTCTTTCTTGTCTGTTCGTTTTGTTCTCCGTCTGTTCTCTTGTCCACAAAATTTATTGTCCGAACGTTTTTCTTGTCTGTTCGTTTTGTTCTCCGTCTGTTCTATTGTCCACAAAATTGCATGTCCGAACTTTTTACTTGTTTGTTCGTTTTGTTATCCGTCTGTTCTCTGGTCCACAAAATTTCTTGTCCGAACGTTTTTATTGTCTGTTCGTTTCGTTCTCCGTCTGTTCTCTTGTCCACAAAATTTCTTGTAGGAACGTTTTTATTGTCTGTTCGTTTTGTTCTCCGTCTGTTGTCTTGTCCACAAATTTTCTTGTCCGAACGTTTTTATTGTCTGTTCGTTTTGTTCTCCGTCTGTTCTCTTGTCCACAAAATTTCTTGTCCGAACGTTTTTATTGTCTGTTCGTTTTGTTCTACGTCTGTTCTCTTGTCCACAAAATTTCTTGTCCGAACGTCTTTCTTGTCTGTTCGTTTTGTTCTCCGTCTGTTCTCTTGTCCACAAAATTTCTTGTCCGAACGTTTTTATTGTCTGTTCGTTTTGTTCTCCGTCTGTTCTCTTGTTCACAAAATTTCTTGTCCGAACGTTTTTCTTGTCCGTTCGTCTATTTCTCCGTCTGTTTTCTTGTCCACAAAATTCCTTGTTTGTTCGTTTTGTTCTCCTTCTGTTCTCTCGTTCACAAAATTTCTTGTCCGAACGTTTTTCTTGCCTGTTCTTTTTGTTCTCCGTCTGTTCTCTTGTCCACAAAATTTCTTGTCCGAACGTCTTTCTTGTCTGTTCGTTTTGTTCTCCGTCTGTTCTCTTGTCCACAAAATTTTTTGTCCGAACGTTTTTCTTGTCTGGTTGTTTTGTTCTCCGTCTGTTCTCTTGTCCACAAAATTTCTTGTCCGAACGTATTTCTTGTCTGTTCTTTTTGTTCTCCGTCTGTTCTCTTGTCCACAAAATTTTTTGTCCGAACGTTTTTCTTGTCTGTTCTTTTTGTTCTCCGTCTGTTCTCTTGTCCACAAAATTTTTTGTCCGAACGTTTTTCTTGTCTGTTCTTTTTGTTCTCCGTCTGTTCTCTTGTCCACAAAATTTTTTGTCCGAACGTTTTTCTTGTCTGTTCTTTTTGTTCTCCGTCTGTTCTCTTGTCCACAAAATTTTTTGTCCGAACGTTTTTCTTGCCTGTTCTTTTTGTTCTCCGTCTGTTTTCTTGTCCACAAAATTCCTTGTTTGTTCGTTTTGTTCTCCTTCTGTTCTCTCGTTCACAAAATTTCTTGTCCGAACGTTTTTCTTGCCTGTTCTTTTTGTTCTCCGTCTGTTCTCTTGTCCACAAAATTTTTTGTCCGAACGTTTTTCTTGTCTGTTCGTTTTATTCTCCGTCTGTTCTCTTGTCCACAAATTTTTTGTCCAAACGTTTTTCTTGACTGTTCGTTTTGTTCTCCGTCTGTTCTCTTGTCCACAAAATTTCTTGTCCGAACGTTTTTATTGTCTGTTCGTTTTGTTCTCCGACTGTTCTCTTGTCCACAAAATTTCTTGTCCGAACGTCTTTCTTGTCTGTTCGTATTGTTCTCCGCCTGTTCTCTTGTCCACAAAATTTCTTGTCCGAACGTTTTTATTGTCACTTCGTTTTGTTCTCCGTCAGTTCTCTTGTCCTCAAAATTTCTTGTCCGAACGTTTTTATTGTCTGTTCGTTTTGTTCTCCGTCTGTTCTCTTGTCCACAAAATTTCTTGTCCGAACGTTTTTCTTGTCTGTTCGTTTTGTTCTCGGTCTGTTCTTTTGTCCACAAAATTTCTTGTCCGAACGTCTTTCTTGTCTGTTCGTATTGTTCTCCGTCTGTTCTCTTGTCCACAAAATTTCTTGTCCGAACGTTTTTATTGTCACTTCGTTTTGTTCTCCGTCAGTTCTCTTGTCCACAAAATTTCTTGTCCGAACTTTTTTCTTGTCTGTTCGTTTTGTTCTCCGTCTGTTCTCTTGTCTACAAAATTTCTTGTCCGAACGTTTTTCTTGTCTGTTCGTTTTGTTCTCCGTCTGTTCTCTTGTCCACAAAATCTCTTGTCCGAACGTTTTTCTTATCTGTTCGTTTTGTTCTCCGTCTGTTCTCTTGTCCACAAAATTTCTTGTCCGAACGTTTTTCTTGTCTGTTCGTCTTGTTCTCCGTCTGTTTTCTTGTCCACAAAATTCCTTGTTTGTTCGTTTTGTTCTCCTTCTGTTCTCTTGTCCACAAAATTTTTTGTCCCAACGTTTTTCTTGTCTGCTCGTTTTGTTCTCCGTCTGTTCTCTGGTCCACAAAATTTCTTGTCCGAACGTTTTTCTTGTCTGTTCGTTTTGCGCTCCGTCTGTTCTCTTGTCCTCAAAATTTCTTGTCCGAACGTTTTTCTTGTCTGTTCGTTTTGTTCTCCGTCTGTTCTCTTTTCCACAAAATTTCTTGTCCGAACGTTTTTATTGTCTGTTCGTTTTGTTCTCCGTCTGTTCTCTTGTCCACAAAATTTCTTGTCCGAACGTTTTTATTGTCCGTTCGTTTTGTTCTACGTCTGTTCTCTTGTCCACAAATTTTCTTGTGCGAACGTTTTTATTGTCTGTTCGTTTCGTTCTCCGTCTGTTCTCTTGTCCACAAAATCTCTCGTCCGAACGTTTTTCTTATCTGTTCGTTTTGTTCTCCGTCTGTTCTCTTGTCCACAAAATTTCTTGTCCGAACGTTTTTCTTGTCTGTTCGTCTTGTTCTCCGTCTGTTTTCTTGTCCACAAAATTCCTTGTTTGTTCGTTTTGTTCTCCTTCTGTTCTCTGGTCCACAAATTTCTTGTCCGAACGTTTTTCCTGTCTGTTCGTTTTGTTCTCCGTCTGTTCTCTTGTCCTCAAAATTTCTTGTCCGAACGTTTTTCTTGTCTGTTCGTTTTGTTCTTCGTCTGTTCCCTTGTCCAAAAATGTCTTGTCCGAACGTTTTTCTTGTCTGTTCGTTTTGTTCTCCGTCTGTTCTCTTGTCCACAAAATTTCTTGTCCGAACGTTTTAATTGTCTGTTCGTTTTGTTCTCTGTCTGTTCTCTTGTCCACCAAATTTCTTGTGCGAACGTTTTTATTGTCTGTTCGTTTTGTTCTCTGTCTGTTCTCTTGGCCACATAATTTGTTGTCCGAATGTTTTTCTTGTCTGCTCGTTTTGTTCTCCGTCTGTTATCTTGTCCACAAAATTTCTTGTCCGAACATTTTTCTTGTCTGTTCGTTTTGTTCTTCGTCTGTTCTCTTGTCCACAAAATTTCTTGTCCGAACTTCTTTCTTGTCTGTTCGTTTTGTTCTCCGTCTGTTCTCTTGTCCACAAAATTTCTTGTCTGAACGTCTTTCTTGTCTGTTCGTTTTGTTCTCCGTCTTTTCTCTTGTCCACAAAATTTCTTGTGAGAACGTCTTTCTTGTCTGTTCGTATTGTTCTCCGTCTGTTCTCTTGTCCACAAAATTTCTTGTCCGAACGTTTTTATTGTCACTTCGTTTTGTTCTCCGTCAGTTCTCTTGTCCACAAAATTTCTTGTCCGAACGTTTTTCTTGTCTGTTCGTTTTGTTCTCCGTCTGTTCTCTTGTCCACAAAATTTCTTGTCCGAACGTTTTTCTTGTCTGCTCGTCTTGTTCTCCGTCTGTTTTCTTGTCCACAAAATTCCTTGTTTGTTCGTTTTGTTCTCCTTCTGTTCTCTTGTCCACAAAATTTTTTGTCCGAACGTTTTTCTTGTCTGTTGGTTTTGTTCTCCGTCTGTTCTCTTGTCCACAAAATTTCTTGTCCGAACGTTTTTCTTGTCTGTTCGTTTTGTTCTCCGTCTGTTCTCTTGTCCACAAAATTTCTTGTCCGAACGTTTTTCTTGTCTGTTCGTTTTGTTCTCCGTCTGTTCTCTTGTCCACAAAATTTCTGGTCCGAACGTTTTTATTGTCTGTTCGTTTTGTTCTCCGTCTGTTCTCTTGTCCACAAAATTTCTTGTCCGAACGTTTTCATTGTCTGTTCGTTTTGTTCTACGTCTGTTCTCTTGTCCACAAATTTTCTTATGCGAACGTTTTTATTGTCTGTTCGTTTTGTTCTCCGTCTGTTCTCTTGTCCACAAAATCTCTTGTCCGTACGTTTTTCTTATCTGTTCGTTTTGTTCTCCGTCTGTTCTCTTGTCCACAAAATTTCTTGTCCGAACGTTTTTCTTGTCTGTTCGTCTTGTTCTCCGTCTGTTTTCTTGTCCACAAAATTCCTTGTTTGTTCGTTTTGTTCTCCTTCTGTTCTCTTGTCCACAAAATTTTTTGTCCGAACGTTTTTCTTGTCTGCTCGTTTTGTTCTCCGTCTGTTCTCTGGTCCACAAAATTTCTTGTCCGAACGTTTTTCTTGTCTGTTCGTTTTGCGCTCCGTCTGTTCTCTTGTCCTCAAAATTTCTTGTCCGAACGTTTTTCTTGACTGTTCGTTTTGTTCTCCGTCTGTTCTCTGGTCCACAAAATTTCTTGTCCGAACGTTTTTATTGTCTGTTCGTTTCGTTCTCCGTCTGTTCTCTTGTCCACAAAATTTCTTGTCCGAACGTCTTTCTTGTCTGTTCGTTTTGTTCTCCGTCTGTTCTCTTGTCCACAAAATTTCTTGTCCGAACGTTTTTATTGTCTGTTCGTTTTGTTCTCCGTCTGTTCTCTTGTCCACAAAATTTCTTGTCCGAACGTCTTTCTTGTCTGTTCGTTTTGTTCTCCGTCTGTTCTCTTGTCCACAAAATTTCTGGTCCGAACGTTTTTATTGTCTGTTCGTTTTGTTCTCCGTCTGTTCTCTTGTCCACAAAATTTCTTGTCCGAACGTTTTTATTGTCTGTTCGTTTTGTTCTACGTCTGTTCTCTTGTCCACAAAATTTCTGGTCCGAACGTTTTTATTGTCTGTTCGTTTTGTTCTCCGTCTTTTCTCTTGTCCACAAAATTTCTTGTCCGAACGTCTTTCTTGTCTGTTCGTTTTGTTCTCCGTCTGTTCTCTTGTCCACAAAATTTCTGGTCCGAACGTTTTTATTGTCTGTTCGTTTTGTTCTCCGTCTGTTCTCTTGTCCACAAAATTTCTTGTCCGAACGTTTTCATTGTCTGTTCGTTTTGTTCTACGTCTGTTCTCTTGTCCACAAATTTTCTTATGCGAACGTTTTTATTGTCTGTTCGTTTTGTTCTCCGTCTGTTCTCTTGTCCACAAAATCTCTTGTCCGAACGTTTTTCTTATCTGTTCGTTTTGTTCTCCGTCTGTTCTCTTGTCCACAAAATTTCTTGTCCGAACGTTTTTCTTGTCTGTTCGTCTTGTTCTTCGTCTGTTTTTTTGTCCACAAAATTCCTTGTTTGTTCGTTTTGTTCTCCTTCTGTTCTCTTGTCCACAAAATTTTTTGTCCGAAGGTTTTTCTTGTCTGTTCGTTTTGTTCTCCGTCTGTTCTCTGGTCCACAAATTTCTTGTCCGAACGTTTTTCTTGTCTGTTCGTTTTGTTCTCCGTCTGTTCGCTTGTCCTCAAAATTTCTTGTCCGAACGTTTTTCTTGTCTGTTCGTTTTGTTTTCCGTCTGTTCCCTTGTCCAAAAATGTCTTGTCCGAACGTTTTTCTTGTCTGTTCGTTTTGTTCTCCGTCTGTTCTCTTGTCCACAAAATTTCTTGTCCGAACGTTTTTATTGTCTGTTCGTTTTGTTCTCCGTCTGTTCTCTTGTCCACAAAATTTCTTGTCCGAGCGTCTTTCTTGTCTGTTCGTTTTGTTCTCCGTCTGTTCTCTTGTCCACAAAATTTCTTGTGCGAACGTTTTTATTGTCTGTTCGTTTTGTTCTACGTCTGTTCTCTTGTCCACAAAATTTTTTGTCCGAACGTTTTTCTTGTCTGTTGGTTTTGTTCTCCGTCTGTTCTCTTGTCCACAAAATTTCTTGTCCGAACGTTTTTCTTGTCTGTTTGTTTTGTTCTCCGTCTGTTCTCTTGTCCACAAAATTTCTTGTCCGAACGTTTTTCTTGTCTGTTCGTTTTGTTCTACGTCTGTTCTCTTGTCCACAAAATTTCTTGTCCGAACGTTTTTCTTGTCTGTTCGTATTGTTCTCCGTCTGTTCTCTTGTTCACAAAATTTCTTTTCCGAACGTTTTTCTTGTTTGTTCGTCTTGTTCTCCGTCTGTTTTCTTGTCCACAAAATCACTTGTCCGAAAGTTTTTCTTGTCTGTTCGTTTTGTTCTCCGTCTGTTCTCTTGTCCGCATAATTTCTTGTCCGAACGTTTTTCTTGTCTGTTCGTTTTGTTTTACGTCTGTTCTCTTGTCCACAAAATTTCTTGTCCGAACGTTTTTCTTGTCTGTTCGTTTTGTTCTACGTCTGTTCTCTTGTCCACAAAATTTCTTGTCCGAACGTTTTTCTTGTCTGTTCGTATTGTTCTCCGTCTGTTCTCTTGTCTACAAAATTTCTTGTCCGAACGTTTTTCTTGCCTGTTCGTATTGTTCTCCGTCTGTTCTCTTGTCCACAAAATTCCTTGTCCGAACGTTTTTCTTGTCTGTTCGTTTTGTTCTGCGTCTGTTCTCTTGTCCACAAAATTTCTTGTCCGAACGTTTTTCTTGTCTGTTCGTATTGTTCTCCGTCTGTTCTATTGTCCACAAATTTTTTTTTTCCGAACGTTTTTCTTGTCTGTTCGTTTTGTTCTCCGTCTGTTCTCTTGTCCACATAATTTCTTGTTCGAACGTTTTTCTTGTCTGTTCGTTTTGTTCTCCTTCTGTTCTCTTGTCCACAAAATTTCTTGTCCGTACATTTTTCTTGTCTGTTCGTTTTGTTCTCCGTCTGTTCTCGTATCCAAAAAAAATCTTGTCTGAACGTTTTTCTTGTCTGTTCTTTTTGTTCTCCGTCTGTTCTCTTGTCCAAAAAATTTCTTGTCCTAACCTTTTTCTTGTCTGTTCTTTTTGTTCTCCGTCTGTTCTCTTGTCCATAAAATTTCTTGTGAGAACCTTTTTCTTGTCTGTTCGTTTTGTTCTCCGTCTGTTCTCTTGTCCACAAAATTTCTTGTCCGAACGTTTTTCTTGTATGTTCGTCTGGTTCTCCGTCTGTTCTCTTGTCCACAAAATTTCTTGTTCGAACGTTTTTCTTGTCTGTTCGTTTTGTTCTACGTCTGTTCTCTTGTCCACAAAATTTCTTGTCCGAACGTTTTTCTTGTCTGTTCGTTTTGTCCTCCGTCTGTTCTCTTGTCCACAAAATTTCTTGTCCGAACGTTTTTCTCGTATGTTCGTCTTGTTCTCCGTCTGTTTTCTTGTCCACAAAATTTCTTGTCCGAACGTTTTTCTTGTCTGTTCGTTTTGTTCTCCGTCTGTTCTCTTGTCCACAAAATTTCTTGTCCGAACGTTTTTCTTGTCTGTTCGTTTTGTTCTCCTTCTGTTCTCTTGTCCACAAAATTTCTTGTCCGTACATTTTTCTTGTCTGTTCGTTTTGTTCTCCGTCTGTTCTCGTATCCAAAAAAAGCTTGTCTGAACGTTTTTCTTATCTGTTCTTTTTGTTCTCCGTCTGTTCTCTTGTCCACAAAATTTCTTGTCCTAACGTTTTTCTTGTCTATTCGTCTTGTTCTCCGTCTGTTTTCTTGTCCACAAAATTCCTTGTTTGTTCGTTTTGTTCTTCTTCTGTTCCCTTGTCCTCAAAATTTCTTATCCGAACGTTTGTATTGTCTGTTCGTTTTGTTCTCCGTCTGTTCTCTTGTCCACAAAATTTCTTGTCGGAATGTTTTTCTTGTCTATTGGTTTTGTTCTCCGTCTGTTCTCTTGTCCACAAAATTTCTTTTCCGAACGTTTTTATTGTCTGTTCGTTTTGTTCTACGTCTGTTCTCTTGTCCACAAAATTTCTTGTCCGAACGTTTTTCTCTTCTGTTCGTTTTGTTCTCCGTCTGTTCTCTTGTCCACAAAATTTCTTGTCGGAACGTTTTTCTTGTCTATTGGTTTTGTTCTCCGTCTGTTCTCTTGTCCACAAAATTTCTTTTCCGAACGTTTTTATTGTCTGCTCGCTTTGTTCTCCGTCTGTTCTCTTGTCCACAAAATTTCTTGTCCGAACGTTTTTCTTGTCTGTTCGTTTTGTTCTCCGTCTGTTCTCTTGTCCACAAAATTTTATGTCCGAACTTTTTTCTTGTCTGTTCGTTTTGTTCTCCGTCTGTTCTCTTGTCTACAAAATTTCTTGTCCGAACGTTTTTCTTGTCTGTTCGTTTTATTCTCCGTCTGTTCTCTTGTCCACAAAATCTCTTTTCCGAACGTTTTTCTTATCTGTTCGTTTTGTTCTCCGTCGTTTCTCTTGTCCACAAAATTTCTTGTCCGAACGTTTTTCTTGTCTGTTCGTCTTGTTCTCCGTCTGTTTTCTTGTCCACAAAATTCCTTGTTTGTTCGTTTTGTTCTCTGTCTGTTCTCTTGTCCACAAAATTTCTTGTCCGAACGTTTTTCTTGTCTGTTCGGTTTGTTCTCCGTCTGTTCTGTTGTCCACAAAATTTCATGTCCGAACTTTTTTCTTGTCTGTTCGTTTTTTTCTCCGTCTGTTCTCTGGTCCACAAAATTTCTTGTCCGAACGTTTTTCTTGTCTGTTCGTTTTGTTCTCCGTCTGTTCTCTTGTCCTCAAAATTTCTTGTCCGAACGTTTTTCTTGTCTGTTCGTTTTGTTCTCCGTCTGTTCTCTTGTCCAAAAATTTCTTGTCCGAACGTTTTTCTTGTCTGTTCGTTTTGTTCTCCGTCTGTTCTCTTGTCCACAAAATTTCATGTCCGAACTTTTTTCTTGTCTGTTCGTTTTGTTCTCCGTCTGTTCTCTTGTCCGCAAAATTTCTTGTCCGAACGTTTTTATTGTATGTTCGTTTTGTTCGCCGTCTGTTCTCTTGTCCACAAAATTTCTTGTCCGAACGTCTTTCTTGTCTGTTCGTTTTGTTCTCCGTCTGTTCTCTTGTCCACAAAATTTCTTGTGCGAACGTTTTTCTTGTCTGTTCGTTTTGTTCTCCGTCTGTTCTCTTGTCCTCAAAATTTCTTGTCCGAACGTTTTTCTTGTCTGTTCGTTTTGTTCTCCGTCTGTTCTCTTGTCCAAAAATTTCTTGTCCGAACGTTTTTCTTGTCTGTTCGTTTTGTTCCCCGTCTGTTCTCTTGTCCACAAAATTTATTGTCCGAACGTATTTCTTGTCTGTTCGTTTTGTTCTCCGTCTGTTCTCTTGTCCACAAAATTTCTTGTGCGAACGTTTTTCTTGTCTGTTCATTTTGTTCTCCGTCTTTTCTCTTGTCCTCAAAATTTCTTGTCCGAACGTTTTTCTTGTCTGTTCGTTTTGTTCTCCGTCTGTTCTCTTGTCCAAAAATTTCTTGTCCGAACGTTTTTCTTGTCTGTTCGTTTTGTTCTCCGTCTGTTCTCTTGTCCACAAAATTTCATGTCCGAACTTTTTTCTTGTCTGTTCGTTTTGTTCTCCGTCTGTTCTCTTGTCTACAAAATTTCTTGTCCGAACGTTTTTCTTGTCTGTTCGTTTTGTTCTCCGTCTGTTCTCTGGTCCACAAAATTTCTTGTCCGAACGTTTTTCTTATCTGTTCGTTTTGTTCTCCGTCTGTTCTCTTGTCCTCAAAATTTCTTGTCCGAACGTTTTTCTTGTCTGTTCGTTTTGTTCTCCGTCTGTTCTCTTGTCCAAAAATTTCTTGTCCGAACGTTTTTCTTGTCTGTTCGTTTTGTTCTCCGTCTGTTCTCTTGTCCAAAAATTTCTTGTCCGAACGTTTTTCTTGTCTGTTCGTTTTGTTCCCCGTCTGTTCTCTTGTCCACAAAATTTATTGTCCGAACGTATTTCTTGTCTGTTCGTTTTGTTCTCCGTCTGTTCTCTTGTCCACAAAATTTCTTGTCGGAACGTATTTCTTGTCTGTTCGTTTTGTTCGCCGTCTGTTCTCTTGTCCACAAAATTTCTTGTCCGAACGTCTTTCTTGCCTGTTCGCTTTTTTCTCCGTCTGTTCTCTTGTCCACATAATTTCTTGTGCGAACATTTTGTTCTCCGTCTGTTCTCTTGTCCACAAAATTTCTTGTCCGAACGTTTTTCTTGTCTGTTCGTCTTGTTCTCTTGTCCACAAAATTTCTTGTCCGAACGTTTCTCTTGTCTGTTCGTTTTGTTCTCCGTCTGTTCTCTTGTCCACAAAATTTCTTGTCCGAACGTTTTTTTGTCTGTTCGTTTTGTTCTCCGTCTGTTCTCTTGTCCACAAAATTTCTTGTCCGAACGTTTTTCTTGTCTGTTCGTTTTGTTCTCCGTCTGTTCTCTTGTCCACAAAATTTCTTGTCCGAACGTTTTTCTTGTCTGTTCGTCTTGTTCTCCGTTTGCTCTCTTGTCCACAAAATTCCTTGTTTGTTTGTTTTGTTCTCCGTCTGTTCTCTTGTCCACAAAATTTGTTGTCCGAACGTTTTTCTTGTCTATTCGTTTTGTTCTCCGTCTGTTCTCTTGTTCACAAAATTTCTTGTCCAAACGTTTTTCTTGTCTATTCGTTTTGCTCTCCGTCTGTTCTCTTGTCCACAAAATTTCTTGTCCAAACGTTTTTCTTGTCTGTTCGTCTTGTTCTCTTGTCCACAAAATTTCTTGTCCGAACGTTTCTCTTGTCTGTTCGTTTTGTTCTCCGTCTGTTCTCTTGTCCACAATATTTTTTGTCCGAACGTTTTTCTTGTCTGTTCGTTTTGTTCTCCGTCTGTTCTCTTGTCCACAAAATTTCTTGTCCAAACGTTTTTCTTGTCTATTCGTTTTGCTCTCCGTCTGTTCTCTTGTCCACAAAATTTCTTGTCCGAACGTTTTTCTTGTCTGTTCGTTTTGTTCTCCGTCTGTTCTCTTGTCCATAAAATTTCTTGTCCGAACGTTTTTCTTGTCTGTTCGTCTTGTTCTCTTGTCCACAAAATTTCTTGTCCGAACGTTTCTCTTGTCTGTTCGTATTGTTCTCCGTCTGTTCTCTTTTCCACAAAATTTCTTGTCCGAACGTTTTTCTTGTCTGTTCGTTTTGTTCTCCGTCTGTTCTCTTGTCCACAAAATTTCTTGTCCGAACATTTTTCTTGTCTGTTCGTTTTGTTCACCGTCCGTTCTCGTGTCCAAAAAAATTCTTGTCCGAACGTTTTTCTTGTCTGTTCGTTTTATTCTCCGTCTGTTCTCTTGTCCACAAAATTTCTTGTCCGAACATTTTTCTTGTCTGTTCGTCTTGTTCTCTTGTCCACAAAATTTCTTGTCCGAACGTTTCTCTTGTCTGTTCGTTTTGTTCTCCATCTGTTCTCTTGTCCACAAAATTTCTTGTCCGAACGTTTTTTTGTCTGTTCGTTTTGTTCTCCGTCTGTTCTCTTGTCCACAAAATTTCTTGTCCGAACGTTTTTCTTGTCTGTTCGTTTTGTTCTCCGTCTGTTCTCTTGTCCACAAAATTTCTTGTCCGAACGTTTTTCTTGTCTGTTCGTCTTGTTCTCCGTTTGCTCTCTTGTCCACAAAATTCCTTGTTTGTTTGTTTTGTTCTCCGTCTGTTCTCTTGTCCACAAAATTTGTTGTCCGAACGTTTTTCTTGTCTATTCGTTTTGTTCTCCGTCTGTTCTCTTGTTCACAAAATTTCTTGTCCAAACGTTTTTCTTGTCTATTCGTTTTGCTCTCCGTCTGTTCTCTTGTCCACAAAATTTCTTGTCCAAACGTTTTTCTTGTCTGTTCGTCTTGTTCTCTTGTCCACAAAATTTCTTGTCCGAACGTTTCTTTTGTCTGTTCGTTTTGTTCTCCGTCTGTTCTCTTGTCCACAATATTTTTTGTCCGAACGTTTTTCTTGTCTGTTCGTTTTGTTCTCCGTCTGTTCTCTTGTCCACAAAATTTCTTGTCCAAACGTTTTTCTTGTCTATTCGTTTTGCTCTCCGTCTGTTCTCTTGTCCACAAAATTTCTTGTCCGAACGTTTTTCTTGTCTGTTCGTTTTGTTCTCCGTCTGTTCTCTTGTCCATAAAATTTCTTGTCCGAACGTTTTTCTTGTCTGTTCGTCTTGTTCTCTTGTCCACAAAATTTCTTGTCCGAACGTTTCTCTTGTCTGTTCGTATTGTTCTCCGTCTGTTCTCTTTTCCACAAAATTTCTTGTCCGAACGTTTTTCTTGTCTGTTCGTTTTGTTCTCCGTCTGTTCTCTTGTCCACAAAATTTCTTGTCCGAACATTTTTCTTGTCTGTTCGTTTTGTTCACCGTCCGTTCTCGTGTCCAAAAAAATTCTTGTCCGAACGTTTTTCTTGTCTGTTCGTTTTATTCTCCGTCTGTTCTCTTGTCCACAAAATTTCTAGTCCGAACGTTTTTCTTGTCTGTTCGTTTTGTTCTCCGTCTGTTCTCTTGTCCATAAAATTTCTTGTCCGAACGTTTTTCTTGTCTGTTCGTTTTGTTCTATGTCTGTTCTCTTGTCGAAAACAATTCTTGTCCGAACGCTTTTCTTGTCTGTTCGTTTTGTTAGCCGTCTGTTCTCTTGTCGAAAAACTTTCTTATCCGAAAGTTTTTCTTTTGTTTTTGTTCTTCGTCTGTTTTCTTGTCCACAAAATTTCTTGTCCGAACGTTTTTCTTGTCTGTTCGTTTTGTTCTCCGTCTGTTCTCTTGACCACATAATTTCTTGTCCGAACGTTTTTCTTCTCTCTTCGTTTTGTTCTACGTCTGTTCTCTTGTCCACAAAATTTCTTGTCCGAACGTTTTTCTTTTCTGTTCGTATTTTCTCCGTCTGTTCTCTTGTCCACAAAATTTCTTGTCCGAACGTTTTTCTTGTCTGTTGGTTTTGTCCTCCGTCTGTTCTCTTGTCCACTAAATTTCTTGTCCGAACCTTTTTATTGTCTGTTCGTCTTGTTCTCCGTCTGTTCTCTTGTCCACATAATTTCTTGTCCAAACGGTTTTCTTGCCTGTTCGCTTTGTTCTCCGTCTGTTCTCTTGTCCACAAAATTTCTTGTCCGAACGTTTTTCTTGTCTGTTCGTTTTGTTCTTCGTCTTTTCTCTTGTCCAAAAAAATTCTTGTCCGAACGTTTTTCTTGTCTGTTCGTTTTGTTCTCCGTCTGTTCTCTTGTCCACAAAATTTCTTGTCCGAACGTTTTTCTTGTCTGTTCGTTTTGTTCTCCGTCTGTTCTCTTGTCCATAAAATTTCTTATCCGAACGTTTTTCTTGTCTGTTCGTTTTATTGTCCGTCTGTTCTCTTGTCCACAAAATTTCTTGTCCGAACGTTTTTCTTGTCTGTTCGTTTTGTTCCCCGTCTGTTCTCTTGTACACAAAATTTCTTGTCTGAACGTTTTTCTTGTCTGTTCGTCTTGTTCTCCGTCTGTTCTCTTGTCCACAAAATTCCTTGTTTGTTCGTTTTGTTCTCCGTCTGTTCTCTTGTCAACAAAATTTCTTGTCGGAACGTTTTTCTTGTCTGTTCGTTTTGTTCTCCGTCTGTTCTCTTGTCCAGAATATTTCATGTCCGAACGTCTTTCTTGTCTGTTCGTTTTGTTCTCCGTCTGTTCTATTGTCCACAAAATTTCTTGTCCGAACGTTTTTCTTGTATGTTCGTCTTGTTCTCCGTCTGTTTTCCTTTCCACAAAATTTCTTGTCCGAACGTTTTTCTTGTCTGTTCGTTCTGTTCTCCGTCTGTTCTCTTGTCCACAAAATGTCTTTTCCGAACGTTTTTCTTGTCTGTTCGTTTTGTTCTCCGTCTGTTCTCTTGTCCACAAAATTTCTTTTCCGAACGTTTTTATTGTCTGCTCGCTTTGTTCTCCGTCTGTTATCTTGTCCACAAAATTTCTTGTCCGAACCTTTTTCTTGTCTGTTCGTCTTGTTCTCCGTCTGTTCTCTTGTCCACATAATTTCTTGTCCAAACGTTTTTCTTGCCTGTTCGCTTTGTTCTCCGTCTGTTCTCTTGTCCACAAAATTTCTTGTCCGAACGATTTTCTTGTCTGTTCGTTTTGTTCTAGGTCTTTTCTCTTGTCCACAAAAATTCTTGTCCGAACGTTTTTCTTGTCTGTTCGTCTTGTTCTCCGTCTGTTCTGTTGTCCACAAAATTCCTTGTTTTTTCGTTTTGTTCTCCGTCTGTTGTCTTGTCCACAAAATTTCTTGTCCGAACGTTTTTCTTCTCTGTTCGTTTTGTTCTCCGTCTGATCTCTTGTCCACAAAATTTCTTGTCCGAACGTTTTTCTTGCCAGTTCGTTTTGTTCTCCGTCTGTTCTCTTGTCCAAAAAAAATCTTGTCCGAACGTCTTTCTTGTCTGTTCGTTTTGTTCTCCGTCTGTTCTCTTGTTCACAAAATTTCTTTTCCGAACGTTTTTCTTGTTTGTTCGTCTTGTTCTCCGTCTGTTTTCGTGTCCACAAAATCACTTGTCCGAACGTTTTTCTTGTCTGTTCGTTTTGTTCTCCGTCTGTTCTCTTGTCCGCATAATTTCTTGTCCGAACGTTTTTCTTGTCTGTTCTTATTGTTCTCCGTCTGTTCTCTTGTCCACAAAATTTCTTGTCCGAACGTTTTTCTTGTCTGTTGGTTTTGTTCTCCGTCTGTTCTCTTGTCCACAAAATTTCTTTTAAGAACGTTTTTCTTGTCTGTTCGTTTTGTTCTCCGTCTGTTCTCTTGTCCACAAAATTTCTTTTCCGAACGATTTTCTTGTCTGTTCGTTTTGTTCTCCGTCTGTTCTCTTGTCCACAAAATTTCTTTTCCGAACGTTTTTCTTGTCTGTTCGTTTTGTTCTCCGTCTGTTCTCTTGTCCACAAAATTTCTTGTCCGAACGTTTTCCTTGTCTGTTCTTCTTGTTCTCCGTCTGTTTTCTTGTCCACAAAATTTCTTGTCCGAGCGTTTTTCTTGTCTGTTCGTTTTGTTTTCCGTCTGTTCTCTTGTCCTCATAATTTCTTGTCCGAACGTTTTTCTTGTCTGTTCGTTTTGTTCTACGTCTGTTCTCTTGTCCACAAAATTTCTTGTCCGAACGTTTTTCTCCTCTGTTCGTTTTGTTCTCCGTCTGTTCTCTTGTCCACAAAATTTCTTGTCGGAACGTTTTTCTTGTCTGTTCGTTTTGTTCTCCGTCTGTTCTCTTGTCCACAAAATTTCTTTTCCGAAAGTTTTTATTGTCTGCCCGTTTTTTTCTCCATCTGTTTTCTTGTCCACAAAATTTCTTTTCCGAACGTTTTTCTTGTCTGTTCGTTTTGTTCTCCGTCTGTTCTCTTGTCCACAAAATTACTTTTCCGAACGTTTTTCTTGTCTGTTCGTTTTGTTCTCCGTCTGTTCTCTTGTCCTCAAAATTTCTTGTCCGAACGTTTTTCTTGTCCGTTCGTTCTGTTCTCCGTCTGTTCTCTTGTCCATAAAATTTCTTGTGTGAACGTTTTTCTTGTCTGTTCGTTTTGTTCTCCGTCTGTTCTCTTGTCCACAAAATTTTTTGTCCGAACATTTTTCTTGTCTGTTCGTTTTGTTCTCCGTCCGTTCACGTGTCCAAAAAAATTCTTGTCCGAACGTTTTTCTTATCTGCTCGTTTTGTTCTCCGTCTGTTCTCTTGTCCACAAAATTTCTTGTCCGAACGTTTTTCTTGTCCGTTCGTTTTGTTCTCCGTCTGTTCTCTTGTCCATAAAATTTCTTGTGTGAACGTTTTTCTTATCTGTTCGTTTTGTTCTCCGACTGTTCTCTTGTCTACAAAATTTCTTGTCCGAACGTTTTTCTTGTCTGTTCGTTTAGTTCTACGTCTGTTCTCTTGTCCACATAATTTCTTGTTCGAACGTTTTTCTTGTCTGTTCGTTTTGTTCTACGTCTGTTCTTATGTCCACAAAATTTCTTGTCTGAACATTTTTCTTGTCTGTTCGTTTTGTTCTACGTCTGTTCTCTTGTCCACAAAATTTCTTGTCCGAACGTTTTTCTTGTCTGTTCGTTTTGTTCTTCGTCTGTTCTCTTGTCCACAAAATTTCTTGTCCGAACGATTTTCTTATCTGTTCGTCTTGTTCTCCATCTGTTTTCTTGTCCACAAAATTTCTTGTCCGACAGTTTTTCTTGTCTGTTCGTTTTGTTCTCCGTCTGTTCTCTTGTCCACATAATTTCTTGTCCGAACGTTTTTCTTGTCTGTTCGTTTTGTTCTACGTCTGTTCTCATGTCCACAAAATTTCTTGTCAGAACGTTTTTCTTGTCTGTTCGTTTTGTTCTCCGTCTGTTCTCTTGTCCACAAAATTTCTTGTTCGAACGTTTTTCTTGTCTGTTCGTTTTGTTCTACGTCTGTTCTCTTGTCCACATAATTTCTTGTTCGAACGTTTTTCTTGTCTGTTCGTTTTGTTCTACGTCTGTTCTCTTGTCCACAATATTTCTTGTCCGAACGTTTTTCTTGTCTGTTCGTTTTGTCCTCCGTCTGTTCTCTTGTCCACAAAATTTCTTGTCCGAACGTTTTTCTTGTATGTTCGTCTTGTTCTCCGTCTGTTTTCTTGTCCACAAAATTTCTTGTCCGAACGTTTTTCTTGTCTGTTCGTTTTGTTCTCCGTCTGTTCTCTTGTCCACAAAATTTCTTGTCCGAACGTTTTTCTTGTCTGTTCGTTTTGTTCTCCTTCTGTTCTCTTGTCCACAAAATTTCTTGTCCGTACATTTTTCTTGTCTGTTCGTTTTGTTCTCCGTCTGTTCTCGTATCCAAAAAAAATCTTGTCTGAACGTTTTTCTTGTCTGTTCTTTTTGTTCTCCGTCTGTTCTCTTGTCTACAAAATTTCTTGTCCTAACGTTTTTCTTGTCTGTTCTTTTTGTTCTCCGTCTGTTCTCTTGTCCATAAAATTTCTTGTGAGAACCTTTTTCTTGTCTGTTCGTTTTGTTCTCCGTCTGTTCTCTTGTCCACAAAATTTCTTGTCCGAACGTTTTTCTTGTATGTTCGTCTTGTTCTCCGTCTGTTCTCTTGTCCACAAAATTTCTTGTTCGAACGTTTTTCTTGTCTGTTCGTTTTGTTCTACGTCTGTTCTCTTGTCCACAAAATTTCTTTTCCGAACGATTTTCTTGTCTGTTCATTTTGTTCTCCGTCTGTTCTTTTGTCCACAAAATTTCTTTTCCGAACGTTTTTCTTGTATGTTCGTCTTGTTCTCCGTCTGTTCTCTTGTCCGCAAAATTTCTTGTTCGAACGTTTTTCTTGTCTGTTCGTTTTGTTCTACGTCTGTTCTCTTGTCCACAAAATTTCTTTTCCGAACGATTTTCTTGTCTGTTCGTTTTGTTCTCCGTCTGTTCTCTTGTCCACAAAATTTCTTTTCCGAACGTTTTTCTTGTCTGTTCGTTTTGTTCTCCGTCTGTTCTCTTGTCCACATAATTTCTTGTCCGAACGTTTTTCTTGTCTGTTCGTTTTGTTCTCCGTCTGTTCTCTTGTCCACAAAATTTCTTGTCCGAACGTTTTTCTCCTCTGTTCGTTTTGTTCACCGTCCGTTCTCGTGTCCAAAAAAATTCTTGTCCGAACGTTTTTCTTGTCTGTTCGTTTTGTTCTCCGTCTGTTCTCTTGTCCACAAAATTTCTTGTCCGAACGTTTTTCTTGTCTGCCCGTTTTTTTCTCCGTCTGTTCTCTTGTCCACAAAATTTCTTGTCCGAACGTTTTTCTTGTCTGTTCGTTTTGTTCTCCGTCTGTTCTCTTGTCCATAAAATTTCTTGTCCGAACGTTTTTCTTGTCTGTTCGTTTTTTTCTCAGTCTGTGCTCTTGTCCACAAAATTTCTTGTCCGAAGGTTTTTCTTGTCTGTTCGTTTTGTTCTATGTCTGTTCTCTTGTCGAAAACAATTCTTGTCCGAACGCTTTTCTTGTCTGTTCGTTTTGTTAGCCGTCTGTTCTCTTGTCGAAAAACTTTCTTATCCGAAAGTTTTTCTTTTGTTTTTGTTCTTCGTCTGTTTTCTTGTCCACAAAATTTCTTGTCCGAACGTTTTTCTTGTCTGTTCGTTTTGTTCTCCGTCTGTTCTCTTGACCACATAATTTCTTGTCCGAACGTTTTTCTTCTCTCTTCGTTTTGTTCTACGTCTGTTCTCTTGTCCACAAAATTTCTTGTCCGAACGTTTTTCTTTTCTGTTCGTATTTTTCTCCGTCTGTTCTCTTGTCCACAAAATTTCTTGTCCGAACGTTTTTCTTGTCTGTTGGTTTTGTTCTCCGTCTGTTCTCTTGTCCACTAAATTTCTTGTCCGAACCTTTTTATTGTCTGTTCGTCTTGTTCTCCGTCTGTTCTCTTGTCCACATAATTTCTTGTCCAAACGGTTTTCTTGCCTGTTCGCTTTGTTCTCCGTCTGTTCTCTTGTCCACAAAATTTCTTGTCCGAACGTTTTTCTTGTCTGTTCGTTTTGTTCTTCGTCTTTTCTCTTGTCCACAAAAATTCTTGTCCGAATATTTTTCTTGTCTGTTCGTTTTGTTCTCCGTCCGTTCTCGTGTCCAAAAAAATTCTTGTCCGAACGTTTTTCTTGTCTGTTCGTTTTGTTCTCCGTCTGTTCTCTTGTCCACAAAATTTCTTGTCCGAACGTTTTTCTTGTCTGTTCGTTTTGTTCTCCGTCTGTTCTCTTGTCCATAAAATTTCTTATCCGAACGTTTTTCTTGTCTGTTCGTTTTATTGTCCGTCTGTTCTCTTGTCCACAAAATTTCTTGTCCGAACGTTTTTCTTGTCTGTTCGTTTTGTTCCCCGTCTGTTCTCTTGTACACAAAATTTCTTGTCCGAACGTTTTTCTTGTCTGTTCGTCTTGTTCTCCGTCTGTTCTCTTGTCCACAAAATTCCTTGTTTGTTCGTTTTGTTCTCCGTCTGTTCTCTTGTCAACAAAATTTCTTGTCGGAACGTTTTTCTTGTCTGTTCGTTTTGTTCTCCGTCTGTTCTCTTGTCCAGAATATTTCATGTCCGAACGTCTTTCTTGTCTGTTCGTTTTGTTCTCCGTCTGTTCTATTGTCCACAAAATTTCTTGTCCGAACGTTTTTCTTGTATGTTCGTCTTGTTCTCCGTCTGTTTTCTTTTCCACAAAATTTCTTGTCCGAACGTTTTTCTTGTCTGTTCGTTCTGTTCTCCGTCTGTTCTCTTGTCCACAAAATTTCTTTTCCGAACGTTTTTCTTGTCTGTTCGTTTTGTTCTCCGTCTGTTCTCTTGTCCACAAAATTTCTTTTCCGAACGTTTTTATTGTCTGCTCGCTTTGTTCTCCGTCTGTTATCTTGTCCACAAAATTTCTTGTCCGAACCTTTTTCTTGTCTGTTCGTCTTGTTCTCCGTCTGTTCTCTTGTCCACATAATTTCTTGTCCAAATGTTTTTCTTGCCTGTTCGCTTTGTTCTCCGTCTGTTCTCTTGTCCACAAAATTTCTTGTCCGAACGTTTTTCTTGTCTGTTCGTTTTGTTCTAGGTCTTTTCTCTTGTCCACAAAAATTCTTGTCCGAACGTTTTTCTTGTCTGTTCGTCTTGTTCTCCGTCTGTTCTCTTGTCCACAAAATTCCTTGTTTTTTCGTTTTGTTCTCCGTCTGTTGTCTTGTCCACAAAATTTCTTGTCCGAACGTTTTTCTTCTCTGTTCGTTTTGTTCTCCGTCTGATCTCTTGTCCACAAAATTTCTTGTCCGAACGTTTTTCTTGCCAGATCGTTTTGTTCTCCGTCTGTTCTCTTGTCCAAAAAAAATCTTGTCCGAACGTTTTTCTTGTCTGTTCGTTTTGTTTTCCGTCTGTTCTCTTGTCCAGAATATTTCATGTCCGAACGTCTTTCTTGTCTGTTCGTTTTGTTCTCCGTCTGTTCTCTTGTTCACAAAATTTCTTTTCCGAACGTTTTTCTTGTTTGTTCGTCTTGTTCTCCGTCTGTTTTCGTGTCCACAAAATCACTTGTCCGAACGTTTTTCTTGTCTGTTCGTTTTGTCCTCCGTCTGTTCTCTTGTCCGCATAATTTCTTGTCCGAACGTTTTTCTTGTCTGTTCTTATTGTTCTCCGTCTGTTCTCTTGTCCACAAAATTTCTTGTCCGAACGTTTTTCTTGTCTGTTGGTTTTGTTCTCCGTCTGTTCTCTTGTCCACAAAATTTCTTTTAAGAACGTTTTTCTTGTCTGTTCGTTTTGTTCTCCGTCTGTTCTCTTGTCCACAAAATTTCTTTTCCGAACGATTTTCTTGTCTGTTCGTTTTGTTTTCCGACTGTTCTCTTGTCCACAAAATTTCTTTTCCGAACGTTTTTCTTGTCTGTTCGTTTTGTTCTCCGTCTGTTCTCTTGTCCACAAAATTTCTTGTCCGAACGTTTTTCTTGTCTGTTCTTCTTGTTCTCCGTCTGTTTTCTTGTCCACAAAATTTCTTGTCCGAACGTTTTTCTTGTCTGTTCGTTTTGTTTTCCGTCTGTTCTCTTGTCCTCATAATTTCTTGTCCGAACGTTTTTCTTGTCTGTTCGTTTTGTTCTACGTCTGTTCTCTTGTCCACAAAATTTCTTGTCCGAACGTTTTTCTCCTCTGTTCGTTTTGTTCTCCGTCTGTTCTCTTGTCCACAAAATTTCTTGTCGGAACGTTTTTCTTGTCTGTTCGTTTTGTTCTCCGTCTGTTCTCTTGTCCACAAAATTTCTTTTCCGAAAGTTTTTATTGTCTGCCCGTTTTTTTCTCCGTCTGTTTTCTTGTCCACAAAATTTCTTTTCCGAACGTTTTTCTTGTCTGTTCGTTTTGTTCTCCGTCTGTTCTCTTGTCCACAAAATTACTTTTCCGAACGTTTTTCTTGTCTGTTCGTTTTGTTCTCCGTCTGTTCTCTTGTCCTCAAAATTTCTTGTCCGAACGTTTTTCTTGTCCGTTCGTTCTGTTCTCCGTCTGTTCTCTTGTCCATAAAATTTCTTGTGTGAACGTTTTTCTTGTCTGTTCGTTTTGTTCTCCGTCTGTTCTCTTGTCCACAAAATTTTTTGTCCGAACATTTTTCTTGTCTGTTCGTTTTGTTCTCCGTCCGTTCTCGTGTCCAAAAAAATTCTTGTCCGAACGTTTTTCTTGTCTGTTCGTTTTGTTCTACGTCTGTTCTCTTGTCCACAAAATTTCTTGTCCGAACGTTTTTCTTGTCTGTTCGTTTTGTTCTCCGTCTGTTCTCTTGTCTACAAAATTTCTTGTCCGAACGTTTTTCTTGTCTGTTCGTTTTGTTCTACGTCTGTTCTCTTGTCCACATAATTTCTTGTTCGAACGTTTTTCTTGTCTGTTCGTTTTGTTCTACGTCTGTTCTCATGTCCACAAAATTTCTTGTCCGAACGTTTTTCTTGTCTGTTCGTTTTGTTCTACGTCTGTTCTCTTGTCCACAAAATTTCTTGTCCGAACGTTTTTCTTGTCTGTTCGTTTTGTTCTCCGTCTGTTCTCTTGTCCACAAAATTTCTTGTCCGAACGATTTTCTTATCTGTTCGTCTTGTTCTCCATCTGTTTTCTTGTCCACAAAATTTCTTGTCCGAAAGTTTTTCTTGTCTGTTCGTTTTGTTCTCCGTCTGTTCTCTTGTCCACATAATTTCTTGTCCGAACGTTTTTCTTGTCTGTTCGTTTTGTTCTACGTCTGTTCTCATGTCCACAAAATTTCTTGTCCGAACGTTTTTCTTGTCTGTTCGTTTTGTTCTCCGTCTGTTCTCTTGTCCACAAAATTTCTTGTTCGAACGTTTTTCTTGTCTGTTCGTTTTGTTCTACGTCTGTTCTCTTGTCCACAAAATTTCTTGTCCGAACGTTTTTCTTGTCTGTTCGTTTTGTCCTCCGTCTGTTCTCTTGTCCACAAAATTTCTTGTCCGAACGTTTTTCTTGTATGTTCGTCTTGTTCTCCGTCTGTTTTCTTGACCACAAAATTTCTTGTCCGAACGTTTTTCTTGTCTGTTCGTTTTGTTCTCCGTCTGTTCTCTTGTCCACAAAATTTCTTGCCCGAACGTTTTTCTTGTCTGTTCGTTTTGTTCTCCTTCTGTTCTCTTGTCCACAAAATTTCTTGTTCGAACGTTTTTCTTGTCTGTTCGTTTTGTTCTACGTCTGTTCTCTTGTCCACAAAATTTCTTGTCCGAACGTTTTTCTTGTCTGTTCGTTTTGTCCTCCGTCTGTTCTCTTGTCCACAAAATTTCTTGTCCGAACGTTTTTCTTGTATGTTCGTCTTGTTCTCCGTCTGTTTTCTTGACCACAAAATTTCTTGTCCGAACGTTTTTCTTGTCTGTTCGTTTTGTTCTCCGTCTGTTCTCTTGTCCACAAAATTTCTTGCCCGAACGTTTTTCTTGTCTGTTCGTTTTGTTCTCCTTCTGTTCTCTTGTCCACAAAATTTCTTGTCCGTACATTTTTCTTGTCTGTTCGTTTTGTTCTCCGTCTGTTCTCGTATCCAAAAAAAATCTTGTCTGAACGTTTTTCTTGTCTGTTCTTTTTGTTCTCCGTCTGTTCTCTTGTCCACAAAATTTCTTGTCCTAACGTTTTTCTTGTCTGTTCTTTTTGTTCTCCGTCTGTTCTCTTGTCCATAAAATTTCTTGTGAGAACCTTTTTCTTGTCTGTTCGTTTTGTTCTCCGTCTGTTCTCTTGTCCACAAAATTTCTTGTCCGAACGTTTTTCTTTAATGTTCGTCTTGTTCTCCGTCTGTTCTCTTGTCCACAAAATTTCTTGTTCGAACGTTTTTCTTGTCTGTTCGTTTTGTTCTACGTCTGTTCTCTTGTCCACAAAATTTCTTTTCCGAACGATTTTCTTGTCTGTTCATTTTGTTCTCCGTCTGTTCTTTTGTCCACAAAATTTCTTTTCCGAACGTTTTTCTTGTATGTTCGTCTTGTTCTCCGTCTGTTCTCTTGTCCACAAAATTTCTTGTTCGAACGTTTTTCTTGTCTGTTCGTTTTGTTCTACGTCTGTTCTCTTGTCCACAAAATTTCTTTTCCGAACGATTTTCTTGTCTGTTCGTTTTGTTCTCCGTCTGTTCTCTTGTCCACAAAATTTCTTTTCCGAACGTTTTTCTTGTCTGTTCGTTTTGTTCTCCGTCTGTTCTCTTGTCCACATAATTTCTTGTCCGAACGTTTTTCTTGTCTGTTCGTTTTGTTCTCCGTCTGTTCTCTTGTCCACAAAATTTCTTGTCCGAACGTTTTTCTCCTCTGTTCGTTTTGTTCACCGTCCGTTCTCGTGTCCAAAAAAATTCTTGTCCGAACGTTTTTCTTGTCTGTTCGTTTTGTTCTCCGTCTGTTCTCTTGTCCACAAAATTTCTTGTCCGAACGTTTTTCTTGTCTGCCCGTTTTTTTCTCCGTCTGTTCTCTTGTCCATAAAATTTCTTGTCCGAACGTTTTTCTTGTCTGTTCGTTTTTTTCTCAGTCTGTGCTCTTGTCCACAAAATTTCTTGTCCGAAGGTTTTTCTTGTCTGTTCGTTTTGTTCTATGTCTGTTCTCTTGTCGAAAACAATTCTTGTCCGAACGCTTTTCTTGTCTGTTCGTTTTGTTAGCCGTCTGTTCTCTTGTCGAAAAACTTTCTTATCCGAAAGTTTTTCTTTTGTTTTTGTTCTTCGTCTGTTTTCTTGTCCACAGAATTTCTTGTCCGAACGTTTTTCTTCTCTCTTCGTTTTGTTCTACGTCTGTTCTCTTGTCCACAAAATTTCTTGTCCGAACGTTTTTCTTTTCTGTTCGTATTTTTCTCCGTCTGTTCTCTTGTCCACAAAATTTCTTGTCCATACGTTTTTCTTGTCTGTTGGTTTTGTTCTCCGTCTGTTCTCTTGTCCACTAAATTTCTTGTCCGAACTTTTTTATTGTCTGTTCGTCTTGTTCTCCGTCTGTTCTCTTGTCCACATAATTTCTTGTCCAAACGGTTTTCTTGCCTGTTCGCTTTGTTCTCCGTCTGTTCTCTTGTCCACAAAATTTCTTGTCCGAACGTTTTTCTTGTCTGTTCGTTTTGTTCTTCGTCTTTTCTCTTGTCCACAAAAATTCTTGTCCGAACATTTGTCTTGTCTGTTCGTTTTGTTCTTCATCCGTTCTCGTGTCCAAAAAAATTCTTGTCCGAACGTTTTTCTTGTCTGTTCGTTTTGTTCTCCGTCTGTTCTCTTGTCCACAAAATTTCTTGTCCGAACGTTTTTCTTGTCTGTTCGTTTTGTTCTCCGTCTGTTCTCTTGTCCATAAAATTTCTTATCCGAACGTTTTTCTTGTCTGTTCGTTTTATTCTCCGTCTGTTCTCTTGTCCACAAAATTTCTTGTCCGAACGTTTTTCTTGTCTGTTCGTTTTGTTCCCCGTCTGTTCTCTTGTACACAAAATTTCTTGTAAACGTTTTTCTTGTCTGTTCGTCTTGTTCTCCGTCTGTTCTCTTGTCCACAAAATTCCTTGTTTGTTCGTTTTGTTCTCCGTCTGTTCTCTTGTCAACAAAATTTCTTGTCGGAACGTTTTTCTTGTCTGTTCGTTTTGTTCTCCGTCTGTTCTCTTGTCCAGAATATTTCGTGTCCGAACGTCTTTCTTGTCTGTTCGTTTTGTCCTCCGTCTGTTCTATTGTCCACAAAATTTCTTGTCCGAACGTTTTTCTTGTATGTTCGTCTTGTTCTCCGTCTGTTTTCTTGTCCACAAAATTTCTTGTCCGAACGTTTTTCTTGTCTGTTCTCCGTCTGTTCTCTTGTCCACAAAATTTCTTTTCCGAACGTTTTTATTGTCTGCTCGCTTTGTTCTCCGTCTGTTATCTTGTCCACAAAATTTCTTGTCCGAACCTTTTTCTTGTCTGTTCGTCTTGTTCTCCGTCTGTTCTCTTGTCCACATAATTTCTTGTCCAAACGTTTTTCTTGCCTGTTCGCTTTGTTCTCCGTCTGTTCTCTTGTCCACAAAATTTCTTGTCCGAACGTTTTTCTTGTCTGTTCGTTTTGTTCTAGGTCTTTTCTCTTGTCCACAAAAATTCTTGTCCGAACGTTTTTCTTGTCTGTTCGTCTTGTTCTCCGTCTGTACTCTTGTCCACAAAATTCCTTGTTTGTTCGTTTTGTTCTCCGTCTGTTGTCTTGTCCACAAAATTTCTTGTCCGAACGTTTTTCTTCTCTGTTCGTTTTGTTCTCCGTCTGATCTCTTGTCCACAAAATTTCTTGTCCGAACGTTTTTCTTGCCAGTTCGGTTTGTTCTCCGTCTGTTCTCTTGTCCAAAAAAAATCTTGTCCGAACGTTTTTCTTGTCTGTTCGTTTTGTTTTCCGTCTGTTCTCTTGTCCAGAATATTTCATGTCCGAACGTCTTTCTTGTCTGTTCGTTTTGTTCTCCGTCTGTTCTCTTGTTCACAAAATTTCTTTTCCAAACGTTTTTCTTGTTTGTTCGTCTTGTTCTCCGTCTGTTTTCTTGTCCACAAAATCACTTGTCCGAACGTTTTTCTTGTCTGTTCGTTTTGTTATCCGTCTGTTCTCTTGTCCGCATAATTTCTTGTCCGAACGTTTTTCTTGTCTGTTCTTATTGTTCTCCGTCTGTTCTCTTGTCCACAAAATTTCTTGTCCGAACGTTTTTCTTGTCTGTTGGTTTTGTTCTCCGTCTGTTCTCTTGTCCACAAAATTTCTTTTCCGAACGATTTTCTTGTCTGTTCGTTTTGTTCTCCGTCTGTTCTCTTGTCCACAAAATTTCTTTTCCGAACGTTTTTCTTGTCTGTTCGTTTTGTTCTCCGTCTGTTCTCTTGTCCACAAAATTTCTTGTCCGAACGTTTTTCTTGTCTGTTCTTCTTGTTCTCCGTCTGTTTTCTTGTCCACAAAATTTCTTCTCCGAACGTTTTTCTTGTCTGTTCGTTTTGTTTTCCGTCTGTTCCCTTGTCCTCATAATTTCTTGTCCGAACGTTTTTCTTGTCTGTTCGTTTTGTTCTACGTCTGTTCTCTGGTCCACAAAATTTCTTGTCCGAACGTTTTTCTCCTCTGTTCGTTTTGTTCTCCGTCTGTTCTCTTGTCCACAAAATTTCTTGTCGGAACGTTTTTCTTGTCTGTTCGTTTTGTTCTCCGTCTGTTCTCTTGTCCACAAAATTTCTTTTCCGAAAGTTTTTATTGTCTGCCCGTTTTTTTCTCCGTCTGTTTTCTTGTCCACAAAATTTCTTTTCCGAACGTTTTTCTTGTCTGTTCGTTTTGTTCTCCGTCTGTTCTCTTGTCCACAAAATTACTTTTCCGAACGTTTTTCTTGTCTGTTCGTTTTGTTCTCCGTCTGTTCTCTTGTCCTCAAAATTTCTTGTCCGAACGTTTTTCTTGTCCGTTCGTTCTGTTCTCCGTCTGTTCTCTTGTCCATAAAATTTCTTGTGTGAACGTTTTTCTTGTCTGTTCGTTTTGTTCTCCGTCTGTTCTCTTGTCCACAAAATTTTTTGTCCGAACATTTTTCTTGTCTGTTCGTTTTGTTCTCCGTCCGTTCTCGTGTCCAAAAAAATTCTTGTCCGAACGTTTTTCTTATCTGCTCGTTTTGTTCTCCGTCTGTTCTCTTTTCCACAAAATTTCTTGTCCGAAGGTTTTTCTTGTCCGTTCGTTTTGTTCTCCGTCTGTTCTCTTGTCCATAAAATTTCTTGTGTGAACGTTTTTCTTATCTGTTCGTTTTGTTCTCCGACTGTTCTCTTGTCTACAAAATTTCTTGTCCGAGCGTTTTTCTTGTCTGTTCGTTTTGTTCTACGTCTGTTCTCTTGTCCACATAATTTCTTGTTCGAACGTTTTTCTTGTCTGTTCGTTTTGTTCTACGTCTGTTCTCATGTCCACAAAATTTCTTGTCCGAACGTTTTTCTTGTCTGTTCGTTTTGTTCTACGTCTGTTCTCTTGTCCACAAAATTTCTTGTCCGAACGTTTTTCTTGTCTGTTCGTTTTGTTCTCCGTCTGTTCTCTTGTCCACAAAATTTCTTGTCCGAACGATTTTCTTATCTGTTCGTCTTGTTCTCCATCTGTTTTCTTGTCCACAAAATTTCTTGTCCGAAAGTTTTTCTTGTCTGTTCGTTTTGTTCTCCGTCTGTTCTCTTGTCCACATAATTTCTTGTCCGAACGTTTTTCTTGTCTGTTCGTTTTGTTCTACGTCTGTTCTCATGTCCACAAAATTTCTTGTCCGAACGTTTTTCTTGTCTGTTCGTTTTGTTCTCCGTCTGTTCTCTTGTCCACAAAATTTCTTGTCCGAACGTTTTTCTTGTCTGTTCGTTTTGTTCTCCTTCTGTTCTCTTGTCCACAAAATTTCTTGTCCGTACATTTTTCTTGTCTGTTCGTTTTGTTCTCCGTCTGTTCTCGTATCCAAAAAAAAATCTTGTCTGAACGTTTTTCTTGTCTGTTCTTTTTGTTCTCCGTCTGTTCTCTTGTCCATAAAATTTCTTGTGAGAACCTTTTTCTTGTCTGTTCGTTTTGTTCTCCGTCTGTTCTCTTGTCCACAAAATTTCTTGTCCGAACGTCTTGTATGTTCGTCTTGTTCTCCGTCTGTTCTCTTGTCCACAAAATTTCTTGTTCGAACGTTTTTCTTGTCTGTTCGTTTTGTTCTCCGTCTGTTCTTTTGTCCACAAAATTTCTTTTCCGAACGTTTTTCTTGTATGTTCGTCTTGTTCTCCGTCTGTTCTCTTGTCCACAAAATTTCTTGTTCGAACGTTTTTCTTGTCTGTTCGTTTTGTTCTACGTCTGTTCTCTTGTCCACAAAATTTCTTTTCCGAACGATTTTCTTGTCTGTTCGTTTTGTTCTCCGTCTGTTCTCTTGTCCACAAAATTTCTTTTCCGAACGTTTTTCTTGTCTGTTCGTTTTGTTCTCCGTCTGTTCTCTTGTCCACAAAATTTCTTGTCCGAACGTTTTTCTTGTCTGTTCTTCTTGTTCTCCGTCTGTTTTCTTGTCCACAAAATTTCTTGTCCGAACGTTTTTCTTGTCTGTTCGTTTTGTTCTCCGTCTGTTCTCTTGTCCACATAATTTCCTGTCCGAACGTTTTTCTTGTCTGTTCGTTTTGTTCTACGTCTGTTCTCTTGTCCACAAAATTTCTTGTCCGAACGTTTTTCTCCTCTGTTCGTTTTGTTCTCCGTCTGTTCTCTTGTCCACAAAATTTCTTGTCGGAACGATTTTCTTTTCTGTTCGTTTTGTTCTCCGTCTGTTCTCTTGTCCACAGAATTTCTTTTCCGAAAGTTTTTATTGTCTGCCCGTTTTTTTCTCCGTCTGTTTTCTTGTCCACAAAATTTCTTTTCCGAACGTTTTTCTTGTCTGTTCGTTTTGTTCTCCGTCTGTTCTCTTGTCCACAAAATTACTTTTCCGAACGTTTTTCTTGTCTGTTCGTTTTGTTCTCCGTCTGTTCTCTTGTCCTCAAAATTTCTTGTCCGAACGTTTTTCTTGTCCGTTCGTTCTGTTCTCCGTCTGTTCTCTTGTCCATAAAATTTCTTGTGTGAACGTTTTTCTTGTCTGTTCGTTTTGTTCTCCGTCTGTTCTCTTGTCCACAAAATTTCTTGTCCGAACGTTTTTCTTGTCTGTTCGTATTGTTCTCCGTCTGTTCTCTTGTCTACAAAATTTCTTGTCCGAACGTTTTTCTTGTCTGCTCGTATTGTTCTTCGTCTGTTCTCTTGTCCACAAAATTTCTTGTCCGAACGTTTTTCTTGTCTGTTCGTTTTGTTCTGCGTCTGTTCTCTTGTCCACAAAATTTCTTGTCCGAACGTTTTTCTTGTCTGTTCGTATTGTTCTCCGTCTGTTCTATTGTCCACAAAATTTCTTGTCCGAACGTTTTTCTTGTCTGTTCGTATTTTTCTCCGTCTGTTCTCTTGTCGACAAAATTTCTTGTCCGAACGTTTTTCTTGTCTGTTGGTTTTGTTCTCCGTCTGTTCTCTTGTCCACAAATTTTTTTTTCCGAACGTTTTTCTTGTCTGTTCGTTTTGTTCTCCGTCTGTTCTCTTGTCCACATAATTTCTTGTTCGAACGTTTTTCTTGTCTGTTCGTTTTGTTCTACGTCTGTTCTCATGTCCACAAAATTTCTTGTCCGAACGTTTTTCTTGTCTGTTCGTTTTGTTCTACGTCTGTTCTCTTGTCCACAAAATTTCTTGTCCGAACGTTTTTCTTGTCTGTTCGTTTTGTTCTCCGTCTGTTCTCTTGTCCACAAAATTTCTTGTCCGAACGATTTTTTATCTGTTCGTCTTGTTCTCCATCTGTTTTCTTGTCCACAAAATTTCTTGTCCGAAAGTTTTTCTTGTCTGTTCGTTTTGTTCTCCGTCTGTTCTCTTGTCCACATAATTTCTTGTCCGAACGTTTTTCTTGTCTGTTCGTTTTGTTCTACGCCTGTTCTCATGTCCACAAAATTTCTTGTCCGAAAGTTTTTCTTGTCTGTTCGTTTTGTTCTCCGTCTGTTCTCTTGTCCACAAAATTTCTTGTTCGAACGTTTTTCTTGTCTGTTCGTTTTGTTCTACGTCTGTTCTCTTGTCCACAAAATTTCTTGTCCGAACGTTTTTCTTGTCTGTTCGTTTTGTCCTCCGTCTGTTCTCTTGTCCACAAAATTTCTTGTCCGAACGTTTTTCTTGTATGTTCGTCTTGTTCTCCGTCTGTTTAGTTGTCCACAAAATTTCTTGTCCGAACGTTTTTCTTGTCTGTTCGTTTTGTTTTCCGTCTGTTCTCTTGTCCACAAAATTTCTTGTACGAACGTTTTTCTTGTCTGTTCGTTTTGTTCTCCTTCTGTTCTCTTGTCCACAAAATTTCTTGTCCGTACATTTTTCTTGTCTGTTCGTTTTGTTCTCCGTCTGTTCTCGTATCCAAAAAAAAATCTTGTCTGAACGTTTTTCTTGTCTGTTCTTTTTGTTCTCCGTCTGTTCTCTTGTCCACAAAATTTCTTGTCCTAACGTTTTTCTTGTCTGTTCTTTTTGTTCTCCGTCTGTTCTCTTGTCCATAAAATTTCTTGTGAGAACCTTTTTCTTGTCTGTTCGTTTTGTTCTCCGTCTGTTCTCTTGTCCACAAAATTTCTTGTCCGAACGTTTTTCTTGTATGTTCGTCTTGTTCTCCGTCTGTTCTCTTGTCCACAAAATTTCTTGTTCGAACGTTTTTCTTGTCTGTTCGTTTTGTTCTACGTCTGTTCTCTTGTCCACAAAATTTCTTGTCCGAACGTTTTTCTTGTCTGTTCGTTTTGTCCTCCGTCGGGTCTCTTGTCCACAAAATTTCTTGTCCGAACGTTTTTCTTGTATGTTCGTCTTGTTCTCCGTCTGTTTTCTTGTCCACAAAATTTCTTGTCCGAACGTTTTTCTTGTCTGTTCGTTTTGTTCTCCGTCTGTTCTCTTGTCCACAAAATTTCTTGTCCGAACGTTTTTCTTGTCTGTTCGTTTTGTTCTCCTTCTGTTCTCTTGTCCACAAAATTTCTTGTCCGTACATTTTTCTTGTCTGTTCGTTTTGTTCTCCGTCTGTTCTCGTATCCAAAAAAAATCTTGTCTGAACGTTTTTCTTGTCTGTTCTTTTTGTTCTCCGTCTGTTCTCTTGTCCACAAAATTTCTTGTCCTAACGTTTTTCTTGTCTGTTCTTTTTGTTCTCCGTCTGTTCTCTTGTCCATAAAATTTCTTGTGTGAACGTTTTTCTTGTCTGTTCGATTTGTTCTCCGTCTGTTCTCTTGTCCACAAAATTTTTTGTCCGAACATTTTTCTTGTCTGTTCGTTTTGTTCTCCGTCCGTTCTCGTGTCCAAAAAAATTCTTGTCCGAACGTTTTTCTTATCTGCTCGTTTTGTTCTCCGTCTGTTCTCTTGTCCACAAAATTTCTTGTCCGAACGTTTTTCTTGTCCGTTCGTTTTGTTCTCCGTCTGTTCTCTTGTCCATAAAATTTTTTGTGTGAACGTTTTTCTTATCTGTTCGTTTTGTTCTCCGACTGTTCTCTTGTCTACAAAATTTCTTGTCCGAACGTTTTTCTTGTCTGTTCGTATTGTTCTCCGTCTGTTCTCTTGTCCACAAAATTTCTTGTCCGAACGTTTTTCTTGTCTGTTGGTTTTGTTCTCCGTCTGTTGTCTTGTCCACAAAATTTTTTTTTCCGAACGTTTTTCTTGTCTGTTCGTTTTGTTCTCCGTCTGTTCTCTTGTCCACATAATTTCTTGTTCGAACGTTTTTCTTGTCTGTTCGTTTTGTTCTACGTCTGTTCTCATGTCCACAAAATTTCTTGTCCGAACGTTTTTCTTGTCTGTTCGTTTTGTTCTACGTCTGTTCTTTTGTCCACAAAATTTCTTGTCCGAACGTTTTTCTTGTATGTTCGTTTTGTTCTCCGTCTGTTCTCTTGTCCACAAAATTTCTTGTCCGAACGATTTTCTTATCTGTTCGTCTTGTTCTCCATCTGTTTTCTTGTCCACAAAATTTCTTGTCCGAAAGTTTTTCTTGTCTGTTCGTTTTGTTCTCCGTCTGTTCTCTTGTCCACATAATTTCTTGTCCGAACGTTTTTCTTGTCTGTTCGTTTTGTTCTACGTCTGTTCTCATGTCCACAAAATTTCTTGTCCGAACGTTTTTCTTGTCAGTTCGTTTTGTTCTCCGTCTGTTCTCTTGTCCACAAAATTTCTTGTTCGAACGTTTTTCTTGTCTGTTCGTTTTGTTCTACGTCTGTTCTCTTGTCCACAAAATTTCTTGTCCCAACGTTTTTCTTGTCTGTTCGTTTTGTCCTCCGTCTGTTCTCTTGTCCACAAAATTTCTTGTCCGAACGTTTTTCTTGTCTGTTCGTTTTGTTCTCCGTCTGTTCTCGTATCCAAAAAAAATCTTGTCTGAACGTTTTTCTTGTCTGTTCGTTTTGTTCTCCGTCTGTTCTCTTGTCCACAAAATTTCTTGTCCGAACGTTTTTCTTGTATGTTCGTCTTGTTCTCCGTCTGTTATCTTGTCCACAAAATTTCTTGTTCGAACGTTTTTCTTGTCTGTTCGTTTTGTTCTACGTCTGTTCTCTTGTCCACAAAATTTCTAGTCCGAACGTTTTTCTTGTCTGTTCGTTTTGTCCTCCGTCTGTTCTCTTGTCCACAAAATTTCTTGTCCGAACGTTTTTCTTGTATGTTCGTCTTGTTCTCCGTCTGTTTTCTTGTCCACAAAATTTCTTGTCCGAACGTTTTTCTTGTCTGTTCGTTTTGTTCTCCGTCTGTTCTCTTGTCCACAAAATTTCTTGTCCGAACGTTTTTCTTGTCTGTTCGTTTTGTTCTCCTTCTGTTCTCTTGTCCACAAAATTTCTTGTCCGTACATTTTTCTTGTCTGTTCGTTTTGTTCTCCGTCTGTTCTCGTATCCAAAAAAAATCTTGTCTGAACGTTTTTCTTGTCTGTTCTTTTTGTTCTCCGTCTGTTCTCTTGTCCACAAAATTTCTTGTCCTAACGTTTTTCTTGTCTGTTCTTTTTGTTCTCCGTCTGTTCTCTTGTATATAAAATTTCTTGTGAGAACCTTTTTCTTGTCTGTTCGTTTTTTTCTCCGTCTGTTCTCTTGTCCACAAAATTTCTTGTCCGAACGTTTTTCTTGTATGTTCGTCTTGTTCTCCGTCTGTTTTCTTGTCCACAAGATTTCTTGTCCGAACGTTTTTCTTGTCTGTTCGTTCTGATCTCCTTCTGTTCCCTTGTCCACAAACTTTCTTATCCGAACGTTTTCCTTGTCTGTTTGTTTTGTTCTCCGTCTGTTCTCTTGTCTACGAAATTTCTCGTCCGAACGTTTTTCTTGTATGTTCGTTTTGTTCTCCGTCTGTTCTCTTGTCGAAAAACTTTCTAATCCGAAAGTTTTTCTTGTCTGTTCGTTTTGTTCTCCGTCTGTTCTCGTGTCCTCAAAATTCTTGTCCGGACGTTTTTCTTGTCTGTTCGTAATGTTCTCCGTCTGTTCTCTTTTCCACAAAATTTCTTGTCCGAACGTGTTTCTTGTCTGTTCGTCTTGTTCTCCGTCTGTTCTCTTGTCCATAAAATTTCTTGTCTGAACGTTTTTCTTGTCTGTTCGTTTTGTTCTCCGTCTGTTCTCTTGTCCACAAAATTTCTTGTCCGAACGTTTTCCTTGTCTGTTCGTTTTGTTCTCCGTCTGTTCTCTTGTCCACAACATTCTTGACCGAACGTTTTTCTTGTCTGTTCGTTTTGTTCTCCGTCTGTTCTCTTGTCCACAAAATTTCTTGTCCGAACGTTTTTCTTACCTGTTCGTTTGTTCGCCGTCTGTTCTCTTGTCCACAAAATTTCTTGTCCAAACGTCTTTCTTGCCTGTTCGCTTTTTTCTCCGTCTGTTCTCTTGTCCACATGATTTCTTGCCCGAACGTTTTTCTTGTCTGTACGTTTTGTTCTCCGCCTGTTCTCTTGTCCACATAATTTCTTGTCCGAACGTTTTTCTTGTCTGTTCGTTTTGTTCTCCTTCTGTTCTCTTGTCCACAAAATTTCTTGCCCGAACGTTTTTCTTGCCTGTTCGTTTTGTTCTCCGTCTGTTCTCTTGTCCACATAATTTCTTGTCCGAACGTTTTTCTTTTCTGTTCGTTTTGTTCTCCGTCTGTTCTCTTGTCCACAATTTTTTTTGTCCAAACGTCTTTCTTGTCTGTTACTTTTCTCCTCTTTCTGTTTTCTTATACGAAGAATTTCTTGTCCAAGCGTTTTTCTTGTCTGTTCGTTTTGTTCTCCGTCTGTTCTCTTGTCCACAAAATCTCTTTTCCGAACGTTTTTCTTGTATGTTCGTTTTGTTCTCCGTCTGTTCTCTTGTCGAAAAACTTTCTAATCCGGAAGTTTTTCTTGTCTGTTCGTTTTGTTCTTCGTCTGTTTTCTTGTCCACAAAATTTCTTGTCCGAACGTTTTTCTTGTCTGTTCGTTTTGTTCTCCGTCTGTTCTCATGTCCACAAAATTTCTTGTCCGAACGTTTTTCTTGTCTGTTCGTTTTGTTCTCCGTCTGTTCTCTTGTCCACAAAATTTCTTGTTGGAACGTTTTTCTTGTCTGTTCGTTTTGTTCTACATCTGTTCTCTTGTCCACAAAATTTCTTGTCCGAACGTTTTTCTTGTCTGTTCGTTTTGTCCTCCGTCTGTTCTCTTGTCCACAAAATTTCTTGTCCGAACGTTTTTCTTGTATGTTCGTCTTGTTCTCCGTCTGTTTTCTTGTCCACAAAATTTCTTGTGCGAACGTTTTGTTCTCCGTCTGTTCTCTTGTCCACAAAATTTCTTGTGCGAACGTTTTGTTCTCCGTCTGTTCTCTTGTCCACAAAATTTCTTGTCCGAACGTTTTTCTTGCTTGTTCGTTTTGTTCTCCGTCTGTTCTCTTGTCCACATAATTTCTTGTCCGAAAGTTTTTCTTGTCTGTTCCTTTTTTTCTCCGTCTGTTCTCTTGTCCACAATTTTTTTTGTCCAAACGTCTTTCTTGCCTGTTACTTTTCTCCTCTTTCTGTTCTCTTGTCCTCAGAATTTCTTGTCCAAACGTTTTTCTTCTCTGTTCGTTTTGTTCTCCGTCTGTTCTCTTGTCCACAAACTTTCTTGTCCGAACGTTTTTCTTACCTGTTCGTTTGTTCGCCGTCTGTTCTCTTGTCCACAAAATTTCTTGTCCAAACGTCTCTGTTGCCTCTTTTGTTGCTTTTTTCGCCGTCTGTTCTCTTGTCCACAACATTTCTTGCCCGAACGTTTTTCTTGTCTGTTCGTTTTGTTCTCCGTCTGTTCTCTTGTCCACAAAATTTCTTGCCCGAACGTTTCTCTTGTCTGTTCGTTTTGTTCTCCGTCTCTTCTCTTGTCCACATAATTTCTTGTCCGAACGTTTTTTTTGTCTGCTCGTTTTGTTCTCCGTCTGTTCTCTTGTCCACAAAATTTCTTGCCCGAACGTTTTTCTTGCCTGTTCGTTTTGTTCTCCGTCTGTTCTCTTGTCCATAAAATTTCTTGTCCGAACGTTTTTCTTGTCAGTTCGTTTTTTTCTCAGTTTGTGCTCTTGTCCAGAGAATTTCTTGTCCGAAGGTTTTTCTTGTCTGTTCGTTTTGTTCTATGTCTGTTCTCTTGTCGAAAACAATTTTTGTCCGAACGCTTTTCTTGTCTGTTCGTTTTGTTAGCCGTCTGTTCTCTTGTCGAAAAACTTTCTTATCGGAAAGTTTTTCTTTTGTTTTTGTTCTTCGTCTGTTTTCTTGTCCATAAAATTTCTTGTGAGAACCTTTTTCTTGTCTGTTCGTTTTGTTCTCCGTCTGTTCTCTTGTCCACAAAATTTCTTGTCCGAACGTTTTTCTTGTCTGTTCGTTTTGTCCTCCGTCTGTTCTTGTGTCCAAAAAAATTCTTGTCTGAACGTTTTTCTTGTCTGTTCTTTTTGTTCTCCGTCTGATCTCTTGTCCACAAAATTTCTAGGCCGAACGTTTTTCTTGTCTGTTCTTTTTGTTCTCCGTATGTTCTCTTGTCCATAAAATTTCTTCTGAGAACCTTTTTCTTGTCTGTTCGTTTTGTTCTCCGTCTGTTCTCTTGTCCACAAAAATTCTTGTCTGAACGTTTTTCTTGTCTGTTCTTTTTGTTCTCCGTCTGTTCTCTTGTCCACAAAATTTCTTGTCCGAACGTTTTTCTTGTCTGTTCGTTTTGTTCTCCGTCTGTTCTCTTGTCGAAAAACTTTCTAATCCGAAAGTTTTTCTTGTCTGTTCGTTTTGTTCTTTGTCTGTTTTCTTGTCCACAAAATTTCTTGTCCGAACGTTTTTCTTGTCTGTTCGTTTTGTTCTCCGTCTGTTCTCTTGTCCTCAAAATTCTTGTCCGAACGTTTTTCTTGTCTGATCGTATTGTTCTCAACAAGAAATTTTGTGGAAAAGAGAACAGACGTCTCTTTTCCACAAAATTTCTTGTACGAACGTTTTTCTTGTCTGTTGGTTTTGTTCTCCGTCTGTTCTCTTGTCCACAAAATTTCTTGTCCTAACGTGTTTCTTGTCTATTCGTCTTGTTCTCCGTCTGTTCTCTTGTCCATAAAATTTCTTGTCCGAACGTTTTTCTTGTCTATTCGTTTTGTTCTCCGTCTGTTCTCTTGTCCACAAAATTTCTTGTCCGAACGTTTTTTTTACCTGTTCGTTTGTTCGCCGTCTGTTCTCTTGTCCACAAAATTTCTTGTCCAAACGTCTTTCTTGCCTGCTCGCTTTTTTCTCCGTCTGTTCTCTTGTCCACAAAATTTCTTGCCCGAACGTTTTTCTTGCCTGCTCGTTTTGTTCTCCGTCTGTTCTCTTGTCCACATAATTTCTTGTTCAAACGTTTTTCTTTTCTGTTCGTTTTGTTCTCCGTCTGTTCTCTTGTCCACAAAATCTCTTTTCCGAACGTTTTTCATGTCTGTTCGTTTTGATCTCCGTCTGTTCTCGTATCCACAAAATTTCTTGTCCGAACGTTTTTCTTGCCTGTTCGTTTTGTTCTCCGTCTGTTCTCTTATCTACAAAATTTCTTGTCCGAACGTCTTTCTTGCCTGTTCGGTTTTTCCTCCGTCAGTTCTCTTGTTAACAAACTTTCTTGTCTGAACGTTTTTCTTGTCTGTTCGTTTTGTTCTCCGTCTGTTCTCTTGTCCACATAATTTCTTGTGCGAACGTTTTGTTCTCCGTCTGTTCTCTTGTCCACAAAATTTCTTGTCCGAACGTTTTTCTTGCTTGTTCGTTTTGTTCTCCGTCTGTTCTCTTGTCCACATAATTTCTTGTCCGAAAGTTTTTCTTGTCTGTTCCTTTTTTTCTCCGTCTGTTCTCTTGTCCACAATTTTTTTTGTCCAAACGTCTTTCTTGCCTGTTACTTTTCTCCTCTTTCTGTTCTCTTGTCCTCAGAATTTCTTGTCCAAACGTTTTTCTTCTCTGTTCGTTTTGTTCTCCGTCTGTTCTCTTGTCCACAAACTTTCTTGTCCGAACGTTTTTCTTACCTGTTCGTTTGTTCGCCGTCTGTTCTCTTGTCCACAAAATTTCTTGTCCAAACGTCTCTGTTGCCTCTTCGCTTTTTTCTCCGTCTGTTCTCTTGTCCACAACATTTCTTGCCCGAACGTTTTTCTTGTCTGTTCGTTTTGTTCTCCGTCTGTTCTCTTGTCCACAAAATTTCTTGCCCGAACGTTTCTCTTGTCTGTTCGTTTTGTTCTCCGTCTGTTCTCTTGTCCACATAATTTCTTGTCCGAACGTTTTTTTTGTCTGTTCGTTTTGTTCTCCGTCTGTTCTCTTGTCCACAAAATTTCTTGCCCGAACGTTTTTCTTGCCTGTTCGTTTTGTTCTCCGTCTGTTCTCTTGTCCATAAAATTTCTTGTCCGAACGTTTTTTTTGTCTGTTCGTATTGTTCTATGTCTGTTCTCTTGTCGAAAACAATTTTTGTCCGAACGCTTTTCTTGTCTGTTCGTTTTGTTAGCCGTCTGTTCTCTTGTCGAAAAACTTTCTTATCCGAAAGTTTTTCTTTTGTTTTAGTTCTTCGTCTGTTTTCTTGTCCACAAAATTTCTTGTCCGAAAATTTTTCTTGTCTGTTCGTTTTGTTCTCCGTCTGTTCTCTTGACCACATAATTTCTTGTCCGAACGTTTTTCTTCTCTCTTCGTTTTATTCTACGTCTGTTCTCTTGTCCACAAAATTTCTTGTCCGAACGTTTTTCTTTTCTGTTCGTATTTTTCTCCGTCTGTTCTATTGTCCACAAAATTTCTTGTCCGATCGTTTTTCTTGTCTGTTGGTTTTGTTCTCCGTCTGTTCTCTTGTCCACTAAATTTCTTGTCCGAACCTTTTTATTGTCTGTTCGTCTTGTTCTCCGTCTATTCTCTTGTCCACATAATTTCTTGTCCAAACGGTTTTCTTGCCTGTTCGCTTTGTTCTCCGTCTGTTCTATTGTCCACAAAATTTCTTGTCCGAACGTTTTTCTTGTCTGTTCGTTCTGTTCTCCGTCTGTTCTCTTGTCCACAAAATTTCTTTTCCGAACGTTTTTCTTGTCTGTTCGTTTTGTTCTCCGTCTGTTCTCTTGTCCACAAAATTTCTTTTCCGAACATTTTTATTGTCTGCTCGCTTTGTTCTCCGTCTGTTATCTTGTCCACAAAATTTCTTGTCCGAACCTTTTTCTTGTCTGTTCGTCTTGTTCTCCGTCTGTTCTCTTGTCCACATAATTTCTTTTCCGAACGTTTTTCTTGCCTGTTCGCTTTGTTCTCCGTCTGTTCTCTTGTCCACAAAATTTCTTGTCCGAACGTTTTTCTTGTCTGTTCGTTTTGTTCTAGGTCTTTTCTCTTGTCCACAAAAATTCTTGTCCGAACGTTTTTCTTGTCTGTTCGTCTTGTTCTCCGTCTGTTCTCTTGTCCACAAAATTCCTTGTTTGTTCGTTTTGTTCTCCGCCTGTTGTCTTGTCCACAAAATTTCTTGTCCGAACGTTTTTCTTCTCTGTTCCTTTTGTTCTCCGTCTGATCTCTTGTCCACAAAATTTCTTGTCCGAACGTTTTTCTTGCCAGTTCGTTTTGTTCTCCGTCTGTTCTCTTGTCCAAAAAAAATCTTGTCCGAACGTTTTTCTTGTCTGTTCGTTTTGTTTTCCGTCTGTTCTCTTGTCCAGAATATTTCATGTCCGAACGTCTTTCTTGTCTGTTCGTTTTGTTCTCCGTCTGTTCTCTTGTTCACAAAATTTCTTTTCCGAACGTTTTTCTTGTTTGTTCGTCTTGTTCTCCGTCTGTTTTCTTGTCCACAAAATCACTTGTCCGAACGTTTTTCTTGTCTGTTCGTTTTGTTCTCCGTCTGTTCTCTTGTCTATAAAATTTCTTGTCCGAACGTTTTTCTTGTCTGTTCGTTTTTTTCTCAGTCTGTGCTCTTGTCCACAGAATTTCTTGTCCGAAGGTTTTTCTTGTCTGTTCGTTTTGTTCTATGTCTGTTCTCTTGTCGAAAACAATTCTTGTCCGAACGTTTTTCTTGTCTGTTCGTTTTGTTTTCCGTCTGTTCTCTTGTCCAGAATATTTCATGTCCGAACGTCTTTCTTGTCTGTTCGTTTTGTTCTCCGTCTGTTCTCTTGTACACAAAATTTCTTTTCCGAACGTTTTTCTTGTCCGTTCGTTCTGTTCTCCGTCTGTTCTCTTGTCCATAAAATTTCTTGTGTGAACGTTTTTCTTGTCTGTTCGTTTTGTTCTCCGTCTGTTCTCTTGTCCACATAATTTCTTGTCCGAACGTTTTTCTTGTCTGTTCGTTTTGTTCTACGTCTGTTCTCATGTCCACAAAATTTCTTGTCCGAACGTTTTTCTTGTCTGTTCGTTTTGTTCTCCGTCTGTTCTCTTGTCCACAAAATTTCTTGTTCGAACGTTTTTCTTGTCTGTTCGTTTTGTTCTACGTCTGTTCTCTTGTCCACAAAATTTCTTGTCCGAACGTTTTTCTTGTCTGTTCGTTTTGTCCTCCGTCTGTTCTCTTGTCCACAAAATTTCTTGTCCGAACGTTTTTCTTGTATGTTCGTCTTGTTCTCCGTCTGTTTTCTTGTCCACAAAATTTCTTGTCCGAACGTTTTTCTTGTCTGTTCGTTTTGTTCTCCGTCTGTTCTCTTGTCCACAAAATTTCTTGTCCGAACGTTTTCTTGTCTGTTCGTTTTGTTCTCCTTCTTTTCTCTTGTCCACAAAATTTCTTGTCCGTACATTTTTCTTGTCTGTTCGTTTTGTTCTCCGTCTGTTCTCGTATCCAAAAAAAATCTTGTCTGAACGTTTTTCTTGTCTGTTCTTTTTGTTCTCCGTCTGTTCTCTTGTCCACAAAATTTCTTGTCCTAACGTTTTTCTTGTCTGTTCTTTTTGTTCTCCGTCTGTTCTCTTGTCCATAAAATTTCTTGTGAGAACCTTTTTCTTGTCTGTTCGTTTTGTTCTCCGTCTGTTCTCTTGTCCACAAAATTTCTTGTCCGAACGTTTTTCTTGTATGTTCGTCTTGTTCTCCGTCTGTTCTCTTGTCCACAAAATTTCTTGTTCGAACGTTTTTCTTGTCTGTTCGTTTTGTTCTACGTCTGTTCTCTTGTCCACAAAATTTCTTTTCCGAACGATTTTCTTGTCTGTTCGTTTTGTTCTCAGTCTGTTCACTTGTCCACAAAATTTCTTTTCCGAACGTTTTTCTTGTCTGTTCGTTTTGTTCTCCGTCTGTTCTCTTGTCCACAAAATTTCTTGTCCGAACGTTTTTCTTGTCTGTTCTTCTTGTTCTCCGTCTGTTTTCTTGTCCACAAAATTTCTTGTCCGAACGTTTTTCTTGTCTGTTCGTTTTGTTCTCCGTCTGTTCTCTTGTCCACATAATTTCTTGTCCGAACGTTTTTCTTGTCTGTTCGTTTTGTTCTACGTCTGTTCTCTTGTCCACAAAATTTCTTGTCCGAACGTTTTTCTCCTCTGTTCGTTTTGTTCTCCGTCTGTTCTCTTGTCCACAAAATTTCTTGTCGGAACGTTTTTCTTGTCTGTTCGTTTTGTTCTCCGTCTGTTCTCTTGTCCACAAAATTTCTTTTTCTAAAGTTTTTATTGTCTGCCCGTTTTTTTCTCCGTCTGTTTTCTTGTCCACAAAATTTCTTTTCCGAACGTTTTTCTTGTCTGTTCGTTTTGTTCTCCGTCTGTTCTCTTGTCCACAAAATTACTTTTCCGAACGTTTTTCTTGTCTGTTCGTTTTGTTCTCCGTCTGTTCTCTTGTCCTCAAAATTTCTTGTCCGAACGTTTTTCTTGTCCGTTCGTTCTGTTCTCCGTCTGTTTTCTTGTCCATAAAATTTCTTGTGTGAACGTTTTTCTTGTCTGTTCGTTTTGTTCTCCGTCTGTTCTCTTGTCCACAAAATTTTTTGTCCGAACATTTTTCTTGTCTGCTCGTTTTGTTCTCCGTCCGTTCTCTTGTCCACAAAATTTCTTGTCCGAACGTTTTTCTTGTCCGTTCGTTTTGTTCTCCGTCTGTTCTCTTGTCCATAAAATTTCTTGTGTGAACGTTTTTCTTATCTGTTCGTTTTGTTCTCCGACTGTTCTCTTGTCTACAAAATTTCTTGTCCGAACGTTTTTCTTGTCTGTTCGTTTTGTTCTACGTCTGTTCTCTTGTCCACAAAATTTCTTATTGTTCGTATTGTTCGTATTGTTCGTATTGTTCTCCGTCTGTTCTCTTGTCTACAAAATTTCTTGTCCGAACGTTTTTCTTGTCTGTTCGTATTGTTCTCCGTCTGTTCTCTTGTCCACAAAATTTCTTTTCCGAACATTTTTCTTGTCTGTTCGTTTTGTTCTGCGTCTGTTCTCTTGTCCACAAAATTTCTTGTCCGAACGTTTTTCTTGTCTGTTCGTATTGTTCTCCGTCTGTTCTATTGTCCACAAAATTTCTTGTCCGAACGTTTTTCTTGTCTGTTCGTATTTTTCTCCGTCTGTTCTCTTGTCCACATAATTTCTTGTTCGAACGTTTTTCTTGTCTGTTGGTTTTGTTCTCCGTCTGTTCTCGTATCCAAAAAAAATCTTGTCTGAACGTGTTTCTTGTCTGTTCTTTTTGTTCTCCGTCTGTTCTCTTGTCCACAAAATTTCTTGTCCTAACGTTTTTCTTGTCTGCCCGTTTTTTTCTCCGTCTGTTTTCTTGTCCACAAAATTTCTTTTCCGAACGTTTTTCTTGTCTGTTCGTTTTGTTCTCCGTCTGTTCTCTTGTCCACATAATTTCTTGTTCGAACGTTTTTCTTGTCTGTTCGTTTTGTTCTACGTCTGTTCTCATGTCCACAAAATTTCTTGTCCGAACGTTTTTCTTGTCTGTTCGTTTTGTTCTACGTCTGTTCTCTTGTCCACAAAATTTCTTGTCCGAACGTTTTTCTTGTCTGTTCGTTTTGTTCTCCGTCTGTTCTCTTGTCCACAAAATTTCTTGTCCGAACGATTTTCTTATCTGTTCGTCTTGTTCTCCATCTGTTTTCTTGTCCACAAAATTTCTTGTCCGAAAGTTTTTCTTGTCTGTTCGTTTTGTTCTCCGTCTGTTCTCTTGTCCACATAATTTCTTGTCCGAACGTTTTTCTTGTCTGTTCGTTTTGTTCTACGTCTGTTCTCATGTCCACAAAATTTCTTGTCCGAACGTTTTTCTTGTCTGTTCGTTTTGTTCTCCGTCTGTTCTCTTGTCCACAAAATTTCTTGTTCGAACGTTTTTCTTGTCTGTTCGTTTTGTTCTTCCTCTGTTCTTTTGTCCACAAAATTTCTTGTCCGAACGTTTTTCTTGTCTGTTCGTTTTGTCCTCCGTCTGTTCTCTTGTCCACAAAATTTCTTGTCCGAACGTTTTTCTTGTATGTTCGTCTTGTTCTCCGTCTGTTTTCTTGTCCACAAAATTTCTTGTCCGAACGTTTTTCTTGTCTGTTCGTTTTGTTCTCCGTCTGTTCTCTTGTCCACAAAATTTCTTGTCCGAACGTTTTTCTTGTCTGTTCGTTTTGTTCTCCTTCTGTTCTCTTGTCCACAAAATTTCTTGTCCGTACATTTTTCTTGTCTGTTCGTTTTGTTCTCCGTCTGTTCTCGTATCCAAAAAAAATCTTGTCTGAACGTTTTTCTTGTCTGTTCTTTTTGTTCTCCGTCTGTTCTCTTGTCCACAAAATTTCTTGTCCTAACGTTTTTCTTGTCTGTTCTTTTTGTTCTCCGTCTGTTCTCTTGTCCATAAAATTTCTTGTGAGAACCTTTTTCTTGTCTGTTCGTTTTGTTCTCCGTCTGTTCTCTTGTCCACAAAATTTCTTGTCCGAACGTTTTTCTTGAATGTTCGTCTTGTTCTCCGTCTGTTCTCTTGTCCACAAAATTTCTTGTTCGAACGTTTTTCTTGTCTGTTCGTTTTGTTCTACGTCTGTTCTCTTGTCCACAAAATTTCTTGTCCGAACGTTTTTCTTGTCTGTTCGTTTTGTCCTCCGTCTGTTCTCTTGTCCACAAAATTTCTTGTCCGAACTTTTTTCTTGTATGTTCGTCTTGTTCTCCGTCTGTTTTCTTGTCCACAAAATTTCTTGTCCGAACGTTTTTCTTGTCTGTTCGTTTTGTTCTCCGTCTGTTCTCTTGTCCACAAAATTTCTTGTCCGAACGTTTTTCTTGTCTGTTCGTTTTGTTCTCCTTCTGTTCTCTTGTCCACAAAATTTCTTGTCCGTACATTTTTCTTGTCTGTTCGTTTTGTTCTCCGTCTGTTCTCGTATCCAAAAAAAATCTTGTCTGAACGTTTTTCTTGTCTGTTCTTTTTGTTCTCCGTCCGTTCTCTTGTCCACAAAATTTCTTGTCCTAACGTTTTTCTTGTCTGTCCTTTTTGTTCTCCGTCTGTTCTCTTGTCCATAAAATTTCTTGTGTGAACGTTTTTCTTGTCTGTTCGTTTTGTTCTCCGTCTGTTCTCTTGTCCACAAAATTTTTTGTCCGAACATTTTTCTTGTCTCTTCGATTTGTTCTCCGTCCGTTCTCGTGTCCAAAAAAATTCTTGTCCGAACGTTTTTCTTATCTGCTCGTTTTGTTCTCCGTCTGTTCTCTTGTCCACAAAATTTCTTGTCCGAACGTTTTTCTTGTCCGTTCGTTTTGTTCTCCGTCTGTTCTCTTGTCCATAAAATTTCTTGTGTGAACGTTTTTCTTATCTGTTCGTTTTGTTCTCCGACTGTTCTCTTGTCTACAAAATTTCTTGTCCGAACGTTTTTCTTGTCTGTTCGTTTTGTTCTACGTCTGTTCTCTTGTCCACAAAATTTCTTGTCCGAACGTTTTTCTTGTCTGTTCGTATTTTTCTCCGTCTGTTCTCTTGTCGACAAAATTTCTTGTCCGAACGTTTTTCTTGTCTGTTCGTATTGTTCTCCGTCTGTTCTCTTGTCCACAAAATTTCTTGTCCGAACGTTTTTCTTGTCTGTTCGTTTTGTTCTGCGTCTGTTCTCTTGTCCACAAAATTTCTTGTCCGATCGTTTTTCTTGTCTGTTCGTATTGTTCTCCGTCTGTTCTATTGTCCACAAAATTTCTTGTCCGAACGTTTTTCTTGTCTGTTCGTATTTTTCTACGTCTGTTCTCTTGTCGACAAAATTTCTTGTCCGAACGTTTTTCTTGTCTGTTGGTTTTGTTCTCCGTCTGTTCTCTTGTCCACTAATTTTTTTTTTCCGAACGTTTTTCTTGTCTGTTCGTTTTGTTCTCCGTTTGTTCTCTTGTCCACATAATTTCTTGTTCGAACGTTTTTCTTGTCTGTTTGTTTTGTTCTACGTCTGTTCTCATGTCCACAAAATTTCTTGTCCGAACGTTTTTCTTGTCTGTTCGTTTTGTTCTACGTCTGTTCTCTTGTCCACAAAATTTCTTGTCCGAACGTTTTTCTTGTCTGTTCGTTTTGTTCTCCGTCTGTTCTCTTGTCCACAAAATTTCTTGTCCGAACGATTTTCTTATCTGTTCGTCTTGTTCTCCATCTGTTTTCTTGTCCACAAAATTTCTTGTCCGAAAGTTTTTCTTGTCTGTTCGTTTTGTTCTCCGTCTGTTCTCTTGTCCACATAATTTCTTGTCCGAACGTTTTTCTTGTCTGTTCGTTTTGTTCTACGTCTGTTCTCATGTCCACAAAATTTCTAGTCCGAACGTTTTTCTTGTCTCTTCGTTTTGTTCTCAGTCTGTTCTCTTGTCCACAAAATTTCTTGTCCTAACGTTTTTCTTGTCTGTTCTTTTTGTTCTCCGTCTGTTCTCTTGTTCATAAAATTTCTTGTGAGAACCTTTTTCTTGTCTGTTCGTTTTGTTCTCCGTCTGTTCTCTTGTCCACAAAATTTCTTGTCCGAACGTTTTTCTTGAATGTTCGTCTTGTTCTCCGTCTGTTCTCTTGTCCACAAAATTTCTTGTTCGAACGTTTTTCTTGTCTGTTCGTTTTGTTCTACGTCTGTTCTCTTGTCCACAAAATTTCTTGTCCGAACGTTTTTCTTGTCTGTTCGTTTTGTCCTCCGTCTGTTCTCTTGTCCACAAAATTTCTTGTCCGAACGTTTTTCTTGTATGTTCGTCTTGTTCTCCGTCTGTTTTCTTGTCCACAAAATTTCTTGTCCGAACGTTTTTCCTGTCTGTTCGTTTTGTTCTCCGTCTGTTCTCTTGTCCACAACATTCTTGACCGAACGTTTTTCTTGTCTGTTCGTTTTGTTCTCCGTCTGTTCTCTTGTCCACAAAATTTCTTGTCCGAACGTTTTTCTTAGCTGTTCGTTTGTTCGCCGTCTGTTCTCTTGTCCACAAAATTTCTTGTCCAAACGTCTTTCTTGCCTGTTCGCTTTTTTCTCCGTCTGTTCTCTTGTCCACATGATTTCTTGCCCGAACGTTTTTCTTGTCTGTTCGTTTTGTTCTCCGCCTGTTCTCTTGTCCACATAATTTCTTGTCCGAACGTTTTTCTTGTCTGTTCGTTTTGTTCTCCTTCTGTTCTCTTGTCCACAAAATTTCTTGCCCGAACGTTTTTCTTGCCTGTTCGTTTTGTTCTCCGTCTGTTCTCTTGTCCACATAATTTCTTGTCCGAACGTTTTTCTTTTCTGTTCGTTTTGTTCTCCGTCTTTTCTCTTGTCCACAATTTTTTTTGTCTAAACGTCTTTCTTGTCTGTTACTTTTCTCCTCTTTCTGTTTTCTTGTACGAAGAATTTCTTGTCCAAGCGTTTTTTTTGTCTGTTCGTTTTGTTCTCCGTCTGTTCTCTTGTCCACAAAATCTCTTTTCCGAACGTTTTTCTTGTATGTTCGTTTTGTTCTCCGTCTGTTCTCTTGTCGAAAAACTTTCTAATCCGGAAGTTTTTCTTGTCTGTTCGTTTTGTTCTTCGTCTGTTTTCTTGTCCACAAAATTTCTTGTCCGAACGTTTTTCTTGTCTGTTCGTTTTGTTCTCCGTCTGTTCTCATGTCCACAAAATTTCTTGTCCGAACGTTTTTCTTGTCTGTTCGTTTTGTTCTCCGTCTGTTCTCTTGTCCACAAAATTTCTTGTTGGAACGTTTTTCTTGTCTGTTCGTTTTGTTCTACATCTGTTCTCTTGTCCACAAAATTTCTTGTCCGAACGTTTTTCTTGTCTGTTCGTTTTGTTCTCCGTCTGTTCTCTTGTCCACAAAATTTCTTGTCCGAACGTTTTTCTTGTATGTTCGTTTTGTTCTCCGTCTGTTTTCTTGTCCACAAAATTTCTTGTCCGAACGTTTTTCTTGTCTGTTCGTTTTGTTCTCTGTCTGTTCTCTTGTCCACAAAATTTCTTGTCCGAACGTTTTTCTTGTCTGTTCGTTTTGTTCTCCTTCTGTTCTCTTGTCCACAAAATTTCTTGTCCGAACATTTTTCTTGTCTGTTCTTTTTGTTCTCCGTATGTTCTCTTGTCCACAAAATTTCTTGTCCGAACCTTTTTCTTGTCTGTTCGTTTTGTTCTCCTTCTGTTCTCTTGTCCACAAAATTTCTTGTCCGAACATTTTTCTTGTCTGTTCGTTTTGTTCTCCGTCTGTTCTCTTGTCCACAAAATTTCTTGTCCGAACGTTTTTCTTGTCTGTTCGTTTTGTCCTCCGTCTGTTCTCATGTCCACAAAATTTCTTGTCCGAACGTTTTTCTTGCCTGTTCGCTTTTTTCTCCGTCTGTTCTCTTGTCCACATGATTTCTTGCCCGAACGTTTTTCTTGTCTGTTCGTTTTGTTTTCCGCCTGTTCTCTTGTCCACATAATTTCTTGTCCGAACGTTTTTCTTGTCTATTCGTTTTGTTCTCCGTCTGTTCTCTTGTCCACAAAATTTCTTGTCCGTACGTTTTTCTTGTCTGTTCGTTTTGATCTCCTTCTGTTCTTTTGTCCACAAACTTTCTTATCCGAACGTTTTCCTTGTCTGTTTGTTTGGTTCTCCGTCTGTTCTCTTGTCTACGAAATTTCTCGTCCGAACGTTTTTCTTGTATGTTCGTTTTGTTCTCCGTCTGTTCTCTTGTCCACAAAATTTCTTGTCCGAACCTTTTTCTTGTCTGTTTGTCTTGTTCTCCGTCTGTTCTCTTGTCCACAAAATTTCTTGTCCGAACGTTTTTCTTGTCTGTTCGTTTTGTTCAACGTCTGTTCTCTTGTCCACAAAATTTCTTGTCCGAACGATTTTCTTGCCTGTTCGTTTTGTTCTCCGTCTGTTCTCTTGTCCATAAAATTTCTAGTCCGAACGTTTTTCTTGTCTGTTCCTTTTGTTCTCCGTCTGTTCTCTTGTCCATAAAATTTCTTGTCCGAACGTTTTTCTTGTCTGTTCGTTTTGTTTTCCGTCTGTTCTCTTGTCCACAAAATTTCTTGTCCGAACGTTTCTCTTGTCTGTTCGTTTTGTTCTCCGTCTGTTCTCTTGTCCACATAATTTCTTGTCCGAACATTTTTCTTGTCTGTTCGTTTTGTTCTCCGTCCGTTCTCGTGTCCAAAAAATTATTTTTCGAACGTTTTTCTTGTCTCTTCGTTTTCTTCTCCGTCTGTTCTCTTGTCCAGAATATTTCATGTCCGAACGTCGTTCTTGTCTGTTCGGTTTGTTCTCCGTCTGTTCTCTTGTCCACAAAATTTCTTGTCCGAACGTTTTTCTTGTCTGTTCGTCTTGTTCTCCGTCTGTTTTCTTGTCCACAAAATTTCTTGTCCGAACGTTTTTCTTGTCTGTTCGTTTTGTTCTCCGTCTGTTCTCTTGTCCACATAATTTCTTGTCCGAACGTTTTTCTTGTCTGTTCGTTTTGTTCCCCGTCTGTTCTCTTGTACACAAAATTTCTTGTCCGAACGTTTTTCTTGTCTGTTCGTTTTGTTTTCCGTCTGTTCTCTTGTCCATAAAATTTCTTGTCCGAACGTTTTTCTTGTCTGTTCGTTTTGTTTTCCGTCTGTTCTCTTGTCCACAAAATTTCTTGTGCGAACGTTTTTCTTGTCTGTTCGTTTTGTTCTCCGTCTGTTCTCTTGTACACAAAATTTCTTGTCCGAACATTTTTCTTGTCTGTTCGATTTGTTATCCGTCTGTTCTCTTTCCATAAAATTTCTTGTCCGAACGTTTTTCTTGTCTGTTCGTTTTGTTCTCCGTCTGTTCTCTTGTACACAAAATTTCTTGTCCGAACGTTTTTCTTGTCTGTTCGTTTTGTTCTCCGTCTGTTCTCTTGTACACAAAATTTCTTATCCGAACGTTTTTCTTGTCTGTTCGTTTTGTTCTCCGTCTGTTCTCTTGTACACAAAATTTCTTGTCCGAACGTTTTTCTTGTCTGTTCGTTTTGTTCTCCGTCTGTTCTCTTGTACACAAAATTTCTTGTCCGAACGTTTTTCTTGTCTGTTCGTTTTGTTCTCCGTCTGTTCTCTTGTCCACAAAATTTTTTGTCCGAACTGTTCTCCGTCTGTTCTCTTGTCCAAAAAAATTCTTGTCCGAACGTCTCTCTTGCCTCTTCGCTTTTTTCTCCGTCTGTTCTCTTGTCCACAACATTTCTTGTCCGAACGTTTTTCTTGCCTGTTCGTTTTGTTCTCCGTCTGTTCTCTTGTCCACATAATTTCTTGTCCGAAAGTTTTTCTTGTGTGTTCCTTTTGTTCTCCGTCTGTTCTCTTGTCCACATAATTTCTTGTTCAAACGTTTTTCTTTTTTCTTCGTTTTGTTCTCCGTCTGTTCTCTTGTCCACAAAATCTCTTTTCCGAACGTTTTTCATGTCTGTTCGTTTTGATCTCCGTCTGTTCTCGTGTCCACAAAATTTCTTGTCCGAACGTTTTTCTTGCCTGTTCGTTTTGTTCTCCGTCTGTTCTCTTATCTAGAAAATTTCTTGTCCGAACGTCTTTCTTGCCTGTTCGGTTTTTTCTCCGTCTGTTCTCTTGTCCACAACATTTCTTGCCCGAACGTTTTTCTTGTCTGTTCGTTTTGTTCTCCGTCTGTTCTCTTGTCCACAAAATTTCTTGCCCGAACGTTTCTCTTGTCTGTTCGTTTTGTTCTCCGTCTGTTCTCTTGTCCACATAATTTCTTGTCCGAACGTTTTTCTTGTCTGTTCGTTTTGTTCTCCGTCTGTTCTCTTGTCCACATAATTTCTTGTCCGAACGTTTTTCTTGCCTGTTCGTTTGTTCTCCGTCTGTTCTCTTGTCCACAAAATTTCTTGTCCGAACGTTTTTCTTACCTGTTCGTTTGTTCGCCGTCTGTTCTCTTGTCCACAAAATTTCTTGTCCAAACGTCTTTCTTGCCTGTTCGCTTTTTTCTCCGTCTGTTCTCTTGTCCACATGATTTCTTGCCCGAACGTTTTTCTTGTCTGTTCGTTTTGTTTTCCGCCTGTTCTCTTGTCCACATAATTTCTTGTCCGAACGTTTTTCTTGTCTATTCGTTTTGTTCTCCGTCTGTTCTCTTGTCCACAAAATTTCTTGTCCGAACGTTTTTCTTGTATGTTCGTCTTGTTCTCCGTCTGTTTTCTTGGCCACAAAATTTCTTGTCCGAACGTTTTTCTTGTCTGTTCGTTTTGATCTCCTTCTGTTCTCTTGTCCACAAACTTTCTTATCCGAACGTTTTCCTTGTCTGTTTGTTTGTTTCTCCGTCTGTTCTCTTGTCTACGAAATTTCTCGTCCGAACGTTTTTCTTGTATGTTCGTTTTGTTCTCCGTCTGTTCTCTTGTCGAAAAACTTTCTAATCCGAAAGTTTTTCTTGTCTGTTCGTTTTGTTCTCCGTCTGTTCTCTTGTCCACAAAATTTCTTGTCCAAACCTTTTTCTTGTCTGTTCGTCTTGTTCTCCGTCTGTTCTCTTGTCCACAAAATTTCTTGTCCGAACGTTTTTCTTGTCTGTTCGTTTTGTTCTACGTCTGTTCTCTTGTCCACAAAATTTCTTGTCCGAACGATTTTCTTGTCTGTTCGTTTTGTTCTCCGTCTGTTCTCTTGTCCATAAAATTTCTAGTCCGAACGTTTTTCTTGTCTGTTCCTTTTGTTCTCCGTCTGTTCTCTTGTCCATAAAATTTCTTGTCCGAACGTTTTTCTTGTCTGCTCGTTTTGTTTTCCGTCTGTTCTCTTGTCCACAAAATTTCTTGTCCGAACATTTTTCTTGTCTGTTCGTTTTGTTCTAGGTCCGTTCTCGTGTCCAAAAAATTATTTTTCGAACGTTTTTCTTGTCTCTTCGTTTTCTTCTCCGTCTGTTCTCTTGTCCAGAATATTTCATGTCCGAACGTCGTTCTTGTCTGTTCGGTTTGTTCTCCGTCTGTTCTCTTGTCCACAAAATTTCTTGTCCGAACGTTTTTCTTGTCTGTTCGTCTTGTTCTCCGTCTGTTTTCTTGTCCACAAAATTTCTTGTCCGAACGTTTTTCTTGTCTGTTCGTTTTGTTCTCCGTCTGTTCTCTTGTCCACATAATTTCTTGTCCGAACGTTTTTCTTGTCTGTTCGTTTTGTTCTCCGTCTGTTCTCTTGTACACAAAATTTCTTGTCCGAACGTTTTTCTTGTCTGTTCGTTTTGTTCTCCGTCTGTTCTCTTGTCCATAAAATTTCTTGTCCGAACGTTTTTCTTGTCTGTTCGTTTTGTTTTCCGTCTGTTCTCTTGTCCACAAAATTTCTTGTGCGAACATTTTTCTTGTCTGTTCGTTTTGTTCTCCGTCTGTTCTCTTGTACACAAAATTTCTTGTCCGAACATTTTTCTTGTCTGTTCGATTTGTTATCCGTCTGTTCTCTTTCCATAAAATTTCTTGTCCGAACGTTTTTCTTGTCTGTTCGTTTTGTTCTCCGTCTGTTCTCTTGTACACAAAATTTCTTGTCCGAACGTTTTTCTTGTCTGTTCGTTTTGTTCTCCGTCTGTTCTCTTGTACACAAAATTTCTTGTCCGAACGTTTTTCTTGTCTGTTTGTTTTGTTCTCCGTCTGTTCTCTTGTACACAAAATTTCTTGTCCGAACGTTTTTCTTGTCTGTTCGTTTTGTTCTAGGTCCGTTCTCGTGTCCAAAAAATTATTTTTCGAACGTTTTTCTTGTCTCTTCGTTTTCTTCTCCGTCTGTTCTCTTGTCCAGAATATTTCATGTCCGAACGTCGTTCTTGTCTGTTCGGTTTGTTCTCCGTCTGTTCTCTTGTCCACAAAATTTCTTGTCCGAACGTTTTTCTTGTCTGTTCGTCTTGTTCTCCGTCTGTTTTCTTGTCCACAAAATTTCTTGTCCGAACGTTTTTCTTGTCTGTTCGTTTTGTTCTCCGTCTGTTCTCTTGTCCACATAATTTCTTGTCCGAACGTTTTTCTTGTCTGTTCGTGTTGTTCTCCGTCTGTTCTCTTGTACACAAAATTTCTTGTCCGAACGTTTTTCTTGTCTGTTCGTTTTGTTCTCCGTCTGTTCTCTTGTCCATAAAATTTCTTGTCCGAACGTTTTTCTTGTCTGTTCGTTTTGTTTTCCGTCTGTTCTCTTGTCCACAAAATTTCTTGTGCGAACATTTTTCTTGTCTGTTCGTTTTGTTCTCCGTCTGTTCTCTTGTACACAAAATTTCTTGTCCGAACATTTTTCTTGTCTGTTCGATTTGTTATCCGTCTGTTCTCTTTCCATAAAATTTCTTGTCCGAACGTTTTTCTTGTCTGTTCGTTTTGTTCTCCGTCTGTTCTCTTGTACACAAAATTTCTTGTCCGAACGTTTTTCTTGTCTGTTCGTTTTGTTCTCCGTCTGTTCTCTTGTACACAAAATTTCTTGTCCGAACGTTTTTCTTGTCTGTTTGTTTTGTTCTCCGTCTGTTCTCTTGTACACAAAATTTCTTGTCCGAACGTTTTTCTTGTCTGTTCGTTTTGTTCTCCGTCTGTTCTCTTGTAAACAAAATTTCTTGTCCGAACGTTTTTCTTGTCTGTTCGTTTTGTTCTCCGTCTGTTCTCTTGTCCAGAATATTTCATGTCCGAACGTCGTTCTTGTCTGTTCGGTTTGTTCTCCGTCTGTTCTCTTGTCCAAAAAATTTCTTGTCCGAACGTTTTTCTTGTCTGTTCGTTTTGTTCTCCGCCTGTTCTCTTGTCCACAAAATTTCTTGTCCGAACGTTTTTCTTGTGTGTTCTTTTTGTTCTCCGTCTGTTCTCTTGTCCACAAAATTTCTTTTCCGAACGTTTTTCTTGTCTGTTCGTTTTGTTCTCCGTCTGTTCTCTTGTCCACAAAATTTCTTGTCCGAACGTTTTTCTTGTCTGTTGGTTTTGTTCTCCGCCTGTTCTCTTGTCCACACAATTTCTTTTCCGAACGTTTTTCTTGTCTGTTCTTTTTGTTCTACGTCTGTTCTCTTGTCCACAAAATTTCTTGTCCGAACGTTTTTCTTGTCTGTTCGTTTTGTTCTCCGTCTGTTCTCTTGCCCACAAAATTTCTTGTCCGAACGTTTTTCTTGTCTGTTCGTTTTGTTCTCCGTCTGTTCTCTTGTCCACAAAATTTCTTGTCCGAACGTTTTTCTTGTCTGTTCGTTTTGTTCTCCGTCTGTTCTCTTGTACACAAAATTTCTTTTCCGAACGTTTTTCTTGTCTGTTCGTTTTGTTCTCCGTCTTTTCTCTTGTCCACAAAATTTCTTGTCCGAACGTTTTTCTTGTCTGTTCGTTTTGTTCTCCGTCTGTTCTCTTGCCCACAAAATTTCTTGTCCGAACGTTTTTCTTGTCTGTTCGTTTTGTTCTCCGTCTGTTTTCTTGTCCACATAATTTCTTGTCCGAACGTTTTTCTTGTCTGTTCGTTTTGTTTTACGTCTGTTCTCTTGTCCACAAAATTTCTTGTCCGAACGTTTTTCTCTTCTGTTCGTTTTGTTCTCCGTCTGTTTTCTTGTCCACAAAATTTCTTGTCCGAACATTTTTCTTGTCTGTTCGTTTTGTTCTCCGTCCGTTCTCGTGTCCAAAAAAATTCTTGTGCGAACGTTTTTCTTGTCTGTTCGTTTTGTTCTCCGTCTGTTCTCTTGTCCACAAAATTTCTTGTCCGAACGTTTTTCTTGTCTGTTCGTTTTGTTTTCCGTCTGTTCTCTTGTCCATAAAATTTCTTGTCCGAAAGTTTTTCTTGTCTGTTCGTTTTTTCCTCCGTCTGTGCTCTTGTCCACAGAATTTCTTGTCCGAACGTTTTTCTTGTCTGTTCGATTTGTTCTACGTCTGTTCTCTTGTCCACAAAATTTCTTGTCCGAACGATTTTCTTGTCTGTTCGTTTTGTTCTCCGTCTGTTCTCTTGTCCACAAAATTTCTTGTCCGAACGTTTTTCTTGTTTGTTCGTCTTGTTCTCCGTCTGTTTTCTTGTCCACAAAATTTCTTGTCCGAACGTTTTTCTTGTCTGTTCGTTTTGTTCTCCGTCTGTTCTCTTGTCCACATGATTTCTTGTCCGAACATTTTTCTTGTCTGTTCGTTTTGTTCTCCGTCTGTTCTCGTGTCCATAAAATTTCTTGTGCGAACGTTTTTCTTGTCTGTTCGTTTTGTTCTCCGTCTGTTCTCTTGTCCATAAAATTTCTTGTCCGAACGTTTTTCTTGTCTGTTCGTTTTGTTCTCCGTCTGTTCTCTTGTCCACAAAATTTCTTGTCCGAACGTTTTTCTTGTCTGTTCGTTTTGTTCTCCGTCTGTTCTCTTGTACACAAAATTTCTTGTCCGAACGTTTTTCTTGTCTGTTCGTCTTGTTCTCCGTCTGTTCTCTTGTCCACAAAATTCCTTGTTTGTTCGTTTTGTTCTCCGTCTGTTCTCTTGTCCACAAAATTTCTTGTCCGAACGTTTTTCTTCTCTGTTCGTTTTGTTCTCCGTCTGTTCTCTTGTCCACAAAATTTCTTGTCCGAACGTTTTTCTTGCCAGTTCGTTTTGTTCTCCGTCTGTTCTCTTGTCCAAAAAAAATCTTGTCCGAACGTTTTTCTTGTCTGTTCGTTTTGTTCTTTTTCTGTTCTCTTGTCCAGAATATTTCATGTCCGAACGTCGTTCTTGTCTGTTCGTTTTGTTCTCCGTCTGTTCTCTTGTCCACAAAATTTCTTTTCCGAACGTTTTTCTTGTCTGTTCGTCTTGTTCTCCGTCTGTTTTCTTGTCCACAAAATTTCTTGTCCGAACGTTTTTCTTGTCTGTTAGTTTTGTTCTCCGCCTGTTCTCTTGTCCACAAAATTTCTTGTCCGAACGTTTTTCTTGTCTGTTCGTTTTGTTCTACGTCTGTTCTCTTGTCCACAAAATTTCTTGTCTGAACGTTTTTCTTGTCTGTTCGTTTTGTTCTCCGCCTGTTTTCTTGTCCACAAAATTTCTTGTCCGAACGTTTTTCTTGTCTGTTCTTTTTGTTCTCCGTCTGTTCTCTTGTCCACAAAATTTCTTTTCCGAACGTTTTTCTTGTCTGTTCCTTTTGTTCTCCGTCTGTTCTCTTGTCCACAAAACTTCTTGTCCGAACGTTTTTCTTGTCTGTTGGTTTTGTTCTCCGCCTGTTCTCTTGTCCACAAAATTTCTTGTCTGAACGTCTTTCTTGTCTGTTCGTTTTGTTCTAAGCCTGTTCTCTTGTCCACAAAATTTCTTTTCCGAACGTTTTTCTTGTCTGTTCCTTTTGTTCTCCGTCTGTTCTCTTGTCCACAAAACTTCTTGTCCGAACGTTTTTCTTGTCTGTTGGTTTTGTTCTCCGCCTGTTCTCATGTCCACAAAATTTCTTGTCCGAACGTTTTTCTTGTCTGTTCGTTTTGTTCTACGTCTGTTCTCTTGTCCACAAAATTTCTTGTCTGAACGTTTTTCTTGTCTGTTCGTTTTGTTCACCGCCTGTTCTCTTGTCCACAAAATTTCTTGTCCGAACGTTTTTCTTGTCTGTTCTTTTTGTTTGTTCTCTTGTCCACAAAATTTCTTTTCCGAACGTTTTTCTTGTCTGTTCCTTTTGTTCTCCGTCTGTTCTCTTGTCCACAAAACTTCTTGTCCGAACGTTTTTCTTGTCTGTTGGTTTTGTTCTCCGCCTGTTCTCATGTCCACAAAATTTCTTGTCCGTACGTTTTCTTGTCTGTTCTTTTTGTTCTACGTCTGTTCTCTTGTCCACAAAATTTCTTGTCTGTTCGTTTTGTTCTCCGTCTGTTCTCTTGTCCACAAAATTTCTTGTCCGAACGTTTTTCTTGTCTGTTCGTTTTGTTCTCCGTCTGTTTTCTTGTCCACAAAATTTCTTGTCCGAACGTTTTTCTTGTCTGTTCGTTTTGTTCCCCGTCTATTCTCTTGTCCACATAATTTCTTGTCCGAACGTTTTTCTTGTCTGTTCGTTTTGTTCTACGTCTGTTATCTTGTCCACAAAATTTCTTGTCCGAACGTTTTTCTTCTCTGTTCGTTTTGTTCTCCGTCTGTTTTCTTGCCAGTTCGTTTTGTTCTCCGTCTGTTCTCTTGTCCAAAAAAATTCTTGTCCGAACGTTTTTCTTGTCTGTTCGTTTTGTTCTTTGTCTGTTCTCTTGTCCAGAATATTTCATGTCCGAACGTCGTTCTTGTCTGTTCGTTTTGTTCTCCGTCTGTTCTCTTGTCCACAAAATTTCTTTTCCGAACGTTTTTCTTGTCTGTTCGTCTTGTTCTCCGTCTGTTTTCTTGTCCACAAAATTTCTTGTCCGAACGTTTTTCTTGTCTGTTCGTTTTGTTCTCCGTCTGTTCTCTTGTCCACATAATTTCTTGTCCGAACGTTTTTCTTGTCTGTTCGTTTTGTTCTACGTCTGTTCTCTTAATCACAAAATTTCTTGTCTGAACGTTTTTCTTGTCTGTTCGTTTTGTTCTCCGCCTGTTCTCTTGTCCAAAAAATTTCTTGTCCGAACGTTTTTCTTGTCTGTTCTTTTGGTTCTCCGTCTGTTCACTTGTCCACAAAATTTCTTTTCCGAACGTTTTTTTTGTCTGTTCCTTTTGTTCTCCGTCTGTTCTCTTGTCCACAAAACTTCTTGTCCGAACGTTTTTCTTGTCTGTTGGTTTTGTTCTCCGCCTGTTCTCATGTCCACAAAATTTCTTGTCCGTACGTTTTTCTTGTCTGTTCTTTTTGTTCTACGTCTGTTCTCTTGTCCACAAAATTTCTTGTCTGTTCGTTTTGTTCTCCGTCTGTTCTCTTGTCCACAAAATTTCTTGTCCGAACGTTTTTATTGTCTGTTCGTTTTGTTCTCCGTCTGTTTTCTTGTCCACAAAATTTCTTGTCCGAACGTTTTTCTTGTCTGTTCGTTTTGTTCCCCGTCTGTTCTCTTGTCCACATAATTTCTTGTCCGAACGTTTTTCTTGTCTGCTCGTTTTGTTCTACGTCTGTTCTCTTGTCCACAAAATTTCTTGTCCGAACGTTTTTCTCTTCTGTTCGTTTTGTTCTCCGTCTGTTCTCTTGTCCACAAAATTTCTTGTCGGAACGTTTTTCTTGTCTGTTGGTTTTGTTCTCCGTCTGTTCTCTTGTCCATATAATTTCTTGTCCGAACGTTTTTCTTGTCTGTTCGTTTTGTTGTACGTCTGTTCTCTTGTCCACAAAATTTCTTGTCCGAACGTTTTTCTTGTCTGTTCGTATTGTTCTCCGTCTGTTCTCTTGTCCACAAAATTTCTTGTCCGAACGTTTTTCAGTTCGTATTGTTCTCCGTCTGTTCTCTTGTCCACCAAATTTCTTGTCCGAACGTTTTTCAGTTCGTATTGTTCTCCGTCTGTTCTCTTGTCCACAAAATTTCTTGTCCAAACGTCTTTCTTGTCTGTTCGCTTTTTTCTCCGTCTGTTCTCTTGTCCACAAGATTTCTTGCCCGAACGTTTTTCTTGTCTGTTCGTTTTGTTCTCCGTCTGTTCTCTTGTCCAAATAATTTCTTGTACGAACGTTTTTCTTGTCTGTTCGTTTTGTTCTCCGTCTGTTCTCTTGTCCACAAATTTTTATGTCCAATCGTCTTTCTTGTCTGTTCCTTTTGTTCTCCGTCTGTTCTCTTGTCTACGAAATTTCTTGTCCGAACGTATTCCTTGTATGTTCGTTTTGTTCTCCGTCTGTTCTCTTGTCGAAAAACTTTCTAATCTGAAAGTTTTTTTTGTCTGTTCGTTTTGTTCTTCGTCTGTTTTCTTGTCCACAAAATTTCTTGTCCGAACGATTTTCTTGTCTGTTCGTTTTGTTCTCCGTCTGTTCTCTTGTCCATATAATTTCTTGTCCGAACGTTTTTCTTGTCTGTTCGTTTTGTTGTACGTCTGTTCTCTTGTCCACAAAATTTCTTGTCCGAACGTTTTTCTTGTCTGTTCGTATTGTTCTCCGTCTGTTCTCTTGTCCACAAAATTTCTTGTCCGAACGTTTTTCTTGTCTGTTGGTTTTGTTCTCCGTCTGTTCTCTTGTCCACAAAATTTCTTGTCCGAACGTTTTTCTTATCTGTTCGTCTTGTTCTCCGTCTGTTTTCTTGTCCACAAAATTTCTTGTCCGAACGTTTTTCTTGTCTGTTCGTTTTGTTCTCCGTCTGTTCTCTTGTCCACATAATTTCTTGTCCGAACGTTTTTCTTGTCTGTTCGTTTTGTTCTACGTCTGTTCTCTTGTCCACAAAATTTCTTGTCTGAACGTTTTTCTTGTCTGTTCGTTTTGTTTCCCGCCTGTTCTCTTGTCCACATAATTTCTTGTCCGAACGTTTTTCTTGTCTGTTCGTTTTGTTCTACGTCTGTTCTCTTGTCCACAAAATTTCTTGTCCGAACGTTTTTCTCTTCTGTTCGTTTTGTTCTCCGTCTGTTCTCTTGTCCACAAAATTTCTTGTCGGAACGTTTTTCTTGTCTGTTGGTTTTGTTCTCCTTCTGTTCTCTTGTCCACAAAATTTCTTTTCCGAACGTTTTTCTTGTCTGTTCGTCTTGTTCTCCGTCTGTTTTCTTGTCCACAAAATTTCTTGTCCGAACGTTTTTCTTGTCTGTTCCTTTTGTTCTCCGTCTGTTCTCTTGTCCACAAAATTTCTTGTCCGAACGTTTTTCAGTTCGTATTGTTCTCCGTCTGTTCTCTTGTCCACAAAATTTCTTGTCCGAACGTTTTTCTTCTCTGTTCGTTTTGTTCGCCGTCTGTTCTCTTGTCCACAAAATTTCTTGTCCAAACGTCTTTCTTGTCTTTTCGCTTTTTTCTCCGTCTGTTCTCTTGTCCACAAGATTTCTTGCCCGAACGTTTTTCTTGTCTGTTCGTTTTGTTCTCCGTCTGTTCTCTTGTCCAAATAATTTCTTGTACGAACGTTTTTCTTGTCTGTTCCTTTTGTTCTCCGTCTGTTCTTGTGTCTACGAAATTTCTTGTCCGAACGTATTCCTTGTATGTTCGTTTTGTTCTCCGTCTGTTCTCTTGTCCATATAATTTCTTGTCCGAACGTTTTTCTTGTCTGTTCGTTTTGTTCTACGCCTGTTCTCTTGTCCACAAAATTTCTTGTCCGAACGTTTTTCTTGTCTGTTGGTTTTGTTCTCCGTCTGCTCTCTTGTCCACAAAATTTCTTGTCCGAACGTTTTTCTTGTCTGTTCGTCTTGTTCTCTTGTCCACAAAATTTCTTGTCCGAACGTTTTTCGTGTCTGTTCGTTTTGTTCTCCGTCTGTTCTCTTGTCCACAAAATTTCTTTTACGAACGTTTTTCTTGTCTGTTCGTTTTGTTCTCCGTCTGTTCTCTTGTCCACAAAATTTCTTGTCCGAACGTTTTTCTTGTCTGTTCGTTTTGTTCTCCGTCTGTTCTCTTGTCCACAAAATTTCTTGTCCGAACGTTTTTCTTGTCTGTTCGTCTTGTTCTCCGTCTGTTCTCTTGTACACAAAATTCCTTGTTTGTTTGTTTTGTTCTCCGTCTGTTCTCTTGTCCACAAAATTTATTGTCCGAACGTTTTTCTTGTCTGTTCGTTTTGTTCTCCGTCTGTTCTCTTGTCCACAGAATTTCTTGTCCAAACGTTTTTCTTGCATGTTCGCTTTGTTCTCCGTCTGTTCTCTTGTCCACAAAATTTCTTGTCCGAACGTTTTTCTTGTCTGTTCGTTTTGTTCTCCGTCTGTTCTCTTGTCCACAAAATTTCTTGTCCGAACGTTTTTCTTGTCTGTTCGTTTTGTTCTCCGTCTGTTCTCTTGTCCACAAAATTTCTTGTCCGAACGTTTTTCTTGTCTGTTCGTTTTGTTAGCCGCCTGTTCTCTTGTCGAAAAACTTTCTTATCCGAAAGTTTTTCTTGCCTCTTCGTTTTGTTCTTCGTCTGTTTTCTTGTCCACAAAATGTCTTGTCCGAACGTTTTTCTTGTCTGTTCTTTTTGTTCTGCGTCTGTTTTCTTGTCCACAAAATTTCTTGTCCGAACGTTTTTCTTGTCTGTTCGTTTTGTTCTCCGTCTGTTCTCTTGTCCACAAAATTTCTTGTCCGAAGGTTTTTCTTGTCTGTTCGTCTTGTTCTCCGTCTGTTCTCTTGTACACAAAATTTCTTGTTTGTTTGTTTTGTTCTCCGTCTGTTCTCTTGTCCACAAAATTTATTGTCCGAACGTTTTTCTTGTCTGTTCGTTTTGTTCTCCGTCTGTTCTCTTGTCCACAGAATTTCTTGTCCAAACGTTTTTCTTGCATGTTCGCTTTGTTCTCCGTCTGTTCTCTTGTCCACAAAATTTCTTGTCCGAACGTTTTTCTTGTCTGTTCGTTTTGTTCTCCGTCTGTTCTCTTGTCCACAAAATTTCTTGTCCGAACGTTTTTCTTGTCTGTTCGTTTTGTTCTCCGTCTGTTCTCTTGTCCACAAAATTTCTTGTCCGAACGTTTTTCTTGTCTGTTCGTTTTGTTCTCCGTCTGTTCTCTTGTCCACAAAATTTCTTGTCCGAACGTTTTTCTTGTCTGTTCGTTTTGTTAGCCGCCTGTTCTCTTGTCGAAAAACTTTCTTATCCGAAAGTTTTTCTTGCCTCTTCGTTTTGTTCTTCGTCTGTTTTCTTGTCCACAAAATGTCTTGTCCGAACGTTTTTCTTGTCTGTTCTTTTTGTTCTGCGTCTGTTTTCTTGTCCACAAAATTTCTTGTCCGAACGTTTTTCTTGTCTGTTCGTTTTGTTCTCCGTCTGTTCTCTTGTCCACAAAATTTCTTGTCGGAACATTTTTCTTTTCTGTTGGTTTTGTTCTCCGTCTGTTCCCTTGTCCACAAAATTTCTTTTCCGAACGTTTTTCTTGTCTGTTCGTCTTGTTCTCCGTCTGTTCTCTTGACCACAAAATTTCTTGTACGAACATTTTTTTGTCTGTCCGTTTTGTTCTCCGTCTGTTCTCGTGTCCAAAAAAATTCTTGTCCGAACGTTTTTCTTGTCTGTTCTTTTTGTTCTCCGTCTGTTCTCTTGTCCACAAAATTTCTTGTCCGAACGTTTTTCTTGACTGTTCGTTTTGTTCTCCGTCTGTTCTCTTGTCCATAAAATTTCTTGTCCGAACGTATATCTTGTCTGTTCGTTTTGTTCTCCGTCTGTTCTCTTGACCACAAAATTTCTTGTCCGAACATTTTTCTTGTCTGTTCGTTTTGTTCTCCGTCTGTTCTCGTGTTCAAAAAAATTTTTGTCCGAACGATTTTCTTGTCTGTTCGTCTTGTTCTCTTGTCCACAAAATTTCTTGTCCGAACGTTTTTCGTGTCTGTTCGTTTTGTTCTCCGTCTGTTCTCTTGTCCACAAAATTTCTTGTACGAACGTTTTTCTTGTCTGTTCGTTTTGTTCTCCGTCTGTTCTCTTGTCCACAAAATTTCTTGTCCGAACGTTTTTCTTGTCTGTTCGTTTTGTTCTCCGTCTGTTCTCTTGTCCACAAAATTTCTTGTCCGAACGTTTTTCTTGTCTGTTCGTCTTGTTCTCCGTCTGTTCTCTTGTACACAAAATTCCTTGTTTGTTTGTTTTGTTCTCCGTCTGTTCTCTTGTCCACAAAATTTATTGTCCGAACGTTTTTCTTGTCTGTTCGTTTTGTTCTCCGTCTGTTCTCTTGTCCACAGAATTTCTTGTCCAAACGTTTTTCTTGCATGTTCGCTTTGTTCTCCGTCTGTTCTCTTGTCCACAAAATTTCTTGTCCGAACGTTTTTCTTGTCTGTTCGTTTTGTTCTCCGTCTGTTCTCTTGTCCACAAAATTTCTTGTCCGAACGTTTTTCTTGTCTGTTCGTTTTGTTCTCCGTCTGTTCTCTTGTCCACAAAATTTCTTGTCCGAACGTTTTTCTTGTCTGTTCGTTTTGTTCTCCGTCTGTTCTCTTGTCCACAAAATTTCTTGTCAGAACGTTTTTCTTGTCTGTTCGTCTTGTTCTCCGTCTGTTCTCTTGTACACAAAATTCCTTGTTTGTTTGTTTTGTTCTCCGTCTGTTCTCTTGTCCACAAAATTTATTGTCCGAACGTTTTTCTTGTCTGTTCGTTTTGTTCTCCGTCTGTTCTCTTGTCCACAGAATTTCTTGTCCAAACGTTTTTCTTGCATGTTCGCTTTGTTCTCCGTCTGTTCTCTTGTCCACAAAATTTCTTGTCCGAACGTTTTTCTTGTCTGTTCGTTTTGTTCTCCGTCTGTTCTCTTGTCCACAAAATTTCTTGTCCGAACGTTTTTCTTGTCTGTTCGTTTTGTTCTCCGTCTGTTCTCTTGTCCACAAAATTTCTTGTCCGAACGTTTTTCTTGTCTGTTCGTTTTGTTCTCCGTCTCTTCTCTTGTCCACAAAATTTCTTGTCCGAACGTTTTTCTTGTCTGTTCGTTTTGTTCTCCGTCTGTTCTCTTGTCCATAAAATTTCTTGTCCGAATATTTTTCTTGTATGTTCGTTTTTTCCTCCGTCTGTGCTCTTGTTAACAGAATTTCTTGTCCGAACGTTTTTCTTGTCTGTTCGTTTTGTTCTCCGTCTGTTCTCTTGTCCACATAATTTCTTGTCCGAACGTTTTTCTTGTCTGTTCGTGTTGTTCTCCGTCTGTTCTCTTGTCCACATAATTTCTTGTCCAAACGTTTTTCTTGCCTGTTCGCTTTGTTCTCCGTCTCTTCTCTTGTCCACAAAATTTCTTGTCCGAACGTTTTTCTTGTCTGTTCGTGTTGTACTCCGTCTGTTCTCTTGTCCACATAATTTCTTGTCCGAACGTTTTTCTTGTCTGTTCGTTTTGTTCTCCGTCTCTTCTCTTGTCCACAAAATTTCTTGTCCGAACGTTTTTCTTGTCTGTTCGTTTTGTTCTCCGTCTGTTCTCTTGTCCATAAAATTTCTTGTCCGAATATTTTTCTTGTATGTTCGTTTTTTCCTCCGTCTGTGCTCTTGTTAACAGAATTTCTTGTCCGAACGTTTTTCTTGTCTGTTCGTTTTGTTCTCCGTCTGTTCTCTTGTCCACAAAATTTCTTGTCCGAACGTTTTTCTTGTCTGTTCGTTTTGTTAGCCGCCTGTTCTCTTGTCGAAAAACTTTCTTATCCGAAAGTTTTTCTTGCCTCTTCGTTTTGTTCTTCGTCTGTTTTCTTGTCCACAAAATTTCTTGTCCGAACGTTTTTCTTGTCTGTTCTTTTTGTTCTGCGTCTGTTTTCTTGTCCACAAAATTTCTTGTCCGAACGTTTTTCTTGCCTGTTCGTTTTGTTCTCCGTCTGTTCTCTTGTCCACAAAATTTCTTGCCGGAACATTTTTCTTTTCTGTTGGTTTTGTTCTGAGTCTGTTCCCTTGTCCACAAAATTTCTTGTCCGAACGTTTTTCTTGTCTGTTCGTTTTGTTCTCCGTCTGTTCTCTTGTCCATAAAATTTCTTGTCCGAACGTTTTTCTTGTCTGTTCGTTTTGTTCTCCGTCTGTTCTCTTGTCCATAAAATTTCTTGTCCGAACGTTTCTTTTGTCTGTTCTTTTTGTTCTCCGTCTGTTCTCTTGTCCAAAAAATTTCTTGTCCGAGCGTTTTTCTTGTCTGTTCGTTTTGTTCTCCGTCTGTTCTCTTGTCCATAAAATTTCTTGTCCGAACGTTTTTCTTGTCTGTTCGTTTTGTTCTCCGTCTGTTCTCTTGTCCATAAAATTTCTTGTCCGAACGTTTTTCTTGTCTGTTCGTTTTGTTCTCCGTCTGTTCTCTTGACCACAAAATTTCTTGTACGAACATTTTTTTGTCTGTCCGTTTTGTTCTCCGTCTGTTCTCGTGTCCAAAAAAATTCTTGTCCGAACGTTTTTCTTGTCTGTTCTTTTTGTTCTCCGTCTGTTCTCTTGTCCACAAAATTTCTTGTCCGAACGTTTTTCTTAACTGTTCGTTTTGTTCTCCGTCTGTTCTCTTGTCCATAAAATTTCTTGTCCGAACGTTTTTCTTGTCTGTTCGTTTAGTTCTCCGTCTGTTCTCTTGTCCATAAAATTTCTTGTCCGAACGTTTTTCTTGTCTGTTCGTGTTGTTCTCCGTCTGTTCTCTTGTCCACATAATTTCTTGTCCGAACGTTTTTCTTGTCTGTTCGTTTTGTTCTCCGTCTCTTCTCTTGTCCACAAAATTTCTTGTCCGAACGTTTTTCTTGTCTGTTCGTTTTGTTCTCCGTCTGTTCTCTTGTCCATAAAATTTCTTGTCCGAATATTTTTCTTGTATGTTCGTTTTTTCCTCCGTCTGTGCTCTTGTTAACAGAATTTCTTGTCCGAACGTTTTTCTTGTCTGTTCGTTTTGTTCTCCGTCTGTTCTCTTGTCCACAAAATTTCTTGTCCGAACGTTTTTCTTGACTGTTCTTTTTGTTCTCCGTCTGTTCTCTTGTCCGTCTGTTTTCTTGTCCGAACGTTTTTCTTGTCTGTTCTTTTTGTTCTCCGTCTGTTCTCTTGTCCACAAAATTTCTTGTCCGAACATTTTTCTTGTCTGTTCGTTTTGTTCTCCGTCTGTTCCCTTGTCCATAAAATTTCTTGTCCGAACGTTTTTCTTGTCTGTTCGTTTTGTTCTCCGTCTGTTCTCTTGTCCATAAAATTTCTTGTCCGAACATTTTTCTTGTCTGTTCGTTTTGTTCTCCTTCTGTTCTCGTGTCCAAAAAAATTTTTGTCTGAACGATTTTCTTGTCTGTTCTTTTTGTTCTCCGTCTGTTCTCTTGTCCAAAAAATTACTTGTCCGAACGTTTTTCTTGTCTGTTCGTTTTGTTCTCCGTCTGTTCTCTTATCCATAAAATTTCTTGTCCGAACGTTTTTTTTGTCTGTTCGTTTTGTTCTCCGTCTGTTCTCTTGTTCATAAAATTTCTTGTCCGAACGTTTTTCTTGTCTGTTCGTTTTGTTCTCCGTCTGTTCTCTTGACCACAAAATTTCTTGTCCGAACATTTTTTTTGTCTGTTCGTTTTGTTCTCCGTCTATTCTCGTGTCCAAAAAAATTCTTGTCCGAACGTTTTTCTTGTCTGTTCATTTTGTTCTCCGTCTGTTCTCTTGTCCACAAAATTTTTTGTCCGAACGTTTTTCTTGTCTGTTCGTTTTGTTCTCCGTCTGTTCTCTTGTCCATAAAATTTCTTGTCTGAACGTTTTTCTTGTCTGTTCGTTTTGTTCTCCGTTTGTTCTCTTGTCCATAAAATTTCTTGTCCGAACGTTTTTCTTGTCTGTTCGTTTTGTTCTCCGTCTGTTCTCTTGTCCAAAAAATTTCTTGTCCGAACGTTTTTCTTGTCTGTTCGTTTTGTTCTCCGTCTGTTCTCTTGTCCACAAAATTTCTTGTCCGAACATTTTCCTTGTCTGTTCTTTTTGTTCTCCGTCTGTTCTCTTGTCCACAAAATTTCTTGTCCGAACGTTTTTCTTGTCTGTTCGTTTTGTTGTCCGTCTGTTCTCTTGTCCATAAAATTTCTTGTCCGAACGTTTTTCTTGTCTGTTCGTTTTGTTAGCCGACTGTTCTCTTGTCCACAAAATTTCTTGTCTGAACGTTTTTCTTGTCTGTTCTTTTTGTTCTCCGTCTGTTCTCTTGTCCACAAACTTTCTTATCCGAACGTTTTTCTTGTCTGTTTGTTTTGTTCTCCGTCTGTTCTCTTGTCGAAAAACTTTCTTATCCGAAAGTTTTTCTTGTCTGTTCTTTTTGTTCTTCGTCTGTTTTCTTATCCACAAAATTTCTTGTCCGAAAGTTTTTCTTGTCTGTTCGTTCTGTTCTCCGTCTGTTCTCTTGTCCACATAATTTCTTGTCCGAACGTTTTTCTTGTCTGTTCGTTTTGTTCTACGTCTGTCCTCTTGTCCACAAAATTTCTTGTCCGAACGTTTTTCTTGTCTGTTCGTATTGTTCTCCGTCTGTTCTCTTGTCCACAAAATTTCTTGTCCGAACGTTTTTCTTGTCTGTTGGTTTTGTTCTCCGTCTGTTGTCTTGTCCACAAAATTTCTTGTCCGAACGTTTTTCTTGTTTGTTCGTCTTGTTCTCCGTCTGTTCTCTTGTCCAAAAAATTTCTTGGCCGAACGTTTTTCTTGTCTGTACGTTTTGTTCTCCGTCTGTTCGCTTGTCCACAAAATTCTTGTCCGAATGTTTTTCTTGTCTGTTCGTTTTGTTCTCCGTCTGTTCTCTTGTCCACAAAATTTGTTGTCCGAACGTTTTTCTGTTCGTATTGTTCTCCGTCTGCTCCCTTGTCCACAAAATTTTTTGTCCGAACGTTTTTCTTGTCTGTTCGTTTTGTTCTCCGTCGGTTCTCTTGTCCAAATAATTTCTTGTACGAACGTTTTTCTTGTCTGTTCTTTTTGTTCCCCGTCTGTTCTCTTGTCCACAAAATTTCTTGTCCGAACGTTTTTCTTGTCTGTTCGTTTTGTTCTCCGTCTGTTCTCTTGTCTATAGAATTTCTTGTCCGAACGTTTTTCTTGTCTGTTCGTTTTGTTCTCCGTCTGTTCTCTTGTCCATAAAATTTCTTGTCCGAACGTTTTTCTTGTCTGTTCGTTTTGTTCTCCGTCTGTTCTCTTGACCACAAAATTTCTTGTCCGAACATTTTTCTTGTCTGTTAGTTTTGTTCTCCGTCTATTCTCGTGTCCAAAAAAATTCTTGTCCGAACGTTTTTCTTGTATGTTCTTTTTCTTCTCCGTCTGTTCTCTTGTCCACAAAATTTCTTGTCCGAACGTGTTTCTTGTCTGTTCATTTTGTTCTCCGTCTGTTCTCTTGTCCACAAAATTTCTTGTCCGAACGTTTTTCTTGTCTGTTCGTTTTGTTGTCCGTCTGTTCTCTTGTCCATAAAATTTCTTGTCCGAACGTTTTTCTTATCTGTTCGTTTTGTTAGCCGTCTGTTCTCTTGTCCACAAAATTTCTTGTCTGAACGTTTTTCTTGTCTGTTCTTTTTGTTCTCCGACTGTTCTCTTGTCCACAAACTTTCTTATCCGAACGTTTTTCTTGTCTGTTTGTTTTGTTCTCCGTCTGTTCTCTTGTCGAAAAAGTTTCTCTCCGAAAGTTTTTCTTGTCTGTTCGTTTTGTTCTTCGTCTGTTTTCTTGTCCACAAAATTTCTTGTCCGAACGTGTTTCTTGTTTGCTCGTCTTGTTCTCCGTCTGTTCTCATGTCCATAAAATTTCTTGTCCGAACATTTTTCTTGTCTGTTCGTTCTGTTCTCCGTCTGTTCTCTTGTCCACAAAATTTCTTGTCCGAACGTGTTTCTTGTTTGTTCGTCTTGTTCTCCGTCTGTTCTCCTGTCCATAAAATTTCTTGTCCTAGCGTTTTTCTTGTCTGTTCGTATTGTTCTCCGTCTGTTCTCTTGTCCACAAAATTTCTTGCCCGAACGTTTTTCTTGTCTGTACGTTTTGTTCTCCGTCTGTTCTCTTGTCCACAAAATTTCTTGTCCGAACGTTTTTCTGTTCGTATTGTTCTCCGTCTGTTCTCTTGTCCACAAAATTTCTTGTCCGAACGTTTTTCTTCTCTGTTCGTTTTGTTCGCTGTCTGTTCTCTTGTCCACAAAATCTCTTGTCCAAACGTCTTTCTTGTCTGTTCGCTTTTTTCTCCGTCTGCTCTCTTGTCCAAAAAATTTCTTGTCCGAGCGTTTTTCTTGTCTGTTCGTTTTGTTCTCCGTCTGTTCTCTTCTCCATAAAATTTATTGTCCGAACGTTTTTCTTGTCTGTTCGTTTTGTTCTCCGTCTGTTCTCTTGTCCATAAAATTTCTTGTCCGAACGTTTTTCTTGTCTGTTCGTTTTGTTCTCCGTCTGTTCTCTTGACCACAAAATTTCTTGTACGAACATTTTTTTGTCTGTCCGTTTTGTTCTCCGTCTGTTCTCGTGTCCACAAAAATTCTTGTCCGAACGTTTTTCTTGTCTGTTCTTTTTGTTCTCCGTCTGTTCTCTTGTCCACAAAATTTTTTGTCCGAACGTTTTTCTTGACTGTTCGTTTTGTTCTCCGTCTGTTCTCTTGTCCATTAAATTTCTTGTCCGAACGTTTTTCTTGTCTGTTCGTTTAGTTCTCCGTCTGTTCTCTTGTCCATAAAATTTCTTGTCAGAACGTATTTCTTGTCTGTTCGTTTTGTTCTCCGTCTGTTCTCTTGACCACAAAATTTCTTGTCCGAACATTTTTCTTGTCTGTTCGTTTTGTTCTCCGTCTATTCTCGTGTCCAAAAAAATTCTTATCCGAACGTTTTTCTTGTCTGTTCTTTTTCTTCTCCGTCTGTTCTCTTGTCCACAAAATTTCTTGTCCGAACGTTTTTCTTGTCTGTTCGTTTTGTTCTCCGTCTGTTCCCTTGTCCATAAAATTTCTTGTCCGAACGTTTTTCTTGTCTGTTCGTTTTGTTCTCCGTCTGTTCTCTTGTCCATAAAATTTCTTGTCCGAACATTTTTCTTGTCTGTTCTTTTTGTTCTCCGTCTGTTCTCTTGTCCAAAAAATTACTTGTTCGAACGTTTTTCTTGTCTGTTCGTTTTGTTCTCCGTCTGTTCTCTTGTCCATAAAATTTCTTGTCCGAACGTTTTTCTTGTCTGTTCCTTTTGTTCTCCGTCTGTTCTCTTGTTCATAAAATTTCTTGTCCGAACGTTTTTCTTGTCTGTTCGTTTTGTTCTCCGTCTGTTCTCTTGACCACAAAATTTCTTGTCCGAACATTTTTTTTGTCTGTTCGTTTTGTTCTCCGTCTATTCTCGTGTCCAAAAAAATTTTTGTCCGAACGTTTTTCTTGTCTGTTCTTTTTGTTCTCCGTCTGTTCTCTTGACCACAAAATTTCTTGTCCGAACATTTTTCTTGTCTGTTCGTTTTGTTCTCCGTCTATTCTCGTGTCCAAAAAAATTCTTATCCGAACGTTTTTCTTGTCTGTTCTTTTTCTTCTCCGTCTGTTCTCTTGTCCATAAAGTTTCTTGTCCGAACGTTTTTCTTGTCTGTTTGTTTTGTTCTCCGTTTGTTCTCTTGTCCATAAAATTTCTTGTCCGAACGTTTTTCTTGTCTGTTCGTTTTGTTCTCCGTCTGTTCTCTTGTCCAAAAAATTTCTTGTCCGAACGTTTTTCTTGTCTGTTCGTTTTGTTCTCCGTCTGTTCTCTTGTCCACAAAATTTCTTGTCCGAACATTTTCCTTGTCTGTTCTTTTTGTTCTCCGTCTGTTCTCTTGTCCACAAAATTTCTTGTCCGAACGTTTTTCTTGTCTGTTCGTTTTGTTGTCCGTCTGTTCTCTTGTCCATAAAATTTCTTGTCCGAACGTTTTTCTTGTCTGTTCGTTTTGTTAGCCGTCTGTTCTCTTGTCCACAAAATTTCTTGTCTGAACGTTTTTCTTGTCTGTTCTTTTTGTTCTTCGTCTGTTCTCTTGTCCACAAAATTTCTCGTGTCCAAACAAATTCTTGTCCGAACGTTTTTCTTGTCTGTTCTTTTTGTTCTCCGTCTGTTCTCTTGTCCAAAAAATTTCTTGTCCGACCGTTTTTCTTGTCTGTTCGTTTTGTTCTCCGTCTGTTCTCTTGTCCATAAAATTTCTTGTCCGAACGTTTTTCTTGTCTGTTCGTTTTGTTCTCCGTCTGTTCTCTTGTCCACAAAATTTCTCGTGTCCAAAAAAATTCTTGTCCGAACGTTTTTCTTGTCTGTTCTTTTTGTTCTCCGTCTGTTCTCCTGTCCATAAAATTTCTTGTCCTAGCGTTTTTCTTGTCTGTTCGTATTGTTCTCCGTCTGTTCTCTTGTCCACAAAATTTCTTGCCCGAACGTTTTTCTTGTCTGTACGTTTTGTTCTCCGTCTGTTCTCTTGTCCACAAAATTTCTTGTCCGAACGTTTTTCTGTTCGTATTGTTCTCCGTCTGTTCTCTTGTCCACAAAATTTCTTGTCCGAACGTTTTTCTTCTCTGTTCGTTTTGTTCGCTGTCTGTTCTCTTGTCCACAAAATCTCTTGTCCAAACGTCTTTCTTGTCTGTTCGCTTTTTTCTCCGTCTGCTCTCTTGTCCAAAAAATTTCTTGTCCGAGCGTTTTTCTTGTCTGTTCGTTTTGTTCTCCGTCTGTTCTCTTCTCCATAAAATTTATTGTCCGAACGTTTTTCTTGTCTGTTCGTTTTGTTCTCCGTCTGTTCTCTTGTCCATAAAATTTCTTGTCCGAACGTTTTTCTTGTCTGTTCGTTTTGTTCTCCGTCTGTTCTCTTGACCACAAAATTTCTTGTACGAACATTTTTTTGTCTGTCCGTTTTGTTCTCCGTCTGTTCTCGTGTCCACAAAAATTCTTGTCCGAACGTTTTTCTTGTCTGTTCTTTTTGTTCTCCGTCTGTTCTCTTGTCCACAAAATTTTTTGTCCGAACGTTTTTCTTGACTGTTCGTTTTGTTCTCCGTCTGTTCTCTTGTCCATTAAATTTCTTGTCCGAACGTTTTTCTTGTCTGTTCGTTTAGTTCTCCGTCTGTTCTCTTGTCCATAAAATTTCTTGTCAGAACGTATTTCTTGTCTGTTCGTTTTGTTCTCCGTCTGTTCTCTTGACCACAAAATTTCTTGTCCGAATATTTTTCTTGTCTGTTCGTTTTGTTCTCCGTCTATTCTCGTGTCCAAAAAAATTCTTATCCGAACGTTTTTCTTGTCTGTTCTTTTTCTTCTCCGTCTGTTCTCTTGTCCACAAAATTTCTTGTCCGAACGTTTTTCTTGTCTGTTCGTTTTGTTCTCCGTCTGTTCCCTTGTCCATAAAATTTCTTGTCCGAACGTTTTTCTTGTCTGTTCGTTTTGTTCTCCGTCTGTTCTCTTGTCCATAAAATTTCTTGTCCGAACATTTTTCTTGTCTGTTCTTTTTGTTCTCCGTCTGTTCTCTTGTCCAAAAAATTACTTGTTCGAACGTTTTTCTTGTCTGTTCGTCTTGTTCTCCGTCTGTTCTCTTGTCCATAAAATTTCTTGTCCGAACGTTTTTCTTGTCTGTTCCTTTTGTTCTCCGTCTGTTCTCTTGTTCATAAAATTTCTTGTCCGAACGTTTTTCTTGTCTGTTCGTTTTGTTCTCCGTCTGTTCTCTTGACCACAAAATTTCTTGTCCGAACATTTTTTTTGTCTGTTCGTTTTGTTCTCCGTCTATTCTCGTGTCCAAAAAAATTTTTGTCCGAACGTTTTTCTTGTCTGTTCTTTTTGTTCTCCGTCTGTTCTCTTGACCACAAAATTTCTTGTCCGAACATTTTTCTTGTCTGTTCGTTTTGTTCTCCGTCTATTCTCGTGTCCAAAAAAATTCTTATCCGAACGTTTTTCTTGTCTGTTCTTTTTCTTCTCCGTCTGTTCTCTTGTCCATAAAGTTTCTTGTCCGAACGTTTTTCTTGTCTGTTTGTTTTGTTCTCCGTTTGTTCTCTTGTCCATAAAATTTCTTGTCCGAACGTTTTTCTTGTCTGTTCGTTTTGTTCTCCGTCTGTTCTCTTGTCCAAAAAATTTCTTGTCCGAACGTTTTTCTTGTCTGTTCGTTTTGTTCTCCGTCTGTTCTCTTGTCCACAAAATTTCTTGTCCGAACATTTTCCTTGTCTGTTCTTTTTGTTCTCCGTCTGTTCTCTTGTCCACAAAATTTCTTGTCCGAACGTTTTTCTTGTCTGTTCGTTTTGTTCTCCGTCTGTTCTCTTGTCCATAAAATTTCTTGTCCGAACGTTTTTCTTGTCTGTTCGTTTTGTTAGCCGTCTGTTCTCTTGTCCACAAAATTTCTTGTCTGAACGTTTTTCTTGTCTGTTCTTTTTGTTCTTCGTCTGTTCTCTTGTCCACAAAATTTCTCGTGTCCAAACAAATTCTTGTCCGAACGTTTTTCTTGTCTGTTCTTTTTGTTCTCCGTCTGTTCTCTTGTCCAAAAAATTTCTTGTCCGACCGTTTTTCTTGTCTGTTCGTTTTGTTCTCCGTCTGTTCTCTTGTCCATAAAATTTCTTGTCCGAACGTTTTTCTTGTCTGTTCGTTTTGTTCTCCGTCTGTTCTCTTGTCCACAAAATTTCTCGTGTCCAAAAAAATTCTTGTCCGAACGTTTTTCTTGTCTGTTCTTTTTGTTCTCCGTCTGTTCTCTTGTCCACAAAATTTCTTGTCCGAACGTTTTTCTTGTCTGTTCGATTTGTTCTCCGTCTGTTCTCTTGTCCATAAAATTTCTTGTCCGAACGTTTTTCTTGTCTGTTCGTTTTGTTGTCCGTCTGTTCTCTTGTCCATAAAATTTCTTGTCCGAATCGTTTTTCTTGTCTGTTCGTTTTGTTAGCCGTCTGTTCTCTTGTCCACAAAATTTCTTGTCTGAACGTTTTTCTTGTCTGTTCTTTTTGTTCTTCGTCTGTTTTCTTGTCCACAAAATTTCTCGTGTCCAAAAAAATTCTTGTCCGAACGTTTTTCTTGTCTGTTCTTTTTGTTCTCCGTCTGTTCTCTTGTCCAAAAAATTTCTTGTCCGAACGTTTTTCTTGTCTGTTCGTTTTGTTCTCCGTCTGTTCTCTTGTCCAAAAAATTTCTTGTCCGAACGTTTTTCTTGTCTGTTCGTTTTGTTCTCCGTCTGTTCTCTTGTCCACAAAATTTCTTGTCCGAACATTTTCCGTGTCTGTTCTTTTTGTTCTCCGTCTGTTCTCTTGTCCACAAAATTTCTTGTCCGAACGTTTTTCTTGTCTGTTCGTTTTGTTGTCCGTCTGTTCTCTTGTCCATAAAATTTCTTGTCCGAACGTTTTTCTTGTCTGTTCGTTTTGTTAGCCGTCTGTGCTCTTGTCCACAAAATTTCTTGTCTGAACGTTTTTCTTGTCTGTTCTTTTTGTTCTCCGTCTGTTCTCTTGTCCACAAACTTTCTTATCAAAACGTTTTTCTTGTCTGTTTGTTTTGTTCTCCGTCTGTTCTCTTGTCGAAAAACTTTCTTATCCGAAAGTTTTTCTTGTCTGTTCGTTTTGTTCTTCGTCTGTTTTCTTATCCACAAAATTTCTTGTCCGAAAGTTTTTCTTGTCTGTTCGTTCTGTTCTCCGTCTGTTCTCTTGTCCACATAATTTCTTGTCCGAACGTTTTTCTTGTCTGCTCGTTTTGTTCTACGTCTGTCCTCTTGTCCACAAAATTTCTTGTCCGAACGTTTTTCATGTCTGTTCGTATTGTTCTCCGTCTGTTCTCTTGTCCACAAAATTTGTTGTCCGAACGTTTTTCTGTTCGTATTGTTCTCCGTCTGCTCTCTTGTCCACAAAATTTCTTGTCCGAACGTTTTTCTTCTCTGTTCGTTTTGTTCGCCGTCTGTTCTCTTGTTCACAAAATCTCTTGTCCAAACGTCTTTCTTGTCTGTTCGCTTTTTTCTCCGTCTGTTCTCTTGTCCACAAGATTTCTTGCCCGAACGTTTTTCTTGTCTGTTCGTTTTGTTCTCCGTCTGTTCTCTTGTCCAAATAATTTCTTGTACGAACGTTTTTCTTGTCTGTTCTTTTTGTTCTCCGTCTGTTCTCTTGTCCACAAAATTTCTTGTCCGAACGTTTTTCTTGTCTGTTCGTTTTGTTCTCCGTCTGTTCTCTTGTCCATAGAATTTCTTGTCCGAACGTTTTTCTTGTCTGTTCGTTTTGTTCTCCGTTTGTTCTCTTGTCCACAAGATTTCTTGCCCGAACGTTTTTCTTGTCTGTTCGTTTTGTTCTCCGTCTGTTCTCTTGTCCATAAAGTTTCTTGTCCGAACGTTTTTCTTGTCTGTTCGTTTTGTTCTCCGTTTGTTCTCTTGTCCATAAAATTTCTTGTCCGAACGTTTTTCTTGTCTGTTCGTTTTGTCTCCGTCTGTTCTCTTGTCCAAAAAATTTCTTGTCCGAACGTTTTTCTTGTCTGTTCGTTTTGTTCTCCGTCTGTTCTCTTGTCCACAAAATTTCTTGTCCGAACATTTTCCTTGTCTGTTCTTTTTGTTCTCCGTCTGTTCTCTTGTCCACAAAATTTCTTGTCCGAACGTTTTTCTTGTCTGTTCGTTTTGTTGTCCGTCTGTTCTCTTGTCCATAAAATTTCTTGTCCGAACATTTTTCTTGTCTGTTCATTTTGTTAGCCGTCTGTTCTCTTGTCCACAAAATTTCTTGTCTGAACGTTTTTCTTGTCTGTTCTTTTTGTTCTTCGTCTGTTCTCTTGTCCACAAAATTTCTCGTGTCCAAAAAAAATCTTGTCCGAACGTTTTTCTTGTCTGTTCTTTTTGTTCTCCGTCTGTTCTCTTGTCCAAAAAATTTCTTGTCCGACCGTTTTTCTTGTCTGTTCGTTTTGTTCTCCCTCTGTTCTCTTGTCCATAAAATTTCTTGTCCGAACGTTTTTCTTGTCTGTTCGTTTTGTTCTCCGTCTGTTCTCTTGTCCATAAAATTTCTTGTCCGAACATTTTTCTTGTCTGTTCGTTTTGTTCTCCGTCTGTTCTCGTGTCCAAAAAAATTCTTGTCCGAACGTTTCTCTTGTCTGTTCTTTTTGTTCTCCGTCTGTTCTCTTGTCCAAAAAATTTCTTGTCCGAGCGTTTTTCTTGTCTGTTCGTTTTGTTCTCTGTCTGTTCTCTTGTCCATAAAATTTCTTGTCCGAACGTTTTTCTTGTCTGTTCCTTTTGTTCTCCGTCTGTTCTCTTGACCACAAAATTTCTTGTGCGAACATTTTTTTGTCTGTCCGTTTTGTTCTCCGTCTGTTCTCGTGTCCAAAAAAATTCTTGTCCGAACGTTTTTCTTGTCTGTTCTTTTTGTTTTCCGTCTGTTCTCTTGTCCACCAAATTTCTTGTCCGAACGTTTTTCTTGTCTGTTCGTTTTGTTCTCCGTCTGTTCTCTTGTCCATAAAATTTCTTGTCTGAACGTTTTTCTTGACTGTTCGTTTTGTTCTCCGTCTGTTCTCTTGTCCATAAAATTTCTTGTCCGAACGTTTTTCTTGTCTGTTCGTTTTGTTCTCCGTCTGTTCTCTTGTCCATAAAATTTCTTGTCCGAACATTTTTCTTGTCTGTTCGTTTTGTTCTCCGTCTGTTCTCGTGTCCAAAAAAATTTTTGTCCGAACGATTTTATTGTCTGTTCTTTTTGTTCTCCGTCTGTTCTCTTGTCCAAAAAATTACTTGTCCGAACGTTTTTTTTGTCTGTTCGTTTTGTTCTCCGTCTGTTCTCTTGTCCATAAAATTTCTTGTCCGAACGTTTTTCTTGTCTGTTCGTTTTGTTCTCCGTCTGTTCTCTTGTCCAAAAAATTTCTTGTCCGAACGTTTTTCTTGTCTGTTCGTTTTGTTCTCCGTCTGTTCTCTTGTCCACAAAATTTCTTGTCCGAACATTTTCCTTGTCTGTTCTTTTTGTTCTCCGTCTGTTCTCTTGTCCACAAAATTTCTTGTCCGAACGTTTTTCTTGTCTGTTCGTTTTGTTGTCCGTCTGTTCTCTTGTCCATAAAATTTCTTGTCCGAACGTTTTTCTTGTCTGTTCGTTTTGTTAGCCGTCTGTTCTCTTGTCCACAAAATTTCTTGTCTGAACGTTTTTCTTGTCTGTTCTTTTTGTTCTCCGTCTGTTCTCTTGTCGAAAAACTTTCTTATCCGAAAGTTTTTTTTGTCTGTTCGTTTTGTTCTTCGTCTGTTTTCTTATCCACAAAATTTCTTGTCCGAAAGTTTTTCTTGTCTGTTCGTTCTGTTCTCCGTCTGTTCTCTTGTCCACATAATTTCTTGTCCGAACGTTTTTCTTGTCTGCTCGTTTTGTTCTACGTCTGTCCTCTTGTCCACAAAATTTCTTGTCCGAACGTTTTTCATGTCTGTTCGTATTGTTCTCCGTCTGTTCTCTTGTCCACAAAATTTCTTGTCCGAACGTTTTTCTTGTCTGTTGGTTTTGTTCTCCGTCTGTTCTCTTGTCCAAAAAATTTCTTGGCCGAACTTTTTTCTTGTCTGTACGTTTTGTTCTCCGTCTGTTCGCTTGTCCACAAAATTCTTGTCCGAACGTTTTTCTTGTCTGTTCGTTTTGTTCTCCGTCTGTTCTCTGGTCCACAAAATTTGTTGTCCGAACGTTTTTCTGTTCGTATTGTTCTCCGTCTGCTCTCTTGTCCACAAAATTTCTTGTCCGAACGTTTTTCTTCTCTGTTCGTTTTGTTCGCCGTCTGTTCTCTTGTTCACAAAATCTCTTGTCCAAACGTCTTTCTTGTCTGTTCGCTTTTTTCTCCGTCTGTTCTCTTGTCCACAAGATTTCTTGCCCGAACGTTTTTCTTGTCTGTTCGTTTTGTTCTCCGTCTGTTCTCTTGTCCAAATAATTTCTTGTACGAACGTTTTTCTTGTCTGTTCTTTTTGTTCTCCGTCTGTTCTCTTGTCCACAAAATTTCTTGTCCGAACGTTTTTCTTGTCTGTTCGTTTTGTTCTCCGTCTGTTCTCTTGTCCATAGAATTTCTTGTCCGAACGATTTTCTTGTCTGTTCGTTTTGTTCTCCGTTTGTTCTCTTGTCCACAAGATTTCTTGCCCGAACGTTTTTCTTGTCTGTTCGTTTTGTTCTGCGTCTGTTCTCTTGTCCACAAAATTTCTTGTCCGAACATTTTCCTTGTCTGTTCTTTTTGTTCTCCGTCTGTTCTCTTGTCCACAAAATTTCTTGTCCGAACGTTTTTCTTGTCTGTTCTTTTTGTTCTCTTTCTGTTCTCTTGTCCACAAAATTTCTTGTCCGAACGTTTTTCTTGTCTGTTCATTTTGTTCTCCGTCTGTTCTCTTGTCCACAAAATTTCTGGTCCGAACGTTTTTCTTGTCTGTTCGTTTTGTTGTCCGTCTGTTTTCTTGTCCATAAAATTTCTTGTCCGAACGTTTTTCTTATCTGTTCGTTTTGTTAGCCGTCTGTTCTCTTGTCCACAAAATTTCTTGTCTGAACGTTTTTCTTGTCTGTTCTTTTTGTTCTCCGTCTGTTCTCTTGTCCACAAACTTTCTTATCCGAACGTTTTTCTTGTCTGTTTGTTTTGTTCTCCGTCTGTTCTCTTGTCGAAAAACTTTCTTATCCGAAAGTTTTTCTTGTCTGTTCGTTTTGTTCTTCGTCTGTTTTCTTGTCCACAAAATTTCTTGTCCGAACGTGTTTCTTGTTTGTTCGTCTTGTTCTCCGTCTGTTCTCCTGTCCATAAAATTTCTTGTCCGAACGTTTTTCTTGTCTGTTCGTTCTGTTCTCCGTCTGTTCTCTTGTCCACATAATTTCTAGTCCGAACGTTTTTCTTGTCTGTTGGTTTTGTTCACCGTCTGTTCTCTTGTCCACAAAATTTCTTGTCCGAACGTGTTTCTTGTTTGTTCGTCTTGTTCTCCGTCTGTTCTCCTGTCCATAAAATTTCTTGTCCTAACGTTTTTCTTGTCTGTTCGTTTTGTTCTCCGTCTGTTCTCTTGTCCACAAAATTTTTTGCCCGAACGTTTTTCTTGTCTGTACGTTTTGTTCTCCGTCTGTTCTCTTGTCCAGAAAATTCTTGTCCGAACGTTTTTCTTGTCTGTTCGTTTTGTTCTCTGTCTGTTCTCTTGTCCACAAAATTTCTTGTCCGAACGTTTTTCTGTTCGTATAGTTCTCCGTCCGTTCTCTTGTCCACAAAATTTCTTGTCCGAACGTTTTTCTTCTCTGTTCGTTTTGTTCGCTGTCTGTTCTCTTGTCCACAAAATCTCTTGTCCAAACGTCTTTCTTGTCTGTTCGCTTTTTTCTCCGTCTGTTCTCTTGTCCACAAGATTTCTTGCCCGAACGTTTTTCTTGTCTGTTCGTTTTGCTCTCCGTCTGTTCTCTTGTCCAAATAATTTCTTGTACGAACGTTTTTCTTGTCTGTTCGTTTTGTTCTCCGTCTGTTCTCTCGTCCACAAAATCTCTTTTCCGAACGTTTTTCTTTTCTGTTCCTGTTGTTCTCCGTCTGTTCTCTTGTCCACAAAATCTCTTTTCCGAACGTTTTTCTTGTCTGTACGTTTTGATCTCCGTCTGTGCTCGTGTCCACAAAATTTCTTGTCCGAACGTTTTTCTTGCCTGTTCGTTTTGTTCTCCGTCTGTTCTCTTGTCCACATAATTTCTTGTCCGAACGTATTTCTTGTCTGTTCCTTTTGTTCTCCGTCTGTTCTCTTGTCCACAAATTTTTTTGTCCAATCGTCTTTCTTGTCTGTTCCTTTTCTCCTCTTTCTGTTCTCTTGTCCTCAGAATTTCTTGTCCAAACGTTTTTCTTGTCTGTTCGTTTTGTTCTCCGTCTGTTCTCTTGTCCACAAACATTCTTATCCGTACGTTTTGCGTGTCTGTTCGTTTTGTTCTCCGTCTGTTCTCTTGTCCACAAAATTTCTTGTCCGAACGTTTTTCTTGTCTGTTCGTTTTGTTCTCCGTCTGTTCTCTTGTCCACAAAATTTCTTGTCCGAACGTTTTTCTTGTCTGTTCGTCTTGTTCTCCGTCCGTTTTCTTGTCCACAAAATTTCTTGTCCAAACGTTTTTCTTGTCTGTTCTCTTGTCTACATAATTTCTTGTCCGAACGTCTTTCTTGTCTGTTCGCTTTTTTCTCCGTCTGTTCTCTTGTCCACAAGATTTCTTGCCCGAACGTTTTTCTTGTCTGTTCGTTTTGCTCTCCGTCTGTTCTCTTGTCCAAATAATTTCTTGTACGAACGTTTTTCTTGTCTGTTCGTTTTGTTCTCCGTCTGTTCTCTCGTCCACAAAATCTCTTTTCCAATCGTCTTTCTTGTCTGTTCCTTTTCTCCTCTTTCTGTTCTCTTGTCCTCAGAATTTCTTGTCCAACGTTTTTCTTGTCTGTTCGTTTTGTTCTCCGTCTGTTCTCTTGTCCACAAACTTTCTTATCCGAACGTTTTGCTTGTCTGTTCGTTTTGTTCTCCGTCTGTTCTCTTGTCCACAAAATTTCTTGTCCGAACGTTTTTCTTGTCTGTTCGTTTTCTTCTCCGTCTGTTCTCTTGTCCACAAAATTTCTTGTCCGAACGTTTTTCTTGTCTGTTCGTCTTGTTCTCCGTCTGTTTTCTTGTCCACAAAATTTCTTGTCCAAACGTTTTTCTTGTCTGTTCGTTTTGTTCTCCGTCTGTTCTCTTGTCCACATAATTTCTTGTCCGAAGGTTTTTCTCTTCTGTTCGTTTTGTTCTCCGTCTGTTCTCTTGTCCACAAAATTTCTTGTCGGAACATTTTTCTTGTCTGTTGGTTTTGTTTTCCGTCTGTTCTCTTGTCCACAAAATTTCTTTTCCGAACGTTTTTCTTGTCTGTTCGTCTTGTTCTCCGTCTGTTTTCTTGTCCACAAAATTTCTTGTCCAAACGTTTTTCTTGTCTGTTCGTTTTGTTCTCCGTCTGTTCTCTTGTCCACAAAATTTCTTGTCCGAACGTTTTTCTGTTCGTATTGTTCTCCGTCTGTTCTCTTGTCCACAAAATTTCTTGTCCGAACGTTTTTCTTCTCTGTTCGTTTTGTTCGCCGTCTGTTCTCTTGTCCACAAAATCTCTTGTCCAAACGTCTTTCTTGTCTGTTCGCTTTTTCTCCGTCTGTTCTCTTGTCCACAAGATTTCTTGTCCGAACGTTTTTCTTGAATGTTCATTTTGTTCTCCGTCTGTTCTCTTGTCCACAAAATTTCTTGTCCGAACGTTTTTCTTCTCTGTTCGTTTTGTTCGCCGTCTGTTCTCTTGTCCACAAAATCTCTTGTCCAAACGTCTTTCTTGTCTGTTCGCTTTTTCTCCGTCTGTTCTCTTGTCCACAAGATTTCTTGTCCGAACGTTTTTCTTGAATGTTCGTTTTGTTCTACGTCTGTTCTCTTGTCTACAAACTTTCTTGTGAAAGTTTTTCTTGTCTGTTCGTTTTGTTCTCCGCCTGTTCTCTTGTCCACAAAATTTCTTGTCCGAACGTTTTTTTTCTCTATTCGTTTTGTTCGCCGTCTGTTCTCTTGTCCACAAAATCTCTTGTCCTAACGTCTTTCTTGTCTGTTCGCTTTTTTCTCCGTCTGTTCTCTTGTCCACAAAATTTCTTTTCCGAACGTTTTTCTTTTCTGTTCCTGTTGTTCTCCGTCTGTTCTCTTGTCCACAAAATCTCTTTTCCGAACGTTTTTCTTTTCTGTTCCTGTTGTTCTCCGTCTGTTCTCTTGTCCACAAAATCTCTTTTCCGAACGTTTTTCTTGTCTGTACGTTTTGATCTCCGTCTGTGCTCGTGTCCACAAATTTTTTTGTCCGAACGTTTTCCTTGCCAGTTCGTTTTGTTTACCGTCTGTTCCCTTGTCCAGAATATTTCATGACCGAACGTCTTTCTTGTCTGTTCGTTTTGTTCTCCGTCTGTTCTCTTGTCCACAAAAATTCTTGTCCGAACGTTATTCTTGTCTGTTCGTTTTGTTCTCCGTCTGTTCTCTTGTCCACATAATTTCGTGTCCGTACGATTTTCTTGTCTGTTCGTTTTGTTCTCCGTCTATTCTCTTGTCCACAAAATTTCTTTTCCGAACGTTTTTCTTGTCTGTTCGTTTCGTTATCCGTCTGTCCTCTTGTCCACAAAATTTCTTGTCCGAAAGTTTTTCTTGTCTGTTCGTTTTGTTCTCCGTCAGTTCTCTTGTCCACAAACTTTATTGTCCGAATGTTTTTCTTGTCTGTTCGTTTTGTTCTCCGTCTGTTCTCTTGTCCACAAAATTTCTTGTCCGAACGTTTTTCTTGTCTGTTCGTTTTGTTCTCCGTCTGTTCTCTTGTCTACATAATTTCTTGTCCGAACGTTTTTCTTGTCTGTTCGTTTTGTTCTCCGTCTGTTCTCTTGTCCACATAATTTCTTGTCCGAACGTATTTCTTGTCTGTTCCTTTTGTTCTCCGTCTGTTCTCTGGTCCACAAAATTTCTTGTCGGAACATTTTTCTTGTCTGTTGGTTTTGTTCTCCGTCTGTTCTCTTGTCCACAAAATTTCTTTTCCGAACGTTTTTCTTGCCTGTTCGTTTTGTTCTCCGTCTGTTCTCTTGTCCACATAATTTCTTGTCCGAACGTATTTCTTGTCTGTTCCTTTTGTTCTCCGTCTGTTCTCTTGTCCACAAATTTTTTTGTCCAATCGTCTTTCTTGTCTGTTCCTTTTCTCCTCTTTCTGTTCTCTTGTCCTCAGAATTTCTTGTCCAAACGTTTTTCTTGTCTGTTCGTTTTGTTCTCCGTCTGTTCTCTTGTCCACAAACTTTCTTATCCGAATGTTTTGCTTGTCTGTTCCTTTTGTTCCCCGTCTGTTCTCTTGTCCACAAAATTTCTTGTCCGAACGTTTTTCTTATCTGTTCGTTTTGTTCTCCGTCTGTTCTCTTGTCCATAAAATTTCTTGTCCGAAAGTTTTTCTTGTCTGTTCGTTTTGTTCTCCGTCTGTTCTCTTGTCCACAAAATTTCTTGTCCGAACATTTTTCTTGTCTGTTCGTTTTGTTCTCCGTCTGTTCTCTTGTACACAAAATTTCTTGTCCGAACGTTTTTCTTGTCTGTTCGATTTGTTCTCCATCTGTTCTCTTGTCCACAAAATTTCTTGTACGAACGTTTTTCTTGTCTGTTTTTCTTGTTCTCCGTCTGTTCTTTCGTCCACAAAATTTCTTGTCCGAACGTTTTTCTTGTCTGTTCGTCTTGTTCTCCGTCTGTTCTCTTGTCCACAAAATTCCTTGTTTGTTCATTTTGTTCTCCGTCTGTTCTCTTGTCCACAAAATTTCTTGTCCGAACGTTTTTCTTCTCTGTTCGTTTTGTTCTCCGTCTGTTCTCTTGTCCACAAAATTTCTTGTCCGAACGTTTTTCTTGCCAGTTCGTTTTGTTTACCGTCTGTTCTCTTGTCCAAAAAAATTCTTGTCCGAACGTTTTCCTTGTCTGTTCGTTTTGTTCTTCGTCTGTTCTCTTGTCCAGAATATTTCATGACCGAACGTCTGTCTTGTCTGTTCGTTTTGTTCTCCGTCTGTTCTCTTGTCCACAAAATTTCTTGTCCGAACGTTTTTCTTGTCTGTTCGTCTTGTTCTCCTTCTGTTTTCTTGTCCACAAAAATTCTTGTCCGAACGTTTTTCTTGTCTGTTCGTTTTGTTCTCCGTCAGTTCTCTTGTCCACAAACTTTATTGTCCGAATGTTTTTCTTGTCTGTTCGTTTTGTTCTCCGTCTGTTCTCTTGTCCACAAAATTTCTTGTCCGAACGTTTTTCTTGTCTGTTCGTTTTGTTCTCCGTCTGTTCTCTTGTCTACATAATTTCTTGTCCGAACGTTTTTCTTGTCCGTTCGTTTTGTTCTCCGTCTGTTCTCTTGTCTACATAATTTCTTGTCCGAACGTTTTTCTTGTCTGTTCGTTTTGTACTACGTCTGTTCTCTTGTCCACAAATTTTCTTGTCCGAACGTTTTTCTCTTCTGTTAGTTTTGTTCTCCGTCTGTTCTCATGTCCACAAAATTTCTTGTCGGAACATTTTTCTTGTCTGTTGGTTTTGTTCTCCGTCTGTTCTCTTGTCCACAAAATTTCTTTTCCGAACGTTTTTCTTGTCTGTTCGTCTTGTTCTCCGTCTGTTTTCTTGTCCACAAAATTTCTTGTCCATACATTTTTCTTGTCTGTTCGTTTTGTTCTCCGTCTGTTCTCGTGTCCAAAAAAATTCTTGTCCGAACGTTTTTCTTGTCTGTTCTTTTTGTTCTCCGTCTGTTCTCTAGTCCAAAAAATTTCTTGTCCGAACGTTTTTCTTGTCTGTTCGTTTTGTTCTCCGTCTGTTCTCTTGTCCATAAAATTTCTTGTCCGAACGTTTTTCTTGTCTGTTCGTTTTGTTCTCCGTCTGTTCTCTTGTCTACATAATTTCTTGTCCGAACGTTTTTCTTGTCTGTTCGTTTTGTTCTCCGTCTGTTCTCGTGTCCAAAAAAATTCTTGTCCGAACGTTTTTCTTGTCTGTTCTTTTTGTTCTCCGTCTGTTCTCTAGTCCAAAAAATTTCTTGTCCGAACGTTTATCTTGTCTGTTCGTTTTGTTCTCCGTCTGTTCTCTTGTCCATAAAATTTCTTGTCCGAACGTTTTTCTTGTCTGTTCGTTTTGTTCTCCGTCTGTTCTCTTGTCTACATAATTTCTTGTCCGAACGTTTTTCTTGTCTGTTCGTTTTGTTCTCCGTCTGTTCTCTTGTCCACAAAATTTCTTGTCCGAACGTTTTTCTTGTCTGTTCGTTTTGTTCTCCGTCTGTTCTCTTGTCTACATAATTTCTTGTCCGAACGTTTTTCTTGTCTGTTCGTTTTGTTCTCCGTCTGTTCTCTTGTCTACATAATTTCTTGTCCGAACGTTTTTCTTGTCTGTTCGTCTTGTTCGCCGTCTGTTCTCTTGTCCACAAAATTCCTTGTTTGTTCGTTTTGTTCTCCGTCTGTTCTCTTGTCCACAAAATTTCTTGTCGGAACATTTTTCTTGTCTGTTGGTTTTGTTCTCCGTCTGTTCTCTTGTCCAAAAAATTTCTTGTCCTAACGTTTTTCTTGTCTGTTCTTTTTGTTCTCCGTCTGTTCTCTAGTCCAAAAAATTTCTTGTCCGAACGTTTTTCTTATCTGTTCGTTTTGTTCTCCGTCTGTTCTCTTGTCCACAAAATTTCTTGTCCGAACATTTTTCTTGTCTGTTCGATTTGTTCTCCGTCTGTTCTCGTGTCCAAAAAAATTCTTGTCCGAACGTTTTTCTTGTCTGTTCTTTTTGTTCTCCGTCTGTTCTCTAGTCCAAAAAATTTCTTGTCCGAACGTTTTTCTTGTCTGTTCGTTTTGTTCTCCGTCTGTTCTCTTGTCCATAAAATTTCTTGTCCGAACGTTTTTCTTGTCTGTTCGTTTTGTTCTCCGTCTGTTCTCGAGTCAATAAAATTTCTTGTCCGAACGTTTTTCTTTTCTGTTCGTTTTGTTCTCCGTCTGTTCTCTTGTCCATAAAATTTCTTGTCCGAACGTTTTTCTTGTCTGTTCGTTTTGTTCTCCGTCTGTTCTCTTGACCACAACATTTCTTGTCCGAACATTTTTTTTGTCCGTTCGTTTTGTTCTCCGTCTGTTCTCGTGTCCAAAAAAATTCTTGTCCGAACGTTTTTCTTGTCTGTTCTTTTTGTTCTCCGTCTGTTCTCTTGTCCACAAAATTTCTTGTCCGAACGTTTTTCTTGTCTGTTCTCTTGTCCATAAAATTTCTTGTCCGAACGTTTTTCTTGTCTGTTCGTTTTGTTCTCCGTCTGTTCTCTTGACCACAAAATTCCTTGTCCGAAAATTTTTCTTGTCTGTTCGTTTTGTTCTCCGTCTGTTCTCGTGTCCAAAAAAATTCTTGACCGAACGTTTTTCTTGTCTGTTCTATTTGTTCTCCGTCTGTTCTCTTGTCCACAAAATTTCTTGTCCGAACGTTTTTCTTGTCTGTTCTTTTTTTTTCTCCGTCTGTTCTCTTGTCCACAAAATTTCTTGTCCGAACGTTTTTCTTGTATGTTCGTGTTGTTCTCCGTCTGTTCTCTTGTCCATAAAATTTCTTGTCCGAACGTTTTTCTTGTCTGTTCGTTTTGTTCTCCGTCTGTTCTCTTGTCCATAAAATTTCTTGTCCGAACGTTTTTCTCGTCTGTTCGTTTTGTTCTTCGTCTGTTTTCTTGTCCACAAAATTTCTTGTCCGAAAGTTTTTCTTGTCTGTTCGTTCTGTTCTCCGTCTGTTCTCTTGTCCACATAATTTCTTGTCCGAACGTGTTTCTGTTCGTATTGTTCTCCGTCTGTTCTCCTGTCCACAAAATTTCTTGTCCGAACGTTTTTCTTGTCTGTTCTTTTTTTTTCTCCGTCTGTTCTCTTGTCCACAAAATTTCTTGTCCGAACGTTTTTCTTGTTTGTTCGTTTTGTTCTCCGTCTGTTCTCTTGTCCATAAAATTTCTTGTCTGAACGTTTTTCTTGTCTGTTCTTTTTGTTCTCCGTCTGTTCTCTTGTCCAAAAAATTTCTTGTCCGAACGTTTTTCTTGTCTGTTCTATTTGTTCTCCGTCTGTTCTCTTGTCCACAAAATTTCTTGTCCGAACGTTTTTCTTGTCTGTTCTTTTTTTTTCTCCGTCTGTTCTCTTGTCCACAAAATTTCTTGTCCGAACGTTTTTCTTGTATGTTCGTTTTGTTCTCCGTCTGTTCTCTTGTCCATAAAATTTCTTGTCCGAACGTTTTTCTTGTCTGTTCGTTTTGTTAGCCGTCTGTTCTCTTGTCCACAAAATTTCTTGTCTGAACGTTTTTCTTGTCTGTTCTTTTTGTTCTCCGTCTGTTCTCTTGTCCACAAACTTTCTTATCCGAACGTTCTTCTTGTCTGTTTGTTTTGTTCTCCGTCTGTTCTCTTGTCGAAAAACTTTCTTATCCGAAAGTTTTTCTTGTCTGTTCGTTTTGTTCTTCGTCTGTTTTCTTGTCCACAAAATTTCTTGTCCGAAAGTTTTTCTTGTCTGTTCGTTCTGTTCTCCGTCTGTTCTCTTGTCCACATAATTTCTTGTCCAAACGTGTTTCTGTTCGTATTGTTCTACGTCTGTTCTCCTGTCCACAAAATTTCTTGTCCGAACGTTTTTCTTGTCTGTTCGTTTTGTTCTCCGTCTGTTCTCTTGTCCATAAATTTTCTTGTCCGAACGTTTTTCTTGTCTGTTCTTTTTGTTCTCCGTCTGTTCTCTTGTCCAAAAAATTTCTTGTCCGAACGTTTTTCTTGTCTGTTCGTTTTGTTCTCCGTCTGTTCTCTTGTCCATAAAATTTCTTGTCCGAACATTTTTCTTGTCTGTTCGATTTGTTCTCCGTCTGTTCTCGTGTCCAAAAAAATTCTTGTCCGAACGTTTTTCTTGTCTGTTCTTTTTGTTCTCCGTCTGTTCTCTTGTCCAACAAATTTCTTGTCCGAACGTTTTTCTTGTCTGTTCTTTTTTTTTCTCCGTCTGTTCTCTTGTCCACAAAATTTCTTGTCCGAACGTTTTTCTTGTCTGTTCGTTTTGTTCTCCGTCTGTTCTCTTGTCCATAAAATTTCTTGTCCGTACGTTTTTCTTGTCTGTTCTTTTTGTTCTCCGTCTGTTCTCTTGTCCAAAAAATTTCTTGTCCGAACGTTTTTCTTGTCTGTTCGTTTTATTCTCCGTCTGTTCTCTTGTCCATAAAATTTCTTGTCCGAACGTTTTTCTTGTCTGTTCGTTTTGTTCTCCGTCTGTTCTCTTGACCACAAAATTTCTTGTAAGAACATTTTTTTTGTCTATTCGTTTTGTTCTCCGTCTGTTCTCGTGTCCAAAAAAATTCTTGTCCGAACGTTTTTCTTGTCTGTTCTTTTTGTTCTCCGTCTGTTCTCTTGTCCACAAAATTTCTTGTCCGAACGTTTTTCTTGTCTGTTCGTTTGGTTCTCCGTCTGTTCTCTTGTCCATAAAATTTCTTGTCCGAACGTTTTTCTTGTCTGTTCGTTTTGTTCTCCGTCTGTTCTCTTGTCCATAAAATTTCTTGTCCGAACGTTTTTCTTGTCTGTTCGTTTTGTTCTCCGTCTGTTCTCTTGTCCATAAAATTTCTTGTCCGAACGTTTTTCTTGTCTGTTCGTTTTGTTCTCCGTCTGTTCTCGTGTCCAAAAAAATTCTTGTCCGAACGTTTTTCTTGTCTGTTCTATTTGTTCTCCGTCTGTTCTCTTGTCCGAAAGTTTTTCTTGTCTGTTCGTTCTGTTCTCCGTCTGTTCTCTTGTCCACATAATTTATTGTCCGAACGTTTTTCTGTTCGTATTGTTCTCCGTCTGTTCTCTTGTCCACAAAATTTCTTGTCCGAACCTTTTTCTTCTTTGTTCGTTTTGTTCTCCGTCTGTTCTCGTGTCCAAAAAAATTCTTGTCTGAACGTTTATCTTGTCTGCTCGTTTTGTTCTCCGTCTGTTCTCTTGTACTCAAAATTTCTTGTCCGAACGTTTTTCTTGTCCGTTCGTTTTGTTCTCCGTCTGTTCTCTTGTCCACAAAATTTCTTGTGTGAACGTTTTTCTTATCTGTTCGTTTTGTTCTCTGACTGTTCTCTTGTCTACAAAATTTCTTGTCCGAACGTTTTTCTTGTCTGTTCGTTTTGTTCTCCGTCTGTTCTCTTGTCCATAAAATTTCTTGTGTGAACGTTTTTCTTATCTGTTCGTTTTGTTCTCTGACTGTTCTCTTGTCTACAAAATTTCTTGTCCGAACGTTTTTCTTGTCTGTTCGTTTTGTTCTACGTCTGTTCTCTTGTCCACAAAATTTCTTGCCCGAACGTTTTTCTTGTCTGTTGGTATTGTTCTCCGTCTGTTCTCTTGTCCACAAAATTTCTTGTCCGAAAGTTTTTCTTGTCTGTTCGTTTTGTTCTACGTCTGTTCTCTTGTCCACAAAATTTCTTGTCCGAACGTTTTTCTTGTCTGTTCGTATTGTTTTCCGTCTGTTCTCTTGTCGACAAAATTTCTTGTCCGAACGTTTTTCTTGTCTGTTGGTTTTGTTCTCCGTCTGTTCTCTTGTCCACAAAATTTCTTTTCCGAACGTTTTTCTTGTCTGTTCGTTTTGTTCTCCGTCTGTTCTCTTGTCCACAAAATTTCTTGTCCGAACGTTTTTCTTGTCTGTTCGATTTGTTCTACGTCTGTTCTCTTGTCCACAAAATTTCTTGTCCGAACGTTTTTCATGTCTGTTCGTTTTGTTCTCCGTCTGTTCTCTTGTCCACAAAATTTCTTGTTCGAACGTTTTTATTGTCTGTTCGTTTTGTTCTACGTCTGTTCTCTTGTCCACAAAATTTCTTGTCCGAACGTTTTTCTTGTCTGTTCGTTTTGTCCTCCGTCTGTTCTCTTGTCCACAAAATTTCTTGTCCGAACGTTTTTCTTGTCTGTTCGTTTTGTTCTACGTCTGTTCTCTTGTCCACAAAATTTCTTGTCCGAACGTTTTTCTTGTATGATCGTCTTGTTCTCCGTCTTTTTTCTTGTCCACAAAATTTCTTGTCCGAACGTTTTTCTTGTATGTTCGTTTTGTTCTCCTTCTGTTCTCTTGTCCACAAAATTTCTTGTCCGAACATTTTTCTTGTCTGTTCGTTTTGTTCTCCGTCTGTTCTCGTGTCCAAAAAAATTCTTGTCTGAACGTTTTTCTTGTCTGTTCGTTTTGTTCTCCGTCTGTTCTCCTGTCCATAAAATTTCTTGTCAGAACGTTTTTCTTGTCTGTTCGTTTTGTTCTCCGTCTGTTCTCTTGACCACAAAATTTCTTGTCCGAACATTTTTCTTGTCTGTTCGTTTTGTTCTCCGTCTGTTCTCTTGTCCAAAAAATTTCTTGTCCTAACGTTTTTCTTGTCTGTTCGTTTTGTTCTCCGTTTGTTCTCTTGTCCATAAATTTTCTTGTCCGAACATTTTTCTTGTCTGTTCGTTTTGTTCTCCGTCTGTTCTCGTGTCCAAAAAATTCTTGTCCGAACGTTTTTCTTGTCTGTTCTTTTTGTTCTCCGTCTGTTCTCTTGTCCAAAAAATTTCTTGTCCGAACGTTTTTCTTGTCTGTTCGTTTTGTTCTCCGTCTGTTCTCTTGTCCATAAAATTTCTTGTCCTAACGTTTTTCTTGTCTGTTCTTTTTGTTCTCCGTCTGTTCTCTTGTCCACAAAATTTCTTGTCCGAACGTTTTTCTTGTCTGTTCTTTTTTTTTCTCCGTCTGTTCTCTTGTCCACAAAATTTCTTGTCCGAACGTTTTTCTTGTATGTTCGTTTTGTTCTCCGTCTGTTCTCTTGTCCATAAAATTTCTTGTCCGAACGTTTTTCTTGTCTGTTCGTTTTGTTAGCCGTCTGTTCTCTTGTCCACAAAATTTCTTGTCTGAACGTTTTTCTTGTCTGTACTTTTTGTTCTCCGTCTGTTCTCTTGTCCACAAACTTTCTTATCCGAACGTTCTTCTTGTCTGTTTGTTTTGTTCTCCGTCTGTTCTCTTGTCGAAAAACTTTCTTATCCGAAAGTTTTTCTTGTCTGTTCGTTTTGTTCTTCGTCTGTTTTCTTGTCCACAAAATTTCTTGTCCGAAAGTTTTTCTTGTCTGTTCGTTCTGTTCTCCGTCTGTTCTCTTGTCCACATAATTTCTTGTCCAAACGTGTTTCTGTTCGTATTGTTCTACGTCTGTTCTCCTGTCCACAAAATTTCTTGTCCGAACGTTTTTCTTGTCTGTTCGTTTTGTTCTCCGTCTGTTCTCTTGTCCATAAATTTTCTTGTCCGAACGTTTTTCTTGTCTGTTCTTTTTGTTCTCCGTCTGTTCTCTTGTCCAAAAAATTTCTTGTCCGAACGTTTTTCTTGTCTGTTCGTTTTGTTCTCCGTCTGTTCTCTTGTCCATAAAATTTCTTGTCCGAACATTTTTCTTGTCTGTTCGATTTGTTCTCCGTCTGTTCTCGTGTCCAAAAAAATTCTTGTCCGAACGTTTTTCTTGTCTGTTCTTTTTGTTCTCCGTCTGTTCTCTTGTCCAACAAATTTCTTGTCCGAACGTTTTTCTTGTCTGTTCTTTTTTTTTCTCCGTCTGTTCTCTTGTCCACAAAATTTCTTGTCCGAACGTTTTTCTTGTCTGTTCGTTTTGTTCTCCGTCTGTTCTCTTGTCCATAAAATTTCTTGTCCGTACGTTTTCCTTGTCTGTTCTTTTTGTTCTCCGTCTGTTCTCTTGTCCAAAAAATTTCTTGTCCGAACGTTTTTCTTGTCTGTTCGTTTTATTCTCCGTCTGTTCTCTTGTCCATAAAATTTCTTGTCCGAACGTTTTTCTTGTCTGTTCGTTTTGTTCTCCGTCTGTTCTCTTGTCCATAAAATTTCTTGTCCGAACGTTTTTCTTGTCTGTTCGTTTTGTTCTCCGTCTGTTCTCTTGACCACAAAATTTCTTGTCCGAACATTTTTTTTGTCTGTTCGTTTTGTTCTCCGTCTGTTCTCGTGTCCAAAAAAATTCTTGTCCGAACGTTTTTCATGTCTGTTCTTTTTGTTCTCCGTCTGTTCTCTTGTCCACAAAATTTCTTGTCCGAACGTTTTTCTTGTCTGTTCGTTTGGTTCTCCGTCTGTTCTCTTGTCCATAAAATTTCTTGTCCGAACGTTTTTCTTGTCAGTTCGTTTTGTTCTCCGTCTGTTCTCTTGTCCATAAAATTTCTTGTCCGAACGTTTTTCTTGTCTGTTCGTTTTGTTCTCCGTCTGTTCTCTTGTCCATAAAATTTCTTGTCCGAACGTTTTTCTTGTCTGTTCGTTTTGTTCTCCGTCTGTTCTCGTGTCCAAAAAAATTCTTGTCCGAACGTTTTTCTTGTCTGTTCTATTTGTTCTCCGTCTGTTCTCTTGTCCGAAAGTTTTTCTTGTCTGTTCGTTCTGTTCTCCGTCTGTTCTCTTGTCCACATAATTTATTGTCCGAACGTTTTTCTGTTCGTATTGTTCTCCGTCTGTTCTCTTGTCCACAAAATTTCTTGTCCGAACCTTTTTCTTCATTGTTCGTTTTGTTCTCCGTCTGTTCTCGTGTCCAAAAAAATTCTTGTCTGAACGTTTATCTTGTCTGCTCGTTTTGTTCTCCGTCTGTTCTCTTGTACTCAAAATTTCTTGTCCGAACGTTTTTCTTGTCCGTTCGTTTTGTTCTCCGTCTGTTCTCTTGTCCACAAAATTTCTTGTGTGAACGTTTTTCTTATCTGTTCGTTTTGTTCTCTGACTGTTCTCTTGTCTACAAAATTTCTTGTCCGAACGTTTTTCTTGTCTGTTCGTTTTGTTCTCCGTCTGTTCTCTTGTCCATAAAATTTCTTGTGTGAACGTTTTTCTTATCTGTTCGTTTTGTTCTCTGACTGTTCTCTTGTCTACAAAATTTCTTGTCCGAACGTTTTTCTTGTCTGTTCGTTTTGTTCTACGTCTGTTCTCTTGTCCACAAAATTTCTTGCCCGAACGTTTTTCTTGTCTGTTGGTATTGTTCTCCGTCTGTTCTCTTGTCCACAAAATTTCTTGTCCGAAAGTTTTTCTTGTCTGTTCGTTTTGTTCTACGTCTGTTCTCTTGTCCACAAAATTTCTTGTCCGAACGTTTTTCTTGTCTGTTCGTATTGTTTTCCGTCTGTTCTCTTGTCGACAAAATTTCTTGTCCGAACGTTTTTCTTGTCTGTTGGTTTTGTTCTCCGTCTGTTCTCTTGTCCACAAAATTTCTTTTCCGAACGTTTTTCTTGTCTGTTCGTTTTGTTCTCCGTCTGTTCTCTTGTCCACAAAATTTCTTGTCCGAACGTTTTTCTTGTCTGTTCGATTTGTTCTACGTCTGTTCTCTTGTCCACAAAATTTCTTGTCCGAACGTTTTTCATGTCTGTTCGTTTTGTTCTCCGTCTGTTCTCTTGTCCACAAAATTTCTTGTTCGAACGTTTTTATTGTCTGTTCGTTTTGTTCTACGTCTGTTCTCTTGTCCACAAAATTTCTTGTCCGAACGTTTTTCTTGTCTGTTCGTTTTGTCCTCCGTCTGTTCTCTTGTCCACAAAATTTCTTGTCCGAACGTTTTTCTTGTCTGTTCGTTTTGTTCTACGTCTGTTCTCTTGTCCACAAAATTTCTTGTCCGAACGTTTTTCTTGTATGATCGTCTTGTTCTCCGTCTTTTTTCTTGTCCACAAAATTTCTTGTCCGAACGTTTTTCTTGTATGTTCGTTTTGTTCTCCTTCTGTTCTCTTGTCCACAAAATTTCTTGTCCGAACATTTTTCTTGTCTGTTCGTTTTGTTCTCCGTCTGTTCTCGTGTCCAAAAAAATTCTTGTCTGAACGTTTTTCTTGTCTGTTCGTTTTGTTCTCCGTCTGTTCTCTTGTCCATAAAATTTCTTGTCAGAACGTTTTTCTTGTCTGTTCGTTTTGTTCTCCGTCTGTTCTCTTGACCACAAAATTTCTTGTCCGAACATTTTTCTTGTCTGTTCGTTTTGTTCTCCGTCTGTTCTCTTGTCCAAAAAATTTCTTGTCCTAACGTTTTTCTTGTCTGTTCGTTTTGTTCTCCGTTTGTTCTCTTGTCCATAAATTTTCTTGTCCGAACATTTTTCTTGTCTGTTCGTTTTGTTCTCCGTCTGTTCTCGTGTCCAAAAAATTCTTGTCCGAACGTTTTTCTTGTCTGTTCTTTTTGTTCTCCGTCTGTTCTCTTGTCCAAAAAATTTCTTGTCCGAACGTTTTTCTTGTCTGTTCGTTTTGTTCTCCGTCTGTTCTCTTGTCCATAAAATTTCTTGTCCGAACGTTTTTCTTGTCTGTTCGTTTTGTTCTCCGTCTGTTCTCTTGACCACAAAATTTCTTGTCCGAACATTTTTTTTGTCTGTTCGTTTTGTTCTCCGTCTGTTCTCGTGTCCAAAAAATTCTTGTCCGAACGTTTTTCTTGTCTGTTCTTTTTGTTCTCCGTCTGTTCTCTTGTCCACAAAATTTCTTGTCCGAACGTTTTTCTTGTCTGTTCTCTTGTCCACAAAATTTCTTGTCCGAACGTTTTTCTTGTCTGTTCGTTTTGTTCTCCGTCTGTTCTCTTGACCACAAAATTTCTTGTCCGAACATTTTTCTTGTCTGTTCGTTTTGTTCTCCGTCTGTTCTCGTGTCCAAAAAAATTCTTGTGCAAACGTTTTTCTTGTCTGTTCTATTTGTTCTCCGTCTGTTCTCTTGTCCACAAAATTTCTTGTCCGAACGTTTTTCTTGTCTGTTCTTTTTTTTCTCCGTCTGTTCTCTTGTCCACAAAATTTCTTGTCCGAACGTTTTTCTTGTATGTTCGTTTTGTTCTCCGTCTGTTCTCTTGTCCATAAAATTTCTTGTCCGAACGTTTTTCTTGTCTGTTCGTTTTGTTAGCCGTCTGTTCTCTTGTCCACAAAATTTCTTGTCTGAACGTTTTTCTTGTCTATTCTTTTTGTTCTCCGTCTGTTCTCGTGTCCAAAAAAATTCTTGTGCAAACGTTTTTCTTGTCTGTTCTATTTGTTCTCCGTCTGTTCTCGTGTCCAAAAAAATTCTTGTGCAAACGTTTTTCTTGTCTGTTCTATTTGTTCTCCGTCTGTTCTCTTGTCCACAAAATTTCTTGTCCGAACGTTTTTCTTGTATGTTCGTTTTGTTCTCCGTCTGTTCTCTTGTCCATAAAATTTCTTGTCCTAACGTTTTTCTTGTCTGTTCTATTTGTTCTCCGTCTGTTCTCTTGTCCACAAAATTTCTTGTCCGAACGTTTTTCTTGTCTGTTCTTTTTTTTCTCCGTCTGTTCTCTTGTCCACAAAATTTCTTGTCCGAACGTTTTTCTTGTATGTTCGTTTTGTTCTCCTTCTGTTCTCTTGTCCACAAAATTTCTTGTCCGAACATTTTTCTTGTCTGTTTGTTTTGTTCTCCGTCTGTTCTCTTGTCGAAAAACTTTCTTATCCGAAAGTGTTTCTTGTCTGTTCGTTTTGTTCTTCGTCTGTTTTCTTGTCCACAAAATTTCTTGTCCGAAAGTTTTTCTTGTCTGTTCGTTCTGTTCTCCGTCTGTTCTCTTGTCCACATAATTTCTTGTCCGAACGTTTTTCTGTTCGTATTGTTCTCCGTCTGTTCTCTTGTCCACAAAATTTCTTGTCCGAACGTTTTTCTTGTCTGTTCTTTTTTTTTCTCCGTCTGTTCTCTTGGCCACAAAATTTCTTGTCCGAACGTTTTTCTTGTCTGTTCGTTTTGTTCTCCGTCTGTTCTCTTGTCCATAAAATTTCTTGTCCGAACGTTTTTCTTGTCTGTTCTTTTTGTTCTCCGTCTGTTCTCTTGTCCAAAAAATTTCTTGTCCGAACGTTTTTCTTGTCTGTTCGTTTTGTTCTCCGTCTGTTCTCGTGTCCAAAAAAATTCTTGTCCGAACGTTTTTCTTGTATGTTCTTTTTGTTCTCCGTCTGTTCTCTTGTCCATAAAATTTCTTGTCCGAACGTTTTTCTTGTCTGTTCGTTTTGTTCTCCGTCTGTTCTCTTGTCCATAAAATTTCTTGTCCGAACGTTTTTCTTGTCTGTTCGTTTTGTTCTCCGTCTGTTCTCTTGTCTATAAAATTTCTTGTCCGAAAGTTTTTCTTGTCTGTTCGTTTTGTTCTCCGTCTGTTCTCTTGACCACAAAATTTCTTGTCCGAACATTTTTCTTGTCTGTTCTTTAGTTCTCCGTCTGTTCTCGTGTCCAAAAAAATTCTTGTCCGAACGTTTTTCTTGTCTGTTCTATTTGTTCTCCGTCTGTTCTCTTGTCCACAAAATTTCTTGTCCGAACGTTTTTCTTGTCTGTTCTTTTTTTTTCTTCGTCTGTTCTCTTGTCCACCAACTTTCTTATCCGAACGTTTTTCTTGTCTGTTTGTTTTGTTCTCCGTCTGTTCTCTTGTCGAAAAACTTTCTTATCTGAAAGTTTTTCTTGTCTGTTCGTTTTATTCTTCGTCTGTTTTCTTGTCCACAAAATTTCTTGTCCGAAAGTTTTTCTTGTCTGTTCGTTCTGTTCTCCGTCTGTTCTCTTGTCCACATAATTTCTTGTCCGAACGTTTTTCTGTTCGTATTGTTCTCCGTCTGTTCTCTTGTCCACAAAATTTCTTGTCCGAACCTTTTTCTTCTTTGTTCGTTTTGTTCTCCGTCTGTTCTCTTGTCCACAAAATTTCTTGTCCGAACATTTTTCTTGTCTGTTCGTTTTGTTCTCCGTCTGTTCTCTTGTCCATAAAATTTCTTGTCCGAACGTTTTTCTTGTCTGTTCGTTTTGTTCTCCGTCTGTTCTCTTGTCCATAAAATTTCTTGTCCGAACGTTTTTCTTGTCTGTTCGTTTTGTTCTCCGTCTGTTCTCTTGACCACAAAATTTCTTGTCCGAACATTTTTCTTGTCTGTTCGTTTTGTTCTCCGTCTGTTCTCGTGTCCAAAAAAATTCTTGTCCGAACGTTTTTCTTGTCTGTTCTATTTGTTCTCCGTCTGTTCTCTTGATCCACAAAATTTCTTGTCCGAACGTTTTTCTTGTCTGTTCTTTTTTTTTTTCTCGGTCTGTTCTCTTGTCCACAAAATTTCTTGTCCGAACGTTTTTCTTGTCTGTTCGTTTTGTTCTCCGTCTGTTCTCTTGTCCATAAAATTTCATGTCCGAACGTTTTTCTTGTCTGTTCGTTTTGTTAGCCGTCTGTTCTCTTGTCCACAATATTTCTTGTCTGAACGTTTTTCTTGTCTGTTCTTTTTGTTCTCCGTCTGTTCTCTTGTCCATAAAATTTCATGTCCGAACGTTTTTCTTGTCTGTTCGTTTTGTTAGCCGTCTGTTCTCTTGTCCACAATATTTCTTGTCTGAACGTTTTTCTTGTCTGTTCTTTTTGTTCTTTGTCTGTTCTCTTGTCCACAAACTTTCTTATCCGAACGTTTTTCTTGTCTGTTTGTTTTGTTCTCCGTCTGTTCTCTTGTCAAAAAACTTTCTTATCTGAAAGTTTTTCTTGTCTGTTCGTTTTATTCTTCGTCTGTTTTCTTGTCCACAAAATTTCTTGTCCGAAAGTTTTTCTTGTCTGTTCGTTCTGTTCTCCGTCTGTTCTCTTGTCCACATAATTTCTTGTCCGAACGTTTTTCTGTTCGTATTGTTCTCCGTCTGTTCTCTTGTCCACAAAATTTCTTGTCCGAACCTTTTTCTTCTTTGTCCGTTTTGTTCTCCGTCTGTTCTCTTGACCACAAAATTTCTTGTCCGAACATTTTTCTTGTCTGTTCGTTTTGTTCTCCGTCTGTTCTCTTGTCCATAAAATTTCTTGTCCGAACGTTTTTCTTGTCTGTTCTTTTTGTTCTCCGTCTGTTCTCTTGTCCATAAAATTTCTTGTCCGAACGTTTTTCTTGTCTGTTCGTTTTGTACTCCGTCTGTTCTCTTGTCCATAAAATTTCTTGTCCGAACGTTTTTCTTGTCTGTTCGTTTTGTTCTCCGTCTGTTCTCTTGTCTATAAAATTTCTTGTCCGAACGTTTTTCTTGTCTGTTCGTTTTGTTCTCCGTCTGTTCTCTTGACCACAAAATTTCTTGTCCGAACATTTTTCTTGTCTGTTCGTTTTGTTCTCCGTCCGTTCTCGTGTCCAAAAAAATTCTTGTCCGAACGTTTTTCTTGTCTGCTCGTTTTGTTCTCCGTCTGTTCTCTTGTCCACAAAAATTCTTGTCCGAACGTTTTTCTTGTCCGTTCGTTTTGTTTTCCGTCTGTTCTCTTGTCCATAAAATTTCTTGTGTGAACGTTTTTCTTATCTGTTCGTTTTGTTCTTTGTCTGTTCTCTTGTCCACAAACTTTCTTATCCGAACGTTTTTCTTGTCTGTTCGTTTTGTTTTCCGCCTGTTCTCTTGTCCACATAATTTCTTGTCCGAACGTTTTTCTCTCTGTCTGTTCTCCTTCTGTTTTCTTGTCTACAAAATTTCTTGTTCGAACGTCTTTCTTGCCTGTTCGGTTTTTTCTCCGTCAGTTCTCTTGTGAACAAAATTTCTTGTTTGAACGTTTTTCTTGTCTGTTCGTTTTGTTCTCCGTCTGTACTCTTGTCCACATAATTTCTTGTGCGAACGTTTTTTTCTCCGTCTGTTCTCTTGTCCACAAAATTTCTTGTCCGAATGTTTTTCTTGCCTGCTCGTTTTGTTCTCCGTCTGTTCTCTTGTCCACATAATTTCTTGCCCGAAAGTTTTTCTTGTCTGTTCCTTTTGTTCTCCGTCTGTTCTCTTGTCCACAAATTTTTTTGTCCAATCGTCTTTCTTGTCTGTTCCTTTTCTCCTCTTTCTGTTCTCTTGTCCTCAGAATTTCTTGTCCAAACGTTTTTCTTCTCTTCTTCGTTTTGTTCTCCGTCTGTTCTCTTGTCCACAAAATTTCTTGTCCGAACGTTTTTCTTGTCTGTTCGTTTTGTTCTCCGTCTGTTCTCTTGTCGAAAACAATTCTTGTCCGAAGGTTTTTCTTGTCTGTTCGTTTTGTTAGCCGTCTGTTCTCTTGTACACAAAATTTCTTGTCTGAACATTTTTCTTGTCTGTTCGTTTTGTTCTCCGTCTGTTCTCTTGTCCACAAAATTTCTTGTCCGAACGTTTTTCTTGTCTGTTCGTCTTGTTCTCCATCTGTTTTCTTGTCCACATGATTTCTTGCCCGAACGCATTTCTTGTTTGTTCGTATTGTTCTCCGTCTGTTCTCTTGTCCACAAAATTTCTTGTCCGAACGTTTTTCTTGTCTGTTGGTTTTGTTCTCCGTCTGTTCTCTTGTCCACAAAATTTCTTTTCCGAACGTTTTTCTAGTCTGTTCGTCTTGTTCTCTTGTCCACAAAATTTCTTGTCCGAACGTTTTTCTTGTCTGTTCGTTTTGTTCTCCGTCTGTTCTCTTGTCCACAAAATTTCTTGTCCATACGTTTTTCTTGCCTGTTCGCTTTGTTCTCCGTCCGTTCTCTTGTCCACAAATTTTCTTGTCCGAACGTTTTTCTTGTCTGTTCGTTTTATTCTCCGTCTGGTCTCTTGTCCACAAAATTTCTTGTCCGAACATTTTTCTTGTCTGTTCGTTTTGTTCTCCGTGTGTTCTCTTGTCGACAAAATTTCTTGTCCGAACGTTTTTCTTGTCTGTTCTTTTTTTTCTCCGTCTGTTCTCTTGTCCACAAAATTTCTTGTCCGAACGTTTTTCTTGTATGTTCGTTTTGTTCTCCGTCTGTTCTCTTGTCCATAAAATTTCTTGTCCGAACGTTTTTCTTGTCTGTTCGTTTTGTTAGCCGTCTGTTCTCTTGTCCACAAAATTTCTTGTCTGAACGTTTTTCTTGTCTATTCTTTTTGTTCTCCATCTGTTCTCTTGTCCACCAACTTTCTTATCCGAACGTTCTTCTTGTCTGTTTGTTTTGTTCTCCGTCTGTTCTCTTGTCGAAAAACTTTCTTATCCGAAAGTGTTTCTTGTCTGTTCGTTTTGTTCTTCGTCTGTTTTCTTGTCCACAAAATTTCTTGTCCGAAAGTTTTTCTTGTCTGTTCGTTCTGTTCTCCGTCTGTACTCTTGTCCACATAATTTCTTGTCCGAACGTTTTTCTGTTCGTATTGTTCTCCGTCTGTTCTCTTGTCCACAAAATTTCTTGTCCGAACGTTTTTCTTGTCTGTTCTTTTTTTTCTCCGTCTGTTCTCTTGGCCACAAAATTTCTTGTCCGAACGTTTTTCTTGTCTGTTCGTTTTGTTCTCCGTCTGTTCTCTTGTCCATAAAATTTCTTGTCCGAACGTTTTTCTTGTCTGTTCTTTTTGTTCTCCGTCTGTTCTCTTGTCCAAAAAATTTCTTGTCCGAACGTTTTTCTTGTCTGTTCGTTTTGTTCTCCGTCTGTTCTCGTGTCCAAAAAAATTCTTGTCCGAACGTTTTTCTTGTCTGTTCTTTTTGTTCTCCGTCTGTTCTCTTGTCCATAAAATTTCTTGTCCGAACGTTTTTCTTGTCTGTTCGTTTTGTTCTCCGTCTGTTCTCTTGTCCATAAAATTTCTTGTCCGAACGTTTTTCTTGTCTGTTCGTTTTGTTCTCCGTCTGTTCTCTTGTCTATAAAATTTCTTGTCCGAACGTTTTTCTTGTCTGTTCGTTTTGTTCTCCGTCTGTTCTCTTGACCACAAAATTTCTTGTCCGAACATTTTTCTTGTCTGTTCTTTAGTTCTCCGTCTGTTCTCGTGTCCAAAAAAATTCTTGTCCGAACGTTTTTCTTGTCTGTTCTATTTGTTCTCCGTCTTTTCTCTTGTCCACAAAATTTCTTGTCCGAACGTTTTTCTTGTCTGTTCTTTTTTTTTCTTCGTCTGTTCTCTTGTCCACCAACTTTCTTATCCGAACGTTTTTCTTGTCTGTTTGTTTTGTTCTCCGTCTGTTCTCTTGTCGAAAAACTTTCTTATCTGAAAGTTTTTCTTGTCTGTTCGTTTTATTCTTCGTCTGTTTTCTTGTCCACAAAATTTCTTGTCCGAAAGTTTTTCTTGTCTGTTCGTTCTGTTCTCCGTCTGTTCTCTTGTCCACATAATTTCTTGTCCGAACGTTTTTCTGTTCGTATTGTTCTCCGTCTGTTCTCTTGTCCACAAAATTTCTTGTCCGAACCTTTTTCTTCTTTGTTCGTTTTGTTCTCCGTCTGTTCTCTTGTCCACAAAATTTCTTGTCCGAACATTTTTCTTGTCTGTTCGTTTTGTTCTCCGTCTGTTCTCTTGTCCATAAAATTTCTTGTCCGAACGTTTTTCTTGTCTGTTCGTTTTGTTCTCCGTCTGTTCTCTTGTCCATAAAATTTCTTGTCCGAACGTTTTTCTTGTCTGTTCGTTTTGTTCTCCGTCTGTTCTCTTGACCACAAAATTTCTTGTCCGAACATTTTTCTTGTCTGTTCGTTTTGTTCTCCGTCTGTTCTCGTGTCCAAAAAAATTCTTGTCCGAACGTTTTTCTTGTCTGTTCTATTTGTTCTCCGTCTGTTCTCTTGATCCACAAAATTTCTTGTCCGAACGTTTTTCTTGTCTGTTCTTTTTTTTTTCTCCGTCTGTTCTCTTGTCCACAAAATTTCTTGTCCGAACGTTTTTCTTGTCTGTTCGTTTTGTTCTCCGTCTCTTCTCTTGTCCATAAAATTTCATGTCCGAACGTTTTTCTTGTCTGTTCGTTTTGTTAGCCGTCTGTTCTCTTGTCCACAATATTTCTTGTCTGAACGTTTTTCTTGTCTGTTCTTTTTGTTCTCCGTCTGTTCTCTTGTCCATAAAATTTCATGTCCGAACGTTTTTCTTGTCTGTTCGTTTTGTTAGCCGTCTGTTCTCTTGTCCACAATATTTCTTGTCTGAACGTTTTTCTTGTCTGTTCTTTTTGTTCTTTGTCTGTTCTCTTGTCCACAAACTTTCTTATCCGAACGTTTTTCTTGTCTGTTTGTTTTGTTCTCCGTCTGTTCTCTTGTCAAAAAACTTTCTTATCTGAAAGTTTTTCTTGTCTGTTCGTTTTATTCTTCGTCTGTTTTCTTGTCCACAAAATTTCTTGTCCGAAAGTTTTTCTTGTCTGTTCGTTCTGTTCTCCGTCTGTTCTCTTGTCCACATAATTTCTTGTCCGAACGTTTTTCTGTTCGTATTGTTCTCCGTCTGTTCTCTTGTCCACAACATTTCTTGTCCGAACCTTTTTCTTCTTTGTCCGTTTTGTTCTCCTTCTGTTCTCTTGACCACAAAATTTCTTGTCCGAACATTTTTCTTGTCTGTTCGTTTTGTTCTCCGTCTGTTCTCTTGTCCATAAAATTTCTTGTCCGAACGTTTTTCTTGTCTGTTCTTTTTGTTCTCCGTCTGTTCTCTTGTCCATAAAATTTCTTGTCCGAACGTTTTTCTTGTCTGTTCGTTTTGTACTCCGTCTGTTCTCTTGTCCATAAAATTTCTTGTCCGAACGTTTTTCTTGTCTGTTCGTTTTGTTCTCCGTCTGTTCTCTTGTCTATAAAATTTCTTGTCCGAACGTTTTTCTTGTCTGTTCGTTTTGTTCTCCGTCTGTTCTCTTGACCACAAAATTTCTTGTCCGAACATTTTTCTTGTCTGTTCGTTTTGTTCTCCGTCCGTTCTCGTGTCCAAAAAAATTCTTGTCCGAACGTTTTTCTTGTCTGCTCGTTTTGTTCTCCGTCTGTTCTCTTGTCCACAAAAATTCTTGTCCGAACGTTTTTCTTGTCCGTTCGTTTTGTTTTCCGTCTGTTCTCTTGTCCATAAAATTTCTTGTGTGAACGTTTTTCTTATCTGTTCGTTTTGTTCTTTGTCTGTTCTCTTGTCCACAAACTTTCTTATCCGAACGTTTTTCTTGTCTGTTCGTTTTGTTTTCCGCCTGTTCTCTTGTCCACATAATTTCTTGTCCGAACGTTTTTCTCTCTGTCTGTTCTCCTTCTGTTCTCTTGTCTACAAAATTTCTTGTTCGAACGTCTTTCTTGCCTGTTCGGTTTTTTCTCCGTCAGTTCTCTTGTGAACAAAATTTCTTGTTTGAACGTTTTTCTTGTCTGTTCGTTTTGTTCTCCGTCTGTACTCTTGTCCACATAATTTCTTGTGCGAACGTTTTTTTCTCCGTCTGTTCTCTTGTCCACAAAATTTCTTGTCCGAATGTTTTTCTTGCCTGTTCGTTTTGTTCTCCGTCTGTTCTCTTGTCCACATAATTTCTTGCCCGAAAGTTTTTCTTGTCTGTTCCTTTTGTTCTCCGTCTGTTCTCTTGTCCACAAATTTTTTTGTCCAATCGTCTTTCTTGTCTGTTCCTTTTCTCCTCTTTCTGTTCTCTTGTCCTCAGAATTTCTTGTCCAAACGTTTTTCTTCTCTTCTTCGTTTTGTTCTCCGTCTGTTCTCTTGTCCACAAAATTTCTTGTCCGAACGTTTTTCTTGTCTGTTCGTTTTGTTCTCCGTCTGTTCTCTTGTCGAAAACAATTCTTGTCCGAAGGTTTTTCTTGTCTGTTCGTTTTGTTAGCCGTCTGTTCTCTTGTACACAAAATTTCTTGTCTGAACATTTTTCTTGTCTGTTCGTTTTGTTCTCCGTCTGTTCTCTTGTCCACAAAATTTCTTGTCCGAACGTTTTTCTTGTCTGTTCGTCTTGTTCTCCATCTGTTTTCTTGTCCACATGATTTCTTGCCCGAACGCATTTCTTGTTTGTTCGTATTGTTCTCCGTCTGTTCTCTTGTCCACAAAATTTCTTGTCCGAACGTTTTTCTTGTCTGTTGGTTTTGTTCTCCGTCTGTTCTCTTGTCCACAAAATTTCTTTTCCGAACGTTTTTCTAGTCTGTTCGTCTTGTTCTCTTGTCCACAAAATTTCTTGTCCGAACGTTTTTCTTGTCTGTTCGTTTTGTTCTCCGTCTGTTCTCTTGTCCACAAAATTTCTTGTCCATACGTTTTTCTTGCCTGTTCGCTTTGTTCTCCGTCCGTTCTCTTGTCCACAAAATTTCTTGTCCGAACGTTTTTCTTGTCTGTTCGTTTTATTCTCCGTCTGGTCTCTTGTCCACAAAATTTCTTGTCCGAACATTTTTCTTGTCTGTTCGTTTTGTTCTCCGTGTGTTCTCTTGTCCACAAAATTCCTTGTTGGTTTGTTTTGTTCGCCGTCTGTTCTCTTGTCCAGAAAATTTCTTGTCCGAACGTTTTTCTTGTCTGTTCGTTTTGTTCTCCGTCTGTTCTCTTGTCCAAAAAAATTCTTGTCCGAACGTTTTTCTTGTCTGTTCCTTTTGTTCTCCGTCTGTTCTCTTGTCCACAAAATTTCTTGTCCGAACGTTTTTCTAGTCTGTTCGTCTTGTTCTCTTGTCCACAAAATTTCTTGTCCGAACGTTGTTCTTGTCTGTTCGTTTTGTTCTCTGTCTGTTCTCTTGTCCACAAAATTTCTAGTCCGAACGTTCTTCTTGTCAGTTCGTTTTGTTCTCCGTCTGTTCTCTTGTTCACAAAATTTCTTGTCCGAACGTTTTTCTTGTCTGTTCGTTTTGTTCTCCGTCTGTTCTCTTGTCCACAGAATTTCTTGTCCGAACGTTTTTCTTGTCTGTTCGTCTTGTTCTCCGTCTGTTCTCTTGTCCACAAAATTCCTTGTTTGTTTGTTTTGTTCTCCGTCTGTTCTCTTGTCCACAAAATTTATTGTCCGAACGTTTTTCTTGTCTGTTCGTTTTGTTCTCCGTCTGTTCTCTTGTCCACAAAATTTCTTGTCCAAACGTTTTTCTTGCCTGTTCGCTTTGTTCTCCGTCCGTTCTCTTGTCCACAAAATTTCTTGTCCGAACGTTTTTCTTGCCTGTTCGCTTTGTTCTCCGTCTGTTCTCTTGTTCACATAATTTCTTGTCTGAAAGTTTTTCTTGTCTGTTCCTTTTGTTCTCCATCTGTTCTCTTGTCCACAATTTTTTTTGTCCAATCGTCTTTCTTGTCTGTTCCTTTTCTCCTCTTTTGTTATCTTGTTCTCAGAATTTCTTGTCCAAACGTTTTTCTTGTGTGTTCGTTTTGTTCTCCGTCTGTTCTCTTGTCCACAAAATTTCTTGTTTGAACGTTTTTCTTGTCTGCTCGTTTTGTTCTCCGTCTGTTTTCTTGTCCACAAAATTTCTTGTCCGAACGTTTTTCTTGTCTGTTTGATATGTTCTCCATCTGTTCTCTTGTCCAAAAAAATTCTTGTCCGAACGTTTTTCTTGTCTGTTTGTTTTGTTCTCCGTCTGTTCTCTTGTCCACAATATTTCATGTCCGAAAGGTTTTCTTGTCTGTTCGTTTTGTTCTCCGTCTGTTCTCTTGCCCACAAAATTTCTTGTCCGAACGTTTTTCTTGTCCGTTCGTTTTGTACTCCGTCTGTTTTCTTGTCCACAAAATTTCTTGTCCGAACGTTTTTCTTGTCCGTTCGTTTTCTTCTCCGTATGTTCTCTTGTCCACAAAATTTCTTGTCCGAACGTTTTTCTTGTCTGCTCGTTTTGTTCTCCGTCTGTTCTCTTGTCGAAAACAATTCTTGTCCGAAGGTTTTTCTTGTCTGTTCGTTTTGTTAGCCGTCTGTTCTCTTGTACACAAAATTTCTTGTCTGAACATTTTTCTTGTCTGTTCGTTTTGTTCTCCGTCTGTTCTCTTGTCCACAAAATTTCTTGTCCGAACATTTTTCTTGTCTGTTCGTCTTGTTCTCCATCTGTTTTCTTGTCCACATGATTTCTTGCCCGAACGCATTTCTTGTTTGTTCGTATTGTTCTCCGTCTGTTCTCTTGTCCACAAAATTTCTTGTCCGAACGTTTTTCTTGTCTGTTGGGTTTGTTCTCCGTCTGTTCTCTTGTCCACAAAATTTCTTTTCCGAACGTTTTTCTAGTCTGTTCGTCTTGTTCTCTTGTCCACAAAATTTCTTGTCCGAACGTTTTTCTTGTCTGTTCGTTTTGTTCTCCGTCTGTTCTCTTGTCCACAAAATTTCTTGTCCAAACGTTTTTCTTGCCTGTTCGCTTTGTTCTCCGTCCGTTCTCTTGTCCACAAAATTTCTTGTCCGAACGTTTTTCTTGTCTGTTCGTTTTATTCTCCGTCTGGTCTCTTATCCACAAAATTTCTTGTCCGAACATTTTTCTTGTCTGTTCGTCTTGTTCTCCGTGTGTTCTCTTGTCCACAAAATTCCTTGTTGGTTTGTTTTGTTCGCCGTCTGTTCTCTTGTCCAGAAAATTTCTTGTCCGAACGTTTTTCTTGTCTGTTCGTTTTGTTCTCCGTCTGTTCTCTTGTCCAAAAAAATTCTTGTCCGAACGTTTTTCTTGTCTGTTCGTTTTGTTCTCCGTCTGTTCTCTTGTCCACAAAATTTCTTGTCCGAACGTTTTTCTTGTCTGTTCGTTTTGTTCTCCGTCTGTTGTCTTGTCCATAAAATTTCTTGTCCGAACGTTTTTCTTGTCTGTTCGTTTTTTCCTCCGTCTGTGCTCTTGTCCACAGAATTTCTTGTCCGAACGTTTTTCTTGTCTGTTCGTTTTGTTCTCCGTCTGTTCTCTTGTCCACAAAATTTCTTGTCCGAACGTTTTTCTTGTCTGTTCGCTTTGTTCTCCGTCTGTTCTCTTGTCCACATAATTTCTTGTCCGAACGTTTTTCTTGTCTCTTCGTTTTGTACTCTGTCTGATCTCTTGTCCACAAAATTTCTCGTCCGAACGTTTTTCTTGTCTGTTCGTTTAGTTCTCCGTCTGTTCTCTTGTCCAAAAAAATTCGTATCCGAACGTTTTTCTTGTCTCTTTGTTTTGTTCTCCGTCTGTTCTCTTGTCCACAATATTTCATGTCCGAACGTTTTTCTTGTCTGTTCGTTTTGTTCGCCGTCTGTTCTCTTGTCCACAAAATTTCTTGTCCGAACATTTTTCTTGTCTGTTCGTTATGTTCTCCGTCTGTTCTCGTGTCCAAAAAAATTCCTGTCCGAACGTTTTTCTTGTCTGTTCGTTCTGTTCTCCGTCTGTTCTCTTGTCCACAAAATTTCTTGTCCGAACGTTTTTCTTGTCTGTTCGTTTTGTTCTCCGAATGTTCTCTTGTCCACAAAATTTTTTGTCCGAACTTTTTTCTTGTCTGTACGTTTTGTTCTCCGTCTGTTCTCTTGTCGAAAACAATTCATGCCCGAAGATTTTTCTTGTCTGATCGTTTTGTTAGCCGTCTGTTCTCTTGTCCACAAAATTTCTTGTATGAACGTTTTTCTTGTCTGTTCGTTTTGTTCTCCGTCTGTTCTCTTGTCCACAAACTTTCTTATCCGAATGTTTTTCTTGTCTGTTCGTTTGGTTCTCCGTCTGTTCTCTCGTCTACGAAATTTCTTTTCCGAACGTTTTTCTTGTATGTTCGTTTTGTTCTCAGTCTGTTCTCTTGTCGAAAAACTTTCTTATCTGAAAGTTTTTCTTGTCTGTTCATTTTGTTCTTCGTCTGTTTTCTTATCCACCAAATTTCTTGTCCGAACGATTTTCTTGTCTGTTCGTTTTGTTCTCCGTCTGTTCTCTTGTCCAAAAAATTTCTTGTCCGAACTTTTTTCTTGTCTGTTCGTTTTGTTCTCCGTCCGTTCTCTTGTACACAAAATTTCTTGCCACAACGTTTTTCTTGTCTGTTCGTCTTGTTCTATGTCTGTTCTCTTGTCCACAAAATTCCTTGTTTGTTTGTTTTGTTCTCCGTCTGTTCTCGTGTCCAAAAAAATTCTTGTCCCAACGTTTTTCTTGTCTGTTCGTCTTGTTCTCCGTCTGTTCTCTTGTCCACAAAATTCCTTGTTTGTTTGTTTTGTTCTCCGTCTGTTCTCTTGTCCACAAAATTTATTGTCCGAGCGTTTTTCTTGTCTGTTCGTTTTGTTCTCCGTCTCTTCTCTTGTCCACAAAATTTCTTGTCCAAACGTTTTTCTTGCCTGTTCGTTTTGTTCTCCGTCTATTCTCTTGTCCACAATATTTCTTGTCCGAACGTTTATCTTGTCTGTTCGTTTTGTTCTCCGTCCGTTCTCGTGTCCAAAAAAATTTTTGTCCCAACGTTTTTCTTGTCTGTTCGTCTTGTTCTCCGTCTGTTCTCTTGTCCACAAAATTCCTTGTTTGTTTGTTTTGTTCTCCGTCTGTTCTCTTGTCCACAAAATTTCTTGTCCGAACGTTTTTCTTGTCTGTTCGTTTTGTTCTCCGTCTGTTCTCTTGTCCATAAAATTTCTTGTCCGAAAGTTTTTCTTGTCTGTTCGTTTTTTCCTCCGTCTGTGCTCTTGTCCACAGAATTTATTGTCCGAACGTTTTTCTTGTCTGTTCGTTTTGTTCTATGTCTGTTCTCTTGTCGAAAACAATTCTTGTACGAACGTTTTTCTTGTCTGTTCGTTTTGTTCTCCGTCTGCTATCTTGTCCACATAATTTCTTGTCCGAACGTTTTTCTTCTCTGTTCGTTTTGTTCTACGTCTGTTCTCTTGTAAACAAAATTTCCTGTCCGAACGTTTTTCTTGTCTGTTCGTTTTGTTCTCCGTCTGTTCTCTTGTCCACAAAATTTCTTGTCCGAACGTTTTGCTTGTCTGTTCTGTTTGTTCTCCGTCTGTTCTCTTGTCCATAAAATTTCTTGTCCGAACGTTTTTCTTGTCTGTTCGTTTTGTTCTCCGTCTGTTCTCTTGTCCATAAAATTTCTTGTCCGAACGTTTTTCTTGTCTGTTCGTTTTGTTCTCCGTCTGTTCTCTTGTCCATAAAATTTCCTGTCCGAACATTTTTCTTGTCTGTTCGTTTTGTTCTCCGTCTGTTCTCGTGTCCAAAAAAATTTTTGTCCGAACGTTTTTCTTGTCTGTTCTTTTTGTTCTCCGTCTGTTCTCTTGTCCAAAAAATTACTTGTCCGAACGTTTTTCTTGTCTGTTCGTTTAGTTTTCCGTCTGTTCTCTTGTCCATAAAATTTCTTGTCCGAACGTTTTTTTTGTCTGTTCGTTTTGTTCTCCGTCTGTTCTCTTGTCCATAAAATTTCTTGTCCGAACGTTTTTCTTGTCTGTTCGTTTTGTTCTCCGTCTGTTCTCTTGACCACAAAATTTCTTGTCCGAACATTTTTTTTGTCTGTTCGTTTTGTTCTCCGTCTGTTCTCGTGTCCAAAAAAATTCTTGTCCGAACGTTTTTCTTGTCTGTTCTTTTTGTTCTCCGTCTGTTCTCTTGTCCACAAAATTTCTTGTCCGAACGTTTTTCTTGTCTGTTCGTTTTGTTCTCCGTCTGTTCTCTTGTCCATAAAATTTCTTGTCCGAACGTTTTTCTTGTCTGTTCGTTTTGTTCTCCGTTTGTTCTCTTGTCCATAAAATTTCTTGTCCGAACGTTTTTCTTGTCTGTTCGTTTTGTTCTCCGTCTGTTCTCTTGTCCATAAAATTTCTTGTCCGAACGTTTTTCTTGTCTGTTCGTTTTGTTCTCCGTCTGTTCTCTTGACCACAAAATTTCTTGTCCGAACATTTTTCTTGTCTGTTCGTTTTGTTCTCCGTCTGTTCTCGTGTCCAAAAAATTTCTTGTCCGAACGTTTTTTTTGTCTGTTCTTTTTGTTCTCCGTCTGTTCTCTTGTCCACAAAATTTCTTGTCCGAACATTTTCCTTGTCTGTTCTTTTTGTTCTCTGTCTGTTCTCTTGTCCACAGAATTTCTTGTCCGAACGTTTTTCTTGTCTGTTCGCTTTGTTGTCCGTCTGTTCTCTTGTCCATAAAATTTCTTGTCCGAACGTTTTTCTTGTCTGTTCGTTTTGTTAGCCGTCTGTTCTCTTGTCCACAAAATTTCTTGTCTGAACGTTTTTCATGTCTGTTCTTTTTGTTCTCCGTCTGTTCTCTTGTTCACAAACTTTCTTATCCGAACGTTTTTCTTGTCTGTTTGTTTTGTTCTCCGTCTGTTCTCATGTCGAAAAACTTTCTTATCCGAAAGTTTTTCTTGTCTGTTCGTTCTGTTCTCCGTCTGTTCTCTTGTCCACATAATTTCTTGTCCGAACGTTTTTCTTGTGTGTTCGTTTTGTTCTACGTCTGTCCTCTTGTCCACAAAATTTCTTGTCCGAACGTTTTTCTTGTCTGTTCGTATTGTTCTCCGTCTGTTCTCTTGTCCACAAAATTTCTTGTCCGTACGTTTTTCTTGTCTGTTGGTTTTGTTCTCCGTCTATTCTCTTGTCCACAAAATTTCTTGTCCGAACGTTTTTCTTGTCTGTACGTTTTGTTCTCCGTCTGTTGTCCTGTCCATAATATTTCTTGCCCGAACGTTTTTATTGTCTGTTCGTTTTGTTCTCCGTCTGTTCTCTTGTCCAAAAAATTTCTTGCCCGAACGTTTTTCTTGTCTGTACGTTTTGTTCTCCATCTGTTCGCTTGTCCACAAAATCTCTTGTCGAAACGTCTTTCATGTCTGTTCGCTTTTTTCTCCGTTTGTTCTCTTGTCCACAAGATTTCTTGCCCGAACGTTTTTCTTGTCTGTTCGTTTTGTTCTCCGTCTGTTCTCTTGTCCAAATAATTTCTTGTCCGAACATTTTTCTTGTCTGTTCGTTTTGTTCTCCGTCTGTTCTCTTGTCCATAGAATTTCTTGTCCGAACGTTTTTCTTGTCTGTTCGTTTTGTTCTCCGTTTGTTCTCTTGTCCATAAAATTTCTTGTCCGAACGTTTTTCTTGTCTGTTCATTTTGTTCTCCGTCTGTTCTCTTGTGCACAAATTTTCTTGTGCGAACGTTTTTCTTGTCTGTTCGATTTGTTCTCCGTCTGTTCTCTTGTCCACAAAATTTCTTGTACGAACGTTTTTCTTTTCTGTTCTTCTTGTTCTCCGTCTGTTCTCTTATCCACAAAATTTCTTGTCCGAACGTTTTTCTTGTCTGTTCGTCTTGTTCTCCGTCTGTTCTCTTGTCCACAAAATTCCTTGTTTGTTCGTTTTGTTCTCCGTCTGTTCTCTTGTCCACAAAATTTTTTGTCCGAACGTTTTTCTTCTCTGTTCGTTTTGTTCTCCGTCTGTTCTCTTGTCCACAAAATTTCTTGTCCGAACGTTTTTCTTGTCTGTTCGTTTTGTTCTCCGTCTGTTCTCTTGTCCACATAATTTCTTGTCCGAACGTTTTTCTTGTCGGTTCGTTTTGTTCTACGTCTGTTCTCTTGTCCACAAAATTTCTTGTCTGAACGTTTTTCTTGTCTGTTCGTTTTGTTCTCCGTCTGTTCTCTTGTCCACAAAATTTCTTGTCCGAACGTTATTCTTGTCTGTTCGTCTTAATCTCCGTCTGTTTTCTTGTCCACAAAATTTCTTGTCCGAACGTTTTTCTTGTCTGTTCGTTTTGTTCTCCGTCTGTTCTCTTGTCCACATAATTTCTTGTCCGAACGTTTTTCTTGTCGGTTCGTTTTGTTCTACGTCTGTTCTCTTGTCCACAAAATTTCTTGTCCGAACGTTTTTCTTGTCTGTTCGTTTTGTTCTCCGTCTGTTCTCTTGTCCACAAAATTTCTTGTCCGAACGTTATTCTTGTCTGTTCGTCTTGTTCTCCGTCTGTTTTCTTGTCCACAAAATTTCTTGTCCGAACGTTTTTCTTGTCTGTTCGTTTTGTTCTCCGTCTGTTCTCTTGTCCACATAATTTCTTGTCCGAACGTTTTTCTTGTCGGTTCGTTTTGTTCTACGTCTGTTCTCTTGTCCACAAAATTTCTTGTCCGAACGTTTTTCTTGTCTGTTCGTTTTGTTCTGCGTCTGTTCTCTTGTCCACAAAATTTCTTGTCCGAACGTTTTTCTTGTCGGTTCGTTTTGTTCTACGTCTGTTCTCTTGTCCACAAAATTTCTTGTCCGAACGTTTTTCTTGTCTGTTCGTTTTGTTCTACGTCTGTTCTCTTGTCCACAAAATTTCTTGTCCGAACGTTTTTCTTGTCTGTTCGTTTTGTTCTCCGTCTGTTCTCTTGTCCACAAAATTTCTTGTCCGAACGTTATTCTTGTCTGTTCGTCTTGTTCTCCGTCTGTTTTCTTGTCCACAAAATTTCTTGTCCGAACGTTTTTCTTTTCTGTTCGTTTTGTTCTCCGTCTGTTCTCTTGTTCACATAATTTCTTGTCCGAACGTTTTTCTTGTCGGTTCGTTTTGTTCTACGTCTGTTCTCTTGTCCACAAAATTTCTTGTCCGAACGTTTTTCTTGTCTGTTCGTTTTGTTCTGCGTCTGTTCTCTTGTCCACAAAATTTCTTGCCCGAACGTTTTTCTTGTCGGTTCGTTTTGTTCTACGTCTGTTCTCTTGTCCACAAAATTTCTTGTCCGAACGTTTTTCTTGTCTGATCGTTTTGTTCTCCGTCTGTTCTCTTGTCCACATAATTTCTTGTCCGAAAGTTTTTCTTGTCGGTTCGTTTTGTTCTACGTCTGTTCTCTTGTCCACAAAATTTCTTATCCGAACGTTTTTCTTGTCTGTTCGTTTTGTGCTCCGTCTGTTCTCTTGTCCACATAATTTCTTGTCCGAACGTTTTTCTTGCCGGTTCGTTTTGTTCTACGTCTGTTCTCTTGTCCACAAAATTTCTTGTCCGAACGTTTTTCTTGTCGGTTCTTTTTGTTCTGCGTCTGTTCTCTTGTCCACAAAATTTCTTGTCCGAACGTTTTTCTCTTCTGTTCGTTTTGTTCTCCGTCTGTTCTATTGTCCACAAAATTTCTTGTCGGAACATTTGTCTTTTCTGTTGGTTTTGTTCTCCGTCTGTTTTCTTGTCCACAAAATTTCTTGTCCGAACGTTTTTCTTGACTGTTCGTTTTGTTCTCCGTCTATTCTCTTGTCCACAAAATTTCTTGTCCGAACATTTTTCTTGTCTGTTCGTGTTGTTCTCCGTCTGTTCTCGTGTCCAAAAAAATTCTTGTCCGAACGTTTTTCTTGTCTGTTCTTTTTGTTCTCCGTCTGTTCTCTTGTCCAAAAATTTCTTGTCCGACCGTTTTTCTTGTCTGTTCGTTTTGTTTTTCGTCTGTTCTCTTGTCCATAAAATTTCTTGTCCGAACGTTTTTCTTGTCTGTTCGTTTTGTTCTCCGTCTGTTCTCTTGACCACAAAATTTCTTTTCCGAACATTTTTCTTGTCTGTTCGTTTTGTTCTCCGTCTATTCTCGTGTCCAAAAAAATTCTTGTCCGAACGTTTTTCTTGTCTGTTCGTTTTGTTCTCCGTCTGTTCTCTTGTCCATAAAATTTCTTGTCCGAACGTTTTTCTTGTCTGTTCGTTTTGTTCTCTGTCTGTTCTCTTGTCCATAAAACTTCTTGTCCGAACGTTTTTCTTGTCTGTTCGTTTTGTTCTCCGTCTGTTCTCTTGTCCATAAAATTTCTTGTCTGAACGTTTTTCTTGTCTGTTCGTTTTGTTCTCCGTCTGTTCTCTTGTCCATAAAATTTCTTGTCCGAATATTTTTCTTGTCTCTTCGTTTTGTTCTCCGTCTGTTCTCGTGTCCAAAAAAATTCGTGTCCGAACGTTTTTCTTGTCTGTTCTTTTTGTTCTCCGTCTGTTCTCTTGACCACAAAATTTCTTGTCCGAACATTTTTCTTGTCTGTTCTTTTTGTTCTCCGTCTGTTCTCTTGTCCAAAAAATTTCTTGTCCGACCGTTTTTCTTGTCTGTTCGTTTTGTTCTCCGTCTGTTCTCTTGTCCATAAAATTTCTTGTCCGAACGTTTTTCTTGTCTGTTCGTTTTGTTCTCCGTCTGTTCTCTTGACCACAAAATTTCTTGTCCGAACATTTTTCTTGTCTGTTCTTTTTGTTCTCCGTCTGTTCTCTTGTCCACAAAATTTCTTGTCCGAACGTTTTTCTTGTCTGTTCGTTATGTTCTCCGTCTGTTCTCTTGTCCATAAAATTTCTTGTCCGAACGTTTTTCTTGTCTGTTCGTTTTGTTCTCCGTCTGTTCTCTTGTCCATAAAATTTCTTGTACGAACATTTTTCTTGTCTGTTCGTTTTGTTCTCCGTCTGTTCTCGTGTCCAAAAAAATTCTTGTCCGAACGTTTTTCTTGTCTGTTCTTTTTGTTCTCCGTCTGTTCTCTTGTCCAAAAAATTTCTTGTCCGAACGTTTTTCTTGTCTGTTCGTTTTGTTCTCCGTCTGTTCTCTTGTCCATAAAATTTCCTGTCCGAACGTTTTTCTTGTCTGTTCGTTTTGTTCTCCGTCTGTTCTCTTGTCCATAAAATTTCTTGTCCGAACGTTTTTCTTGTCTGTTCGTTTAGTTCTCCGTCTTTACTCTTGTCCATAAAATTTTTTGTCCGAACGTTTTTCTTGTCTGTTCGTTTTGTTCTCCGTCTGTTCTCTTGTCCATAAAATTTCTTGTCCGAACATTTTTCTTGTCTGTTCGTTTTGTTCTCCGTCTGTTCTCGTGTCCAAAAAAATTTTTGTCCGAACGTTTTTCTTGTCTGTTCTTTTTGTTCTCCGTCTGTTCTCTTGTCCAAAAAATTACTTGTCCGAACGTTTTTCTTGTCTGATCGTTAAGTTCTCCGTCTGTTCTCTTGTCCATAAAATTTCTTGTCCGAACGTTTTTCTTGTCTGTTCGTTTTGTTCTCCGACTGTTCTCTTGTCCATAAAATTTCTTGTCCGAACGTTTTTCTTGTCTGTTCGTTTTGTTCTCCGTCTGTTCTCTTGACCACAAAATTTCTTGTCCGAACATTTTTTTTGTCTGTTCGTTTTGTTCTCCGTCTGTTCTCGTGTCGAAAAAAATTCTTGTCCGAACGTTTTTCTTGTCTGTTCTTTTTGTTCTCCGTCTGTTCTCTTGTCCACAAAATTTCTTTTCCGAACGTTTTTCTTGTCTGTTTTTTTGTGCTCCGTCTGTTCTCTTGTCCATAAAATTTCTTGTCCTAACGTTTTTCTTGTCTGTTCGTTTTGTTTTACGTATGTTCTCTTGTCCACAAAATTTCTTGTCCGAACGTTTTTCTTGTCTGTTCGTTTAGTTCTCCGTCTGTTCTCTTGTCCATAAAATTTCTTGTCCGAACGTATTTCTTGTCTGTTCGTTTTGTTCTCCGTCTGTTCTCTTGACCACAAAATTTCTTGTCCGAACATTTTTCTTGTCTGTTCGTTTTGTTCTCCGTCTATTCTCGTGTCCAAAAAAATTCTTGTCCGAACGTTTTTCTTGTCTGTTCTTTTTGTTCTCCGTCTGTTCTCTTGTCCACAAAATTTCTTGTCCGAACGTTTTTCTTGTCTGTTCGTTTTGTTCTCCGTCTGTTCTCTTGTCCATAAAATTTCTTGTCCGAACGTTTTTCTTGTCTGTTTGTTTTGTTCTCCGTCTGTTCTCTTGTCCATAAAATTTCTTGTCCGAACGTTTTTCTTGTCTGTTCTTTTTGTTCTCCGTCTGTTCTCTTGTCCACAAAATTTCTTGTCCGAACGTTTTTCTTGTCTGATTGTTTTGTTCTCCGTCTGTTCTCGTGTCCAAAAAAATTTTTGTACGAACATTTTTCTTGTCTGTTCGTTTTGTTCTCCGTCTGTTCTCGTGTCCAAAAAAATTCTTGTCCGAACGTTTTTCTTGTCTGTTCGTTTAGTTCTCCGTCTGTTCTCTTGTCCATAAAATTTCTTGTCCGAACGTATTTCTTGTCTGTTCGTTTTGTTCTCCGTCTGTTCTCTTGACCACAAAATTTCTTGTCCGAACATTTTTCTTGTCTGTTCGTTTTGTTCTCCGTCTATTCTCGTGTCCAAAAAAATTCTTGTCCGAACGTTTTTCTTGTCTGTTCTTTTTGTTCTCCGTCTGTTCTCTTGTCCACAAAATTTCTTGTCCGAACGTTTTTCTTGTCTGTTTGTTTTGTTCTCCGTCTGTTCTCTTGTCCATAAAATTTCTTGTCCGAACGTTTTTCTTGTCTGTTCTTTTTGTTCTCCGTCTGTTCTCTTGTCCAAAAAATTACTTGTCCGAACGTTTTTCTTGTCTGTTCGTTTTGTTCTCCGTCTGTTCTCTTGTCCATAACATTTCTTGTCCTAACGTTTTTCTTGTCTGTTCGTTTAGTTCTCCGTCTGTTCTCTTGTCCATAAAATTTCTTGTCCGAACGTATTTCTTGTCTGTTCGTTTTGTTCTCCGTCTGTTCTCTTGACCACAAAATTTCTTGTCCGAACATTTTTCTTGTCTGTTCGTTTTGTTCTCCGTCTATTCTCGTGTCCAAAAAAATTCTTGTCCGAACGTTTTTCTTGTCTGTTCTTTTTGTTCTCCGTCTGTTCTCTTGTCCACAAAATTTCTTGTCCGAACGTTTTTCTTGTCTGTTCGTTTTGTTCTCCGTCTGTTCTCTTGTCCATAACATTTCTTGTCCGAACGTTTTTCTTGTCTGTTCGTTTTGTTCTCCGTCTGTTCTCTTGTCCATAAAATTTCAGGTCCGAACATTTTTCTTGTCTGTTCGTTTTGTTCTCCGTCTGTTCTCGTGTCCAAAAAATTTTTTGTCCGAACATTTTTCTTGTCTTTTCGTTTTGTTCTCCGTCTGTTCTCGTGTCCAAAAAAATTCTTGTCCGAACGTTTTTCTTGTCTGTTCGTTTAGTTCTCCGTCTGTTCTCTTGTCCATAAAATTTCTTGTCCGAACGTATTTCTTGTCTGTTCGTTTTGTTCTCCGTCTGTTCTCGTGTCCAAAAAATTTTTTGTCCGAACATTTTTCTTGTCTTTTCGTTTTGTTCTCCGTCTGTTCTCGTGTCCTAAAAAATTCTTGTCCGAACGTTTTTCTTGTCTGTTCGTTTTGTTCTCCGTCTGTTCTCTTGTCCATAAAATTTCAGGTCCGAACATTTTTCTTGTCTGTTCGTTTTGTTCTCCGTCTGTTCTCGTGTCCAAAAAATTTTTTGTCCGAACATTTTTCTTGTCTTTTCGTTTTGTTCTCCGTCTGTTCTCGTGTCCAAAAAAATTCTTGTCCGAACGTTTTTCTTGTCTGTTCTTTTTGTTCTCCGTCTGTTCTCTTGTCCACAAAATTTCTTGTCCGAACGTTTTTCTTGTCTGTTCGTTTTGTTCTCCGTCTGTTCTCTTGTCCATAAAATTTCTTGTCCGAACGTTTTTCTTGTCTGTTCTTTTTGTTCTCCGTCTGTTCTCTTGTCCAAAAAATTACTTGTCCGAACGTTTTTCTTGTCTGTTCGTTTTGTTCTCCGTCTGTTCTCTTGTCCATAACATTTCTTGTCCTAACGTTTTTCTTGTCTGTTCGTTTAGTTCTCCGTCTGTTCTCTTGTCCATAAAATTTCTTGTCCGAACGTATTTCTTGTCTGTTCGTTTTGTTCTCCGTCTGTTCTCTTGACCACAAAATTTCTTGTCCGAACATTTTTCTTGTCTGTTCGTTTTGTTCTCCGTCTATTCTCGTGTCCAAAAAAATTCTTGTCCGAACGTTTTTCTTGTCTGTTCTTTTTGTTCTCCGTCTGTTCTCTTGTCCACAAAATTTCTTGTCCGAACGTTTTTCTTGTCTGTTCGTTTTGTTCTCCGTCTGTTCTCTTGTCCATAACATTTCTTGTCCTAACGTTTTTCTTGTCTGTTCGTTTTGTTCTCCGTCTGTTCTCTTGTCCATAAAATTTCAGGTCCGAACATTTTTCTTGTCTATTCGTTTTGTTCTCCGTCTGTTCTCGTGTCCAAAAAATTTTTTGTCCGAACAATTTTCTTGTCTTTTCGTTTTGTTCTCCGTCTGTTCTCGTGTCCAAAAAAATTCTTGTCCGAACGTTTTTCTTGTCTGTTCGTTTAGTTCTCCGTCTGTTCTCTTGTCCATAAAATTTCTTGTCCGAACGTATTTCTTGTCTGTTCGTTTTGTTCTCCGTCTGTTCTCGTGTCCAAAAAATTTTTTGTCCGAACATTTTTCTTGTCTTTTCGTTTTGTTCTCCGTCTGTTCTCGTGTCCAAAAAAATTCTTGTCCGAACGTTTTTCTTGTCTGTTCGTTTAGTTCTCCGTCTGTTCTCTTGTCCATAAAATTTCTTGTCCGAACGTATTTCTTGTCTGTTCGTTTTGTTCTCCGTCTATTCTCGTGTCCAAACAAATTCTTGTCCGAACGTTTTTCTCGTCTGTTCTTTTTGTTCTCCGTCTGTTCTCTTGTCCACAAAATTTCTTGTCCGAACGTTTTTCTTGTCTGTTCGTTTTGTTCTCCGTCTGTTCTCTTGACCACAAAATTTCTTTTCCGAACGTTTTTCTTGTCTGTTCTTTTTGTTCTCCGTCTGTTCTCTTATCCACAAAATTTCTTGTCCGAACATTTTTTTTGTCTGTTCGTTTTGTTCTCCGTCTGTTCTCGTGTCCAAAAAAATTCTTGTCCGAACGTTTTTCTTGTCTGTTCTTTTTGTTCTCCGTCTGTTCTCTTGTCCACAAAATTTCTTGTCCGAACGTTTTTCTTGTCTGTTCTTTTTGTTCTCCGTCTGTTCTCTTGTCCACAAAATTTCTTGTCCGAACGTTTTTCTTGTCTGTTCGTTTTGTTCTCCGTCTGTTCTCTTGTCCACATAATTTCTTGTCCGAACGTTTTTCTTGTCTGTTCGTTTTGTTCTACGTCTGTTCTCTTGTCCACATAATTTCTTGTCCGAACGTTTTTCTTGTCTGTTCGTTTTGTTCTCCGTCTGTTCTCTTGTCCACAAAATTTCTTTTCCGAACGTTTTTCTTGTCTGTTTGTTTTGTGCTCCGTCTGTTCTCTTGTCCATAAAATTTCTTGTCCGAACGTTTTTCTTGTCTGTTCGTTTTGTTCTACGTATGTTCTCTTGTCCACAAAATTTCTTGTCCGAACGTTTTTCTTGTCTGTTCGTTTAGTTCTCCGTCTGTTCTCTTGTCCATAAAATTTCTTGTCCGAACGTTCTTCTTGTCTGTTCGTTTTGTTCTCCGTCTGTTCTCTTGTCCACAAAATCTCTTGTCGAAACGTCTTTCATGTCTGTTCGCTTTTTTCTCCGTCTGTTCTCTTGTCCACAAGATTTCTTGCCCGAACGTTTTTCTTGTCTGTTCGTTTTGTTCTCCGTCTGTTCTCTTGTCCAAATAATTTCTTGTCCGAACGTTTTTCTTGTCTGTTCGTTTTGTTCTCCGTCTGTTCTCTTGTCCATAGAATTTCTTGTCCGAACGTTTTTCTTGTCTGTTCGTTTTGTTCTCCGTTTGTTCTCTTGTCCATAAAATTTCTTGTCCGAACGTTTTTCTTGTCTGTTCATTTTGTTCTCCGTCTGTTCTCTTGTACACAAATTTTCTTGTCCGAAGGTTTTTCTTGTCTGTTCGCTTTGTTCTCCGTCTGTTCTCTTGTCCACAAAATTTCTTGTACGAACGTTTTTCTTGTCTGTTCTTCTTGTTCTCCGTCTGTTCTCTTATCCACAAAATTTCTTGTCCGAACGTTTTTCTTGTCTGTTCGTCTTGTTCTCCGTCTGTTCTCTTGTCCACAAAATTCCTTGTTTGTTCGTTTTGTTCTCCGTCTGTTCTCTTGTCCACAAAATTTCTTGTCCGAACGTTTTTCTTCTCTGTTCGTTTTGTTCTCCGTCTGTTCTCTTGTCCACAAAATTTCTTGTCCGAACGTTTTTCTTGTCTGTTCGTTTTGTTCTGCGTCTGTTCTTTTGTCCACAAAATTTCTTGTCCGAACGTTTTTCTTGTCTGTTCGTTTTGTTCTACGTCTGTTCTCTTGTCCACAAAATTTCTTGTCCGAACGTTTTTCTTGTCTGTTCGTTTTGTTCTCCGTCTGTTCTCTTGTCCACAAAATTTCTTGTCCGAACGTTATTCTTGTCTGTTCGTCTTGTTCTCCGTCTGTTTTCTTGTCCACAAAATTTCTTGTCCGAACGTTTTTCTTGTCTGTTCGTTTTGTTCTCCGTCTGTTCTCTTGTCCACATAATTTCTTGTCCGAACGTTTTTCTTGTCGGTTCGTTTTGTTCTACGTCTGTTCTCTTGTCCACAAAATTTCTTGTCCGAACGTTTTTCTTGTCTGATCGTTTTGTTCTCCGTCTGTTCTCTTGTCCACATAATTTCTTGTCCAAACGTTTTTCTTGTCGGTTCGTTTTGTTCTACGTCTGTTCTCTTGTCCACAAAATTTCTTATCCGAACGTTTTTCTTGTCTGTTCGTTTTGTGCTCCGTCTGTTCTCTTGTCCACATAATTTCTTGTCCGAACGTTTTTCTTGTCGGTTCGTTTTGTTCTACGTCTGTTCTCTTGTCCACAAAATTTCTTGTCCGAACATTTTTCTTGTCTGTTCGTGTTGTTCTCCGTCTGTTCTCGTGTCCAAAAAAATTCTTGTCCGAACGTTTTTCTTGTCTGTTCTTTTTGTTCTCCGTCTGTTCTCTTGTCCAAAAAATTTCTTGTCCGACCGTTTTTCTTGTCTGTTCGTTTTGTTTTTGGTCTGTTCTCTTGTCCATAAAATTTCTTGTCCGAACGTTTTTCTTGTCTGTTCGTTTTGTTCTCCGTCTGTTCTCTTGACCACAAAATTTCTTGTCCGAACATTTTTCTTGTCTGTTCGTTTTGTTCTCCGTCTGTTCTCTTGTCCATAAAATTTCTTGTCCGAACGTTTTTCTTGTCTGTTCGTTTTGTTCTCTGTCTGTTCTCTTGTCCATAAAATTTCTTGTCCGAACGTTTTTCTTGTCTGTTCGTTTTGTTCTCCGTCTGTTCTCTTGTCCATAAAATTTCTTGTCCGAACGTTTTTCTTGTCTGTTCGTTTTGTTCTCCGTCTGTTCTCTTGTCCATAAAATTTCTTGTCCGAATATTTTTCTTGTCTGTTCGTTTTGTTCTCTGTCTGTTCTCGTGTCCAAAAAAATTCTTGTCCGAACGTCTTCTTGTCTGTTCTTTTTGTTCTCCGTCTGTTCTCTTGACCACAAAATTTCTTGTCCGAACATTTTTCTTGTCTGTTCTTTTTGTTCTCCGTCTGTTCTCTTGTCCACAAAATTTCTTGTCCGACCGTTTTTCTTGTCTGTTCGTTTTGTTCTCCGTCTGTTCTCTTGTCCATAAAATTTCTTGTCCGAACGTTTTTCTTGTCTGTTCGTTTTGTTCTCCGTCTGTTCTCTTGACCACAAAATTTCTTGTCCGAACATTTTTCTTGTCTGTTCTTTTTGTTCTCCGTCTGTTCTCTTGTCCACAAAATTTCTTGTCCGAACGTTTTTCTTGTCTGTTCGTTATGTTCTCCGTCTGTTCTCTTGTCCATAAAATTTCTTGTCCGAACGTTTTTCTTGTCTGTTCGTTTTGTTCTCCGTCTGTTCTCTTGTCCATAAAATTTCTTGTACGAACATTTTTCTTGTCTGTTCGTTTTGTTCTCCGTCTGTTCTCGTGTCCAAAAAAATTCTTGTCCGAACGTTTTTCTTGTCTGTTCTTTTTGTTCTCCGTCTGTTCTCTTGTCCAAAAAATTTCTTGTCCGAACGTTTTTCTTGTCTGTTCGTTTTGTTCTCCGTCTGTTCTCTTGTCCATAAAATTTCCTGTCCGAACGTTTTTCTTGTCTGTTCGTTTTGTTCTCCGTCTGTTCTCTTGTCCATAAAATTTCTTGTCCGAACGTTTTTCTTGTCTGTTCGTTTTGTTCTCCGTCTGTTCTCTTGACCACAAAATTTCTTGTCCGAACATTTTTTTGTCTGTTCGTTTTGTTCTCCGTCTTTTCTCGTGTCCAAAAAAATTCTTGTCCGAACGTTTTTCTTGTCTGTTCCTTTTGTTCTCCGTCTGTTCTCTTGTCCACAAAATTTCTTGTCCGAACGATTTTCTTGTCTGTTCGTTTTGTTCTCCGTCTGTTCTCTTGTCCATAAAATTTCTTGTCCGAACGTTTTTCTTGTCTGTTCGTTTAGTTCTCCGTCTTTTCTCTTGTCCATAAAATTTCTTGTCCGAACGTTTTTCTTGTCTGTTCGTTTTGTTCTCCGTCTGTTCTCTTGTCCATAAAATTTTTTGTCCGAACGTTTTTCTTGTCCGTTCGTTTTGTTCTCCGTCTGTTCTCTTGTCCATAAAATTTCTTGTCCGAACATTTTTCTTGTCTGTTCGTTATGTTCTCCGTCTGTTCTCGTGTCCAAAAAAATTTTTGTCCGAACGTTTTTCTTGTCTGTTCTTTTTGTTCTCCGTCTGTTCTCTTGTCCAAAAAATTACTTGTCCGAACGTTTTTCTTGTCTGTTCGTTTAGTTCTCCGTCTGTTCTCTTGTCCATAAAATTTCTTGTCCGAACGTTTTTCTTGTCTGTTCGTTTTGTTCTCCGACTGTTCTCTTGTCCATAAAATTTCTTGTCCGAACGTTTTTCTTGTCTGTTCGTTTTGTTCTCCGTCTGTTCTCTTGACCACAAAATTTCTTGTCCGAACATTTTTTTTGTCTGTTCGTTTTGTTCTCCGTCTGTTCTCGTGTCCAAAAAAATTCTTGTCCGAACGTTTTTCTTGTCTGTTCTTTTTGTTCTCCGTCTGTTCTCTTGTCCACAAAATTTCTTGTCCGAACGTTTTTCTTGTCTGTTCGTTTTGTTCTCCGTCTGTTCTCTTGTCCACATAATTTCTTGTCCGAACGTTTTTCTTGTCTGTTCGTTTTGTTCTACGTCTGTTCTCTTGTCCACATAATTTCTTGTCCGAACGTTTTTCTTGTCTGTTCGTTTTGTTCTCCGTCTGTTCTCTTGTCCACAAAATTTCTTTTCCGAACGTTTTTCTTGTCTGTTTGTTTTGTGCTCCGTCTGTTCTCTTGTCCATAAAATTTCTTGTCCGAACGTTTTTCTTGTCTGTTCGTTTTGTTCTACGTATGTTCTCTTGTCCACAAAATTTCTTGTCCGAACGTTTTTCTTGTCTGTTCGTTTAGTTCTCCGTCTGTTCTCTTGTCCATAAAATTTCTTGTCCGAACGTATTTCTCTGTCTGTTCGTTTTGTTCTCCGTCTGTTCTCTTGACCACAAAATTTCTTGTCCGAACATTTTTCTTGTCTGTTCGTTTTGTTCTCCGTCTATTCTCGTGTCCAAAAAAATTCTTGTCCGAACGTTTTTCTTGTCTGTTCTTTTTGTTCTCCGTCTGTTCTCTTGTCCACAAAATTTCTTGTCCGAACGTTTTTCTTGTCTGTTCGTTTTGTTCTCCGTCTGTTCTCTTGTCCATAAAATTTCAGGTCCGAACATTTTTCTTGTCTGTTCGTTTTGTTCTCCGTCTGTTCTCGTGTCCAAAAAAATTTTTGTCCGAACATTTTTCTTGTCTGTTCGTTTTGTTCTCCGTCTGTTCTCGTGTCCAAAAAAATTCTTGTCCGAACGTGTTTCTTGTCTGTTCGTTTAGTTCTCCGTCTGTTCTCTTGTCCATAAAATTTCTTGTCCGAACGTATTTCTTGTCTGTTCGTTTTGTTCTCCGTCTGTTCTCTTGACCACAAAATTTCTTGTCCGAACATTTTTCTTGTCTGTTCGTTTTGTTCTCCGTCTATTCTCGTGTCCAAAAAAATTCTTGTCCGAACGTTTTTCTTGTCTGTTCTTTTTGTTCTCCGTCTGTTCTCTTGTCCACAAAATTTCTTGTCCGAACGTTTTTCTTGTCTGTTCGTTTTGTTCTCCGTCTGTTCTCTTGTACATAAAATTTCTTGTCCGAACGTTTTTCTTGTCTGTTCTTTTTGTTCTCCGTCTGTTCTCTTGTCCAAAAAGTTACTTGTCCGAACGTTTTTCTTGTCTGTTCGTTTTGTTCTCCGTCTGTTCTCTTGTCCATAACATTTCTTGTCCTAACGTTTTTCTTGTCTGTTCGTTTAGTTCTCCGTCTGTTCTCTTGTCCATAAAATTTCTTGTCCGAACGTATTTCTTGTCTGTTCGTTTTGTTCTTAGTCTGTTCTCTTGACCACAAAATTTCTTGTCCGAACATTTTTCTTGTCTGTTCGTTTTGTTCTCCGTCTATTCTCGTGTCCAAAAAAATTCTTGTCCGAACGTTTTTCTTGTCTGTTCTTTTTGTTCTCCGTCTGTTCTCTTGTCCACAAAATTTCTTGTCCGAACGTTTTTCTTGTCTGTTCGTTTTGTTCTCCGTCTGTTCTCTTGTCCATAACATTTCTTGTCCGTACGTTTTTCTTGTCTGTTGGTTTTGTTCTCCGTCTGTTCTCTTGTCCATAAAATTTCAGGTCCGAACATTTTTCTTGTCTGTTCGTTTTGTTCTCCGTCTGTTCTCGTGTCCAAAAAATTTTTTGTCCGAACATTTTTCTTGTCTGTTCGTTTTGTTCTCCGTCTGTTCTCGTGTCCAAAAAAATTCTTGTCCGAACGTTTTTCTTGTCTGTTCGTTTAGTTCTCCGTCTGTTCTCTTGTCCATAAAATTTCTTGTCCGAACGTATTTCTTGTCTGTTCGTTTTGTTCTCCGTCTATTCTCGTGTCCAAAAAAATTCTTGTCCGAACGTTTTTCTTGTCTGTTCTTTTTGTTCTCAGTCTGTTCTCTTGTCCACAAAATTTCTTGTCAGAACGTTTTTCTTGTCTGTTCGTTTTGTTCTCCGTCTGTTCTCTTGACCACAAAATTTCTTGTCCAAACATTTTTTTTGTCTGTTCGTTTTGTTCTCCGTCTGTTCTCGTGTCCAAAAAAATTCTTGTCCGAACGTTTTTCTTGTCTGTTCTTTTTGTTCTCCGTCTGTTCTCTTGTCCACAAAATTTCTTGTCCGAACGTTTTTCTTGTCTGTTCGTTTTGTTCTCCGTCTGTTCTCTTGTCCACATAATTTCTTGTCCGAACGTTTTTCTTGTCTGTTCGTTTTGTTCTACGTCTGTTCTCTTGTCCACATAATTTCTTGTCCGAACGTTTTTCTTGTCTGTTCGTTTTGTTCTCCGTCTGTTCTCTTGTCCACAAAATTTCTTTTCCGAACGTTTTTCTTGTCTGTTTGTTTTGTGCTCCGTCTGTTCTCATGTCCATAAAATTTCTTGTCCGAACGTTTTTCTTGTCTGTTCGTTTTGTTCTACGTATGTTCTCTTGTCCACAAAATTTCTTGTCCGAACGTTTTTCTTGTCTGTTCGATTAGTTCTCCGTCTGTTCTCTTGTCCATAAAATTTCTTGTCCGAACGTATTTCTAGTCTGTTCGTTTTGTTCTCCGTCTGTTCTCTTGACCACAAAATTTCTTGTCCGAACATTTTTCTTGTCTGTTCGTTTTGTTCTCCGTCTATTCTCGTGTCCAAAAAAATTCTTGTCCGAATGTTTTTCTTGTCTGTTCTTTTTGTTCTCCGTCTGTTCTCTTGTCCACAAAATTTCTTGTCCGAACGTTTTTCTTGTCTGTTCGTTTTGTTCTCCGTCTGTTCTCTTGTCCATAAAATTTCTTGTCCGAACGTTTTTCTTGTCTGTTCGTTTTGTTCTCCGTCTTTTCTTTTGTCCATAAAATTTCAGGTCCGAACATTTTTCTTGTCTGTTCGTTTTGTTCTCCGTCTGTTCTCGTGTCCAAAAAAATTTTTGTCCGAACATTTTTCTTGTCTGTTCGTTTTGTTCTCCGTCTGTTCTCGTGTCCAAAAAAATTCTTGTCCGAACGTTTTTCTTGTCTGTTCGTTTAGTTCTCCGTCTGTTCTCTTGTCCATAAAATTTCTTGTCCGAACGTATTTCTTGTCTGTTCGTTTTGTTCTCCGTCTGTTCTCTTGACCACAAAATTTCTTGTCCGAACATTTTTCTTGTCTGTTCGTTTTGTTCTCCGTCTATTCTCGTATCCAAAAAAATTCTTGTCCGAACGTTTTTCTTGTCTGTTCTTTTTGTTCTCCGTCTGTTCTCTTGTCCACAAAATTTCTTGTCCGAACGTTTTTCTTGTCTGTTCGTTTTGTTCTCCGTCTGTTCTCTTGTCCATAAAATTTCTTGTCCGAACGTTTTTCTTGTCTGTTCTTTTTGTTCTCCGTCTGTTCTCTTGTCCAAAAAAATACATGTCCGAACGTTTTTCTTGTCTGTTCGTTTTGTTCTCCGTCTGTTCTCTTGTCCATAACATTTCTTGTCCTAACGTTTTTCTTGTCTGTTCGTTTAGTTCTCCGTCTGTTCTCTTGTCCATAAAATTTCTTGTCCGAACGTATTTCTTGTCTGTTCGTTTTGTTCTCCGTCTGTTCTCTTGAACACAAAATTTCTTGTCCGAACATTTTTCTTGTCTGTTCGTTTTGTTCTCCGTCTATTCTCGTGTCCAAAAAAATTCTTGTCCGAACGTTTTTCTTGTCTGTTCTTTTTGTTCTCCATCTGTTCTCTTGTCCACAAAATTTCTTGTCCGAACGTTTTTCTTGTCTGTTCGTTTTGTTCTCCGTCTGTTCTCTTGTCCATAACATTTCTTGTCCGAACGTTTTTCTTGTCTGTTCGTTTTGTTCTCCGTCTGTTCTCTTGTCCATAAAATTTCAGGTCCGAACATTTTTCTTGTCTGTTCGTTTTGTTCTCCGTCTGTTCTCGTGTCCAAAAAATTTTTTGTCCGAACATTTTTCTTGTCTGTTCGTTTTGTTCTCCGTCTGTTCTCGTGTCCAAAAAAATTCTTGTCCGAACGTTTTTCTTGTCTGTTCGTTTTGTTCTCCGTCTGTTCTCTTGTCCACAAAATTTCTTGTCCGAACGTTTTTCTTGTCTGTTCGTTTTGTTCTCCGTCTGTTCTCTTGTCCATAAAATTTCTTGTCCGAACGTTTTTTTTGTCTGTTCGTTTTGTTCTCCGTCTGTTCTCTTGTCCATAAAATTTCTTGTCCGAACGTTTTTCTTGTCTGTTCGTTTTGTTCTCCGTCTGTTCTCTTGTCCATAAAATTACTTGTCCGAACGTTTTTCTTGTCTGTTCGTTTTGTTCTCCGTCTGTTCTCTTGACCACAAAATTTCTTGTCCGAACATTTTTTTTGTCTGTTCGTTTTGTTCTCCGTCTGTTCTCGTGTCCAAAAAAATTCTTGTCCGAACGTTTTTCTTGTCTGTTCGTTTAGTTCTCCGTCTGTTCTCTTGTCCATAAAATTTCTTGTCCGAACGTATTTCTTGTCTGTTCGTTTTGTTCTCCGTCTGTTCTCTTGACCACAAAATTTCTTGTCCGAACATTTTTCTTGTCTGTTCTTTTTGTTCTCCGTCTGTTCTCTTGTCCACAAAATTTCTTGTCCGAACGTTTTTCTTGTCTGTTCGTTTTGTTCTCCGTCTGTTCTCTTGTCCATAACATTGCTTGTCCGAACGTTTTTCTTGTCTGTTCGTTTTGTTCTCCGTCTGTTCTCTTGTCCATAAAATTTCAGGTCCGAACATTTTTCTTGTCTGTTCGTTTTGTTCTCCGTCTGTTCTCGTGTCCAAAAAATTTTTTGTCCGAACATTTTTCTTGTCTGTTCGTTTTGTTCTCCGTCTGTTCTCGTGTCCAAAAAAATTCTTGTCCGAACGTTTTTCTTGTCTGCTCGTTTAGTTCTCCGTCTGTTCTCTTGTCCATAAAATTTCTTGTCCGAACGTATTTCTTGTCTGTTCGTTTTGTTCTCCGTCTGTTCTCTTGTCCATAAAATTTCTTGTCCGAACGTATTTCTTGTCTGTTCGTTTTGTTCTCCGTCTGTTCTCGTGTCCAAAAAAATTCTTGTCCGAACGTTTTTCTTGTCTGTTCTTTTTGTTCTCCGTCTGTTCTCTTTTCCACAAAATTTCTTGTCCGAACGTTTTTCTTGTCTGTTCGTTTTGTTCTCCGTCTGTTCTCTTGTCCATAAAATTTCTTGTCCGAACGTTTTTTTTGTCTGTTCGTTTTGTTCTCCGTCTGTTCTCTTGTCCATAAAATTTCTTGTCCGAACATTTTTCTTGTCTGTTCGTTTTGTTCTCCGTCTGTTCTCGTGTCCAAAAAAATTCTTGTCCGAACGTTTTTCTTGTCTGTTCTTTTTGTTCTCCGTCTGTTCTCTTGTCCACAAAATTTCTTGTCCGAACGTTTTTCTTGTCTGTTCGTTTTGTTCTCCGTCTATTCTCTTGTCCATAACATTTCTTGTCCGAACGTTTTTCTTGTCTGTTCGTTTTGTTCTCCGTCTGTTCTCTTGTCCATAAAATTTTAGGTCCGAACATTTTTCTTGTCTGTTCGTTTTGTTCTCCGTCTGTTCTCGTGTCCAAAAAAATTTTTGTCCGAACATTTTTCTTGTCTGTTCGTTTTGTTCTCCGTCTGTTCTCGTGTCCAAAAAAATTCTTGTCCGAACGTTTTTCTTGTCTGTTCGTTTAGTTCTCCGTCTGTTCTCTTGTCCATAAAATTTCTTGTCCGAACGTATTTCTTGTCTGTTCGTTTTGTTCTCCGTCTATTCTCGTGTCCAAAAAAATTCTTGTCCGAACGTTTTTCTTGTCTGTTCTTTTTGTTCTCCGTCTGTTCTCTTGTCCACAAAATTTCTTGTCCGAACGTTTTTCTTGTCTGTTCGTTTTGTTCTCCGTCTGTTCTCTTGTCCATAAAATTTCTTGTCCGAACGTTTTTTTTGTCTGTTCGTTTTGTTCTCCGTCTGTTCTCTTGTCCATAAAATTTCTTGTCCGAACATTTTTCTTGTCTGTTCGTTTTGTTCTCCGTCTGTTCTCGTGTCCAAAAAAATTCTTGTCCGAACGTTTTTCTTGTCTGTTCTTTTTGTTCTCCGTCTGTTCTCTTGTCCACAAAATTTCTTGTCCGAACGTTTTTCTTGTCTGTTCGTTTTGTTCTCCGTCTATTCTCTTGTCCATAACATTTCTTGTCCGAACGTTTTTCTTGTCTGTTCGTTTTGTTCTCCGTCTGTTCTCTTGTCCATAAAATTTCAGGTCCGAACATTTTTCTTGTCTGTTCGTTTTGTTCTCCGTCTGTTCTCGTGTCCAAAAAAATTTTTGTCCGAACATTTTTCTTGTCTGTTCGTTTTGTTCTCCGTCTGTTCTCGTGTCCAAAAAAATTCTTGTCCGAACGTTTTTCTTGTCTGTTCGTTTAGTTCTCCGTCTGTTCTCTTGTCCATAAAATTTCTTGTCCGAACGTATTTCTTGTCTGTTCGTTTTGTTCTCCGTCTATTCTCGTGTCCAAAAAAATTCTTGTCCGAACGTTTTTCTTGTCTGTTCTTTTTGTTCTCCGTCTGTTCTCTTGTCCACAAAATTTCTTGTCCGAACGTTTTTCTTGTCTGTTCGTTTTGTTCTCCGTCTGTTCTCTTGTCCATAAAATTTCTTGTCCGAACGTTTTTTTTGTCTGTTCGTTTTGTTCTCCGTCTGTTCTCTTGTCCATAAAATTTCTTGTCCGAACATTTTTCTTGTCTGTTCGTTTTGTTCTCCGTCTGTTCTCGTGTCCAAAAAAATTCTTGTCCGAACGTTTTTCTTGTCTGTTCTTTTTGTTCTCCGTCTGTTCTCTTGTCCACAAAATTTCTTGTCCGAACGTTTTTCTTGTCTGTTCGTTTTGTTCTCCGTCTATTCTCTTGTCCATAACATTTCTTGTCCGAACGTTTTTCTTGTCTGTTCGTTTTGTTCTCCGTCTGTTCTCTTCTCCATAAAATTTCAGGTCCGAACATTTTTCTTGTCTGTTCGTTTTGTTCTCCGTCTGTTCTCGTGTCCAAAAAAATTTTTGTCCAAACATTTTTCTTGTCTGTTCGTTTTGTTCTCCGTCTGTTCTCGTGTCCAAAAAAATTCTTGTCCGAACGTTTTTCTTGTCTGTTCGTTTAGTTCTCCGTCTGTTCTCTTGTTCATAAAATTTCTTGTCCGAACGTATTTCTTGTCTGTTCGTTTTGTTCTCCGTCTGTTCTCTTGACCACAAAATTTCTTATCCGAACATTTTTCTTGTCTGTTCGTTTTGTTCTCCGTCTATTCTCGTGTCCAAAAAAAATTCTTGTCCGAACGTTTTTCTTGTCTGTTCTTTTTGTTCTCCGTCTGTTCTCTTGTCCACAAAATTTCTTGTCCGAACGTTTTTCTTGTCTGTTCGTTTTGTTCTCCGTCTGTTCTCTTGTCCATAAAATTTCTTGTCCGAACATTTTTCTTGTCTGTTCGTTTTGTTCTCCGTCTGTTCTCGTGTCCAAAAAAATTCTTGTCCGAACGTTTTTCTTGTCTGTTCTTTTTGTTCTCCGTCTGTTCTCTTGTCCACAAAATTTCTTGTCCGAACGTTTTTCTTGTCTGTTCGTTTTGTTCTCCGTCTGTTCTCTTGTCCATAAAATTTCTTGTCCGAACGTTTTTCTTGTCTGTTCGTTTTGTTCTCCGTCTGTTCTCTTGTCCACAAAATTTCTTGTCCGAACGTTTTTCTTGTCTGTTCGTTTTGTTCTCCGTCTGTTCTCTTGTCCATAAAATTTCTTGTCCGAACGTTTTTCTTGTCTGTTCTTTTTGTTCTCCGTCTGTTCTCTTGTCCAAAAAATTACTTGTCCGAACGTTTTTCTTGTCTGTTCGTTTAGTTCTCCGTCTGTTCTCTTGTCCATAAAATTTCTTGTCCGAACGTTTTTCTTGTCTGTTCGTTTTGTTCTCCGTCTGTTCTTTTGTCCATAAAATTTCTTGTCCGAACGTTTTTCTTGTCTGTTCGTTTTGTTCTCCGTCTGTTCTCTTGACCACAAAATTTCTTGTCCGAACATTTTTTTGGTCTGTTCGTTTTGTTCTCCGTCTGTTCTCTTGTCCATAAAATTTCAGGTCCGAACATTTTTCTTGTCTGTTCGTTTTGTTCTCCGTCTGTTCTCGTGTCCAAAAAAATTTTTGTCCGAACATTTTTCTTGTCTGTTCGTTTTGTTCTCCGTCTGTTCTCGTGTCCAAAAAAATTCTTGTCCGAACGTTTTTCTTGTCTGTTCGTTTAGTTCTCCGTCTGTTCTCTTGTCCATAAAATTTCTTGTCCGAACGTATTTCTTGTCTGTTCGTTTTGTTCTCCGTCTATTCTCGTGTCCAAAAAAATTCTTGTCCGAACGTTTTTCTTGTCTGTTCTTTTTGTTCTCCGTCTGTTCTCTTGTCCACAAAATTTCTTGTCCGAACGTTTTTCTTGTCTGTTCGTTTTGTTCTCCGTCTGTTCTCTTGTCCATAAAATTTCTTGTCCGAACGTTTTTCTTGTCTGTTCGTTTTGTTCTCCGTCTGTTCTCTTGTCCATAAAATTTCTTGTCCGAACATTTTTCTTGTCTGTTCGTTTTGTTCTCCGTCTGTTCTCGTGTCCAAAAAAATTCTTGTCCGAACGTTTTTCTTGTCTGTTCTTTTTGTTCTCCGTCTGTTCTCTTGTCCACAAAATTTCTTGTCCGAACGTTTTTCTTGTCTGTTCGTTTTGTTCTCCGTCTATTCTCTTGTCCATAACATTTCTTGTCCGAACGTTTTTCTTGTCTGTTCGTTTTGTTCTCCGTCTGTTCTCTTGTCCATAAAATTTCAGGTCCGAACATTTTTCTTGTCTGTTCGTTTTGTTCTCCGTCTGTTCTCGTGTCCAAAAAAATTTTTGTCCAAACATTTTTCTTGTCTGTTCGTTTTGTTCTCCGTCTGTTCTCGTGTCCAAAAAAATTCTTGTCCGAACGTTTTTCTTGTCTGTTCGTTTAGTTCTCCGTCTGTTCTCTTGTTCATAAAATTTCTTGTCCGAACGTATTTCTTGTCTGTTCGTTTTGTTCTCCGTCTGTTCTCTTGACCACAAAATTTCTTATCCGAACATTTTTCTTGTCTGTTCGTTTTGTTCTCCGTCTATTCTCGTGTCCAAAAAAAATTCTTGTCCGAACGTTTTTCTTGTCTGTTCTTTTTGTTCTCCGTCTGTTCTCTTGTCCACAAAATTTCTTGTCCGAACGTTTTTCTTGTCTGTTCGTTTTGTTCTCCGTCTGTTCTCTTGTCCATAAAATTTCTTGTCCGAACATTTTTCTTGTCTGTTCGTTTTGTTCTCCGTCTGTTCTCGTGTCCAAAAAAATTCTTGTCCGAACGTTTTTCTTGTCTGTTCTTTTTGTTCTCCGTCTGTTCTCTTGTCCACAAAATTTCTTGTCCGAACGTTTTTCTTGTCTGTTCGTTTTGTTCTCCGTCTGTTCTCTTGTCCATAAAATTTCTTGTCCGAACGTTTTTCTTGTCTGTTCGTTTTGTTCTCCGTCTGTTCTCTTGTCCACAAAATTTCTTGTCCGAACGTTTTTCTTGTCTGTTCGTTTTGTTCTCCGTCTGTTCTCTTGTCCATAAAATTTCTTGTCCGAACGTTTTTCTTGTCTGTTCTTTTTGTTCTCCGTCTGTTCTCTTGTCCAAAAAATTACTTGTCCGAACGTTTTTCTTGTCTGTTCGTTTAGTTCTCCGTCTGTTCTCTTGTCCATAAAATTTCTTGTCCGAACGTTTTTCTTGTCTGTTCGTTTTGTTCTCCGTCTGTTCTTTTGTCCATAAAATTTCTTGTCCGAACGTTTTTCTTGTCTGTTCGTTTTGTTCTCCGTCTGTTCTCTTGACCACAAAATTTCTTGTCCGAACATTTTTTTGGTCTGTTCGTTTTGTTCTCCGTCTGTTCTCGTGTCCAAAAAAATTCTTGTCCGAACGTTTTTCTTGTCTGTTCTTTTTGTTCTCCGTCTGTTCTCTTGTCCACAAAATTTCTTGTCCGAACGTTTTTCTTGTCTGTTCGTTTTGTTCTCCGTCTGTTCTCTTGTCCATAAAATTTCTTGTTCGAACGTTTTTCTTGTCTGTTCGTTTTGTTCTCCGTTTGTTCTCTTGTCCATAAAATTTCTTGTCCGAACGTTTCTCTTGTCTGTTCGTTTTGTTCTCCGTCTGTTCTCTTGTCCATAAAATTTCTTGTCCGAACGTTTTTCTTGTCTGTTCGTTTTGTTCTCCGTTTGTTCTCTTGTCCACAAAATTTCTTGTCCGAACGTTTTTCTTGTCTGTTGGTTTTGTTCTCCGTCTGTTCTCTTGTCCACAAAATTTCTTGTCCGAACGTTTTTCTTGTTTGTTCGTCTTGTTCTCCGTCTGTTCTTCTGTCCATAAAATTTCTTGTCCGAACGTTTTTCTTGTCTGTTCGTTTTGTTCTCTGTCTGTTCTCTTGTCCATAAAATTTCTTGTCCGAACGTTTTTCTTGTCTGTTCGTTTTGTTCTCCGTTTGTTCTCTTGTCCACAAAATTTCTTGTCCGAACGTTTTTCTTGTCTGTTCGTTTTGTTCTCCGTCTGTTCTCTTGTCCATAAAATTTCTTGTCCGAACGTTTTTCTTGTCTGTTCGTTTTGTTCTCCGTCTGTTCTCTTGTCCATAAAATTTCTTGTCCGAACGTTTTTCTTGTCTGTTCGTTTTGTTCTACGTCTGTCCTCTTGTCCACAAAATTTCTTGAAAGAACGTTTTTCTTGTCTGTTCGTTTTGTTCTCCGTTTGTTCTCTTGTCCACAAAATTTCTTGTCCGAACGTTTTTCTTGTCTGTTCGACTTGTTGGCCGTCTGTTCTCTTGTCCATAAAATTTCTTGTCCGAACGTTTTTCTTGTCTGTTCGTATTGTTCTCCGTCTGTTCTCTTGTCCACAAAATTTCTTGTCCGAACGTTTTTCTTGTCTGTTGGTTTTGTTCTCCGTCTGTTCTCTTGTCCACAAAATTTCTTGTCCGAACGTTTTTCTTGTTTGTTCGTCTTGTTCTCCGTCTGTTCTCCTGTCCATAAAATTTCTTGTCCGAACGTTTTTATTGCCTGTTCGTTTTGTTCTCCGTCTGTTCTCTTGTCCAAAAAATTTCTTGCCCGAACGTTTTTCTTGTCTGTACGTTTTGTTCTCCGTCTGTTCGCTTGTCCACAAAATTCTTGTCCGAACGTTTTTCTTGTCTGTTCGTTTTGTTCTCCGTCTGTTCTCCTGTCCACAAAATTTGTTGTCCGAACGTTTTTCTGTTCGTATTGTTCTCCGTCTGTTCTCTTGTCAACAAAATTTCTTGTCCGAACGTTTTTCTTCTCTGTTCGTTTTGTTCGCCGTCTGTTCTCTTGTCCACAAAATCTCTTGTTCAAACGTCTTTCTTGTCTGTTCGCTTTTTTCTCCGTCTGTTCTCTTGTCCACAAGATTTCTTGCCCGAACATTTTTCTTGTCTGATCGTTTTGTTTTCCGTCTGTTCTCTTGTCCAAATAATTTCTTGTACGAACGTTTTTCTTGTCTGTTCTTTTTGTTCTCCGTTTGTTCTCTTGTCCATAAAATTTCTTGTCCGAACGTTTTTTTTGTCTGTTCGTTTTGTTCTCCGTCTGTTCTCTAGTCCATAAAATTTCTTGTCCGAACGTTTTTCTTGTCTGTTCGTTTTGTTCTCCGTCCGTTCTCTTGACCACAAAATTTCTTGTCCGAACATTTTTCTTGTCTGTTCGTTTTGTTCTCCGTCTGTTCTCGTGTCCAAAAAAAATTCTTGTCCGAACGTTTTTCTTGTCTTTTCTTTTTCTTCTCCGTCTGTTCTCTTGTCCACAAAATTTCTTGTCCGAACGTTTTTCTTGTCTGTTCATTTTGTTCTCCGTCTGTTCTCTTGTCCTAATAATTTCTTGTACGAACGTTTTTCTTGTCTGTTCGTTTTGTTCTCCGTCTGTTCTCTTGTCCACAAGATTTCTTGCCCGAACGTTTTTCTTGTCTGTTCGTTTTGTTTTCCGTCTGTTCTCTTGTCCAAATAATTTCTTGTACGAACGTTTTTCTTGTCTGTTCTTTTTGTTCTCCGTCTGTTCTCTTGTCCACAAAATCTCTTGTCCAAACGTCTTTCTTGTCTGTTCGCTTTTTTCTCCGTCTGTTCTCCTGTCCACAAAATTTCTTGTACGAACGTTTTTCTTGTCTGTTCTTCTTGTTCTCCGTCTGTTCTTTCGTCCACACAATTTCTTGTCCGAACGTTTTTCTTGTCTGTTCGTTCTGTTCTCCGTCTGTTCTCTTGTCCACAAAATTCCTTGTTTGTTCATTTTGTTCTCCGTCTGTTCTCTTGTCCACAAAATTTCTTGCCCGAACGTTTTTCTTGTCTGTTCGTTTTGTTCTCCGTCTGTTCTCTTGTCCTAATAATTTCTTTTACGAACGTTTTTCTTGTCTGTTCGTTTTGTTCTCCGTCTGTTCTCTTGTCCACAAATTTTTTTGTCCAATCGTCTCTCTTGTCTGTTACTTTTCTCCTCTTTCTGTTCTCTTGTCCGCAGAGTTTCTTGTCCGAACGTTTTTATTGTCTGTTCGTTTTGTTCTTCGTCTGTTCTCTTGTCCACAAAATCTCTTTTCCGAATGTTTTTCTTGTCTGTACGTTTTGATCTCCGTCTGTGCTCGTGTCCACAAAATTTCTTGCCCGAACGTTTTTCTTGTCTGTTCGTTTTGTTCTCCGTCTGTTCTCCTGTCCACAAAATTTCTTGTACGAACGTTTTTCTTGTCTGTTTTTCTTGTTCTCCGTCTGTTCTTTCGTCCACACAATTTCTTGTCCGAACGTTTTTCTTGTCTGTTCGTTCTGTTCTCCGTCTGTTCTCTTGTCCACAAAATTCCATGTTTGTTCATTTTGTTCTCCGTCTGTTCTCTTGTCCACAAAATTTCTTGCCCGAACGTTTTTCTTGTCTGTTCGTTTTGTTCTCCGTCTGTTCTCTTGTCCTAATAATTTCTTTTACGAACGTTTTTCTTGTCTGTTCGTTTTGTTCTCCGTCTGTTCTCTTGTCCACAAATTTTTTTGTCCAATCGTCTCTCTTGTCTATTACTTTTCTCCTCTTTCTGTTCTCATGTCCGCAGAGTTTCTTGTCCGAACGTTTTTATTGTCTGTTCGTTTTGTTCTTCGTCTGTTCTCTTGTCCACAAAATCTCTTTTCCGAATGTTTTTCTTGTCTGTACGTTTTGATCTCCGTCTGTGCTCGTGTCCACAAAATTTCTTGCCCGAACGTTTTTCTTGTCTGTTCGTTTTGTTCTCCGTCTGTTCTCTTGTCCATAAAATTTCTTGTCCGAACGTTTTTTTTGTCTGTTCGTTTTGTTCTCCGTCTGTTCTCTAGTCCATAAAATTTCTTGTCCGAACGTTTTTCTTGTCTGTTCGTTTTGTTCTCCGTCCGTTCTCTTGACCACAAAATTTCTTGTCCGAACATTTTTCTTGTCTGTTCGTTTTGTTCTCCGTCTGTTCTCGTGTCCAAAAAAATTATTGTCCGAACGTTTTTCTTGTCCGTTCTTTTTCTTCTCCGTCTGTTCTCTTGTCCACAAAATTTCTTGTCCGAACGTTTTGCTTGTCTGTTCATTTTGTTCTCCGTCTGTTCTCTTGTCCACAAAATTTCTTTTTCGAACGTTTTTCTTGTCTGTTCGTTTTGTTGTCCGTCTATTCTCTTGTCCATAAAATTTCTTGTCCGAACGTTTTTCTTGTCTGTTCGTTTTGTTAGCCGTCTGTTCTCTTATCCACAAAATTTCTTGTCTGAACGTTTTTCTTGTCTGTTCTTTTTGTTCTCCGTCTGTTCTCTTGTCCACAAATTTTCTTATCCGAACGTTTTTCTTGTCTGTTTGTTTTGTTCTCCGTCTGTTCTCTTGTCGAAAAACTTTCTTATCCGAAAGATTTTCTTGTCTGTTCGTTTTGTTCTTCGTCTGTTTTCTTGTCCACAAAATTTCTTGTCCGAAAGTTTTTCTTGTCTGTTCGTTCTGTTCTGCATCTGTTCTCTTGTCCACATAATTTCTTGACCGAACGTTATTCTTGTCTGTTTGTTTTGTTCTACGTCTGTCCTCTTGTCCACAAAATTTCTTATCCGAACGTTTTTCTTGTCTGTTGGTTTTGTTCTCCGTCTGTTCTCTTGTCCACAAAATTTCTTGTCCGAACGTGTTTCTTGTTTGTTCGTCTTGTTCTCCGTCTGTTCTCCTGTCCAAAAAATTTCTTGTCCGAACGTTTTTCTTGTCTGTTCGTTTTGTTCTCCGTCTGTTCTCTTGTCCACAAAATTTCTTGTCCGAACATTTTTCTTGTCTGTTCGTTTTGTTCTCCGTCTGTTCTCTTGAACACAAAATTTCTTGTCCGAACGTTTTTCTTGTCTGTTCGATTTGTTCTCCATCTGTTCTTTTGTCCACAAAATTTCTTGTACGAACGTTTTTCTTGTCTGTTCTTCTTGTTCTCCGTCTGTTCTTTCGTCCACACAATTTCTTGTCCGAACGTTTTTCTTGTCTGTTCTTTTTGTTCTCCGTCTGTTCTCTTGTCCAAAAAAATTCTTGTCCTAACGTTTTTCTTGTCTGTTCGTTTTGTCCTCCGTCTGTTCTCTTGTCCATAAATTCTCTTGTCCGAACATTTTTCTTGTCTGTTCGTTTTGTTCTCCGTCTGTTCTCTTGTCCAAAAAATTTCTTGTTTGAACGTTTTTCTTGTCTGTTCGTTTTGTTCTCCGTCTGTTCTCTTGACCACAAAATTTCTTGTCCGAACATTTTTCTTGTCTGTTCGTTTTGTTCTCCGTCTGTTCTCGTGTCCAAAAAAATTCTTGTCCGAACGTTTTTCTTGTCTGTTCTATTTGTTCTCCGTCTGTTCTCTTGTCTGTTCTTGTTTTTTCTCCGTCTGTTCTCTTGTCCACAAAATTTCTTGTCCGAACGTTTTTCTTGTCTGTTCGTTTTGTTAGCCGTCTGTTCTCTTGTCCACAAAATTTCTTGTCCGAACGTTTTTCTTGTCTGTTCGTCTTGTTCTCCGTCTGTTCTCTTGTCCACAAAATTCCTTGTTTGTTCGTTTTGTTCTCCGTCTGTTCTCTTATCCACAAAATTTCTTGTCCGAACGTTTTTCTTCTCTGTTCGTTTTGTTCTCCGTCTGTTCTCTTGTCCACAAAATTTCTTGTCCGAACGTTTTTCTTGCCAGTTCGTTTTGTTTACCGTCTGTTCTCTTGTCCAAGTAAATTCTTGTCCGAACGTTTTCCTTGTCTGTTCGTTTTGTTCTTCGTCTGTTCTCTTGTCCAGAATATTTCATGACCGAACGTCTTTCTTGTCTGTTCGTTTTGTTCTCCGTCTGTTCTCTCGTCCACAAAATTTCTTGTCCGAACGTTTTTCTTGTCTGTTCGTCTTGTTCTCCGTCTGTTTTCTTGTCCACAAAAATTCTTGTCCGAACGTTTTTCTTGTCTGTTCGTTTTGTTCTCCGTCAGTTCTCTTGTCCACAAACTTTATTGTCCGAATGTTTTTCTTGTCTGTTCGTTTTGTTCTCCGTCTGTTCTCTTGTCCACAAGATTTCTTGTCCGAACGTTTTTCTTGTCTGTTCGTCTTGTTCTCCGTCTGTTTTCTTGTCCACAAAATTTCTTGTCCGAACGTTTTTCTTGTCTATTCGTTTTGTTCTCCGTCTGTTCTCTTGTCCACATAATTTCTTGTCCGAACGTTTTTCTTGTCTGTTCGTTTTGTTCTAAGTCTGTTCTCTTGTCCACAAAATTTCTTGTCCGAACGTTTTTCTTGTCTGTTCGCTTTGTTCTCCGTCTGTTCTCTTGTCCACAAAATTTCTTGTCCGAACGTTTTTCTTGTCTGTTCGTTTTGTTCTACGTCTGTTCTCTTGTCCACAAAATTTCTTGTCCGAAAGTTTTTCTTGTCTGTTCGTTTTGTTCTCCGCCTGTTCTCTTGTCCACAAAATTTCTTGTCAGAACGTTTTTCTTGTCTGTTCTTTTTGTTCTGCGTCTGTTGTCCACAAAATTTCTTGTCCGAACGTTTTTCTTGTCTGTTCGTTTTGTTCTCCGTCTGTTCTCTTGTCCACAAAATTTCTTGTCCGAACGTTTTTCTTGTCTGTTCGTCTTGTTCTCCGTCTGTTTTCTTGTCCACAAAATTTCTTGTCCGAACGTTTTTCTTGTCTGTTCGTTTTGTTCTCCGTCTGTTCTCTTGTCTACATAATTTCTTGTCCGAACGTTTTTCTTGTCTGTTCGTTTTGTTCTACGTCTGTTCTCTTGTCCACAAAATTTCTTGTCCGAACGTTTTTCTCTTCTGTTCGTTTTGTTCTCCGTCTGTTCTCTTGTCCACAAAATTTCTTGTCGGAACATTTTTCTTGTCTGTTGGTTTTGTTCTCCGTCTGTTCTCTTGTCCACAAAATTTCTTTTCCGAACGTTTTTCTTGTCTGTTCGTCTTGTTCTCCGTCTGTTTTCTTGTCCACAAAATTTCTTGTCCAAACGTTTTTCTTATCTGTTCGTTTTGTTCTCCGTCTGTTCTCTTGTCCACAAAATTTCTTGTCCGAACATTTTTTTTGTCTGTTCGTTTTGTTCTCCGTCTGTTCTCGGGTCCAAAAAAATTCTTGTCCGAACGTTTTTCTTGTCTGTTCTTTTTGTTCTCCATCTGTTTTCTAGTGCAAAAAAATTCTTGTCCGAACGTTTTTCTTGTCTGTTCGTTTTGTTCTCCGCCTGTTCTCTTGTCCATAAAATTTCTTGTCCGAACGTTTTTCTTGTCTGTTCGTTTTGTTCTCCGTCTGTTCTCTTGTCCATAAAATTTCTTGTTCGAACGTTTTTCTTGTCTGTTCGTTTTGTTCTCCGTCTGTTCTCTTGACCACAAAATTTCTTGTCCGAACATTTTTTTTGTCTCTTCGTTTTTTTCTCCGTCTATTGTCGTGTCCAAAAAAATTCTTGTCCGAACGTTTTTCTTGTCTGTTCTTTTTGTTCTCCGTCTGTTCTCTTGTCCAAAAAAATTCTTGTCCTAACGTTTTTCTTGTCTGTTCGTTTTGTTCTCCGTCTGTTCTCTTGTCCATAAATTTTCTTGTCCGAACATTTTTCTTGTCTGTTCGTTTTGTTCTCCGTCTGTTCTCGTGTCCAAAAAAAATCTTGTCCGAACGTTTTTCTTGTCTGTTCTTTTTGTTCTCCGTCTGTTCTCTTGTCCAAAAAATTTCTTGTTTGAACGTTTTTCTTGTCTGTTCGTTTTGTTCTCCGTCTGTTCTCTTGACCACAAAATTTCTTTTCCGAACGTTTTTCTTGTCTGTTCGTCTTGTTCTCCGTCTGTTTTCTTGTCCACAAAATTTCTTGTCCAAACGTTTTTCTTATCTGTTCGTTTTGTTCTCCGTCTGTTCTCTTGTCCACAAAAAATCTTGTCCGAACATTTTTCTTGTCTGTTCGTTTTGTTCTCCGTCTGTTCTCGTGTCCAAAAAAATTCTTGTCCGAACGTTTTTCTTGTCTGTTCTATTTGTTCTCCGTCTGTTCTCTTGTCTGTTCTTGTTTTTTCTCCGTCTGTTCTCTTGTCCACAAAATTTCTTGTCCGAACGTTTTTCTTGTCTGTTCGTTTTGTTAGCCGTCTGTTCTCTTGTCCACAAAATTTCTTGTCTAAACGTTTTTCTTGTCTGTTCTTTTTGTTCTCCGTCTGTTCTCTTGTCCACTAACTTTCTTATCCGAACGTTTTTCTTGTCTGTTTGTTTTGTTCTCCGTCTGTTTTCTTGTCCACAAAATTTTTTGTCCGAAAGTTTTTCTTGTCTGTTCGTTCTGTTCTCCGTCTATTCTCTTGTCCACATAATTTCTTGTCCGAACGTTTTTCTGTTCGTATTGTTCTCCGTCTGTTCCCTTGTCCACAAAATTTCTTGTCTGAACGTTTTTCTTGTCTGTTCTTTTTTTTTTCTCCGTCTGTTCTCTTGTCCACAAAATTTCTTGTCCGAACGTTTTTCTTGTCTGTTCGTTTTGTTCTCCGTCTGTTCTCTTGTCCATAAAATTTCTTGTCTGAACGTTTTTCTTGTCTGTTCTTTTTGTTCTCCGTCTGTTCTCTTGTCCAAAAAATTTCTTGTCCGAACGTTTTTCTTGTCTGTTCGTTTTGTTCTCCGTCTGTTCTCTTGTCCATAAAATTTCTTGTCCGAACATTTTTCTTGTCTCTTCGTTTTGTTCTCCGTCTGTTCTCGTGTCCAAAAAAATTCTTGTCCGAACGTTTTTCTTGTCTGTTCTTTTTGTTCTCCGTCTGTTCTCTTGTCCAAAAAATTTCTTGTCTGAACGTTTTTCTTGTCTTTTCGTTTTGTTCTCCCTCTGTTCTCTTGTCCATAAAATTTCTTGTCCGAACGTTTTTCTTGTCTGTTCGTTTTGCTCTCCGTCTGTTCTCTTGTCCATAAAATTTCTTGTCCGAACGTTTTTCTTGTCTGTTCGTTTTGTTCTCCGTCTGTTCTCTTGACCACAAAATTTCTTGTCCGAACATTTTTTTTGTCTGTTCGTTTTGTTCTCCGTCTGTTCTCGTGTCCAAAAAAATTCTTGTCCGAACGTTTTTCTTGTCTGTTCTTTTTGTACTCCGTCTGTTCTCTTGTCCACAAAATTTCTTGTCCGAACGTTTTTCTTGTCTGTTCGTTTTGTTCTCCGTCTGTTCTCTTGTCCATAAAATTTCTTGTCCGAACGTTTTTCTTGTCTGTTCGTTTTGTTCTCCGTCTGTTCTCTTGTCCATAAAATTTCTTGTCCGAACGTTTTTCTTGTCTGTTCGTTTTGTTCTCCGTCTGTTCTCTTGTCCATAAAATTTCTTGTCCGAACGTTTTTCTTGTCTGTTCGTTTTGTTCTCCGTCTGATCTCTTGACCACAAAATTTCTTGTCCGAACATTTTTCTTGTCTGTTCGTTTTGTTCTCCGTCTGTTCTCGTGTCCAAAAAAATTCTTGTCCGAACGTTTTTCTTGTCTGTTCTATTTGTTCTCCGTCTGTTCTCTTGTCCACAAAATTTCTTGTCCGAACGTTTTTCTTGTCTGTTCTTTTTTTTTCTCCGTCTGTTCTCTTGTCCACAAAATTTCTTGTCCAAACGTTTTTCTTGTCTGTTCTTTTTTTTCTCCGTCTGTTCTCTTGTCCATAAAATTTCTTGTCCGAACGTTTTTCTTGTCCGTTCGTTTTGTTAGCCGTCTGTTCTCTTGTCCACAATATTTCTTGTCTGAACGTTTTTCTTGTCTGTTCTTTTTGTTCTCCGTCTGTTCTCTTGTCCACAAACTTTCTTATCCGAACGTTTTTCTTGTCTGTTTGTTTTGTTCTCCGTCTGTTCTCTTGTCGAAAAACTTTCTTATCCGAAAGTTTTTCTTGTCTGTTCGTTTTGTTCTTCGTCTGTTTTCTTGTCCACAAAATTTCTTGTCCGAAAGTTTTTCTTGTCTGTTTGTTCTGTTCTCCGTCTATTCTCTTGTCCATATAATTTCTTGTCCGAACGTTTTTCTGTTCGTATTGTTCTCCGTCTGTTCTCTTGTCCACAAAATTTCTTGTCCGAACGTTTTTCTTGTCTGTTCTTTTTTTTTCTCCGTCTGTTCTCTTGTCCACAAAATTTCTTGCCCGAACGTTTTTCTTGTCTATTCGTTTTGTTCTCCGTCTGTTCTCTTGTCCATAAAATATCTTGTCCGAATGTTTTTCTTGTCTGTTCTTTTTGTTCTCCGTCTGTTCTCTTGTCCAAAAAATTTCTTGTCCGAACGTTTTTCTTGTCTGTTCGTTTTGTTCTCCGTCTGTTCTCTTGTCCATAAAATTTCTTGTCCGAGCATTTTTCTTGTCTGTTCGTTTTGTTCTCCGTCTGTTCTCGTGTCCAAAAAAATTCTTGTCCGAACGTTTTTCTTGTCTGTTCTTTTTGTTCTCCGTCTGTTCTCTTGTCCAAAAAATTTCTTGTCCGAACGTTTTTCTTGTCTGTTCGTTTTGTTCTCCGTCTGTTCTCTTGTCCATAAAATTTCTTGTCCGAACGTTTTTCTTGTCTGTTCGTTTTGTTCTCCGTCTGTTCTCTTGTCCATAAAATTTCTTGTCCGAACGTTTTGCGTGTCTCTTCGTTTTGTTCTCCGTCTGTTCTCTTGTCCATAAAATTTCTTGTCCGAACATTTTTTTGTCTGTTCGTTTTGTTCTCCGTCTGTTCTCGTGTCCAAAAAAATTATTGTCCGAACGTTTTTCTTGTCTGTTCTTTTTGTTCTCCGTCTGTTCTCTTGTCCACAAAATTTCTTGTCCGAACGTTTTTCTTGTCTGTTCGTTTTGTTCTCCGTCTGTTCTCTTGTCCATAAAATTTCTTGTCCGAACGTTTTTCTTGTCTGTTCGTTTTGTTCTCCGTCTGTTCTCTTGTCCATAAAATTTCTTGTCCGAACGTTTTTCTTGTCTGTTCGTTTTGTTCTCCGTCTGTTCTCTTGTCCACAAAATTTCTTGTCCGAACGTTTTTCTTGTCTGTTCGTTTTGTTCTCCGTCTGTTCTGTTGACCACAAAATTTCTTGTCCGAACATTTTTCTTGTCTGTTCGTTTTGTTCTCCGTCTGTTCTCGTGTCCAAAAAAATTCTTGTCCGAACGTTTTTCTTGTCTGTTCTATTTGTTCTCCGTCTGTTCTCTTGTCCACAAAATTTCTTGTCCGAACGTTTTTCTTGTCTGTTCTTTTTTTTCTCCGTCTGTTCTCTTGTCCACAAAATTTCTTGTCCGAACATTTTTCTTGTCTGTTCGTTTTGTTCTCCGTCTGTTCTCTTGTCCATAAAATTTCTTGTCCGAACGTTTTTCTTGTCCGTTCGTTTTGTTAGCCGTCTGTTCTCTTGTCCACAATATTTCTTGTCTGAACGTTTTTCTTGTCTGTTCTTTTTGTTCTCCGTCTGTTCTCTTGTCCACAAACTTTCTTATCCGAACGTTTTTCTTGTCTGTTTGTTTTGTTCTCCGTCTGTTCTCTTGTCGAAAAACTTTCTTATCCGAAAGTTTTTCTTGTCTGTTCGTTCTGTTCTCCGTCTGTTCTCTTGTCCACATAATTTCTTGTCCGAACGTTTTTCTGTTCGTATTATTCTCCGTCTGTTCTCTTGTCCACAAAATTTCTTGTCCGAACCTTTTTCTTCTCTGTTCGTTTTGTTCGCCGTCTGTTCTCTTGTCCACAAAATCTCTTGTCCAAACGTCTTTCTTGTCTGTTCGCTTTTTTCTCCGTCTGTTCTCTTGTCCACAAGATTTCTTGCCCGAACGTTTTTCTTGTCTGTTCGTTTTGTTCTCCGTCTGTTCTCTTGTCCAAATAATTTCTTGTACGAACGTTTTTCTTGTCTGTTCGTTTTGTTCTCCGCCTGTTCTCTTGTCCACAAATTTTTTTGTAGAATCGTCTTTCTTGCCTGTTACTTTTCTCCTCTTTCTGTTCTCTTGTCCTCAGAATTTCTTGTCCAAACGTTTTTCTTGTCTGTTCGTTTTGTTCTCCGTCTGTTCTCTTGTCCATAAAATTTCTTGTCCGAACGTTTTTCTAGTCTGTTCGTTTTGTTCTCCGTCTGTTGTCTTGTCCACAAAATTTCTTGTCCGAACGTTTTTCTGTTTGTATTGTTCTCCGTCTGTTCTCTTGTCCACAAAATTTCTTGTCCGAACGTTTTTCTTGTCTGTTCGTTTTGTTCTCCGTCTGTTCTCTTGTCCACAAAATTTCTTGTCCGAACATTTTTCTGTTCGTATTGTTCTCCGTCTGTTCTCTTGTCCACAAAATTTCTTGTCCGAACGTTTTTCTTCTCTGTTCGTTTTGTTCTCCGTCTGTTCTCTTGTCCACATAATTTCTTGTCCGAACGTTTTTCTTGTCTGTTTGGTTTGTTCTCCGTCTGTTCTCTTGTCCACAAAATTTCTTGCCCGAACGTTTTTCTTGCCTGTTCGTTTTGTTCTCCGTCTGTTCTCTTGTCCACATAATTTCTTGTCCGAACTTATTTATTTTCTGTTAGTTTTGTTCTCCATCTGTTCTCTTGTCCACAATTTTTTTTGTCCAATCGTCTTTCTTGTCTGTTACTTTTCTCCTCTTTCTGTTCCCTTGTCCGCAGAATTTCTTGTCCAAGCGTTTTTCTTGTCTTTTCATTTTGTTCTCCGTCTGTTCTCTTGTCCACAAAATCTCTTTTCCGAACGTTTTTCTTATCTGTTCGTTTTGTTCTCCGTCTGTTCTCTTGTCCACAAAATTTCTTGTCCGAACGTCTTTCTTGCCGGTTCGTTTTTTTCTCCGTCTGTTTTATTGTCCACAAGATTTCTTGCCCGCACGTTTTTCTAGTCTGTTCGTTTTGTTCTCCGTCTGTTCTCTTGTCCACATAATTTCTTGTCCGAACGTTTTTCTTGTCTGTTCGTTTGGTCTCCGTCTGTTCTCTTGGCGAAAACAAATCTTGTCCGAATGTGTTTCTTGTCTGTTCGTTATGTTAGCCGTCTGTACTCTTGTCCAAAAAATTTCATGTCTGAACTTCTTTCTTGTCAGTTCGTTTTGTTCTCCGTCTGTTCTCTTGTCCATGATATTTCTTGTCCGAGCGTTTTTCTTGTATGTTCGTTTTGTTCTCCGTCTGTTCCCTTGTCCACAAAATTTCTTGTCCGAACGTTTTTCTTGTCTGTTCTTGTTTTTTCTCCGTCTGTTCTCTTGTCCACAAAATTTCTTGTCCGAACGTTTTTCTTGTCTGTTCGTTTTGTTAGCCGTCTGTTCTCTTGTCCACAAAATTTCTTGTCTGAACGTTTTTCTTGTCTGTTCTTTTTGTTCTCCGCCTGTTCTCTTGTCCACAAACTTTCTTATCCGAACGTTTTTCTTGTCTGTTTGTTTTGTTCTCCGTCTGTTCTCTTGTCGAAAAACTTTCTTATCCGAAAGTTTTTCTTGTCTGTTCGTTTTGTTCTTCGTCTGTTTTCTTGTCCACAAAATTTTTTGTCCGAAAGTTTTTCTTGTCTGTTCGTTCTGTTCTCCGTCTATTCTCTTGTCCACATAATTTCTTGTCCGAACGTTTTTCTGTTCGTATTGTTCTCCGTCTGTTCTCTTGTCCACAAAATTTCTTGTCCGAGCGTTTTTCTTGTCTGTTCTTTTTTTTTCTCTCCGTCTGTTCTCTTGTCCACAAACTTTCTTGTCCGAACGTTTTTCTTGTCTGTTCGTTTTGTTCTCCGTCTGTTCTCTTGTCCATAAAATTTCTTGTCCGAACGTTTTTCTTGTCTGTTCTTTTTGTTCTCCGTCTGTTTTCTTGTCCAAAAAATTTCTTGTCCGAACGTTTCTCTTGTCTGTTCGTTTTGTTCTCCGTCTGTTCTCTTGTCCATAAAATTTCTTGTCCGAACATTTTTCTTGTCTGTTCGTTTTGTTCTCTGTCTGTTCTCGTGTCCAAAAAAATCTTGACCGAACGTTTTTCTTGTCTGTTCTTTTTGTTCTCCGTCTGTTCTCTTGTCCAAAAAATTTCTTGTCCGAACGTTTTTCTTGTCTGTTCGTTTTGTTCTCCGTCTGTTCTCTTGTCCATAAAATTTCTTGTCCGAACGTTTTTCTTGTCTGTTCGTTTTGTTCTCCGTCTGTTCTCTTGTCCATAAAATTTCTTGTCCGAACGTTTTTCTTGTCTGTTCGTTTTGTTCTCCGTCTGTTCTCTTGACCACAAAATTTCTTGTCCGAACATTTTTTTTGTCTGTTCGTTTTGTTCTCCGTCTGTTCTCGTGTAAAAAAAAATTCTTGTCCGAACGTTTTTCTTGTCTGTTCTTTTTGTTCTCCGTCTGTTCTCTTGTCCACAAAATTTCTTGTCTGAACGTTTTTCTTGTCTGTTCGTTTTGTTCTCCGTCTGTTCTCTTGCCCATAAAATTTCTTGTCCGAACGTTTTTCTTGTATGTTCGTTTTGTTCTCCGTCTGTTCTCTTGTCCATAAAATTTCTTGTCCGAACGTTTTTCTTGTCTGTTCGTTTTGTTTTCCGTCTGTTCTCTTGTCCATAAAATTTCTTGTCCGAACGTTTTTCTTGTCTGTTCGTTTTGTTCTCCGTCTGTTCTCTTGACCACAAAATTTCTTGTCCGAACATTTTTCTTGTCTGTTCGTTTTGTTCTCCGTCTGTTCTCGTGTCCAAAAAAATTCTTGTCCGAACGTTTTTCTTGTCTGTTCTATTTGTTCTCCGTCTGTTCTCTTGTCCACAAAATTTCTTGTCCGAACGTTTTTCTTGTCTGTTCTTTTGTTTTCTCCGTCTGTTCTCTTGTCCACAAAATTTCTTGTCCGAACGTTTTTCTTGTCTGTTCGTTTTGTTCTCCGTCTGTTCTTTTGTCCATAAAATTTCTTGTCCGAACGTTTTTCTTGTCCGTTCGTTTTGTTAGCCGTCTGTTCTCTTGTCCACAATATTTCTTGTCGGAACGTTTTTCTTGTCTGTTCTTTTTGTTCTCCGTCTGTTCTCTTGTCCACAAACTTTCTTATCCGAACGTTTTTCTTGTCTGTTTGTTTTGTTCTCCGTCTGTTCTCTTGTCGAAAAACTTTCTTATCCGAATGTTTTTCTTGTCTGTTCGTTTTGTTCTTCGTCTGTTTTCTTGTCCACAAAATTTCTTGTCCGAAAGTTTTTCTTGTCTGTTCGTTTTGTTCTCCGTCTGTTCTCTTGTCCACATAATTTCTTGTCCGAACGTTTTTCTGTTCGTATTATTCTCCGTCTGTTCTCTTATCCACAAAATTTCTTGTCCGAACCTTTTTCTTCTCTGTTCGTTTTGTTCGCCGTCTGTTCTCTTGTCCACAAAATCTCTTGTCCAAACGTCTTTATTGTCTGTTCGCTTTTTTCTCCGTCTGTTCTCTTGTCCACAAGATTTCTTGCCCGAACGTTTTTCTTGTCTGTTCGTTTTGTTCTCCGTCTGTTCTCTTGTCCAAATAATTTCTTGTACGAACGTTTTTCTTGTCTGTTCGTTTTGTTCTCCGCCTGTTCTCTTGTCCACAAATTTTTTTGTCCAATCGTCTTTCTTGTCTGTTACTTTTCTCCTCTTTCTTTTCTCTTGTCCGCAGAGTTTCTTGTCCGAACGTTTTTCTGTTCGTATTGTTCTCCGTCTGTTCTCTTGTCCACAAAATTTCTTGTCCGAACGTTTTTCTTGTCTGTTCGTTCTGTTCTCCGTCTATTCTCTTGTCCACATAATTTCTTGTCCGAACGTTTTTCTGTTCGTATTGTTCTCCGTCTGTTCTCTTGTCCACAAAATTTCTTGTCCGAACGTTTTTCTTGTCTGTTCTTTTTTTTTCTCCGTCTGTTCTCTTGTCCACAAACTTTTTGTCCGAACGTTTTTCTTGTCTGTTCGTTTTGTTCTCCGTCTGTTCTCTTGTCCATAAAATTTTTTGTCCGAACGTTTTTCTTGTCTGTTCTTTTTGTTCTCCGTCTGTTTTCTTGTCCAAAAAATTTCTTGTCCGAACGTTTTTCTTGTCTGTTCGTTTTGTTCTCCGTCTGTTCTCTTGTCCATAAAATTTCTTGTCCGAACATTTTTCTTGTCTGTTCGTTTTGTTCTCTGTCTGTTCTCGTGTCCAAAAAAATCTTGACCGAACGTTTTTCTTGTCTGTTCTTTTTGTTCTCCGTCTGTTCTCTTGTCCAAAAAATTTCTTGTCCGAACGTTTTTCTTGTCTGTTCGTTTTGTTCTCCGTCTGTTCTCTTGTCCATAAAATTTCTTGTCCGAACGTTTTTCTTGTCTGTTCGTTTTGTTCTCCGTCTGTTCTCTTGTCCATAAAATTTCTTGTCCGAACGTTTTTCTTGTCTGTTCGTTTTGTTCTCCGTCTGTTCTCTTGACCACAAAATTTCTTGTCCGAACATTTTTTTTGTCTGTTCGTTTTGTTCTCCGTCTGTTCTCGTGTAAAAAAAAATTCTTGTCCGAACGTTTTTCTTGTCTGTTCTTTTTGTTCTCCGTCTGTTCTCTTGTCCACAAAATTTCTTGTCAGAACGTTTTTCTTGTCTGTTCGTTTTGTTCTCCGTCTGTTCTCTTGTCCATAAAATTTCTTGTCCGAACGTTTTTCTTGTCTGTTCGTTTTGTTTTCCGTCTGTTCTCTTGTCCATAAAATTTCTTGTCCGAACGTTTTTCTTGTCTGTTCGTTTTGTTCTCCGTCTGTTCTCTTGACCACAAAATTTCTTGTCCGAACATTTTTCTTGTCTGTTCGTTTTGTTCTCCGTCTGTTCTCGTGTCCAAAAAAAATCTTGTCCGAACGTTTTTCTTGTCTGTTCTATTTGTTCTCCGTCTGTTCTCTTGTCCACAAAATTTCTTGTCCGAACGTTTTTCTTGTCTGTTCTTTTGTTTTCTCCGTCTGTTCTCTTGTCCACAAAATTTCTTGCCCGAACGTTTTTCTTGTCTGTTCGTTTTGTTCTCCGTCTGTTCTTTTGTCCATAAAATTTCTTGTCCGAACGTTTTTCTTGTCCGTTCGTTTTGTTAGCCGTCTGTTCTCTTGTCCACAATATTTCTTGTCTGAACGTTTTTCTTGTCTGTTCTTTTTGTTCTCCGTCTGTTCTCTTGTCCACAAACTTTCTTATCCGAACGTTTTTCTTGTCTGTTTGTTTTGTTCTCCGTCTGTTCTGTTGTCGAAAAACTTTCTTATCCGAAAGTTTTTCTTGTCTGTTCGTTTTGTTCTTCGTCTGTTTTCTTGTCCACAAAATTTCTTGTCCGAAAGTTTTTCTTGTCTGTTCGTTCTGTTCTCCGTCTGTTCTCTTGTCCACATAATTTCTTGTCCGAACGTTTTTCTGTTCGTATTATTCTCCGTCTGTTCTCTTATCCACAAAATTTCTTGTCCGAACCTTTTTCTTCTCTGTTCGTTTTGTTCGCCGTCTGTTCTCTTGTCCACAAAATCTCTTGTCCAAACGTCTTTCTTGTCTGTTCGCTTTTTTCTCCGTCTGTTCTCTTGTCCACAAGATTTCTTGCCCGAACGTTTTTCTTGTCTGTTCGTTTTGTTCTCCGCCTGTTCTCTTGTCCACAAATTTTTTTGTCCAATCGTCTTTCTTGTCTGTTACTTTTCTCCTCTTTCTTTTCTCTTGTCCGCAGAGTTTCTTGTCCGAACGTTTTTCTTGTCTGTTCGTTTTGTTCTCCGTCTCTTCTCTTGTCCACAAAATCTCTTTTCCGAACGTTTTTCTTTTCTGTTCCTTTTGTTCTCCGTCTGTTCTCTTGTCCACAAAATCTCTTTTCCGAACGTTTTTCTTGTCCGTACGTTTTGATCTCCGTCTGTTCTCTTGTCCACAAATTTTTTTGTCCAATCGTCTTTCTTGTCTGTTCCTTTTCTCCTCTTTCTGTTCTCTTGTCCTCAGAATTTCTTGTCCAAACGTTTTTCTTGTCTGTTCGTTTTGTTCTCCGCCTGTTCTCTTGTCTACGAAATTTCTTGTCCGAACGTTTTTCTAGTCTGTTCGTTTTGTTCTCCGTCTGTTGTCTTGTCCACAAAATTTCTTGTCCGAACGTTTTTCTGTTTGTATAGTTCTCCGTCTGTTCTCTTGTCCACAAAATTTCTTGTACGAACATTTTTCTGTTCGTATTGTTCTCCGTCTGTTCTCTTGTCCACAAAATTTCTTGTCCGAACGTTTTTCTTTTCTGTTCGTTTTGTTCTCCGTCTGTTCTCTTGTCCACATAATTTCTTGTCCGAACGTTTTTCTTGTCTGTTTGGTTTGTTCTCCGTCTGTTCTCTTGTCCACAAAATTTCTTGCCCGAACGTTTTTCTTGCCTGTTCGTTTTGTTCTCCGTCTGTTCTCTTGTCCACATAATTTCTTGTCCGAACTTATTTATTTTCTGTTCGTTTTGTTCTCCATCTGTTCTCTTGTCCACAAATTTTTTTGTCCAATCGTCTTTCTTGTCTGTTACTTTTCTCCTCTTTCTGTTCCCTTGTCCGCAGAATTTCTTGTCCAAGCGTTTTTCTTGTCTTTTCATTTTGTTCTCCGTCTGTTCTCTTGTCCACAAAATCTCTTTTCCGAACGTTTTTCTTGTCTGTTCGTTTTGTTCTACGTCTGTTCTCTTGTCCACAAAATTTCTTGTCCGAACGTCTTTCTTGCCGGTTCGTTTTTTTCTCCGTCTGTTTTATTGTCCACAAGATTTCTTGCCCGCACGTTTTTCTTGTCTGTTCGTTTTGTTCTCCGTCTGTACTCTTGTCCACATAATTTCTTGTCCGAACGTTTTTCTTGTCTGTTCGTTTGGTCTCCGTCTGTTCTCTTGGCGAAAACAAATCTTGTCCGAATGTGTTTCTTGTCTGTTCGTTATGTTAGCCGTCTGTACTCTTGTCCAAAAAATTTCTTGTCTGAACTTTTTTCTTGTCTGTTCGTTTTGTTCTCCGTCTGTTCTCTTGTCCATGATATTTCTTGTCCGAACGTTTTTCTTGTATGTTCGTTTTGTTCTCCGTCTGTTCCCTTGTCCACAAAATTTCTTGTCCGAACGCTTTTCTTGTCTGTTCGTTTTGCTCTCCGTCTGTTCTCTTGTCCATAAAATTTCTTGTCCGAACGTTTTTCTTGTCTGTTCGTTTTGTTAGCCGTCTGTTCTCTTGTCCACAAAATTTCTTGTCTGAACGTTTTTCTTGTCTGTTCGTTTTGCTCTCCGTCTGTTCTCTTGTCCACAAAATTTCTTGTCCGAACGTTTTTCTTGTCTGTTCGTTTTGTTAGCCGTCTGTTCTCTTGTCCACAAAATTTCTTGTCCGAACGTTTTTCCTGTCTGTTCGTTTTGTTCTCCGTCTGTTCTCTAGTCCACAAAATTTCTTGTCCGAGCGTTTTTCTTGTCTGTTCGTCTTGTTCTCCGTCTGTTCTCTTGTTCACAAAATTGTTTGTTTGTTCGTTTTGTTCTCCGTCTGTTCTCTTGTCCACAAAATTTATTGTCCGAACGTTTTTCTTGTCTGTTCGTTTTGTTCTCCGTCTGTTCTCTTGTCCACAAAATTTCTTGTCCAAACGTTTTTCTTGCCTGTTTGTTTTGTTCTCCGTCTGTTCTCTTGTCCACAAAATTTCTTGTCCGAACGTTTTTCTTGTCTGTTCGTTTTGTTCTCCGTCTGTTCTCTTGTCCACAAAATTTCATTTCCGAACGTTTTTCTTCACCGTTCGTTTTGTTCTCCGTCTGTTCTCTTGTCCACAAAATTTCTTGTCCGAACGTTTTTCTTGTCTGTTCGTTTTGTTCTCCGTCTGTTCTCTTGTCCACAAAATTTCTTGTCAGTACGTTTTTCTTGTATGTTCGTTTTGTTCTCCGTCTGTTCTCTTGTCCACACAATTTCTTGTCCGAACGTTTTTCTAGTCTGTTCGTTTTGTTCTCCGTCTGTTCTCTTGTCCACAAAATTTCTTGTCCGAACGTTTTTCTGTTTGTATTGTTCTCCGTCTGTTCTCTTGTCCACAAAATTTCTTGTCCGAACGTTTTTCTTGTCTGTTCGTTTTGTTCTCCGTCTGTTCTCTTGTCCACAAAATTTCTTGTCCGAACATTTTTCTGTTCGTATTGTTCTCCGTCTGTTCTCTTGTCCACAAAATTTCTTGTCCGAACGTTTTTCTTCTCTGTTCGTTTTGTTCTCCGTCTGTTCTCTTGTCCACAAAATTTATTGTCCGAACGTTTTTCTTGTCTGTTCGTTTTGTTCTCCGTCTGTTCTCTTGTCCACAAAATTTCTTGTCCGAACGTTTTTCTTGTCTGTTCGTTTTGTTCTCCGTCTGTTCTCTTGTCCACAAAATTTCATTTCCGAACGTTTTTCTTCACCGTTCGTTTTGTTCTCCGTCTGTTCTCTTGTCCACATAATTTCTTGTCCGAACTTATTTATTTTCTGTTCGTTTTGTTCTCCATCTGTTCTCTTGTCCACAAATTTTTCTGTCCAATCGTCTTTCTTGTCTGTTACTTTTCTCCTCTTTCTGTTCTCTTGTCCGCGGAATTTCTTGTCCAAACGTTTTTCTTGTCTTTTCATTTTGTTCTCCGTCTGTTCTCTTGTCCACAAAATTTCTAGTCCGAACGTTTTTCTTGTCTGTTCGTTTTGTTCTCCGTCTGTTCTCTTGTCCACAAAAGTTCATTTCCGAACGTTTTTCTTCACCGTTCGTTTTGTTCTCCGTCTGTTCTCTTGTCCACAAAATTTCTTGTTCGAACGTTTTTCTTGTCTGTTAGTTTTTTTCTCCGTCTGTTCTCTTGTCCACAAAATTTCTTGTCAGAACGTTTTTCTTGTATGTTCGTTTTGTTCTCCGTCTGTTCTCTTGTCCACACAATTTCTTGTCCGAACGTTTTTCTAGTCTGTTCGTTTTGTTCTCCGTCTGTTCTCTTGTCTACAAAATTTCTTGTCTGAACGTTTTTCTGTTTGTATTGTTCTCCGTCTGTTCTCTTGTCCACAAAATTTCTTGTCCGAACGTTTTTCTTGTCTGTTCGTTTTGTTAGTCGTCTGTTCTCTTGTCCACAAAATTTCTTGTCCGAACGTTTTTCTTGTCTGTTCGTTTTGTTCTCCGTCTGTTCTCTTGTCCACAAAATTTCTTGTCCGAGAATTTTTCTTGTCTGTTCGTTTTGTTCTACGTCTGTTCTCTTGTCCACAAAATTTCTTGTCCGAACGTTTTTCTTGTCTGTTCGTTTTGTTAGCCGTCTGTTCTCTTGTCCACACAATTTCTTGTCCGAGAATTTTTCTTGTCTGTTCGTTTTGTTCTCCGTCTGTTCTCGTGTCAAAAATTCTTGTTCGAACGTTTTTCTTGTCTGTTCGTTTTGTTAGCCGTCTGTTCTCTTGTCCACAAAATTTCTTGTCCGAACGTTTTTCTTGTCTGTTCGTTTTGTTCTCCGTCTGTTCTCTTGTCCACAAAATTTCTTGTCCGAACGTTTTTCTGTTTGTATTGTTCTCCGTCTGTTCTCTTGTCCACAAAATTTCTTGTCCGAACGTTTTTGTTGTCTGTTCGTTTTGTTAGCCGTCTGTTCTCTTGTTCACAAAATTTCTTGTCCGAACGTTTTTCTTGTCTGTTCGTTTTGTTTTCCGTCTGTTCTCTTGTCCACAAAATTTCATTTCCGAACGTTTTTCTTCACCGTTCGTTTTGTTCTCCGTCTGTTCTCTTGACCACAAAATTTCTTGTCCAAACGATTTTTTTGCCTGTTTGCTTTGTTCTCCGTCTGTTCTCTTGTCCACAAAATTTCTTGTCCGAACGTTTTTCTTGTCTGTTCCTTTTGTTCTCCGTCTGTTCTCTTGTCCACAAAATTTCATTTCCGAACGTTTTTCTTCACCGTTCGTTTTGTTCTCCGTCTGTTCTCTTGACCACAAAATTTCTTGTCCGATCGTTTTTCTTGTCTGTTCGTTTTGTTCTCCGTCTGTTCTCTTGTCCACAAAATTTCTTGTCGTTTTTCTTGTATGTTCGTTTTGTTCTCCGTCTGTTCTCTTGTCCACACAATTTCTTGTCCGAACCTTTTTCTAGTCTGTTCGTTTTGTTCTCCGTCTGTTCTCTTGTCCACAAAATTTCTTGTCCGAACGTTTTTCTGTTTGTATTGTTCTCCGTCTGTTCTCTTGTCCACAAAATTTCTTGTCCGAACGTTTTTCTTGTCTGTTCGTTTTGTTCTCCGTCTGTTCTCTTGTCCACAAAATTTCTTGTCCGAACATTTTTCTGTTCGTATTGTTCTCCGTCTGTTCTCTTGTCCACAAAATTTCTTGTCCGAACGTTTTTCTTGTCTGTTCGTTTTGTTCTCCGTCTGTTCTCTTGTCCACAAAATTTCTTGTCGTTTTTCTTGTATGTTCGTTTTGTTCTCCGTCTGTTCTCTTGTCCACAAAATTTCTTGTCCGAACGTTTTTCTTGTCTGTTCGTTTTGTTCTCCGTCTGTTCTCTTGTCCACAAAATTTCTTGTCCGAACGTTTTTCTGTTTGTATTGTTCTCCGTCTGTTCTCTTGTCCACAAAATTTCTTGTCCGAACGTTTTTCTTGTCTGTTCGTTTTGTTAGCCGTCTGTTCTCTTGTCCACAAAATTTCTTGTCCGAACGTTTTTCTTGTCTGTTCGTTTTGTTCTCCGTCTGTTCTCTTGTCCACAAAATTTCTTGTCCAAACGATTTTCTTGCCTGTTTGCTTTGTTCTCCGTCTGTTCTCTTGTCCACAAAATTTCTTGTCCGAACGTTTTTCTTGTCTGTTCGTTTTGTTCTCCGTCTGTTCTCTTGTCCACAAAATTTCATTTCCGAACGTTTTTCTTCACCGTTCGTTTTGTTCTCCGTCTGTTCTCTTGTCCACAAAATTTCTTGTCCGAACGTTTTTCTTGTCTGTTCGTTTTGTTCTCCGTCTGTTCTCTTGTCCACAAAATTTCTTGTCGTTTTTCTTGTATGTTCGTTTTGTTCTCCGTCTGTTCTCTTGTCCACACAATTTCTTGTCCGAACGTTTTTCTAGTCTGTTCGTTTTGTTCTCCGTCTGTTCTCTTGTCCACAAAATTTCTTGTCCGAACGTTTTTCTGTTTGTATTGTTCTCCGTCTGTTCTCTTGTCCACAAAATTTCTTGTACGAACGTTTTTCTTGTCTGTTCGTTTTGTACTCCGTCTGTTCTCTTGTCCACAAAATTTCTTGTCCGAACATTTTTCTGTTCGTATTGTTCTCCGTCTGTTCTCTTGTCCACAAAATTTCTTGTCCGAACGTTTTTCTTCTCTGTTCGTTTTGTTCTCCGTCTGTTCTCTTGTCCACATAATTTCTTGTCCGAACGTTTTTCTTGTCTGTTTGGTTTGTTCTCCGTCTGTTCTCTTGTTCACAAAATTTCTTGCCCGAACGTTTTTCTTGCCTGTTCGTTTGTCCACAAAATTTCTTGTCCGAACGTTTTTCTGTTTGTATTGTTCTCCGTCTGGTCTCTTGTCCACAAAATTTCTTGTCCGAACGTTTTTCTTGTCTGTTCGTTTTGTACTCCGTCTGTTCTCTTGTCCACAAAATTTCTTGTCCGAACATTTTTCTGTTCGTATTGTTCTCCGTCTGTTCTCTTGTCCACAAAATTTCTTGTCCGAACGTTTTTCTTCTCTGTTCGTTTTGTTCTCCGTCTGTTCTCTTGTCCACATAATTTCTTGTCCGAACGTTTTTCTTGTCTGTTCGTTTTGTTAGCCGTCTGTTCTCTTGTCCACAAAATTTCTTGTCCGAACGTTTTTCCTGTCTGTTCGTTTTGTTCTCCGTCTGTTCTCTTGTCCACAAAATTTCTTGTCCGAGCGTTTTTCTTGTCTGTTCGTCTTGTTCTCCGTCTGTTCTCTTGTTCACAAAATTGTTTGTTTGTTCGTTTTGTTCTCCGTCTGTTCTCTTGTCCACAAAATTTATTGTCCGAACGTTTTTCTTGTCTGTTCGTTTTGTTCTCCGTCTGTTCTCTTGTCCACAAAATTTCTTGTCCAAACGTTTTTCTTGCCTGTTTGCTTTGTTCTCCGTCTGTTCTCTTGTCCACAAAATTTCTTGTCCGAACGTTTTTCTTGTCTGTTCGTTTTGTTCTCCGTCTGTTCTCTTGTCCATAAAATTTCATTTCCGAACGTTTTTCTTCACCGTTCGTTTTGTTCTCCGTCTGTTCTCTTGTCCACAAAATTTCTTGTCCGAACGTTTTTCTTGTCTGTTCGTTTTGTTCTCCGTCTGTTCTCTTGTCCACAAAATTTCTTGTCTGAACGTTTTTCTTGTCTGTTCGTTTTGCTCTCCGTCTGTTCTCTTGTCCACAAAATTTCTTGTCTGAACGTTTTTCTTGTCTGTTCGTTTTGTTGGCCGTCTGTTCTCTTGTCCACAAAATTTATTGTCCGAACGTTTTTCTTGTCTGTTCGTTTTGTTCTCCGTCTGTTCTCTTGTCCACAAAATTTCTTGTCCAAACCTTTTTCTTGCCTGTTTGCTTTGTTTTCCGTCTGTTCTCTTGTCCACAAAATTTCTTGTCCGAACGTTTTTCTTGTCTGTTCGTTTTGTTCTCCGTCTGTTCTCTTGTTCACAAAATTTCATTTCCGAACGTTTTTCTTCACCGTTCGTTTTGTTCTCCGTCTGTTCTCTTGTCCATAAAATTTATTGTCCGAACGTTTTTCTTGTCTGTTCGTTTTGTTCTCCGTCTGTTCTCTTGTCCACAAAATTTCTTGTCGTTTTTCTTGTATGTTCGTTTTGTTCTCCGTCTGTTCTCTTGACCACAAAATTTCTTGTCCGAACGTTTTTATTGTCTGTTCGTTTTGTTCTCCGTCTGTTCTCTTGTCCACAAAATTTCTTGTCGTTTTTCTTGTATGTTCGTTTTGTTCTCCGTCTGTTCTCTTGACCACAAAATTTCTTGTCCGAACGTTTTTATTGTCTGTTCGTTTTGTTCTCCGTCTGTTCTCTTGTCCACAAAATTTCTTGTCCGAACGTTTTTCTGTTTGTATTGTTCTCCGTCTGTTCTCTTATCCACAAAATTTCTTGTCCGTACGTTTTTCTTGTATGTTCGTTTTGTTCTCCGTCTGTTCTCTTGTCCACACAATTTCTTGTCCGAACGTTTTTCTAGTCTGTTCGTTTTGTTCTCCGTCTGTTCTCTTGTCCACAAAATTTCTTGTCCGAACGTTTTTCTTCTCTGTTCGTTTTGTTCTCCGTCTGTTCTCTTGTCCACATAATTTCTTGTCCGAACGTTTTTCTTGTCTGTTTGGTTTGTTCTCCGTCTGTTCTCTTGTCCACAAAATTTCTTGCCCGAACGTTTTTCTTGCCTGTTCGTTTTGTTCTCCGTCTGTTCTCTTGTCCACAAAATTTCTTGTCCGAACGCTTTTCTTGTCTGTTCGTTTTGTTAGCCGTCTGTTCTCTTGTCCACAAAATTTCTTGTCCGAACGTTTTTCCTGTCTGTTTGTTTTGTTCTCCGTCTGTTCTCTTGTCCACAAAATTTCTTGTCCGAGCGTTTTTCTTGTCTGTTCGTCTTGTTCTCCGTCTGTTCTCTTGTTCACAAAATTGGTTGTTTGTTCGTTTTGTTCTCCGTCTGTTCTCTTGTCCACAAAATTTATTGTCCGAACGTTTTTCTTGTCTGTTCGTTTTGTTCTCCGTCTGTTCTCCTGTCCACAAAATTTCTTGTCCAAACGTTTTTCTTGCCTGTTTGCTTTGTTCTCCGTCTGTTCTCTTGTCCACAAAATTTCTTGTCCGAACGTTTTTCTTGTCTGTTCGTTTTGTTCTCCGTCTGTTCTCTTGTCCACAAAATTTCATTTCCGAACGTTTTTCTTCACCGTTCGTTATGTTCTCCGTCTGTTCTCTTGTCCACAAAATTTCTTGTCCGAACGTTTTTCTTGTCTGTTCGTTTTGTTCTCCGTCTGTTCTCTTGTCCACAAAATTTCTTGTCTGAACGTTTTTCTTGTCTGTTCGTTTTGCTCTCCGTCTGTTCTCTTGTCCACAAAATTTCTTGTCCGAACGTTTTTCTTGTCTGTTCGTTTTGTTAGCCGTCTGTTCTCTTGTCCACAAAATTTCTTGTCCGAACGTTTTTCCTGTCTGTTCGTTTTGTTCTCCGTCTGTTCTCTTGTCCACAAAATTTCTTGTCCGAGCGTTTTTCTTGTCTGTTCGTCTTGTTCTCCGTCTGTTCTCTTGTTCACAAAATTGTTTGTTTGTTCGTTTTGTTCTCCGTCTGTTCTCTTGTCCACAAAATTTATTGTCCGAACGTTTTTCTTGTCTGTTCGTTTTATTCTCCGTCTGTTCTCTTGTCCACAAAATTTCTTGTCCAAACCTTTTTCTTGCCTGTTTGCTTTGTTTTCCGTCTGTTCTCTTGTCCACAAAATTTCTTGTCCGAACGTTTTTCTTGTCTGTTCGTTTTGTTCTCCGTCTGTTCTCTTGTCCACAAAATTTCATTTCCGAACGTTTTTCTTCACCGTTCGTTTTGTTCTCCGTCTGTTCTCTTGTCCACAAAATTTCTTGTCCGAACGTTTTTCTTGTCTGTTCGTTTTGTTCTCCGTCTGTTCTCTTGTCCACAAAATTTCTTGTCAGAACGTTTTTCTTGTATGTTCGTTTTGTTCTCCGTCTGTTCTCTTGTCCACACAATTTCTTGTCCGAACGTTTTTCTAGTCTGTTCGTTTTGTTCTCCGTCTGTTCTCTTGTCCACAAAATTTCTTGTCCGAACATTTTTCTGTTCGTATTGTTCTCCGTCTGTTCTCTTGTCCACAAAATTTCTTGTCCGAACATTTTTCTGTTCGTATTGTTCTCCGTCTGTTCTCTTGTCCACAAAATTTCTTGTCCGAACGTTTTTCTTCTCTGTTCGTTTTGTTCTCCGTCTGTTCTCTTGTCCACATAATTTCTTGTCCGAACGTTTTTCTTGTCTGTTTGGTTTGTTCTCCGTCTGTTCTCTTGTCCACAAAATTTCTTGCCCGAACGTTTTTCTTGCCTGTTCGTTTTGTTCTCCGTCTGTTCTCTTGTCCACATAATTTCTTGTCGAAACTTATTTATTTTCTGTTCGTTTTGTTCTCCATCTGTTCTCTTGTCCATAAATTTTTCTGTCCAATCGTCTTTCTTGTCTGTTACTTTTCTCCTCTTTCTGTTCTCTTGTCCGCAGAATTTCTTGTCCAAGCGTTTTTCTTGTCTTTTCATTTTGTTCTCCGTCTGTTCTCTTGTCCACAAAATTTCTTGTCCGAACGTTTTTCTTGTCTGTTCGTTTTGTTCTCAGTCTGTTCTCTTGTCCACAAAATTTCATTTCCGAACGTTTTTCTTCACCGTTCGTTTTGTTCTCCGTCTGTTCTCTTGTCCACAAAATTTCTTGTCCGAACGTTTTTCTTGTCTGTTCGTTTTGTTCTCCGTCTGTTCTCTTGTCCACAAAATTTCTTGTCAGAACGTTTTTCTTGTATGTTCGTTTTGTTCTCCGTCTGTTCTCTTGTCCACACAATTTCTTGTCCGAACGTTTTTCTAGTCTGTTCGTTTTGTTCTCCGTCTGTTCTCTTGTCCACAAAATTTCTTATCCGAACGTTTTTCTGTTTGTATTGTTCTCCGTCTGTTCTCTTGTCCACAAAATTTCTTGTCGGAACGTTTTTCTTGTCTGTTCGTTTTGTTAGCCGTCTGTTCTCTTGTCCACAAAATTTCTTGTCCGAACGTTTTTCTTGTCTGTTCGTTTTGTTCTCCGTCTGTTCTCTTGTCCACAAAATTTCTTGTCCGAGAATTTTTCTTGTCTGTTCGTTATGTTCTTCGTCTGTTCTCTTGTCCACAAAATTTCTTGTCTGAACGTTTTTCTTGTCTGTTCGTTTTGTTCTCCGTCTGTTCTCTTGTCCACAAAATTTCTTGTCCGAGAATTTTTCTTGTCTGTTCGTTTTGTTCTACGTCTGTTCTCTTGTCCACAAAATTTCTTGTCCGAACGTTTTTCTTGTCTGTTCGTTTTGTTCGCCGTCTGTTCTCTTGTCCACAAAATTTCTTGTCCGAGAATTTTTCTTGTCTGTTCGTTTTGTTCTCCGTCTGTTCTCGTGTCAAAAATTCTTGTTCGAACGTTTTTCTTGTCTGTTCGTTTTGTTAGCCGTCTGTTCTCTTGTCCACAAAATTTCTTGTCCGAACGTTTTTCTTGTCTGTTCGTTTTGTTCTCCGTCTGTTCTCTTGTCCACAAAATTTCTTGTCCGAACGTTTTTCTGTTTGTATTGTTCTCCGTCTGTTCTCTTGTCCACAAAATTTCTTGTCCGAACGTTTTTCTTGTCTGTTCGTTTTGTTAGCCGTCTGTTCTCTTGTCCACAAAATTTCTTGTCCGAACGTTTTTCTTGTCTGTTCGTTTTGTTCTCCGTCTGTTCTCTTGTCCACAAAATTTCTTGTCCAAACGATTTTCTTGCCTGTTTGCTTCGTTCTCCGTCTGTTCTCCTGTCCACAAAATTTCTTGTCCGAACGTTTTTCTTGTCTGTTCGTTTTGTTCTCCGTCTGTTCTCTTGTCCACAAAATTTCTTGTCCGAACGTTTTTCTTGTCTGTTCGTCTTGTTCTCCGTCTGTTCTCTTGTTCACAAAATTGTTTGTTTGTTCGTTTTGTTCTCCGTCTGTTCTTTTGTCCACAAAATTTATTGTCCGAACGTTTTTCTTGTCTGTTCATTTTGTTCTCCGTCTGTTCTCTTGTCCACAAAATTTCTTGTCCAAACGATTTTCTTGCCTGTTTGCTTTGTTCTCCGTCTGTTCTCTTGTCCACAAAATTTCTTGTCCGAACGTTTTTCTTGTCTGTTTATTTGTTCTCCGTCTGTTCTCTTGTCCACAAAATTTAATTTCCGAAAGTTTTTCTTCACCGTTCGTTTTGTTCTCCGTCTGTTCTCTTGTCCACAAAATTTCTTGTCCGAACGTTTTTCTTGTATGTTCGTTTTGTTCTCCGTCTGTTCTCTTGTCCACACAATTTCTTGCCCGAACGTTTTTCTAGTCTGTTCGTTTTGTTCTCCGTCTGTTCTCTTGTCCACAAAATTTCTTGTCCGAACGTTTTTCTTGTCTGTTTATTTGTTCTCCGTCTGTTCTCTTGTCCACAAAATTTCATTTCCGAACGTTTTTCTTCACCGTTCGTTTTGTTCTCCGTCTGTTCTCTTGTCCACAAAATTTCTTGTCAGAACGTTTTTCTTGTATGTTCGTTTTGTTCTCCGTCTGTTCTCTTGTCCACACAATTTCTTGTCCGAACGTTTTTCTAGTCTGTTCGTTTTGTTCTCCGTCTGTTCTCTTGTCCACAAAATTTCTTGTCCGAACATTTTTCTGTTCGTATTGTTCTCCGTCTGTTCTCTTGTCCACAAAATTTCTTGTCCGAACGTTTTTCTTCTCTGTTTGTTTTGTTCTCCGTCTGTTCTCTTGTCCACATAATTTCTTGTCCGAACGTTTTTCTTGTCTGTTCGTTTTGTTCTCCGTCTGTTCTCTTGTCCACAAAATTTCTTGCCCGAACGATTTTCTTGCCTGTTCGTTTTGTACTCCGTATGTTCTCTTGTCCACATAATTTCTTGTCCGAACTTATTTATTTTCTGTTCGTTTTGTTCTCCATCTGTTCTCTTGTCCACAAATTTTTTTGTCCAATCGTCTTTCTTGTCTGTTACTTTTCTCCTCTTTCTGTTCTCTTGTCCGCAGAATTTCTTGTCCAAGCGTTTTTCTTGTCTTTTCATTTTGTTCTCCGTCTGTTCTCTTGTCCACAAAATTTCTTGTCCGAACGTTTTTCTGGTCTGTTCGTTTTGTTCTCCGTCTGTTCTCTTGTCCACAAAATTTCATTTCCGAACGTTTTTCTTCACCGTTCGTTTTGTTCTCCGTCTGTTCTCTTGTCCACAAAATTTATTGTCCGAACGTTTTTCTTGTATGTTCGTTTTGTTCTCCGTATGTTCTCTTGTCCACACAATTTCTTGTCCGAACGTTTTTCTAGTCTGTTCGTTTTGTTCTCCGTCTGTTCTCTTGTCCACAAAATTTCTTGTCCGAACGTTTTTCTGTTTGTATTGTTCTCCGTCTGTTCTCTTGTCCACAAAATTTCTTGTCCGAACGTTTTTCTTGTCTGTTCGTTTTGTTCTCCGTCTGTTCTCTTGTCCACAAAATTTCTTGTCCGAGAATTTTTCTTGTCTGTTCGTTATGTTCTTCGTCTGTTCTCTTGTCCACAAAATTTCTTGTCCGGACGTTTTTCTTGTCTGTTCGTTTTGTTCTCCGTCTGTTCTCTTGTCCACAAAATTTCTTGTCCGAACGTTTTTCTTGTCTGTTCGTTCTGTTAGCCGTCTGTTCTCTTGTCCACAAAATTTCTTGTCCGAACGTTTTTCTTGTCTGTTCGTTTTGTTCTCCGTCTGTTCTCTTGTCCACAAAATTTCTTGTCCGAGAATTTTTCTTGTCTGTTCGTTATGTTCTTCGTCTGTTCTCTTGTCCACAAAATTTCTTGTCCGAACGTTTTTCTTGTCTGTTCGTTTTGTTCTCCGTCTGTTCTCTTGTCCACAAAATTTCTTGTCCGAGAATTTTTCTTGTCTGTTCGTTTTGTTCTACGTCTGTTCTCTTGTCCACAAAATTTCTTGTCCGAACGTTTTTCTTGTCTGTTCGTTTTGTTCGCCGTCTGTTCTCTTGTCCACAAAATTTCTTGTCCGAGAATTTTTCTTGTCTGTTCGTTTTGTTCTCCGTCTGTTCTCGTGTCAAAAATTCTTGTTCGAACGTTTTTCTTGTCTGGTCGTTTTGTTCTCCGTCTGTTTTCTTGCCCACAAAATTTCTTGTCCGAACGTTTTACTTGTCTGTTCGTTTTGTTCTCCATCTGTTCTCTTGTCCACAAAATTTCTTGTCCGAACGTTTTTCTTGTCTGTTCGTTTTGTTCTACGTCTGTTCTCTTGTCCACAAAATTTCTTGTCTGAACGTTTTTCTTGTCTGTTCGTTTTGTTCTCCATCTGTTCTCTTGTCCACAAAATTTCTTGTCCGAACGTTTTTCTTGTCTGTTCGTTTTGTTCTCCATCTGTTCTCTTGTCCACAAAATTTCTTGTTCGAACGTTTTTCTTGTCTGTTCGTTTTTTTCTACGTCTGTTCTCTTGTCCACAAAATTTCTTGTCCGAACGTTTTTCTTGTCTGTTCGTTTTGTTCCCCATCTGTTCTCTTGTCCACAAAATTTCTTGTTCGAACGTTTTTCTTGTCTGTTCGTTTTGTTCTACGTCTGTTCTATTGTCCACAAAATTTCTTGTCTGAACGTTTTTCTTGTCTGTTCGTTTTGTTCTCCATCTGTTCTCTTGTCCACAAAATTTCTTGACCGAACGTTTTTCTTGTCTGTTCGTTTTGTTCTCCATCTGTTCTCTTGTCCACAAAATTTCTTGTTCGAACGTTTTTCTTGTCTGTTCGTTTTGTTCTACGTCTGTTCTCTTGTCCACAAAATTTCTTGTCTGAACGTTTTTCTTGTCTGTTCGTTTTGTTCTCCATCTGTTCTCTTGTCCACAAAATTTCTTGTCCGAACGTTTTGTCCTCCGTTTGTTCTTTTGTCCACAAAATTTCTTGTCCGAACGTTTTTCTTGCCTGTTCGTTTTGTTCTCCGTCTGTTCTCTTGTCCACAAAATTTCTTGTCCGAACGTTTTTTTAGCCTGTTCGTTTTGCTCTCCGTCTGTTCTCTTGTCCACAAAATTTTTTGTCCGAACATTTTTCTTGTCTGTTCGTTTTGTTCTCCGTCTGTTCTCTTGTCCACAAAATTTCTTGTCGAACGTTTTTCTTGTCTGTTCGTTTTGTTCTCCGTCTGTTCTCTTGTCCATAAAATTTCTTGTCCGAACGTTTTTCTTGTCTGTTCGTTTTGTTCTCCGTCTGTTCTCTTGTCCATAAAATTTCTTGTCCGAACGTTTCTCTTGTCTGTTCGTTTTGTTCTCCGTCTGTTCTCTTGACCACAAAATTTCTTGTCCGAACATTTTTCTTGTCTGTTCGTTTTGTTCTCCGTCTGTTCTCTTGTCCACAAAATTTCTTGTCCGAACGTTTTTCTTGTCTGTTCATTTTGTTCTCCGTCTGTTCTCTTGTCCTTAAAATTTCTTGTCCGAACGTTTTTCTTGTCTGTTCGTTTTGTTTTCCGTCTGTTCTCTTGTCCATAAAATTTCTTGTCCGAACGTTTTTCTTGTATGTTCGTTTTGTTCTCCGTCTGTTCTCTTGTCCACACAATTTCTTGTCCGAACGTTTTTCTTGTTTGTTCCTTTTCTCGTCTTTCTGTTCTCTTGTTCTCAGAATTTCTTGTCCAAACGTTTTTCTTGTCTGTTCGTTTTGTTCTCCGTCTGCTCTCTTGTCCACAAACTTTTTTATCCGAACGTTTTTCTTGTCTGTTCGTTTTGTTCTCCGTCTGTTCTCTTGTCTACGAAATTTCTTGTCCGAACGTTTTTCTTGTATGCTCGTTTTGTTCTCCGTCTGTTCTCTTGTCGAAAAACTTTCTTATCTGAAAGTTTTTCTTGTCTGTTCGTTTTGTTTTTTGCCTGTTTTCTTGTCCACAAAATTTCTTGTCCGAACTATTTTCTTGTCTGTTCGTTTTGTTTTCCGTCTGTTCTCTTGTCCATATAATTTCTTGTCCGAACATTTTTCTTGTCTGTTCGTTTTGTTCTACGTCTGTTCTCTTGTCCACAGAATTTTTTCTCCGAACGTTTTTCTTGTCTGTTCGTATTGTTCTCCGTCTGTTCTCTTGTCTATAAAATTTCTTGTCCGAACGTTTTTCTTGTCTGTTCGTTTTGTTCTCCGTCTGTTCTCTTGTCCTTAAAATTTCTTTTCCGAACGTTTTTCTTGTCTGTTCGTTTTGTTCTCCGTCTGTTCTCTTGTCCATAAAATTTCTTGTCCGAACGTTTTTCTTGTATGTTCGTTTTGTTCTCCGTCTGTTCTCTTGTCCACAAAATTTCTTGTCCGAACGTTTTTCTTGTCTGTTCGTCTTGTTTTCCGTCTGTTCTCTTGTCCACAAAATTTCTTGTCCGAACGTTTTTCTTGTCTGTTCGTTTTGTTCTCCTTCTGTTCTCTTGTCCACAAAATTTCTTGTCCGAACGTTTTTCTTGTCTGTTCGTTTTGTTCTCCGTCTGTTCTCTTGTCCACAAAATTTCTTGTCCGAGCGTTTTTCTTGTCTGATCGTCTTGTTCTCCGTCTGTTCTCTTGACCACAAAATTTCATGTCCGAACGTTTTTCTTGCCTGTTCGCTTTGTTCTCCGTCTGTTCTCTTGTCCACAAAATTTCTTGTCCGAACGTTTTTCTTGTCTGTTCGTTTTGTTCTCCGTCTGTTCTCTTGTCTACGAAATTTCTTGTCCGAACGTTTTTCTTGTCTGTTCATTTTGTTCTCCGTCTGTTCTCTTGTCCTTAAAATTTCTTGTCCGAACTATTTTCTTGTCTGTTCGTTTTGTTCTCCGTCTGTTCTCTTGTCCATATAATTTCTTGTCCGAACATTTTTCTTGTTTGTTCGTTTTGTTCTACGTCTGTTCTCTTGTCCACAGAATTTCTTGTCCGAGAATTTTTCTTGTCTGTTCGTTATGTTCTTCGTCTGTTCTCTTGTCCACATAATTTCTTGTCTGAACGTTTTTCTTGTCTGTTCGTTTTGTTCTACGTCTGTTCTCTTGTCCACAAAATTTTTTGTCCGAACGTTTTTCTCTTCAGTTCGTTTTGTTCTCCGTCTGTTCTCTTGTCCACAAAATTTCTTGTCCGAACGTTTTTCTTGTCTGTTCGTTTTGTTCTCCGTCTGTTCTCTTGTCCACAAAATTTCTTGCCGAGCGTTTTTCTTGTCTGATCGTCTTGTTCTCCGTCTGTTGTCTTGACCACAAAATTTCATGTCCGAACGTTTCTCTTGCCTGTTCGCTTTGTTCTCTTCGCTGTGTCTGTTGGTTTTGTTCTCCGTCTGTTCTCTTGTCCACAAAATTTCTTTTCCGAACGTTTTTCTTGTCTGTTCGTCTTGTTCTCCGTCTGTTTTCTTGTCCACAAAATTTCTTGTCCGAACGTTTTTCTTGTCTGTTCATTTTGTTCTCCCTCTGTTCTCTTGTCCATAAAATTTCTTGTCCGAACGTTTTTCTTGTCTGTTCGTTTTGTTCTCCGTCTGTTCTCTTGTCCACATAATTTCTTGTCCGAACGTTTTTCTTGTCTGTTCGTTTTGTTCTCCGTCTGTTCTCTTGTCCATAAAATTTCTTGTCCGAACGTTTTTCTTGTCTGTCCGTTTTGTTCTCCGTCTGTTCTCTTGTTCATAAAATTTCTTGTCCGAACGTTTTTCTTGTCTGTTCGTTTTGTTCTCCGTCTGTTCTCTTGAGCACAAAATTTCTTGTCCGAACATTTTTCTTGTCTGTTCGTTTTGTTCTCCGTCTGTTCTCTTGACCACAAAATTTCTTGTCCGAACATTTTTCTTGTCTGTTCGTTTTGTTCTCCGTCTGTTCTCTTGTCCATAAAATTTCTTGTCCGATCGTTTTTCTTGTCTGTTCGTTTTGTTCTCCGTGTGTTCTCTTGTCCATAAAATTTCTTGTCCGAACGTTTTTCTTGTCTGTTCGTTTTGTTTTCCGTCTGTTCTCTTGTCCATAAAATTTCTTGTCCGAACATTTTTCTTGTCTGTTATTTTTGTTCTCCGTCTGTTCTCGTGTCCAAAAAAATTCTTGTCCGAACGTTTTTCTTGTCTGTTCTTTTTGTTCTCCGTCTGTTCTCTTGTCCACAAAATTTCTTGTCCGAACGTTTTTCTTGTCTGTTCGTTTTGTTCTCCTTCTGTTCTCTTGTCCATAAAATTTCTTGGCCGAACGTTTTTCTTATCTGTTCGATTTGTTCTCCGTCTGTTCTCTTGTCCTCAAAACTTCTTGTCCGAACATTTTTCTTGTCTGTTCGTTTTGTTCTCCGTCTGTTCTCTTGTCCACAAAATTTCTTGTCCGAACATTTTTCTTGTCTGTTCGTTTTGTTCTCCTTCTGTTCTCTTGTCCATAAAATTTCTTGTCCGAACGTTTTTCTTGTCTGTTCGTTTTGTTTTCCGTCTGTTCTCTTGTCCATAAAATTTCTTGTCCGAACATTTTTCTTGTCTGTTATTTTTGTTCTCCGTCTGTTCTCGTGTCCAAAAAAATTCTTGTCCGAACGTTTTTCTTGTCTGTTCTTTTTGTTCTCCGTCTGTTCTCTTGTCCAAAAAATTTCTTGTCCGAACGTTTTTCTTGTCTGTTCGTTTTGTTCTTCGTCTGTTCTCTTGTCCTTAAAATTTCTTGTCCGAACGTTTTTCTTGTCTGTTCGTTTTGTTCTCCGTCTGTTCTCTTGTCCATAAAATTTCTTGTCCGAACGTTTTTCTTGTCTGTTCGTTTTGTTCTCCGTCTGTTCTCTTGACCACAAAATTTCTTGTCCGAACATTTTTCTTGTCTGTTCGTTTTGTTCTCCGTCTGTTCTCTTGTCCACAAAATTTCTTGTCCGAACGTTTTTCTTGTCTGTTCGTTTTGTTCTCCGTCTGTTCTCTTGTTCATAAAATTTCTTGTCCGAACGTTTTTCTTGTCTGTTGGTTTTGTTCTCCGTCTGTTCTCTTGACCACAAAATTTCTTGTCCGAACATTTTTCTTGTCTGTTCGTTTTGTTCTCCGTCTGTTCTCTCGTCCACAACATTTCTTGTCCGAACGTTTTTCTTGTCTGTTCGTTTTGTTCTCCGTCTGTTCTCTTGTCCATAAAATTTCTTGTCCGAACGTTTCTCTTGTCTGTTCGTTTTGTTCTCCGTCTGTTCTCTTGACCACAAAATTTCTTGTCCGAACATTTTTCTTGTCTGTTCGTTTTGTTCTCCGTCTGTTCTCTTGTCCACAAAATTTCTTGTCCGAACGTTTTTCTTGTCTGTTCATTTTGTTCTCCGTCTGTTCTCTTGTCCTTAAAATTTCTTGTCCGAACGTTTTTCTTGTCTGTTCGTTTTGTTCTCCGTCTGTTCTCTTGTCCATAAAATTTCTTGTCCAAACGTTTTTCTTGTATGTTCGTTTTGTTCTCCGTCTGTTCTCTTGTCCACACAATTTCTTGTCCGAACGTTTTTCTTGTTTGTTCCTTTTCTCGTCTTTCTGTTTTCTTGTTCTCAGAATTTCTTGTCCAAACGTTTTTCTTGTCTGTTTGTTTTGTTCTCCGTCTGTTCTCTTGTCCACAAACTTTTTTATCCGAACGTTTTTCTTGTCTGTTCGTTTTGTTCTCCGTCTGTTCTCTTGTCTACGAAATTTCTTGTCCGAACGTTTTTCTTGTATGTTCGTTTTGTTCTCCGTCTGTTCTCTTGTCGAAAAACTTTCTTATCTGAAAGTTTTTCTTGTCTGTTCGTTTTGTTTTTTGCCTGTTTTCTTGTCCACAAAATTTCTTGTCCGAACTATTTTCTTGTCTGTTCGTTTTGTTCTCCGTCTGTTCTCTTGTCCATATAATTTCTTGTCCGAACATTTTTCTTGTCTGTTCGTTTTGTTCTACGTCTGTTCTCTTGTCCACAGAATTTCTTCTCCGAACGTTTTTCTTGTCTGTTCGTATTGTTCTCCGTCTGTTCTCTTGTCCATAAAATTTCTTGTCCGAACGTTTTTCTTGTCTGTTCGTTTTGTTCTCCGTCTGTTCTCTTGTCCTTAAAATTTCTTTTCCGAACGTTTTTCTTGTCTGTTCGTTTTGTTCTCCGTCTGTTCTCTTGTCCATAAAATTTCTTGTCCGAACGTTTTTCTTGTATGTTCGTTTTGTTCTCCGTCTGTTCTCTTGTCCACAAAATTTCTTGTCCGAACGTTTTTCTTGTCTGTTCGTCTTGTTTTCCGTCTGTTCTCTTGTCCACAAAATTTCTTGTCCGAACGTTTTTCTTGTCTGTTCGTTTTGTTCTCCTTCTGTTCTCTTGTCCACAAAATTTCTTGTCCGAACGTTTTTCTTGTCTGTTCGTTTTGTTCTCCGTCTGTTCTCTTGTCCACAAAATTTCATGTCCGAACGTTTTTCTTGCCTGTTCGCTTTGTTCTCCGTCTGTTCTCTTGTCCACAAAATTTCTTGTCCGAACGTTTTTCTTGTCTGTTCGTTTTGTTCTCCGTCTGTTCTCTTGTCCACAAAATTTCTTGTCCGAACGTTTTTCTTGTCTGTTCGTTTTGTTCTCCGTCTGTTCTCTTGTCCACAAAATTTCTTGTCAGAACGTTTTTCTTGTCTGTTCGTTTTGTTAGCCGTCTGTTCTCTTGTCCACAAAATTTCTTGTCCGAACGTTTTTCTTGTCTGTTCGTTTTGTTCTCCTTCTGTTCTCTTGTCCACAAAATTTCATGTCCGAACGTTTTTCTTGCCTGTTCGCTTTGTTCTCCGTCTGTTCTCTTGTCCACAAAATTTCTTGTCCGAACGTTTTTCTTGTCTGTTCGTTTTGTTCTCCGTCTGTTCTCTTGTCTACGAAATTTCTTGTCCGAACGTTTTTCTTGTCTGTTCATTTTGTTCTCCGTCTGTTTTCTTGTCCACAAAATTTCTTGTCCGAACGTTTTACTTGTCTGTTCGTTTTTTTCTACGTCTGTTCTCTTGTCCACAAAATTTCTTGTCTGAACGTTTTTCTTGTCTGTTCGTTTTGTTCTCCATCTGTTCTCTTGTCCACAAAATTTCTTGTCCGAACGTTTTTCTTGTCTGTTCGTTTTGTCCTCCGTCTGTTCTCTTGTCCACAAAATTTCTTGTCCGAGAATTTTTCTTGTCTGTTCGTTTTGTTCTCCGTCTGTTCTCGTGTCAAAAATTCTTGTTCGAACGTTTTTCTTGTCTGTTCGTTTTGTTCTCCGTCTGTTTTCTTGTCCACAAAATTTCTTGTCCGAACGTTTTACTTGTCTGTTCGTTTTGTTCTCCGTCTGTTCTCTTGTCCACAAAATTTCTTGTCCGAGCGTTTTCCTTGTCTGATCGTCTTGTTCTCCGTCTGTTCTCTTGTCCACAAAATTTCATGTCCGAACGTTTTTCTTGCCTGTTCGCTTTGTTCTCCGTCTGTTCTCTTGTCCACAAAATTTCTTGTCCGAACGTTTTTCTTTTCTGTTCGTTTTGTTCTCCGTCTGTTCTCTTGTCTACGAAATTTCTTGTCCGAACGTTTTTCTTGTCTGTTCATTTTGTTCTCCGTCTGTTCTCTTGTCCTTAAAATTTCTTGTCCGAACTATTTTCTTGTCTGTTCGTTTTGTTCTCCGTCTGTTCTCTTGTCCATAAAATTTCTTGTCCGAACGTTTCTCTTGTCTGTTCGTTTTGTTCTCCGTCTGTTCTCTTGACCACAAAATTTCTTGTCCGAACATTTTTCTTGTCTGTTCGTTTTGTTCTCCGTCTGTTCTCTTGTCCACAAAATTTCTTGTCCGAACGTTTTTCTTGTCTGTTCATTTTGTTCTCCGTCTGTTCTCTTGTCCTTAAAATTTCTTGTCCGAACGTTTTTCTTGTCTGTTTGTTTTGTTCTCCGTCTGTTCTCTTGTCCATAAAATTTCTTGTCCGAACGTTTTTCTTGTATGTTCGTTTTGTTCTCCGTCTGTTCTCTTGTCCACACAATTTCTTGTCCGAACGTTTTTCTTGTTTGTTCCTTTTCTCGTCTTTCTGTTCTCTTGTTCTCAGAATTTCTTGTCCAAACGTTTTTCTTGTCTGTTCGTTTTGTTCTCCGTCTGTTCTCTTGTCCACAAACTTTTTTATCCGAACGTTTGTCTTGTCTGTTCGTTTTGTTCTCCGTCTGTTCTCTTGTCGAAAAACTTTCTTATCTGAAAGTTTTTCTTGTCTGTTCGTTTTGTTTTTTGCCTGTTTTCTTGTCCACAAAATTTCTTGTCCGAACTATTTTCTTGTCTGTTCGTTTTGTTCTCCGTCTGTTCTCTTGTCCATATAATTTCTTGTCCGAACATTTTTCTTGTCTGTTCGTTTTGTTCTACGTCTGTTCTCTTGTCCACAGAATTTCTTCTCCGAACGTTTTTCTTGTCTGTTCGTATTGTTCTCCGTCTGTTCTCTTGTCCATAAAATTTCTTGTCCGAACGTTTTTCTTGTCTGTTCGTTTTGTTCTCCGTCTGTTCTCTTGTCCATAAAATTTCTTGTCCGAACGTTTTTCTTGTATGTTCGTTTTGTTCTCCGTCTGTTCTCTTGTCCACAAAATTTCTTGTCCGAACGTTTTTCTTGTCTGTTCGTCTTGTTTTCCGTCTGTTCTCTTGTCCACAAAATTTCTTGTCCGAACGTTTTTCTTGTCTGTTCGTTTTGTTCTCCTTCTGTTCTCTTGTCCACAAAATTTCTTGTCCGAACGTTTTTCTTGTCTGTTCGTTTTGTTCTCCGTCTGTTCTCTTGTCCACAAAATTTCATGTCCGAACGTTTTTCTTGCCTGTTCGCTTTGTTCTCCGTCTGTTCTCTTGTCCACAAAATTTCTTGTCCGAACGTTTTTCTTGTCTGTTCGTTTTGTTCTCCGTCTGTTCTCTTGTCCACAAAATTTCTTGTCCGAACGTTTTTCTTGTCTGTTCGTTTTGTTCTCCGTCTGTTCTCTTGTCCACAAAATTTCTTGTCCGAACGTTTTTCTTGTCTGTTCGTTTTGTTAGCCGTCTGTTCTCTTGTCCACAAAATTTCTTGTCCGAACGTTTTTCTTGTCTGTTCGTTTTGTTCTCCTTCTGTTCTCTTGTCCACAAAATTTCATGTCCGAACGTTTTTCTTGCCTGTTCGCTTTGTTCTCCGTCTGTTCTCTTGTCCACAAAATTTTTTGTCCGAACGTTTTTCTTGTCTGTTCGTTTTGTTCTCCGTCTGTTCTCTTGTCTACGAAATTTCTTGTCCGAACGTTTTTCTTGTCTGTTCATTTTGTTCTCCGTCTGTTCTCTTGTCCTTAAAATTTCTTGTCCGAACTATTTTCTTGTCTGTTCGTTTTGTTTTCCGTCTGTTCTCTTGTCCATATAATTTCTTGTCCGAACATTTTTCTTGTCTGTTCGTTTTGTTCTACGTCTGTTCTCTTGTCCACAGAATTTCTTGTCCGAGAATTTTTCTTGTCTGTTCGTTATGTTCTTCGTCTGTTCTCTTGTCCACAAAATTTCTTGTCCGAACGTTTTTCTTGTCTGTTCGTTTTGTTCTCCGTCTGTTCTCTTGTCCACAAAATTTCTTGTCCGAACGTTTTTCTTGTCTGTTCGTTTTGTTAGCCGTCTGTTCTCTTGTCCACAAAATTTCTTGTCCGAACGTTTTTCTTGTCTGTTCGTTTTGTTCTCCGTCTGTTCTCTTGTCCACAAAATTTCTTGTCCGAACGTTTTTCTTGTCTGTTCGTTTTGTTAGCCGTCTGTTCTCTTGTCCACAAAATTTCTTGTCCGAACGTTTTTCTTGTCTGTTCGTTTTGTTCTCCGTCTGTTCTCTTGTCCACAAAATTTCTTGTCCGAACGTTTTTCTTGTCTGTTCGTTTTGTTCTCCGTCTGTTCTCTTGTCCACAAAATTTCTTGTCCGAGAATTTTTCTTGTCTGTTCGTTTTGTTCTCCGTCTGTTCTCGTGTCAAAAATTCTTGTTCGAACGTTTTTCTTGTCTGTTCGTTTTGCTCTCCGTCTGTTTTCTTGTCCACAAAATTTCTTGTCCGAACGTTTTACTTGTCTGTTCGTTTTGTTCTACGTCTGTTCTCTTGTCCACAAAATTTCTTGTCTGAACGTTTTTCTTGTCTGTTCGTTTTGTTCTCCATCTGTTCTCTTGTCCACAAAATTTCTTGTCCGAACGTTTTTCTTGTCTGTTCGTTTTGTTCTCCGTCTGTTCTCTTGTCCACAAAATTTCTTGTCCGAGAATTTTTCTTGTCTGTTCGTTTTGTTCTCCGTCTGTTCTCGTGTCAAAAATTCTTGTTCGAACGTTTTTCTTGTCTGTTCGTTTTGTTCTCCGTCTGTTTTCTTGTCCACAAAATTTCTTGTCCGAACGTTTTTCTTGTCTGTTCGTTTTGTTCTCCGTCTGTTCTCTTGTCCACAAAATTTCTTGTCCGAGCGTTTTCCTTGTCTGATCGTCTTGTTCTCCGTCTGTTCTCTTGTCCACAAAATTTCATGTCCGAACGTTTTTCTTGCCTGTTCGCTTTGTTCTCCGTCTGTTCTCTTGTCCACAAAATTTCTTGTCCGAACGTTTTTCTTGTCTGTTCGTTTTGTTCTCCGTCTGTTCTCTTGTCTACGAAATTTCTTGTCCGAACGTTTTTCTTGTCTGTTCATTTTGTTCTCCGTCTGTTTCTTGTCCTTAAAATTTCTTGTCCGAACTATTTTCTTGTCTGTTCGTTTTGTTCTCCGTCTGTTCTCTTGTCCATATAATTTCTTGTCCGAACATTTTTCTTGTCTGTTCGTTTTGTTCTACGTCTGTTCTCTTGTCCACAGAATTTCTTGTCCGAGAATTTTTCTTGTCTGTTCGTTATGTTCTTCGTCTGTTCTCTTGTCCACAAAATTTCTTGTCCGAACGTTTTTCTTGTCTATTCGTTTTGTTCTCCGTCTGTTCTCTTGTCCACAAAATTTCTTGTCCGAACGTTTTTCTTGTCTGTTCGTTTTGTTAGCCGTCTGTTCTCTTGTCCACAAAATTTCTTGTCCGAACGTTTTTCTTGTCTGTTCGTTTTGTTCTCCGTCTGTTCTCTTGTCCACAAAATTTCTTGTCCGAGAATTTTTCTTGTCTGTTCGTTATGTTCTTCGTCTGTTCTCTTGTCCACAAAATTTCTTGTCCGAGAATTTTTCTTGTCTGTTCGTTATGTTCTTCGTCTGTTCTCTTGTCCACAAAATTTCTTGTCCGAACGTTTTTCTTGTCTGTTCGTTTTGTTAGCCGTCTGTTCTCTTGTCCACAAAATATCTTGTCCGAACGTTTTTCTTGTCTGTTCGTTTTGTTCTCCGTCTGTTCTCTTGTCCACAAAATTTCTTGTCCGAGAATTTTTCTTGTCTGTTCGTTATGTTCTTCGTCTGTTCTCTTGTCCACAAAATTTCTTGTCCGAACGTTTTTCTTGTCTGTTCGTTTTGTTCTCCGTCTGTTCTCTTGTCCACAAAATTTCTTGTCCGAACATTTTTCTTTTCTGTTCGTTTTGTTCTCCGTCTGTTCTCGTGTCAAAAATTCTTGTTCGAACGTTTTTCTTGTCTGTTCGTTTTGTTCTCCGTCTGTTTTCTTGTCCACAAAATTTCTTGTCCGAACGTTTTACTTGTCTGTTCGTTTTGTTCTCCGTCTGTTCTCTTGTCCACAAAATTTCTTGTCTGAACGTTTTTCTTGTCTGTTCGTTTTGTTCTCCATCTGTTCTCTTGTCCACAAAATTTCTTGTCCGAACGTTTTGTCCTCCGTGTGTTCTTTTGTCAACAAAATTTCTTGTCCGAACGTTTTTCTTGCCTGTTCGTTTTGTTCTCCGTCTGTTCTCTTGTCCACAAAATTTCTTGTCCGAACGTTTTTCTTGCCTGTTCGTTTTGCTCTCCGTCTGTTCTCTTGTCCACAAAATTTCTTGTCCGAACGTTTTTCTTATCTGTTCGTTTTGTTCTACGTCTGTTCTCTTGTCCACAAAATTTCTTGTCCGAACATTTTTCTTTTCTGTTCGTTTTGTTCTCCGTCTGTTCTCGAGTCCAAAAAAAATTCTTCTCCGAACGTTTTTCTTGTCTGTTCGTTTTGTTCTCTGTCTGTTCTCTTGTCCACAAAATATCTTGTTCGAACGTATTTCTTGTCTGTTCGCTTTGTTCTCCGTCTGTTCTCTTGTCCATAAAATTTCTTGTCCGAACGTTTTTCTTGTCTGTTCGTTTTGTTAGCCGTCTGTTCTCTTGTCCACAAAATTTCTTGTCTGAACGTTTATCTTGTCTGTTCGTTTTGTTCTCCGTCTGTTCTCGTGTAAAAAAAATTTCTTGTTCGAACGATTTTCTTGTCTGTTCGTTTTGTTCTCCGTCTGTTCTCTTGACCACAAAATTTCTTGTCCGAACGTTTTTCTTGTCTGTTCGTTTTGTTCTCCGTCTGTTCTCTTGTCCACAAAATTTCTTGTCCGAGAATTTTTCTTGTCTGTTCGTTTTGTTCTACGTCTGTTCTCTTGTCCACAAAATTTCTTGTCCGAACGTTTTTCTTGACTGTTCGTTTTGTTCGCCGTCTGTTCTCTTGTCCACAAAATTTCTTGTCCGAACGTTTTTCTTGTCTGTTCGTTTTGTTAGCCGTCTGTTCTCTTGTCCACAAAATTTCTTGTCCGAACGTTTTTCTTGTCTGTTCGTTTTGTTCTCCGTCTGTTCTCTTGTCCACAAAATTTCTTGTCCGAACGTTTTTCTTGTCTGTTCGTTTTGTTCTCCGTCTGTTCTCTTGTCCACAAAATTTCTTGTCCGAGAATTTTTCTTGTCTGTTCGTTTTGTTCTCCGTCTGTTCTCGTGTCAAAAATTCTTGTTCGAACGTTTTTCTTGTCTGTTCGTTTTGCTCTCCGTCTGTTTTCTTGTCCACAAAATTTCTTGTCCGAACGTTTTACTTGTCTGTTCGTTTTGTTCTACGTCTGTTCTCTTGTCCACAAAATTTCTTGTCTGAACGTTTTTCTTGTCTGTTCGTTTTGTTCTCCATCTGTTCTCTTGTCCACAAAATTTCTTGTCCGAACGTTTTTCTTGTCTGTTCGTTTTGTTCTCCGTCTGTTCTCTTGTCCACAAAATTTCTTGTCCGAGAATTTTTCTTGTCTGTTCGTTTTGTTCTCCGTCTGTTCTCGTGTCAAAAATTCTTGTTCGAACGTTTTTCTTGTCTGTTCGTTTTGTTCTCCGTCTGTTTTCTTGTCCACAAAATTTCTTGTCCGAACGTTTTACTTGCCTGTTCGTTTTGTTCTCCGTCTGTTCTCTTGTCCACAAAATTTCTTGTCCGAGCGTTTTCCTTGTCTGATCGTCTTGTTCTCCGTCTGTTCTCTTGTCCACAAAATTTCATGTCCGAACGTTTTTCTTGCCTGTTCGCTTTGTTCTCCGTCTGTTCTCTTGTCCACAAAATTTCTTGTCCGAACGTTTTTCTTGTCTGTTCGTTTTGTTCTCCGTCTGTTCTCTTGTCTACGAAATTTCTTGTCCGAACGTTTTTCTTGTCTGTTCATTTTGTTCTCCGTCTGTTCTCTTGTCCTTAAAATTTCTTGTCCGAACTATTTTCTTGTCTGTTCGTTTTGTTCTCCGTCTGTTCTCTTGTCCATATAATTTCTTGTCCGAACATTTTTCTTGTCTGTTCGTTTTGTTCTACGTCTGTTCTCTTGTCCACAGAATTTCTTGTCCGAGAATTTTTCTTGTCTGTTCGTTATGTTCTTCGTCTGTTCTCTTGTCCACAAAATTTCTTGTCCGAACGTTTTTCTTGTCTATTCGTTTTGTTCTCCGTCTGTTCTCTTGTCCACAAAATTTCTTGTCCGAACGTTTTTCTTGTCTGTTCGTTTTGTTAGCCGTCTGTTCTCTTGTCCACAAAATTTCTTGTCCGAACGTTTTTCTTGTCTGTTCGTTTTGTTCTCCGTCTGTTCTCTTGTCCACAAAATTTCTTGTCCGAGAATTTTTCTTGTCTGTTCGTTATGTTCTTCGTCTGTCCTCTTGTCCACAAAATTTCTTGTCCGAACGTTTTTCTTGTCTGTTCGTTTTGTTCTCCGTCTGTTCTCTTGTCCACAAAAATTCTTGTCCGAGAATTTTTCTTGTCTGTTCGTTTTGTTCTCCGTCTGTTCTCGTGTCAAAAATTCTTGTTCGAACGTTTTTCTTGTCTGTTCGTTTTGTTCTCCGTCTGTTTTCTTGTCCACAAAATTTCTTGTCCGAACGTTTTACTTGTCTGTTCGTTTTGTTCTACGTCTGTTCTCTTGTCCACAAAATTTCTTGTCCGAACGTTTTACTTGTCTGTTCGTTTTGTTCTACGTCTGTTCTCTTGTCCACAAAATTTCTTGTCCGAACGTTTTACTTGTCTGTTCGTTTTGTTCTCCGTCTGTTCTCTTGTCCACAAAATTTTTTGTCCGAACGTTTTTCTTGTCTGTTCGTTTTGTTCTCCGTCTGTTCTCTTGTCTACGAAATTTCTTGTCCGAACGTTTTTCTTGTCTGTTCATTTTGTTCTCCGTCTGTTCTCTTGTCCTTAAAATTTCTTGTCCGAACTATTTTCTTGTCTGTTCGTTTTGTTCTCCGTCTGTTCTCTTGTCCATATAATTTCTTGTCCGAACATTTTTCTTGTCTGTTCGTTTTGTTCTACGTCTGTTCTCTTGTCCACAGAATTTCTTGTCCGAGAATTTTTCTTGTCTGTTCGTTATGTTCTTCGTCTGTTCTCTTGTCCACAAAATTTCTTGTCCGAACGTTTTTCTTGTCTGTTCGTTTTGTTCTCCGTCTGTTCTCTTGTCCACAAAATTTCTTGTCCGAACGTTTTTCTTGTCTGTTCGTTTTGTTAGCCGTCTGTTCTCTTGTCCACAAAATATCTTGTCCGAACGTTTTTCTTGTCTGTTCGTTTTGTTCTCCGTCTGTTCTCTTGTCCACAAAATTTCTTGTCCGAGAATTTTTCTTGTCTGTTCGTTATGTTCTTCGTCTGTTCTCTTGTCCACAAAATTTCTTGTCCGAACGTTTTTCTTGTCTGTTCGTTTTGTTCTCCGTCTGTTCTCTTGTCCACAAAATTTCTTGTCCGAGAATTTTTCTTGTCTGTTCGTTTTGTTCTCCGTCTGTTCTCGTGTCAAAAATTCTTGTTCGAACGTTTTTCTTGTCTGTTCGTTTTGTTCTCCGTCTGTTTTCTTGTCCACAAAATTTCTTGTCCGAACGTTTTACTTGTCTGTTCGTTTTGTTCTACGTCTGTTCTCTTGTCCACAAAATTTCTTGTCTGAACGTTTTTCTTGTCTGTTCGTTTTGTTCTCCATCTGTTCTCTTGTCCACAAAATTTCTTGTCCGAACGTTTTGTCCTCCGTGTGTTCTTTTGTCAACAAAATTTCTTGTCCGAACGTTTTTCTTGCCTGTTCGTTTTGTTCTCCGTCTGTTCTCTTGTCCACAAAATTTCTTGTCCGAACGTTTTTCTTGCCTGTTCGTTTTGCTCTCCGTCTGTTCTCTTGTCCACAAAATTTCTTGTCCGAACGTTTTTCTTATCTGTTCGTTTTGTTCTACGTCTGTTCTCTTGTCCACAAAATTTCTTGTCCGAACATTTTTCTTTTCTGTTCGTTTTGTTCTCCGTCTGTTCTCGAGTCCAAAAAAAATTCTTCTCCGAACGTTTTTCTTGTCTGTTCGTTTTGTTCTCTGTCTGTTCTCTTGTCCACAAAATATCTTGTTCGAACGTTTTTCTTGTCTGTTCGCTTTGTTCTCCGTCTGTTCTCTTGTCCATAAAATTTCTTGTCCGAACGTTTTTCTTGTCTGTTCGTTTTGTTAGCCGTCTGTTCTCTTGTCCACAAAATTTCTTGTCTGAACGTTTATCTTGTCTGTTCGTTTTGTTCTCCGTCTGTTCTCGTGTAAAAAAAATTTCTTGTTCGAACGATTTTCTTGTCTGTTCGTTTTGTTCTCCGTCTGTTCTCTTGACCACAAAATTTCTTGTCCGAACGTTTTTCTTGTCTGTTCGTTTTGTTCTCCGTCTGTTCTCTTGTCCACAAAATTTCTTGTCCGAGAATTTTTCTTGTCTGTTCGTTTTGTTCTACGTCTGTTCTCTTGTCCACAAAATTTCTTGTCCGAACGTTTTTCTTGACTGTTCGTTTTGTTCGCCGTCTGTTCTCTTGACCACAAAATTTGTTGTCCGAGAATTTTTCTTGTCTGTTCGTTTTGTTCTCCGTCTGTTCTCGTGTCAAAAATTCTTGTTCGAACGTTTTTCTTGTCTGTTCGTTTTGTTCTCCGTCTGTTTTCTTGTCCACAAAATTTCTTGTCCGAACGTTTTACTTGTCTGTTCGTTTTGTTCTACGTCTGTTCTCTTGTCCACAAAATTTCTTGTCTGAACGTTTTTCTTGTCTGTTCGTTTTGTTCTCCATCTGTTCTCTTGTCCACAAAATTTCTTGTCCGAACGTTTTGTCCTCCGTCTGTTTTTTTGTCCACAAAATTTCTTGTCCGAACGTTTTTCTTTTCTGTTCGTTTTGTTCTACGTCTGTTCTCTTGTCCACAAAATTTCTTGTCCGAACGTTTTTCTTATCTGTTCGTTTTGTTCTACGTCAGTTCTCTTGTCCACAAAATTTCTTGTCCGAACATTTTTCTTTTCTGTTCGTTTTGTTCTCCGTCTGTTCTCGTGTCAAAAATTCTTGTTCGAACGTTTTACTTGTCTGTTCGTTTTGTTCTACGTCTGTTCTCTTGTCCACAAAATTTCAAGTCTGAACGTTTTTCTTTTCTGTTCGTTTTGTTCTCCGTCTGTTCTCGTGTCAAAATTTCTTGGCCGAACGTTTTTCTTTTCTGTTCGTTTTGTTCCACGTCTGTTCTCTTGTCCACAAAATTTCTTGTCCGAACATTTTTCTTTTCTGTTCGTTTTGTTCTCCGTCTGTTCTCGTGTCAAAATTTCTTGTCCGAACGTTTTACTTGTCTGTTCGTTTTGTTCTACGTCTGTTCTCTTGTCCACAAAATTTCTTGTCCGAACGTTTTTCTTGTCTGTTCGTTTTGTTCTCCGTCTGTTCTCTTGTCCACAAAATTTCTTGTCCGAACGTTTTTCTTATCTGTTCGTTTTGTTCTCCGTCTGTTCTCTTGTCCACAAAATTTCTTGTCCGAACATTTTTCTTTTCTGTTCGTTTTGTTCTCCGTCTGTTCTCGTGTCAAAATTTCTTGTCCGAACGTTTTACTTGTCTGTTCGTTTTGTTCTACGTCTGTTCTCTTGTCCACAAAATTTCTTGTCCGAACGTTTTTCTTGTCTGTTCGTTTTGTTCTCCGTCTGTTCTCTTGTCCACAAAATTTCTTGTCCGAACGTTTTTCTTATCTGTTCGTTTTGTTCTCCGTCTGTTCTCGTGTCAAAAATTCTTGTTCGAACGTTTTTCTTGTCTGTTCGTTTTGTTCTCCGTCTGTTCTCTTGACCACAAAATTTCTTGTCCGAACATTTTTCTTGTCTGTTCGTTTTGTTCTCCGTCGGTTCTCTTGTCCACAAAATTTCCTGTCCGAACGCTTCTCTCTTCTGTTCGTTTTGTTCTCCGTCTGTTCTCTTGTCCACAAAATTTCTTTTCTGAACGTTTTTCTTTTCTGTTCGTTTTGTTCTCCGTCTGTTCTCTTGTAAACAAAATTTCTTGTCGGAACATTTTTCTTGTCTGTTGGTTTTGTTCTCCGTCTGTTCTCTTGTCCACAAAATTTCTTTTCCGAACGTTTTTCTTGTCTGTTCGTTTTGTTCTCCGTCTGTTCTCTTGTAAACAAAATTTCTTGTCCGAACGTTTTTCTTTTCTGTTCGTTTTGTTCTCCGTCTATTGTCTTGTCCACAAAATTTCTTGTCCGAACGTTTTGTTCTCCGTCTGTTCTTTTGTCCACAAAAAATCTTGTCCGAGCGTTTATCTTGTCTGTTCGTTTTGTTCTCCGTCTATTGTCTTTTCCACAAAATTTCTTGTCCGAACGTTTTTCTTGCCTGTTCGTTTTGTTCTCCGTCTGTTCTCTTGTCCACAAAATTTCTTGTTCGAACGATTTTCTTGTCTGTTCGTTTTTTTCTCAGTTTGTTCTCTTGTCCACAAAATTTCTTGTCTGAACGTTTTTCTTGTCTGTTCATTTTGTTCTCCGTCTGTTCTCTTGTCCACAAAGTTTCTTGTCCGAACGTTTTGTTCTCCGTCTGTTCGCTTGTCCACAAAATTTCTTGTCCGAACGTTTTTCTTGTCTGTTCGTTTTGTTCTCCGTCTGTTCTCTTGTAAACAAAATTTCTTGTCCGAACGTTTTTCTTTTCTGTTCGTTTTGTACTCCGTCTGTTCTCTTGTCCACAAAATTTCTTGTCCGAACGTTTTTCTTGCCTGTTCGTTTTGTTCTCCGTCTGTTCTCTTGTCCACAAAATTTCTTGTCCGAACGTTTTGTTCTCCGTCTGTTTTCTTGTCCACAAAATTTCTTGTCCGAACGTTTTTCTTGTCTGTTCGTTTTGTTCTACGTCTGTTCTCTTGTCCACAAAATTTCCTGTCCGAACGCTTCTCTCTTCTGTTCGTTTTGTTCTCCGTCTGTTCTCTTGTCCACAAAATTTCTTGTCGGAACATTTTTCTTGTCTGTTGGTTTTGTTCTCCGTCTGTTCTCTTGTCCACAAAATTTCTTTTCCGAACGTTTTTCTTGTCTGTTCGTCTTGTTCACCGTCTGTTTTCTTGTCCACAAAATTTCTTGTCCGAACGTTTTTCTTGTCTGTTCGTTTTGTTCTCCGTCTGTTCTCTTGTCCATAAAATTTCTTGTCCGAGCGTTTTTCTTGTCTGTTCGTTTTGTTCTCCGTCTGTTCTCTTGTCCACATAATTTCTTGTCCGAACATTTTTCTTGTCTGTTCGTTTTGTTCTCCGTCTGTTCTCTTGTCCATAAAATTTCTAGACCGAACGTTTTTCTTGTCTATTCGTTTTGTTCTCCGTCTGTTCTCTTGTTCATAAAATTTCTTGTCCGAACGTTTTTCTTGTCTGTTCGTTTTGTTCTCCGTCTGTTCTCTTGAGCACAAAATTTCTTGTCCGAACATTTTTCTTGTCTGTTCGTTTTGTTCTCCGTCTGTTCTCTTGACCACAAAATTTCTTGTCCGAACATTTTTCTTGTCTGTTCGTTTTGTTCTCCGTCTGTTCTCTTGTCCATAAAATTTCTTGTCCGATCGTTTTTCTTGTCTGTTCGTTTTGTTCTTCGTGTGTTCTCTTGTCCATAAAATTTCTTGTCCGAACGTTTTTCTTGTCTGTTCGTTTTGTTTTCCGTCTGTTCTCTTGTCCATAAAATTTCTTGTCCGAGCGTTTTTCTTGTCTGTTCGTTTTGTTCTCCGTCTGTTCTCTTGTCCACATAATTTCTTTTCCGAACGTTTTTCTTGTCTGTTCGTTTTGTTCTCCGTCTGTTCTCTTGTAAACAAAATTTCTTGTCCGAACGTTTTTCTTGTCTGTTCGTTTTGTTCTTCGTGTGTTCTCTTGTCCATAAAATTTCTTGTCCGATCGTTTTTCTTGTCTGTTCGTTTTGTTCTTCGTGTGTTCTATTGTCCATAAAATTTCTTGTCCGAACATTTTTCTTGTCTGTTATTTTTGTTCTCCGTCTGTTCTCGTGTCCAAAAAAATTCTTGTCCGAACGTTTTTCTTGTCTGTTCTTTTTGTTCTCCGTCTGTTCTCTTGTCCACAAAATTTCTTGTCCGAACGTTTTTCTTTTCTGTTCGTTTTGTTCTCCTTCTGTTCTCTTGTCCATAAAATTTCTTGTCCGAACGTTTTTCTTATCTGTTCGTTTTGTTTTCCGTCTGTTCTCTTGTCCTCAAAATTTCTTGTCCGAACATTTTTCTTGTCTGTTCGTTTTGTTCTCCGTCTGTTCTCTTGTCCACAAAATTTCTTGTCCGAACATTTTTCTTGTCTGTTCGTTTTGTTCTCCTTCTGTTCTCTTGTCCATAAAATTTCTTGTCCGAACGTTTTTCTTGTCTGTTCGTTTTGTTTTCCGTCTGTTCTCTTGTCCAAAAAAATTCTTGTCCGAACGTTTTTCTTGTCTGTTCTTTTTGTTCTCCGTCTGTTCTCTTGTCCAAAAAAATTCTTGTCCGAACGTTTTTCTTGTCTGTTCGTTTTGTTCTCCGTCTGTTCTCTTGTCCTTAAAATTTCTTGTCCGAACGTTTTTCTTGTCTGTTCGTTTTGTTCTCCGTCTGTTCTCTTGTCCATAAAATTTCTTGTCCGAACGTTTTTCTTGTCTGTTCGTTTTGTTCTCCGTCTGTTCTCTTGACCACAAAATTTCTTGTCCGAACATTTTTCTTGTCTGTTCGTTTTGTTCTCCGTCTGTTCTCTTGTCCACAAAATTTCTTGTCCGAACGTTTTTCTTGTCTGTTCGTTTTGTTCTCCGGCTGTTCTCTTGTCCATAAAATTTCTTGTCCGAACGTTTTTCTTGTCTGTTCGTTTTGTTCTCCGTCTGTTCTCTTGACCACAAAATTTCTTGTCCGAACATTTTTCTTGTCTGTTCGTTTTGTTCTCCGTCTGTTCTCTTGTCCACAAAATTTCTTGTCCGAACGTTTTTCTTGTCTGTTCGTTTTGTTCTCCGTCTGTTCTCTTGTCCATAAAATTTCTTGTTCGAACGTTTTTCTTGTCTGTTCGTTTTGTTCTCCGTCTGTTCTCTTGACCACAAAATTTCTTGTCCGAACATTTTTCTTGTCTGTTCGTTTTGTTCTCCGTCTGTTCTCTTGCCCACAAAATTTCTTGTCCGAACGTTTTTCTTGTCTGTTCGTTTTGTTCTCCGTCTGTTCTCTTGTCCTTAAAATTTCTTGTCCGAACGTTTTTCTTGTCTGTTCGTTTTGTTCTCCGTCTGTTCTCTTGTCCATAAAATTTCTTGTCCGAACGTTTTTCTTGTATGTTCGTTTTGTTCTCCGTCTGTTCTCTTGTCCACACAATTTCTTGTCCGAACGTTTTTCTTGTCTGTTCCTTTTCTCCTCTTTCTGTTCTCTTGTCCTCAGAATTTCTTGTCCAAACGTTTTTCTTGTCTGTTCGTTTTGTTCTCCGTCTGTTCTCTTGTCCACAAACTTTTTTATCCGAACGTTTTTCTTGTCTGTTCGTTTTGTTCTCCGTCTGTTCTCTTGTCTACGAAATTTCTTGTCCGAACGTTTTTCTTGTATGTTCGTTTTGTTCTCCGTCTGTTCTCTCGTCGAAAAACTTTCTTATCTGAAAGTTTTTCTTGTCTGTTCGTTTTGTTTTTTGCCTGTTTTCTTGTCCACAAAATTTCTTGTCCGAACTATTTTCTTGTCTGTTCGTTTTGTTCTCCGTCTGTTCTCTTGTCCATATAATTTCTTGTCCGAACATTTTTCTTGTCTGTTCGTTTTGTTCTACATCTGTTCTCTTGTCCACAGAATTTCTTCTCCGAACGTTTTTCTTGTCTGTTCGTATTGTTCTCCGTCTGTTCTCTTGTCCATAAAATTTCTTGTCCGAACGTTTTTCTTGTCTGTTCGTTTTGTTCTCCGTCTGTTCTCTTGTCCTTAAAATTTCTTTTCCGAACGTTTTTCTTGTCTGTTCGTTTTGTTCTCCGTCTGTTCTCTTGTCCATAAAATTTCTTGTCCGAACGTTTTTCTTGTATGTTCGTTTTGTTCTCCGTCTGTTCTCTTGTCCACAAAATTTCTTGTCCGAACGTTTTTCTTGTCTGTTCGTTTTGTTCTCCTTCTGTTCTCTTGTCCACAAAATTTCTTGTCCGAACGTTTTTCTTGTCTGTTCGTTTTGTTCTCCGTCTGTTCTCTTGTCCACAAAATTTTTTGTCCGAGCGTTTTTCTTGTCTGATCGTCTTGTTCTCCGTCTGTTCTCTTGTCCACAAAATTTCATGTCCGAACGTTTTTCTTGCCTGTTCGCTTTGTTCTCCGTCTGTTCTCTTGTCCACAAAATTTCTTGTCCGAACGTTTTTCTTGTCTGGTCGTTTTGTTCTCCGTCTGTTCTCTTGTCATCAAAATTTCATGTCCGAACGTTTTTCTTCACCGTTCGTTTTGTTCTCCGTCTGTTCTCTTGTCCACAAAATTTCTTGTCCGAACGTTTTTCTTGTCTGTTCGTTTTGTTCTCCGTCTGTTCTCTAGTCCACACAATTTCTTGTCCGAACGTTTTTCTAGTCTGTTCGTTTTGTTCTCCGTCTGTTCTCTTGTCCACAAAATTTCTTGTCCGAACGTTTTTCTTGTCTGATCGTCTTGTTCTCTGTCTGTTCTCTTGTCCACAAAATTTCAAGTCCGAACGTTTTTCTTGCCAGTTCGCTTTGTTCTCCGTCTGTTCTCTTGTCCACAAAATTTCTTGTCCGAACGTTTTTCTTGTCTGTTCGTTTTATTCTCCGTCTGTTCTCTTGTCCACAAAATTTCTTGTCCGAACGTTTTTCTTGTCTGGTCGTTTCGTTCTCCGTCTGTTCTCTTGTCATCAAAATTTCATGTCCGAACGTTTTTCTTCACCGTTCGTTTTGTTCTCCGTCTGTTCTCTTGTCCACACAATTTCATGTCCGAACGTTTTTCTTGCCTGTTCGCTTTGTTCTCCGTCTGTTCTCTTGTCCACAAAATTTCTTGTCCGAACGTTTTTCTTGTCTGGTCGTTTTGTTCTCCGTCTGTTCTCTTGTCCACAAAATTTCATGTCCGAACGTTTTTCTTCACCGTTCGTTTTGTTTTTCGTCTGTTCTCTTGTCCACAAAATTTCTTGTCCGAACGTTTTTCTTGTCTGTTCGTTTTGTTCTCCGTCTGTTCTCTTGTCCACACAATTTCTTGTCCGAACGTTTTTCTAGTCTGTTCGTTTTGTTCTCCGTCTGTTCTCTTGTCCACAAAATTTCTTGTCCGAACGTTTTTCTTGTCTGGTCGTTTTGTTCTCCGTCTGTTCTCTTGTCCACAAAATTTCATGTCCGAACGTTTTTCTTCACCGTTCGTTTTGTTCTCCGTCTGTTCTCTTGTCCACAAAATTTCTTGTCCGAACGTTTTTCTTGTCTGTTCGTTTTGTTCTAAGTCTGTTGTCTTGTCCACAAAATTTCTTGTCAGAACGTTTTTCTTGTATGTTCGTTTTGTTCTCCGTCTGTTCTCTTGTCCACTAAATTTCTTGTCAGAACGTTTTTCTTGTATGTTCGTTTTGTTCTCCGTCTGTTTTCTTGTCCACACAATTTCTTGTCCGAACGTTTTTCTTGTCTGGTCGTTTTGTTCTCCGTCTGTTCTCTTGTCCACAAAATTTCTTGTCCGAACGTTTTTCTTGTCTGGTCGTTTTGTTCTCCGTCTGTTCTCTTGTCCACAAAATTTCTTGTCCGAACGTTTTTCTTGTCTGTTGGTATTGTTCTCCGTCTGTTCTCTTGTCCAAAAAATTTCTTGTCCAAACGTTTTTATTGTCTGTTCGTTTTGTTCTTCGTCTGTTCTCTTGTCCACAAAATTTCTTGTCCGAACGTTTTCTTGTCTGTTCGTTTTGTTCTCCGTCTGTTCTCTTGTCCACAAAATTTCTTGTAAGAACGTTTTTCTTGCCTGTTCGCTTTGTTCTCCGTCTGTTCTCTTGTCCACAAAATTTCTTTTCCGAACGTTTTCTTGTCTGTTCGTTTTGTTCTCCGTCTGTTCTCTTGTCCACAAAATTTCTTGTCCGAACGTTTTTCTTGTCTGTTCGTTTTGTTCTCCGTCTGTTCTCTTGTCCACAAAATTTCTTGTCCGAACGTTTTTCTTGTATGTTCGTTTTGTTCTCCGTCTGTTCTCTTGTCCACACAATTTCTTGTCCGAACGTTTTTCTAGTCTGTTCGTTTTGTTCTCCGTCTGTTCTCTTGTCCACAAAATTTCTTGTCCGAACGTTTTTCTGTTTGTATTGTTCTCCGTCTGTTCTCTTGTCCACAAAATCTCTTGTCCGAACGTTTTTCATGTCTGTTCGTTTTGTTCTCCGTCTGTTCTCTTGTCCACAAAATTTCTTGTCCGAACATTTCTCTGCTCGTATTGTTCTCCGTCTGTTCTCTTGTCCACAAAAATTCTTGTCCGAACGTTTTTCTTCTCTGCTCGTTTTGTTCTCCGTCTGTTCTCTTGTCCACATAATTTCTTGTCCGAACGTATTTATTTTCTGTTCGTTTTGTTCCCCGTCTGTTCTCTTGTCCACAATTTTTTTTGTCCAATCGTCTTTCTTTTCTGTTACCTTTCTCCTCTTTCTGTTCTCTTGTCCGCAGAATTTCTTGTCCAAGCGTTTTTCTTGTCTGTTCATTTTGTTCTCCGTCTGTTCTCTTGTCCACAAAATCTCTTTTCCGAAAGTTTTTCTTTTCTGTTCGTTTTGTTCTCCGTCTGTTCTCTTGTCCACATAATTTCTTGTCCGAACGTTTTTCTTGTCTGTTCGTCTTGTTCTCCGTCTGTTCTCTTGTCCACAAAATTTCTTGTCCGAACGTTTTTCTTGTATGTTCGTTTTGTTCTCCGTCTATTCTGCTGTCCACAAAATTTCTTGTCCGAACGTTTTTTTTGTCCGTTCGTTTTGTTCTCCGTCTGTTTTCTTGTCCACAAAATTTCTTGTCCGAATGTTTTTCTTGTCTGTTCGTTTTGTTCTCCGTCTGTTCTCTTGTCCATAAAATTTCTTGTCCGAACGTTTTTCTTGTCTGTTCGTTTTGTTCTCCGTCTGTTCTCTTGTCCACAAAATTTCTTGTCCGAACGTTTTTCTTGTCTGTTCGTTTTGTTCTCCGTCTGTTCTCTTGTCCACAAAATTTCTTGTCCGAACTTTTTCCTTGTTTGTTCGTTTTGTTCTCCGTCTGATCTCTTGACCACAAAATTTCTTGTCCGAACGTTTTTCTTGTCTGTTAGTTTTGTTCTCCGTCCGTTCTCTTGTCCACAAAATTTCTTGTCCGAGCGTTTTTCTTGTGTGTTCGTTTTGTACTCTGTCTGATCTCTTGTCCACAAAATTTCTTGTCCGAACGTTTTTCTTGTCTGTTCGTTTTGTTCTCCGTCTGTTCTCTTGTAAACAAAATTTCTTGTCCGAACGTTTTTCTTGCCTGTTCGTTGTTTTCCGTCTTTTCTCTTGTCCACAAAATTTCTTGTCCGAACGTTTTTCTTGTTTGTTCGTTTTGTTCTCCGTCTGATCTCTTGTCCACAAAATTTCTTGTCCGAACGTTTTTCTTGTCTGTTCGTTTTGTTCTCCGTCTGTTCTCTTGTCCACAAAATTTCATGTCCGAGCGTTTTTTTTGTGTGTTCGTTTTGTAGGCCGTCTGTTCTTTTATCCAGAAAATTTCTTGTCCGAACGTTTTTCTTGTCTGTTCGTTTTGTTCTCCGTCTGTTCTCTTGTCCACAAAATTTCTTGTCCGAACGTTTTTCTTGTCTGTTCGTTTTGTTCTCCGTCTGTTCTCGTGTCCACAAACTTTCTTATCCGAACGTTTTTTTTGTCTGTTCGTTTTGTTCTCCGTCTGTTCTCTTGTCTACGATATTTCTTGTCCGAACGTTTTTCTTGTATGTTCGTTTTGTTCTCCGTCTGTTTTCTTGTCCACAAAATTTCTTGTCCGAACGTTTTTCTTGCCTGTTCGTTTTGCTCTCCGTCTATTCTCTTGTCCACAAAATTTCTTGTCCGAACGTTTTTCTTGTCCGTTCGTTTTGTTAGCCGTCTGTTCTCTTGTCCACAAAATTTCTTGTCTGAACGTTTTTCTTATCTGTTCGTTTTGTTCTCCGTCTGTTCTCTTGTCCACAAAATTTCTTGTCCGAACGTTTTTCTTGTCTGTTCGTTTTGTTCTCCGTCTGATCTCTTGTCCACAAAATTTCTTGCCCGAAAGTTTTTCTTGTCTGTTCGTTTTGTTCTCCGTCTGTTCTCTTTTCCATAAAATTTCTTGTCCGAACGTTTTTCTTGTCTGTTCGTTTTGTTCTCCGTTTGTTCTCTTGTCCACAAAATTTCTTGTCCGAACGTTTTTCTTGTCTGTTCGTTTTGTTCTCCGTCTGATCACTTGTCCACAAAATTTCTTGTCCGAAAGTTTTTCTTGTCTGTTCGTTTTGTTCTCAGTCTGTTCTCTTGTCCATAAAATTTCTTGTCCGAACGTTTTTCTTGTCTGTTCGTTTTGTTCTCCGTCTGTTCTCTTGTCCATAAAATTTCTTGTCCGAACGTTTTTCTTGTCTGCATGTTTTGTTCTCCGTCTGTTCTCTTGACCACAAAATTTCTTGTCCGAACATTTTTTTTGTCTGTTCGTTTTGTTCTCCGTCTGTTCTCTTGTCCACAAAATTTCTTGTCCGAACGTTTTTCTTGTCTGTTCGTTTTGTTCTCCGTCTGTTCTCTTGTCCAAAAAATTTCTTGTCCGAACGATTTTCTTGTCTGTTCGTTTTGTTCTCCGTCTGTTCTCTTGTCCACAAAATTTCTTGTCCGAACGTTTTTCTTGTCTGTTCGTTTTGTTCTCCGTCTGTTCTCTTGTCCACAAAATTTCTTGTCCGAACGTTTTTCTTGTCTGTTCGTTTTGTTCTCCGTCTGTTCTCTTGTCCACAAAATTTCTTGTCCGAACGTTTTTCTTGTCTGTTCGTTTTGTTCTCCGTCTGTTCTCTTGACCACAAAATTTCTTGTCCGAACATTTTTCTTGTCTGTTCGTTTTGTTCCCCGTCTGTTCTCTTGTCCACAAAATTTCTTGTCCGAACGTTTTTCTTGTCTGTTCGTTTTGTTCTCCGTCTGTTCTCTTGTCCATAAAATGTCTTGTCCGAACGTTTTTCTTGTCTGTTCGTTTTGTTCTCCGTCTGTTCTCTTGACCACAAAATTTCTTGTCCGAACATTTTTCTTGTCTGTTCGTTTTGTTCTCCGTCTGTTCTCTCGTCCACAAAATTTCTTGTCCGAACGTTTTTCTTGTCTGTTCGTCTTGTTCTCCGTCTGTTCTCTTGTCCATAAAATTTCTTGTCCGAACGTTTCTCTTGTCTGTTAGTTTTGTTCTCCGTCTGTTCTCTTGACCACAAAATTTCTTGTCCGAACATTTTTCTTGTCTGTTCGTTTTGTTCTCCGTCTGTTCTCTTGTCCACAAAATTTCTTGTCCGAACGTTTTTCTTGTCTGTTCATTTTGTTCTCCGTCTGTTCTCTTGTCCTTAAAATTTCTTGTCCGAACGTTTTTCTTGTCTGTACGTTTTGTTCTCCGTCTGTTCTCTTGTCCATAAAATTTCTTGTCCGAACGTTTTTCTTGTATGTTCGTTTTGTTCTCCGTCTGTTCTCTTGTCCACACAATTTCTTGTCCGAACGTTTTTCTTGTTTGTTCCTTTTCTCGTCTTTCTGTTCTCTTGTTCTCAGAATTTCTTGTCCAAACGTTTTTCTTGTCTGTTTGTTTTGTTCTCCGTCTGTTCTCTTGTCCACAAACTTTTTTATCCGAACGTTTTTCTTGTCTGTTCGTTTTGTTCTCCGTCTGTTCTCTTGTCTACGAAATTTCTTGTCCGAACGTTTTTCTTGTATGTTCGTTTTGTTCTCCGTCTGTTCTCTTGTCGAAAAACTTTCTTATCTGAAAGTTTTTCTTGTCTGTTCGTTTTGTTTTTTGCCTGTTTTCTTGTCCACAAAACTTCTTGTCCGAACTATTTTCTTGTCTGTTCGTTTTGTTCTCCGTCTGTTCTCTTGTCCATATAATTTCTTGTCCGAACATTTTTCTTGTCTGTTCGTTTTGTTCTACGTCTGTTCTCTTGTCCACAGAATTTCTTCTCCGAACGTTTTTCTTGTCTGTTCGTATTGTTCTCCGTCTGTTCTCTTGTCCATAAAATTTCTTGTCCGAACGTTTTTCTTGTCTGTTCGTTTTGTTCTCCGTCTGTTCTCTTGTCCTTAAAATTTCTTTTCCGAACGTTTTTCTTGTCTGTTCGTTTTGTTCTCCGTCTGTTCTCTTGTCCATAAAATTTCTTGTCCGAACGTTTTTCTTGTATGTTCGTTTTGTTCTCCGTCTGTTCTCTTGTCCACAAAATTTCTTGTCCGAACGTTTTTCTTGTCTGTTCGTTTTGTTCTCCGTCTGTTCTCTTGTCCACAAAATTTCATGTCCGAACGTTTTTCTTGCCTGTTCGCTTTGTTCTCCGTCTGTTCTCTTGTCCACAAAATTTCTTGTCCGAACGTTTTTCTTGTCTGTTCGTTTTGTTCTCCGTCTGTTCTCTTGTCCACAAAATTTCTTGTCCGAACGTTTTTCTTGTCTGTTCGTTTTGTTCTCCGTCTGTTCTCTTGTCCACAAAATTTCTTGTCAGAACGTTTTTCTTGTCTGTTCGTTTTGTTCTCCGTCTGTTCTCTTGTCCACAAAATTTCTTGTCCGAACGTTTTTCTTGTCTGTTCGTTTTGTTCTCCTTCTGTTCTCTTGTCCACAAAATTTCATGTCCGAACGTTTTTCTTGCCTGTTCGCTTTGTTCTCCGTCTGTTCTCTTGTCCACAAAATTTCTTGTCCGAACGTTTTTCTTGTCTGTTCGTTTTGTTCTCCGTCTGTTCTCTTGTCTACGAAATTTCTTGTCCGAACGTTTTTCTTGTCTGTTCATTTTGTTCTCCGTCTGTTCTCTTGTCCTTAAAATTTCTTGTCTGAGCTATTTTCTTGTCTGTTCGTATTGTTCTCCGTCTGTTCTCTTGTCCATATAATTTCTTGTCCGAACATTTTTCTTGTCTGTTCGTTTTGTTCTACGTCTGTTCTCTTGTCCACAGAATTTCTTGTCCGAGAATTTTTCTTGTCTGTTCGTTATGTTCTTCGTCTGTTCTCTTGTCCACAAAATTTCTTGTCCGAACGTTTTACTTGTCTGTTCGTTTTGTTCTACGTCTGTTCTCTTGTCCACAAAATTTCTTGTCTGAACGTTTTTCTTGTCTGTTCGTTTTGTTCTCCATCTGTTCTCTTGTCCACAAAATTTCTTGTCCGAACGTTTTTCTTGTCTGTACGTTTTGTTCTCCGTCTGTTCTCTTGTCCACAAAATTTCTTGTCCGAGAATTTTTCTTGTCTGTTCGTTATGTTCTTCGTCTGTTCTCTTGTCCACAAAATTTCTTGTCCGAACGTTTTTCTTGTCTGTTCGTTTTGTTCTCCGTCTGTTCTCTTGTCCACAAAATTTCTTGTCCGAGAATTTTTCTTGTCTGTTCGTTTTGTTCTCCGTCTGTTCTCGTGTCAAAAATTCTTGTTCGAACGTTTTTCTTGTCTGTTCGTTTTGTTCTCCGTCTGTTTTCTTGTCCACAAAATTTCTTGTCCGAGCGTTTTACTTGTCTGTTCGTTTTGTTCTACGTCTGTTCTCTTGTCCACAAAATTTCTTGTCTGAACGTTTTTCTTGTCTGTTCGTTTTGTTCTCCATCTGTTCTCTTGTCCACAAAATTTCTTGTCCGAACGTTTTTCTTGTCTGTACGTTTTGTTCTCCGTCTGTTCTCTTGTCCACAAAATTTCTTGTCCGAGAATTTTTCTTGTCTGTTCGTTTTGTTCTCCGTCTGTTCTCGTGTCAAAAATTCTTGTTCGAACGTTTTTCTTGTCTGTTCGTTTTGTTCTCCGTCTGTTTTCTTGTCCACAAAATTTCTTGTCCGAACGTTTTACTTGTCTGTTCGTTTTGTTCTCCGTCTGTTCTCTTGTCCACAAAATTTCTTGTCCGATCGTTTTCCTTGTCTGATCGTCTTGTTCTCCGTCTGTTCTCTTGTCCACAAAATTTCATGTCCGAACGTTTTTCTTGCCTGTTCGCTTTGTTCTCCGTCTGTTCTCTTGTCCACAAAATTTCTTGTCCGAACGTTTTTCTTGTCTGTTCGTTTTGTTCTCCGTCTGTTCTCTTGTCTACGAAATTTCTTGTCCGAACGTTTTTCTTGTCTGTTCATTTTGTTCTCCGTCTGTTCTCTTGTCCTTAAAATTTCTTGTCCGAACGTTTTTCTTGTCTGTTCGTTTTGTTCTCCGTCTGTTCTCTTGTCCATATAATTTCTTGTCCGAACATTTTTCTTGTCTGTTCGTTTTGTTCTACGTCTGTTCTCTTGTCCACAGAATTTCTTGTCCGAGAATTTTTCTTGTCTGTTCGTTATGTTCTTCGTCTGTTCTCTTGTCCACAAAATTTCTTGTCCGAACGTTTTTCTTGTCTGTTCGTTTTGTTCTCCGTCTGTTCTCTTGTCCACAAAATTTCTTGTCCGAACGTTTTTCTTGTCTGTTCGTTTTGTTAGCCGTCTGTTCTCTTGTCCACAAAATTTCTTGTCCGAACGTTTTTCTTGTCTGTTCGTTTTGTTCTCCGTCTGTTCTCTTGTCCACAAAATTTCTTGTCCGAGAATTTTTCTTGTCTGTTGGTTATGTTCTTCGTCTGTTCTCTTGTCCACAAAATTTCTTGTCCGAACGTTTTTCTTGTCTGTTCGTTTTGTTCTCCGTCTGTTCTCTTGTCCACAAAATTTCTTGTCCGAGAATTTTTCTTGTCTGTTCGTTTTGTTCTCCGTCTGTTCTCGTGTCAAAAATTCTTGTTCGAACATTTTTCTTGTCTGTTCGTTTTGTTCTCCGTCTGTTCTCTCGTCCACAAAATTTCTTGTCCGAACGTTTTTCTTGTCTGTTCGTTTTGTTCTCCGTCTGTTCTCTTGTCCATAAAATTTCTTGTCCGAACGTTTCTCTTGTCTGTTCGTTTTGTTCTCCGTCTGTTCTCTTGACCACAAAATTTCTTGTCCGAACATTTTTCTTGTCTGTTCGTTTTGTTCTCCGTCTGTTCTCTTGTCCACAAAATTTCTTGTCCGAACGTTTTTCTTGTCTGTTCATTTTGTTCTCCGTCTGTTCTCTTGTCCTTAAAATTTCTTGTCCGAACGTTTTTCTTGTCTGTTTGTTTTGTTCTCCGTCTGTTCTCTTGTCCATAAAATTTCTTGTCCGGACGTTTTTCTTGTATGTTCGTTTTGTTCTCCGTCTGTTCTCTTGTCCACACAATTTCTTGTCCGAACGTTTTTCTTGTTTGTTCCTTTTCTCGTCTTTCTGTTCTCTTGTTCTCAGAATTTCTTGTCCAAACGTTTTTCTTGTCTGTTCGTTTTGTTCTCCGTCTGTTCTCTTGTCCACAAACTTTTTTATCCGAACGTTTTTCTTGTCTGTTCGTTTTGTTCTCCGTCTGTTCTCTTGTCTACGAAATTTCTTGTCCGAACGTTTTTCTTGTATGTTCGTTTTGTTCTCCATCTGTTCTCTTGTCGAAAAACTTTCTTATCTGAAAGTTTTTCTTGTCTGTTCGTTTTGTTTTTTGCCTGTTTTCTTGTCCACAAAATTTCTTGTCCGAACTATTTTCTTGTCTGTTCGTTTTGTTCTCCGTCTGTTCTCTTGTCCATATAATTTCTTGTCCGAACATTTTTCTTGTCTGTTCGTTTTGTTCTACGTCTGTTCTCTTGTCCACAGAATTTCTTCTCCGAACGTTTTTCTTGTCTGTTCGTTTTGTTCTCCGTCTGTTCTCTTGTCCATAAAATTTCTTGTCCGAACGTTTTTCTTGTCTGTTCGTTTTGTTCTCCGTCTGTTCTCTTGTCCTTAAAATTTCTTTTCCGAACGTTTTTCTTGTCTGTTCGTTTTGTTCTCCGTCTGTTCTCTTGTCCATAAAATTTCTTGTCCGAACGTTTTTCTTGTATGTTCGTTTTGTTCTCCGTCTGTTCTCTTGTCCACAAAATTTCTTGTCCGAACGTTTTTCTTGTCTGTTCGTCTTGTTTTCCGTCTGTTCTCTTGTCCACAAAATTTCTTGTCCGAACGTTTTTCTTGTCTGTTCGTTTTGTTCTCCTTCTGTTCTCTTGTCCACAAAATTTCTTGTCCGAACGTTTTTCTTGTCTGTTCGTTTTGTTCTCCGTCTGTTCTCTTGTCCACAAAATTTCATGTCCGAACGTTTTTCTTGCCTGTTCGCTTTGTTCTCCGTCTGTTCTCTTGTCCACAAAATTTCTTGTCCGAACGTTTTTCTTGTCTGTTCGTTTTGTTCTCCGTCTGTTCTCTTGTCCACAAAATTTCTTGTCCGAACGTTTTTCTTGTCTGTTCGTTTTGTTCTCCGTCTGTTCTCTTGTCCACAAAATTTCTTGTCCGAACGTTTTTCTTGTCTGTTCGTTTTGTTAGCCGTCTGTTCTCTTGTCCACAAAATTTCTTGTCCGAACGTTTTTCTTGTCTGTTCATTTTGTTCTCCGTCTGTTCTCTTGTCCTTAAAATTTCTTGTCCGAACTATTTTCTTGTCTGTTCGTTTTGTTCTCCGTCTGTTCTCTTGTCCATATAATTTCTTGTCCGAACATTTTTCTTGTCTGTTCGTTTTGTTCTACGTCTGTTCTCTTGTCCACAGAATTTCTTGTCCGAGAATTTTTCTTGTCTGTTCGTTATGTTCTTCGTCTGTTCTCTTGTCCACAAAATTTCTTGTCCGAACGTTTTTCTTGTCTGTTCGTTTTGTTCTCCGTCTGTTCTCTTGTCCACAAAATTTCTTGTCCGAACGTTTTTCTTGTCTGTTCGTTTTGTTAGCCGTCTGTTCTCTTGTCCACAAAATTTCTTGTCCGAACGTTTTTCTTGTCTGTTCGTTTTGTTCTCCGTCTGTTCTCTTGTCCACAAAATTTCTTGTCCGAGAATTTTTCTTGTCTGTTCGTTATGTTCTTCGTCTGTTCTCTTGTCCACAAAATTTCTTGTCCGAACGTTTTTCTTGTCTGTTCGTTTTGTTCTCCGTCTGTTCTCTTGTCCACAAAATTTCTTGTCCGAGAATTTTTCTTGTCTGTTCGTTTTGTTCTCCGTCTGTTCTCGTGTCAAAAATTCTTGTTCGAACGTTTTTCTTGTCTGTTCGTTTTGCTATCCGTCTGTTTTCTTGTCCACAAAATTTCTTGTCCGAACGTTTTACTTGTCTGTTCGTTTTGTTCTACGTCTGTTCTCTTGTCCACAAAATTTCTTGTCTGAACGTTTTTCTTGTCTGTTCGTTTTGTTCTCCATCTGTTCTCTTGTCCACAAAATTTCTTGTCCGAACGTTTTTCTTGTCTGTTCGTTTTGTTCTCCGTCTGTTCTCTTGTCCACAAAATTTCTTGTCCGAGAATTTTTCTTGTCTGTTCGTTTTGTTCTCCGTCTGTTCTCGTGTCAAAAATTCTTGTTCGAACGTTTTTCTTGTCTGTTCGTTTTGTTCTCCGTCTGTTTTCTTGTCCACAAAATTTCTTGTCCGAACGTTTTTCTTGTCTGTTCGTTTTGTTCTCCGTCTGTTCTCTTGTCCACAAAATTTCTTGTCCGAGCGTTTTCCTTGTCTGATCGTCTTGTTCTCCGTCTGTTCTCTTGTCCACAAAATTTCATGTCCGAACGTTTTTCTTGCCTGTTCGCTTTGTTCTCCGTCTGTTCTCTTGTCCACAAAATTTCTTGTCCGAACGTTTTTCTTGTCTGTTCGTTTTGTTCTCCGTCTGTTCTCTTGTCTACAAAATTTCTTGTCCGAACGTTTTTCTTGTCTGTTCATTTTGTTCTCCGTCTGTTCTCTTGTCCTTAAAATTTCTTGTCCGAACTATTTTCTTGTCTGTTCGTTTTGTTCTCCGTCTGTTCTCTTGTCCATATAATTTCTTGTCCGAACATTTTTCTTGTCTGTTCGTTTTGTTCTACGTCTGTTCTCTTGTCCACAGAATTTCTTGTCCGAGAATTTTTCTTGTCTGTTCGTTATGTTCTTCGTCTGTTCTCTTGTCCACAAAATTTCTTGTCCGAACGTTTTTCTTGTCTGTTCGTTTTGTTCTCCGTCTGTTCTCTTGTCCACAAAATTTCTTGTCCGAACGTGTTTCTTGTCTGTTCGTTTTGTTAGCCGTCTGTTCTCTTGTCCACAAAATTTCTTGTCCGAACGTTTTTCTTGTCTGTTCGTTTTGTTCTCCGTCTGTTCTCTTGTCCACAAAATTTCTTGTCCGAGAATTTTTCTTGTCTGTTCGTTATGTTCTTCGTCTGTTCTCTTGTCCACAAAATTTCTTGTCCGAACGTTTTACTTGTCTGTTCGTTTTGTTCTCCGTCTGTTCTCTTGTCCACAAAATTTCTTGTCCGAGAATTTTTCTTGTCTGTTCGTTTTGTTCTCCGTCTGTTCTCGTGTCAAAAATTCTTGTTCGAACGTTTTTCTTGTCTGTTCGTTTTGTTCTCCGTCTGTTTTCTTGTCCACAAAATTTCTTGTCCGAACGTTTTACTTGTCTGTTCGTTTTGTTCTACGTCTGTTCTCTTGTCCACAAAATTTCTTGTCTGAACGTTTTTCTTGTCTGTTCGTTTTGTTCTCCATCTGTTCTCTTGTCCACAAAATTTCTTGTCCGAACGTTTTGTCCTCCGTGTGTTCTATTGTCAACAAAATTTCTTGTCCGAACGTTTTTCTTGCCTGTTCGTTTTGTTCTCCGTCTGTTCTCTTGTCCACAAAATTTCTTGTCCGAACATTTTTCTTTTCTGTTCGTTTTGTTCTCCGTCTGTTCTCGAGTCCAAAAAAAATTCTTCTCCGAACGTTTTTCTTGTCTGTTCGTTTTGTTCTCTGTCTGTTCTCTTGTCCACAAAATATCTTGTTCGAACGTTTTTCTTGTCTGTTCGCTTTGTTCTCCGACTGTTCTCTTGTCCATAAAATTTCTTGTCCGAACGTTTTTCTTGTCTGTTCGTTTTGTTAGCCGTCTGTTCTCTTGTCCACAAAATTTCTTGTCTGAACGTTTATCTTGTCTGTTCGTTTTGTTCTCCGTCTGTTCTCGTGTAAAAAAAATTTCTTGTTCGAACGATTTTCTTGTCTGTTCGTTTTGTTCTCCGTCTGTTCTCTTGACCACAAAATTTCTTGTCCGAACGTTTTTCTTGTCTGTTCGTTTTGTTCTCCGTCTGTTCTCTTGTCCACAAAATTTCTTGTCCGAGAATTTTTCTTGTCTGTTCGTTTTGTTCTACGTCTGTTCTCTTGTCCACAAAATTTCTTGTCCGAACGTTTTTCTTGACTGTTCGTTATGTTCGCCGTCTGTTCCCTTGACCACAAAATTTGTTGTCCGAGAATTTTTCTTGTCTGTTCGTTTTGTTCTCCGTCTGTTCTCGTGTCAAAAATTCTTGTTCGAACGTTTTTCTTGTCTGTTCGTTTTGTTCTCCCTCTGTTTTCTTGTCCACAAAATTTCTTGTCCGAACGTTTTACTTGTCTGTTCGTTTTGTTCTACGTCTGTTCTCTTGTCCACAAAATTTCTTGTCTGAACGTTTTTCTTGTCTGTTCGTTTTGTTCTACGTCTGTTCTCTTGTCCACAAATTTTCTTGTCCGAACGTTTTGTCCTCCGTCTGTTTTTTTGTCCACAAAATTTCTTGTCCGAACGTTTTTCTTTTCTGTTCGTTTTGTTCTACGTCTGTTCTCTTGTCCACAAAATTTCTTGTCCGAACGTTTTTCTTATCTGTTCGTTTTGTTCTACGTCAGTTCTCTTGTCCACAAAATTTCTTGTCCGAACATTTTTCTTTTCTGTTCGTTTTGTTCTCCGTCTGTTCTCGTGTCAAAAATTCTTGTTCGAACGTTTTACTTGTCTGTTCGTTTTGTTCTACGTCTGTTCTCTTGTCCACAAAATTTCTTGTCTGAACGTTTTTCTTTTCTGTTCGTTTTGTTCTCCGTCTGTTCTCGTGTCAAAATTTCTTGGCCGAACGTTTTTCTTTTCTGTTCGTTTTGTTCCACGTCTGTTCTCTTGTCCACAAAATTTCTTGTCCGAACATTTTTCTTTTCTGTTCGTTTTGTTCTCCGTCTGTTCTCGTGTCAAAATTTCTTGTCCGAACGTTTTACTTGTCTGTTCGTTTTGTTCTACGTCTGTTCTCTTGTCCACAAAATTTCTTGTCCGAACGTTTTTCTTGTCTGTTCGTTTTGTTCTCCGTCTGTTCTCTTGTCCACAAAATTTCTTGTCCGAACGTTTTTCTTATCTGTTCGTTTTGTTCTACGTCTGTTCTCTTGTCCACAAAATTTCTTGTCCGAACATTTTTCTTTTCTGTTCGTTTTGTTCTCCGTCTGTTCTCGTGTCAAAATTTCTTGTCCGAACGTTTTACTTGTCTGTACGTTTTGTTCTACGTCTGTTCTCTTGTCCACAAAATTTCTTGTCCGAACGTTTTTCTTGTCTGTTCGTTTTGTTCTCCGTCTGTTCTCTTGTCCACAAAATTTCTTGTCCGAACGTTTTTCTTATCTGTTCGTTTTGTTCTCCGTCTGTTCTCGTGTCAAAAATTCTTGTTCGAACGTTTTTCTTGTCTGTTCGTTTTGTTCTCCGTCTGTTCTCTTGACCACAAAATTTCTTGTCCGAACATTTTTCTTGTCTGTTCGTTTTGTTCTCCGTCGGTTCTCTTGTCCACAAAATTTCCTGTCCAAACGCTTCTCTCTTCTGTTCGTTTTGTTCTCCGTCTGTTCTCTTGTCCACAAAATTTCTTTTCCGAACGTTTTTCTTTTCTGTTCGTTTTGTTCTCCGTCTGTTCTCTTGTAAACAAAATTTCTTGTCGGAACATTTTTCTTGTCTGTTGGTTTTGTTCTCCGTCTGTTCTCTTGTCCACAAAATTTCTTTTCCGAACGTTTTTCTTGTCTGTTCGTTTTGTTCTCCGTCTGTTCTCTTGTAAACAAAATTTCTTGTCCGAACGTTTTTCTTTTCCGTTCGTTTTGTTCTCCGTCTATTGTCTTGTCCACAAAATTTCTTGTCCGAACGTTTTGTTCTCCGTCTGTTCTTTTGTCCACAAAAAATCTTGTCCGAGCGTTTATCTTGTCTGTTCGTTTTGTTCTCCGTCTATTGTCTTGTCCACAAAATTTCTTGTCCGAACGTTTTTCTTGCCTGTTCGTTTTGATCTCCGTCTGTTCTCTTGTCCACAAAATTTCTTGTTCGAACGATTTTCTTGTCTGTTCGTTTTTTTCTCAGTTTGTTCTCTTGTCCACAAAATTTTTTGTCTGAACGTTTTTCTTGTCTGTTCATTTTGTTCTCCGTCTGTTCTCTTGTCCACAAAGTTTCTTGTCCGAACGTTTTGTTCTCCGTCTGTTCGCTTGTCCACAAAATTTCTTGTCCGAACGTTTTTCTTGTCTGTTCGTTTTGTTCTCCGTCTGTTCTCTTGTAAACAAAATTTCTTGTCCGAACGTTTTTCTTTTCTGTTCGTTTTGTACTCCGTCTGTTCTCTTGTCCACAAAATTTCTTGTCCGAACGTTTTTCTTGCCTGTTCGTTTTGTTCTCCGTCTGTTCTCTTGTCCACAAAATTTCTTGTCCGAACGTTTTGTTCTCCGTCTGTTTTCTTGTCCACAAAATTTCTTGTCTGAACGTTTTTCTTGTCTGTTCGTTTTGTTCTACGTCTGTTCTCTTGTCCACAAAATTTCCTGTCCGAACGCTTCTCTCTTCTGTTCGTTTTGTTCTCCGTCTGTTCTCTTGTCCACAAAATTTCTTGTCGGAACATTTTTCTTGTCTGTTGGTTTTGTTCTCCGTCTGTTCTCTTGTCCACAAAATTTCTTTTCCGAACGTTTTTCTTGTCTGTTCGTCTTGTTCTCCGTCTGTTTTCTTGTCCACAAAATTTCTTGTCTGAACGTTTTTCTTGTCTGTTCGTTTTGTTCTCCGTCTGTTCTCTTGTCCATAAAATTTCTTGTCCGAGCGTTTTTCTTGTCTGTTCGTTTTGTTCTCCGTCTGTTCTCTTGTCCACATAATTTCTTGTCCGAACGTTTTTCTTGTCTGTTCGTTTTGTTCTCCGTCTGTTCTCTTGTCCATAAAATTTCTAGACCGAACGTTTTTCTTGTCTATTCGTTTTGTTCTCCGTCTGTTCTCTTGTTCATAAAATTTCTTGTCCGAACGTTTTTCTTGTCTGTTCGTTTTGTTCTCCGTCTGTTCTCTTGAGCACAAAATTTCTTGTCCGAACATTTTTCTTGTCTGTTCGTTTTGTTCTCCGTCTGTTCTCTTGACCACAAAATTTCTTGTCCGAACATTTTTCTTGTCTGTTCGTTTTGTTCTCCGTCTGTTCTCTTGTCCATAAAATTTCTTGTCCGATCGTTTTTCTTGTCTGTTCGTTTTGTTCTTCGTGTGTTCTCTTGTCCATAAAATTTCTTGTCCGAACGTTTTTCTTGTCTGTTCGTTTTGTTTTCCGTCTGTTCTCTTGTCCATAAAATTTCTTGTCCGAACATTTTTCTTGTCTGTTATTTTTGTTCTCCGTCTGTTCTCGTGTCCAAAAAAATTCTTGTCCGAACGTTTTTCTTGTCTGTTCTTTTTGTTCTCCGTCTGTTCTCTTGTCCACAAAATTTCTTGTCCGAACGTTTTTCTTGTCTGTTCGTTTTGTTCTCCTTCTGTTCTCTTGTCCATAAAATTTCTTGTCCGAACGTTTTTCTTATCTGTTCGTTTTGTTTTCCGTCTGTTCTCTTGTCCTCAAAATTTCTTGTCCGAACATTTTTCTTGTCTGTTCGTTTTGTTCTCCGTCTGTTCTCTTGTCCACCAAATTTTTTGTCCGAACATTTTTCTTGTCTGTTCGTTTTGTTCTCCTTCTGTTCTCTTGTCCATAAAATTTCTTGTCCGAACGTTTTTCTTGTCTGTTCGTTTTGTTTTCCGTCTGTTCTCTTGTCCAAAAAAATTCTTGTCCGAACGTTTTTCTTGTCTGTTCTTTTTGTTCTCCGTCTGTTCTCTTGTCCAAAAAAATTCTTGTCCGAACGTTTTTCTTGTCTGTTCGTTTTGTTCTCCGTCTGTTCTCTTGTCCTTAAAATTTCTTTTCCGAACGTTTTTCTTGTCTGTTCGTTTTGTTCTCCGTCTGTTCTCTTGTCCATAAAATTTCTTGTCCGAACGTTTTTCTTGTCTGTTCGTTTTGTTCTCCGTCTGTTCTCTTGACCACAAAATTTCTTGTCCGAACATTTTTCTTGTCTGTTCGTATTGTTCTCCGTCTGTTCTCTTGTCCACAAAATTTCTTGTCCGAACGTTTTTCTTGTCTGTTCGTTTTGTTCTCCGTCTGTTCTCTTGTCCATAAAATTTCTTGTCCGAACGTTTTTCTTGTCTGTTCGTTTTGTTCTCCGTCTGTTCTCTTGACCACAAAATTTCTTGTCCGAACATTTTTCTTGTCTGTTCGTTTTGTTCTCCGTCTGTTCTCTTGTCCACAAAATTTCTTGTCCGAACGTTTTTCTTGTCTGTTCGTTTTGTTCTCCGTCTGTTCTCTTGTCCATAAAATTTCTTGTTCGAACGTTTTTCTTGTCTGTTCGTTTTGTTCTCCGTCTGTTCTCTTGACCACAAAATTTCTTGTCCGAACATTTTTCTTGTCTGTTCGTTTTGTTCTCCGTCTGTTCTCTTGCCCACAAAATTCCTTTACCGAACGTTTTTCTTGTCTGTTCGTTTTGTTCTCCGTCTGTTCTCTTGTCCTTAAAATTTCTTGTCCGAACGTTTTTCTTGTCTGTTCGTTTTGTTCTCCGTCTGTTCTCTTGTCCATAAAATTTCTTGTCCGAACGTTTTTCTTGTATGTTCGTTTTGTTCTCCGTCTGTTCTCTTGTCCACACAATTTCTTGTCCGAACGTTTTTCTTGTCTGTTCCTTTTCTCCTCTTTCTGTTCTCTTGTCCTCAGAATTTCTTGTCCAAACGTTTTTCTTGTCTGTTCGTTTTGTTCTCCGTCTGTTCTCTTGTCCACAAACTTTTTTATCCGAACGTTTTTCTTGTCTGTTCGTTTTGTTCTCCGTCTGTTCTCTTGTCTACGAAATTTCTTGTCCGAACGTTTTTCTTGTATGTTCGTTTTGTTCTCCGTCTGTTCTCTCGTCGAAAAACTTTCTTATCTGAAAGTTTTTCTTGTCTGTTCGTTTTGTTTTTTGCCTGTTTTCTTGTCCACAGAATTTCTTCTCCGAACGTTTTTCTTGTCTGTTCGTATTGTTCTCCGTCTGTTCTCTTGTCCATAAAATTTCTTGTCCGAACGTTTTTCTTGTCTGTTCGTTTTGTTCTCCGTCTGTTCTCTTGTCCTTAAAATTTCTTTTCCGAACGTTTTTCTTGTTTGTTCGTTTTGTTCTCCGTCTGTTCTCTTGTCCATAAAATTTCTTGTCCGAACGTTTTTCTTGTATGTTCGTTTTGTTCTCCGTCTGTTCTCTTGTCCACAAAATTTCTTGTCCGAACGTTTTTCTTGTCTGTTCGTCTTGTTTTCCGTCTGTTCTCTTGTCCACAAAATTTCTTGTCCGAACGTTTTTCTTGTCTATTCGTTTTGTTCTCCTTCTGTTCTCTTGTCCACAAAATTTCTTGTCCGAACGTTTTTCTTGTCTGTTCGTTTTGTTCTCCGTCTGTTCTCTTGTCCACAAAATTTCTTGTCCGAGCGTTTTTCTTGTCTGATCGTCTTGTTCTCCGTCTGTTCTCTTGTCCACAAAATTTCATGTCCGAACGTTTTTCTTGCCTGTTCGCTTTGTTCTCCGTCTGTTCTCTTGTCCACAAAATTTCTTGTCCGAACGTTTTTCTTGTCTGGTCGTTTTGTTCTCCGTCTGTTCTCTTGTCATCAAAATTTCATGTCCGAACGTTTTTCTTCACCGTTCGTTTTGTTCTCCGTCTGTTCTCTTGTCCACAAAATTTCTTGTCCGAACGTTTTTCTTGTCTGTTCGTTTTGTTCTCCGTCTGTTCTCTAGTCCACACAATTTCTTGTCCGAACGTTTTTCTAGTCTGTTCGTTTTGTTCTCCGTCTGTTCTCTTGTCCACAAAATTTCTTGTCCGAACGTTTTTCTTGTCTGATCGTCTTGTTCTCCGTCTGTTCTCTTGTCCACAAAATTTCAAGTCCGAACGTTTTTCTTGCCAGTTCGCTTTGTTCTCCGTCTGTTCTCTTGTCCACAAAATTTCTTGTCCGAACGTTTTTCTTGTCTGTTCGTTTTATTCTCCGTCTGTTCTCTTGTCCACAAAATTTCTTGTCCGAACGTTTTTCTTGTCTGGTCGTTTCGTTCTCCGTCTGTTCTCTTGTCATCAAAATTTCATGTCCGAACGTTTTTCTTCACCGTTCGTTTTGTTCTCCGTCTGTTCTCTTGTCCACACAATTTCATGTCCGAACGTTTTTCTTGCCTGTTCGCTTTGTTCTCCGTCTGTTCTCTTGTCCACAAAATTTCTTGTAAGAACGTTTTTCTTGCCTGATCGCTTTGTTCTCCGTCTGTTCTCTTGTCCACAAAATTTCTTTTCCGAACGTTTTCTTGTCTGTTCGTTTTGTTCTCCGTCTGTTCTCTTGTCCACAAAATTTCTTGTCCGAACGTTTTTCTTGTCTGTTCGTTTTGTTCTCCGTCTGTTCTCTTGTCCACAAAATTTCTTGTCCGAACGTTTTTCTTGTATGTTCGTTTTGTTCTCCGTCTGTTCTCTTGTCCACACAATTTCTTGTCCGAACGTTTTTCTAGTCTGTTCGTTTTGTTCTCCGTCTGTTCTCTTGTCCACAAAATTTCTTGTCCGAGCGTTTTTCTGTTTGTATTGTTCTCCGTCTGTTCTCTTGTCCACAAAATCTCTTGTCCGAACGTTTTTCTTGTCTGTTCGTTTTGTTCTCCGTCTGTTCTCTTGTCCACAAAATTTCTTGTCCGAACATTTCTCTGCTCGTATTGTTCTCCGTCTGTTCTCTTGTCCACAAAAATTCTTGTCCGAACGTTTTTCTTCTCTGCTCGTTTTGTTCTCCGTCTGTTCTCTTGTCCACATAATTTCTTGTCCGAACGTATTTATTTTCTGTTCGTTTTGTTCCCCGTCTGTTCTCTTGTCCACAATTTTTTTTGTCCAATCGTCTTTCTTTTCTGTTACCTTTCTCCTCTTTCTGTTCTCTTGTCCGCAGAATTTCTTGTCCAAGCGTTTTTCTTGTCTGTTCATTTTGTTCTCCGTCTGTTCTCTTGTCCACAAAATCTCTTTTCCGAAAGTTTTTCTTTTCTGTTCGTTTTGTTCTCCGTCTGTTCTCTTGTCCACATAATTTCTTGTCCGAACGTTTTTCTTGTCTGTTCGTTTTGTTCTCCGTCTATTCTGCTGTCCACAAAATTTCTTGTCCGAACGTTTTTTTTGTCCGTTCGTTTTGTTCTCCGTCTGTTTTCTTGTCCACAAAATTTCTTGTCCGAATGTTTTTCTTGTCTGTTCGTTTTGTTCTCCGTCTGTTCTCTTGTCCATAAAATTTCTTGTCCGAACGTTTTTCTTGTCTGTTCGTTTTGTTCTCCGTCTGTTCTCTTGTCCACAAAATTTCTTGTCCGAACGTTTTTCTTGTCTGTTCGTTTTGTTCTCCGTCTGTTCTCTTGTCCACAAAATTTCTTGTCCGAACTTTTTCCTTGTTTGTTCGTTTTGTTCTCCGTCTGATCTCTTGACCACAAAATTTCTTGTCCGAACGTTTTTCTTGTCTGTTAGTTTTGTTCTCCGTCCGTTCTCTTGTCCACAAAATTTCTTGTCCGAGCGTTTTTCTTGTGTGTTCGTTTTGTACTCTGTCTGATCTCTTGTCCACAAAATTTCTTGTCCGAACGTTTTCCTTGTCTGTTCGTTTTGTTCTCCGTCTGTTCTCTTGTCCACATAATTTCTTGTCCAAACGTTTTTCTTGTCTGTTCGTTTTGTTCACCGTCTGTTCTCTTGTCCACAAAATTTCTTGTCCGAACGTTTTTCCTGTCTGTTCGTTTTGTTCTCCGTCTGTTCTCTTGTCCACAAAATTTCTTGTCCAAACGTTCTTCTTGTCTGTTCGTTTTGTTCTCCGTCTGTTCTGCTGTCCACAAAATTTCTTGTCCGAACGTTTTTTAGTCCGTTCGTTTTGTTCTCCGTCTGTTTTCGTGTCCACAAAATTTCTTGTCCGAACGTTTTTCTTGTCTGTTCGTTTTGTTCTCCGTCTGTTCTCTTGTAAACAAAATTTCTTGTCCGAACGTTTTTCTTGCCTGTTCGTTGTTTTCCGTCTTTTCTCTTGTCCACAAAATTTCTTGTCCGAACGTTTTTCTTGTTTGTTCGTTTTGTTCTCCGTCTGATCTCTTGTCCACAAAATTTCTTGTCCGAACGTTTTTCTTGTCTGTTCGTTTTGTTCTCCGTCTGTTCTCTTGTCCACAAAATTTCATGTCCGAGCGTTTTTTTTGTGTGTTCGTTTTGTACGCCGTCTGTTCTTTTATCCAGAAAATTTCTTGTCCGAACGTTTTTCTTGTCTGTTCGTTTTGTTCTCCGTCTGTTCTCTTGTCCACAAAATTTCTTGTCCGAACGTTTTTCTTGTCTGTTCGTTTTGTTCTCCGTCTGTTCTCGTGTCCACAAACTTTCTTATCCGAACGTTTTTTTTGTCTGTTCGTTTTGTTCTCCGTCTGTTCTCTTGTCTACGATATTTCTTGTCCGAACGTTTTTCTTGTATGTTCGTTTTGTTCTCCGTCTGTTTTCTTGTCCACAAAATTTCTTGTCCGAACGTTTTTCTTGCCTGTTCGTTTTGCTCTCCGTCTATTCTCTTGTCCACAAAATTTCTTGTCCGAACGTTTTTCTTGTCCGTTCGTTTTGTTAGCCGTCTGTTCTCTTGTCCACAAAATTTCTTGTCTGAACGTTTTTCTTATCTGTTCGTTTTGTTCACCGTCTGGTCTCTTGTCCACAAAATTTCTTGTCCGAACGTTTTTCTTGTCTGTTCGTTTTGTTCTCCGTCTGTTCTCTTGTCCACAAAATTTCTTGTCCGAACGTTTTTCTTGTCTGTTCGTTTTGTTCTCCGTCTGATCTCTTGTCCACAAAATTTCTTGTCCGAACGTTTTTCTTGTCTGTTCGTTTTGTTCTCCGTCTGTTCTCTTGTCCACAAAATTTCTTGTCCGAACGTTTTTCTTGTCTGTTCGTTTTGTTCTCCGTCTGTTCTCTTGTCCACAAAATTTCTTGTCTGAACGTTTTTCTTATCTGTTCGTTTTGTTCTCCGTCTGTTCTCTTGTCCACAAAATTTCTTGTCCGAACGTTTTTCTTGTCTGTTCGTTTTGTTCTCCGTCTGTTCTCTTGTCCACAAAATTTCTTGTCCGAACGTTTTTCTTATCTGTTCGTTTTGTTCTCCGTCTGATCTCTTGTCCACAAAATTTCTTGTCCGAAAGTTTTTCTTGTCTGTTCGTTTTGTTCTCCGTCTGTTCTCTTGTCCATAAAATTTCTTGTCCGAACGTTTTTCTTGTCTGTTCGTTTTGTTCTCCGTTTGTTCTCTTGTCCACAAAATTTCTTGTCCGAACGTTTTTCTTGTCTGTTCGTTTTGTTCTCCGTCTGATCTCTTGTCCACAAAATTTCTTGTCCGAAAGTTTTTCTTGTCTGTTCGTTTTGTTCTCCGTCTGTTCTCTTGTCCATAAAATTTCTTGTCCGAACGTTTTTCTTGTCTGTTCGTTTTGTTCTCCGTCTGTTCTCTTGTCCATAAAATTTCTTGTCCGAACGTTTTTCTTGTCTGCATGTTTTGTTCTCCGTCTGTTCTCTTGACCACAAAATTTCTTGTCCGAACATTTTTTTTGTCTGTTTGTTTTGTTCTCCGTCTGTTCTCTTGTCCACAAAATTTCTTGTCCGAACGTTTTTCTTGTCTGTTCGTTTTGTTCTCCGTCTGTTCTCTTGTCCACAAAATTTCTTGTCCGAACGATTTTCTTGTCTGTTCGTTTTGTTCTCCGTCTGTTCTCTTGTCCACAAAATTTCTTGTCCGAACGTTTTTCTTGTCTGTTCGTTTTGTTCTCCGTCTGTTCTCTTGTCCACAAAATTTCTTTTCCGAACGTTTTTCTTGTCTGTTCGTTTTGTTCTCCGTCTGTTCTCTTGTCCACAAAATTTCTTGTCCGAACGTTTTTCTTGTCTGTTCGTTTTGTTCTCCGTCTGTTCTCGGGTCCAAACAAATTCTTGTCCGAACGTTTTTCTTGTCTGTTCTTTTTCTTCTCCGTCTGTTCTCTTGTCCACAAAATTTCTTGTCCGAACGTTTTTCTTGTCTGTTCGTTTTGTTGTCCGTCTGTTCTCTTGTCCATAAAATTTTTTGTCCGAACGTTTTTCTTGTCTGTTCGTTTTGTTAGCCGTCTGTTCTCTTATCCACAAAATTTCTTGTCAGAACGTTTTTCTTGTCTGTTCTTTTTGTTCTCCGTCTGTTCTCTTGTCCACAAACTTTCTTATCCGAACGTTTTTCTTGTCTGTTTGTTTTGTTCTCCGTCTGTTCTCTTGTCGAAAAACTTTCTTATCCGAAAGTTTTTCTTGTCTGTTCGTTTTGTTCTTCGTCTGTTTTCTTGTCCACAAAATTTCTTGTCCGAAAGTTTTTCTTGTCTGTTCGTTCTGTTCTCCGTCTGTTCTCTTGTCCACATAATTCCTTGTCCGAACGTTTTTCTTGTCTGTTTGTTTTGTTCTACTTCTGTCCTCTTGTCATCAAAATTTCTTGTCCGAACGTTTTTCTTGTCTGTTGGTTTTGTTCTCCGTCTGTTCTCTTGTCCACAAAATTTCTTGTCCGAACGTGTTTCTTGTTTGTTCGTCTTGTTCTCCGTCTGTTCTCCTGTCCATAAAATTTCTTGTCCGAACGTTTTTCTTGTCTGTTGGTTTTGTTCTCCGTCTGTTCTCTTGTCCACAAAATTTCTTGCCCGAACGTTTTCCTTGTCTGTGCGTTTTGTTCTCCGTCTGTTCTCTGGTCCACAAAATTCTTGTCCGAACGTTTTTCTTGTCTGTTCGTTTTGTTCTCCGTCTGTTCTCTTGTCCACAAAATTTCTTGTCCGAACGTTTTTCTTGTCTGTTGGTTTTGTTGTCCGTCTGTTCTCTTGTCCACAAAATTTCTTGTCCGAACGTTTTTCTTGTTTGTTCGTCTTGTTCTCCGTCTGTTCTCTTGTCCACAAGATTTCTTGCCCGAACGTTTTTCTTGTCTGTTCGTTTTGTTCTCCGTCTGTTCTCTTGTCCAAATAATTTCTTGCCCGAACGTTTTTCTTGTCTGTACGTTTTGTTCTCCGTCTGTTCGCTTGTCCACAAAATTCTTGTCCGAACGTTTTTGTTGTCTGTTCGTTTTGTTCTCCGTCTGTTCTCTTGTCCACAAAATTTGTTGTCCGAACGTTTTTCTGTTCGTATTGTTCTCCGTCTGTTCTCTTGTCCACAAAATTTCTTGTCCGAACGTTTTTCTTCTCTGTTCGTTTTGTTCGCCGTCTGTTCTCTTGTCCACAAAATCTCTTGTCCAAACGTCTTTCTTGTCTGTTCGCTTTTTTCTCCGTCTGTTCTCTTGTCCACAAGATTTCTTGCCCGAACGTTTTTCTTGTCTGTTCGTTTTGTTCTCCGTCTGTTCTCTTGTCCAAATAATTTCTTGTACGAACGTTTTTCTTGTCTGTTTTTTTTTGTTCTCCGTCTGTTCTCTTGTCAATAAAATTTCTTGTCCGAACGTTTTTCTTGTCTGTTCGTTTAGTTCTCCGTCTGTTCTCTTGTCCATAACATTTCTTGTCCGAACGTTTTTCTTGTCTGTTCGTTTTGTTCTCCGTCTGTTCTCTTGACCACAAAATTTGTTGTCCGAACATTTTTCTTGTCTGTTCGTTTTGTTCTCCGTCTGTTCTCGTGTCCAAAAAATTCTTGTCCGAACGTTTTTCTTGTCTGTTCTTTTTCTTCTCCGTCTGTTCTCTTGTCCACAAAATTTCTTGTCCGAACGTTTTTCTTGTCTTTCGTTTTGTTGTCCGTCTGTTCTCTTGTCCATAAAATTTTTTGTCCGAACGTTTTTCTTGTCTGTTCGTTTTGTTAGCCGTCTGTTCTCTTATCCACAAAATTTCTTGTCTGAACTTTTTTCTTGTCTGTTCTTTTTGTTATTCGTCTGTTCTCTTGTAGACAAACTTTCTTATCCGAACGTTTTTCTTGTCTGTTTGTTTTGTTCTCCGTCTGTTCTCTTGTCGAAAAACTTTCTTATCCGAAAGTTTTTCTTGTCTGTTCGTTTTGTTCTTCGTCTGTTTTCTTGTCCACAAAATTTCTTGTCCGAAAGTTTTTCTTGTCTGTTCGTTCTGTTCTCCGTCTGTTTTCTTGTCCACATAATTTCTTGTCCGAACGTTTTTCTTGTCTGTTTGTTTTGTTCTACGTCTGTCCTCTTGTCCACAAAATTTCTTGTCCGAACGTTTTTCTTGTCTGTTCGTTTTGTTCTCCGTCTGTCCTCTTGTCCACAAAATTTCTTGTCCGAACGTTTTTCTTGTCTGTTCGTTTTGTTCTCCGTCTGTTCTCTTGTCCACAAAATTCTTGTCCGAACGTTTTTCTTGTCTGTTCGTTTTGTTCTCCGTCTGTTTTCTTGTCCACAAAATTTCTTGTCCGAACGTTTTTCTGTTCGTATTGTTCTCCGTCTGTTCTCTTGTCCACAAAATTTCTTGTCCGAACGTTTTTCTGTTTGTTTTGTTCGCCGTCTGTTCTCTTGTCCACAAAATCTCTTGTAAAAACGTCTTTCTTGTCTGTTCGCTTTTTTCTCCGTCTGTTCTCTTGTCCACAAGATTTCTTGCCCGAACGTTTTTCTTGTCTGTTCGTTTTGTTCTCCGTCTGTTCTCTTGTCCACAAAGTCTCTTTTCCGAACGTTTTTCTTGTCTGTACGTTTTGATCACCGTCTGTGCTTGTGTCCACAAAATTTCTTGTGCGAACGTTTTTCTTGCCTGTTCGTTTTGTTCTCCGTCTGTTCTCTTGTCCACATAATTTCTTGTCCGAACGCATTTCTTGTCTGTTCGTTTTGTTCTCCGTCTGTTCTCTTGTAAACAAAATTTCTTGTCCGAACGTTTTGTTCTCCGTCTGTTTTCTTGTCCACAAAATTTCTTGTCCGAACGTTTTTCTTGTCTGTTCGTTTTGTTCTCCGTCTGTTCTCTTGTCCACAAAATTTCTTGTCCGAACGTTTTGTTCTCCGTCTGTTTTCTTGTCCACAAAAATTCTTGTCCGAACGTTTTTCTTGTCTGTTCGTTTTGTTCTCCGTCTGTTCTCTTGTCCACAAAATTTCTTGTCCGAACGTTTTGTTCTCCGTCTGTTTTCTTGTCCACAAAATTTCTTGTCCGAACGTTTTTCTTGTCTGTTCGTTTTGTTCTCCGTCTGTTCTCTTGTCCACAAAATTTCTTGTCCGAACGTTTTGTTCTCCGTCTGTTTTCTTGTCCACAAAAATTCTTGTCCGAACGTTTTTCTTGTCTGTTCGTTTTGTTCTCCGTCTGTTCTCTTGTCCACAAAATTTCTTGTCCGAACGTTTTGTTCTCCGTCTGTTTTCTTGTCCACAAAATTTCTTGTCCGAACGTTTTTCTTGTCTGTTCGTTTTGTTCTCCGTCTGTTCTCTTGTCCACAAAATTTCTTGTCCGAACGTTTTGTTCTCCGTCTGTTTTCTTGTCCACAAAAATTCTTGTCCGAACGTTTTTCCTGTCTGTTCGTTTTGTTCTCCGTCTGTTCTCTTGTCCACAAAATTTCTTGTCCGAACGTTTTGTTCTCCGTCTGTTTTCTTGTCCACAAAATTTCTTGTCCGAACGTTTTTCTTTTCTGTTCGTTTTGTACTCCGTCTGTTCTCTTGTCCACAAAATTTCTTGTCCGAACGTTTTTCTTGCCTGTTCGTTTTGTTCTCCGTCTGGTCTCTTGTCCACAAAATTTCTTGTCCGAACGTTTTGTTCTCCGTCTGTTCTCTTGTCCACATAATTTCTTGTCTGAACGTTTTTCTTGTCTGTTCCTTTTGTTCTACGTCTGTTCTCTTGTCCACAAAATTTCTTGTCCGAACGTTTTTCTCTTCTGTTCGTTTTGTTCTCCGTCTGTTCTCTTGTCCACAAAATTTCTTGTCGGAACATTTTTCTTGTCTGTTGGTTTTGTTCTCCGTCTGTTCTCTTGTCCACAAAATTTATTTTCCGAACGTTTTTCATGTCTATTCGTCTTGTTCTCCGTCTGTTTTCTTGTCCACAAAATTTCTTGTCCGAACGTTTTTCTTATCTGTTCGTTTTGTTCTCCGTCTGTTCTCTTGTCCATAAAATTTCTTGTCCGAACGTTTTTCTTGTCAGTTCGTTTTGTTCTCCGTCTGTTCTCTTGTCCACATAATTTATTGTCTGAACGTTTTTCTTGTCTGTTCGTTTTGTTCTACGTCTGTTCTCTTGTCCACAAAATTTCTTGTCCGAACGTTTTTCTTTTCTGTTCGTTTTGTTCTCCGTCTTATCTCTTGTCCATAAAATTTCTTGTCCGAACGTTTTTCTTGTCTGTTCGTTTTGTTCTCCGTCTGTTCTCTTGTCCATAAAATTTCTTGTCCGAACGTTTTTCTTGTCTGTTCATTTTGTTTTCCGTCTGTTCTCTTGACCCCAAAATTTCTTGTCCGAACATTTTTCTTGTCTGTCCGTTTTGTTCTCCGTCTGTTCTCGTGTCCAAAAAAATTCTTGTCCGAACGTTTTTCTTGTCTGTTCTTTTTGTTCTCCGTCTGTTCTCTTGTCCACAAAATTTCTTGTCCGAACGTTTTTCTTGTCTGTTCGTTTTGTTCTCCGTCCGTTCTCGTGTCCAAAAAAATTCTTGTCCGAACGTTTTTCTTGTCTGTTCTTTTTGTTCTCCGTCTGTTCTCTTGTCCACAAAAATTCTTGTCCGAACGTTTTTCTTGTCTGTTCTTTTTGTTCTCCGTCTGTTCTCTTGTCCAAGAAATTTCTTGTCCGAACGTTTTTCTTGTCTGTTCGTTTTGTTTTCCGTCTGTTCTCTTGTCCATAAAATTTCTTGTCCGAACATTTTTCTTGTCTGTTATTTTTGTTCTCTTGACCACAAAATTTCTTGTCCGAACATTTTTTTTGTCTGTTCGTTTTGTTCTCCGTCTGTTCTCGTGTCCAAAAAAATTCTTGTCCGAACGTTTTTCTTGCCTGTTCTTTTTGTTCTCCGTCTGTTCTCTTGTCCACAAAATTTCTTGTTCGAACGTTTTTCTTGTCTGTTCGTTTTGTTCTCTGTCTGTTCTCGTGTCCAAAAAAATTCTTGTCCGAACGTTTTTCTTGTCTGTTCTTTTTGTTTTCCGTCCGTTCTCTTGTCCATAAAATTTCTTGTCCGAACATTTTTCTTGTCTGTTCGTTTTGTTCTCCGTCTGTTCTCTTGTCCATAAAATTTCTTGTCCGAACGTTTTTCTTGTCTGTTCGTTTTGTACTCCGTCTGTTCTCTTGTCCATAAAATTTCTTGTCCGAACGTTTTTCTTGTCTGTTCGTTTTGTTCTCCGTCTGTTCTCTTGACCACAAAATTTCTTGTCCGAACATTTCTCTGTTTGTGAACATCTTGTCTGTTCGTTTTGTTCTCCGTCTGTTCTCTTGTCCACAACATTTCTTGTCAGAACGTTTTTCTTGTATGTTCGTTTTGTTCTCCGTCTGTTCTCTTGTCCACACAATTTCTTGTCCGAACGTTTTTCTTGTCTGTCCCTTTTCTCCTCTTTCTGTTCTCTTGTCCTCAGAATTTCTTGTCCAAACGTTTTTCTTGTCTGTTCGTTTTGTTCTCCGTCTGTTCTCTTGTCCACAAACTTTCTTATCCGAACGTTTTTCTTGTCTGTTCGTTTTGTTTTCCGTCTGTTCTCTTGTCCACAAAATTTCTTGTCCGAACGTTTTTCTTGTCTGTTCGTTTTGTTCTTCGTCTGTTCTCTTGTCCACAAAATTTCTTGTCCGAACGTTTTTCTTGTCTGTTCGTTTTGTTCTCCGTCTGTTCTCTTGTCCACAAAATTTCTTGCCCGAACGTTTTTCTTGTCTGTTCGTTTTGTCCTCCGTCTGTTCTCTTGTCCACAAAATTTCTTGTCCGAGCGTTTTTCTTGTCTGTTCGTCTTGTTCTCCGTCTGTTCTCTTGTTCACAAAATTTCATGTCCGAACGTTTTTCTTGCCTGTTCGCTTTGTTCTCCGTCTGTTCTCTTGTCCACAAAATTTCTTGTCCGAACGTTTTTCTTGTCTGGTCGTTTTGTTCTCCGTCTGTTCTCTTTTCTACAAAATTTCATGTCCGAACGTTTTTCTTCACCGTTCGTTTTGTTCTCCGTCTGTTCTCTTGTCCACAAAATTTCTTGTCCGAACGTTTTTCTTGTCTGTTCGTTTTGTTCTCCGTCTGTTCTCTTGTCCACACAATTTCTTGTCCGAACGTTTTTCTGGTCTGTTCGTTTTGTTCTCCGTCTGTTCTCTTGTCCACAAAATTTCATGTCTGAACGTTTTTCTTGCCTGTTCGCTTTGTTCTCCGTCTGTTCTCTTGTCCACAAAATTTCTTGTCCGAACGTTTTTCTTGTCTGGTCGTTTTGTTCTCCGTCTGTTCTCTTTTCTACAAAATTTCTTGTCCGAACGTTTTTCTTGTCTGTTCGTTTTGTTCTCCGTCTGTTCTCTTGTCCACACAATTTCTTGTCCGAACGTTTTTCTAGTCTGTTCGTTTTTTTCTCCGTCTGTTCTCTTGTCCACAAAATTTCTTGTCCGAACGTTTTTCTTGTCTGGTCGTTTTGTTCTCCGTCTGTTCTCTTGTCCACAAAATTTCTTGTCCGAACGTTTTTCTTGTCTGTTCGTTTTTTTCTCCGTCTGTTCTCTTGTCAACAAAATTTCTTGTCCGAACGTTTTTCTTGTCTGGTCGTTTTGTTCTCCGTCTGTTCTCTTGTACACAAAATTTCTTGTCCGAACGTTTTTCTTGTCTGTTCGTTTTGTTCTCCGTCTGTTCTCTTGTCCACAAAATTTCTTGCCCGAACGTTTTTCTTGTCTGTTCGTTTTGTCCTCCGTCTGTTCTCTTGTCCACAAAATTTCTTGCCCGAACGTTTTTCTTGTCTGTTCGTTTTGTCCTCCGTCTGTTCTCTTGTCCACAAAATTTCTTGTCCGAACGTTTTTCTTGTCAGTTCGTTTTGTTCTCCGTCTGTTCTCTTGTCCACAAAATTTCATGTCCGAACGTTATTCGTCACCGTTCGTTTTGTTCTCCGTCTGTTCTCTTGTCCACAAAATTTCTTGTCCGAACGTTTTTCTTGTCTGTTCGTTTTGTTCTCCGTCTGTTCTCTTGTCCACAAAATTTCTTGTCAGAACGATTTTCTTGTATGTTCGTTTTGTTCTCCGTCTGTTTTTTGTCCACACAATTTCTTGTCCGAACGTTTTTCTAGTCTGTTCGTTTTGTTCTCCGTCTGTTCTCTTGTCCACAAAATTTCTTGTCCGAACGTTTTTCTTGTCTGTTGGTATTGTTTTCCGTCTGTTCTCTTGTCTACAAAATTTCTTGTCCGAACGTTTTTCTTGTCTGTTCGTCTTGTTCTCCGTCTGTTCTCTTGTCCACAAAATTTCTTGTCCGAACGTTTTTGTTGTCTGTTCGATTTGTTCTTCGTCTGTTCTCTTGTCCACAAATATTCTTATCCGAACGTTTTTCTTGTCTGTTCGTTTTGTTCTCCGTCTGTTCTCTTGTGCACAAAATTTCTTGTCCGAACGTTTTTCTTGTCTGTTCGTTTTGTTCTCCGTCTGTTCTCTTGTCCACAAAATTTCTTGTCTGAGCGTTTTTCTTGTCTGTTCGTCTTGTTCTACGTCTGTTCTCTTGTTCACAAAATTCTTTGTTTTTTCGTTTTGTTCTCCGTCTGTTCTCTTGTCCACAAAATGTATTGTCCGAACGTTTTTCTTGCCTGTTCGTCTTGTTCTCCGTCTGTTCTCTTGTCCACAAAATTTCTTGTCCGAACGTTTTTGTTGTCTGTTCGTTTTGTTCTCCGCCTGTTCTCTTGTCCATAAAATTTCTTGTCCGAACGTTTTTCTTGTCTGTTCGTTTTGTTCTCCGTCTGTTCTCTTGTCCATAAAATTTCTTGTCCGAACGTTTTTCTTGTCTGTTCGTTTTGTTTTCCGTCTGTTCTCTTGACCACAAAATTTCTTGTCCGAACATTTTTTTTGTCTGTTCGTTTTGTTCTCCGTCTGTTCTCGTGTCCAAAAAAATTCTTGTCCGAACGTTTTTCTTGTCTGTTCTTTTTGTTCTCCGTCTGTTCTCTTGTCCAAGAAATTTCTTGTCCGAACGTTTTTCTTGTCTGTTCGTTTTGTTTTCCGTCTGTTCTCTTGTCCATAAAATTTCTTGTCCGAACATTTTTCTTGTCTGTTATTTTTGTTCTCTTGTCCATAAAATTTCTTGTCCGAACGTTTTTCTTGTCTGTTCGTTTTGTTCTCCGTCTGTTCTCTTGACCACAAAATTTCTTGTCCGAACATTTTTTTTGTCTGTTCGTTTTGTTCTCCGTCTGTTCTCGTGTCCAAAAAAATTCTTGTCCGAACGTTTTTCTTGCCTGTTCTTTTTGTTCTCCGTCTGTTCTCTTGTCCACAAAATTTCTTGTCCGAACGTTTTTCTTGTCTGTTCGTTTTGTTCTCCGTCTGTTCTCGTGTCCAAAAAAAATCTTGTCCGAACGTTTTTCTTGTCTGTTCTTTTTGTTTTCCGTCTGTTCTCTTGTCCATAAAATTTCTTGTCCGAACATTTTTCTTGTCTGTTCGTTTTGTTCTCCGTCTGTTCTCTTGTCCATAAAATTTCTTGTCCGAACGTTTTTCTTGTCTGTTCGTTTTGTTTTCCGTCTGTTCTCTTGTCCATAAAATTTCTTGTCCGATCGTTTTTCTTGTCTGTTCGTTTTCTTCTCCGTCTGTTCTCTTGACCACAAAATTTCTTGTCCGAACATTTTTCTTGTCTGTTCGTTTTGTTCTTCGTCTGTTCTCTTGTCCACAAAATTTCTTGTCAGAACGTTTTTCTTGTATGTTCGTTTTGTTCTCCGTCTGTTCTCTTGTCCTCAGAATTTCTTGTCCAAACGTTTTTCTTGTCTGTTCGTTTTGTTCTCCGTCTGTTCTCTTGTCCACAAACTTTCTTATCCGAACGTTTTTCTTGTCTGTTCGTTTTGTTCTCCGTCTGTTCTCTTGTCTACGAAATTTCTTGTCCGAACGTTTTTCTTGTATGTTCGTTTTGTTCTCCGTCTGTTCTCTTGTCGAAAAACTTTCTTATCTGAAAGTTTTTCTTGTCTGTTCGTTTTGTTTTTTGCCTGTTTTCTTGTCCACAAAATTTCTTGTCCGAACGATTTTCTTGTCTGTTCGTTTTGTTTTTCGTCTGTTCTCTTGTCCATATAATTTCTTGTCCGAACGTTTTTCTTGTATGTTCGTTTTGTTCTCCGTCTGTTCTCTTGTCCACACAATTTCTTGTCCGAACGTTTTTCTTGTCTGTTCCTTCTCTCCTCTTTCTGTTCTCTTGTCCTCAGAATTTCTTGTCTAAACGTTTTTCTTGTCTGTTCGTTTTGTTTTCCGTCTGTTCTCTTGTCCACAAAATTTCTTGTCCGAACGTTTTTCTTGTCTGTTCGTTTTGTTCTTCGTCTGTTCTCTTGTCCACAAAATTTCTTGTCCGAACGTTTTTCTTGTCTGTTCGTTTTGTTCTCCGTCTGTTCTCTTGTCCACAAAATTTCTTATCAGAACGATTTTCTTGTATGTTCGTTTTGTTCTCCGTCTGTTTTCTTGTCCACACAATTTCTTGTCCGAACGTTTTTCTAGTCTGTTCGTTTTGTTCTCCGTCTGTTCTCTTGTCCACAAAATTTCTTGTCCGAACGTTTTTCTTGTCTGTTGGTATTGTTTTCCGTCTGTTCTCTTGTCCACAAAATTTCTTGTCCGAACGTTTTTCTTGTCTGTTCGTCTTGTTCTCCGTGTGTTCTCTTGTCCACAAAATTTCTTGTCCGAACGTTTTTGTTGTCTGTTCGTTTTGTTCTTCGTCTGTTCTCTTGTCCACAAAATTTCTTGTCCGAACGTTTTTCTTGTCTGTTCGTTTTGTTCTCCGTCTGTTCTCTTGTGCACAAAATTTCTTGTCCGAACGTTTTTCTTGTCTGTTCGTTTTGTTCCCCGTCTGTTCTCTTGTCCACAAAATTTCTTGTCCGAGCGTTTTTCTTGTCTGTTCGTCTTGTTCTCCGTCTGTTCTCTTGTTCACAAAATTCTTTGTTTTTTCGTTTTGTTCTCCGTCTGTTCTCTTGTCCACAAACTTTATTGTCCGAACGTTTTTCTTGTCTGTTCGTTTTGTTCTCCGACTGTTCTCTTGTCCATAAAATTTCTTGTCCGAACGTTTTTCTTGTCTGTTCGTTTTGTTAGCCGTCTGTTCTCTTGTCCACAAAATTTCTTTTCTAAACGTTTATCTTGTCTGTTCCTTTTGTTCTCCGTCTGTTCTCTTGTCCACAAACTTTCTTATCCGAACGTTTTTCTTGTCAGTTCGGTTTGTTCTCCGTCTGTTCTCTTGTCAACAAAATTTCTTGTCCGAACGTTTTTCTTGCCTGTTCGTTTTGTTCTCCGTCTGGTCTCTTGTCCACAAAATTTCTTGTCCGAACGTTTTCCTTGTCTGTTCGTTTTGTTCTCCGTCTGTTCTCTTGTCCACAAAATTTCTTGTCCGAACATTTTTCTTGCCTGTTCCTTTTGTTCTCCGTCTGTTCTCTTGTCCACAAAATTTCTTGTCTGAACGTTTTTCTTGTCTGTTCGTTTTGTTCTACGTCTGTTCTCTTGTCCACAAATTTTATTGTCCGAACGTTTTTCTTATCTGTTCGTTTTGTTCTACGTCTGTTCTCTTGTCCACAAAATTTCTTGTCCGAACGTTTTTCTTGTCTGTTCGTTTTGTTCTCCGTCTGTTCTCTTGTGCACAAAATTTCTTGTCCGAACGTTTTTCTTGTCTGTTCGTTTTGTTCCCCGTCTGTTCTCTTGTCCACAAAATTTCTTGTCCGAGCGTTTTTCTTGTCTGTTCGTCTTGTTCTCCGTCTGTTCTCTTGTTCACAAAATTCTTTGTTTTTTCTTTTTGTTCTCCGTCTGTTCTCTTGTCCACAAAATTTATTGTCCGAACGTTTTTCTTGTCTGTTCGTTTTGTTCTACGTCTGTTCTCTTGTCCACAAAATTTCTTGTCCAAACGTTTTTCTTGCCTGTTCGCTTTGTTCTCCGTCTGTTCTCTTGTTCACAAAATTTCTTGTCCGAACGTTTTTCTTGTCTGTTCGTTTTGTTCTCCGACTGTTCTCTTGTCCACAAAATTTCATGTCCGAACGTTTTTCTTCACCGTTCGTTTTGTTCTCCGTCTGTTCTCTTGTCCACAAAATTTCTTGTCCGAACGTGTTTCTTGTCTGTTCGTTTTGTTCTCCGTCTGTTCTCTTGTCCACAAAATTTCTTGTCAGAACGTTTTTCTTGTATGTTCGTTTTGTTCTCCGTCTGTTCTCTTGTCCACACAATTTCTTGTCCGAACGTTTTTCTAGTCTGTTCGTTTTGTTCTCCGTCTGTTCTCTTGTCCACAAAATTTCTTGTCCGAACGTTTTTCTGTTTGTATTGTTCTCCGTCTGTTCTCTTGTCCACAAAATTTCTTGTCCGAACGTTTTTCTTGTCTGTTCGTTTTATTCTCCGTCTGTTCTCTTGTCCACAAAATTTCTTGTCCGAACGTTTTTCTGTTTGTATTGTTCTCCGTCTGTTCTCTTGTCCACAAAATTTCTTGTCCGAACGTGTTTCTTGTCTGTTCGTTTTGTTCTCCGTCTGTTCTCTTGTTCACAAAATTTCTTGCCCGAACGCTTTTCTTGCCTGTTCGTTTTGTTCTCCGTCTGTTCTCTTGTCCACATAATTTCTTGTCCGAACGTATTTATTTTCTGTTCGTTTTGTTCTCCGTCTGTTCTCTTGTCCACAAAATTTCTTGTCTAAACGTTTTTCTTGTCTGTTCGTTTTGTTCTACGTCTGTTCTCTTGTCCACAAATTTTATTGTCCGAACGTTTTTCTTATCTGTTCGTTTTGTTCTACGTCTGTTCTCTTGTCCACAAAATTTATTGTCCGAACGTTTTTCTTCTCTGTCCGTTTTGTTCTCCGTCTGTTCTCTTGTCCACATAATTTCTTGTCCGAACGTTTTTCTTGTCTGTTCGTTTTGTACTCTGTCTGATCTCTTGTCCACAAAATTTCTTGTCCGAACGTTTTTCTTGTCTGTTCGTTTTGTTCTCCGTCTGTTCTCTTGTCCACATAATTTCTTGTCCAAACGTTTTTCTTGTCTGTTCGTTTTGTTCACCGTCTGTTCTCTTGTCCACAAAATTTCTTGTCCGAACGTTTTTCCTGTCTGTTCGTTTTGTTCTCCGTCTGTTCTCTTGTCCACAAAATTTCTTGTCCAAAGGTTTTCCTTGTCTGTTCGTTTTGTTCTCCGTCTGTTCTGCTGTCCACAAAATTTCTTGTCCGAACGTTTTTTTAGTCCGTTCGTATTGTTCTCCGTCTGTTTTTTTGTCCACAAAATTTCTTCTCCGAACGTTTTTCTTGTGTGTTGGTTTTGTTCTCCGTCTGTTCTCTTGTCCATAAAATTTCTTGTCCGAACGTTTTTCTTGGCTGTTCGTTTTGTTCTCCGTCTGTTGTCTTGTCCACAAAATTTCTTGTCCGAACGTTTTTCTTGTCTGTTCGTTTTGTTCTCCGTCTGTTCTCTTGTAAACAAAATTTCTTGTCCGAACGTTTTTCTTGTCTGTTCGTTTTGTTCTCCGTCTGTTCTCTTGTAAACAAAATTTCTTGTCCGAACGTTTTTCTTGTGTGTTCGTTTTGTTCTCCGTCTGTTCTCTTGTCCATAAAATTTCTTGTTCGAACGTTTTTCTTGTCTGTTCGTTTTGTTCTCCGTCTGTTCTCTTGTAAACAAAATTTCTTGTCCGAACGTTTTTCTTGTCTGTTCGTTTTGTTCTCCGTCTGTTCTCTTGTAAACAAAATTTCTTGTCCGAACGTTTTTCTTGTCTGTTCGTTTTGTTCTCCGTCTGTTCTCTTGTAAACAAAATTTCTTGTCCGAACGTTTTTCTTGTCTGTTCGTTTTGCTCTCTGTCTGTTCTCTTGTAAACAAAATTTCTTGTCCGAACGTTTTTCTTGTCTGTTCGTTTTGTTCTCTGTCTGTTCTCTTGTAAACAAAATTTCTTGTCCGAACGGTTTTCTTGTGTGTTCGTTTTGTTCTCCGCCTGTTCTCTTGTCCATAAAATTTCTTGTCCGAACGTTTTTCTTGTCTGTTCGTTTTCTTCTCCGTCTGTTCTCTTGTCCACAAAATTTCTTGTCCGAACGTTTTTCTTGTTTGTTCGTTTTGTTCTCCGTCTGATCTCGTGTCCACAAAATTTCTTGTCCGAACGTTTTTCTTGTCTGTTCGTTTTGTTCTCCGTCTGTTCTCTTGTCCACAAAATTTCTTGTCCGAGCGTTTTTCTTGTGTGTTCGTTTTGTAGGCCGTCTGTTCTTTTATCCAGAAATTTTTTTTGTCCGAACGTTTTTCTTGTCTGTTCATTTTGTTCTCCGTCTGTTCTCTTGTCCTCAAAATTTCTTGTCCGAACGTTTTTCTTGTCTGTTCGTTTTGTTCTCCGTCTGTTCTCTTGTCTACGATATTTCTTGTCCAAACGTTTTTCTTCTATGTTCGTTTTGTTCTCCGTCTGTTCTCTTGTTCTCAAAATTTCTTGTCCGAACGTTTTTCTTGTCTGTTCGTTTTGTTCTCCGTCTTTTCTCTTGTCCACAAACTTTCTTATCCGAACGTTTTTCTTGTCTGTTCGTTTTGTTCTCCGTCTGTTCTCTTGTCTACGATATTTCTTGTCCAAACGTTTTTCTTCTATGTTCGTTTTGTTCTCCGTCTGTTCTCTTGTCCACAAAATTTCTTGTCCGAACGTTTTTCTTGTCTGTTCGTTTTGTTCTCCGTCTGTTCTCTTGTAAACAAAATTTCTTGTCCGAACGTTTTTCTTGTCTGTTCGTTTTGTTCTCCGTCTGTTCTCTTGTACACAAAATTTCTTGTCCGAACGTTTTTCTTGTCTGTTCGTTTTGTTCTCCGTCTGTTCTCTTGTAAACAAAATTTCTTGTCCGAACGTTTTTCTTGTCTGTTCGTATTGTTCTCCGTCTGTTCTCTTGTAAACAAAATTTCTTGTCCGAACGTTTTTCTTGTCTGTTCGTTTTGTTCTCCGTCTGTTCTCTTGTAAACAAAATTTCTTGTCCGAACGTTTTTCTTGTGTGTTCTTTTTGTTCTCCGTCTGTTCTCTTGTCCATAAAATTTCTTGTCCGAACGGTTTTCTTGTCTGTTCGTTTTGTTCTCCGTCTGTTCTCTTGTCTACGATATTTCTTGTCCAAACGTTTTTCTTCTATGTTCGTTTTGTTCTCCGTCTGATCTCGTGTCCACAAAATTTCTTGTCCGAACGTTTTTCTTGTCTGTTCGTTTTGTTCTCCGTCTGTTCTCTTGTCCACAAAATTTCTTGTCCGAACGTTTTTCTTGTCTGTTCGTTTTGTTCTCCGTCTGTTGTCTTGTTAACAAAATTTCTTGTCCGAACGTTTTTCTTGTCTGTTCGTTTTGTTCTCCGTCTGTTCTCTTGTAAACAAAATTTCTTGTCCGAACGTTTTTCTTGTCTGTTCGTTTTGTTCTCTGTCTGTTCTCTTGTAAACAAAATTTCTTGTCCGAACGTTTTTCTTGTGTGTTCTTTTTGTTCTCCGTCTGTTCTCTTGTCCATAAAATTTCTTGTCCGAACGGTTTTCTTGTCTGTTCGTTTTGTTCTCCGTCTGTTCTCTTGTAAACAAAATTTCTTGTCCGAACGTTTTTCTTGTCTGTTCGTTTTGTTCTCCGTCTGTTCTCTTGTCCATAAAATTTCTTGTTTGAACGTTTTTCTTGTCTGTTCGTTTTGTTCTCCGTCTGTTCTCTTGTAAACAAAATTTCTTGTCCGAACGTTTTTCTTGTCTGTTCGTTTTGTTCTCTGTCTGTTCTCTTGTAAACAAAATTTCTTGTCCGAACGGTTTTCTTGTGTGTTCGTTTTGTTCTCCGCCTGTTCTCTTGTCCATAAAATTTCTTGTCCGAACGTTTTTCTTGTCTGTTCGTTTTGTTCTCCGTCTGTTCTCTTGTCCACAAAATTTCTTGTCCGAACGTTTTTCTTGTTTGCTCGTTTTGTTCTCCGTCTGATCTCGTGTCCACAAAATTTCTTGTCCGAACGTTTTTCTTGTCTGTTCGTTTTGTTCTCCGTCTGTTCTCTTGTCCACAAAATTTCTTGTCCGAGCGTTTTTCTTGTGTGTTCGTTTTGTAGGCCGTCTGTTCTTTTATCCAGAATTTTTTTTTGTCCGAACGTTTTTCTTGTCTGTTCGTTTTGTTCTCCGTCTGTTCTCTTGTACACAAAATTTCTTGTCCGAAGGTTTTTCTTGTCTGTTCGTTTTGTTCTCCGTCTGTTCTGTTGTAAACAAAATTTCTTGTCCGAACGTTATTCTTTTCTGTTCGTTTTGTACTCCGTCTGTTCTCTTGTCCACAATATTTCTTGTCCGAGCATTTTTCTTGTCTGTTTGTTTTGTTCTCCGTCTGTTCTCGTGTCCAAAAAAATTCTTGCTCGAACGTTGTTCTTGTCTGTTCGTTTTGTTCTCCGTCTGCTGGCTTGTCCACAAAATTTCTTGTTCGAACGATTTTCTTGTCTGTTCGTTTTGTTCTCAGTTTGTTCTCTTGTCCACAAAATTTCTTGTCTGAACGTTTTTCTTGTCTGTTCATTTTGTTCTCCGTCTGTTCTCTTGTAAACAAAATTTCTTGTCCGAACGTTTTTCTTGTCTGTTCGTTTTGTTCTCCGTCTGTTCTCTTGTAAACAAAATTTCTTGTCCGAACGTTATTCTTTTCTGTTCGTTTTGTACTCCGTCTGTTCTCTTGTCCACAAAATTTCTTGTCCGAACGTTTTTCTTGCCTGTTCGTTTTGTTCTCCGTCTGTTCTCTTGTCCACAAAATTTCTTGTCCGACCGTTTTGTTCTCCATCTGTTCTCTTGTCCACAAAATTTCTTGTCCGAATGTTTTTCTTGTCTGTTCGTTTTGTTCTCCGTCAGTTCTCTTGTAAACAAAATTTCTTGTCCGAACGTTTTTCTTGTCCGTTCGTTTTGTTCTCCGTCTGTTTTCTTGTCCACCAAATTTCTTGTCCGAACGTGTCTCTTGTCTGTTCGTTCTGTTCTCCGTCTGTTCTCTTGTAAACAAAATTTCTTGTCCGAACGTTTTTCTTGTCTGTTCGTTTTTTTCTCCGTCTGTTCTCTTGTCCACAAAATTTCTTGTCCGAACGTTTTGTTCTCCGTCTGTTCTCTTGTCCACATAATTTCTTGTCCGTACGTTTTTCTTGTCTGTTCCTTTTGTTCGCCGTCTGTTCTCTTGTCCACAATTTTTTTGTCCAATCGTCTTTCTTGTCTGTTAGTTCTCTCCTCTTTCTGTTCTCATGTCCGCAGAATTTCTTGTCCAAACGTTTTTCTTGTCTGTTCGTTTTGTTCTCCGTCTGTTCTCTTGTCCAAAAAATTTCTTGTTTGAACGTTTTTCTTGCCTGCTCGTTTTGTTCTCCGTGTGTTTTGTTGTCCACAAAATTTCTTGTCCGAACGTTTTCTTGTCTGTCCGTTTTGTTCTACGTCTGTTCTCGTGTCCACAAAATTTCTTGTCCAAACGTTTTTCTTGCCTGTTCGTTTTGCTCTCCGTCTGTTCTCTTGTCCACAAAATTTCTTGTCCGAACGTTTTTCTTGTCAGTTCGGTTTGTTCTCCGTCTGTTCTCTTGTCCACAAACTTTCTTATCCGAACGTTTTCCTTGTCTGTTCGTTTTGTTCTCCGTCTGTTCTCTTGTCCACAAAATTTCTTGTCCGAACGTTTTTCTTGCCTGTTCGTTTTGTTCTCCGTCTGTTCTCTTGTCCACAAAATTTCTTGTCCGAACGTTTTTCTTGTCTGTTCGTTTTGTTCTACGTCTGTTCTCTTGTCCACAAAATTTCTTGTCCGAACGTTTTTCTTGTCTGTTCGTTTTGTTCTCCGTCTGTTCTCGTGTCCAAAAAAATTCTTGTTGGAACGTTTTTCTTGTCTGTTCGTTTTGTTCTCCGTCTGTTTTCTTGTCCACAAAATTTCTTGTCCGAACGTTTTTCTTGTCTGTTCGTTTTGTTCTCCGTCTGTTCTCTTGTCCACAAAAATTCTTGTCCGAACGTTTATCTTGTCTGTTCGTTTTGTTCTCCGTCTATTGTCTTGTCCACAAAATTTCTTGTCCGAACGTTTTGTTCTCCGTCTGCTCGCTTGTCCACAAAATTTCTTGTTCGAACGATTTTCTTGTCTGTTCGTTTTGTTCTCAGTTTGTTCTCCTGTCCACAAAATTTCTTGTCCGAACGTTATTCTTTTCTGTTCGTTTTGTACTTCGTCTGTTCTCTTGTCCACAAAATTTCTTGTCCGAACGTTTTTCTTGTCTGTTCGTTTTGTTCTCCGTCAGTTCTCTTGTAAACAAAATTTCTTGTCCGAACGTTTTTTTTTGTCCGTTCGTTTTGTTCTCCGTCTGTTTTCTTGTCCACCAAATTTTTTGTCCGAACGTGTCTCTTGTCTGTTAGTTTTGTTCTCCGTCTGTTCTCTTGTAAACAAAATTTCTTGTCCGAACGTTTTTCTTGTCTGTTCGTTTTGTTCTCCGTCTGTTCTCTTGTCCACATAATTTCTTGTCCGTACGTTTTTCTTGTCAGTTCCTTTTGTTCTCCGTCTGTTTTCTTGTCCACAATTTTTTTGTCCAATCGTCTTTCTTGTCTGTTCCTTCTCTCCTTTTTCTGTTCTCTTGTCCGCAGAATTTCTTGTCCAAACGTTTTTCTTGTCTGTTCGTTTTGTTCTCCGTCTATTCTCTTGTCGAAAACAATGCTTGTCCGAACGTTTTTCTTATCTGTTCGTTTTGTTAGCCGTCTGTTCTCTTGTCCACAAAATTTCTTGTCTGAACGTATTTCTTTTCTGTTCGTTTTGTTCTCCGTCTTTTCTCTTGTCGAAAAACTTTCTTATCCGAAAGTTTTTCTTGTCTGTTCGTTTTGTTCTTCGTCTGTTTTCTTGTCCACAAAATTTCTTGTCCGAACGTTTTTCTTGTCTGTTCGTTTTGTTCTCCGTCTGTTCTCTTGTCCACATAATTTCTTGTCCAAACGTTTTTCTTGTCTGTTCATTTTGTTCACCGTCTGTTCTCTTGTCCACAAAATTTCTTGTCCGAACGTTTTTCCTGTCTGTTCGTTTTGTTCTCCGTCTGTTCTCTTGTCCACAAAATTTCTTGTCCAAACGTTCTTCTTGTATGTTCGTTTTGTTCTCCGTCTGTTCTGCTGTCCACAAAATTTCTTGTCCGAACGTTTTTTTTGTCCGTTCGTTTTGTTCTCCGTCTGTTTTCTTGTCTACAAAATTTCTTGTCCGAACGTTTTTCTTGTCTGTTCGTTTTGTTCTGCGTCTGTTCTCTTGTCCATAAAATTTCTTGTTCGAACGTTTTTCTTGTCTGTTCGTTTTGTTCTCCGTCTGTTCTCTTGTCCACAAAATTTCTTGTCCGAAAGTTTTTCTTGTCTGTTCGTTTTGTTCTCCGTCTGTTCTGTTGTAAACAAAATTTCTTGTCCGAACGTTTTTCTTGTCTGTTCGTTTTGTTCTCCGTCTGTTCTCTTGTACACAAAATTTCTTGTCAGTACGTTTTTCTTGTCTGTTCGTTTTGTTCTTCGTCTGTTCTCTTGTAAACAAAATTTCTTGTCCGAACGTTTTTCTTGTCTGTTCGTTTTGTTCTCCGTCTGTTCTCTTGTAAACAAAATTTCTTGTCCGAACGTTTTTCTTGTCTGTTCGTTTTGTTCTCCGTCTGTTCTCTTGTAAACAAAATTTCTTGTCAGAACGTTTTTCTTCTGTGTTCGTTTTGTTCTCCGTCTGTTCTCTTGTCCATAAAATTTCTTGTCCGAACGGTTTTCTTGTCTGTTCGTTTTGTTCTCCGTCTGTTCTCTTGTAAACAAAATTTCTTGTCCGAACGTTTTTCTTGTCTGTTCGTTTTGTTCTCCGTCTGTTCTCTTGTAAACAAAATTTCTTGTCCGAACGTTTTTCTTGTCTGTTCGTTTTGTTCTCCGTCTGTTCTCTTGTAAACAAAATTTCTTGTCAGAACGTTTTTCTTCTGTGTTCGTTTTGTTCTCCGTCTGTTCTCTTGTCCATAAAATTTCTTGTCCGAACGGTTTTCTTGTCTGTTCGTTTTGTTCTCCGTCTGTTCTCTTGTAAACAAAATTTCTTGTCCGAACGTTTTTCTTGTCCGTTCGTTTTGTTCTCCGTCTGTTTTCTTGTCTACAAAATTTCTTGTCCGAACGTTTTTCTTGTCTGTTCGTTTTGTTCTGCGTCTGTTCTCTTGTCCATAAAATTTCTTGTCCGAACGTTTTTCTTATCTGTTCGTTTTGTTCTCCGTCTGTTCTCTTGTCCACAAAATTTCTTGTCCGAACGTTTTTCTTGTTTGTTCGTTTTGTTCTCCGTCTGATCTCTTGTCCACAAAATTTCTTGTCCGAACGTTTTTCTTTTCTGTTCGTTTTGTTCTCCGTCTGTTCTCTTGTCCACAAAATTTCTTGTCCGAGCGTTTTTCTTGTGTGTTCGTTTTGTAGGCCGTCTGTTCTTTTATCCAGAATTTTTTTTTGTCCGAACGTTTTTCTTGTCTGTTCGTTTTGTTCTCCGTCTGTTCTCTTGTCCACAAAATTTCTTGTCCGAACGTTTTTCTTGTCTGTTCGTTTTGTTCTCCGTCTGTTCTCTTGTCCACAAACTTTCTTATCCGAACGTTTTTCTTGTCTGTTCGTTTTGTTCTCCGTCTGTTCTCTTGTCTACGATATTTCTTGTCCAAACGTTTTTCTTCTATGTTCGTTTTGTTCTCCGTCTGTTCTCTTGTCATCAAAATTTCTTGTCCGAACGTTTTTCTTGCCTGTTCGTTTTGCTCTCCGTCTGTTCTCTTGTCCACAAAATTTCTTGTCTGAACGTTTTTCTTGTCTGTTCGCTTTGTTCTCCGTCTGTTCTCTTGTCCACAAAATTTCTTGTCCGAACGTTTTGTTCTCCGTCTGTTCTTTTGTCCACAAAATTTCTTGTCCGAACGTTTTGTTCTCCGTCTGTTCTTTTGTCCACAAAATATCTTGTCCGAACGTTTATCTTGTATGTTCGTTTTGTTCTCCGTCTATTGTCTTGGCCACAAAATTTCTTGTCCGAACGTTTTGTTCTCCGTCTGCTCGCTTGTCTACAAAATTTCTTGTTCGAACGATTTTCTTGTCTGTTCGTTTTGTTCTCAGTTTGTTCTCTTGTCCACAAAATTTCTTGTCTGAACGTTTTTCTTGTCTGTTCATTTTGTTCTCCGTCTGTTCTCTTGTCCACAAAGTTTCTTGTCCGAACGTTTTGTTCTCCGTCTGTTCGCTTGTCCACAAAATTTCTTGTCCGAACGTTTTTCTTGTCTGTTCGTTTTGTTCTCTTGTAAACAAAATTTCTTGTCCGAACGTTATTCTTTTCTGTACGTTTTGTACTCCGTCTGTTCTCTTGTCCACAAAATTTCTTCTCCGAACGTTTTTCTTGCCTGTTCGTTTTATTCTCCGTCTGTTCTCTTGTCCACAAAATTTCTTGTTTGAACGTTTTGTTCTCCATCTGTTCTCTTGTCCACAAAATTTCTTGTCCGAACGTTTTTCTTGTCTGTTCGTTTTGTTCTCCGTCAGTTCTCTTGTAAACAAAATTTCTTGTCCGAACGTTTTTCTTGTCTCTTCGTTTTGTTCCCCGTCTGTTCTCTTGTCCACATAATTTCTTGTCCGTACGTTTTTCTTGTCAGTTCCTTTTGTTCTCCGTCTGTTTTCTTGTCCACAATTTTTTTGTCCAATCGTCTTTCTTGTCTGTTCCTTCTCTCCTTTTTCTGTTCTCTTGTCCGCAGAATTTCTTGTCCAAACGTTTTTCTTGTCTGTTCGTTTTGTTCTCCGTCTGTTCTCTTGTCCACAAAATTTCTTGTCCGAACGTTTTGTTCTCCATCTGTTCTCTTGTCCACAAAATTTCTTGTCCGAACGTTTTGTTCTCCGTCTGTTCTCTTGTCCACAAAATTTCTTGTCTGAACGTGTTTCTTTTCTGTTCGTTTTGTTCTCCGTCTTTTCTCTTGTCGAAAAACTTTCTTATCCGAAAGTTTTTCTTGTCTGTTCGTTTTGTTCTTCGTCTGTTTTCTTGTCCACAAAATTTCTTGTCCGAACGTTTTTCTTGTCTGTTCGTTTTGTTCTCCGTCTGTTCTCTTGTCCACATAATTTCTTGTCCAAACGTTTTTCTTGTCTGTTCGTTTTGTTCACCGTCTGTTCTCTTGTCCACAAAATTTCTTGTCCGAACGTTTTTCCTGTCTGTTCGTTTTGTTCTCCGTCTGTTCTCTTGTCCACAAAATTTCTTGTCCAAACGTTCTTCTTGTATGTTCGTTTTGTTCTCCGTCTGTTCTGCTGTCCACAAAATTTCTTGTCCGAACGTTTTTTTTGTCCGTTCGTTTTGTTCTCCGTCTGTTTTCTTGTCTACAAAATTTCTTGTCCGAACGTTTTTCTTGTCTGTTCGTTTTGTTCTGCGTCTGTTCTCTTGTCCATAAAATTTCTTGTTCGAACGTTTTTCTTGTCTGTTCGTTTTGTTCTCCGTCTGTTCTCTTGTCCACAAAATTTCTTGTCCGAAAGTTTTTCTTGTCTGTTCGTTTTGTTCTCCGTCTGTTCTGTTGTAAACAAAATTTCTTGTCCGAACGTTTTTCTTGTCTGTTCGTTTTGTTCTCCGTCTGTTCTCTTGTCCACAAAATTTCTTGTCCGAGCGTTTTTCTTGTGTGTTCGTTTTGTAGGCCGTCTGTTCTTTTATCCAGAAAATTTCTTGTCCGAACGTTTTTCTTGTCTGTTCGTTTTGTTCTCTGTCAGTTCTCTTGTTCACAAAATTTCTTGTTCGAACGTTTTTCTTGTCTGTTCGTTTTGTTCTCCGTCTGTTCTCTTGTCCACAAGATTTCTTGTCCGAACGTTTTTCTTGTCTGTTCGGTTTGTTCTCCGTCTGTTCTTTTGTCCACAAAATTTCTTCTCCGAACGTTTTGTTCTCCGTCTGTTCTTTTGTCCAGAAAATTTCTTGTCCGAACGTTTATCTTGTCTGTTTGTTTTGTTCTCCGTCTGTTGTCTTGTCCACAAAATTTCTTGTCCGAACGTTTTGTTCTCCGTCTGTTCGCTTGTCCACAAAATTTCTTGTCCGAACGTTTTTCTTGTCTGTTCGTTTTGTTCTCCGTTTGTTCTCTTGTCCACAAAATTTCTTGTCCGAACGTTTTGCTTGTCTGTTCGTTTTGTTCTCCGTCTGTTCTCTTGTCTACAAAATTTCTTGTCCGAACGTTTTTCTTGTTTGTTCGTTTTGTTCCCCGTGTGTTTTCTTGTCCACAAAATTTCTTGTCCGAGCGTTTTTCTTGTGTGTTCGTTTTGTAGTCCGTCTGTTCTTTGATCCAGAAAATTTCTTGTCCGAACGTTTATCTTTTCTGTTCGTTTTGTTCTCCGTCTGTTCTCTTGTACACAAAATTTCTTGTCCGAGCGTTTTCTTGTCTGTTCGTTTTGTACTCTGTCTGTTCTCTAGTCCACAAAATTTCTTGTCCGAAGGTTTTTCTTGTCTGTTCGTTTTGTTCTCCGTCTGTTCTCTTGTCCACAAATTTTCTTTTCCGAACGTTTTTCTGATCTGTTCGTTTTGTTCTCCATCTGTTCTCTTGTCCACAAAATTTCTTGTCCAATTGTTTTTCCTGTCTGTTCCTTTTCTTCTCTTTATGTTCTCTTGTCCGCAAAATTTCTTGTCCGAACGTTTTTCTTGTCTGCTTCTTTTGTTCTTCGTCTGTTCTCTTGTCCACAAAATTTCTTGTCCGAACGTTTTTCTTGTCTGCTCGTTTTGTTCTCCGTCTGTTCTCTTGTCGACAAAATTTCTTGTCCGAACGTTTTTCGTGTCTGTTCGTTTTGTTCTCCGTCTGTTCTCTTGTCCACAAACTTTCTTGTCCGAACGTTTTTCTTGTCTGTTAGTTTTGTTCTCTGTCTGTTCTCTTTTCCGTGAAATTTCTTGTCCGTACGTTTTCCTTGTCTGTTCGTTTTGTTCTCCGTCTGTTCTCTTGTCCAAAAAATTTCTTGTCCGAACGTTTTTCTTGTCTGTACGTTTTGTACTCTGTCTGTTCTCTAGTCCACAAAATTTCTTGTCCGAACGTTTTTCTTGTCTGTTCGTTTTGTTCTCCGTCTGTTCTCTTGTCCTCCAATTTTCTTTTCCGAACGTTTTTCTTGTCTGTTCGTTTTGTTCTCCATCTGTTCTCTTGTCCACAAAACTTCTTGTCCAATCGTTTTTCCTGTCTGTTCCTTTTCTTTTCTTTATGTTCTCTTGTCCGCAAAATTTCTTGCCCGAACATTTTTCTTGTCTGTTCGTTTTGTTCTTCGTCTGTTCTCTTGTCCACAAAATTTCTTGTCCGAACGTTTTTCTTGTCTGCTCGTTTTGTTCTCCGTCTGTTCTCTTGTCCACAAAATTTCTTGTTCGAACGTTTTTCTTGTCTGCTCGTTTTGTTCTCCATCTTTTCTCTTGTCCACAAAATTTTTTGTCCGAACGTTTTTCTTGTCTGTTCGTTTTGTTCTCCGTATGATCTCTTCTCCACAAAATTTCTTATCCGAACGTTTTTCTTGTCTAATCGTTTCGTTCTCCGTCTGTGCTCTTGTCCACAAAATTTCTTGTCCGAAAGTTTTTCTTGTCTGTTCGTTTTGTTCTCCGTCTGTTCTCTTGTCCGCAAAATTTCTTGTCCGAACGTTTTTCTTGTCTGTTCGTTTTGTACTCTGTCTGTTCTCTTGTCCACAAAATTTCTTGTCTGAACGTTTTTCTTGTCTGTTCGTTTTGTTTTCCGTCTGTTTTCTTGTCCAAAAGAATTCTTGTCCGAAAGTTTTTCTTGTCTGTTCATTTTGCACTCCGTCTGTTCTCTTGACCACAAACTTTCTTGTCCGAACGTTTTTCTTGTCTGTTCGTTTTGTTCTCCGTCTGTTCTCTTGTCACGAAATTTCTTGTCCGAACGTTTTTCTTGCCTGTTCGTTTTGATCTCCGTCTGTTTTCTTGTCCACAACATTTCTTGTCCGAACGTTTTTCTTGTCTGTTCGTTTTGTACTCTGTATGTTCTCTTGTCCACAAAATTTCTTGTCCGAACGTTTTTCTTGTCTGTTCGTTTTGTTCTCCGTCTGTTCTCTTGTGCACAAAATTTCTTGTCCGAACGTTTTTCTTGTCTGTTGGTTTTGTTCTCCGTCTGTTCTGTTGTCCACAAAATTTCTTGTCCGAACGTTTTCCTTGTCTGTTCGTTTTGTTCTCCGTCTGTTCTCTTGTCCATAAAACTTCTTGTCCGAACGTTTTTCTAGTCTGTTCGTTTTGTTCTCCCTCTGTTTTCTTGTCCACAAAATTTCTTATTCGAACGCTTTTCATGTCTGCTCGTTTTGTTCTCCGTCTGTTCTCCTGTCCACAAAATTTCTTGTTCGAACGTTTTTCTTGTCTGCTCGTTTTGTTCTCCGTCTGTTCTCTTGCAAACAAAATTTCTTGTCCGAACGTTTTTCTTGTCTGTTCTATTTGTTCTTCGTCTTTTCTCTTGTCCACAAAACCCGCGGTTGATTTTGGCGGGTTCTTGTCTGCTCGTTTTCTTCTCTGTCTGTTCTCTTGTCCGCCTAAATTCCAGTCCGAAGGTATTTCTTGTATGTTTCTTTTCTTGTCGGTCTATTTTATTGTCCACCCGAATTCTTGTCCTTTCGTTTGTTCTCTTGTCTGTTCTCTGGAGCTACCATAACGTAAGAGCAGGTAAATCGATATTACCTAAGGATGCGGTAAACTACTTACGTTTCTTTTATTTATATCACTTATGTAATACCTGAAAACGAGTAAAAATAGGTTGAAATAACGCTCCTTACATAAGTTATAATTTATTATACGAAACACCAGTGAAAAACAATATTTACAGAAAATGTACCATATGTCTTAAATTAACAATCATCTATTAATATTAGGGTTTTCTACCCGGGTACCCGGATCCGGGTATACCCGGGTATATAAAATTTGTAGTACCCGGGTACTATTGATTGTCAGACCCTGGTACCCACTTTGATAAAAGAATTCATCAAAATTCTCGGAAAATTATTACTAAGTTTATAAATAAAATAACATATATATATATATATATATATATATATATATATATATATATATATATATATATATATATATATATATATATATATATATATATATATATATATATATATGCGGTAGGTAATGCGGTAAACTTGTAGTTAGGTTTGGTTATGTCGCCATGTTTTGTTTATATTTCGTTGGAGATTGATTAAAATATTGTTCGGCGCAGGGTGCGTAATTAAATTAAATATTATAAATACAAAAAAAAAAATTGTATCTCGTGGATATCCTATAAAATTTTAGTAGGCGATGGATTTAGCAAAATGGATAGACCTGTGTACGCGCCAATTTTAGCGCATCCAGATTTTTAAATTTAATATTTGAGTTTATTTCGGCACCGATCAATAGAAAGGGAAAAGGGGTATCGATCTGTGCCAAAATCACGCGATTTCGCAAATCATTTCGCGAATTGATATATTAGTCGACTAAGTACGCTCGGAAGTTGCGAAGCGCGGAGAGCGAGAGAAACACGAAAAACCCACTTCGACCGGCACATGCACGTGTGATAGAATTTTCTAGCCAAACTAACCAGGGGGTGATCACGAGCCCCAAGGGCTGATGCGGAACCCAATGTCCTGAAGACGATAATTTTAAGGGAATAAACCTATTTCCTCCCTTAAAAGAGGCGCCGGAAGGACGATCCCACATGGAAGAGACGCTAGCAGCCCCCACAGGTAAGTGATTTGACGAGCCTGTGTTTTTGCTTGGAAATTTTGGAATTTAGTGAGACACGGTCCGAACATTGGTCCTTCGAACCGGATCGGGGTCAGTTAGTCGAAGACGTGCATGTGCTCGGGCGCTGTTGGATTCGCCATCTTGTTTCCAGTCTCGGCGGAAACACACCGGGCGTACTCCATTAATTTCGTCGTAATAATTAATTAGTTATCTAGTTAATCATTTTGTCGTTGATTATTCAATTTTTATCTTTTTATCCAGTTTCGTCATAAAAATTGATTGGTTATATAGTTATTCATCTTCATTGATTATTTAATTTTGTTATCCTGTTTTGTTAACTTTCTTTAGTCTTTCTATCCTTAGTAGTTTCATTACTGATCGTCGTTTTTTCATAATGGATAAGCGAGAAAGATCTTTAAAAGTTTTGATTAGTCGGAAGGAATACATCTTTGCGAGGGTACAACGCCTCTGTGATTTTTCACTCAGATCAGCGACGCCACATCTTTAAGTCATTTCAAGACATCGTACCCCCGGTTGACTCAATCTTTGATGGAGTATATGACCTGGAAATGCGTATTAATTATTAAGAATTGGAGCTGAACCAGGAATTTGTTCCCTCCTTTGATATGGCCATTCAGGACTTAGTAGATTGTATCGAGCAGGTGGCCTCGACTGTCTGTGGTACCCCGGAAACGTCAACATCGGCCCCATCTCCATCGCGGATAGATGGCCCGAAACTGAAACGGTTAGAAATCCCCAAGTTCGATGGTTCCCCGGAGGCGTGGGCTTAGTTTTACGAATTGTTTCGTAATTTGGCGCACGACAATCCTCATATGTCTGACCTAGACAAAATGCAATACCTCGTGACCAGTTTGGCAGGGCCTGCATCGAATATTTGTAAACGTGTTACGCCCACCGGGTCGAACTACCTTCCCACCTGGGAAGCTTTGGTGCACCTTAGGTGACGCTTATTTAGGAAAGATATTTGGATTTAAACCGCTCCAGATGGAGTCTCGCCAGGGATTAAGTTCCGTTCTGGATGAATTTTGTGCTCCTATCTCTGCGCTACACCGGCTGGGTCTCGCCGATTTGACGGATTTCATCTTTTTGAACCGGGCATTGCAGGTCGTGGACCCGGGCACCAAGCGGGCGTTTGAAGCCGCCTCGCGGGAAACCGATGTGCCCTCCTACAAGGATATTGTCAAATTTGTGGAGAGACATCTCTGGACGTTGCCGACATCAGATGCTTCCCCAGGAGTGTCCAAAGGAGCTTTCAAGCCTCGATCGACGACGCGGAATTTTGTGGTTCAATCAGAGGCACGACCTGTGGATACGAAGTCTTCGTTTTGTTGTTGTTGCAAAGAGCAAGTTGCAAGAGCAAGTTGCAAGAGTCAATTGCAAGTTTGCCCCAAATTTTTAGATATCACTCCCAAGATGAGATACGCTCTAGTAAAAGAGCATGCTCTTTGCATTCGTTGTTTATCCCATCAACATTTGTTCCGGGGGTGGCCGGAGACCACTAGTTGTTCTCAATGTTCATCATCCCATCACTCGTTGTTGCATTTTGTTTCGACGAAACGGCTTGCTACAGAGAACCGTGCCGTCGCCCAGAAGGCATTGTGCGCCTGGAGAGATGAAGGCTCGGCCAAGTCAACCTCTCCTTCCGTGTTGCTGTCGACCCTTGTTGCCGAAATTCCCGATTCTACAGGGAAACGGCACGCCGTGCGTTTTTTGTTGGATTGCGAAAGCGAGGCGAATTTCCTATGCCGAAGTGTCTGTGAAAGACTAGGATTACCCGTGGAGAAGTCCGATGTATCGGTCATCGGATTTGGCGGCGCGAAAAGTGCCGTTGTCGGTCAAACGAAGACGACCATATGGTCGCGCTTTGATGCTCGTATGACTCTTCCTGTCAACGCGTTTGTCGTTAAGAATATTGCGGGCAATGTACCTCCACACAGCCTAGATCTTTCGGGGTAGAGCCATTTAGCAGATTTGCCCCTAGCCGGTAATAATTTAACCAATCGGAGATAATTGAAGGCATTATCGGAGCGGGATTGTTTCCTTTGGTGGTACTAGGTGAACGAGTTATAGCTTCGCCCGAATTGCCCGTTGCATTCCGGCCTCCCTTCGGTTACGTGCTCATGGGAGCACTCCCAAATTCTGGACTAACTGAACGACACTCGTTGGTAGCCACAAAGGAAGTAGAGAGTTTGGACAGCACACTGAAACGATTCTGGGAGATCGAGGAAGTCCCCTCTTCTCTAGAGGCCACCGTCTCAAATAGAGGACCGAGAATGCGAGGAACTTTTTGCTTCATCGGTCAGACGCGCCCGGGACGGAAGATATGAGGTTGCACTTCCCTTTCGCGAAAATCCAGAAGTCTTGGGGAACTTCTTCGGACCAGCGTATAGACGATTCGCGAATTTGGAAAGGCAATTCTTAAGCTCGCCAGCCTTGAAAGAGGCTTACCAGTCGGTGATGCGAGATTTTATTGACCAAGGTCATATTTCGTTCAGTACGGACTTCACCCCATCAGAGGCTCACTTTATTCCGCACCATGCCATCTTGAAGCCTCACAGTTCGAGTACGCCTCTACGTATTATTTTTGACGCTAGTGCCTAAGGTCTAGGCGGACGCTCATTGAACGATTTGTTGTATACAGGGCCTAAATTGCAGACCGACATTTTTTCGTTGCTGGTCAACTTCCGTTTGTTTCCAGTCGCGTTAACGGCCGATATTCGACAGATGTATAGGCAAATTGGGTTTGTCCGTAACATCGCCGGTATCAACAGCTCGTGTGGCGGTTCCACCCGGATCAACCATTGCGGATCGGCTAATTGAATTGTGTTGTCTTCGGCGTCAGTTCGTCCCCCTTTTTAGCCCTTCGCACCGTCCGTCAGTTGCTGGATGACGACTGGGATAAATATCCTGAGGCAGCGAGTTATTTACGGCGGGATATGTACGTCGACGATTTTATAACGTCGGTGCTTTCAGAACATGAAGCGGTTCAAGTTTACTTGCAATGTAAACAGTTGTTGATGGGCGGTGGTTTTGAGTTGTGCAGTGGGCGACCAGTTCGTCCGCTGTACAACTGCAATTGGTCATAGGCGACGCGCTGTTGGAGAAGAAGGCGTTTGAAGACAACCCAAATTGTACGGCGTTGGGTTTACGGTGGAATCCACAAGCTGACACCTTTGAGTTTAAAATTCAGCCTGAGGGGCGTTGCGGAACCAAGCGGGACATCTTGTCCACGGTCGCCCGAATATTTGATCCACTCGGGTTTTTGTCCCCGGTCACGCTGATCCTAAAAATTTTAATCCAACAATTATGGATAGAAGGAGTGGGATGGGACGAAAGTTCTTCCATGATTGTATTGGAGAAATGGAATACCTTCCAGGAACAATGTGCCGAATTGTCGTCGGTGTCGGTTCCTCGGTTGGTTGGAGCGTCCCCATATGGTAGTCTCGTTCTCGTGGGTTTTTCGGATGCATCTGAATTGGGATATGGGGCCGTAGTATATCTTCAAGTCGGTTCCGGCGGCGACTCCCCTCAGGTTTTTCTGGTTTGTGGGAAGTCCAAGATGGCGCCCACAAAAGTTTTGTCCATACCACGCCTGGAACTTTGCGCAGCGCTCTTGCTGTCTAAATTGTTGAACGGGGTTGTAGAGAATTTGTTAGAGAGGTTGTTAAGAATCCGTGCGTTCACCGACTCGACCATTGTTTTATGTTGGCTGAGGTCGTCTCCGACGAGGAGAACCACCTTTGTGGCGAACCGGGTAGCAAAAATTCAGTCACTGGTTGAGGTGTCCCAGTGGGCTCATGTAGACGGGTAGGAAAATTCGGCGGTTTGCGGGTCACGGAGTGTGACTTCCGCGGAATTAGGCGGTCATAGTTTATGGTGGACTGGCCCGAAATGGCTCCATACCGACGAAGCCCACTGGACCGATCTCGGCGCTGACGTCGACCTGTAGGACCCTCCCGAAAAGGTTGCCTGGCCCTCCGCACCGCAATGCCCACTTTATTTGAAGAACTTATAAGTCATTTCTCCTCCTTTTCGAGACTGCGACGCAGTATGGGATATGTTTTAAGATTTATATAACGTCTTCAGCGACGGGCAAGGTTCACCGCGAAGGACCTGGATGAGAGCGAATTACAACTCTGTTGCCTCGTGCAAGGTCAATCTTTTCGAGAAGATCTGCACGCCCTGGAAAGCTGCAACAGGTGTTCCGTTCGGCTTCGGAATTTACATCCCTTCATGGATAACGGACTGCTTCGAGTCGGAGGCCGCTTAGGAGCGGCAAAATTAGATTTTGATCACGCCCACCCCATCATTTTGCCCCGAGACAGTCACTTTGTGGTGCTGTTAGTTCGATATTTACATTTACAGAACTTGCACGTGGGCCCCAGTTTGTTGTTGGCCATTTTACGGGATAAATATTGGATCTTGTCGGCTTGGTCTATCGTTCGTAAGACCTTGCGGGACTGCAACATTTGCTTTCGTGTTAAACCCCGCCCGATTATGCCATTAATGAGGGATCTATCGTCGTGCCGCATAACGAAGGCGAAAGCTTTTTTGCGTACGGGCGTGGAATATGCGGGTCCCTGGAAGATAAGTTTGGGCCGCCGTCGGCAGCCGCTCGTCCAGAAGGCCTACCTTTGTTTATTTATTTGTTTGACCACCAAGGCGGTGCATTTGGAGTTGGTTTCCGCACTGTCCTCGGAGGCGTTTTTGGCCGCGTTTAAGCGGTTTCTGTCGAGACGAGGAGCCTGCACGGACATGTATTCCGATTGCGGTACCAATTTCGTGGCTTCCAAACGGGAATTGGAATAGTTGTCGCTTTTCATGCGTCTTCGAATTTTCACAACGCTCTTTCGGGGGGATTAGAGGAATTCAAAATTAACTGGCATTTCATCCCTCCCGGGTCTCCGCATTTTGGTGGACTGTGGGAGTCCAGCGTCAAGAGCGTCAAGTCTCATTTGTTCCGCGTGATTGGCGATCAGTTGTTGACATATGAAGAGATGAATACTTGCCTGGTCCAAATAGAGGCCTTTTTGAATTCTCGTCCTCTTTGTCCTTTGAGCGAAGATCCGGCCGAAGCTTTGGCATTGACTCCTGCAAATTTCCTGACACCTTTAAAGGCGCTTCCCGCTTCGGATGTACCTGTGTCGCCGGCTACACGATTATCGCGGTATCGCGGTCTTTGTGTAAAAAATGGACGGAAGGGTATTTGCATGAGCTCGACGTGAGGGCGAAATGGGTCCAGGATACGCCAAATTTAAACATTGGGACGCTGGTCCTGGTTAATCACGGTCCGCTACCCCCTCTTCAATGGCCATTAGGTAGAGTCGTTGACGTGTTCCCGGTACAGGATGGTATTGTACGCGTAGCTTCGGTCCGCACCACCAGGGGATTGTTTAAACGGCCCGTGGCCAAGTTGTGTCCACTTCCGTCTCAGTAGTTGGTCGTTGGGAGTTCTTTGTTTTATTTTGGTTCGTTGTACATATCTATATATTAGAATACCAAGGATACTTTAGTTAGTTTTATTTCGTTATTTCTATTTTGTCGAAGTCGACCTCATTTTCATTTATTTTATTGCTAGAAAATTGTTTATTTTTTCTCTTTCTGGATTTGATTTTGTCCCATCCTGGCCTATTTTTGTTCAGTTTTGTGCTGAAGTGGGTTACTTCAGGCGGGATGTTCGCGCAAATTTTAGCGCATCCAGGTTTTTAAATTTAATATTTGAATTTATTTCGGCACCGATCAATAGAAAGGGAAAAAGTGTATCGATCTGTGCCGAAATCACGCGATTTAATTATCATTTCGCGAATTGATATATCAGTCGACTAAGTACGCTCGGAAGGTGCGAAGCGCGGAGAGCGAGAGAAACACGAAAAACCCACTTCGATCGGCACATGCACGTGTGATAGAATTTTCAAGCCAAACTAACCAGGGGGTGATCACGAGCCCCAAGGGCTGAAGCGGAACCCAACGTCCTGAAGACGACAATTTTAAAGGAATCCCTATACCTATTATCCCTATTTCCTCCCTTAAAAGAGGCGCCGGAAGGACGATCCCACGTGGATCGTTTGCTTGGAAATTTTGGAATTTAGTGAGACACGGTCCGAACAACCTTTTTCTGGAGTATGGAAATATTTATAAAAAATACAGAAAAAGGAATCAGTACAATGTTCAATATGCCCAAAAATATTATCCTATAAAGGCTCTTCAACAATTGTTTTATTAAAACATTTAGATAAAGTAATTAAAATGAAGATCGAAAAACAGAACTTTACGAGCGAGAGAGAAGTGCCTTTGACATCGTCTACTCAATCGGCACATGCACGTGTGATAGAATTTTCAAGCCAAACTAACCAGGGGGTGATCACGAGCCCCAAGGGCTGAAGCGGAACCCAACGTCCTGAAGACGACAATTTTAAAGGAATCCCTATACCTATTATCCCTATTTCCTCCCTTAAAAGAGGCGCCGGAAGGACGATCCCACGTGGATCGTTTGCTTGGAAATTTTGGAATTTAGTGAGACACGGTCCGAACAACCTTTTTCTGGAGTATGGAAATATTTATAAAAAATACAGAAAAAGGAATCAGTACAATGTTCAATATGCCCAAAAATATTATCCTATAAAGGCTCTTCAACAATTGTTTTATTAAAACATTTAGATAAAGTAATTAAAATGAAGATCGAAAAACAGAACTTTACGAGCGAGAGAGAAGTGCCTTTGACATCGTCTACTCAATCTGAATCTGAACAAAGTTCAAGTCTAGTTAATAAAATACCACGAATACCGCGAACAATTTTTTTCGACTTTGTACTAAAATTTCCGAAATTGTTGCACGCTTGGTAGCGCAAGACTGTATTTCTATACGGGTCATCACTCATAGTAAATTCATCCGAGCTTTTCATCATAAACAGCTAATTCTACCAAAAAGCGAAGGCAGGGCAATGGAACTAATTCCTAGTTAGATAATGAGAACAAGACTGTATTAAACCTGTGTGACTGATTGTGACCTGTGTGACTTATACCTGTGCCTGTACCTGTGTATACTTCACTCTTTCGTATTAAAATAAAACAGTATTATAAGAAAATTGTCTCTTTTTCTGCAAAAATTGCCGGGGTACCGGGGTACCCCGGTATACCCGGGTATATGAAAAAATAATACCCGATACCCGGGTATTAAAAAAAGTCGGGTACACGAAAACCCTAATTAATATCACCTAAAACTAGATTAAATTATCTACTAAATGAGATATTAGAGGTCTAGATCGAGTTAGTATTAACTGAGTTATAAACAAAACGGATAATTTGCAACAGTGTTGGGAAAGTATTAATATCAACGAAATTGTAAAGAATCTTGACAAAACAAAATTTTCAAAATAGAAGCGCCTTAGAAAAATAAATTTTTCTGAATGAATATATTTTTCTTGGCGATATACATTCGAAAATACAACAAATTTTGTAATAAGTCAATAGAATGTATAAACAAGATTAAATTAGCTTTAAAATTATACATAATACGACTATGTAATGCTAACACTTAGCTAACAATCGTCGCTTGCAAATTAAGTACGACGTGAGAGTAAAAATTTCGAAAATATCTTATAACTTCGAAAATATTAACGATTTTTAAATAAGATAACAATGTGCTAAAAATAGATAAAATCACCCACAAAATGAGATGTCATACAATAAAATCGCATTGGAATTAACTGATATACAAGCAAGACAAAACTGATTTTGCAAAATATTAAGCTTCTCAGAAAAATTGCGATATTTTCGAAAATGCAACGAATTTTGTAATAAGTCAATAGTATCCATAAACTAGATTAAATTAGCTTTGAAATAATACGTAATGCGTCTATGTAGTGTTAACACTTAGCTAACAATCGTCGCTTGCAAATTAAGTACAACGTGAGCGTAAAAATTTCGAAAATTCCTTATAACTTAACTAACTATACAAAATATTAAAGATTTTTAAATGAGATAATAATGTGCTAAAACTAGATTAAATTACCCGCAAAACCGTCGCTGTGGCGTTAATATTTGACAGTTTGATACATGTCACATATCACGTTACTATGTGTAACATCTAGTTTCCAGAAATGTAAAATATTATAAGATAAGTGTGACAGTTTCTTAACAATCGCGAAAAAGCAAATTTACAAACAATTTTAATGACTAATTTTTTGAAACTGTCGCTGTAGTGTTAATGTTTGACAATTTGACACAAGTCACATATCATATAACTCAGTGTTACATCTAGTTTACAGAAATGTCAAATATTATAACACCAATTTGACAGTTTCTTCACGAATAAGTTTTTGAAATCGTTACGAATAAGTTTTCAATCTAACAATTTTTACGATTCATTTTTTGAAACCGTCGCTGTGACGTTAATATTTGACATTTTGACACATGTCACATATCACTTTACTCAGTGTAAATTCTAGTTTCCAGAAATGTCAAATTATATAATAATTGAAACATCAATTTGATAGTTTCTTCACAATCGCAAAAAGTAAATTTACAAGCAATTCTTGCGTACGCGTACATTTACTAAATGTAAACGCGTACGCGTACATTTCTTTAAACTGTCACTGTGACGTTAATTTTGACACATGTCACATATCACGTTACTCCATGTGACTTCTAGTTTCCAAAAATGTCAAATATCATAACATAAGTCTGACAGTTACTTAACAATCGCAAAAAAACAAATTTACAAAAAAGTTTTGCGATTCATTTTATGAAACTGTCGCTGTGACGTTAATATTTGACATTTTGACATATGTCATATATCACGTTACTCCGTGTGACTTCTAGTTTCCAAAAATGTCAAATATTATAACATCAGTCTGACAGTTACTTAACAATCGCAAAAAGCAAATTTACAAAAAAAAATTTGCGATTCATTTTTTGAAACTGTCGCTGTGACGTTAATATTTGACATTTTGACACATGTCACATAGTTTTCCGATTAATCTTGGGATGCTGAGTCCAACGATGAAAGTCTGTTGGCGAAGTCGTTCAGGAAATCTGCGAAAAGTTGCGAATAATTAGTTTTGCAAAAATCTGTGGTTAGATTGTTGAAATGGAAAGGTGTTAAAATAGTGAGGTGTAAAAACCAAACTGACATTTAGTGCATTTATTAGTGTAATAAAAATATATTAAAGTTTTTTCTAAAAACAAAATAAAAAATAAACAGAACAGGCAGACCCTTACAAAAACCTCGTAAAATTAACAGAAGAGCACCTAAGGCTCCTGCCACTGCACCTCACTAACCAATCACAGACCAATAAAATATAACACTAAACCAATGGCCTTCGTACGTGTAGTAGGAAGGTGGCAACGTAAGGTCACTTAACACCAACAACTCAGTGAACTTCAACTTATCATTCTAACAATCCGCGTGGTGCGTCCGCTTGAAATCACCCAAAGTCTTGGGAATTGTTGCCTAAAACAAACACGAAAGATTGAAAGTATTAAAAGTAGATAAATTAATCTAGTTTTTAAGTTACAACAGTTTGAACTTGCAAATCCGGACTAGTTTTATTTTTTTGCAAATAACTCATGTATTTTTCCAAACACAAATTTGCAATCAACGGAGTAATAAAACCAGATAAACTAGCTACAAGTTGTCGAAAACTAGAATATTCTAGCTAATCTAATTTTTAAGTTACAACAGTTTTAATTTGCAAATGCGGACCAGTTTTAGCTTTTTGAAAATATCTCATGTCTTTTTGCAGACACAAATTTGCAATTAACGAAGTAATAAAAAAAGATAAATTAGCTACAAGTTGGCGAAAACTAGAATATTCTAGCTAATCTAGTTTTTAAGTTACAACAGTTTTAAGTTGCAAATCCGCACTAGTTTTAGTTTTTTGCAAATATCACATGTAATTTTGCAAACACAAATTTGCAATTAACGAACTAATAAAACTAGAAAAATTAGTTAGAAGCTGGCGCAAACTAGAATATTCTAACTAATCTAATTTTTAAGTTAAAACAGTTTTCCGCACAAAACTGTCATCTCGAATTTTCGAGTCTTTGTGGAAAATTTAGAGATAAGTGCGAAAAAAACGAAAAAAATAATCGTAATAAACGATCTTCTTTGACGTTCTATTGTGTGCCGACCGCCGAACGGAACCACTTCTCGTTTGCGAGTCCGGTTTCGTAGGTTATTCCTCTCTGGGCCTTCGAAGAGGCCGTGCGATTTTGTGCAAAAATGGCAAATTCCAAATCCAATCCAAACCATCAACAACCCATCCAAATTTTCAGCGAAGACTCGAAAATTCGAGATGACAGTTTTGTGCGGAAAAAATCGGCGCTCCCGATAGCACCATTCACTTGGCGATCGCTCCAAATTAGGCAAAATAGGGAAAAAGCGAAATTTCGTTTTCGCGCCGCACCCCTGCCGACTACGGCAGCAGCACACTATTTCAAAGGTTCGTCAATTGTGTAGAGCTTTATAAACATTTTACCACTTGCTCCCGGCAAAACTTCTTTTGAAAATCACTCAAAACGTCGGTTTTCATTCTCCAAACCCGATTTGACGCATATCTCCCGTCCTCTCCCGGAAAGGCGTGCCAAACTATTTTAGTATATGTAACTAGTACATGCGCATCGTATTCCTTTGGACGGAAGAGTTATGCTGGATGGAATAGTTCAAATCATTTTTCTCTACATATTTGTAAAATTTTATTCTTCCACGTAGTGTGAAATTTATTAAAATAATTTTTTAAACCAATTGCCACGAAAATTGCAAGAAAATGTATTAACATTTGAAGGAGTTCAATGAAACTTTTACTAAATGTGGGTATCCACCAGAAGTATCAGTTGAAAAAATGTGAACGCTCTCACTCCAATGGGGACGGCGTGAGGAATATTTTTTTGGAAATATCTCGTCAACGCCTGAAGATAGAAAATGATGTAAGATATCGATGTCTACAAAAAAGTATCCTTTGTAAATTTTGTAGAAACCTTCGGTTTAGTCGCAAAAGTAAAAAATATAAAATCCCAAAATTTATCGAAGGGTCCTTCTCTGAATTTCGTTTTTAAATTTTTTCGTTTGCAAAAAAATTTTCGGCCAAACGGTTCGCTTTGGAAAGATGAAAATGACACAATTTTTAGATAAAAATCCGCTTTATAAAACAGTGCTAAATGCATGTTTGGTAGACTTCGGAGACTTGGAAAAAAATATATTTGTGAATTTTTGACAAGTATTTCTTTATTACAAAAAATTATGTGGCCAGGCTATAGGCCATGAAAATACCAAAAAGTCAATTTCAGTAGGAAAATGTATAATCTATATAGATCTGAAAGAAATTTCAATATATCTATAATATAACTGAAGGATATCATAGACTGACAAATTCTCTACAAATGTGTCAAATTTTATTGTTCCACGTTGTGTGAAACTTACTAAAATAATTTATTAAACAAATCCAGACTTGTCGAACACGAATTTCAACCAAGAACGAATACGAAAATTTCAAAATATTCAAAAATATTCTTTCAACCGGATTTCAACGAAACTTTTACCGAATGTGGGTGGCCACATGAAGTTACCCTTGGCTAAATTTGAACGCTCCGCCACCAATGGGGACGGCGTATATGATTGTGTCTTTAAATGGATTTTGCAAATATCTCGTCAACGCCTGAAAATCTAAAATTATAGCCGGGATATACGTGTGTAGGATATCTATATCTAGAAATAAGTATTCTTTGTAAATTTTGTAAAAACCTTAGGTTTAGTCGCAAAAGTAAAATATATAAAATCCCAAAATTTATCGAAGGGATAACCTTCTCTGAATTTCGTTTTTCAATTTACATGGGTTTAAATGGGCCAAAATGGTTCGCTTTGGAAAAATGAAAATGACACAACTTTTAGATGAAAATCTGCTCTATAAAATAGCGCTAAATGCATGTTTCTTAGACTCCGGAAAATTGGACAAAAAATATATTGGCAAGTATTTCTTTATTTAATTTAAAAATCCTGTATCAAGACTATCGACCACAAATATATAAATTTCAATAGAAACATGTACAATCTATATAAAACTGAAATATTTTTGAATAGATCTGTTAGAGGTTTCAAGCGATACCTATTTAAATGTCTTATGGCATACCTTTTGTTCGGCTTTGACTTTGAGGCACCGCTGCTACATAGAATATTTTGCAAAATTGACCGAGACAATTCATAGAATAATTATTTTTCTACAAATGTGTTGAATTTCATTGTTCCAAGTGATGTGAAACTTTAAAAAAAATAATGAATCCGAGACATTCCAATAACACATTTCTGTATTGAATGGTGTTATTTTGTGTGTTGAACCTATCAACCACAAAGATACTAAAATGTCAAACTTAATAGAAAAATGTACAATCTATATAGAACTGAAAGAATTTTGAATAGATCTGTAACAGTTTTCAAGCGATAGCTATTTAAATCTTTTACGGCTTATGCTTTGACTTTAATTACATGGGTTTAAATTAAATTAAATGGGTTTTCAAATTATTTATTCTGCAAAAACAGTTCGCATTGGAAAGATGAAAATGACACAATTTTTCTGTGGCAAGGCTATCGGCCACGAAGATACCAAATTCTCAATGTCAATAAAAAAATTTATAATTTATGTAGATCTGAGAAAATTTTTAATATATCTGTTGCAGTTTTCAATTCATAGTTATTTGAATTTATTACTTTTTGTTAAAGACAGAGTTTGAGGGGCGGCGACCGCCGCCAGATAAAATATTTTGCAAAATGAACTGAGGAATATCATAGACTGACTAATTCTCTACAAATTTGTCCAATTTTATTGTTCCACGTTGTATGAAACTTACTAAAACATGTTTTTTGAAATCGAGACATCGAGTCGATCACGAATTCCGATCAAAACCGAAGATGAAAATTTAAAGATATCCAAAAATTGCGATAAAATGTATTAAGCCTATAAGGATTTAAATGAAACTTGTACTGAATGCGAGTATTCACCAGAAGTATCAGATGACAAAATTTGAACGCTCCCGTCCAATGGGGACGGCGTGGAAAATTATTTTGTCTTCAGAGTTTTTTTTGCAAATATTTCGTCAACGCTTCAAAATAGTAAATCATAACCAGGATATGCGTATGTGGGACGTCGGTGTCTACAACAAAAGAATTCTTTGCAAATTTTGTAAAAACGTTGGGTTTAGTCACAAAAAAATAAATAAAATGCAAAAAAAAATTCCAGGCATCCCTTCTCTAAATTTCGAATCTGTATTTACAAGGGGCTTAAATGGGCAACGTGGTTGGAGGTGAAAAATTTGGAAAAATTCCTCCTCAAAAACGATTCAAAAAAATTTTTAGAAGAAAATCTGCTTTATCGAGCAGTGCAAAATATATGTTCGGCAGAGTTCAGAAAGTTGGACAGAAAAAATACTTGAAAAGTTTCAACATAAATTTCTGTGTCAAGGCTATCGGCCAAGAAAATTACAAAATGAAAATTTCGATAGATAAATATATGTGCTATCTAGAATTGAAAGTTTTTTGAATACATCTGTTGCAGTTTCCAAAATATAGTTATTTTAATGTGTTGCCTTCTGTGCTGCGTTGAATTTGAGAGGCGGCGGTCCCCGTTGGATAAAATAATTTGTAAAAATAACTGAGGGATCAACCTCACCTTCATTGGAAGGGTCCTTACAAATCGCAACCTCACCTTCATTGATCTGGCGCTGCCTTATTTTTCAAAATATGAACAAAACGGTTTCAGATTTTTAAAATTTTGACTTTTTCGAGAAATTTGTTGTTTTTAGATTTACAAAATTCCTGCAAATAGTCACACAGCAAAGACACTAGTGAGAGTTTAGAAATGTTGTAAAATGTCAACCTCATCTTCAATGATCTGTGGCTGTCTTATTTTTCAAAATATTAACTAAACGGTTTTAGGTTATCAACATTTGGACTTTTTCGAGTAATTTGTGGTTCTTAGATTTCCAAAATTCCTTCAAACAGTTGCACAGTCAAGAGAATAGTGAGAGTCTACAAATGTTCATTTTGTAAAATTTCAACCTCATCTTCATTGATCTGTCGCTGCCTTATTTCTCAAAATACTAACAAATACGGATTGCAATCAGCTGTCGTTTTCAATCGGGCCGGATCGATGGAATTAAATCTAACATAATAAACTTTACTTAATCTTCCGAGATCACAACAATTAGATATTTGAACATGCTAACAAGTCTTATTCTTATAATTATGGCGGACATCATGATGAATCTGTCGAATGAAATATAATATCTATTTAAATGTCTAATTAAGTTTAATTAACTTACTATAAATACCGTATTTGCCGGTGTATAAGGCAAACGCTAAAATTTAACCTACTTTTTGTGCGCCTATAACGCGGACCTATGTTTTAGAGGCAATATTTTTGGAAAAAAGGTGCGCGTTATACACCAGAAAATACGCTAATTATTTCAAGTTTACATTATATGCGCACTACGCATTTAAAGTACCGGATCGGGTAAAGGTTTAGTGACGCCGGATCAGCCGGATTACCGGTTCCGGTTTTCCGGATTGCAATCCCTAACTGTATCTTAATATTTTTGTATGAACACAACATATATTCTATGGCATACAGCAATTTATATATTGTTTACAAGTATTTGCTAACGGTATCCTGCACACAAGTTCCGTGTGAACGTGCATTTTCAAAATTAAAAATTATTAAAAATAGGTTAAGATTTAAGATCCTTATTAAAACAGGATTTATTAAAAGCTTTTATGATAATAAATATGGAACAAGACGTAGTTAATGAGTTGGACCATTCTGAAATAATAGATCAGTGTGCGAATCAGAGCCAATTTCTAAAATATAAGTTATTCTTATAAATATTACATTTTATTTGTTCATTTTCAATTCAACGGGTGGAACTCGAACGGGTGGAAGTGGGTGAAATTTTGCAATTTCTTCTACACCGTTCGATGGAGGTGGACGGTATCTGCGAACGATGTGCCGATATTTATTGTCGATTCGCAGAAACTACGAGGTTGTCACGGTCGATAGAAGGAAATCAGTAGGATGTCAATCCGCAATCGAGATCTACAAAAGTGCAGATGGCACAACTTCCTGTCCTACAGTGGCAGATCGAGAACAGACTGGACCGTGCCATAGGATATTAAAAGTTGCAAAAAGTTCGCAACTGGAAAAGTTATTGCAAAAAAGCGAAATTCGAATTTTGTGTCCTAGCTGAGAGGTGCATGCGAATTTTTCAGAAATTTTTGAACGGTGTCCTTCCGCCGGAAATTGCCGACATTCTGAAAGCAAGTTTGCACGTTTTGCTTGCACAGTGCGACCAACTGCGACCGATGAAAAAATTGTTTTCGGACAAAACTCAGACTGTTCGAACAATTCTGACCGAGAAGAGACCCCCAAGAAAGTTTCGCACAGAACAGTTGGTTCTTGAAATCGGTGAAAATTATTTGAATATCATTTGGAACATGATTTGGAACGTGATATTAGTGGAATTATGTGCCAAAATATTTGTGGTGATTTAAACTGTTTTTCTATTCCCAGTTTTAAACGTATTTAGTTTTATAATAGATGTTTTTGTTTTGTAACAAACTAATTAACAAGTATTTTATTTATCCTGGCTAAAAATCTAAATCTCTACCCACGTTTCTCATTTATATTGATGGCTGGTTTCATTAAAAAAAGTTTTAATAGGTTCCACCCCATGTGGAACCATAAAATTTACACGTTTCTAGAGAAAAAATAGATCTGTCTAGCACCTCAATATCTAACACATAATTTTCGAAAAATATTTTATCTAGCGGCGGCTGCCATAACAGATTGGAATTCTTTATTGACGTCTGGATTCATTTAAGAAAAATATTTTAGTAAGTTTCACACCATGTGGAACAATAATATTGCACACATTTGTAGAGAATTAGTAATTCTATGATATTCCTCAGTTATTTTTACAAAATATTTTGTCCGGCGGGGACCGCCGCCTCTCAGTCTCTCAAGTCAACGCAGCACAGAAGGCAACCCATTAAAATTACTATATTTTGAAAACTTCAACAGATGTATTAAAAAATCTTTCAATTCTACATAGCGCATACATTTATCTATCGAAATTGTCATTAGGACCGCTCAAACCCCCCGGAAAACAAATATTTGAACCAGATTTAAATTTCATGCATATTCCCTATTACTATTTTGTGTAGTTGTATTCTCACTATTTTCATGACTTTTATTTGTACGATAAGTTTTTAGCGAATGCGACAGCTTCAAAAATTATTTTTTGGTAACAGCTACGCGCCCCCCTTGCAAGGGCCTCGCGTCCCACAGATTGGCAACCACTGATGCCATCTGAAAGCCATCGCTAAAAGATATATGAAATAAAAATCCTTTGGATCTTGTCTTCAAAATTATATTTTTAGAAAATAAATGTATACATTTCGTCAACTAAGTTTATAGTCCTGTCAAATTAGACCAAAAAATTGGGGTGAGATTAAAAAAATTCACACTTGGCTGAAAATTGGTAGGATTGTTCAAAACACTGTTATAAATGAAATGTGAAAAGTCCTCATGAATATGACACCTGGAAAAAATTTACTCGGGTCAAAGGTCACCATAACGGGTTTTTCGCGATTTTCAGCAACACGGTCAGTTTTATTATCTATAATTATCAGATAATTATCTATAAAAAATGTCACCAATTTTTTTTTCCTAAGAGCCACCGCTTTTGAGATATAACGATTCAAAAGCTTGAAAGAGTTGTAATCGTCATAATATGTATAACTACACCACGTTTATATATCACTGAAGCTGTAATACAAGTAAAAATTTCGTTCTATCAGTCAGTGTAACTTACACATATAAAATATAATAAATATCAGAATTTCGGGTAAAAAAAAGTTAAATCACCAACAATTGAAGAATCATTTGATGCTAACGAAGAGACATGCGATGTGTCATTATTGGGGCAATTTACGTGCATCCCGGATTAAGAAGATAAACAAGGAGAAGAAGAACAAGGAGAAGAGGAAGCAGAAGTTTCAGATAATGATGCTTCCGATGGATACATTTCCCTATTTTTTTTTTTATATAAATTAACACCCCTTTTACCATTTTCAACCTTTGCCAATATCTTTAATTATGTAATAGTTTCAAATTAAATAGAATCACAACCGATCAGTGAAATAGGCCTACCGGGGAACCACATTAAAAAAAAGCGCTACATTACCTCAAAGGTGGCATGGAAACGTGTGCATATTATGACGATTACAGCTCTTTCAACTTTTTGAATCGTTATATCTCTAAAACGGTGGCTCTTAGAAAAAAAGTATATAGACATTTTTTATAGATAATTATCTGATCTATAATTTTTATTTGGGATAATTTTATTAACATACCGTTTTGCTGAAAATCGCAAAAACCCGTTTTTGTGATCTTTGACCCCGAGTAAATTTTTTTCCAAGTGTCAGATCGATGAGAACTTTTTAGGTTTCATTTATAATAGTGTTCTGAACAATCTTACCAATTTTCAGACAAGTGTGAATTTTTGTAACCTTGGATCTAAATTGACTATTACATGGTGATGTTTCAGTTAACTACTCTTTCTTATGAAGTAATATTTACCCGATTACAAACATCTGTGAGTTTTTTCATAAAATAATTAAAAATCTACACACATTAATTTAGACGGTTTTACGTGATTGCTAGGGTATTAAGGGCAACAGGGGATTAAAGAGCATAGCTAGTAATCACGTAAAACCCTCTAAATTATTTTGTTGGCCAAGTTTTTAAAAAAATTGTTTTAGAAAGAAAAACCCACAGATGCTTGTAATCAGGTAAATATTAATTCTTAAGAAATAATATTTAGCTGAAACATCCTCTTCTAATTTAGACATACAAGCTTGTTTTTCGCAAGTAAAAATAATGTTATACTAATGATGTCAACTTAGTTAACGAGATGTATACGATTATTTTCTAAAAATAATTTAAAACAAGATCCAAAGGGTATCTTTGGATTCAGCAGATTAAGCCCCACGTGTTTACAACGTAAAAAGACTAAACAAGACACCCAAAACCTTGTATTAAAAAAATGTAACATATGAAATGACTCAACTAATGGTTAGGTTAAGTTCCTCAGCATTGGTTTTTTTACTCTCCTAAGACTTACGAGTTTTTGCATGTAAGAAATTGTTGTAAGAAATTAATGCACCAATTATTAATGTTGCAATAAAAGAAGAGTATTGCACTATCTACATAAACAAATACATGAAACAAATGTCTAATACAAAACTGATACACAATTGTTACTCTTGGTCTGTTTTCATATTTATCTTCCTTAAAAAGGGTTATTCCATGAGTGGTTTATCAGTGGCAGGGGTCAGCAACCCGCGGCTCAGTAGCCGCATACGGCTCTTATACCTAAATTGTGTGGCTCTTCATCCCATCATATGAATTTATACCCTGTCTACCCCACTTTTCCCAGGTGCTAAGCTATGTGCCATTGTTTAAATATAAATTTATTATTAAATAAAACCATTTTTTTAATATAAAATATAGGTTGTCTTGAAATTTTTTTATGAGGCTCGAATACGCTAAATTCAATTTCAGTTCTTTAAAATCGTAACTTTGACGTACTTGCAGAAAACGTGAGCTTGAAATATATAAAAATTCGCCGGGTTCCGGACCTATAAAGGGATTACTGGATCTCTTGTTTGGTAGGTGATCGGCTTCTTCGTTTCCGTCTATACTAGTGTGTCCTGGTACCCAGCATAGGTGGGCACAGTTAATCCAAAAGTTAACTTCGTTAACTCGTTAATAAAAAAGTTTACTTTGTTAATCGTTAAAATTTAGCCGTTAAAAGTTAACCATCCAATACGTATACTGCTTTTGGTATCTTTTGGGATGGGATAGATTGGTAAATAAAACAAAAACAAGTGGATAGATTAATTGAATTAATTATTACATGCGTCAGTAGCGACCCGCCCTGGTTCGCACGTGTAGCAGAGCATGTACACACCTACTATGGAAGACTAATATGGAAGAAACAGGCTATTTATTGTATTGTTCATAATTTGCCATTAGTTGTACGTTTATGTAGACTTAGACCTATACACCTCTATCTTCTTCAGACTGAGTAACAGAGCTGAAACAATATACTTCTTCTTCCTTATTGCTGCTTCCGCTAATACGGGCACTATCCTTTTCATTTCCATTTGCTTTTCTTTCTCTGTTCAGAGTGTCTTCAACTTTTGCTTCCCTAAGTTTCTTGGCTTTTGATAACTGCTGCTATCATACTTTTACAGCCACAGTAGTCGCAACTTCGGGTAAAAGGTTGCAGCCAGCTGGCATTCTTCATCATCCGTAAGCCTTTCAAATATTTTTTTATACCAGATAATAGAGCATTAGTCAAAGAGGTACAACAATTAACCAGGTAACTAAGATCTTGCAGTTTGAACACTGTTGTCGCAATAATTGGTAATAGAGTCCCAAGATATGCTTGAGATTCAGCTTGAATTAAGGCAAGCGCTCTTGCTACTGGTAACATGACCTGCAAATAGCTGCGATGCCAAAAGATTCACCAATGCTTTGTTCACGTAATCTTTTAACAGGTTGAGGTGAAAACAAATCGCTTCTACTACTAATGCTGCATCAACATCAGAAGAATTCAAATTCACAGCACTTGATGAGGGCTGAAAAGAAAACCGTTCTGAAGGTTTTCTTTTTCCCACGAGTTGACGCTGATTTTACTTTTCTTCAAACTGCACATATTTGGATGCATGCTTTGTTTTTACATGTTTGAGATTATTAAGACATGTGAGCCTTTATTGTATAAACATTAGGCAAACACAGTTTGCATTCATAAATCAACTTATGTTATCAAAGTTTTGATTGGAATACAAAGTAATCACTCAAGTGTGGCCAAGTATTTGATTCAGTTTCTCTTTCAGAGCTTTGCGTAGTTTGAGTAGAAGTAGTAGTGTTGATGATATAATCTTGTAAATGTTACACCATCAACTATTTCTATTGAAACTATTTAATGATAAAATATAAATGAAGTCGGTTAAAAATGACGCTAACGCTAAAGAAGGCAGGTTATAATAACTTGCTCGCACAGAGCAAATAATCAACAGGGTCGCTTTATTTTTTTCGGCTTTGTAGTTTCTCGGCACAGGATATTTGCTCTTTTGAGCAGTTGCTGTTGCGCCGGGCCGCGCTGGTATGCCCGCGTGGTGCGTAATTCAAACAAAAAATGACAAAATGTCAACAAACAACCAATGTAACGGACTAAAGTTATCGGAAGTTCAATTTAACGTAAGTTAACAAGAGCGTTAACATTACAAGAGAGTTAACTTAAAAGTTAATCAGTTAATCAGTTAACTTCGTTAATTAACGATTAACGGATTAACGAGTTAATGCTCACGTAAGGTACCCAGTATAACGTTACTTTATTTCCTCTGACAAGCTTGTTTAGCTTTCCACACACAGTCCCATACCAGTTTGGATCTGTTGGTGTAAGAGCTAATGGCCTTGATGGCTGCTTGGCTGTCTGACAGGATAGCAATTCGTTTTTTGCGATAATTCCTGTCGAGGTTGAATTGTGCACATCTTTCGATTGCGTGTACCTCTGCTTGGAAGATACTTGAGAATGTTCCCATGGATTCGAATTATTTGGTACAAGGTCCAAACACTCTTGCACTAGTACCTTCCTTTGTCTTCAAACCATCTGTATACCACTTGATGGCATTTTGCTCTATGTGGTATGCTGAGGATTCGTCGCTCCAATCGGCTTTACTACTACACATTGCTGTGTAGTTTTTCTCGAAATGGTATTTGCATACCATTTCGTGTTTTTGTTCTTCCAGCCAGGGGATTTTGGCAGCGAGGCTGTTCCGGTCTCTGCTCCCGAAAATTTCGCTTATTGCTGCTCGCTAGCTCGCGCAAATTTTCATATAAGAGGCCTTTCTGTTACTTTGCCCGGTGGGCCATAATGCTGTCGATACGGACACTGATTAAATGAGAATAACAAGTACATTTATCAAATGGGCAAACAGTTAACACCGAAGAAGTGTTTAAAAAGTGGGTTAGTATGAAAGATAGAAGACCAGAGACAAATATCTAAAGAAGACAAAAAAATTAAAGTTTCATTTTTAATGAATAATAATTTTATTTGTTAATTACATTATAGTTTGGATAAATAAAAGTATAAAAAAATCGCGAATTGGGTTGTTGAATAAAAAAAAATCGATTTTTTTATGTATTTTAAAACCATATTATAAATAATTCGGATGTGCGTAACGAAAAAGTTAAAAAAAATTACTCAATTAATTAAAAACAATTTAAAAGTGAAGTGAAAAAATGGGATGAAAATTTTGAAAATAATCACGGGACCCAAAACGCGCCATAATTTATTTGTAACGTCATAAGTGAGAAACTTCATTCTAACATTCAAACATAAACATTCTTTATAAAATCGTCGTTTTAAGATTTTTTAGATAGTTTTCAATGTAGCTAAGATGAAAGGCGGACGATTGGTTCGATGTAGTAGACGCATTTCCTGGTTAAATAACCTAAGAAAATGATGCAACTATAGTTCTGTTGCGTTATTAAGAGCTACAACATCAAAAGTGTAAATAGCTATCCGATAGCCAACCTTCTAAGAGGAGATGGCACTTGAAAAAGAAGAAGTGTGGAAATCGTGAATACACATACATAATTAATTAATGGTAATAAACGATATCACATATTTATTTTAAATTCTTTTCAATGGTACAAGTATTAAAAATATTTATAGTAACATTGGATTCTTGAGCAGTAACAATCGCACCAGGGACATTATATACAGTGGGGCGCTTGAAGAACACCCGGGTAAGTTGATATTTGCTTGCTCAGACCCAAGCATTTTAGATATTTCAATCTTCTTTTTTAGCGAAGCGTCAACATACCCCTCCGCAACAGTAGTAGACTTTCATGCACCATGATTGTTTACTGTCAACAAATCACCACCATGGTTGGCCAAATGTGTCTCACTACTTCTTCGGAAACAATGTCCAGTGTAAAGATCGGAGTTTGGTATTTTGAGAAATGTCACAATGTCTTTCGATATTCTCCCCATATTAATACCAATTGGACTATTAATACAATGACCGTTACGAAAAGTTAAGAACAATCTCTTATGCATAACATTATTTAGAACATTATAAGTTAGCATATTTTTTAATTAAGTCAATCCAATGAGGATCTGTAATTGCAAACATTCTTGGAATGTAATTTTTTGTTTTAGATACAGACACAATGATGGAATCGTATCTGTATTCTATGTCATTGACAGACATATCCGTTAATTCCTGACGCCTAAGCACACCATTATAACCCATTATCAAGACAATCTAAAATGAATACCGTTACATACAAAGCTGTGATATACATACAAATTTATCAACTTTTATAGCCAGATAAGACTTATCATCCGCGTCCCTTATAAATTTATGAATATCTTCTTCTAAAATCTTCGACTTTTTAGGTGCATAGCCCTGAGATATCCGTTTCAATATGGCCTGCAATTTACAATATTTGGATATATCTTCATCCTTATGTATAGATAAACAGGACCTCAACATAGAATATATCGTCCATAAACTTGATGGTATATACTTCATACGTTGTAATTCGAAGTAAGCAAGTAAAACATTTTCCGAAACAACTGTAACTTTATTTAGATTACACCACACCCACTTAAATTTGCAGTATTCTTTTACATATCTTGCTCGCAATTTATCTGTCAACAATTTTTCACTTTATTTGCAGTTATTTTTTTCAATTCTAGTGAAGTGCAAGATATTTTTTCACCCATTTTAGTTATAACCTTTAAATTAATTTCAAGTGTCAATTATCAGTGTAACCAACCACCATAAAATTTTATGAACATGTATGGGCGATTTTTTTAAGTGAGAACTTCTATAGCGGCGCTGAATGACATTTGGGTAGGGTAAACTCATAGATTTGCGTCAACGTCATCAATAGCTGCGTTCTATAGAAAAAATTTCTATAACTCAAAGATGTGTTCAAAAGAACACATCTATAAGCATATGTTTCAAGTTGGCTCTGAATGTCAAACTTAATAGTCAAAGTTTTTGGCAGTGTTGACAGAATGTTAGTTTCTAAGGAAATATCAACCCGTAGAATTAGTGTGCAGTACAAGAGTAAATAATTTTACCGGATGTAATAGTAGATGTACTAGTGCCGGATTATTGGAAAGTTTTTGGCAGTGTTGACAGAACGCAGCGCCTCTAAGGAAATATCAACCCCTATAATCAGTGTGCAGTACAATAGTAAGTACTTTTGACGGATGTACTAGTAGATATACCTACTAGTGCCGGACTATTGGAATGTTCAGATTACTGGATTGTATCGAAGAATTCATGGTAAATCACGAATCAGACCTATTAAAGTTTTAGGTACTCGTGTGCTCTCCAAAGGAAGGAAACTCCAAAATAAAATTAAAAGTCAGCGATATAGAGATAAGAAAAAAAGTCTTGCAATAGTTAATTCAAAAATTTCTAAACATCGAACAATCACAGCTGAGAAGGAGGAAAAAATTACACGTCGTAGAGAATATTCCAAACAAATAGTATATTTTACAGCAAGATATGAAAGTGGCGTTTTTTTGGTGAGGTTTTGAGTTTGCTCACGAGCGCCAGCGAGTTAGCAATTACACCGAACCAAAAAAAAAAACACTTTCAACTCGAGTAGTAAATGCAATTTTTTCTACTGATTTCGACTAATAAATCCAATTCCAAGCGAACTGTCAGAACTGTCATTACAAATTTAATTGTTGGTTTGGTCGTTTTCATGATTACATATTGCATTCTCATAGAAGGTGAGAGTTTTCAAGCCAAATGTTCTAATTTTATTTCGGTTTTTTAAATAGTTTCAGGCTCGTTTTACGTTTGTACATACAATATTTCATTGAAATTGATGTAATTAATAAGAAAGTCCATGCCAATTAGGTTAGTTTAGTGTTTTAATCGAGAAAATCAAATTTAAAATGCTGATTTTCGTCTCTAGATGTGAAATCTCTAGAATGTGTAAATCGATCTCTAGAATGAATTGTGAACGAAAAAAAAAAATTTACATACAGATAAATTTTCAAAAGCAGTTATAAGGCATGTTTCTAAAAGTCAAAATTCTCACAAATCACTCACAAATTGCAAACCCATCAACAAAAAATGTGCCATATATCCTACCAATTCATTTTGCTGACCTATCAACACAAAATCAACCAAACATTCCGGATTCAAATTCATATTATGATGATGACATTAACAGTTATTCTCCTTCAGAAGTTATGTTCCAGAATTACGTAAAATGTGATGATACTCAACACAGTGAGCCGCTACGCTGCGTCAAAGCAAGCGACTGTGTAACGGTCAAGACCTAAAAATGTCAGGGGCTGAAAGCCGGCAGTTCTTTATAAAAGCAAATGAAATCTAATTGAAGAGCATTATTCCCTGACTATAACTGAAACATCTGAATCTATAAATAATTATTCAAGTTATTAAATATCCGCTTACACGGATGCATTAATAGATACAAACCCAGAAACAAAAGACGAAAGGCCAACACGGCCGCCATCATATACTGACACGAGACCGTTGTCACTGTTAACTACTCGCCGGTGAAATGAAACGTCTAGGTAGCGGAGCGCGCCTATTCGGAAATCTCCCTCTCCGTGGCATCGTGAAACATAGAATGTGAAAGTGATCCCTACACACGGTACGTTTGCATAAGAAAAATCGGAGATCAATTATATGTCAATAACAACAGCTCTTATGCATGCACAGTGCACGTCACTTTAAAAGTATCTAAAACAGAAAACAAGACTAGGGGAATTTATCTATGTGAAGATTATATATCAACTACTTATATATTTATAAACTCGAAATATTCGGGCAATTCAGAGTTCATGCTCAAACTGGATGAACTAAGGTTTTATACAGATTAGGAACCAGACAACCAGATACAGATTAGGAACCAGACTCTTCTTTGTCAGGTGTTTTGAGAAACTAAGCCACATAATCGTGACAGGCGATTCCAGCCTTCCCTATGCACCTCGAACAAAATTTTGAACATTTCTCTAAAGTATTCGAAATAAGAAATTTTTCATATGAAATTTCATCACTTAATGATTACAAAAACTTGAGTCATGAAGATTTTACTAGCCTTGGAGTCAGATAGACATCAAGTATTGACGATCCGTCTAGAATGAATTTAGAATTTATATTTATTTAGAATGAATCTAGAAAAGAATTGTATTCGAAAAAAAAAATTCCAGGTACCACAGGACCTGATGTTCCTTTATTCAAAAGACTCAAAGATAATTGGAGTCAATTGAGGAGAACTAAAATGATGAATACGCATGGTATCAGAGATGACTACAAGGAATTATTGGAACTTACGCAAGTTTTTCTCGGATTCATTCCCCCAAATACAAAATTCGTCCTCCAGGAGCAATGCATCACGCCAAATGGATGTCGAAGGCGATATATTGTTTGAAAACTTATCTTTTCAGAGAGCAATTTCAATTATCCACTCAGGATAAGAGAGGTTTGAGAGAAGTTTGTATTTTCATTGTTTTAATTTATATAAGAGTTTGGTTCAAATCAACCATTGCAGCATCGGGTCCAAATAACGGTTTGTCATTTTTAAAACAAGTTCTTAAATATGAGTCTATTGACGCAGACATATCGAAAATAGCGCTTAAAAAGTTTATTAACCATCTATGGTGTTTAATACAAGAAACCGCTGCTTTAGCTTTTTTTGATGAAGAAATATCTACTGGAATGAAAGAAAGAAGGGTTGCAAAATTGGATGTGGTTGATAGTTTTATATATGACAATAGAATCGTTATCCAAGCTAGAGATATCGTCAATAATAAAGACATTGAAATAGATCACTTTATAAATTCGAAATCAAAAGAACTGTTTACATTGAATTGAAAAATTCACTTTGTTTTTACCACACTTATATTATGTAAAAATGTTATATAACTTATTATTCACAGTTATATAAATTTCTACAAATATGTGTAGACATTTATATAACTGTGAATAATAAGTTATATAACATTTTTACATAATATAATAATAAGTACATAAAAATAATATGTTATATTACATTTTTACATTATATAAGTGTGGTAAAAACAAAGTGAATTTTTCAATTCAATGTAAGTATGGATTACCACGTAAACTGTCGAAACCATCCTATTCATAAAAGAACTGTTTGAAAGATTTTCAATTGATATAACATTTTTGAAATATAATCCTAAGCACTCGATGAAAAATAAAAATTACATTGAAGCGAGAAATATCGTCAAAAATATCAATGTTGCATCATACTGCTGAAAGATGCATTAAGTTAGTGCAGGCTTACAAAAATAGTTTTATTAAAGGTACAGAACAACGACAATTCGCATTACAAGTGATAGAAGGATATAATAAATTGTATAAACACTCTAATAAAAAAACGCTATTGCAAGAATATCTTTAAAAAAAATTATGAAGAAAATGTATTTATTATTATAGTTAATAATATATATAAGTTAAATTTCAATAAGAAGAAACCTATTATAATATCATGTTTGTGTGATTTTAATAAATCTAAACACTGTATAGTTGTTTATTTAAAAAAATGTACGCTCGTTGTCATAAAATATTCTATGAATTCATGATGTTCTTATTATAAAACCATTGCCGAATTATTTATTTCAATGATGATTTTGAAGGAATTCATTCTAGACGGATCGTCAATACTTGATGTCTATCTGACTCCAAGGTTAGTAAAATCTTCATGACTCATGTTTTTGTAATCATTAAGTGATGAAATTTCATGTGAAAAATGTCTTATTTCGAATACTTTAGAGAAACGTTCATAATTTTGTTCGAGGTGCATAGGGAAGGCTGGAATCGCCTGATACGATTATGTGGCTTAGTTTCTTAGTACATCTGATAATGAAGAGCATTTATTGTCAATATTTATGTGCTCCTGATGGTAAAACTAATGATTTTTACCGTCCCTTATTATGTTTTGACTGATTCTTTAATTTTAAGCTGAAAAACGGTTTTTGGGCTCTAGAAGTGTGTTTTTGATAAGGGAACCATCGGGTCACGTTATCGGTCATATTTTTTCATCAAATAGAACACTTTTTGACCATGGGAGGGCATTTCTGATACGAAAAAAAAGTAAAAACCACCCTAATATATAGAATATATAATATATATATATATATATATATATATATATATATATATATATATATATGTCTTTTAATGCAAGATGTTGCTTTTGAATAACATAAAGGTCTTTTAGATGTCTACTAGACCGTTTAACTTTTGTTGTTATTCACGATTGGTTTTGATTTTGATTTTCCTAATTGGACAAAATTTGTTTATGTAACACTGAATCAGTTGTATAAAGGTAGACGCTTTATCATCATAGTCAGCTATATTGTATATATTTGTCCATGATTCTTTTTGTAGGGTTTTCTGTAGATTGGCTTTATTTTCTGCGCAGACGTTTCTTGCGAAACGGTACAATTGTTTTTGTTTTCCACAGTTTAAAGAATCACCGCTCATTAAATATTTGCGGTCCGAAAATGTGCAGACCTTCACAGAAATCGGAGCTGTAAAGTTTAGCTTCATCTGTAAATTGTCAATAGTACTCGAAGATGATTTAGTAGTCTTGGTTGGAACTTTAGGTTTTCTTTTACTATGTATATATATATATATATATATATATATATATATATATATATATATATATATATATATATATATATATATATATATATATATATAGAGTAACCTTTATTGGCATAAAAAACATAAACTTTTCCTCTAACAATACCAAAAAACAACAAAAAGAAAAACAAAACCAACAAAAAAAGAAAACAAAATCAATAATTGCACACCATAAAAAATAAAGTCCAAGTTAATAGAGAGAAAAAAGAAAAAAAAACTACACTGAGCTATTCCTCCGTTTCCGTCCCCTGTTCCTTCCATCCTTTTATCCTTTCCAACCTTACCAAACCACTACCATCCCCATTCATGCACTGTTTCCATTTTCTCCCTAACACTCTCTCTCTCTCTATCGGTCCACTCTCCTTTTTGCACTCCTCAAACCAATGCACCCACACGTCCTTCCCTACCCCACATACACCGCAACTCTTATACTTGTCATCCATCCAATACTTTCGCCCTCTTTCTTCGCAGCCCCTTCTAAACCTAGCAATTACTAACTGGGCATTCAGGCCATTCATTGTTGATTTTAAGTATTTATGTAGCTCTTGAAATATTTGTATTTCCACATAGTGCTTACTATATCTACTCTACATTATTTTCCTTTGACGTTCTTGCAGTTCAACTTCCTTCAGCCTGACCACTAGCCATTCGTCAACTTGCACGCCTTTCCTCCTAAGCCTCTCCATTTCCATGATAGACATACCACCCCCTTCATATAGTTTCCTTCTATTCTTTTCGAAATTTGTCTCTCTCCTACCATTCTTTTCTTCCAAACTTGCTACGATAAACACTTCTTTTACAATTCTTTCCTCAGTCATTTCATTCACTTTACATTCATACCTTGTTACTCGTCGACTTGCTTCAAATCTTAATTTAAATGCATTTAACTCCTGCAGTACTATGTAGGAAGGAGTTGATATGTCTAATTTCAGGGCCTTTTTAAAGAATTGTAGTTGCACTTTTCCAAGCCATCTTCTTCTTCTACCCCCATATTTCAGAACCTCATTCATTCGAACCTCTCCTTCCTGCACACCCCACTTTTCTTAAACCTCATCCATTTTGATTTATCTTTATTTACAATCAGTGTCCTTTTATCAAAAAATCTCTCCATTCTCTCAATCAATTCTTTCAATTCTTCTGTCGATTTTGCCAGTATTACCACATCATCTGCGTACGCCAGACTCCACAATTTCAGATAAAATAATTCAGATGAATTTCTTTCTTCATCTGACAGTTTTCGTGTTATTATTTTGTGTTTCAAACTTTCTGAGGCATTTCTTGTGGTCTTAATACAAATTTGTTAACACAAGTGTGCCGAGGATTTCGGGATTTTTGACATCATAATCTTCAATAGGTACCGAGACCTAAAATGAGGAGCCGCCTGGGTGCCTCGATAACAGTTTTTTCAAATAATTTGTTTAAAGTTTTTATTTTCGAAATATGTGATGACATCTTTTTCTGTAAACTGCGGATAGAGACGGTAAACATGCAAGTATACGCAGGGCCACTCTAATTTCAGTTGCGTCAAATTATATTCGTTTTCCTAGATCCTCTTGATCGGCGACGTTGGATTTGCTATGTGTCGGTGGCTTTATTTATCTCTACCTGGGCTGCATCTTTTATCTGTGTTTTATTTCACACTTTTGTTTTATTAATTTTTTTTTTGAGCTGTCAAGACTTTCTCTTGCAGCGTTTAGTATTTCGGTGTTATCTGTCTGATAAGACTCCCCAATATCAACCACTGTCGCTGTTATGAGTCAACCTGTAACTACTTCACAGGTGACTAGTAAAAAGTAGCTATCAATGTAGTAAAAACTACATTAATAAAAATGGAAGCTTATATCGTCTTCAACAACGCATTGAAATTATTCAAATTCACTAAAAAAAATGGTGAAAATTTCGCGATCACAGTTCGCGAAACTAAAGCATTTTTGGGTCGTCGTGAAGCACCTTCCCAGCCAGCAATTATGGAACTGGTGGAAAAGTTTAAGGTATTTGGATAAGTTAGTGATGTGAAGAACCGAACTCGTACACGTCCTCAAGAACAACTGAGGATATTGCTATTGTAGCCCATAGTGTTGAGGAAAACCATTTCTCGTCGAGTTGTCCATTTCTCGTCGATCTTTGGAATTGGGCGTTCCACAAACGACATTACACCGTATTTTGCATAAAGACTAAAGTGTTACGGCTTTTAAGTTCAGTTAACACAAGCACTCACGCGTACCGACCATCAAAAACGTCGTTTCTCGCTGATTGGGTCATTCAAATGCATAAAACTGATCCGGAACTTCATAGAAAAATCATCTTGAGTGATGAGCCCCATTTTCACCTCAGGGGCTACGTTAACAAGCAGAATTGTCGCATTTGGCCCTCGGAAAACCCAAGAATTATTGTTGAAAAGCCTATCCGTCCTCAACGTGTGACTGTTTGGTGCGGTTTTTGCTCTGGCGGGGTCACTGGTCACCTTACGTTTTCGAAAATAAGGTTGGAACAACTGTTACGGTGAATGGATTACGCTATCGAACGTTTGGACGACGTCTATTTTCAACAAGACCTCGCTACGTGCCACACAAGTAACGATAACATCGTTCATTTACGTGAAAAGTTTCCTGTGCTTTTTTCGAAGAGGTGATCACAATTACTCAACGAGATCTTGCGATTTAATACATATAGACTTTTGGGCTACGTGAAAAATAAGGTCTATGTCAATAGACCACAATCGACAAGACCTCAAAGATGGAATTCGTGAAGTTATGGAGGACATAGGACCGAAAATATGCGAATTAGTGATTGAAAATTTTTTGAAAACAATATGGCCAAACGTCCATTTGGATAATATTTTTTTCCATTACTAATGGCATACCCTCCTGTTTACAATTGGGTTATTGAATAATAAAATATAATATATTATAATAATTGAATAAAAAATTATTTTTAATGTATTTTAAAACATTATTATAAATAATTCGAATGTGCGATGCAAAAAAGTTAAAAAAAATCAATTATAAACAGTTTAAAAGTGATAAAATTTTGAAAATAATCACATGACTCCAAACGCGCCATAATTTGTTTGTGACGTCGAAAGGGTGAAACTTCATTCTAACATTCAGACATAAACATTCTTTATAAATAGAAAAGGGGTCATGTCAATTAGACGCTCATATTTATTAACAAAAGGGGGAATACCGGAAATCTTCTGTTACTCTTTAGCACACACTGCTGGAATGCATTGTGTGAGCCGTTCACTACGTCAAAGCAAGCAAGAGGAACGGTCAAGACATAAAATGTCATGGGCTGAATGCCAAAAAGATGTTACGAGCAAGAAAGAGAGATGCTAGAGAAGAGTAAATGAAACCCCTGCCTCCTAACAGAGGAATTCAATTATCAAGGAAAATTGATAAATACGGGTATGTCGACAGCAAACAAAAGATCTATAACATAGACAACAAATGTAAGGTTACCGAAATAATACGGTACACAGTCTAATACCAAGAGCTACAATACAAAATTACAAAGTTATACAAGCAAAGTGCAGGTAACCACCAAAAGGGCGAAGGGAATGAATAAATCATCAATAGAAAAGAAGTCATGTCAATTAGACGCTCATATTTATCAACAAAAGGGGGAATACCGGAAATCTTCTGTTATTCTTTAGCACACACTGCTGGAATGCATTATGTGAGCCGTTCGCTACGTCAAAGCAAGCAACAGGAAAAAGAGACAATGAATCATCATTGACGTAGCGAACGGCTCACAAAATGCATTCCAGCAGTGCGTGCTAAAGAGTAACAGGAGATTTCCGGTATTTCCCCTTTTGTTTTTAAATATGAGGGTCTAATTGACATGACTCCTTGTCTATTGATGATTTCTTCATTCACTTCGCCCTTTTGGTGTCTCCTGCACTTTCCTTGTATAAATTTTGTAATTCTTTATAAAATCGTCGTTTTAGGATTTTTTCGGCGCACTGTTTTAAACCATTGGTTTCGACGTTTAACAATGTGGGACTTTCAAATACATTTTTTGAGGAGTCTTTTTTTAGTACTCCTACACGATGGTATGAAACAAGCACGATAACTTTTAATATTTAACTTTTAATATCTGACATATTTGACATGTCTACTATAACTACTGTATCAACAAAGTCATGCTCGGGTAGAAATTAAACTTCTTAAGTCAGAACGTCTGTTTTCGGTACCGAGTTTAAAAATATATTTTCAATTTGTTATAACTTTTGAATAACAACGAAAAAAAACAAAACAAAAATTAGTTTTGTTATAAAACTTATATATGAGCTTTCGATTTATGAAAAAAAAATTATTGAATTACCCAATCAAATAAACATCCGATTTTTCACATGACAAAAGGAAACCTTATTGGAAGAACAATTATAGATTCAATTTTTTGTTGAAACAAATGTTCAACGCGTAGTATCCGAGATAGATATTATTTTTATGTTTTTCGACGTTTTTGTTTACGCTCTAGGACCGGAAAAGGATGTCCTATTTTTCGACGTTTTCGCCAACGCACTAAGACTGTTGGCATGGGCAGTAAACGACTTCCTTCATCACCCGCGTCTACAGACCGTCCATAGTGATAATCTTTCCTTCTTTAGGATATACGTGGGTTTCAGGCTGTCAAGGACAAATATTCGCCCTTTGTCTGCAATTTTAAAACCTCATCATTTCTTTATACCACGGGATGTGGGTCGGTATATACTGGTTGTAATGAACCTTTCAGTGCACCTTCTCTTAAGAAAACATGACTAGTCAAGAGATCGTTGTAAACGAAGATGATTTGGCAACTGTGCCTAGATGTAGGTACTAGTTTCAATTTATTAAGAAATGTATGAATGCGCGCTGTGTGATTTTTAATGTCTTTTGTTCCTTTTGAATTTGAATCGAAGAATTCACCTCATAATCGGAGTGGTTCAAAGGATACAAGTCAACTTTGCTGGATTTCAAATCCTGTTTAAAGACGCTCCTTATCCCAAGCAGGACAAAAGGTAAGGCTTTTATCCAACTTTCGGTGCCGTGCCAGGTGATCAACATTTTCAATTGTCTGTGAAATATTTAAATGATTCCGTAAGAGTAAGGAGGATACTGCATATCAGTAGACTTCTTATGTTAAAATCCAATAGACTTTCAGATGTATTTGATTCGTAACTTTCTTCAGGCGAAGTGATGTGTCTGCATTTCTGCTCAGCACCAGTTCTAATTCTTCAGATGTTTGAAATTGAGCGAGCTTCGTGAAATCAATGACAAATTCTACTTCTTTTAGTCGTGAGAGAGTGTCTGCGACAATATTGTTCTTGCCAGATATAGAAATTGGGATAATAAGTCCAGATTACGAAACTGTCTCGGCGAAAGTTTATCTTATCGTGTGTTGAACTCGTATCCTAATTTTGGTTTTTGGTCGGTGTATATGGTTAATTCTCTGGCTTCCAACATATGACGAAACGGCTAACGGCTTCATATATCGCTAAGAGATCTCTGCCGTATGGTGAATACCTTTTTTGGGCTGGTGTAAGTTTTTGGGAATACTTACACCAGCTTATGTTAAAGGTTTTATTCATTGTCCTCACGCTGTTGCAGCGCTGATCCCGTTGTCGTGTCAGAGCCATCAGTGACGAGGGCAAATTTTTTATCGCATTTGGGGTGCGCCAGAATAGTCGCTCTGTTCATTTCTTTGAATTTTTGAAAAGCTGTAAGTATATCTCCAGATAGATGCACTGGGTGTGCATCTTTTACAGAATCTACGAAAAGGGCATTTAGGGGTGTATGATAGTCTGCACTACGAGGTATGAATCTCCTGTAATAGTTTATCATTCCTAAAAATCTCCTCAGTTCGCGTACAGTCTTCGGTACTGGAAATGATTGCATTGCTTCTACTTGGGAGTTGAGGGGCTTGATTCCTTCGGCTGAAATGGTGTAAAACGAGGAATGTAACTTCTGGTATTCCAAAATGACATTTAGCGATATTGATAACGTTATCGTAGCTCCGCATTCTGCTGAATAATTGACGGAGCTGATCTTTGTCATCCTTTTCGTCTTTTCAGAAGCACAAAAATCGTCGATATAGGGATATACAAAATCCATTCCCCTAGTCATTTCGTATGTCCTCTGAGAAAATAGGTATCTGGTTAAAATCTATTACGAGATCTATAGTCTAGAGAATATTTTGGAAGTCTTGAACATGTCGTATCGGATATTTATCGCGGATTGAGTATACTATTAGTAATCGCCGAGTAATCATTATCCTATTTTGGGGCTAGGTGAAGAGGGGAGGCTCAAGGACTCTCCGATGGTCTGGAAGTTCCTGCTTTCGGCATAGTATCAAATTTATTTTCCGTTTTTGTTTCTAATTTGTCAAGTACTAGGGGACAGGGTGATGAAGAAACTGGCAGACCCATAGTCGTTCTAATAGAATCGTGTTGTATTTCACCTCATGTTGTCGTCCGGATGGCGAGGTGATCTCTGGAAACTATCTCAAGATATCATGGTATTTGGATTCGCCCAGTGGTATCTTGTTTGATGATATAGCGATCGACGAATTACCAGGAGAACAGTTGACAGAGAATGTCGTATTTTTGGCCATAAGTCTCTGGTTACTAATGTCTACCAGGAGTACTTAGTATTTCAGAAAATCAGTTTCTCGGATGGCTTTTGTGACATCTCCGATGATGAAGCGCCAGTGAAAATCTCGTCGCCGTCGCTCGTCTCTAAGATCCAGACCGAGATGAACGTAACCGTACGTCTTAATAGGGGTACCATTGGCAGCAGATAATTCAAAATCTTACTGGGGATATCTGGGGGTGTAATGGTCGACGGCGATGCCGACCCAACTGACAACCTCACCTGCACGTGGTGCACCATGGTTGCTGCCAGTATAAGCAGCACCCCCTTGCTAGCCAACAGCTTCGGTTGGAGGAGCTGGCAACTGGTGGGGCAACTTCTTGCCCCGGGAGGGAGAACTCACTCCCTGAAGCGCATGAACTGACAAACTGGTCAACGGCGTGGAGATGCAGAAATGAACGGGAAGGTACCGCAGTAAATGTCTCTGAGACATCCCTAGTACACATATCACATTGGCGTAATGGCTAAAATCAATACAAAATGTTCCGATCGGATCTTCGGGGAGCAATGCATTGAAATTAGCTAAAAGACCAAAATTAACACCTACGCGAAAAATAGCGACATGGAATGTGAGAAGCATGTTCCAATAAGGCCAGATGCATAACATAGTAATGGAAATGGAGAGATTACAGTTACATATCTTAGTAGTGGCCGACGTCAGATCGCCAGGAAGTGGACAATGTGGAACCAACAACGTTATTATGTATTACTCTGGAACAAAAGATCCACAAAACCTGTATGGGGTAGCTATCCTAGTAACCAATGAAACAAATAAATCCGTTACAAACGTCATAGAATACAACGAACGAATAATATTCATACAGTTTGAATCGCAGGTATGTACTGTAAACATCATCCAAATATAGGCGCCAACAGCAGATAAGATCGTAGAACTATGTGCTAAGAATAACGAAAAAGCACGATATAACAATTATATTCTGTGACTTTAATGCGAAGGTTGGCAAAGGAAGTGTTAAAATTTACCCGGGCAATATGGAGTGGGCCAAACTAATGACAGAAGAGAAAGATTAGTGGAATTCTGTCAAATTAACCAACTAATCATTGTTAACACTTACTTCAAACTATACGAACTCAGACTCTACAAATGGACATCTCCCAAACACGGCGAAGATCAAATAATCAGAAACCAAATCGATTATATAGGTACTAATTAATAAGCGCTACAGAAATTGAGTTCTTTCTGCAAAAACAAATCCGGGTGTGGTTGTTGGATCAGACCACAACCCTATAGTGACGAAGATTAATAAAAGACCCAACCCAAAAACCCAAAAAGAACCCAACAGAAATATAAGATATCTACATTAAATCGAGAACTACTAGGGACTATCTAGGACTATCTAGGGACTACTACTAGGGATAATCTCATTGTATCGGAGATAAAACAAGATAGTCAGGAAAAACCTCGGTGATGCAAAAGTCAAGTGAGGAAAGATCAAGAAAGAAGTAATGCACAAAGCAAATGACAAACTTAATATCAAACAAGTAAATATAAAGCAAGAATGGATGACTCCAGAAATACTCGGCCTAATGGATACACGCCGAAAACATTAAAACAACGATATTTCAAAATACAAAGAAATACATACACTGATTAGAAAAAGGATCAGAGAAGCAAAGGAGAAATACATGACGGATAGGTGCAGTGAAATAGAAGCACTACAGGCAAACTACGATGCATTCAACTTGCACAAGAAAGTCAAAGAGCTTATAGGACTTGGGAAAAAGAGGAAATGTGGCCTATTGAAAGACAAAGACAGTAACATCATCCTGGATAAACCCAACAGAGCAGAGGATGTAGATATAAATATTGAAACACCCGCATTAAAAATAACTAGAGAAGAAGTTAAATATGCAATTAAGAACGCTGAAAACGGCAGAGCAGCTGGTCCAGATGAGGTTTTCACAGAAATCATCAAATTAATCGAAGAAGACAACTTACAACAACTGATTGATCTATAAAACACGATATATACAACAGGCGAAATAGCTCGAGAATGGCTGAAATCGACATTCACAATAATGCCGAAAAAACATAATGCGACGAACTGCTCTGAATACAGGTCTATAAGCTTTATGAGCCACACACTTAAAATCTCCTTGAAAATTATACACAAACGAAGCAGAAAGATAAATTGGCAACACGCAATTCGGATTTACTAACGGTCTAGGAACTAAAGACGCGCTGCTTGGAATAAATGTCCAATTACAAAGATTTTTAGACATGAACAAAGACGTATTCATGTACTTAGTTGACTACGAGAAAGCTTTCGATATAGTCAAACATGAACGGCTAATCCAGATACTTAGAAGTAAAGGAATATGATTACGATGTCCGAATCATACAAAACTTATATTGGAACCAAAACGCGGTAATTAATATGGAAAATGAATCAACAGCAGAAATCGAAATACACAAAGGAGCAAGACAGGGGTGCGTGCTATCTCCCCTGTTATTTAACTTATACTCCGAAGCCGGCATAACAACCATCGGCAAACCCATAAACAATCCGATATGCCGACGAAATATAAAATGATTTCTGATAATATCACAGACCTAGAACGAATCACAGAACGTTTAAACACCGTCAGCCAAAAATACGACTTGAAAATGAACATAAAAAAAAACTAAATTCATGATTGTTACCAAAATACCAATTATAGCGACTTTAACAACAAACAACATCAATATAGAAAAAGTCAGCTCATATAAATACCTGCGAACCATAATAAATGAAAATAACAATCAAACACAACAGAAGATAAGGTCCCGAATAGAGATGGCGAGAACAGCGTTCACGAAAGTGAAAAATCTTGTAACCAACAGAGACCTAAACATGGAAATCAGAATCAGACTAGTAAGATGTTACGTCTTCACAATCCTTCTATACGAAATGGAGGCATGGACGCTCAAAAAACAAAATACGGATAAATCCAAGCGTTCGAACTAGGGTTTTCTACCCGGGTACCCGAAACCGGGTATACCCGGATATATGAAATTTTTAGTACCCGGGTACTATTTCATTGTCAGACCCGGGTACCCGGGTCTGACCCGATTAGTGCAGCGCGGTCCAAAGTCGAGTGCGAGCAAGAAAAAATTAAATTAAAAATAAATTGCGCAATTTTTTTATACTTTTATTTATTGAAACCATATTATCAAATAGCAAAGATATAGTTTTAAATATTTCCAATGAATTTTTTTTTGCCTTCTGTCTGTACTAACCCACTGTTTTTAAACTAAGTTTTAATTATTTGCCCATTTGATTAATGTAATTTTATTCTCATTAGATTACCTAGATGTTCATATTGCTGTCTGTTGCGATCTTTGTTTTTTAATGGAATTCATGACTGAAAATCCCCGTTCCCAATCCGCACTGGACGCATGGAGGGTGGTACCCATAATATCGTTAAGAATAGCAACATTAGAAAATTATTGATAGGTCAGTAAGAAAGTTAACGGATCGTCGAATGTTTTCAACAATCCAAGTTTACTCTTCTTCAATATTGTAAATTTCTTCAAATGTATAATATTCATCTCATATTTTATCAATGTCAATATTTTGATTTATCATAAATATAGAATATTTTTTGGAAAGATTCATTACCTATATTCTATTTTCCAAAATTATATTCAGTAGGGATAGATGATGCGTTCTAGGCCAACCTCAACCTCCGACAGTGCGCATGCGCGACGACCTTGACTTGACCTTGACTTGACCTTGACTTGACCTTGACGTGACCTTGACTTAACCTTGACTTGGCCTTGACTTGACCTTGACGTGACCTTGACTTGACTTTGACATGACCTTGACTTGACCTTGACATGACCTTGACTTGACCTTTACATGCCCCTATTACATCACAGATGGCGCTTTACAGATACCTGTAAAATTCAAAAAAAACAGATTCCTGTAATTCAATTTCCGCTACTATATCACAGATGGCGCTTTACAGATTCCTGTAATTCAAAAAAAATACAGATTCCTTTAATTCAATTTTCCCACAGATGGCGCCACGTGGAAACATGCCAGTTATTTATATATCTTGTGTATTTGGTTGCCTATGGATTAGAGTTATAAATGTATTGAGATCATCCTGTTATTAAATATATTCAAAAAAAATTGAGTAACTTAAAATATCTTGTGTATATGGTTGTCTAACACTATTTAGTGGATTAGTGAATAAAATACTGGACTACTAGAGTGAACTAGATTAGTTAATGCCAGAGTAGAATAGATATTATCAGACTAGAACCAGACTGGATCAGATAACACCAGACTGGATTAGTTAATACCACCACCAGACTAGACAAGGTTAGACTAGATTAGCAAATCCGCATTATTAAAACTGAATAGTGTTTACTATCGCAATTAAAATATATAAATTGCATATCAAATTAATTATTAACATTTTATTAAATGGCTTCACGTAATATAACAACAAAAAAATTAATAAAATTACAGGAGTTATTTAGTGGATTAGAGTTATAAATGTATTGGGATCATAACTTATAAAATTAATTATTCTCATTAAAAGTGAATGTACACTTCAATGCAATGTGCTTTATATAATACCACCAGACTAGATAAGGTCAGATTAAATTTCCCATCCTGGAACGGTACTGGATCAGATAACATCAGACTGGATTAGTTAATACCACCAGACTAGACAAGGTTAGACTAGATTAGCAAATCCACATTATTAAAACTGAATAGTGTTTACTATCGCAATTATAATGCAAATCACTTCTGCATTCCTGAATAGTATTTATTGTCGCAAATAAAATGTAAAATAACATATAAAATTAATTATTCTCATTACAAGTGTATACACAAAACCTTGTCATTTTAATTCATTGTTAGTCACACAAAAAGAATTGCTTTTGAAAATAAACAATTTCGTAATATAAGAACCTAAGTAAGTAAAATTAGAGACTTGTTTGACTTTGACTTAATTAGTATTTTGATTGGCTTATTGAATGTTCGTTTTTTGGTATAAATATGGGAACTACACACAAATTGAATTAGTAATATCAACGTAATGTCTTTAACAATCCAACGATAACCGCACCAGATTCGGGTATAAGTTCACCTACATTCTTAGATGACTTACTACAAGAGTTCGATGAGGAGATTAAAAGTGAATATCGTCTCATAAATGAAGTTAGTTACTCTATCTCAAGGTCATTATCAGTTTCAACTGGATTCAGCGCAGTTCGAGGATTTTATCAGTGTGTTCGAATATTCAATTCGAAAAACAGTCTAACATTAATACCAATTGAATGGTCCACATTAAAAAATCAATGGCAGAAGGTATACATTCTTTACGACTATACCACAGAGAGGTGTTAAGAGAAAGTGTTCCAACTGCAGTTGTTTACTAGAAGCTGAAAAGGAAGAAATACCATATACCGAAATAGTTCCTGTTTACCATAATTGCACCATTACTCTTCATTCATTACCCAGGAGGAATAGAAACAGATAGAAACGTTACAAAGCAGAGGAGTTCAGTTCGATTTGGATCGAGAGGCGGTATGCAAGTTAGATGGGTTATTTAAATTAATCGATTACCGCTTGGAACGTTTGAAAACATTAAACTTTAATAATTATTACAACGAGTGTCTAAAACATTTTATAAATTTACCTAAAGACAGTGAAGTCATACCAACGTTGGAAAGCCTGCTACAATTTTCTTCGTCCAGTCATCACTTTGAATGTATAGAATGTATTTATGAAATATTAACATATAATAAGTTGGAATTAATTAAAGACATAGAAACAACGCGACAGTGTTATGGTTAAGATCATCGACGCCGATACAGCAGTACAAAGAAAAGCACGACTGGAGCGACACATTGAAAAAATATAACGATTGAAATTAATAATAAAAAGCTATCAAGATGCTAAAAAGTGTTATCAACTTTTTTCTAAACTTTGTATCAAGGAATAGATTACACAACAAAAAGGCGCGGTGAAAAAGGCGCGCGACAAAAGGGCGCGGCAAAAAGGGCGCGGCGACAAAAAAGCGCTGCGACAAAAGGGCGCGGCGACAAAAGGGCGCCTGCAAAAAAGGCGCCTGTTACAAAAGGGCGCATATTATAACTAGCTTGAATGTATGTTTCAGGTCAGAAAAGCAAAGTTTTATTCAAATTTGATACGTCTAAATGCAACAAATAAAGCCGTCTTAAAATTCACACGACACGTTAAGGAATTACGAATGTACACAAACATAACTCGAAAATTACAAATTGAAGTTGAAATTGTGGGCCAATCCACGCAAATAGTCAATCAATGGCCTATTTTCATAATCAGAAACGATATTATAAGTGCGGATGGCGCAGTCTTTGTACTTTTTTCGAGGTGGTGCGCCGTTAGCACCAGCCATGAGTTGTTCAATTTTTAACTCGTTGTAACTTTGTTCCTTCTTCAGGCAATCAATAAATTTCCATATGCTAGGATGGCAAGCCCCAACCGTTTCGCCAAAACTGCGATGCCACCCTTCAATGGAATTATTGGTTTTTGGAAGGTCTCTCTTGACAGCTTCAAAGCAATTCCAAAATGCATGAGAAAATAAGGGTTCTCGCCGCCTTCCTCTACGATCTGGTCTGCCAATCCACGTATCTTCAAAATAATCAGTGACTGGGCGAATGATTTGCTCGTTTTCAACAAAAAAATCATTTTCCATTAGGCTTTCAAAAGCGTGGATCACATTTTTTATGGGAATGAATGCTAAACTAAGTATCATGCGCAAATTGAGAGCAATGTCAGCTTCTTCAGTATAACGTTGTCTAACATCGGGAACTGTTTGAATTTTTCTCCACACACATTGTGTGAAATGAAAGAAGCAACCCCGCTGTTCAGCTTCAGGAAATTCCGCCGAAAAAGCGTTTACAGCAGCCGTTTCAAAGTCAGACATCATCGATTCTGGATTTAAATCTGGGTGGATTACTTTTATTTTGGAATAAAAGCGTCGATAAATTGCTTCAGACTTATTAGGTAAAAGAGCAAAAATAAGTGGAATGGACACGTTCAGATGTAAACCATGGAGAGTAAGCAATTGTGTGAATAAAGAAGGTGCAGTTTTAAAAGTTCCATCACAGTACCAATGCTTCTGAAACTGCAGAAGATCCATGTTTCGACGGGTTGAGAATATGAGGAAGCGGTCGGCGTCTTCAGGACCGCTATCGTACAGCAAAAATGGCTGACCAGTTAGCGTTACGGTAAATTCGTCTGGAATTCGTAAATCTTTTAAGAGCGCAGGTGTTGGTAAGAAGCCGTTTTCGCGTCGACGAATTCGTTGAACCATCCGCTTGAGTGACACAATACGTGGTAGCTGACCAGCAATAGCTGCTTCGACATTCGAAGTCGTTTCGGAAATGATTTGATGAGTAGTTCCTACAAAAAACAATATTGACGTTTGAGACTTTTTTACTTAGTTTAGCAGATTGTTTCTAAAAATTAGGCTTAAAAATTATTGCAACAACAATATTTTTTTTTTTTGCTAAATTACAATTATAAGCTGTAAAAATATACCGTGCTGATCAATTGCTACTAAAAACAATATTGAGTTTTGAAGCTGTTTTACTTATTTTAGCAGTGTCTTTTTAAAAATTAGGTTTAAGAACTATTGCAACAACAATATTCAACTTTTTTGCTGAATCACAATTATAAACTGCAAAAAATTACCATGCTGATTAGTTGCTGCTTGACGTAGATCTGCGACGACTTCCTTTGCTTGGGTAACGGCTATATTGGCGACGTGATTATGTGCTGTTTCTGTGACGATGCGATCACCAATTGTATGACAACGTCCCCGACAACTATGTGTTCGATACTCAATACATTTCCAAATAACTTTCTCCTTTATTTCTTTCTCACGACGGAAAAGGAATCCATTATGTTTTAAAAAATTGTTATTCTTTTGACGTCAAAAATTCAAGCGGCATTATAGACAAAATTATTTGCAATAAGGGCACACAACAACACCAGACATTAATAGGTATTGTAGTGCTGCGTCAGATATACAGTAACTCGTTCCAATTCTGTAAACGTTTCAACGAGCTCATCTTTATTGTTACACACGTAATGGCGCCCTTTTGTCGTATGCGCCTTTTTTGCAGGCGCCTTCTTGTATAAGCGCTCTTTTGTCGCAGCGCCCTTCTGTCGCCGCGCCCTTTTTGCCGCGCCCTTTTGTCGCGCGCCCTTTTTGCTGCGCCCTTTTGTCGCGTCACCAAGGAATAAGCATTGTGCTTGTTACTGTTGTAGCCAGTATAAATTACATTTAATGAACCATACAACACCTCGAGAACTATATTCGATGTGGAATTCACTACCACCACATTTTCAAGAAGATGAAGAAATAGCCACCTATCTCCCATGCTTCAAACATTACAATTTACCAACTGATGTGGATCATATTGATGGACCCCCACCACCTCGTTATAAATGTTATAAATGTATTGATGAAAAGCAGAAAACATTTCATTGTTAGTCGCACAAAATCATTATGTTGATCAACATTGCAAATTACATTTTGATGGTGGGGTTATTCGATAAGACATTCTTTTCCACGACCCCGGGTGAGATTGTAGAATGTTATATTTGTATGAATGTTGAAAAAAATGATACATGGCCGCTAAGATGGAGACGAATGATTCTACTGCTAGATACCATACCACCTACATGCACAACACAAGCAAATACCGAGGATAGTGATGAAAATGGTGTGATAAACTACAAACTAATGTACGTGTTTCCAAATCGATCATTTTGCAAAAGTGATCAATGGGAAAGTTTACAAACAAAATTACCCACTCCTTGGGAAAATATCATCGAGTTGAGATTAGATGAAAACTCTAAGTCTTCAGAGTCTTCAGTTGAATCCAATTATACGAGAGATAGCTCATCATCACAACTAACATCATTATCTGACGGAAATGAATACAATATAACAACAACTATAATACCACCAATACCGTTAGGAATTCCTAATTATTTTATATATTCCCTAATTTTCGTAGTTATAATAATATTGTTATCAGTAATTGTAAATATGTTGATAGTTAGGAGAAATATGTATATTAATCAAAATGATGTTTACTAATTATAATAAAAATAATAATTTAACAATATGTATCGTTTTACTTATCCATTTTATTCAGTTTCAGGATTATAGGTGGAAATAAATAAAACTAAGTAATTAGTAGAATAAAAAAATATTTTATTAACAAGTTTATAAATAAAATTACAGGTAGTATAATAGTCGTCACTATTTTCAATGAGTGTATACATATTTTAAAGTACATTAGTTTTATCAATCCAACTATTTTGTGAATTATCGAGGCCGAGCCATTTCACATACACTTTCGATCCTTTACGACGTAATACTTTTTCAACCAAGTACACATCATGATGTTTAGCCTTTTGTAGTTCATATTCGTAGAATGCTCCTTGGATTGGTCTACCCTGAATATCCTCCAATAAATATGTAACAGGATTAGAAATTTTAACTTTTTGAATTTTAAACAGTTCTGTTGACCAATTAGGAGTATATCCTTTAGCAAACATCGCCTTCTGTTTGCTAATACGTACAAAATCACCTACTTTAAATTGTCCTTTATCAGCAATTTTTATATATGAATAAACTGTCTTGAGTAATTGTTTCTCTTTATTTAAATTCACATCTTTAGGTTTCATACCAATTGTAGAGTGTTTTGTTGCATTGTAATTTCTAGTTATCTCATCCAATATAGAATACCAATTATATTTTCCATTTAGACTGAATGCTCGATATAACTTTTCTTTTAAAGTTCGAATAACCCGTTCAGCCAAACATGCTTTCATGGTGGTGTACGTTGAGTAATGATTAACATGATTCTTTTTCATTAATACATTAAATTGTTGATTATAAAACTCTTTACCTTGATCAGTTTGTAGATTGTGTGGTGTACGGGTACTCTCTTGGAAAATTTTCTTGAATGCATCCGTTAAACTCACAGCAGATTTATCCTTTAACGGAACAGTCCACAGAAATTTTGAGAAACAATCAATCACTACCAAAATAAATTTATAACCTTTATTTTCGCGAGCATAAGCACCAAATTCGGCTAAATCTGCTTGCCATAAATCATCCATGCCTTTTAATATAACTCTACGTCTGATACATTTTTTTCTAGCTGGTTTATGCAACTGATTCACCACATCCTGTTTAATGGTGCTTGTTGCTAAGGGTCGACGTCTTCCCATGATGAGGAATATCTTCTAAATTAATACTTGCTCTGCGCGTAGTTGCTGGTGGTACATTTAAACGTTTCTTTAGTAATTCAATTTCATTACGGGAATGAATAAATTGTTGATCAATATCCTCCTGCACTTTTAAAAGTTTCGAGTCAATATTGCTTGGTATAATATTAATGGTTGTTTGTAATTTATTATCTAAATTGAGTAAATCTGATTTAATTTTATTTTCAAATGTTTTTAAATCCGACACTTTCTTTGTGAGTGTTTCATCAACATCACGAAAGCCTTTAATAGCAACATCAATCTTTTCATTTACAGTTTTCAAATATTGTTTAATGTTACTAATAGAAGTATCAACAAAATCTTTAGTAGCAGCGTCAGACTTATCTAGCGGTTCACTTATGTTACAAATTCTTCTGTTCTCAACATTAAAATCACCGGTACGAGTAAAAAGAAATCCGGGTCCAGGAGGACCTCGTGTTTGAACCGTTTTGCGATTTGAATGACGTCCAAACTTGTCGACACTTATCATTGATTTGAACTATGAATACGCGGTTCACTCTATTATATTAGCCTCTCGTAATTCCTCTTCAATGGCTACAATTTCATTCTGATGGGATGTATTTCCAGCACTCTTAGATGCGTGTAAAGGACATAAACGGTCTACTAACTCTTCAAGGCTATCCCAGTACCGATATTGTACTCTAGGTATATTATTCTTTGGAATATTCAAAGATGAATCAAACAGCCCCCTTCCAGATGGGGAGGAACCTGACCAGGAATGTATTCGAGGAGTGGCTTTTTCAAAAAGTGGTTTAATTATGTTTCTATATTTATATGTTTTAGTTCCTTGAATCTGTGAATTTGGATCGTAATTTCTCCGCAGCACATTGGTTCTTTTCAAAATATCTTTATAATTGCGTTTATCATTATCATTATAACCAATAGGCTTCTTCTTGAAAAGTAATTCATAAAGACCTGGGTTACCGATGTATTTAATCCCTTCTATTCGTAAATCTTTTCCGATAACCTCGACATTTGATTTTCCAATGGTCCATTTATCAGTATTTAGGTTGATATTAATACCCGTTTGTATATCCAATTCATCCTTCCCATCTGTTATTAACATTTCTACATATTGTCTCGGTAGAGGAGCATAAGCTTCTAAATAAGACTCTATAGCTTGGGGGTTTATATCTTCGATGAACGTTTGATACATGTGTCGATCACTTTCAAATACATTTTCATCTGCATCATCATCTTGAGGTATATCTTCATAAGAAATTTTCTGTTCACGTGGTAAAAAATCTACTCGCTTAGGTTTAGGTTTTTGTATGAAATTAGTTGCTTTACGTTTTGCTCCAGCTTTAATAACTTCATCATCATTTTCCTGTTGTGGCTGCTCGTTTTTGGATGGGGATAATTTAGGAATCTCTTGTTTAATATTTGAAATATTTTGTAATTGCGGTTTTTGTGATGTGGCTATTAAATTTTTCAAAGGTTCGATTAGAGGTTTATAAGTTTTATTTAGCAGTTCATCTTCTTCGGTTCTATTCAATTTAATAGCCAGTAACTTTTTACGAATAGCTTTTTGAGCATCAATAAGTTTCCGTTTTACATTTCTACTCATCATATAGTATTTTTTATAACAGGTGGAAACAGGTAGTAATCAGGTTTAATCAGCTAATAAACAGATTTGATCAGCTAATAATCAGGTTTGATCAGCTAATAATCAGGTTTGATCAGCTAATAATCAGGTTTGATCAGCTAATAATCAGGTTTAATCAGCTAATAATCAGGTTTAATCAGCTAATATACAGGTTTAATCAGGTTTTATCAGATAATTATCAGGTTTGTTCAGGTATCAATTAGATTTAATCAGGTAATAGTAATCAGGTTCAATCCGATAATAAAACTTTCTCCTTCAACACTTTATTGTATACTGACTATCTGAATCTATTTACCTATTATTATATACTGATCTAAATATTTACGATATCTCCCCTTATCAATATCACAATCTTTATCCACTGTTATAAAACTGTAGGGCTCTGTCCAACATGCTGAGCACATTTCCTTGAATTTATCGAAAGTCATATCACCGCTTATGTGATCGTTGTAAACATGTTTAAGATTTAAATCATCTTGTTTGAAGAGTATTATAAAATTAGCATTATCACGTATGAGGTGTTTGGGGATACGAGTATACGTTTGACATAAATAGAAAGAATCAATTTTATTATGTCGCCCCATGCTGAAATATTCTCGTATCACATCCTGTTTATCGCAAGCCACATCGTCGAAAATGAAAATCGAATCAGGTTTTGCATCACTGGGTTTCATAATGTCCACATTCTCTTTGAATGGGAAATATCCAACGCCCTTGAGTGGTTTTAAAACTTTTTCAAGAAACTGATATTTCGATTGGTACAGTGATTTTGAATAGACATACACATTTTTAAACTTTACACCATTCTCATCAAACAGCAAACTCAACATTACATTAGATTTTCCACAGTTTGATGGACCGCAAATTAAGCATCTCAACGTATTCGGTAGCAAAATACCATGACGCATCTCTTTCGTGAGCGATATACCTTCACCAATACACGTATCAAGATTTATGATAGGTAGAGATAGTTTCTGTTTAACGAATCGCATGATACTAAAAAATATATAATGCTCTACAACTGTATATAAACTTATTATAACGTGCACACATTCATAACAACATGTACGCTGGAAGAGGTATCATCAATTCACTCATCAACAAGCTGCCGTTCGAGATACATATACCTGGAGGTTATCAGTATTGCGGACCGGGTACTAAGTTGGAGAAGCGTATAGCAAGAGGTGATTCTGGTATTAATCCTCTAGACAGTGCATGTAAAGAACACGACATTGCATATTCACAAAGTAACCTTCAATCAGATCGACATAGAGCTGATCAAATTCTTCAAGAAGCCGCCTGGAGAAGAGTAAAAGCAGAAGACGCAAAGTTCGGTGAAAAAGCAGCTGCATTATCTGTTGCTACCGCTATGAAAATTAAACGAAAACTCGGAATGGGTATTAAGAGAAAAAAGCAGAAGAAAATTGCACTAAATAGTGGAATTGTATCAAAAGTACGCAAAGCAATGAAAAATTCAAATCATTGGATGAGCGAGAGGGTGGTAAAATTGCTCTTACGACTGCTAGGGCGGCAGTTAAGGAGGCAGGTGGTCGTAGAAAAGTTCGTACTCCTCGTGTAATCCCCATACCGAAACAAGGTGGAATTCTACCGCTGATACCACTGTTTGCGGGGTTAAGCGCTCTTGGTTCGCTAGCAGGTGGTGCTGCTGGAATTGCAAAAGCAGTGAACGCCTCCAAAGATGCTAGAAATAAATTGGCTGAATCAGAGCGACATAACAAGACAATGGAAGCAATTGCAATAGGTAAAAGTGGAAGTGGACTATATCTCAAACCATATCGAAAAGGTTTGGGTTTGTATTTAAAGCAGTCCCCAAAAAACTACTAAGTAAGCTACCTCGACGTCCGCTCACTGATATAGATATTCAAAATTATGCTACACGAGAACCCATTAAGCATTTTCGTGGTGTATTTATGCGTGACACTCTTCCATCAACAAAACCTCTCCGTAACGAGTGTGCAGTAATAAATTTAGATTCTGTTAAAGGAGTGGGCACTCATTGGGTAGCGTATAGAAAGAGTGGAAATTTAGTTACATACTATGACAGTTTCGGTGATCTACAACCGCCCGTGGAGTTGTTAAAATATTTTCGTGGGAGTGAAATAGTATATAATCATGATAGATATCAGAAATTTAATAGTTACAATTGTGGACATTTATGTTTGCAATTTTTAGCGGAATAAAGTCAGTTACAGCAAAATAAATTCATCAGTCATGTCTCAGACATTCACACTGCAAAGTAATACAAATGTGCTCTCTGTGAATTATTACCCGCCGATAGAACTGAACCCTGACACGTTTTATTGCCTAGGACTTGTTGGATTTTACACATACAATACTATTCCGAATATTGAAGAAAATAGTAATAATCTGTTTAAGTACAACAGTGGAAAGCAGATTAAAATACCGGCTGGTTCGTATGAGATAACTGACATTGAACTCTATTTACAAAATCAGCTGATTGACGCTACCCTTAACGATAAGGTTGAGCGTGATAAGGTGCTATCAATTAAACCAAACAATAATACGCTAAAGTGTGAAATAAAGAGTAATTACGATATTGATTTCTCTGAAAGTTACACAATAGGGGGATTGTTAGGCTTTTCTAAAAGAAAGTTGGTGGCTAATCAATTACACGAATCAGATTTACCGGTAGAAATTATAAAAGTTAATAGTATTCGAGTTGAGTGTAACATTGTACACGGTGCTTATTACGGTAATACATTATCACATACTATATTTGAATTCTCACCTAGTGTTGATCCAGGTTTTGCAATAAATATTGAACCACGAAATATTATTGATCTACCAATAAACGCTCGAGCAATAGATAACATCACATTGACAATCCTCGATCAAGCCGGTCGACCTGTGAATTTTAGAGGTGAAAAAATACTAGTGCGTTTAGAGTTGAAGAGTATTAAGTGAGAGAGAGAAATGGGGATTAATTTCCATAGTAACCATATAAAAGTAGACGTTACAAGACATAATTCAATCAGTCAACATTTAGCTCGTAAAGTGTTAACAGCCGCTCTAAAAAATAAACTATTATCTCTAGGGTATAAGTTAAAGCGACAGTAACAATATGGATAAAATAAATATATTTTCCAAAATTAGCTATGAAGAGACTATTGCAAAGAGTGAATTCCACACATATCATCCTCTAGCTCAAAATTATAGAAACAATGATGAGATTCGTACAATGATACAACACCAAGACATTTATACTTGTCCGAGTGAAAGTTATATTTATGTGAGCGGAACCGTTAAATTTCCGGCGCTGATTCCACCTGCAACTGTACACAACTTTAAGTTTGTGAAAAATGCGTATGCGTTTTTGTTTGATGAAATCCGTTATGAATTGAATGGAGTTGAAGTGGACAAGAATCGTGATGTAGGAATCACAAGCACGATAAAGGGCCTACTCTCCAACACTAAGCGAGATCAGCATATACTTGATCTTTGCGGTTGGGCAGAGAATCCTGCAACTGTTACATACTTTGATGATAACAAAAAGTTCTATGCTCTAATTCCATTGAAATATTTATTGGGTTTTGCTGAGGATTATACGAAAATATTAATTAATGTGAAGCAGGAATTAATACTACTACGAGCTAGAAATGACGTGAACTGTTACAAAGGGGACGCAAATATAACGTTCGATATTGATAAAATTTACTGGCGAATTCCTCATCTCCAACTCAACGATGAAGTTCGATTGAGTGTCTTGGATAGACTCAAAGAAGATAAACCTATATTAATGCCGTTTCGTAGGTGGGAATTGCATGAACTACCCTCTTTAAAAAGTACTGATAGAGATATCTGGTCTGTAAAAACATCTACGACTCTGGAGAAACCACGATATGTTATAATTGCACTGCAAGAGGAGCGAAAGAATACTCATGTAAAAAGCGCCTCCAAATTTGATAATGCATCACTGCGAAATATAAAAATTTATCTAAACTCAGATTCATATCCATATGATAACTTAAATCTTGATATAAATAATGGTGATTATGCACAACTCTATTATATGTATGCCACTTTCCAAAACAGTTACTATGGTGGTGGTACAAATGAACCGATATTAGACATGATTCAATTCAAGCAACATGTTCTTTTTGTGTTTGATGTATCTAAACAAAATGAAAGCATTAAATCATCTAAGGTTGATTTAAAAATTGAATTGGAAGCTACGCAAGCATTTAAGCCAAACACTCAAGCCTATTGCCTTATTTTGTGTGATGCAGTCGTTGAGTACACCCCATTGTCGGGAATAGTTCGAAAATTAATTTAAACTCATTAAAACGATATTGTTAAATGTTTTTTGTATCATTCAATCCCAGTGTGAATCTAGAAACAGCGACAAATGATTGAGGTGTGATGCAGATCCTGCATGATTTCGTAGAAGAATCATTTGGGAAAGTTACGGACATCAATATGAATCGGCGATTTATTATTGATGTTCAAGGATTTAAAGTAAATGGAAAATTTATACCAAAGGAATTATCCATCAAAGCATTCGATGGGGGTGATGTAGACACCTACTTTTTCAAGCCACCAATACCATTCCGATCTCTAAACACCTCAGATAAAAATCAAGCGCGATGGTTGGAGTATCATCACCACAGACTTAAATATAGCGCTGGAAATCTATCACTAAAACTGCTTCAAAATATTTTAATGTTTCACATTCAACAATCAGATAGTTTTAATATTATTTTTGTAAAAGGACATTTGAAGAAGTTGTTATTAGATTCAATTTTTAATTCTTACTTACATTGTAATGAATATATTGTTATTAATTTAGAAGATGATGAGGATGCGTTTTACGACTGCCCCAATATAATTAAAACTAAACATACATGTTTAAATCATATTAACAAATTTTCTATATGTAGTGCGAGAAATGTTGAATGTTTACATAAGTATTTGAATGTATTGAAGTAATTGTATTATTACAATAAACCCCCCGTAAATTGGGTGTATATATGTAGAGTTCTCATTATTTTTCAACCTTATCTAACAATATATCCCTTTCACGCTCAAATCATAGAAGGTAGGTAAGAAAATTAAAGAAAAAAATATATGCTAAATATACATTTATTAACAGGAAAAAATATGTTCTCAGGCTGATATCATTAAAATTGGGTAGCATAATAAAAGAAGATATAAAAACATTTTAATAATACATTTTATTAGTATAATCCTTATAATTAAAAAAACACTTTTCATAATTACAAGAATAAACATTATTTATAATTATATTATGATATTATTATTTTGGTATTTTGGAATGCCCCCACGCAAGAGTATGTACGCCATCGGGGCATATGTAACGTTTATCATCATCGCGGCTCAGTGCAATTTTATTCTGTTCTATGGTAAATATAACGTGTTTGTAGCTCCTAAATGTCCTTTGTTTACGATATATTTGCTCTCCGGTAAGCAAGCACTGTTTATAATCCTCACCACTAATGTCTTTATTCACAACACATTTTTTCACACCTTTAGCCTTCTTCTTCCAATTCACTTTTTCCCTCTCTGTGCAATGAGCATGCATTTTAGCTCTTATCCCAACATGTTCAAACATAATCTCACCCGCCAACTCGTCCTTCATTAAGCCTAACACACCTTTATTTTTTAGCGGCATATCGAAAACGTTATCAGACCCATAATTGCTAGTATCAAATTTTTCAATATTCTCCTTGGTGTCTGTATAAAGATCGTCAGTTTCAATTAATAAAATTAAACTATCGGTGTCACAGTAGCATAGAGTAACTTTATCGCCATACTTTGGTTTCAAAAAATCGTAATAAAATTCATACATTAACAATTTTGATAGTTCTAAAACGGAAAACCCCACATAAATCGGCTTGTTATATAGAACTTTTAATTTTTCAAATTGAATCGCGATCAAATTTTCGGTGAATGTTGAAACACTTTTCATATTCGGTTTAGCGAGAAGTGTTTCCGCGCCCGGTTTACGGCCAATATTTTCCCAATGATTGATAAGTTTAACATCCACTCGCTTGTCTACATTTTCCATCGTTTTGCCAAATACGCTATTGTTCATTAATTTAAAAAAGTCTTTTTCAAAATCATTTTTAGCCGCCTGTCGTAAAGTAGTGTTTAAATCAATATATTGTTTTAGCCAAGCAGATTGCCGAAATTCAATTATTCTATGGATTTTTGTAATTTTGAGGCCGTGATTTATTGCCTGCTTTAAATTTCGATAGTGAACAATATACTTTTCTTTGTTTTCTAAATTTGGAATAAGTTTTCTGTTATTAAATTTTGATTCCGGTGGAATCATGCTCTCAACGACGAATGGTAAATCATTATGTAGGCCCTGTAGCGATTCAGGATACTCAATGTCTGCTTCGATGAAATAGCCAATAGGTGAATCATCATTAATTTTAGTCACGTCAAAGTCTAAAATTTCAGTTTCCGTCAACCATTTAAAACCGCCGCAGGGCATTAGTTGGGAAAGTGCCCAGCCATACAAATTATTGGCATCCCAGTACGCTAAATACGTGCTGGGTTGATTGGGATTATGCTCGGATAAGTATTTATTATTAGCTTTAGCATATCTCAGCGAGGCCTGACAAATACCTCCTCTAATGCCTTTGGCGATGAAATGGTGCATGTCTATGTCGGTGAAAAGTTCTAAATTTATCTCCGTCATTTTCAACATTGCATCCCAGCTCAGTCCGGGCATCGTATAATAATGAGCCGGATCTAGCTGATAAGTAGCGGCGCATACGTTTCGAAACGTTTCGAAAATATCTGTCAATAACAATACGTCAGTCTTTAAATACAGGTCAGAGTAATCTTTTAAATTTATACAATTAAAAGTAGCCCAAACAGTCTGTGCAAAATCGTATTCTTTGTCGGTGATGATATGATTATTTAGGTAGTCGTTAAAACAGTCCTTTTGCGGTATAGATGTCTCAGTCAGCCTTTCGAATGAGTCCATGTGTTTGTATGGGAAAACACCTTTTTGTCTTAATAACATAAAATGCTCATTGTCGGGATAAAATTTTCTAACCTCTCTGCATTGATCATCGCTCAAATTTTTCGCTAGTTTCTCCAAAGAGCTAGCCATAAATCTGAATGAATCGACAAATCTCAGTTTTATGTAAATTTTATTTTTCACCCCGTTTTTATCTACATATTCACCGACCGGTAGATTTTTGGTGATTGAAATGTATTTCTCCTTATTTTGGGCAATGATATCGATTTTTTCCTCATCACAGCCAAACTCTTTAACAAATAAATGCGCATCATAATTTGACATGTTGTGGAAGAAGACAGGAATCATTTTCGGAATTTTATAATTTAAATTACAATTTGAGTGGGCGGCCCCCCGAAATTTACCCGTTAAATGATCATGATCGGCGACTTTGTCTGGTACTTGTGATAATTTATTACATATGTGACAAGAAGTGGCCGTATCGTAGGATTTTTTTTCATCTTCAGTTAATTTAATCATCGGAAGTGTGACGCTTAAATGATTCCTATATATTTCGTTAACATCTGCACAGAGGTTCTCGTAAAATAATTTCGGGCAATCTTCTCCGGTATAAGTGACAAATTTACTCAATGAATCATCAAATGAACATTTTATATTATAGGCAAAACTGTACGGTACGTATATATGTGTTTGGTTGGTATAGCTATTGTCGGGGTTTGGCGGACATGTATCTATCGGTTTTAAAATTGATTCAAAATCTGCGTATACAACAAAGGGTATACGCATTTTTCTATCGTAATTTTGGAATTTTAATATATCCCCCGGGATCATATCACCTCGCTTGTCTTTTACAATGTCTTTTGTCGGCATAATAGTGTAAATTTTGTTGCAGTCATTCAATTTATGTTGATTAAAAGTCAACTCGCTTGAAAAAAAAGTCAGACATCCATCACATAGATATTTTTTATCGTGACGCGATGTGATCTGACTTCTTACAAGTCGCGAAATATCTTTTATATATACATAATGACCTTTAACCCCTTCTTCTAAATATAATGAATTTACATGTCTTACCCTAATGTTATTAGTGTGAAAAAATGGTCCTACAACGTCATGTTGTTTAGATTTAAAATTAAATTCTAAACCATAAACGTTAATGCTAATGTTGTTCATCTGTTCAAATTTGGAAATGTCTTTAATTTTAATTGGAATTTCTAGTCCGTCGTAATTTAAAATTTGAGAAAAGTGGGGATATGATGCCGGACGATAGGAATGTTCATTCGCGGGGTGTAATGCAGATACAATGCTCCATAAGAAACAAAACTCATCTTATTATAATCATTATATTATTATATATATTATAATCATTATATATATTATAATCAATATCTATGCCTATATAACTTTTAATTTTCCCTAAGTCTTTCTTTGCAAATCTTTTCATTAAACTAGCTTCTATCTTTTTGATTTTATCTTTACAACAAATTAGGAGATCATCAACGAATATTAGTATATATATATATTGGACCTTTGCTTGCACTATTGACATATAAACAGTAATCATAATTACTTCTAACAAAATTCAATTTTTCAATACATTTGTTGAAACAATCATACCATACACTAGGGCTTTCTCTTAGACCATAGAGTGCCTTCTGCAGTTTGTAAACTTTATTATGTCCAGTTTCATAACCTTTCGGTTGATTTATAAACACTTCTGTCTTTACTTGACCATTTAAAAACGCTGTCACATCCATTTTTTCTATGAATAAATTACTTTTACAACTGTATGATAATAAAATTTTTATTGTTATATATATATATATATATATATATATATATATATATATATAATATATATATATATATATATATATATATATATATATATATATATATATATATATATATATATATATTATATATATATATATATATATATATATATATATATATATATATATATATATATATACACTGCCGAGCATAAAATTAGGGTCACTCCATAATTTGAAGTTATTTTAGAATTTTTTAGTTTTTTTAGTGTTTTTTCGGTTCTAACAATTTACTAATTGATTGCTTGAATAAAACAAAAGGTTTTTGTTGTTCAAAGTTTCATGAAAGTTATGAAAATGAACAATTTTAATTTGATATGCTAAGTAATGAAAATGAACAACTTTACATTGATATGCTTTTGTTGAAACAAAAGAAAGTTTAAGGACTTCTGTAGTGAGTATTCCCTCCTTTGGCAGCGACAACACCTTACAAACGACGTGTCATGCTCTGGATTAGATTTTGGATCACGTTCTGCGGAAGATTGTCCCATTCTTGCACCAGTATGTCGCGAAGCTCTCTAGAATTTCTGGGGACTGTCACATGTCTCCCTAAAAGTTTTCCCATCTCATACCAAATATGGTCAATTAGATTTAAATCTGAACTGCGAGCTGTCCAAACAAATCGCGTGATTTCACACTCGTCAAGATACTCAGTAACTATCCGAGCAGTATGGGGCTATGTGTTATCATGCATAAATTTTGCGCCGTCTCCAAGAATAACCATGAATAGTAAAACATGGTCTTCTAGAATCTCTGTCAGATACCTATGCGCAGTCAACGTCCCATTCTCGATATAAACTAACTCCGTGCGAGTGTCAAAAGATATGCCTCCCTATGCCATAACTGATCCTCCGCCAAATGGCAGTCGCTCGGCATTACACGCTTGAGCATATCTCTCGCCTTGTCGTCACCACACTCTTACATGTCTATCTGAGCCCGTAAGACAGAATCGCGGTTCATCGAAAAACAATACGCGTCTCCAATCCGCTATTGTCCAAGGCAAGTATTCTGGTGCAAAATTCAGCCTCGCAATGCGGTGTGCACGGGAAAGCGGCGGTCCAGTAGCTCTAGTTCGAGAAGATAATCCAGCGGCATAAAGTCGTCTCCTAACTGCCCACTCACTTATGTTTACATTTCTCACTTTTTGCAGATGATTTCGAACCGAAACTGCCGTGACCGTTCGGTTTCTCAAAGCACTAGAAACGAGAAAGCGGTCATCCTTAGCTGTTGGAGTTTTGCCTCGGCCTGAACAAGGTCCTCGAGCGAGCAGACCTGTCTCTTCGAACCGCCGCCATACTCGTTGCACACTTGAGAGCCTTACACCAACGTTTCTCGCAGTTTCGCGCTGACCGCGACCGTCTTCTAAAGCTGCCACAATTTGTGGATTTATGCTCATTCTAAAACACTAACAATGACAACAATTTACAACAGACAGACGACACCACAGAAACAAATGCTATCCTGTCCTTAAGCTTTCTTTTGTTTCAACAAAAACATATCAAAGTAAACTTGTTCATTTCCATTACTTAGCACATAAAATTAAAATTGTTCATTTTCATTACTTTCAATAAACTTTGAAAAGGATTTTTTGTTTTTGTTTTATTCAAGCAATTAGTTAGTAAACTGTTACAACCGAAAAAACACGAAAAAAACTATAAAATGTTAAAATAACTTCAAATTACGGAGTGACCCTAATTTTATGCTCGGCAGTGTGTATATATATATATATATATATATATAGATATATATATATATATATACATATATATATATATATATATATATATATATATATATATATATATATATATATATATATAATATATATATATATATATATATATATATATATATATATATATATATATATTTCCTACAGGTGAATAAACATTTTCATGATATTTCTTTTGCTGGAATCCTCGTACTACTAATCTAGCTTTAAAAATATTTTCACTTTTCATTTTAAAGACCCACTTAACATCTATCACCTCCGTATCCTTTGGCCGTTCAACAATTTGCCATGTGTTATTTTTGTTTAAGCTGCTTATTTCTGAGTCCATCGCTATTGCACATTGATTATAATCATGGGAGTTCATCGCCTCCTCAAATGTATTTGGTACATTTGCGTATCTTGAAATTGGACTTCTATCTTTTTGACCTTTTTGTTGTTTCAAGCTTGTCTCCATTGTTACTGAAATTATCATCATTAAAAAGATCTTCCAGTGCATTATTAAAACAATTTTCATTTGAAAACACATGGTCTTCATAACTGTCGCTTTCAAAAATGTCGTTTTTTATATTTCAAGTTTTGTTATTTTCCAAGTCTCTATCCTTTTCATCATCAAGTTTTTCTAAACACATTAATTTAGTATTTTCTTCAACTATTTGTACATGTCTAACATTAATTATTCTATTATTTAATAGGACTCTATAACCATTTTCATTATAACCTACTAACACTCCTAGTTGGGCTTTATCATCCCATTTACTTTATCCTAAAACTTCTGGAACCCTAACATAAATTCTACTTCCATAAATCTTTAAATGCTCAACATTTGGCTTAATATCGAAAAATATTTGGTAAGGAGTTTTATTCTCCACTGTATTAGCAATTGTGCGATTTCTTAAATACGCTGTTGTTTTCATAACTTCAGGCCAATACCTTCTGTGAATTTTAGCTTCTGTCATTAAGCATCTGCCTATGCCCATAGCAGATCTATTATATCTTTCCGCTACTCCATTTAATTCATAGACGTAAGGTGGACATGGTAATAATTCTATTCCCTTTTGTCTAATAAAATTAAAAATATCTCGATTTTAATATTCTTTGCCATTATCGCACTGTAATTTCTTTACTCTTTTATTAAATTTATTTTCTACTAAATTAACAAACTCTATAAAACAATTTGCAGTTTCTGCTTTGCTTTTAATACAAAACATTCTCTACATATTCTCTGAATACGTACATTTACTATAGTCGTCGATAAATGTCAAAAAATACTTTTCTCCGCCATAACCAGTTGTGCTATGTGGACCGTTTAAGTCAGTATGAATCAATTCTAAAATTTCAGTTGTCTTAGTTCTATTATTTTCAAAAGGTGTATTAGCCATTTCGCTTTCAATACAATTTGAACATTTCTTTTCCGTGCTTTCAATCTTATCTGGCAAACCTACTACTAATTTAATTTTGATCAACTTAATTAAATATTGAAAATTTACATGTCCAAGTGCCCTATGCCATTTCTCTTTATCAGTTAATTTTATTTACATACATTTTTTTATTTTCAATTTCCGAAACAAAACTTTTTATACAATATAAACTGTCTATTTTGTTAGCAACAACTATTAATTCGCTTGATTGATTATAAATTTTTGCGTTTTCATTTCTTGCTACTATTGTGCAATTTTTGGTTATTTTTGAAAAACAACAAATTCTGTTTAATACCTTTTACAAAATAAACATTTTTTAGATTAATAAGTTTTACTTATAATAATTTTTTAAATTGATTTTAACAGTACCTTTTTTTGGTTGCTTTTAACATTTTAACATCTGGCAGTTTCACATCAATGGGAATTTTTAAATCTACATAATTATAGAAAAACTTATCATTCTTTATAATATGATCTGTACACCCACTATCTAACAACCAATTAATTTCACTATTATTATTATTATATTCCCCTTCGGTACACCCAATTACCTGATTTACTTCTGGATTACATACTTCAGTTGTCCATGATTCTGCTGCAGAGCCGTTTTGCTGAATAGTTGACGACTCACCTCTGGGATGACCTTTACCTCTGTCTCAGGCACGACCTCGATAGAATCCACCTCTGTTGTAACCTCTCTGTAGTCCTTGCTGGCTGTTTTGATATCTTCCTTGGTAGCTTTTTGTTCATCGCAATTTTTCTGACGGTGCCAATAGTCCTTCTTCATATGGCCGGTCTTTCCACAGATAAAACATTGTGCTTTAGTTTTTCTTGTGAACGTACTCATATTGATTTTCTTGTCTGTGTCACTAGCACTAGTCATATTTTCTCTTTCATTTTATACTTTACATAATCTACTGTTTTTTGTTCTTCCGGAATTACATCAATAAAATCTCCAATATAACTATAACTTGGGGGTAAGGCTCTAATCAAGTATCTCATATTCTCGGCTTCATCTATATTTCCACCAGCCGCTTTGAAATCATTCGTTGTTTTCTTAAAATCAACAAAAACATCTTCTATTGTATTATAATTGTTTAATTTAATCTCTTCAATTTTGCCTCTACGTATTATTTGCATAGCAGTAGACTGTGTTAAATACATTTTGTCAAACTTTTTTATCATTGCATAAGCTGTTGTACATTCACCGACATATTCTAATTGTTTATCTGAAATTGTGCTCCTTATTATAGTTCTTGCTTTTAGATTCATTTTTTTCCAATCCGCCTCTCGATTACCATATTTAGCAGGCATCACGCAAATGGCGGGCTCGTTACATTCCTTGTATTCTAGTAAAGTTACTAACCTTAATTTCCAGCTAGAATAATTTACTCCATCAAAAATTGGCATAATTATGTCTTCTATCCTTGCTTGTTTAGCCATGTTGGTGATAAGTGTCTTTTAAATAGTATTCTTGACTTTTATTCACTCCACTTCAATTTACACGAGGCGTAGACTACTTGTCACGTGGCCTTTTTTTATTATTAATTTTCTCAACTATATTCAACTATATATACTCACTATATTTCTCTTACTAACCAGGCTCTGCTACCATGTTGAAGTGGTGGGTTTTAATTAAACAACGTAACACAGACTACTAGTAGTTATAAGTAAATATATTTAATAATGATTAAGATAAACATGTTCAACATGACAAGCGGTACTTGGATACTTCAAACCGTTATAGGTTATGTTGAGAAGTGGCGGAGAGTAACTCACATAAAATATAATAGATGGCGTAATGTCTAACATAACATAGATCGAAATTATAATATTTACCAATTACAACAGTGTTAAATATGCATCATTTAAAACATGTGCAGGATGATGTTAATTTTACAGGTTAAAGTTTAAGTGAAATAGATGCATTTGCCTTTCAGACTTTTCTAATGAGAAATTCAAACGCACTCCACATCACCCATTGCAACAATTTTATTGAAGACTTTTATAACAAAACCACCAAACAATACTGCACTCTTACATAATCAAAAAAATATTTAAATCACCCAAATATTTTTGGAAGGACGAATTATTATAGTGGTAAAATGTAAAGATAAAATTTTGAATAAAAAATACAAATTTTTAAGATCTATCGATTCATAAAGCTTAGGAATATTGGGAATTGAAAAAAATAAGTCGCCTCCCTTTTCAACTGTTTCGATACGTGAAATTAGTTGTAAAGTTATGAAATTATAATTGAATTATTACCCTAATGGCGTAATTAAACATGTTGTGATCCCATTCCTTCATGAATAATTAACAATTTTTTCAAGAAATATTTCAATTATTGCTAGTGATTCATTTTCCTGAACTCGCATTTCTACAAATCATAAAGAGTTTTATTAGTTTACGAAATGTTTACATTTTACATCCGTGCACTCGAGGAAACCGAGAAAGGAACTGCGCAATTAATTTTCAGTCGGATTAAATCGTTATTCGCAGTTTTAAGAATCTAGCTTAAGCAAGCGGTTGTGTATAATTGAACGATCAAACGAGCCCGCCAAAGGCGGGCGAAGTTCGATCGTGATTATACGAAACGTCTCGTTCGAAGATGATTTGTAGTAGTATGCTCGTCATTGCTTACATTTCACACTTTTTAGAGTTTGAAATTTGGCGTATAGGCGCCTAGGCTAGTGTGGACTAGCCGGCCCGGTCCTGTACAGTCATATTTTTAGAGATTTTTGTAGTTGAGTTTTCCCTGCAAGATGATCTAGGGTATATTTATTAACGGGTACATGTAGGGAGGGAGATTGATCATCTTCGAACGAAACGTTTCGTATAATCACGATCGAACTTCGCCCGAACTTCGAACTGCGTTTGATCGTTCAATTATTCTACACGTCTCGTTCTCGATGATTTGTAGACTTTTAGCGTATAGGAAAACTCATTCATTTATCATGTTACATGACTGGAAACCATAAAGAAAAGAGTTACCATGCGTTAGATAATACAGATTTTGCGAACGTATCGTTATTATCTTGGATCGGGCGATTGTAAAGTTTTGCGAAGGTCTGTGACCGTCGAGGCCAACCAGCAGTACGTCTGGTTGTGTATATATCCCCTTCCAAAACCAGCCACTGATACTGCAGCATATTTTGTACTATGTGCTGTGAAGTGATTTGTATCAATGCCTGCTTTAGACAGCAAGGATTTTTCCCAGTGACCAATCGTTTGAGAAGTTACGTTTTTGTATGGCTTTATGTTTGATATGAGTAATTTGTTGTTTTGCTCATTTCTTAGATCTTTTGTCATATTCAAGTAGTGAATTACAGCTGTAGCGGCACATAGGCCAGGTTGTTCTTTATACAAAAGGTAGAATAAGCTCTGACTTATTTCTTCCTCGCTTAGACATTTTTATCAGTTCTGGTATTTTTATTGTTATTTTCTATTTGTCCATGGATATGTTTTATATATTAATTAGTGCGATAGTTTGCTGTGCTGTAGATAAAATAAGCATCGTTGATACTTTTTCTGCTGCACCCTTTAGCTGCTTTTAGCTCCTTTTAGCTGATTTAATCAGGTCAAGTCATTCAAGACTGGTGTCCCCTGTACATATTTAAACCTTGTAGTCGTTCCGCAAACATTCCCCTGAAGAATCGGGACAGCAGTTTATCCTTACCGAGATCTTGAGTAGAGATGAGTGATATAGCTGATCTGTTGCAGTTCAAGGTCCCATAGCTTGCTCCGCTTTCGAACGGAGCTAACTAAACGTCTAACTTTCCGTTAGAAAACGTATTATAGTATATTTACTGTAATTGCATTAAATATTGGAATATTTTTTGATGTAGAAACTTTTCGCCATAGCTTTAAAGTACCTTGGTATTGTTTGAGTGTTGATGGTGTTATGGCCTTGATCATGATTTCTGTAGATGCTTCATTTATTCCTTTACTTAGGAGCGCTTTGCGGACAAGTTACCTGCAACCAATGAAAGTTTGTGTGCCAGTGGATGTATTTCTTGCTTGGAAGGAGACAATAAAATTTTTTTGTGAGTTTTTAACTAAACGCTGTTCGGTAAGTAGTGATTTAAAGAGCGGGTTCCAGGGCTGGGTTGACCACAATGGTACTCAGCTTTATTGGTTATTATTTTTCGCGAGATCTAAGGGTAAGTTCGAAAGGAGGAAAAAACATAGATTTTTCATTGTTTCACATAATATTAAATACATCTACTGTCATCACGTTTGGTTCTGGGAAGCGAGAACAAAATCTAGGGCATTTTCGATTCAACCTTGATGTAAAAAAGGTCAATTGAGAAAATTACAATCTTTATTGACTTTTTCAAATGACTCTTTACATAGCTCCCATTCGGTATCAATATTAGTGATTCTCGATGCTAAACCAGCCTCTTTATTCATAACTGACGGGATGTATGACGCGTAAATCCAGATTTTTCTCCTCTCTAACCATTGCCACACCTCTATTGATAATGCATTTAATTGGGGATATTGAATGCCGCCTGTCCTATTGATATAGGAAATTGCAGACGTATTATCAATTCTTAAGAGAATTTTGCCGTCTGATACTTTGTTCGCGAAACATCTTAGACCAAAGAACGCTGCTAATACTTGTAGATAAATTATGATAAATTTTCTTTCCTCTTTCGTCCGGAAACCATGAGCGTTTACGTCATTACAGTGTGCACTCCACCCGGTCAGAGATGCATCTGAAGATATCTCAAGTTTAAACTGAAGTGTTCTATTTAGGTTGGAACCTGTTAGTGTATTTATTTTCCACCAATACAGTTCTTTCATTATTAGTTTATTGACATAATTTCTACTGTCGTCGTCGTTGTCACTTAAAATTAAGGCTAGTTATTTTTGTGTTTCTAGTCTTTTACAGTAGATGGATCCATATGCCACCCCTGGGCAAGCTGCCATCTGTCAACACAAGTCTAAAATCTACTGATATTATACTTGGTGTTTGTGAATTTTTTTGGTGGTTTATGACAAGGCCCAATTTGTTCCAACATGTTTTTCACCAAATTTGATGAATTTTTACAGAATTCTTGCGAATTTCCCACAAAAAATAGATTATCAAGGTAAATAATTGATAAAGTACCTAGTTGTCTGTATAAACAAAAGGACTTGTGCATAAACCAAGGGGAAGGCATAAAAAACTGGAAGAGCTGCCTCTTAAATTAAAATTTTTAAAATAGGAATAATGTAGTAAATATCTTTTAGATCTAACGAACACATATATGATCCAATAGATATCAAGTGTTTGGTGAACTTAATATCTTACATTTTTAAAATGGATAGTATCGCTAAAAGTGTTTAGATTTTTTTTTTAATTATTAATAAATCTACTGGAGCCATATGGCTTGTCAGCTAAGAACAAAGAGGAAATGAATTCATTATCTTCATTTTGACAAAGCTCTATTACATTTTTAGCTAAGAGCTTATTTATTTCATGCCTACTTTTTATAATACCATTTTTAGCCCAATTTTGGTCTGTTAGTGGTTTTGTTTGATATGGATTTCTCTGGACGGTATTTTATAACCTTTCAGACACTCTAGGACAAATTTATCTTAGATAATTTATTCCTAGTTTTGCGTAAAGTATTTTAGACCAGCAGGCTGTCTAAAATCTCATTTTGACTTTCTTAGGGGCTGCTGGTGATTTGATGACCGACTCGATGCTTCTGTCGTATTGTACCTCTTTCATTGAGGTTTTGTTTTTATTGGAAAATCCTTTTTAGAGACAGAATGCTCTCCTAGCATGAGTTGCTTCTAAGTCTTCAATAAGAGCTATTTCTTGCTGTTGGGAAGAAATTTATCAGATTTTTTTCCAGATTTTCTTCTAAAAAATGAAATTGTTTGTACTTGTTTGTAATTGTTTGTTGTAATATAGACCTTTATTGTAAGTATTTTTGTAACTTCGTCTAATGGACAGTTTGTTGTATGGACTGTTAGACGTATGAACAGTTTATTGTATGGACAGTTTGTCTTACAGACAGTTTGTCGTTTGGACAGTTTGTCGAAATGACAGTTTGTCATATGGTAAATGTTTCGTATAAACAGTTTGTCGTATAGACAGCTCTTTGTACATGTTATTTCTGTACAAAGACATACTTAAGTGTGAATGAAATACCACAATTAAAGATAGTTTCATATAGAAACTCATACATCTTTTTTTGTTGTACAGACAGTTTGTCGTATAGACAGTTTGTCGTATAGACAGTTTGTCTATACGATATAGACTAATTTCATTTTTTACTATATAGACCTTTATTGTAAGTATTTTTGTAACTTCGTCTAATGGACAGTTTGTTGTATGGACTGTTAGACGTATGAACAGTTTATTGTATGGACAGTTTGTCTTACAGACAGTTTGTCGTTTGGACAGTTTGTCGAAATGACAGTTTGTCATATGGTAAATGTTTCGTATAAACAGTTTGTCGTATAGACAGCTCTTTGTACATGTTATTTCTGTACAAAGACATACTTAAGTGTGAATGAAATACCACAATTAAAGATAGTTTCATATAGAAACTCATACATCTTTTTTTGTTGTACAGACAGTTTGTCGTATAGACAGTTTGTCGTATAGACAGTTTGTCGTATAAACTGTTTGTCGTAGACAGTTTATCGAATGGACAGCTTGTCATATAGACAGTTTTTTGTACATGTTGTTTTTGTACAAGAAAAAACATACTTAAGTGTGAATGAATCACCACACTTAAGCATTTTTCAAGTAAGTGTCCCGTATAGAGGCTAAATACTCTTTATGTGATACTGGTTTCATATGGAAACTCATATATCTTTTTTGTTCTACAGACAGTTTGTCGTATAGACAGTTTGTCATATAAACACTTTTTGTACAAAAAACATACTTAACTGTTAATGAATCACCACACTTATGCATTTTTTAAGTAAATGTCTCGTATGGAGATTAAATACTTTTTATGTGTGTGATACTGGTTTCGTGTGGAAACTCATATATCATTATTATACAAACAGTTTGTCGTATAAACAGTTTGTCACCGGGACAATTTGTCGTATAGACAGCTTTTGTACATGTTGTTTTTGTGTAAAAACATAGATAAGTGTGAATGAATGAATACACTTAAACATTTATTAAGTAAGTGTCTCGTATGGAGACTAAATACTTTTATTTATGTGATATAGGTTTCGTGTGGAAACTCAAATAACTTTGTTATGCAGACAGTTTGTCATCTAAACAGTTTGTTGTATAGACAGTTTGTTGTCTGGACAATTTGTCATATAGACAGTTTTTGTACAAGTTGTTTTTTTGCAAAAACACACTTAAATGTGTTTGAATCAACACACCTAAGCATTTTTTAAGTAAATGTCTCGTATGGAGGCTAAATACTTTTTTTGTGATAATGCTTCGTACGGAAACTCATATATCTTTTTTGTAATAGAGACAGTTTGTCGTTTGGACAGTCTGTCATGTAAACAGTTTGTCATATAGACCGTTTGTCGTATGGACAGTTTGTTATATAGACAGTTTTTAGTACATGTTGCTTTTGTAAAAAGAAAAATTTAAAAAAAAACATATTTAAGTGTGAATGAATCCACACTTAATCATTTTTGAATTGTCTCGTAAGGAGGCTAAATACTTTTTATGTAATACCTGCATTTCCATTCTGATTTTTATCAGTGGTTTTTATTTAATTCTGCCAGTTTACAAATGATGCTTTTGAGGTTATCGATCTGTTTTCCAATTTTTTTCCAGTCTTCCATCCGTTTTTCGTTTCTTCCTATCTCTTTTCGTGACCGTGAACATGATTTTCTCTTCTTCTTATCACCTGACAATATAAACCTTTTATTCTTATTTAGATTTGGTATTTTTTTATACTTTTTTATACAGTACGTGTAAAACGTCCAACACAACGAACAAATATGACTGTACAGGACCGGGCCGGCTAGTCCACACTAGCCTAGGCGCCTAGACGCCAAATTTCAAACTCTAAAAAGTGTGAAATGTAAGCAATGACGAGCATACTACTACAAATCATCGAGAATGAGACGTGTAGTATAATCCTATTGAAATTTTATAATATAAAACTATTGAATACAATTTTGTGGTTAAAAAGTTAGAAGAATTATTAAGATTATTGGAATATATTTGCTACGTAAGGGGTGAAGCTAGTGAATTGATAATTACAATAGTTAATTTTTTCAAAATTACTTAAAAAATTTTTTTTTGTAATATAGATTTATAAAAAGAGGCATATGGAGAAAATTAAACGTTTGAATGAAAAGGAAAATGCATTTACGTCAGATTCAAATTGAGTTTATTACTCCACACTGAAGTTCGATGGCTTTTAAAAGGAAGCAGTTTTCAACGTTATTACAAATATTTATGAACTATTGAAACTAAACAAAAGAAATAAAAAAAACTAATTGAAATATACTAAACGAGTAAGGTGAATTCCTTGAACTAAAAAGGGGTCAAAAAAAATCAAGATTTTTTTTAAAAATAAGAAAAATTGTGTAAAAATGCGATTTACGTCTTGATTTTTTTCCGGTGAATTGAACAAAAAATTAGGTTTTTTTGAAGGAATCTCGTTAACACAGATAAACACAATAACCCCTTTGATAAATTTTGGGATTTTATATTTTTTACTTTTGTGACGAAACCGAAGGTTCTCGCAAAATTTGCAAAGAATACTTTTTGTAGACACCGACGTCTTACATACGGATATTCCGGTTATAATATTCCATCTTGAGGTGTTGACGGGATATTTGCAAATAGGCTTTGAGAAAAATATCATTCCTCACGACGTCCCCATTGGAGTGGTAGCATTTAAATTTTGTCAAATGATATCTCTGGTAGATACCCACATTCAGTAAAAGTTTCATTGAAATCCTTTAAGGATTAATATATTTTTTTGCAATTTTTGAATATTTTCAAATTTTCGTGTTCGGTTTTGATCGGAATTCTTGATTGACATGTCGTAAGTCCATTTTCTGTGTCCAATTGCATTGGAGTAAGAGCGTTCAAATTTTGTCAACAGATACTTCTGGTGCATACGCACCTTCAATAAAAGTTTAATTGAAATCCCTCAAACGTTAATACATTTATTTGCAATTTTTGAAATTTTGGTGTTCGTTTTTGGTTGAAATTCGTGATTGATATATCTGGATTTGTTTAAAAAATTATTTTAGTAAGTTTCACACAACGTGGAACAATAAAATTTCACTCATTTGTAGAGAATTTGTCAGTCTATGATATCCCCCAGTTAGTTTTGTAAAATATTTTATCTGGCAGCGGTCGTCGGTCCTCAAACTCAAAGTCGCACACGAGGTCAGACATTTAAATATCTATAGTTTGAAAACTTGGACAGTTGTATTCAAAATTCCTTCAGTTCGGCGTAGCTTATAGATCTTTCTATTGAAATTTATATTTTGGTATTTTCGTGGCCGACAGCCTTGACACAGAATTTTTGTTTCTGACCAAGACCACATACCCGCGGCAGCGCGTATGTGGTCTTAATATATCTGGTCTTGATTTATCTGAGGAAGACCAAGACGCGCGGCAGCGCGAGCTCTCGATTTAATAGAGGTCAATGTGAAAAAGAACCGTTGGTTTAACCCCGGTTACATTAGGTTGCCCGCCGCGAAGCGGACAGATAAATGAAGAGAACATATGCGCGGAAGCGCGAACTATCGATCCAATATAGAACATTGCTGCAAAGACCGTTGGTTTAAACCCGGTTAGATTAGGTTGCCCGCCGCGAAGCGGACAGATAAATCAAGAATACATACGCGTGGCAGCGCGAACTCTCGATCCAATATAGGACAGTGTTGCATGGACCGTTGGTTTAACCCCGGTTACATTAGGTTGCCCGCCGCGTGGCGGGCAGATAAATCAAGACAACATACGCTCGGCAGCGCGAACTCTCGATCCAATATAGGACAGTGTTGCAAGGACCGTTGGTTTAACCCCGGTTAGATATTTCCGTGAAGCGGACATATAAATCAAGACAACGTTTAGTAACATAATTTTGCTATGTGTTGCTAATTGTCTAAAAGCAAACTTACTATAATTGGAGGAGTGGTTATGTTATCTGTTAAACTTGACAACAAAAACGTAACTTCCACAAATAGTTGGTGAGATTATGTTTGAGTATGTTGGTAATTCAACAACATAATATACCAACTTGATTTAAACAATATGTTGGTTATGTTGAAAGTCAAAGTTGACAACAACAATGTCTCTTAATTAATTTAAAGGTTATGAAAGTTTTAGTGAAATTTTCAGTAACTTTTACTTCACAGCTGATTTTTTATGGTCCATGTTGTGCACCTTAGTAACTAATATCACTTCGTTAGATATAGTAACTTTTTTATGAACGTTGGGAGCTTTTCATTTCTAATATCACTCCTTAAATTAAAGTCACTTTGATCTCAGACAATTGGCAACGCTATATGATTAAGTACATCTCAAGAGTGTTTGAGCATATTATTTTACCAACCTGACAGCAGTAAAATCATTTGAGACGAGTGAATTATTAGTTAATATTTTATGCAGTAGGAGTTGTACATCTTGCAAGTCATACAACCTAAGCTGATGCGCTTTCTACAAGAATCGCGCAGCTCGCAGTTCTGCTTACTCTTTTATATACAACTTCACGTTCCACATTTATCATGTGTCAAAATTCATTATAAAATTTCACCCTCATCAATTATTCTACGTTTAGCAACTATTCCATTCTTTTCAACTCTTCCATCCACAATAACTATTCCATTCCAAAAAAATCGATCCATATGTACTAGTATTACTACTATAAATATAAACTAATATAAATTTAAAAAATTTAAATGTGTTTATGTTTGAGCAATAATTTATGGATTTATATATGTGCATCGAGCACAGCCGAGTTTTTGTTATTTTGGTGGGACGAGCTGATTCGGGCGTCCCCAAGATGCGTCCATTAATATACCAAGTCAGTCACGTTAGTCACCAAGTCAGTCACGTTACACTGATAACTTGAATTATTACGCAATTATTATGAATTATTACGCAAAATTAGGACGCAACGAACTGGTCCTTTTTTTCTCTCGTGTGCTTTTTTCGTTCTTAGCGCTCTCGGTTCGTATTTTTTTGTTGTTGAACTATAACGACGTGCGCTTTTCAAGAACTTTTTTTTTATACTGAGCTAGATGTAACAAAGTATAACCAAGATTATATAACTCATCATAAAATTAGCCAATAGCAATTGAGAAGTTTACTTAGTTACCCAGTATTGATAAACGGATATATCCTTGACGACGTGGTATAATCACCTCGGGTATTCGGTGGGTCCAACAAAGCGAAAACAATGAATAATAATTTAAATCTAGAGCCATGATTTAATAATTGTTATGACAATAAAGTTAGCTCTATCAACTTAGCACCCCGTTTATTGAAAATAACACTTGGAACCAATTTTTATAAAATTTCGTTCGCACTTACCAAAAAAACGCAAAATTTTCATTTAGAAAAAGTTGGCACACCCTTTTAACGGAGGCGATTATTTTTCAAGGTACAAACAATTCAATGGAATGTACTTTAATGTACTTTTAATGATTCTCATAAAAAAACAATTAGTGTTACTGATGTTACAGTTATTTACATATACAGCACCCCCTTTTAAGCGAGGCGAATATTTTCCAAGGTACATACAATTCAATTGAATGTACTTTAATGTACTTTTATCGATTTTCATAAAACAAAATTATTAGTGTTACTGATACAACAGTTATTAGTATGGAGCATAGGAAATTGATAAAAATTACTTAGATTATATTTAGATAACTTAGGGCTCTTTCACCATCCTCAAGTAAAGTGTCGAGTAGGCTTTCCGCTAGCTAAAGTCACCAGTAACCCCATGTGCGAAATTCACGACGTTCGAGTAGAGCTAATCATTAAATTAAACTTACTTGCTACGACATCTGCCCATTAGTGGGTTTACTTAACAGTTAAAAATTGTCAGTTGTCATTTTGTGTAGGTATTTATCATAACGCCAACGATTATTTTAAAATTTATTAATAACAATGGGTTTAATTGATTTGATTGATCATCAATTGGATGAATTAGAACATTCTAGGACGCAACGAGTACCTAGGATTCGTGTATTTACATTGCGTATTGATTATTTTACGGACCTAGATGAAAGTGATTTTTTTGCCAGATTTCGTCTATCGAAATATGCAGTAAATCAAGTGCCTAACTTAATAAAACATAAAATAATCTCTAATTCACAAAGGTAAGTGGAATTTTTTTATTATTCAAATGATTTTACTAATAACTTATAAAATCTACTGAACCTCTTAGCAATAGGTAACCATACATTTAATCCCTTCTACTATTTCAGAAATCAAGCAGTTGCAACAAAAACAAGTCTGCTACCAACGCTAAGATACCTTGCTACTGGATTCTATTTAAGAAGTGCGGCTGATTTTTGTGGTGTCAGTCCACGAACAGCAAGCCGTATTATTAACAAAGTTACTGCGGCTATTGCTGAACTACGCCCAGTTATAATAAAGTTCCGTGACGACTTAAGTACGCTACAGAAAGGTTTTTATGAAATCGCAAGATTCCCCAGGGTAATAGGAGCTATAGATTGAACCCATGTTACAATAAAGTCACCTGGTACGTTTTATTTTTGAAAGTTATTATTATTATTACTTGTCATTTCAGGAGGTGATTCAGCTGAAAATTATAGAAACAGAAAGGGTCATTTCTCAACAAATGTTCAGGTGGTTTGTGACAGCCAATTAAAATGCTTGGATATTGTAGCGAGATGGCCAGGGTCTGTCCATGATCAGACAATTTTCAATAATTCGTGTTTCAAAGAAAGATTTGAAAGTGGAAAATTTAGGAATGCCTTACTTCTTGGTTAAGGTGGATATGAATTAAAACAATATTTGTTAACACCCTTTCTGAATCCATCATCCCCTGCAGAAAACTTATATAATGAGTCTCATATTAGAACAAGAAATACAGTTGAAATATGTTTTGGTGTGTGCAAAAATAGGTTTCCTGTACTTAACTAATAATAGGTTTTCCGTACGGACGGCAGGTAAAATTAAAATTAGCTCGTGTACAAGCAATAATAGTTTCGTGCTTTGTACTACACAACATTGCGATCAATGAGAATGAAAGGAACTTTGAGGAAACTGACATAGACTCTGATATGCAGACTCATGAAGAAATTGCAGTACAAAGCCCTGGTGTGAATGATGCTAGGAATAGACTGGTGAAAGAATATTTCTTACCCTTACTTAATAAATAAAACAAACATTATTCATTTAAAATTCTTTTTTAATTTTAATTTATATTCATCTTTCTTCCATTTGCGCTCCTTTTCTTTAAACTCCAACTCCTTCTTCCGTTCACTTTCTTCAAACTCCTTCCATTTGCGCTCCTTTTTTTAAACTCCGACTCCTTCCATTGTTCATTTTCTTCAAACTCCCACACCTTTTTTTTACAATGATTTCTGTTTCCAAAAATTCTTTTTGTAGTTGAACTAATTCCAACTTAGCCTGAGTCAGGTCATCAAAAAGGTTTTTTTTCGGTGTATTAGCTGTAAAGAAAATTGTTAATATACTTTTCTAATGCTATTATTATGTCTTACCAATCAATGCAGGATGTTTTCTTGATTTTAAATTCCTTCTACTACTGCCATCCCACTTTTTATTAGAAGTACTTGGAGTTATGCCACAGTTTTTACTTCGGGTATCATTGTCTGCAACAAAAATTAAAGTAATAGCAACAGCAAAGTTATAAAAATAAAAATAATATCTATGCATAATGGTATGCATAGATATTATTTTTATTTTTTTTTAACATATTATCCATATCTGTTGCTGCACTAGTAGTGGGCAGCAATGGTTCACGCTCATTTTTAACTAGTTCGACTAGAACTTCTGTAAAAACTTACAGTATTACTGTACATAACGGCTAATATTATAGATACTTACGCTTTTGAGTAGCTTCTAAAACCTCAGCTGTGTCCCTATTTATAAGTGGAATTTCCATTAAATCTACCATTGTCGGAACATCAATGCAGTCTGTAGCAAAGCATAATATTAAAATAAATAATTGTATGTTTCTTTTGCCAGTGCGAGTCTCTTTTATAAACACAAAACTTACATTGACTCTCTTGAGTTTGTGGTAGCATATCTGAGTTGTAAATACTTTCCAAACCATCTGTGCTTAAACTAATCATATATTTAATTTGCTCTTCCACTTTATCTATCGGAGGTGCTGTGTTCATGCCACCTCCAGTACGGTAAAGTTCAGAGCGTATTGCAGCAGATTTTTTTCTAACCGTACGTTTCAGGCCTTCGTACATGATGTTTAATATTTTGGTCGATCTGAATGTGCCTCCAGATTGAGCATTGAATTCGCTTTGGATGCTTGCCCAAGCGGCTTCTTTCTTCCTCCACCTGGAAGCATCACTTTGTTTATTCTCAAGCACAGTTTGGTATTTCTGGATAAGGGATACCAAAACGTCCCTCTCATATAAAGAAAAGTTTGCACTTCTCTCTCTTTTAACTTTATCCATTCTGTACACAGACACTACAATAATACTTTATACAAATGAATAAAAACTTCAACAATGAATACATGCTTCTCTTGTCTCGGTGTGGACTGATTCGTTGTTCAGAGGTGACCATATTTATATTTCTTTCCGAAATCGTCCAAGGGATTATAATAAAAAACCCCATCGTAAAATATCTATTACAAATTCTTAAAGACATCTGGATTTTTTTATAATCCATACTTGGAAGGTTCTATTATCCGCGGCCCGTTTAAAAAACCCCATTGTTAAAGACCAAATGTTTGAAATGTAAAATTTTTAGGAACTACAATTCTAATTAAAAAATATTGGTAAATAAAGTAACAAATTAGCTTTCCAAATCAGACACAGAAACACCACAAATGACAGTTGATAATTATCAATGACGTTTGACGAGTCACAGTGACGTATATTGAACGACTGTGACGTAAATTTGTTACGTCATCCACTTAACCCGTAAGTTGTTACTCGATGCTTAATTTTCGTTTGTGATATTGACAAAAGATACTCGTAACTTTTACTTGCAGATTAACGTTAATTGGAAAGTAACTAATCACCGCTTTTCTTAGAGATGGCGAAAGAGGCCCTTAAACTATTAAGTGCAAAGTTGGAGTAAAAAGTTTGAATATTATTTGTATATACTTGAATTGTATCATAATTGAAATAACTATATATGCATTATATATGTAATGAAATATATGTAATGCAATGATAAGAATGTAATGATATGTGTGTATATAAGAATGTAAGGATAAGAATAATGATATATGTAATGTAATGTAATGATAAGAATATGTTATTGTCAAAAACGACGAATGTTTATGTTACTTTGATGCCATTGATAAGTTCTTGATTAATATTTAAAATAAAACTAATACTTAATGATGTAGGTACTAACTGGAAAAAAAAATTTCAAAAATGGAAAATTTATAAAATATACTTCATGTAATTCATTGAAAATTTTCAAATGTATATTTGTGGTATAAAGAAATTACTTATCAATAGACCATCCTTCATTATTTGTGAACTAAAAATCTAAATCCCATAAGTAGCAATTTTCAAACTTTGTCTTTTATATTTTCAGCAAGTTAAATATTAATTCTAGGTAAAATATCCACGTGCAGTCAACATATGAAGAAATACACATGGAATATTTAAGGTAATAATATTTAAGATGCGATTAGTAGTATTCATATATTCATTAAAATATTCAACAACAACAAAATTTTGTATCGGTAAACAATTATTACTTAAAAAAAATTGCATATTTCCCATTGTAGGGGAGACCGGGGCTAGTTGTAACAAAATTTAAACTTTTTGAATTCCAGTGAACTCAGTACCCTTCGATTAAATATTGTTTATACCAATTGATAGTCTTATATTTATTGCATACTTTATACTTTTTACAATTCCAATATTAATAAAAAGCAATCACTTTTTAGTGTTCGAAAATTTTAAGAATATTGTAACAACCTGCCCCAGTCTTGGGTTAGTTGTCACAGTGTGTGGGGTTAGTTGTCACATGTAATAGTTATTAATGTGCCCATTTCTGGCAGTCAATGCACTGTACAATAATTGCATTTGGAAGACTATTAGTGTACGATTCCATACAAACTAACCAATTACAATTTTCTTCTTTGTTATCAGTCTCCTTTCTCTTAGTTCTTTTCTTTTTTGTTGTTTTTTAATTTTTTTGACCTTCTTGTTATTATCTTTCGTTTTTTTTTGCTAGTTTATTTTAATATTCTTCTTGTAGTCGCTTTTTTACAGGACTATCTATCAAAATTTCAGTAGTCTTCCTACGATAATTTGTTCTTTTATTTTTTCTTGCGTCTGCTTTCGGGAAAGGGCGTATGATTGAGGGAGAAACATGAAGTGACGTTACATCCTTCGAACAACCAGGGACTGCTAATGGTGTTGCATCCTCTGAACAACCAGGGACTGCTAATGGTGTTACATCCTTCGAACAACCAGGGACTACTTCTGGTAAAAATGTTTGTTTATTGCAGTTTTCGTCTAAAGATTGGCAAGTTTGGCTCCGGTTACTTTCAATTTATGAATTTGTCACAGTTTCCTTAGAAAGAAGATTAAATGGCCGGTCTGTAACGTACGAAGGAAGAAAGTCTACATCGGTAAAAATGTTTTCATTATAGGTTTTTTGTTGAAATGTTTTCATTATTATTATTATTGCACTAAAACCCGATTCAATTGTCGAAGGTGTCATTTCCAGAGGAAAAGCTGCAGCAACAATTTTAGGGATATCATAAATAGTCTTGGTTTTCACTGAATTGTTTAACATCCATGAATCACATTCTGTGTTAATATATTTTTTGGAAGGTCCAAATGCAGTTTTGTCAAGTGGTTGGAGTCGATGGGAACAATGAGGAGGAAATGATAGCATAACAATGCCATTGTCTGTAGCAAACTTAAGACCTTGAATATTGAGGTGCGAACCATGGTTATCTAGTAGAAATAGCACATATTTATCCTGATTACAGCGAACAAGTGACACGAAGTGCTCCAAAAATTGAAGAAAACCTCTCTACATCATCCAACCTGATGGATTGGCACATTCTGTAGACCCAGGAGGGCCGCTGGCGATAAAATGATCTCTGAAATGCATCCGTGGAAAAACAAATAGTGGGGGAAGATGATTTCCTGCTGCCGGTACTGTTGTAGCTAACGTAACTAAAGTTCCTCTTTCGGCTGAAACGATGGACCCTATCTGTTTACAACCTTCTCGAGCAATAACGCTATCGGGCCTTTGCACAACTGCAGTTATTCCAGTTTCATCGATGTTCCAAATGTCTTGTGGAAGAAATTTAAAGTCTGTCATGACTTTCTTAAGGTTTGTAAACAAATTTTCGACATTGTTGCAATTAATGCCCGAGGCTCTTGCAAGACTTGTTTTGTCTGGTTTTCTTATTGCCAAAGTAGGATGTCTCTTCATATATGAACTTAGCCCTTCGTAACCTGCCATCTTATTTTTAGTCCAGTTTTGTGGCATTTTTAGTTCATTTGCTTCTCCCAATTCATGTGCCAATTTTGTTAAATTTTCGTGGACTTCGGAAGTCGAAATAAATATTTGAAGCATGTAGGACATAATTCACCAACTCATTTTCTGCTACAGGTGAAAATACCTGCAGATGTTTAGTATACCCAACAGGTATTGAAGGAATGTCAATAGTATCTTGTAAATCAGCTTCCTTAATTTTTTTTTAACATATCGACTTAGTGCGATAATTAGTTTGAAAAAATGTAACAAAAATGTAGATCTGAAAGAAGTTATGTAATGGGACAACTAACCCCATGAGAAATGTGACAACTAACCCCATTTGTAAATATCCTACATATTCTTATTTTTATAGAACTAGCTAATAAAATTGAACCCGTCATTTCGAAAAGGGCACGAGTCACACTTTTTTGAAATATCACTTTTTTACGCCATTTTATTCATTAAAGCGTTTTACAAATTCCATGCGAAAATAGTACATGTGTATACACCACAAGTCAACTTAAAAAGCAATTAAAAGGGCAAAAGTCCTGGACTTATGCCCCTTTCAAGTGAAACGAAACGTATCTGGCTGATATGACATAATATCACTTTATTGTGAGCTTGCTGAAAATGCTTTTAAACCTAGAAAAAGAGTCTCTGGTGGCGGGAATATTGAAAACTATAAACATAATTAAATAAATGGCCAAAATTGCTGGAAAATGATGATTAACTAACTAAAATTTTTGGTCATTTCGAAAAACGCATAAGTCCAAAAATTTTAATTCAAAATATCTTGATGAAAAGATAATAAATAAATAAATATTCAAAAAAGCGTGTATGTTTTTTATTTTACAATCTCTATATTCAGTTTCTTCAGCATATATGACTTTTTTAACAAGAAACATATCTTTGTTGATTCTGAAAATTTTTAATTCATGGAATAATGCCATTTTCGAAATGACGGGCTCAATTATCAATCATATTTGATATAAATATGTAGAACGAAAGTGTATTATTACAGTCACTAAATAAACATTGAGAATAATATAAAGAATACTCTTTTAGCACAAATAAGCGAATCAACTGCAAAAACAGTTAAGTTAAGCCCAATTATTTTTCCACACTTAAAATTCAACTTAACCGAAATTTTTAATTTGAATGGACGTTTGACAAAGCACATTATCGAAAGACATGTACTGGCAAACTTCCCGTCATACACATCGTTGTACTACAGACAATATAAGCTTTGTGACAACTAGCCCCGGTCTCCCCTACTTATAAATAAAATTGTAGCGATAAATAAAATTGTCGAGTAGAACATTCAGGTACGAACGGATCAGCTGAGATTTCACCTGAAATCGGTAGCACTAAGGTAACTTTGACAGGTACAATCAATTACTGATATTAATTAAGGCCTGCCGTAGACATTACGAAGCTAGGAAAAATAACAGTCGGAGTACAATTAAGTACGAATAAATTGATGTTGAACGCTGTTGAATCAAATTTCTTCTACTATATTCAACATTGTAAGTAGAAAAACATTTTTTCCTTATGGCTATCGGCTTTTAAAGTGCCACTAGAAATTGTTAAAGCGCGTATACGCGCGCCTCTATATGTCATATATCAAAACATTTAAAATTTTATTTTATCAACCAATAAGGAATCGTGTCAATCGTATCCCATTTTTTGCGCTTATCGACCTTCGACTAACTTCATACCTTCAATGTATTTTATATTATAGGATGGGCCAGAGAAAAAAAAAAGATTGAATATTATTATTACGCAGCCAAGATAATTTTTTAAGGATGTATCTATCTTCGATAGAGCAAACATATTCTTGAACCACGATATTTTCTCTTGGTTCATTATTAAGTGGTTACCCTTCCAAGTTCTATTCTTACTCAATGCTGCCTAATTTTCGTTTTTAATGATCTTCTCAATTTCCCCTGCAGCTGAAATACTGTTGCCATCACAATCATAACTATAGATTATGTAAGCAACGAAGAATAAATGAAAATATCTGGCACATTGTTCATTACGATTTATGTCAAATACACTTTTGAGCATGTATTATAAAAAATGGCAGAAATATTAAAATTATAATAACAGAATAATATATACTACTATTGTTTAACTAAATTAGTTTTAACGGAATGATTAATATCTAAAAGATAAATTGTCCTTTAGATATTAATCATTCCGTTATATTATGTATGACCTACATCTTGTGCACTGACACATTAAATCGTAAATTCTTTTTACAATATATTGATTAAATTAGTTATAGTTATTAATTATGTAATTATTACGTGTAGTTACGAAATATTAATTATTCATAATATAATTATTTCAATTATACAAATCATATTCTAATTTTGAACTCCATCTTGTAATTTTTGATCAATTTCGTTTGCTCCATACTAGTAACTGTAATATCAGTTACACTGATTGAGTTTTATGAAAATCGATAAAAGTACACTACAGTACAATCAATTAAATTGTTTGTACCTTGGAAAATATTCACCTTCCTTAAAAGGGGGTACTGTATATGCAAAAAACTGTAATACCAGTACCACTAATTGCTTTTTTATGAAAATCGTTAAAAGTACATTAAAGTACATTCATTTGAATTGTTTGTACCTTGGAAAATATTCGCCACCCTTAAAAGAGGGTGCTGTATTTGTAAATGATTGTAAAATCAGTAACAATAATTGTTTTTTACGCAAGTAGTTAAAAGTTTATAAAAATCGAATTGTTTGTACCTTGGAAAATAATCACCTCCCTTAAAAGGGGGTGGTCACTTTTTCTAAATGAAGATTTTTCGTTTTTTTGGTAAAGGTACAAAAAAAATTACTCTTAGAACATTCAAGTACGAACGAAATGGAACATAAAAATTGTTTCCAAGTATTATTTTGAAGAAACCGGGTGATAAGTTGATAGAGTTGCTTGTAGCGTATGCACTTGGCGATTTGGAAAATTTATCCCGCTTTATGCAAACATTTTGAATATAATGACAAAACTTCTGGATTATTAAAACAATTTGGAATTTTTTAAGATTTAGCTTAAAAGGTCGACGTTTTATATGAATTCGCTTGCCTTTCAGAATTTTACAGCCTTTACATTTAAAAAATTTGACATCCAATTTGATACCTATATTATACTCTAAACTATTACTATGACTATATTAATATTATATGTAAGTAATTATACCAGTTCCTATAATTCTGAGTTCCTTGGAAAATGGCTACAACGGATTCTTATATAAAGTGACACGTCTCGATTTTGGCGGGACAGTCCCGCTTTTTGGAGTAAAGTCCCGCGTCCCGCCGATTTTTAAAAATGTCCCACTTTTTTGAAAATATCTGCATTTCTTATTTTAAATGTACTGTAATATATAATATACGATTTTTCCACATATTCCCAAAAAAAATCATTTTTTAATGTCAACCAATGAATTTTTTTAATATCCGCCAATTCAACTGTCCATGCTTCAAGATATTTCAAGCAGTTATTTATAATAATATATAAATATTTATTTATAATAATATATAAAAAATTCTAACTTATTTCAGAAATTCCGGTCGCTTAATGGCACCTTGAACTGAAATTTTCATTGCGTGACATTAATAAAGGATTTTATAGGAATACGTGTAAAAATCTTTTGAATATATTAATGTAGTGTTAGTGATAGAAAGGTACGTTACTGATGAAAAAACTAAATGCTACTGGTCTGCAAATGTTTGGTCTGCTAAAATAATATTTTAGTTTTTTTCAGAATCAATAAAATATGGACAAATGAAAAAATGCAGTTGAACATTAAACTTGAAAATCTATATTAAGCTTAAAAAATAATTTGGCCAATTCATGTGAGAAATTTCACATTAAAAAAAAAACTAAAATTACCGGGAAAGAAAATCATATTCTTTTTTTAAATAAAAAATTTAAATTAATTAAAAACCATAATGTTCAAAATATTGTTTTTTACAAATATTTGTATAGTTATACCAATAATTAATAATAAATACATTTTTATATATTTATAGACAAGTACCATATATAAATATATACAATAATAGTAGTTTTTGATACAAGTGTGTGAAGCAGGGCTTTTGTGCATGAGTTTAAAGCACGAGCCAAAGGCGAGTGGTTTAATCGCAAAGAGTAGATTTTATCGAGATTAGGTTATGGTTAGGTTATGTTATATTAGAGCCAGATAAATCCAGATTGAGAGGCCGAGACTTCTTGATTAAAAATAAGAAAAATTGATTCAATTTTAATATACGTCAGAAAATTTATTTTCACTACGTTGATGTTTTTTGTTTAGTGACGCAAGTTATTGCCACAGTAACAACAAACAGAAATCGTTTAATAATGAAACATTTGATTTACGTTGTACTTTTACGCACGATTTGGATACTTTTACACACGATTATAATACTGGCATCCGTCACATACAATAATGTATTTATGAATGTATTCATTTTGGCGTGTGAGTAGATAAAATATATATTTTTGAATTATTGGTCTGCTTTCATAACTAATTCTCATTTCATCCCATTTGTCCCGCTTTGTGTCAATGAAAATGTGGTCACTTTACATTTGTCCCGCTTTTTCTTAATGAAAATGTGGACACTTTATTCTTATAGGTTACACTTTAATAAAACTAAAGAAATTTAGTGTAATGTACATGTGATAAAAATCAGAAGAATATAACTAAAACATGAAGATTTTTATTGTAGATCAGTTTGTGACAGATTTAACATAGGCTTATTGCTGTAAGAGCTGTACGTCGAGTTTGCCAGGCTTTATTTAAAAGAGCTTCAAGATTTATACAATGGCCTACGGGAGATCGTTCTACGGATGTCGTGCGTGGATTTAATAGAGCAAGTGCCTTTCCTAAAACAATTGGAGCTATTTATGGAACTCACAATTCGTATAAATATCCAAAAAAATCCAGTGGATTATAAAAATCTGAAAGAATTCCATCCTATACAGTTCCAGGTATTTAACAATTGTTATTTTTAAGCATGATATGAATTTTAGTAGTTAATAAATTGAACAAGGTTGAAATTTTTCTGCAGCTGCTATGTGCTCACAAGACTGACTCTGATAACACATTATTATGTTGGACATCCTGGATCTGTTCATGATCAAAGAGTATTTCAATTATCAGAAGTTGCAGTTGCTCTACCAAGCTTCACAGTTTAAAAAATACATTTCTGTCCATTAAAGATCATAATAGCAAATCAAAAACAACAAAGCTTAATGGCTATTATATATACAACAACTTATTGGCTATTTTCTCAAAAACAAAAATTAAAAAAAGTATTTTGCATACTTTCTTGAGTCTCCATTCCTCAAAACCTAAATAAAACTAGGATACAATATAACTCTCTTATGATTTAATACAAACAAATACGTTTTAACAACATTTTTTCGTGGTCAGTAACGGTCATTAATGTTATAAAACCAGCCGCGCACTGCTCGTCTGATATTTTGATTGAATTCTATACTCGCAAGCAGATACAGACGACCCATACTATAGATAGAAAGAAAGGAACGCGCGGTGTGCGTATATGCGTGCTCATATAAAGATACACTAATAAGATAGACCTTGAGATAAGGAGCGACTATGAATACGGGATGAATACTTAGTCTTAGTGACTAAGAGAAAGAGAAAGACGTACGGAGGGGGTGTAAAGCAAAAATCTTACGTGACATTAAATTTTCTCCCGAATAACACCTTCCACAAGCCGTACCGTTAAGCTCATTCTATCGGCCGGAGCGGCCGGACGCACTTACCTAACTAATTATTGCATATGGTTAGAATAATATTTCTACAAAACGCCTTTTAGTAATCTCCTATTGCTATGGAAAGATATGAAATTAGTTTTTTAAAAATCATTTTGTTTTAAAAAATGCCGAATTTTTACATTTTTACAAAAAACTCCGCTAGGTTCTTTCTAGCGGCCGCAGCGGTCTGGAGTGACACCGTGTCATCAGACCACTGATTATAAGTTTAAAAACAAGACAAGCCCTTAGTATAGGTTTTTTATAATATATATAGGTACTAATCAAGACGCATTTTTTATGATAAAGATTATTGGGATATTGTTTACTGCTGGGCATCTGAAATCTTCCAATGCGAGTATAGACCGTCTATGGAGCAAAAAAATATGGACCACCAAAACAGATACCACGAAATTCGTAAATTTATTAGATTTGATGATAAAGAATCAAGATCACAACGGCATGCAAAGGATAAACTTGCATCTATTAGAGAGCAGTGGGATCGAATGAATAATAATTTAGGAAAATTCTACATACCATCATGTAATCTGACTGTAGATGAGCAATTCTTTCGATTTGACGGAAAATGGCCATTCAAACAAAACATACCGTCAAAACCAAAAATATGGAGTAAAAATATTTTGGCTAAACGACTCTGAAACAAGATACCCACTAAAAGGAAATACCATATTTTGGAAAAGAGGGAAATCAACGTGCCACCAACCTGGGTGAAACAATCATACTCTAAGATATATGCACTCCATATTACGGTACACATAGAAACATAAAGTGCGACAATTTTTTTACTACCAAACAACTGGCTCTGAATTTGAAGAGTTCTGTTCTGACTATTACGGGAACGGTACGAAAAAATAAGGTATTTATCCGCCATAATTTTCAGGCAAAACGTTCTCGAGAACAATTTTCAATAATTTTTGGATATACAAAAAATCTCACGTTAGTGTCATACGTTCAAAAAAAAGGGAAAATCTGTTAGTTTTTTTAAATAATCATAGTGATGCGAAAATGATCACGAAAATAAGACAAAAACCGAAAGTGATCACGAAAATAAGACAAAAACCGAAAGTGATTATTGATGACAACAAAACAGATGTTATGGACAAGATGATCAAAACTTATACATCTACAAGAAAGACAATTAGATGTAGCATGTAGCAATAGACATTTTTTTTTATCTTTTAGACATAAGTTTATTGATTGCATATATTACATACACTAATTTAAAAAAGCATAATATTGAATATATTACATACACTAATTTATAAAAGTTTATAAAAATTAGAATACTTTTATAGAGGAAGTTTCAATCGACGACAGAATCAAAATTTGCGAAATAAGAGTTCGAAGGAAAGTATTTATTTTTCCTCCAGAAAAAAAACATTATACGAAGAAAACTTGTAATATATTGAAATACATTGTAAGAAGAAAAGTTGTAATTGTCATTCAAATATCATATGCAATAAGTGTGTAAATTAATAGAAAAATTAAGTTAGAAAGTGTTTTATTTTTAGACACTATGCGAAAAAATTGTTTTATTTTGTTTATCCCACATAATCTAATATAAAAAATATGTAGCTAATTTGAGAAAGAGAACCAAAGATCTTAGATGAAATTGAAAAATAATTCTAATGTCTTTATTGTAATTATATTGCCATTGCACTAAATTGTCACCGGTCGCTCAGTCCGGTAGTAGTAGGATGGCTGCCTACTTGTTAGTATGACCTTAACGGTTAAGGAACTTCGAACGGACTGGAAAGAGAACCAAATAATTTAGATTTTCTATATAAATCAGTCTTTTCAATAAAATCAACAAATATTGAATGTGAGAGAAGATTTTCGACTATAATGCAATCACATATTTAAAGAAAGATTTTTAAATAAAAATTGACAATTTCATAAAATAAATACATAATATGTATTATATTATAATATATTATTGCTTTCATTTCTATTTATTAAATATGAAGTTTACAATATTTAGTTTTATTATATTTAAGTTTAATTATATTGCCATTTTTGAAATAATTTTATTTTTATTGTATTTCGGAAATGTCTTAAACAGGTATCAGTTATCTCATGTTCTGGAATCGAAAAATAATGTAGAGAGTAATAATGTAATGAATGAGAGTGGCGTTAGTGGGTCTGGTTGCCACCTGTCAGAAACATGCTGTACCAAGAAATAAAAGAAGAATAAAAGATTGATTCGTGTTGTTAACTTACTGTTTAATTAAAACATAACCTTTTTTTATTACATAGTTGCCAACATTTATTACTATACACTGTTGTATTACATTCTTTTAACGTATCATTTCAACGATCTCACTACATTGAAAGAATCGAATTCCCATTTTTTATGAACATATTTAATTCGTAATGGAAGATACCCCTTTGGTTAGACTATCGGAAACCATGTTCTCTGTTCCATTGAATTCCAAAACTATTGCTTTTTCGGCCACTTTCTCTCTTACGAAGTGATGTCTATTATCTATATGTTTGCTTCTTCCATGATAGTTTCCCTCTTCTGATCTTCCATGATAGTTTCATTTAATTGTAATAATGTCTAATCTAGACCATATTTCAGTTTCTAGTTGCTTTAACCAAAGTGCTTCCTGTACTGATGCTGATAGAGCCATATATTCAGCTTTTCTTGGTGATTATGCTATACTCTGTTGTCGTTGACTTCTCCAAGTTATTGCTGCACCATTTTTGACAAAGATATAGCCTGTGCATGAACGTCTTTCATCAATTTCGGCAGCCCAATCTGCATCACAATATCCAGTTAGTTTTGATTTTTCTTCTCTGTTGAACTCCAGCCTTGTACTCATTGTCCCTTTCAAGTATCGGAAAATTCTCTTGACAGCTGTCCAATGAGCCTTTCCAGGATTGTTATTAAAACGACTTACATTGTTTGTTGCAAATGCAATGTCAGTCCTAGTTCTTTGAGCTATATATATATATACATATATATATATGTATATATATATATATATATATATATATATATATATATATATATATATATATATATATATATATATATATATATATATATATATATATATATATATATATATCAAACTTCCTACAGCTTCCTGGTATGGAATGTTTTTCATTTCATCAAACTCTTCTGTTTACTTAGGAGACATAGCATTTGTCAATTTTTGATTCATGTTTGTTGGACTTACTACTGACTTACAGTCAATCATTTCAAATTTTATATTTGTATTTCTTTTATATATTTCTCTTGATGAATGTAATTTTTGCCACCTTCAATGTCTTGAATAATTTGAATACCACTGTAGCCTAAAAAAATCATCCTTTTGGATTTTTTGTCCCATTTAGTTCTTTGCACTTTTGGGATTCCAAATATTCTTACATGGCTTACATCAGGTTTCTTGTTTCTCCACATCTCAAATGGCGTTTTGTCATTTAGTTTGGAACAAATCAATCTATATCTTAGGTACGCTGCAGTATCCACATCTTCCGCCCAAAACTCCTTTCCAAGATCTGCATCGTAGACATCTCGCCTTTTCTACCAGAGTTCTGTTGATCCTCTCGGACAAGCCCTTTTGTTCGGGGGTGCTCAAAATAATTTTTGAAATCCTTATTACAATAATATGTCCCATTATCAGATCGTAGAATCTTGATTTTTCTCTCTTGTTGGTTTTCCACTTCAGACTTAAATTTCTTGAAGTATTCTAGAAAATTCTGTCTCTGTGTTTCAGAAAATAAACGAATACCATTCTTGTGTAATTGTCCTGAAATGTGAGAAAATATTTAGAACCACCAATTGATTTATTGTCCATTGGCCCGCACAAATATGTGTGAATGGTGTCCAATGTGGTATTGTACCTCGAACCTTGTTTACTAAATGGTAGCCTTCTTTGCTTGCTCTCACAACGCCCACGATTTTTGATGCCACGATTAGTGTCTTCTTTAAATTGTATCCTACATACAGCACCATTTCTCATTTGATTTAAATCTGTTGAATTTATATGGCCAAGTATTTTATACCCTGTCACATTATTTGCAATACTAAGCAAACATTGGACTTTTCCATAATTAGTCTATATACATTATTTACATTATTTAAGTTCAGCCACTCCAACAAGAACACTATTTCTGTTAAAAATATTACACACATTCTCTGAGAAGTCAATAGAATTTCCTTGTCTAATTAAATGACTTACTGACCGAAAATTGGTTTTTAGACCGCGAACACAAAGTACATTTTTAACAACTAACCTATGAGTTTTATTTTTAAACACTGTAGTTATATTAATGTTTACAATACTTGTGACTACCAGTCAACCTTCATCTGCCACTGTCATTTTTGAAACAGTTGGGTTATTTGACTTATTGTTCATAAATTGTTCAAAGTTCAGAAAGGGCGGAGTCCAAAAAAGCATTTTTATGATTAGCTTTAGTACATAATTAATATATAAACTTTGGTTTTAATTTAAAATAGATTTAGTAGTTTAAATAATTAAGAATTCTAATAATAACTAGTAATAAATAGTAAACCAACAATCACCAGGAATATATTATAAAAATTTAGGGAATATAAAAAAAACAAAATAGTAACGATTATATCTTTATTCAAACTTCAATCAAGTACCTAGGTATCAGTGTTGATAAGTAAAATTATATTGTATTAAAAGAAAATGAGATCTAGCACTGCAAAACCTATTTGAATAATAAATATATTTCTAGACAACAGCACCGTTTATTTTCTAACCCTTTTCAATTTTTAAAAATTGTGACGTTAGAATGATAAAGCTGAAACATAACATATATCTGCAATTATCAAATTAAAACTCGTGGTTGTATGTTATAAGTACACACTGAAAAGGTATTATACCTCAGCTACTTTTCTTATGCTATGATAATAATCATCATTATTAGTACATTTGTTGTATGTGATAAAATAAGACGAAACCTATTGTTTGATCTATGTTCTTCGCAGGTATACACCACAAAGCACAGACATCAACCACCGAGAAGTTGACGAATAAAGAAAGTGAGAAACTCTAACTATGTGTAGGGAAATGACTGAAGAATTAGATATAATCTGTACAAAAAGTGAAAAAAACTATTATAAAACGCAGACGAGAAAATTATTTTTTTGTATATTGACAAAAGTTAATTGCTATTATAAAAAAAAAATGTTTCTCTACATTAAGGAGGGAAGTGTTATAATTAAAACCAGGACTGGACATCTGTGCCATTAGCGCACATTCCAAATCGTGCCCTTTGTCCCACGTTTTGGATAAATGCAATTGTTTTATAGTTTTATAGTTTGTCCAGAAACTAAGGGTTTTTATTACCATGCTAAAATCTACCTCCCCCAAAACATATTAGAAAACGTGCGAAGGCCTATAAAAACCTTCTTATAGAGATTAACCAGAGGGCCAGACATTTCAGGGATTTAGAGAATTTAAGCCTCGATTGTTGGGAGGAGCCAAGAAAATTCAATCTCCCCCTTATTTGAATTAGAGGGATAATTTAACCCCTCTTACAGCTATATTATACTAGGAATGGTATAAATACCATTCCCCAGTTGTCACTAACAAGTAAGAAGTAAGAAGTAGAGATTTTCTACTTTTGATTGCAATACGAAAATTATTAAAATTCGATGGTAAGCTACAGAGCATCATTATGCTTAATCACCATTTATGGTACAAATCATCATTTATTTCAATCGCCATATCCTGAAGTCTATCTACGACATCCAAAAATTCATTTAAATGTTCTCTGGCATCATCAGAATCTTTCATTTTCTTTAAAACGAGCATTTTAAGTAAAGTAGCCTTTTTGGCAGGACCCTCGCTTTGGTAAATCCCTTTTAAAGTATCCCATACGTGTTTGGACATTTTGCAGTGGTTTGATACAGCTTAATTTAATATACTTACGTCAGAAAATTTATTTTTACTACGCTTATGTTTATTTCAAAGTTACTGTAATGCGCGTGTGTTATTTTACGCGTGCTATTTGTCTGTTTATTTATATAGAAGGTTAAACAAAATCAGTTTTGAGAAGAGCTTTTTTAAGTAGCAAGGAGTTACAAAAATAATGGCTTCTTCAAAAATAGATTATTTAAGTTTATTACAAATTAATGAAATTTTAAATGACTCCAAAAAAAATAACAAAATTAGTAGAGTGGGGATTAATTCCAGCAGAGGGGAGTTACAAATGTTTGAAGTTTGGTGGTGTTTTCGTCTTAAAATAAACTAAAGACGTTGAAAGGTTAGTAGTTGTTTATTTTTATTATTATATTTTGAATATTTTTTAATGTATCCTTAAATTTTGATCTAAAGATATAGTAATTTTTTTATTGTAGAGTTGATGGTGTTCGTTGGCTCCAAGAAAATTAGTCAGGAAGGTGAAAAGAAGAAAACCTGTGGTAATAGAGTTGAATTCCGACGTGGCACCTTCTTTGCCAAGTCAAAATGGCCATTATGGAAGATACTTGGGTTCGTTTCTTTTTGAGTTCAAAATGCATCATTGACATTGATCGGCAGACAATTGAAGATGTCCATGCCTACATTAGTTGATTGGGCATCTTTTTGCCGAGAAATTGTTTTTGATAATTTTTTTACTTTGATAATTATTTAATTTGTTAATTATTTATAAAAAACCTGAGAAACTCGGTGGTCTTAATAAGATCGTTGAGATTGACGAATCCAAGTTCGGAAAGCGCAAATATCATAGGGTTCACAGAGTGGAAGGACAGTGGGTTTTCGGCGGTTACGAACGTGGCACTGGTCGCGTTTTTATGGTAGCCTTTGAGAAACGCGACTCTGGTACTCTTGTGCCTTTAATCGAGACATGGATACCTCCGGGTACGACGGTTATCAGTGACTGTTAGAAGGCCTATAGCGGCCTCAGTGACTATGGCTACAAGCATTTATCAGTTAATCATTCAATTAACTTCGTAGATCCCGTAACTGGGGCACATACAAATGCCATAGAGTCATCTTGGAGGGCCGCTAAATCTTCCATGTCGTCATATGGTCGTACCAAATCACACGTACCCGGTAATCTTGCTCGATACATGTTTCAGAAGAGGTGTAAAGAGCTTCGGCTCGATCCCACTCTGGAACTTTTCCGTATGGCAGGTAAGTTGTACAATCCCGTACATCCCCTGCCAGAAGGAGGACTTGGTAAGGATCGTGACACAGATGAGGAATACGAGGATTACGAAGACTAAATCACAGTTAATTAGTAAGTTTTTTAACATTTAAAATTGCAGTTTTTCTGTAAATTTTTTTCCTTTTTATAGTGGTCTTTAATGCCCTCTGGTTCTCAATCGTCATCCCTTTGTCTGTCCGCTCTCCAGGTTTTAAATTGTTTTCGTATGGATTTTTTGCATTTTGATTTCTTAGATAGAGGATTTTTTTGTGATTGTGATGTGGTTGTGATGTGGTTGATGCAAACGAGAATATTGAATATTTATTTAATTAATTTTTTTGATATGTATTTTTTTATCAGAATGGTATTATGTTTTTTTATTATCAAAATTTCAATTAATTTGTATTTTTTTGTTTAAATGGTATTTTCTCTTTTATTTTATACTTTACATAATCTACTGTTTTTTTGTTCTTCCGGAATTACATCAAAAAAATCTCCAATATAACTATAACTTGGGGGTAAAGCTCTAATCAAGTATCTCATATTCTCGGCTTCGTCTATATTTCCAAATTTGAAATCATTCGTTGTTTTCTCAAAATCAACAAAAACATCTACTATTGTATTATAATTGTTTAATTTAATCTTTTCAATTTTGTCATTATTTGCATAGCAGTAGACTGTGTTAAATACATTTTGTCAAACTTTTTTATCATTGCATAAGCTGTTGTACATTCACTAATATATTCTAATTGTTTATCTGAAATTGTACTCATTATTATAGTTCTTGCTTTTAGATCCATTTTCTTCCAATCCGCCTCTGGATTATCATATTAAGCAGGCATCACGCAACTGGCGGGCTCGTTACATTCTTTGTATTGTAGTAAAGTTACTATCCTTAATTTCCAGCTAGAATAATTTACTCCATTAGAAATTGGCATTATTATGTCTTCTATCTTTGCTTGTTTAGCCATGTTGGTGATAAGTGTCTTTTAAATAGTATTCTTGACTTTTATTCACTCCACTTCAATTTACACGAGGGGTAGACTACTTGCCAGGTGGCTTTATTTTGATTTTTAATTTTCTCACTATATTTTTCTTACTAACCATGCTCTGCTACCATGTTGAGGTGGTGGGTTTTAATTAAACAACGTGACACAGACTACTAGTAGTTATTAGTAAGTATATTTAATAATGATTAAGATAAACATGTTCAACATGACAAGCGTACTTGCATACTTCTAACAGTAATAGGTTATGTTAAGAAGTGGCAGAGAGTAACACAAAATATAATAGATGGCGTAATGTCTAATATGTGAAAGATCGATAGCATAATATTTACCAATTACAGCAGAAATCAATGACAGTAAATATTTTTTCCATTCAAGTTGATGAGAGCACTGATGAAGCACAATTTGCAGTTTCGCTAGTTATTATAGGGCACTTGAAAGGAAATGGATTTGTAGAAAGCCTTGCATACATGTCCAATATATTTTTGAAAATAGACCAGTTAATATTGTCCCTTCAGAACAATACTGTCGCTATATTCCAATTTACCCACCAAATAGAATCTATTGTTAAAAAACTAAAGTTTTGGAAGTTATGTACTGAGAACAACCCACCATAAGTTTTTGAAACACTGCACGATTTTCTCTTTGAAACGGATGTTTCAAGAATTCTCAAGAATTTAAGAAACAAATTATAGAATCTTTATCAGCCAGAGAAAAAGTTAAGTTAATTGAACTGAAAAAAGATTTTTAAATTAACATGAAATCTGAAAAAAAATTCCTCATTTCATTCGGGGTTGACTTAAAAACAGAATATCCAGAATTATTCGACAATCTTATCACTGTTCTGCTACCTTTCACAAGCGCCGTATTAGTGGAGAGAGCTTTCTCGTCCTATAATTCCTTAAAAAATAAGTACAGGAATAGATTTTCCGGCATAAGTTCGGACTGGAGACTGTATTTGTCATTTTCCGATCTGGATTTTAAATTACTGATTGCTGTCAAACGACCTGTAGGATCCCATTAAATGTGCCAAATCCAATTTGACTGAATCTTTCTTGCAGTATGGAAACAGTGTGGAAAGTTTAACTGGAATAAAATTCATAACTTCGATAAATGCGATTTTTTAAAAAATCCCGAAACAAGTTTATTGCATTGTTTTTTCTTGCCATAATTTTTATGTATATGCTGTTTGTTTATCTGTTCCCGAAAGTGCCCAGCCACCCCCGATTTTTTTTTCAAATGGAAAGGTGAATACAATATATTATTTATTTCTTGAATATTTTCCCACTTAATAAAAGCCCACTTAATAAAAGAAGAAAACCACTTTTTCAACTTGAATACTATTTAATGCAACAAATATTCAAAATGGGCACCGTTTCCTTCTTCACAAAGTGCAAATCGAAGATAACATGCATCTCTAATATTTTGTAAAATGTCTAGTGTGACTTGCGTGTTAACTAGTGTTAATTGCCTTATTTCATGCCTAATACGTTGCTTAAGCTCCTCAATATGGTTCTGTTTTGTTACATAGATCTTACTCTTGAGATTTTCCTACAAAAAAAGTCAAGCGGATTAAGATCTGGTGATCTCGCCGGTCATTCAATGTGACCTCTTCTTCCAATCCATCTTTTGGGAAAAGCTTAGTCTAAATACCTACGAACGATCACAGCATAATGGGGTGGAGCTCCGTCCTGTTGATACCATATTTGTTTATCAGGTAAATCCGGATCTAACGTTCATCAGGTAAATAGGGATCTAACGGTTCATCAGGTAAATCCGGATCTAACGGATTTGGAAATAAAGTGGCTAACGCTGACATGAGGTCGTCTTGAGGAAACATAAATTGCTGCTCCATCTGCAAAAAAAATTAATTGCTGCAACCATCCAATGGTTGCTCCATCAATATTATCATAACCTTTATTGGCATAATTAAAAAAAAATAATAATTTACAAAACATATAGAATAAGCAAAGAAAAGTATGAAACTAAAACGAAAACCTCATTAACAAAAACAAAGAAATGTTACCACCCTATAAACATAGGCCCTATAAACACATGTACATCGCTCATCTACCTACTCTTCAAATCCTACTCAATAAACTGTACAAAGTAAACCGCAATACAAAAAAAACTAACCCCGCGCACCTGCTCTTTCCACCTTTTCACTCTGATTAAAAACGACAGTCCCTTCCCGCCCTCGTCCATGCACTTACTCCAATTATTCCCTCACCTTCTCTCCTGTTCATTCCACTCCGCCATCGTGTATTCCTCCAACCAATGACTCAACATATCCTCCTTCATCTTACACAGCTTCTACTTTCCTCATACATCCAATGTCTCCTGCTACGCTCTTCATTACCATATCTACTTCTCGCCAACACTGACCCATCCTCCGACACGCTACTTGTGCTCAAATAACCAGGAAGACGGCCGTGCACTGGTAACTGACTGTACCCTTGATGATATTTGCTAGCCTCTCTTTTGGATTGGCGCTCTCCGCAGTTCACTTCTAATAATCTTTCTCTAAGCAACTTTTTCCACTGAGCACCCTCCCTTTTTTACCTTTCGAATCTCTCGGATGATAACCCGCCTCTCTCATACAGTTTCCTGTTATTCAGCCCCCAACAACTCTCTTTTCTACCAGTTAACCTCTTCTTTATTCACTACTCGAAAGATTCCCTTTATTATCCTTTCATCTCCTAACCCAGGGATGGCGAACCTCTTAGAGTAGAGGGTCAAATTTTGTTCATTATATTTTTCAAACTAGCTCGTGGGTCACCAGGTCAGTGGCATAACTTAGAAAAGAGGAGGGTCCACTTTTTTGTTGTCACTTTTAAAAGCTTCTACAAAGTTTAAATTTCCTTTGTATTTATAACTTCTACTATTACAAGTGAAGAGCAAAAAAAATGATAATTACTGCATCAGGCGACACCATGCTCAGTCGACCTTGCATTGAGTCTTTAAATGGCCAGGGAGTAAATAAACTCTTATATTCCTGTGTATTGAATGAGAAATCTGTTGCTGTGTATGTTGTTGCAGAAATGCACCAATTTACTTTCTAAAACTGACACACAATGTTTCTTAATCTCCACATCAACCATGCTTTCTTGAAGATAATCATCTCTACTCGTCCCTCCTGATTTCAATATAATATTTATGTTATATTTTGCATATTTCGGGGGAGGGGCTTGAACCCGGTGGTAAAGTAGGTATTTTCAAAAATTATTGCGTTTTGAAAACGTTTTTGTACTCATGGAAAATATTTCATGATTTTCATTTCCAAGTTTTTAATAAAGATGTAGTGCTTCGCTATAAATATTTTAATATTTTGAAACATCATTAATACAATTTGCCTTGTGTCTTTGAAGATTTTTATTCATTTCATTAAAATGCTGAGTGATGTCTCAGAAGAACATTAATTCATTTAACATATCAAAACTTTCTACATATCAAAGTTCATGAAAACTATTGTTTTTTCATTCAAAAAGAGTTTAATTTCTTCAAATAAAGTTGTACGTTAAAATCTTTGAATATAATTACTTAATTTTCCCTATTAATTGTGAAAATTGCTATTTATTAAGACTACTTGCGTTTATGAAGATGATGACATTCATTACAACTGGCACTACAATGGCAAATATTTTCACACCTTGTTTCGCAAATAAAACTTCTTGATGTATTTATTATGCAATGGAATTTAATTAGAGGATGTTTTGTTTAAGATATTGAATAAAACCAATGTTTTTTTCTACTGTAATAGAAACAACTTTCTGTGGGTCAATATCCATTTCTTTAAATTTAATATCAAATTCTTTTAAAATAGCAAGACTGTGAAGTGTACCGTTTTTAGTTTCAATAGCTCTGCTTTCATTATATTTCCTGATTTATATCGTGCAAAACCATTTGCATCATTAGATATTTAATTTGATGACAGTAAATTATATACTTAGCTTCTTCGTTACAAATTACACACATATTAACCAAACCATTATGTTTGGTATGGTCTGGGATTTATATCGTTTGTTTTCTTTTTTTAATCGCACCCACATTTAGGCAATGCAGTCATTTTCAATCCGGACGGATCCGGCTGAATTTCCATCCGGTTCCGGAGCGATAGAAATTTGGTTGATCCGATCAGAATAATTTTCCCTTTTCGTTCCTAATTGAACTGTTTCCAGGATAATCGAGTGAGTGTATTATATAGGTAGATTACACATTCACACACATTTATAATTAGACACTTTTTTATATTTATATTTAACAATTAAAAATCTAATACAGTGTAGGTAACAAATTAAATTTCAATTATAGAATTTTAGTACTTAACTTTATTAAAGCTAAAATAATATACTTTATTTAATCTACTGAGATCACAACAATTAGGTATTTGAGCATGCTAACAAGTCTTATTCTTATATTTATGACATAGATCATGGAACAATTATCACAAGAATGAGTTTATAACTATTTAATTTAATCAATTTACTATAAATACTGCATTTGCCGGTGTATATGGTATATTTTAGAGGCAAATTTTTTGGAAAAAAGTTGCGCGTTATACACCGGCAAATACGGTAATTATTTCAAGTATGCATTATTTATCACAAAATCGATTTTGGTTTTGAAAAAACCATGTGGCGCCATGCGCACCAGGCATTTAATCCTTCCGCTACTATGGACTGCTATAGCAGTTGAATTGATTTGTCGCCCAGGTGCTATGGACTGTTATAGTAGTCCAATTCATTGGGCGGTCAGATGCTATGGACTGCCATAGCAGTTTTTTTAAACATAACAAAGAGATTAATAAATACATACACGCTCATTGGAGAGTTGCGTTGCCCTGGCTGAAAGATTCGGGACTTACCTCTGCACCTAGGGTCTTATCGCTGAAAGATGAATATTTCACAAAATCCCAAAAAATAATTGTTAACTATGCGGATAGCCATATATTTATTTTAATTTTTTTTATGTCTAGTCTTGTCTAATCTAGTCTAGTATTGTCTAGTCATGTCTAGTCTTTTCTAGTCTTGTCTAATCTTCTCTATTTTTGTCTGGTCTTGTCCAGTTTTGTCCAGTCTTATCCAGTCTTGTCCAGTCTTGTCTCCTTCTTGTCTTTATCTAGTCTTGTCTCTTTCTTGTCTTGTCTATGTAGTCTACTAGATTAAGAGGTATTTAATTTAATGAATTCTCTACATTGTTGGATAACTGAATTGGACTAGATCAGGGGTGACCAACCTTTTTCCGGCCGCGTGCTATTTTTTTTTTAAATTTGCACATTTTGAAATGCTGACGTGCCAGCTAATGAATGAACATTCTTGATAGTGAATATCAGTTAACGTATTAGCCTGAATATAATACGTCTTATATTTTACAGCTTTGATGTTGCACAGAAATAAATTGAGAAACTTAAAAAATCGTTTAAGAAAAGTAGAACTAGCACGCGTGAGAAATAGTTCGCGTGCCATTACAATTTATAACGTGCCAGATGTGACACGCGTGCCATAGGTTCGCCACCACTGGATTAGATGTATTAGATTGTGCTTTCCATGGTCCACTTTCCATGGTCCACTTATTATAAGTTAGTAGTCTAATTCAAGTTCAAAATGAAGTTGTTGCAACTTAAAGTAGTCGTAATACGAAGCCGCAACATGAAGTTGTCGCAACATGAAGTGGTTTCAACATGAAGTTATTGCAACATGAAGTGATTTCAACATGAAGTTGTCGTAACATGAAGTGGTTTCAACATGAAGTTGCTTCAACATGAACTCGTCGCAACATGAAGTGGTTTCAACATGAAGTTGTCGCAACATGAAGTTGTTTCAATATGAAGTTGTCGCAACATGAAGTTGTTTCACCGTGAATTTGAAGATGAAATGTGGATTCGAGGTGAAAAAATCTCTTTTTGTAGTTGAAACGAAAATTATAGCCTTTGCTTCGAATAGAGATTTTCGTTATTACATTATTAGTAACTTTGGCAATTTTTGAAAATTATTTTTCAAAATATTTATATAATTTTGCAAATTATTTTATTAATTAGTTTTCGTCCAATTTTAATACAAAACAAAAGAATTTTGCAAGATTTGCCAATTCAAATCAACAGAAAATAACAAATTTTAATTCGATTAGAGAAATTGGTTTTTCAAAATTTGGCAATATTTGCCAATTATTTTGACATTTTCATACAATTTTGACATAAAACAAACGAATTTTGTAAAGTTTGTCCACTCAAATCAACAAAAGAAAACAAAATTTGCTTCGAATAGAGATTTTGCTTTTTAAAATCTGGTAATTTTTGGAAATTATTTTGTCGTTTTCGTTAAATTTTTACACAAAACAAAAGGATTTTGCAAGGTGTGTACATTGAAATAAACAAAAAAAAATATATTTTTTTTCGTATAAAGATTTTGGTTTTTGATAATATGGCAATATTTGCCAATTATTTTGACATTTTCGTCCAATTTTGACACAAAACAAATGAATTTTGCAGTTTGTTTGTGTTTAAAATAATACAAAGTTATAAAAGTATTCCGCGCGGGCTATAATGTAATGTTCAGAATATTGAGCACACAATCAAATCAGTCTAAAAAAGTAATTCGCAGAGAAAGGGTTAAAGTAACTTCTCATGCAACAGCGCGATTATTTAACAAAAAATTAGCATCACCGGATCCGGTATATTGGTACCGGATCAGGTAAACCTTCAATGTTGCCGGATCGGCCGGATTACCGGATCCGGTTTTTCGGATTGCAATCCACAGGGATAGGAAATCCACATTACAGGTCTACAATTAAAAACATATTTCAAATACAATAATTTCACAAGAAATTGATATATTTAATATTTAAACCTTTGGAGTTGAAAAACTTTAATAAAAAGATAATAATTATATTGAGTTATTGAACTTTTCGAATGGTTTATAACAATCAATGTGTGGGTCAGTATCTGACCCGCGGGTCATAGGTTCGCCATCACTGTCCTATATCATCCACCCTATATTAAAACTTGATCAATCTTTCCGCAGCAATTACCGCCAACTTACACGCACTCACTTCCTGAAGGACAATGTGACCAGGCGTCGACATATCAAGTTTCAATATTTTCTTGGAAAACTTTAGCTGCACCCTTTGGATTCTGTCTTTCTCTATCGTTCCCCAGACCCCATATGCATACATTAACACGCTTCACACACATACCTTCCATATAGTATCTACTGCTCTAAAGTTTTCGTCAACGTTTCTTTTCAAATCCTCCTAGATACGACCCGACGCCACCCATGCTTTCTTTGTAACATTTTCTACTGAATCCAGTCCCAAAGACATACCCTAATCACTTAAATTTACTCACTTCCTCTATTTCAGTACCCTGCCATTTCAACCTTTCTTTCCTATACCGCCCACCCCTTTTAAACCAACGCACACCCCACATTCACCCTTAAATCCCAGTTTTCGAGGGATTCAGCCTTGAAGACAGAGACTTTCAATCACGGCCTCATCTGACTCGCCGACTTTGCAAATACCACCATATGATCCGCATATTCCAAGCTCCACACCTTCTTTATCGCAATCACCACACCTCCAGCTAGGCCGGACTGTAGAACCTTCTTCATATCCACCACATACAAGGGCTCCTAAGTGGGACTCCAAGGGCACCCTTGTCTCAGGCCCTTCGTCACCTCAAAATAGTCAGATTCCCAATCGTTAACAACTACCTTACATACAGTTTCCTCGTTGAAATCCCTGCCGTTCCTTCTTGTACTCTCTGAGATCCCTAACTTGCCCAAAAACTCATCCAATCTCCTCGTATTCACTGAGTCAAATGTAGCTTTCAAATCAATGAGAAGAGCAAACAGGCATCTATTTCTGATTTCCTGGTCAATGAGGACTATTAAGGGCACCAAGTGCTCCACCGTGATCCTTCCTTCTCTGAACCCCGCTTGAATATCCCGTAAAAGATTCCTTTCATTGATTTCTTTCCTCAAGCGACAATCCAGGATTTTCTCAAATATTTTCAACAAAGTTATCCCTCTATAATTTGTTAGCGCGTCCCTCGTTCCACACTTAAACACCGGTTAAATTATCGCCTTTTTCCAGCTGACTGCTATCCTTTTGTCTTTCCTCCCTATCCTTCTCAATTCCTCCGTTAATTTCTCTTTACACCTGGAATCTTCTCTTTGCACCCGGAATCTTTACAGATTCCAGGTGCTTCTTTCCACGCTTCATTTCCGAGCCCATCCAATCCTCCCGATTATCTAGGCTTTAGGGAATTAATAACTTCCTCCACCTCCGTCACTGTTATATCCTCGGCGAGCTCTTCCTGCTTTCTTTGTCTGTAAGAAAACATAATCTCTTGAAACATATCTCTTGAATTATCTTATCTTCCTGACCGCTTCTCCACCCCTTCTAACATCATCATGAAGTGGTTCTCCTCTATCGCAATGATCTTGGGTAGTCTTTCTTTCCTTCCCCTATTCTCTCGCATGTACTTCTTGCTCAGCTTCCATCTTAATTTCCCGTACCCGCTGCTTCTCCTTTTCCTCGCAAATCTACCTTTTCTTCTACTCTCCTTTTTGCAGTTCTGTTTACGCTTGCAGTACGTGCACTTTGAGCCCGTCTCCTTTCCTCCATTCTCTCATAGCTTCTCGAAACTTTTGCTTTACTTTCCTCACTTCCACTTCGTACCATGCACGGCCAGGATACGCTTCCTTGATATTCTTCTTGACAAGTCCTGACTCAATTTTCTTTGCCATTATGTCTATATCATCTATTATGTCTATATCATATATGGTGTTATACCCCACGCTACCTCTTCTAATTCCCTCCAGTATTTTTCTGTCGCCTCCTTATCTCACCTGGCCACCCATTTCTCCGCCTTAAATTCCTTTTCCCTTTGCTGCTTCAACGACACCATTTCCGTCATGTGATCCTATTCACTTCTTTTCACGATTCACGATTTTCATCAGTTATATTTGCCGTCTTGCAGCATCATTAGTAATTATCAGGTCAATAAGTGAGGTACCCATTGCACGAACAAACGTAAATTCTCACTCCCAGTCGCCTTCAATACAACCATTTAAAATATCCCATTGGTTCTCTATCACCCACGCCAGCCAAATATTTCCCTCCCCATTTTTAATTTTGTCTTTTGATTTCGTACTTCAAGAGTCTTATCCACCGTAATGCTATGCTCTTCTAATATCCTTACATCCCAGTCACCTCATAGTAGCAAGTTTCTTGTTACTATATCTTCTAAATTCCTCTGTATACCCTCCTAAGTTCTTTCCAGACCCTTATTATTATAAACGGTTGCTATCTGCCACCATTCCCCTTCCAGTTCTACCTCCCTAAAGACTAGACCATTCACCTCTTCTAGAATTCTCTCCAATTCCTTGATACCTCTTCTGATCCCTGTTACTATTCCCCCTTTGCTCTTCTGTGGTCACTCACTCACAGTGCCGGTTGGATCCTCCAATAGGGAATATGCATCATTTTTATTATTTGCTTAATTCACTTTTTACTTCGTTTTAACATAGTAAAAAATATAAACACTGTTGAGTGTTTCAATTAATTTTTAAAATATATATATTTTTTGCGCTCTTTGGATGACTTCACAGCACTCGTTGTCATTCAGTATTGTTTACTATTTACAATGTTGTTTACTTTTGACAGTTAAGGATTTTCAGTTTGAATCGCTATTTCTATAATGGAAAAGGCTAAAGAACCATGTTATATATCGTCGCTGCGCCTGACAAGTTCCATATGTGATATTTGTAAGGTTTTGGGAAACAACAAAAAACGTGTTATTGAATAAACAAACGGAAACACTGCAAAATTATTAATGCAATATGATAGACATTTATTTGGGAAATATTAGAAATACACAGTTTGCCATAAATATTTCTTATTTAATGAGCTACATTTTTTTTAACCAAAAAGTGCACATAACTGGTTTAGAACCGTCTAAAACAATGACGTATGTGCATCATTGCACATGAAGGATTTGGCAATGTGACACTTTTTGTTATTAGGTTTATGAATATGTGATCTTTATGTTTTCTTAGATTATAAAATACAATAAAATTATTAGGAATTACCAGAACTATAAAATAATCAGTCGTCCTAACTATTATAATATCAAATATAACGAGGTCTTATTGTACCCCCTTTTAACAGTTAATTCTTAGTTACAATTTTTTAACATCACAAACAGCATTTCACAGCATTTAATATTAAAAATACCCAGAGAAAAAGAAATGAAAACTTCTATAAAAAAAAACAAATAAAAAAATTCTATAAAACCTGTCGAACAAACATGTGTTACAGATCAAACAATTTATTAACGCTTATTTTCTAAATTTATAGGACTTCATTGAGTTATAAAGTTACTTTTTGTAATGAAGGTTAACATAAAATGCATGATGGTCGGGATGCATAAAAGGTTTTAAAGACTGGAGAATATTGTATTTGATTTTATCAATTTTTTGGGGTTCCTTGTACAGTTGAGTAGCAACAAATGTTGGGTTGAAGGCACGAAGTCCCTGAGGTAGGATTTTCTATTCGTCGGGATGCCGTAACTTGTAGAAGATACTACCATTTCTATATAGAAGTGCTCGTATGTCATTTACAGTCGGATCTCCACCTCTTTTGCCTCGACGAATGGAACAAAGGCAAACATCATCCTCATAATTCTTAAAGAAATTATAATCAATATGATGAATATGGTATGGTTGCTTAGGTCTTGTTTCCCTCATGCGACTGATATAATCACTTGGTGCGTAGAATGGAAGACGAAACTTTTTCTCCAAAGTTGAGTAGACACTATCTACTTTCATCATAGTATGTCCTTTTTCTAAAATGATCTGTTTGATCTCCAAGCTAGTCTCCTTTGTTAACTTTAGTATAGCTGATGACAGAACTTTATTTCAATTTTGGTAAGCACACCCATCTGAGATAATAATAACTTTTTTATAGTTGAATTGAGACTTAATGAAATGTATTAAGCAGCTTATAAATTCATTAGCCGTAACACCTCCATCTCCTTCATACCAAACATACAGGTGTACGTTTTTGTTATTATTAATATAAATGGACTGATTATGAACATGAAGTTTTTGTTTATAATACTGAACTGACACCAAAATCTTTGGACAAAGGAGAACAGATTGGACATCAACAGTCAGGACGAGTACATCGGATGAGCTCATAGTGCGAGCTTCATATATGAGCGTTGTAGGCTTCATTTTTTTTTTTCAATGTGTAATGTTTCTTCTGCGATATTGCCTTCTTTTTTAGCTGTACATACATCGCACTGGTTTTTCCAAGGCTTATAAATAGAAATCTTTTCCTCTCCCAATGTCTCATTAAACAGTTTGCGACCAATATTTAGTTTTTGGTTATCCTTGCACCACTCGGTATATGTGAGACTCGAAACTCGAAATATGTGAGACTTTGATTCAAAAGTGTCTTCAATGTAAACTCTGTTACTGCTAGAGCGGCAATAGTGACCTGGTACTTTATTTAATAAGTTCAACCATTCTTTAACAGTAGTTGATCTAATAGTTTTCGAAACAGGGTTTTTTATAGTTTTTGATTGTCGTTTTTCATGTTTAGCTCTTAATTCCTTTACTTCCTCTATATTATCCTGCAGCTTTTTAATCTATTCTGACAGTGTATATTATATATATTATATACAGTGTATATTATACTATTTATATTAAAGTGCTGACGAAAAAGCTTTTGCATACCTTTATAGTAACATTCTGATCATCGGATAAATAATAGGTATAGGCCAATTGTCTTTGAGGCATATCTTCCGAGTTACTCGTAGTTTTACGTCTTCTTAATACTGGACGCAACCGAATAAGATTTTTTAAATAAGATTTTTTTCTCACCCCATGTAGTTAAGCCCCAAAAATAATCAAATAATGCTTTCCGTTTCTGTTTACAAATCAAACCGCATAGCTTCTGTCAGATTTGAATATACAAGAATGGGTACAAAGATATTTTCTAGGTTTCGGTACTAATTCATATCTCGCTTTCTCGCCTGTTTCATCACATTTCCTCTTACTGCCTGGATATTTTTTGTCACATACCCTCTGTAACTTATTAAACTCCCTTTGTTTTTAATTTATTTCCTCATCTCTGTTCGAAAACTCAGATTCAAATGTAATTATATTTCGCACCGTATATTATATAATATTATATGATATTTTAAAACCGTATTATTATTTCGCTCTAGTATACTTGTCTTTTCATTGAGGTAGTAGTTACCTTTATTGTTTTCCTCAATATTTATTTTAAATAATTCAGTATCCTCTCTTAACTGGCCAGTGATTGCATCAAGAATATATCTTTTTTCAATATTTTCTGAGATCTCATGAATGGTACAATCGATTTCTGATTGATCTACAAAACGATCAAGATGTTTTTCATATGTAACATCTTTTAATTCTTCAAACAGAGCCATATCGTCTGAAGAAAGCAAAAGCAAAGAGATAGGCAAAGAGTGTAGGTAAATTTGCAGGTACCTCTCATATATATATATATATATATATATATATATATATATATATATATATATATATATATATATATATATATATATATATATATATATATATATATATATATATCTATATATATATATATATATATATATATATATATATATATATATATATATATATACCTGTAGCTGATATAGGTATCTATCATACAAACAAATATTAATACACACATATTCATATTCCTCACTTTAAGGTACCTTCAATTAGATATTAATAGTCTTGGGTTTGCTGGCTCATACACTACAACGCTTACAAGGCTAAAACGGTTGGTGAGCGACTAAAGACAAATCAAAGACGTAACACAATATGTGCATTTCTATACATACCAATTTTTCTTAACGGTCAAAATACATATGGAGTTTGTTAGAATTGTTTCTAGTTCGAATAACACAAAAAGAACTATATCAACAGAAAGATAACGAAACGGAGATTATTTTTAGTGCAAAAAAAAGATAAAATGCACATATGGAATTTGGCAGGCGCAGCGACGATATATTGTTTTGTACCGAAATGCAAAAACACTATTATAATTACACCAGATAAAGTGTTTTTTTTTTGTTCCAAGAAATGCGAAAATGCGTAAAGAATGGTGTCAGGTTACAAGAAAAGATGAAACATCTCCAAAATCGCGTTTATATTGTTTTGAAGTTTACTTTAATGTATGTATTTTGTATTTCTATAGTTCAAATGGTGTGAATTTCTTCCAGGGTTTTACTAAATGTTGAATTTATTTCAGATTGAGGAAGATACAACAAATTATGTTCAATACATCATGAAACAACAAGGGCAAAAAGTTATACTACGGTTCAAGGCAGGAGTTGTGCCTTATATATTTAAAAAAAAATTTGTCAAAAATGTGCCAAAAGGAAAATATGTCACCACCACAAGAGCTAATATGTGCTATTAAAATACCAGGATTTTCACTAATAGCTGTCAAAAGTACAAATGCTTTAGAAATTGAAACACCAAAAAACAAGTTACTATGAAGCCGGGCAAACTAGTTTTCATATTGAAGGAAGTGATGATTATCGAGCAGATTGAAGCCTCTAGTAATACTAATGACAGAGCTCTGCAAGTAAATATTAAGTCAAAGTACAGAATTAAAGGTGTTCAAGTAAATTTAAGAATGGAAAAGAAAAATGATGCTCTATCTCCTCTTCGTCTTTCCTTACAAAATATTTCAACGTCACCAATAAAATCAGCTAGGAATTTATTTGCAGACAACCCAGTTGATATTACATCTATTTCTTCTGATTCTTCAGTGATATCCCCTGATTATGCATTATGTAGCTCATCTGAATTAAGTTAGACGCAAGATGATCTGGGGGATAAAAAACATTTAAAAAATGTAATGCGAAAATGTAATAAAAGAAGAAGAAAATGTAATTTACAGTAACTGCTATAGAAAAAGAGCCTAAAATGTTGATAAGATTACCAAAACAATCATATCATTTAATAAAATTTTCATGTGAAAGCATTCCACTTCCAACTATAGACATACTAATTACATTAAGGAAATTAAAATAAAATAAATCATTTAACATATTAGCAATGCAGTTGGGTTAGTCTTAGAGCACATCATAAATACATCTATGTTTGGTAAATTGTCCGATTGTGCTTTAACAAAACCTCTTTCCGTCATTGTTCTTCATAATTTATAATGTCACTATAGACCAAAAACGAACATGGTACTAACACACTAGAAAAACACTACACTAATATTGCACTGCAAAACAGCACAGTAAATTTTCATTACGCCGATAAATGTGCACGTTATGACATTGTGCATTATGTGCACGTTATGATTTTACAGTCCCTAGTTTCGGTTCGACCAATGGTGATGCTTTTCGCAAATTTGAATTTCGCTCGCATATATTGGACTTTTTGATTTTAATTTTTGGAATTAAATGCAAACTAAATAAGAAAATAATGGTATAGGTGTAATGTCAAGATCATACAGCATCGGGGGTAAAAAAATCAAGTAAATCCAAAAATTCTTGCATATTCCCTATTGTATTCCTTGGGGAGTTTCTCTTTACAGGCTTTCCAATCCTTCTCTTCAACCCAGGTCTCCACTAGCGCAACTATTCATGATCTAGATTACCATCGAAGAATACTGGTCCTACAATCTGATCACCTATTATTCCCCACTTTTTGCGGGAACTGAGTATGAGTTTGTCGCATACATTGAGGGTTATGGTCAGCCCAATAACGACAACTAACGATTAACGTCACCATATAATTGACGACTAACGTCACCATATAATGTAAAAGTACTTTCGTCGAAAAAAAATAATAAATGATGCATCAAATCTTGTTATTTTTGGTCCATCAGGTTTATCATTTGCTCGCAAAATTCATTTCGGCGGTCCGGGTCATCCTTCGTTAATGCTTGGAGTACCTGCAACTTGTAAGGATGCAGCTTGGCTGATCTAAGAATTTTCAGGACAGTAGTATGGCTAAGCTCGTTATTATGGGCCCGTTGCCTTGCTGGAGTCTCCGGATATTCTTGAAGGGTGAATAATACGTTTATCCTGGTATCTTCTTTAACAGTGGGATTTCGTTGTCGGGGACCCAACCATGACCCCTAGGACATGACCCAAATTGTTGTATTGTGTTTCAATTTTGCTTATGGTGCCTTGGCTAATAGGTTAGGTTAAGTTAGGTTAGGTATATCCGGATGCTGTCCTCGAAATAACAGAGCAAAGTCGCAACAAAGTGGTAAAATGGTAACTTCGTTAACATAGCCGATCATCATCAGAATCTAGATACGGAGATTTTCGGTTAACCCTTAACCACCTGCCATATGTCTCACAGATCCTGTCGCATATAAAACCGCGAATGTTTTTGCATCCGAGTCGCATACGAACTTCTGCGTTCCTGTACCTTTTCCCTGTTTCCCACAGTGCCGCGTAACGCAACATGCCACATGCCGCTTTTCGACGCCAGACGTGCGCCCGTTTGTCCTAGGTGAGTAAATTACTGACACTTTGGGTCTGAAAGATGTATGTCAGCTAGTTAGGTGACTTTTTGATATTGTTTTTTTTTTAGTTAAAAATGGATTTTAATGAGTTTAATATTGAGCGGTGGTTGGAAGAAGATCTGTTAGACGATGAAAATTTACCTAACGATGAATGTAGCGATGTGGAGTCTGATGTAGGGCCGAATCATATTTTAAAAGAAAGTCACAACTAACGCGACGTAGGAAACAATATTATTTTGGAGAAAATCGCGTTCGATGGTCATCCATTCTACCTATCTTTCGATCGAGAACGTTGCAACATAATGTCGTGCAGGAAAGAGAAGGCATAAAGCCAGCTTATCGAAATCAGCTGGACGCTTCGTCTTCTCCGTTGGATATTTGGCTACATTAATTTACTGACGAAATATTGGAGAAAATCGTTACCTACACTAATGTGAAGATAACAGAGATAAGACCGAACTATAAAAATCAATCATGTGTTCATGATTTAGATCTCATGGAATTGAAGGCACTCATTGGTTTCCTGTTTTATACAGCAATTTTCAAAGAAAATCATGAACACTTTACGCCATTGTACTGTACTGATGGCAGTGGAAGGGAAATTTATGTGTGTATCCTAAGCAAAAATAGATTCTTGTTCATCAAGTCTTGTTGAATTGCTTACGATTTGATGACCAACTAGCGACCAGAACTGCCCGACGAGAAACCGATGCATCAGCACCCATTACTGAACGCTTTGACTCTCATTAACCGTTGTCAAGCTGTTTATGCAATCTGCGCCACCGCTTGCATTGACGAGATGTGGTTGGCATTCCGAGGAAGATTCAAAATGTATATGCCAAAGAAGCCGGCTAAGTTCGGCACAAAAATTCAATGCCTTACAGATGCTAGATCGGGATACCTTCTTAACGCTTATATATACCTAGGCAAAGATTCAGATGGATTGAATTTACCGGCTGAATGTCAGCAATTGAAGAAACCGACACAAGCTGCAATGCGATTAGATTATTTATTTGTGCGATATTATTATTTATTTTCTACCAATAGAAAGATCTAACAGAAACGTTACAACTGACAATTGGTACACTTTTGTAGAACTGTTTGATTCTCTAAAACAGAAACCACTAACAGGTGTGGGAACATTGCGAATAAACCAAGAAAGAAATCCCTCAAGAATTCTTGCCAGCTCGCAACCGAAACGTTAATTCCGTACTTTTCCAATTTACTCGAGACTACACTATATCGTCATTTGAGCCAAAAAAAAACAAGGCAGTGATTACAATTTCGAGCATACACCACATGCCAAACGTCGATGAAACTACGAAGAAACCGGAGGTAATACACTTTTATAATAAAACCAAAAGCAGATGGCCGTTGGCAGTATTTTATCGATTGCTTGATCTCCATCAGCTGTTCCATGCAACAGCAGTACTGAAAGAAGGTTGCCGGTCAGAACAAAATTTTTGACCTGCGATTATACAAAGAAACGCAAAAGACAATATATGTGTTTCGAATGCAAAGCACAAATTTGCCTTGAGTGCTCGAACAAAATGTGCGTTCGCTGTTGCGAGAAACTATAAGTTAAGGGCCTGCAATTTTTCATTTTATATAACTTATTTTCTTCTGTTTTTGTTTTGTAGTTCCTAAACAATTTAAAAAGAGTTAATAGAAGTTTGCTAACTGTAATTATTTTCAGTGTTCTCAATTACCAACTACGTTAATTTGAAAGCCGAAAAAAACGGATTTTGTTAACGGATTTTATAAGAAAAAGATTTTTAAGTGCATTTATTATTCTAATAAATAGTTTATTAAGTCTCTAAACTACATGACTTCAGAAGAGGAAGATCGACCATCGACGCGGTACACATAGTGAACCAGTTAACTGAAAAGTGCTACGAACATGGTATAGGACTACAAATAACGTTCATTGAGTTTAAAAAAGCATTTGTCAGCCTAAAGCGTGATCAAGTAATAAAAGCCATGAAAGACGCAAATATCCCAGAGAAACTTGTGAGGCTAACAGAAATGACAATGAGGAACTCAAAAGCAGAGATAATGGCACAGGAGGGCACAACCGAAGCGGTCGAAATCAATCTAAGCGTACGACAGGGTGACGGGTTATCAACGACATTATGCATTCTAGTATTGGATGCTGCAATTAGAGAGTGTTTTTTCAAAGAACTTTAATTAATAAAATGATACAGGTTGTTGCCTACGCAGATGGTATCAATGCTGGCCAGAGACAGAAGAAGCTTGGAGGAAGCAATTCGAAAACTCGAACATGAGACAAAGAAAAGAGGCCTAAAAATAAAAAAGGAAAAAAAAGTTCATGGAGGTAAACAGAGAAAACAAAACCACAACTAACAAACAAGTGTACATAGGAAATTTCGAGTTCGAAATAGTAGACGACTTCCAATACCTAGGAATAATAATAAACAACAAAAATGACCGAAGATAGAGATAAACCATAGAGTGCAGGCGGGATATAGAGCGTACTACAATTACATGCTCATCGTGAAAAGCAAGAGTATAATCACAAATACAAAAATGAAGCTATACAAAACAGCAATTAGACCGGTAGTGACATATGGGGCAAAGACGATAAACCTAACAAATGTAGAACAAGGAAAGCTAAGAATCTTCGAAAGAAATATTATTAGAAGAATATATGGATTAAAGAAAATCACTGATGGGGAACACAGATGACTAATGAATTTCGAAATACAAACCATCCTAAAAGGAGAAGATATCGTTAATGTGATAAAAGTACAAAGACTCCGCTGGTATAGCCACATATATCGAACGGAAAACAACAGAGTGGTAAAGATGATTACAATGTGGAGACCAGTGATTAGCAGAGGCAGAGGAAGACCGAAAAGCAGATCGGAGGATCAGGTACTAGAGGACATTAAGAACCTAAAGATAGAGTCATGGAGGAGCAAGATTTTAGACCGAGCCACGTAGAGAAAATTAACAGAGGAGGCAAAGACAAGCGACTGGACAGAGTAAGAACAGGACAGAGGAACGTGGAGTAACTCACCACATGAAATGAGTTTCAAGAGCTCGTAGAGGTAACGAGCGGTTGCAACCCTGTATATAAGTCACTAAACTGGTTTCTCATTAAAAAATAAACCTTTACTGAACAACATTTTGAAATTAGTAATAATTTTTTTCTACCGATATATGTGAAAATGTCATTTTTTCCACGGCTTACCTTACATGAAAGTAACATTTTTTCATTCTAGAGATGAAAATATTTTGACAACTAGAGACGAAAATGAGCATTTTGAATTTATGATTTTCTCGATTAAAACACTAAACTAACCAAATTTGCATGGACTCTCTTATTAATTACATCAGTTTCAATGAAATATTTTATGTACAAACGTTAAACGAGCCTGAAACTATTTAAAAAACCGAAATAAAATTAGCACATTTTATTTGAAAAGTATCACCTTCAATGAGAATGAAATATGTTACCATGGAAACGACCAAACCAACAATTAAATTTATATTGACAGTTCTGACTGTTCACTTCGAATTGGATTTATTAAAGTCGAATTATGAATTCTATAACCGAAATCAGTAGCAAAATTGCATTTACTACTCGAGATGAAAGTGATTTTTTTTGGTTTGGTGTGATTGCTAACTCGCTGGCGCTCGTGAGCAAACTCCCACCTCATCAAAAAAACGCCATCTTTCATCTCTTGCTGTAAAATATACTATACTCTTGGGTCTCATAGACGTATAACAGCTGGTTATGTGACAATAATGTATGATAGGTTGTCAAGGGTTAAATGCAGCATTTTAGAAACTACTTTAACAACTTGACGAGCGTATGTGATCCCTTTGGTGACTATTATTATCACTAATAAATAAGCATCGTGGTTCCAAATCATCAAAGACATACAATTTTACGCCGAAACGTGTTCAACGTAAAAGTGGCTTTCTTTTTGTTATCACGTGGGATTTGAAAATATTCAAGGAATATTCCTTGAGAAGAGATCTTTCAAACGAGGTGTGACTTAACATACCTTTCCATTTGAAAAAGAGATCGGAGGTGGCTGGGCACTTCCGGGAGCAGATAAACTAGCAGCATATACCTAGAAATGCGGGCGAGAAAAAACAATACAATCAACGTGTTTCGGAGGAAACGTGACCGAAGTGGAAGCCCCCTCCAGATCTTTTTTATTCATTAACCGAATGAATAAAAATATCAATGTAATATCAGAGTATCAATGGTTTTACAACTTCTGTTGAGTGTTTGCAAAGCGGGTGTAGTTACAACTCTTGCTTGATATGTGTCGCTCCTCTATTGTTTGTCGCTCCTCTATTGTTGGGCAATGAAATAATACATATATACATAATTTAATATGTTTGAATTGGAATATTTATTTCACATCCTTTCACTCTCCTTTACAAACTAATCTATATAATTATCTATAATTCGTGGTTGACAATTTTGTAGTTTTGGCTCACATTGTTTTACTTACCCGCTCTGTCATTTCCAAATACAAATATTAAAAATGCATATTGTGCTAATTGAATTTGAATTGGCAAAAAATTAAACGTATTTTCTATACGATTTCGAGGTATAAGAAATGATAAACATTTATATAGTGAAAACAACAAATGAAAAAGATGCAGTTATATACACTGCCGAGCATAAAATTTGGGTCACTCCATAATTTGAAGTTATCTTAGAAATTTTTAATTTTGTACGTGTTTTTTTCGGTTGTAACAGTACACTAACTGATTGCTTGAATAAAACAAAAGGTTTTTCTTTTTCAAAGTTTACTGAAAGAAATAAAAATGAACAATTTTAATTTTATATGCTAACTTATGAAAATTAACAAGTTTACTTTGATATGTTTTTGTTGAAACAAAAGAAAGATTAAGAACAGCATGGCTTCTGTTTCTGTGGTGTCATCTGTCTGTTGTAAATTGTTGTCATTGTTATTGTTCTGCAATGAGCATAAATCCTGTTGCTGCGGCACGAATTGTGGCGGCTTTAGAAAACGGCCGCGGTCAGCGCGAAACTGCGAGAAACGCTGGTTTAAGTCTCTCGATTGTGCATCGAGTATGGCGGCTCCTCGAAGAGACTGGTCTGCTCACTCGAAGACCTTGTTCAGGCCGAGGCAAAACTACAACAGCTAGAGATGACCGCTTTCTCATTTCTAGTGCTTTGAGAAACCGAATGGTCACGGCAGTTTCACTTCCAAATCATCTGCAGAAGTGAGAAATGTAAACATAAGCGAGTGGGCAGTTAGGAGACGACTTTATGCTGTTGGATTATCTTCTCGAACTAGAGCTACTGGACCACCGCTTTCCCGTGCACACCAGAATGCGAGGTTGAATTTTGCACGAGAACACTTGCCCTGGACAATAGCGGATTGGAGTCGCGTATTGTTTTCCGATGAACTGCGATTCTGTCTTACGGGCTAAGATAGACATGTAAGAGTGTGGCGACGACAAGGCGAGAGATATGCTCAAGCGTGTATTGCCGTGCGACTACCATTTGGTGGAGGATCAGTTATGGCATGGGAAGGCATATCTTTTGACACACGCACGGAGTCCTTGGAGACGACGCAACATTTATGCATGATAACGCGCGGCCCCAAACTGCTCGGATAGTTACTGAGTATCTTGACAAGTGTGAAATCACGCGATTTGTTTGCCCTGCTCGTAGTTCAGATATAAATCCAATTGAGCATATATGGGATGAGATGGTAAAACGTTTACGTTGACATGTACCGGCCCCCATAAGTTCTAGAGAGCTCCGCGCCCCTACTGGTGCAATAATGGGAGAATCTTCCGCAGAATGTGATCCAAAAACTGATCCAGAGCATGCCACGTCGTTTGAAAGCAGTTGTCACTGCCAGAGGAGGGAATACTCACTACTGAAGTCCTTAAATTTTCTTTTGTTTCAACAAAAGCATATCAAAGTAAACTTGTTCATTTTCATTACTTAGCATATCAAATTAAAATTGTTCATTTTCATTATTTTCAATAAACTTACAATAACAACAAAACAACATAAAAACAATAAAAACCGTTTGTTTTATTTAAGCAATCACTTAGTAAACTGTAACAACCGAAAAAACACGTACTAAAATTTAAAAATTCTAAAATAACATCAAACTATGGAGTGACACTAATTTTATGCTCGGCAGTGTATAATAATATGTTAATATATACTACGACACGTGTTGTAGAGCTCATTTTTATATAATTATAAAATGCTACAAGCTCATAACATCATTTGGTAATAATTGCGGATATCGAGCAGTGCAACGTGGAAATGTGATAGCCACAATGCCTAACTTAATACACTGCTTCTTAATGAAAACACGTTATTTAAATAACCTGTTAATCTAAGAATGATGTAAAACTATATATTAGTAAATATTCTCGAATTTGCTAGAAACCTTCATCTGTGGAGTATTTGTTCTTGATCTATTAGTAATCGTAAGAAATAAACATACACATCATCCTTAATCAATAAACTTTAATTACCCTTTGGTGTAAATGTACTTATTACAAGATCCTTATATGGTTACCATTACAATGAATTAAATTAATACAATAAAATAAATCAACTCAATTTCATGCATAAAAAAATGTTGTCCTTAATAAAAAAGAATATGATATTATATTGAAAACCCCAAGGTGTTTAAATTTGTTTGGTGAATATAGACTTTATTAAGTTTTATTAAGTTAGTTTTATTTTAATTTATGGGACATTTTGAGTTTTGAACTTTAAGATTTTCGAAAGTATAATATAAACTTGGCGGACCTTGGGCATTAGCCTTAGCACTGTTGTTGTCCTTTAAATTATTAATAATAATTTGTCACAATTTTATAAGTTAACATAAAATTCAAAAAAGTGAATATCTGTTGTAAATTTAAACAGTAAGTAAAGCAAAGTTTAAATATTATTGTAACCTGATATAACCTAACGTAACCTAACATAACCCAGCCTAATCTAACTAAAATAATATAGGGTATTTTAGAATTTATTTACTAAGTTTAGACGACGAAAATTATGAATATAGTTTAGCAGAGCCGTAACGAGGACATGAAGCGCCTGTGGCAAGTGTCTGACTTGCGCTATAGGGGGTATGTGACAAGTTCAATTTTACTACATGTTAAATATATTAAAGTCTATTAACCCCATAAAAATAAGTTGCCTGTGTATAAAATAATGTATTTGTTAAGGTATGAATCCTCCAAGTGGAAGTCACCTTGTCGCAGTGTGGGGGCTTATCCAACTTGATCCAACTCCGGTCAGAGCGGTCAATGGGGAGTGAACTAAGAACTTCCTAACTTTTAACCGATTGGTGCCCAAGGGTAACCGGCTACCTCAAACTGATACCTGGCGACCTGATACCCGGAGCCTATCTGATACCTGGCGACCTCAGAGATCAAGTATCAAGCCCCACCACGGTACTAGCTGTTTACCACACATCAGCCCTGAGACCCTGCCAGGAAGATCCCAACAAAGACATAACCACTTCGGCTAATCCTTTAAGGAAATGAGGAAGACCCCGGAAGACAACCCAGCGCCACCGTCGCTACCCTGCCTACACGTCTCCTCCAGTAAAACCACCCTCACTAAGACATCATGAGGACCTCCGATCGGCCGCACCCTGATCCGGTGCACCATATGCGCATCCCCCGTCACCAGAGGAATAACTATATATACGAAACCGGACATCCAACCCTTAAACGGCACTTCAATAAATCCACTCTGACAAGTCAGCTCCCTTGTGGACAACTACTTGGACGTTTTGCTCGATACTTATGCGCTCCCCCTTTGTTTTTTCTCTATAGGGGGCGTAGCAAGCGCAGCTGGGTTAACTTGACAAGTGGCCCCCCGGAAACCCTGGCATCCTGGTACTGCTCCTTGCATGACTTCAGGTGCATTTATATATATATATATATATATATATATATATATATATATATATATATATATATATATATATATATATATATATATTCACGTCCCTTACTTACCCCATCCAGTCATGCTGATTAGGGGTTCGGGTTTTGTCGCTCTTTTGTTATTTTCTGCTTAGTTCTCTCGTCTTGCTCCTTATAGGTGATTATATTACGTATAATATTTTGAACGTTTTCCCAATTGTCTTCATACTGCAGCATGTAGGGTACTGTCGTTTGCGGTTCGATATCTTTTGGTAGGGTGCTCCTCTTGGTGTCCCACCTATAGCACGAGTATATAGTGTGTGCCACACTGTCTTCCTCCCCGCAGTACTCGCACAGACTGTCAGAGGCTCTGCCTATTTTATGGAGATAGTCCCGAAAACACCCATGGCCACTGAGTGCCTGAGTGAGGTGGTAATTTACTTCTCCGTGCTTCCTGGTGATCCATTTTTCCACGTCGTTTATCAGGAGTTTGGTCCATTGTCCCTTGGTGCTTGCTTTCCAGTGCTTCTGCCATGTCTGGAGTAGGCCTCTTCGTGTCGTCTTTTTTATTTCTTTCTTGTTGACTACTGCAACTGAGTCTCTCTGAATCTGTGAGTATATTTTAGTCTCTCTATGACTAGCAGCTCTATTGGCGTAGGCTCTGTAGGCACTGCTGGCTCGAATTGCGAGCGTTCTCTGGACCGCTATCAGCTTGTGTTTGGTGACTTCCCCGTTCATGGCTCTTGCCCATACTGGGGCAGCATATAACATAGCCGAGTGCGCCACCGAATACAGCAGTTTTCTTTTGCTGCTTCTAGGTCCTCCGACGTTAGGCATTAGCCTTTCCAATGCGCACAGGGTTTCTTGGTCTTTATCGGCTGCTTTTTTAACGTGCTCCCAGAATGATAGATTTTTATCTATTTCAACCCCTAAGTATCTTATGGCACTCTTTGGGATGATAACAGTGCCCCTCAGCTTAAATTTTATGTCCCCAATTTTCCGCTTTCCCGTTGATAGGACCGCTTCCGTTTTTTCCGGAGCCAGCTTGAGCATTTTGTTGTCCATCCACAGGTCAATCAAGAGCATCGCTTTATTGGCCTTCCTCATTACACTCTGCTCGGTTTTGTCTCGTACTACAAGTGCGAGATCGTCTGCAAAGCCGACGGACTCTACGCTTTACTACGACTCTACGACTCTACTCTACAGGCAGCTCGAGTGTGAGGACTCCGTCATACACTATGTTCCATAGTGTCAGGCCCATCACTGATACCTGCGGCACTACACTGAGGATCTCCTTGGCAGTGCAGCCGTTGTCTGATTCGACGACGATCTCTCTTTCAGCTAGGTAGCTGTCTATCATCGCCAGAAGGTATGGTGCGAATCTACGCCGCGTCGCCTCATCGAAGATGTCTTGCAAGCAGGCCGAGTTGAAGGCGTTTCGCACATCCAGTGTGAAATGGGCGCATATTTTCCGAATTCTCCTGGTTCTTTTTCCAGCCTCGTCGGCGATGGCCACCACTTTCTTTAAGGCGTCAATGGTTGATCGGCCTTCCCTGAAGCCGTATTGGTTTCTTGAGAGGTCTTCATCGCTGTTTAGTTCCTCTTTCATCCTTTTGAGAAGTAGCTGCTCAAGCAGTTTACCTACAGCGTCCAGCAGGCATAGAGATCTGTAGGAAGTTACCTCATTGGCCTGTTTGTCGCCTTTTCGTAAGAGTATTAGTCTGGCCTTTTTCCATATTTTTGGGAAGACACCCTGTTTGAGCGTGCCATTCAAAACATCGAGGACATAGTGTGAAACAACCCTACATGCTGCCTTGACGATTTCCGCAGGTATCAAGTCCGGTCCTGGAGCTGGCTCCAGTCACTGGCAGCTGCGAGTTCTTCATTTGGAAATTCTGGCACCTCGCATCGTGCTGGTCTCTCTCTCCGAGTTCGGGTCGGATGAGTAGGAAACAAGGATAGAACGATTTTTTCCGTCGCATCAGGGTGAGGGCGCATGTCAGAGCTTCTGCACTTTAGCTATCTGGTGGCTATCTGATATGCGTCGCCCGAGGGATTTTCATCGATACTCATGCAGAGGTTTGTCCAGCATCGCCTTTTCTCATTGTTGATCAACTTCCGCAGTGTTCGCCTTGCCTCTACATAATTTAATCTGAGGGCATCCTTCCTAGTCCTCTCCTCTGCGGTTTTTTTTCTGGCTCTCTGGTACGCTCGCATGGCCTGTCCACATATCTTTCTGGTGTTGCTTATTTCTTCCGTCCACCAGTAGACTTGTTTCTTTCTGGTAGAGCTTTTCTTGGCCGGCAGACAGTCTTTACATATGGCCGTAAGGTAATCGATCATTCCTTCGGGCGAGTCCACCACCGCCAAGTTCATCAAGCGTCGCTCTAGTGCATATGCAATTTTTCCCTCCTTAGGTAATGTTTTTTGTTGATCACCCGCCGTTGTGGTGCCGGCTTCCAGCTGGGCTAAAGTCCGTTTTGCTACCTAGTTCCAGGTAGATGTAATTGTGGTCGCTGAGGGTTTCTCGATCGAGAAATTCCCATTTCTTGACCTTACCTACAAGCGGAGCGGTGGCAAGTGTAAGATCAATTATGGAGCTCGACTCCCGTCTTTGAAATATTGGTTTCTCGTCCTTGTTTATCACCCCCAGGTCCAGTTCCGCAAGCCATTCCGCGACGATGCTCCTCACTTGTCGTTTTTCTTGCTCCCCCAGAGCGCAGTTTGGCGTTAAAGTCTCCTGCTATGATTATGTTATTGCATTTTTGCCTCCTGATGCTGTTTCCCAGCTCGCTTAGCGAGGCTTCTAGCTGTTGATAACTATCGTTGAGTGAGTAGTAGCAGCTATATATAACTAACTTCTTTAGTGCTACCCAGACGAAGCCGGGACCATTGTCGCTGTTAGTAACCGTGTTGTCGTTTGTGCTGTATATTTTGATGGCAGGGTCACGGCTTGGGTTCTTGTAACAGTCTCTTCCCGATATCCTTAACTTATTAGGTTCGCTGAGGATGGCGATATCTATTGATAGTTCGGCAGCCGTAGCCTCTATCATGTCTTGCGCCGCTTTGCTGCGCATTATATTAGCTTGCAGTATTCTAGCCAATTCTAGTGCCTTGCCTCCGACAGCGCGTTTTGGAAGACCGGACACATTCCAGTGTCGGCCCTGTGCCCCCTGGTCTGGCAGATTAGGCAGTATGCTTCACCCGTACATTCTCTGGCCTGGTGTCCTTCTTTGCCGCACAGGTAGTAGGCTTTACGTCTGTCTGGGCCGGTACAGTTGTTGGCGGAATGGCCAGTCAGCCAGTATTTATAACACTTTAATATTTGAAGTCTCTCTCTGACCCGGCAGTACGTGAGTCCAACTCCAATCTTGCGTGCTGCTACCAGTACTTCGGCTTGTTTTTTTGAGACAATGACTGTTGCCATTTGGTTCTCTCCATAGGCCGGTCGGAAAAACCCAACTCCTTCCTGATTGCATTGACTAGTTCTTCCGCAGTGGTGATCAGATCTAGATCTCTAATGTGTAATACCACGTTGGTCGTTTGCACTCGGATTTTGGCCAGAGGACATTTTTTTCCAGTTCCTCCTTCAGCTTCTTGGCACTGCCTCTTAACTTCTAGTAGAAGATCCCCCATCCATGTTCTTCTGACCTTGTTTATTTAGCTGGTCTTCTCCGTTGCCAGGTCTGTTGTTTCCGTTCTGACCATCTTCCGAAGTTCCGCATATGGTCTCCCTTCTGATTTTACGCGGACGACCTCTGTTGTGGGTGGTATATTGGACCTAGGTGCTGTCACTGGCTTCTGTGCGTCACCCGGTGCAGCCTCGGTCCACACGAGTTTCTTTGCTATCTGAGTTGTCGACGACGGCGCTGCTGGCTTGTCACGTCTGGCTGGCTCACGTCTACGTTGGTGTTTGCAAACGCAAATTCGATCGACTTCTTGACCGTGGCGCAGTCGGTTATTTGGGCTTAAACATAGCAAGTTTGTTTTTTTTTTAGCTTTAAATGTTAAGTTTTTTAGTCTTTGTAGTCCGTCGAACAGGTGCTTGGTGTCCAAAGGATCAGTGATTGTTTTATGGGTGACTAGCTGGTATGCGTAGCGATAGGAGTTTTGTGTTCGCCCTTTTCGTCCGGTGTTCCTATCGAGTGCCGTAGAGACACCACTTTTCCCGGGGACGAGTCTTGTTTTGCGTTTTCTGCAGGGCATGCGTAGGCGTCAGCTACATATTTCGGGACGTTTCTATCGGATTGCAGATCCTCAGCAATACACCAGGCCACGTCCCATTTAGCTGTTGTCCGCATTGCATCTCCTGTTCCCTCCTTCGCCCTTCTGAAGGCTTGCGGTGGCCAGTCCTCTTTGGCTAGTTCCTCGAATGCCTCGTAAGTAGTTTCCTCTTCTATTTGTCTTAGAAGATAGTTCAACTTCTCGGCATCATTGTCCCCTGTCTGAATCGTTTGGGTGCTAGCGTCACTTGTCTGCGTAGGCTTGTCCCCTGGGTTTGCTTCCTTGTCTGTTTGTATGTCCTGATCGTATGTCGGCATTGCTACCTGTTCCCACTTATTTTGTTGTCCATGGATTCATTGCTAATGTTGCTTCCCGCACGTAAACTGACATGCCCTCCCTCGTCTGGGTTCAAGTCATCGCCCTTTGGCGTCCTTGTCACCTGTTTTGACATGTCATCGTCAAACGTAGGAGGTACGGAAAAAGAATGCTGCCAGAGGCTGTTTTCTTCCCTATGAAATGTTGATTTGTTTGCAATAAATACAGTAAAAGTCTGCACTAAATTGTGCGGACTTGAACCAGCGCCGGTGACTAGGTGGTCGGGCACGGTAGGCGCTGAGCCACTTGTATTGGTCTATTAAGGACCTTAAAATTTAGAAGTAGTCGGATAGGGTTTATTTTTAGGTATAAATATAAATACTCAGCATGTCTATTGTACAATGGATTAACGTTTATTGCTGGTGTAAACAAGTTAGTTGCGAACACGACTTACAATAAGTGTTAGGCCTAGGCCGCTCTACGGCTAAACCGCCGCAGTTTTTAATAGCGTGATTTTATGACTCAAGTAAGCTAATACAAGCGGCCTCACTTGCGGGTTTTTCCCGCTACTGATTTTTCCCTTAGCGTACTGTGTGTTTCTCGAGCAGTTTCGCGGTTATAGCGGTTACCGCTCACGGGAAGAAACCGTAGTGCGGCCTCGACTTTAGTGTTGACAGATTAACTGCAAAAACACACCGTGGCAGGTGGAATCGAACTCCAGCCGCTGGCTTAAGAGTCGGGTACACTAATCGCGCTCCCCCTTTGGACCTTAATCTGGAGTCACTGAAGCTTTTCTCTATTGTACTATTCTATTGTACATATTTGTAAATATAATAAACAATCCTATTTGTTGTACTTTACTGGGCTAAACCTTACTAACTCCCCTGAGATCTACCATCAGCCACGTTACAAATTTAATTTTAATTTTTATTTATTTCGAGAAATATCAAATAATTTTTCGAGAAATGAGAAAAATAAAAAGATTAAATTTCTCTAGAAATTCCCTTATCAGGTCCATCGCATTTTTTCGCCTGCCAAGGTTTGTTTGGAGTATTGCTTGATTAGCCATCAGCGATAGAGTATTCCCTCTTCCTAGCCATTGCCACGGACTTTCTAAATACTGAGCATCTTTCGGTTCCTGCTCAGTGCCCCTCCTCTTTGCATATGGGGCAATCTTTCTGCGCATGGCCCTCCTCTGCACAATTAAAACATATTTTTGTCCTTTCAGGGCCATTAAAGTCCTTTGGGTTGTGTTCGTAACTCCAGCACTAATGCATCTGGTCATCTGGATACATTTGTCCACCCGGCACCGAACTAGGCCAACCTTTATGTACTTTTCCTTAGGGTACGTCCTATTTATAGTGAGAGTAACTGATCTAGTGTGTCTGCTGATAGTTTGACCCTTATAGAGTTAAACAATAATCTCAGATCAACAAAAATCCGGAGTTTTCAAATTCCCTTTTCCGAGGATGGCTTACACAGTAGAAAAAAATCCAAGAGCTTCGTTTCATTACGTATATTCTCGTGCTAAAAGAACATTTTCGTGAATACAAAAAACCTTTTTTCAATTATTTAATTTTTTTATTATAAACAAACAGAAATTAAACCTTAAATTATGTAAGATATTTTAAATATTTTTCTGATACGTTTTTTGTAAGAGGAGTAATTCAAAGAAAGGTATGGCACCTGTTGTAACGAAGGTTTTTGCAAAATTCATATTAGTAAGTAAGCCTTCTTTAGACTTTTGGGCACGAGATGCAACATAATTCTCATGCGGGTTATTTTATTCCGACCGCCCCGCCAGTGCGCGGATCAGCAAAAATTGTCGGGGGTACCACATCCCGCCCCGCAATACCCTTCGAGCGATTTATAAACGAATTTAATAACTTTCTTTAAAAATGGCTGTAGAGAGTTGTTTTTTTTTAACTATGCGCTTTTTTTCTCGCCAATACGATAGTGCCCTTAACAATATTTTCTCTCATATTGAAAGGAAATTATAAGCAATACGAAAAAGCATATTTGCTGAATCCGATGCAGTAGTGGTGGAAAAAAAGAAAGGAACATGTTACAGCCTATTCCGTGGATAAAAAATCCAATTCCGCCAAATTTATTAAATCTTCTTGTTCATGTGATAAAAGTGCTTGCACATCAGATCAGAGTGTACTAGTCAAAAAATTTAATAACGTACAATACTGTGTAACAACAGTGTGTAAGAAACATATACAATACTGTATACAACACTGTGTAAGAAACATAAAACTCTTTTAAGTGACGATGAAATGTACGAATTTATAAAAATTACTGATGCAGCCGACAATGCTTCTAATATTATGTTTGCGATAACAGGAGGCTCAAATTTTGCAAATAGCGATCAAAGGTTTAATTAATAAATAAATATAAAAATGTTTGTAATTAATACTCGATTTTTTGTAAGAATTCCCCCTAAATGCCGGGAGGAGATAAAAACAAAAATGAACTATCTACTACCATGTTTAACCCCCGAAACAAATAGAGGGGTCTTAAAGTTTGTCGTGTCTGTCTCTGTCAGTCTATCTGTCAGCCCGTCAGTCCGTCTGTCCGTATATGTGACTGTTTATGGAATCTTAGCTCCTACACGAATGGACCGACTTTGATGCTTGTTTTTTTTAAGTTGACGTGATCGAGGAGGTTCTTAGCTATAATTTAATTACATCTGTTCATGCGTTTGATGACCATCAGCTCATTTCCTGCTTGACAAAATAAATCTGCAACCAATTTGACAAAAGTGTTTGTCTAGTTCCGTATATCCAAACATGTGTGAAAGCTGACGTGATCGAGAAGGTTCTTAGGTAGCTATAATTTATGAAGATCTGTTCAGAAGCTAACACAAATATAATGAGAAATTATTAAAATAAATTTAATAGTAATTAAACTCTGCAACCGTAAACCAACTCTACAAAGTAATCACCTGAATTTCAGCAAATTACTACTTTTATCCAAGTAAATGTACACACATTCATGAATTTCATTCGAAATATAATAACGTTAAATACGTTATCACATTAATTTAAATTAATTCTAAGAAATAATCACCTAAACATAAACGAATTACTATTATCATCTAACCCAAAAAACTGAATCTTTTTTTTAAACAATCCCCACCAATCACGTATTTGGGAACGAATTTTAAAAGATGTAAGATTATAATTACGTATTTACAAACAAATTATTACTGGAAAAAAAAGTCCGGAACTCCGCCTGAGTCATCCGATGGGTGGACTGAGTAGCTAATCGGGTGGCACTGCCGGTCCCAATCCCGGATAAAGGAGGCGGGTTCTCAGGTGAGATTAGCTACCTACCTGAGGTAAAAAACCATATTGGCTCACAGAACTGAAGTTAAAGCCTCGGAAACCGGACGGAACTATCAGATGACGACACACGCAAGAACATTGGAAAAACGAAACTTAGAACGAACTGGCAAAAGAAAAAGTAAACACCGCCATCACACGAATCGCGTGTTGGAACATAACGTCATGGAAAAGAAAAGAACAAGAGATCACAATAGAAATAAAGAAGCATAATATTGACATTTGCGGGATCTCAGAGACAAGGAATGTAAATATTTGATGTTGGTTATTTGAAATATTTTGATGTTCGTTGCCCGAACATCAAAATACGGAGAATTCATACTAATATACAGTGAAAAAGCAAAACAAGAAAGAACACACTCAGGTATTGGAATTTTGCTGCACGATAAATACACACAGAGCAAGACATCAAATACATCAACGACAGAATATTAAAAATCTCCTAAAAATGAACAATACCACAACACACTTGATGCCCCAGACATGTTTAAGCTCACAGCAGAAACTGAGAACTTCCATCAGGAACTACAAAACGTCATAGTCAAAATAAATACTTAACACGAAATTATCATACTCGGAGATCTTAATGCTCGGATCGACAACGATGTCATACCAGGTATAAAGCAAAAGAATAACGAAGCCATATTTAATCAAAACGGCGAAACACTAGCAGACTTTTGCGCTAGAAATGAAATGAGGATCAACAACACGTACTTCCCACATAAAGACCAGCACAAATACACCTTGAATAACAATCGAGGCCAGCGATCGACGATGACGTCATACTCACAAATCGAGTGATAACTCCCTCACAAGTACTTAACATCAGAGCCCTAACATCCGTTAACCTAGGAACTAGGAACACAATCTGGTTTTATGCAAAATACTACTAAAACGTCCACAACAAAATAGAAAACCTCCACAGTTCATCGAAAAGTACAATATGGAGTTGCTAACAACGGTGACCTCAAAATTCGTCTATGAGAACAGGATTACTAACAAATTAAAAGAGGTAGATTTAAAATTAGAATGGGAAGCAGAAGAGAGCTAAAAAAATATTGAGAAATGCGTAAAAAAAGCAGCCAAGGAAGCGATTGGAAAGCGTAAAATTAATATGAACGCGACAAACCACGCCAAACCGTGGTTCTGTCAAGAGGTAAAAGAACTCTCTGAATTAAAACAGAAATGCTACCTAACACACAAAAGTGCACCGTCGGAAAAAAACTCACGCAGAATATGTCTAAGTAAGAAACAGAGTAAACGCAAGAATAAAATCAATCAAAAGAGAACATTGTGCTAAATTCACTAACGACATGGACCTGTATGGCGCTCAAGAGAAAGTATGGAAAATGCTTCGGAACAGAAAAAACAAGTAAACGAGTTCGTGCAGACCAAAGGAGTGCCAATAGAGACATGGCAACAGCATTTTAAAGAACTCTACGATGCTGAAGAGACGCTGAATATAAACAAATACGAAACAGATATTAGTGGTACAGTCACTGACGAAGAGATAGAAGTAAAACTCAAGAAAACAAAAAAAAAACAGAAAATCACCCGGGCCGAACGGCATCCCCAACGAGCTGTTAAAATATGGAGTCGACTCGCAAGAAAACTATCGCAACTATTTACCAAAATCTTAAACGAAATGGAAACACCAGTTGAATGGCATAATAGCATTACCATTCCCATATTTAAGAAAGAACTAAAAACCTGTCCACAAAACTATAGAGGAATAACCCTTTTAAATACAGCAATTAGTTTATTCACGAGTATTCTCAAAGACAAACTGGAAACGCAAATTAAGAATGCTGAAGAACAGGGCTTCACAAAAGGACGGTCAATAACAGACGCAGTATTCATAATAAAACAAAAATAAAAGAAAGGCCACAGAGTAGAGTATGCCAGCGTATATTTGCTTCATTGACCTAACAATGGCGTTTGACAGGGTTCGTTTGGAAGACATTCTACATATATTAATAGAAAACAAGGCACCGGCGAACATAACAAAGATAATCTATACCCTAAATAACAATAACGTTAAAGCAGGAGATCAATTCACTAAAAAAATCCCAACACCGGGAGAAATTAGACAGGGTGATAGCCTAAGTCTCCTTTTGTTTAATCTTCTCATGGATAAAATTATAAATAGCGTAACAGATCTTAACCTCGGATACAATAAGCGGAAACAATTGAATTGGTATGGTGTGTTACACCGATGATGCAGCAATTATTGCCGAATAAGAAAACGACCTACAGAGACAACTCTCCCAGTTCTTTCAAGTAAGCCGCCAACTCAATATGAACTTCTCTATAATCAAAATCAAATGCATGACAATCGCGAAAGTTCCGCTCAGATGTAAGCTGGAGGAGGTGGTGGAGGACAATCCTATAGAACAGGTGATGCAATACAGATACATAGGCATATCAAGCACCCACGACCCAGTTAAAGACCTGAGGATCCAGATGAACAAAGCATCCGCACTATCAGGATGCCTACGAGATATAGTCTGGGTAAACCCGTACATGTCCAAGGATAGCATAATTAGAATCTACAAGATCTGCATCAGACCGATCAGTATCTGTACCGTACTCAGTATACAATATCGCTATCATTTATGTTTACATTAGAATGTGTTATGATTTGCTCTTATTGTAATGCTCATTATATGTACAATTAAAGTTAAGTTTTGTGCCGTCATGAAATGTCGTTATAGACTTTAATTGTTTGAATACCATCTTGTTCTGAATCCTTAAAACAATACAGTCCTTTAAAAGTGCTAATTCTCAAACATTTGGTCCTTCGAACCGGATTTAGAACAATAGATGTTTATAACGAGTTTTGTGTAAGTGTTAGAAACTTTGCGAACTTTTTTTGTGACATTCCTCAAGTTTTATCTCAACACGCGGACAATAATCGGTGTGCGATGATCAGTCTCCCCTCCACGCCGGATGGCAAGTACGACGTCACGCGCGCGCCAGCTACGTGTGCGCGTCTAGTTTCCCTATTCGCGTCTGACGTCACGACCCCACTCGTGTGACGTTCGCGGCGCGTCATGTGATGACGTCACGGTTGACGTTTTGAGTGTTGAGTAGCTGTTCCCTACCGTATTTAACTTGAATTTATTTTCTTAAGTTTCCATGCTACTGTTATTGAACAATATACCGGTTACTCATCTATAATCTGCCATATTCGCATCCATCATCTGATATCTGCTCAACCGACACCTCCAGTCCGCTCAACTAACATCTCCAGTCCGCTCAACTGACATCTCCAGTCCCCTCAACTGCCACCTCCAGTCCGCTCAACTGCCATCTCCGTCCGCTCAACGTTCATCTCTCTTTCGCATCTGTCATCATGGCAGAATCTAAGAACTCGAAGGATGTCCATCCATCCGAGCACATCACCACGCGAGAGGTTTCCACTAGGAAATCATCCAGGAGCAACTCTCCACCTAGGTTGTTCTCCGAGCTCCGGAGATGATACGGAGCACCCTGATGGAAGAAGCTATGACGAACCTTCCGGTCGATGCCCCCAACTATTCGTTGGATGAGCTCAACGACTTAGTATCTCACGTGGGGGAGATGCACAAGGTGTTCCTCAGCGAACACGCTTACTTTGAAGCCACCTGGCCCGCACGCCTTATGGATCACGAGTATTTCTCATCCTCCGTGATGCGTAAGACGTGCCGGGATTATTCTGCTTTTAGGATGGCAGTGGCTAAACTCAGAAATGAGCTTTCCCACCGGCAAGAACGGACGTCGTCCAACAATCTAGAGGAAGCTCATCACAAGGCTCGCCTCCCCAACATCAAATTGCTGAAGTTCGCCGGAGAATACTCCCAGTGGCCAGCCTTCTCCGAGATGTTTCGCACCCTCATCTTAGACAACTCGACCCTGTCTGACGTAGAACGACTCCACTATCTACGAGGCTGCCTTTTACGAGGCTTGCCAATTTACCGCTCACTGGAGTCTCCCTTGAGCCATCCTGGGGCAGGCTCTCGACCCGATATGAGAATAAAAGACTCCACATCCAGTCCCACCTGGATGCAATCTTTAACATCAACCCGCTCACCAGTAAGAATGCCGTCGCGCTCAATAAGCTAGTATCCACCGTGTCCGAGACCAACACAGCTTTGCGCACACTGGACGTGAATCAGAATTTGGGGGAGCATATTCTGGTTCAACACCTCTCAAGAAATATGGACCGCTCATCGAGGGAAGCTTGGGAAACCTCCCTCGGATCCTGCCAAGACTACCCGACCTTTAGCCAGATGGAAACCTCTCTCACAGCACGCGCACGAGCTATGGAGAAATAGCTCGGACTCGAGTAGAGTCCGCGTGCCCGTCATCGGTCGACTCGTCTGGATCTCAGCAAAGGAAGACAACTCATCAGGCCTCCGCGTCCCCGCAGGTACCCCATCATCTACTGCAACCTGACATCCCGGGGACTGACTATCTGTGCGATCTCTGCGATGCCTCACTTTAATAAACTCACTTTATAGTGATGTGCCCGCGTTTTCGCACGATGACGTCAAGCGAAAGAAGAAGATTCCCGGTGAAGAAGCGTCTCTGCTTCAACTATTTGGGGGGGGGGGGCAATGCTCGAATGTGTCGTTCGAAGCAGAGATGCAAGCAGTATGTTGCTAAACATCACACGATGCTGCATGAAGCAGCATCTGTAGCCTGCCTAGCCGGAGAACCGTCTTCCAGCACAGCCCAACAGCCCCGCTCATCATCCAACACCAGTTAAGACGTCGGTGCAATCGTCCACACATCTGTTCAGCTCACTTCGTACCACTCAACCTTGCTTGCCACAGCCATCGCCCATATCGAACCTCGAGCAACATCTCAGCAGGTTCGATTACTAGTTGACCCAGGGTCAGAACTAACCTTCATCTCCGGACACCTCATCCGTCAGCTCCCTCTCGAGCGATGCCGCTCCACTATTCCAATCATTGGCATCGGTGGAATACAATCAACACAGATATCCGGCGTCACCCAGTTCTCCCTGCGATCAATACACACCTCTCATTCAATCAACGTTCAAGCTCACATTCTGAAAATGTGTTTCTTTGGTTCTACCATTCTTCCGGATCACAATGCCCTATTGGCCACATTTACAGCCACTCAAGTTGGCTGACCCAGATTTTCTAGCACCCAGGCCGATCGACAGCATCATTGGAGCCGATTATTACGGACAGATAATTAAACCAAACATCATCAAAAGTCCATCTACAATGCCGATTGCCCAGCTATCAATCTTTGGTTGACTCGTTCTGGGACCAGTCCAATTAAATAAAAAATGCATGTCCTGTACACGCCGCTACAGTTTCCCGTGAGAATGATTTTCTGCTGGAACTTCTTACCAAGTTTTGGGTCCAGGAAGAATTGCCAATGGATCTGGTCAATCAGCTCACTCCGAAAGAAGATGAATGTGAAACCCACTTCAAGACAACTCACTCAAGTGACTCAACTGGACGATACACTGTTAGTATCCCATTGAAATTGCCCCGTACACACCTGGGGGATTCATATTCAATAACCCAACGTTGTTTGAAGCAAACGATCAGGAAACACGTGCAGAATGAAGATTTTCGGAACCAATATCACCGGTTCATGCAGGAGTATGAAGAACTTGGACACATGGTAAAGGTTGACATGACCAACTCTGTCAACACAGCACATTTCTATTTACCGCACCATGGGGTTCTAAAACCTGACAGCTCGTCCACCAAGCTACGAGTGGTTTTCAATGGCTCCAGCCTCACCACCTCTGGATACTCAGTGAACGACCTCATGCACACAGGCGCCAAGCTTCAGCTCAACATTCCTGACGTCCTCATTTGGATCCGCCTTCACAGATATATTTTTGCGAGCGACATCACAAAGATGTTCCGACAAATCAAGGTTCACAAAGATGACTGGGATCTGCAAAGAATATTATGGCTCGACGATCAACTAAACCCAGTCCCTCAGCAGCTCACTACTGTAACTTACGGAACGAAAGCTGTTCCATTCCTTGCCGTCCGAACTCTACTGCAGCTGGTAGAAGACGAAGGACATCGTTTTCCGTTGGCATTGCCTCCTCTACTGCGTGGCAGATACGTAGATGACATCTTCGGAGGAGCAGACTCAGTCCCATTGCTAGTCGAAACTGCTCAACAACTGAAACAGCTCTGTGATGCGGACGGATTCCCATTAGCCAAGTGGCACTCCAATCAAGAGGACCTCCTCACGGCAGTCTCACCGGCAAGCAACTCAGCCTCAGTCATCTCACTTGACGATTGCGAAACCAAATTACTCGGAATAAATTAGCTTCCACACTCAATGTTCATGTTTTCACTCAAAACTCCATCAATCAAAGGAAGCCTCATCAAACGTCTCATTCTTTCCGAAGTGGCACGAATATTTGATCCACTGGGTTTTGTCTCACGAGTCACAGTTCGAGCAAAGATATGACTGCAAGAACTCTGGCTGCTCAAGCTCAACTGAGATGATCCGTTGCCGTCTCAAGTTTCATCTAGATGGCTCATGCTCAGAGAAGATCTAGCATGCCTCTACCACGATGGATCCACACTTGGAGTAACTCCACGTTAGAAATTCATGGTTTCTCTGATGCATCCCAATTTGCCATGTCTGCGGTTGTTTACGTTACCGTAGGCTCTCCGTCCACGGGAACGAAATCATCTCTACTGTGCTCCAAAACTAAAGTTGCACCACTCAAACGCCTAACCATCCTGAGGTTAGAACTCACAGCAGCGCTGCTTCTCTCGAAACTCATCAGGTATGTCCAACCCACGTTAAGAAGAGTCACAAGGGCAGTCCATTTGTGGACGGATTTTCTAGTCACCCTGATGTGGATCAAGTCTTATCCGTCGCACTGGAAGGACTATATCAAGAACAGGGTTTCTCAAATTCAAGAACTTACGCCAACTGCCCAATGGCGACATGTTCCAGGTATTAGCAATCCAGCTGACTGCGCCTCTCGAGGAGTATCGACGACTCATCTTAAAGATCACACGCTGTGTTGGACTTGACCACCATGGATAACCCAATCTATGGACTCACGGCCATTGCAACCTCCGATCTCAGACGAACATTGTGCGAACGAAGTTCGACCAGGCATTTCACTGATCGTAGCTGCAACACCCGCTGACTATTACTGGAACCTCAGTCACCAGGTATCGTCTCTCCATAAACTGTTTCGCCTAATCACAATTTGTTTTACATTTACTCGTAAATTACGAAAAGGGCTCGACTCGCCAGTTTGTGTCATATCATCCGACGACATGCAAAAGGCGAAACACCTTTGGATCAATGCCACCCAAGCAGCGTACTTTTCATCTGAGATCAAGCAGCTCAATACAGGTTCCATCTTGCCCCACAGTCATCCCTTCGCCAGACTGACTGCTTTCATTGATGAATTTGGTATTATTCGAGTCGGAGGACGTCTCAATCAGTTATCTCTAAATCAGGAGGGAAGACATCCAGCCATCCTTCCACGTCACGCACGATTCTCCCTATTGCTCATTGACCACACTCATGGCAGCACCCTTCATGGAGGAACTCAGCTCACCCTGGCTTAGCTTCGACAATCCTATTGGAGTTTAGGTGGAAGAGCTCCCGTCAAAACCCACATCTTGCGGTGTGTAGTGTGTGCTCGACAGAGGGGGATCCGTGCACGTCAATTGATGGGCCAACTACCTCTACCTCGAGTCAAGGACGTGAGGGTCCTTTCCTACACACTGGTGTAGACTACGCCGGACCAATCACGATTAAAACTTGGAAAGGTAGGGGCTCAAAGACCTATAATGGATGGATCTGCGTCTTTGTGTGCTTCTCAACTTCGGCAGTACATCTAGAGACAGTCATCGACTACTCAACTGATGGGTTCATCGCCGCCCACAGGCGCTTCACAGCTCATACTCTTTACTCAGATTGTGGCACTAACTTCGTCGGTGCCGACTCTGCACTCCGCCGGATGTTCAACCAGAGCTCTAAAGAACACAGGACCATCGCCTCTGCCCTGTCACGCGACAACAGCCAATGGAAATTCAATCCACCAGCGGGGCCGCACATGGGGGGCAAATGGAAAGCAGTTGTCAAATCGACGAAATTCCATCTTAACAGAACTGTTGGTAATAGTTTGCTTCCTTTCGAGGAACTAACTACTTTACTTTCTCAGATTGAAGTTATCCTCCACTCTCGACCCTTAGAACCTCTCTCTGGTGACCCTCAAGATGTCTCTGCTCTCACTCCAGGTAATTTCCTCATTGTAAGTGCACTCACTACATTGCCCGAACCCTCATTGCTGGAACTATCATCTCTCTCACACTGGAAGCTCATTCAACACCATGTACAGAACTTCTAGGCCCAATGGTCTGCCCATTATTTACAACGACAACAGTCCATCTCAAAGTGGCATCACGCATCCAATCAACTCAAGGTCGGTTTACTTGTTCTTTTAACCGATGAGCGACTACCGCCTTGCAAGTGGCCACTAGCCCGGATCCTAGAATTTGATCCAGGCAAGGATGGACTCGCCAGGGTAGCTACTCTCAAGACCGCTACCACTACTCTCACCAGACCACTCGTCAAGCTCGCACCATTGCCGTCCCCTCAACCAACCCAAGAGGAGTCTACTCATCATCAACCTTTGCTGATGGCGGGCGTAAATGTTGGAAATTAAGTGGCGGCATCTCTAGACCGGCAAATTAAACGCTTCAGCAAAAAACCGCCACTAGCGCGCATGTACACCTTAACCAGGGTCTGCGGAAGATCCGGTCTCGCTCTCTTGCTCCAACCGTCGTAAGGTAAAGACCAGAAAAGTTCGGTGCTGCTTCGAACGCATAATGTAAGTTTTTAACCGTTTTCATTCGGCTGCGGCCTTACAACCCGCAGCAAACCTCAAATGCTATAACTCTTCGGCCCTTCTCTTGTATCACGAGATCTTGTATGACTCGTGACCGGAGATCGGAATTTTCACCACGTGGTCGCATGAAGAATAGCTTCGGCATTACAACCCGTCGCAATGGCGGCGGCCTTACAACTCGTCGCTAAACTTCTTCATGCGTCCATGTTTCGGTACGACCGGTGCGATTAATAGAATCCACCGGCCACTCGTTAGTCTCAACACTCAAATATTTTATCGCTATCATTTATGTTCACTTTAGAATGTGTTATGATTTGATCTTATTGTAATGCTCATTATATGTACAATTAAAGTTAAATTTTGTGCGTCATGAAATGTCGTTATAGACTTTAATTATTTGAATACCATCTTTTTCTGAATCCTTAAAACAATACAGTCCTCTAAAAGTGCTAATACTCAAACAACAGTAGTTTTGCCAGAGGCCTTGTATGCTTCAGAAACAAAGGTAATCAAGGGACCAACGAAAATCAAGGACATAGAAAAACAAGAGAGGAAAATACTAAGAAAGATCTATGGGCCGGTTCAGAAAGAGGGGATTTTCGCGGCGGGTAAATTAATCTAACCGGGGTTAAACAAACGGTCCTTGCCACATTGACCTATATTGGATTTAGAGTTCGTGCTACCGCGCGAATGTTGTCTTAATTTATCTATCCGCTTCGCGGCGGGCAACCTAATGTAACCGGGGTTAAATCAACTGTCCTTGCTACATTGACCTATATTAGATCTAGAGCGTATGATGTCTTGATTTATCTGTCCGCTTCGCGACAGGCAACCTAATCTAACCGGGGTTAAACCAACGGTCCTTGCCACATTGACCTATATTGGATCGAGAGTTCGCGCTGCCGCGCGTATGTTGTCTTGAATTATCTGTCAGCTTCGCGGCGGGCAACCTAGTCTAACCGGGGCTAAACCAACGTTCCTTACTACATTGACCTACATTAGATCTAGAGTTCGCGCTGCCGCGCGTATGTTGTCTTGATTTATCTGTCCGCTTTGCGGCGGGCAACCTAATCTAACCGGGGTTAAACCAACGGTCCTTGCCAAATTGTCCAATATTGGATCGAAAATTCGCGCTGCCGCGCGTATTTTGTCTTGAATTATCTGCCCTCTTCGCGGCCGGCGGGGTTATATATGTTGTCTTGATTTAAAATTAACAAAACAAAATTATTTAATATAATTTATTATTTTTTTAAATAATTAATATTTAGAAAATAAAATGAACTCTAATAACTATAGAGGAATTTCACTACTACCTGAGACATACAAAATCCTGTCAAAAGCCCTGTTAAATCGGCTAGAACCTCATATAGATCCTCATATAGATAGGGGAATACAAAGGAGGGTTTAGGAAGAGAAGATCATGCAGTAAGCAGATCTGGTGCTTGAGAACAATATTAACAATGAGAAAGACTAGGAACATCACAATAACATTGGTCGACTTCAACAAGGCCTACAACTCCATAGATGGAGAAACACTTCAATAAATTGGAAGAAATGAAGGTGGACAACAAGACGAGTAATGTAATCCAGGAAACATTAACAAACACAACATCCAAAGTGAAGTTCGTAAAGAGGTCTCGGAACCATTTGAAATCGCACGTATGTCGTCATGGCATGTGGACATCTAAAACATTGAACTGTTGGTAATTTAATTTGCAATATAATTGACTAATTTGAATTACCTATAAAACATGATCATTCTCTTGTAGCCCTCATCTTCCAAATAATCATATGTGTTCCAACAATCAGATACAATTGTGGTTCCGGGTTTAATATATTGCCAATATATTTCTAGAAAGACCGCCTTACTGCGTGCCGGAACCATTTCCATGAAACATTTGTTAGTCTCTGTCTCGATCCCTCCAATGACCCATTTTAATTCAACATGTTTAACTCTGTGGTCTTTCCTCTGTCCAAACTTACTTTCGTCAATTTCCACAGTTATTCTTAGTCCGCTAAGCATTTCATTAAGTATACAGTTTATCTTTGTCTTATACACATTTGTGTGAAAATCTCTCTGCAGAAGTGGCACTAGTTTGTAATGTATTTCGGACAAACCTTAACATTATTGGCAATAATTTTTAAGGCTACCCTCTCTACTCAGCTTATTGTTACCATCAGAGTTTGTGTACATAAGAGATGGCACAACTCAAACCAACTTCCCTTGCGATGGCTTCTGTTTTTTTGTCAATTTGTTCAATTTCATATTTGCCATACACACAGAACAAATATAATGGTTTACAACCAAGCCCACTTGCAAAAGCGAGTTCACCACCGATTCCTGAGTTGCTGTCGCATTTATAATATTGTCATTATGAAAATTGAAATACATTTTTTGCTTTAAAAAGGAGACTAAACAAATTATAAAATATTAATCATGACAATAAAAAATAATATAAATATTTATTCGCAGACTTATGATTTTTTATGTTTATACCCACCATTGTCATAATGTTTTTTAAATGTTTGGAAACTCAGATTTGTTTACATATTTACTGTCAAAAAATTTGGACACTGCCGCTGTAGTCGGAGAGTGACCTAAAAGCAAATTCAACCAACAGGGTATTAAAAAACAGTTTTAACACATGCTGAACTCTGTGCGTTATATTTCTTAAAAATGTTTTGTTGTACTTCTAATGATTTTTCCAAAGAATTGATTTATAACGCAATATACATAGTTCGAGTTCATATTTCTAAAGAAAACATAACCAAAACAAAACATCATGGCGGCGGCTGGGAAGCAGCCGTCTGTCAAAGAGGTAGAAAAATTTGACAAATGTCATCGTACGCAAAGAGTAACATCGGTAGAGTGTTTAATTTTTAATGTTTCTACCATAACATTGAGTTTTTGAATATATCTGGTACGAAATACATCAGTGTAACTTTAGTAATTTGTCAAGAATGCAATCAGAAAATCGGTTAAGCTGTGTTAAGAGACATTACATGTATAGGCAACCCATCGTATGCATTATGCGCATGCGCATTGGTGGCATAACACAAAGGCGTAAGGAAAATAAATTTGAAGGGGTTATATAAAATATATTTAAAATAATAATAACACCAACAACTCTAACCTAACCGGAGTTAAACCAACGGTCCTTGCCGCTTTTTCCTATATTGAATCGAGAGTTCGCGCTGCCGCGCGTATGTTGTCTCGATTTATCTTCCCGCTTCGCGGTAGGCAACCTATTCAACCAAGGTAAAACCAACGGTCCTTGCAGCTTTGTACTATGCTGGATCGAGAGTTGGCGCTGCCGCGCGTATGTTGTCTTGATTTATCTTCCCGCTTCGCGGCGGGCAACCTAATGTAACCAAGGTAAAACCAACGGTCCTTGCCATTTTGTCCTATATTGGATCGAGTGTTCGCGCTGCCGCGCGAATGTTGTCTTGATTTACCTTCCCGCTTCGCGGCGGGCAACCTAATCTAACCAGGGTTAAACCAACGGTCCTTGCCACTTTGTCCTATATTGACGCTCACACTTTGTCCTATATTATTCACGCCGACGCGTGGGTTAAACCAACAGTCTGATAAGTTTCAACTTGTCAAATTAATTCTTCGTACTAACCTTAAATAATGCGTTGTGTTTCGAATTGTAAAGTAAGAAAGTAAACTAAACTTGTAATACGAATTCGTAACCTTAAATAAAAATGCGTATCCAACGGTTTACGCGCCACTGGAGGTTTTATATCAATTTCCTTTAGAAAACCCACCAATGCGCATAATGCGTACGGTGGGTTGCCTATACAACCTGGGTTGTAAGTGGTAATGTCTCTTAGCTATTATGTTGTAATGTCTCTTAGCACAGGTTAACCTACAAAAGCAAATAGATAATTATTCTAGTTTATTAACAATAATGTAAAGAATAACGAAATTGAACAAAAATACGAATTAAATAACAAACACGAAAACGTCCACACGCCCCGCTGTCACCTTGAAAATCTACTACTAATACTGCAACCCTTTTTACATCGAATTATTGATTCCTACATTCGGACATCCTGCTCTTGATACAGACTCGGTATCAAATGATACACTTTGTCATCATCTAGATCCAATTCAGGTTTCGGCCAATTCCATTTCATATCGTCACTATACGAGCTAATATACTTTGGTCCATCATGAACTCCAATTCTCTCTACCTTATACCTGTTATTTCGCAAAACAGTCGTGACTCGGTACGGGCCGAGGTACTTGGTGTCGAATCTCCATCCTGGTCCATGTTGCAATCTTAGAAGAATTTCTGATATATGACATGATTCATATCTTTATTCTGATCGCTATCACGTCTGTGTGGATTTTTATAATTCTTACTATGTCTTTCTTTGTTCTCTCTGCTCTCTTGATTTCTGTCACTGTGTTTATCTTTTATGTCTACTTTACGTTCATTCTTAATTTCTTGTGAACGTTTAACTAAAGGACTTAAAGTTCTTGATCTGTTGCGATCGTAAGTTTTTTCTACTCTTATAAGTTTATCTAATCATCTACTTTGCAGCCTAAATACTCTTGAACTAATAATCGTACGGGCTTTGCAGATTCTACTTCAGTAACTGAAATCTCCACCTCTGGGACTTTTTCTTGATGTTCAGAAACCACTTCTTTCGTTTTGGTTTCTTTTTCTTCCTTATCCTCTTTCTCGCCAGAATAAAACTTGACACGGTCTGAACTGATTTTCTTCATTTCTATTGGGCGTATAGCATTAATGGCTTCGGTAAATATGGCATTTTCGCTGCGTTCGACACTAACCAAATTGTCTGAAACTTCTTGTTGCTCTACATCTATTGAAAGAACCTTTCGACATACAACCTCTAACGAATCTTCTTCTATTTCAATAGGCTTGTCTACAAACTTCGACAAAACACCATTTCTTCTCTTAAACGTGATGGCAGCATAATCTGATAGTTCGTTTCCAATTATTAAATCGTGAGGAATATAGTTCTGAGGAATAACATCAAAACTTAATCTAATTGGCAAATCATCTATTGCTACCGATGTAGTAAAACGTCCTAAAGCATATTTCGTTGATGAACCAAAAAAAAATCCCAAAAAAAAAGATACAGTGTCGATCTTATTAGGTGTAAATCACTTCCAGAATCTAAAACGCTTTTTACATTTTGTCCCAAAATATTGATTATTTTATACTATTAAGTATTTTTGTCACCACTTGTAAAGCAATCAACGCGTCTTTGGTTATTACTCGTTAGGTTTTCGGGATATTTTGAAGCTATGTGACCATATTTGTCGCAACTAAAACACTTTGCTGCTAAACTTTTGTTCGGGAAATTTACGCTCACATCATTTTTGTCACCGCAATTGAAACATCTCTTCACAACAAGATATTAAAATTTTGGATCTACAATCGTCTTTACAACGAACCGTTCCTATAATTCTTTAATGGTTTTTGCACCATACAAAACTGTTTTATTTATCTCGTCGTATTTGCACACCGTCTATAATATACTGAATTTTCGCCCCTAATTCGATCGGAACTTGACTCGCGACTTCTAATACTCGATAAATATAGCACTGAAAAGTTTAATCATTTTTCTTTTTTATCAACGTCAACTGACGATGAAATTCTTTACTGTTTATCACCTTTGAAAATTCTCCGTTTAAACCCGTTTTCATCTTCGCCCATGTATTTACTTGGCACTCAACATTTATGAAAAATTTGTCTGAACCGCGTAATATTCGACGCGCAAACATAACACGCTGAGCATCACTCCACGAACACATTTCCGAGACTTCTTCGAAATTCGCAATCCACCGCACTACGTTATCATTTTTATCTCCGCTAAACAACACAAGCGAATCTTCAACATCTTTAAAGGTTAATACGCATTGATTTATTCGTCTTTTTCGCAAACGTACTTCGGCTTCGTCTTCCTGTGAGCTGTCAACGCGCGCTTCGTCTTCGTCGTCGCCTTCGTCCTCGCCTTCGTCCTCGTCGTCGTCGTCTTCTTCAAGCGCCTCTTGCCAGCGTTTTCGTAACTCACCTTCGCTTCCTGCCCTTGACAATCCCAAACGTCTTAATCGGAATTTTATTTCCTGGAGAGTCAAATCGGACACGTCTACATCAGAATTTTCGTCTTCTACGTTTTATCCTCTTGCTTCTCTAAGTCTTCTTTGGAGAGCAGATTTTCTGCCTGTTGTAGACAACGCCATGATTTCGAGCTGTTTCTTCAATTCATTTACTTTCATTAAATTTACGTCTTTTGTCACCGACATTTCACTTCTCTTTAACTTTTATTTTTTCACTCACACGTGTTTAATCTCACTTTTTTCTTTCACTTCAATCGCAAGTCAATCCCGGACGAGCCCCCAAAAATTGTAGGTTTACACAATAGCAAATAGATAATTATTATAGTTTATTAACAATAATGTAAAGAATAACGAAATTTAACAAAAATACTAATCAAATAACGAACAACACGAAAACGTCCACACGCCGCGCTGCCACCTTGAAAATCTACTACTAATACTGCAACCCCTTTTACATCGAATTATTGATTCCTACAGTCCTTTACAATAAGTTATCTGTGAAATATGCAATAATAAGAGTAGTAGGAATAGATAACTTTGAGAAAATGAGCAACAAATCTCTAGAAGCTGACATCATTATAAGAAATTTTAGTAATTTACAATCAAAGTGTAAAATCTTATGATACCAAAACTGTAAGACATATGATGATGTTTGAACCGTATTTCACGAAAATTAAATTTGCTAATTTTAAACTAGGCTGGTTTGATCACTAACCTTTTAGGGTTGCTCGCGTCTCCGCCCCGTGTGGACCGTCCTTTCGGCGCCTATTTCAAGGGAGGAAATAAGGATAATAAGTGGAGGGATTCCCTTAAAATTGTTGCCTTCCAGACGTTTGTGGTCGCTGCAGCCCTTTTGGGCTCGTGATTACACCCCCTTATTAACTTGAAACTAGAAGCTGTAGGTGCTTTTAAATTTTTCACTTTTTCTTTAAAAACTCCGTTCCTCTTGCACGTCGAAACGGGAAGTTGTCATTTTCTGTTGTAAAACTGAACGGGCCTTCGACCCGTGTCCGCCTGCCGCACGCAAGTCCCACACGGCGTCCTCCAGGTGCCAAAAACAGGAGATCGTTTCTAGCACCTTTGAGGCGCAATTTTTGACGGAGTTTTTGACGTCATTCGGAAAAGTACGCGACCGTCGGTTCACCCGGTGCGGCGGAAAATGTAAGCGAAAAAAAAAACGTTTTTTTCATCACATCTGTGGACGCCGTTCTCTTGATTGAAAAGCGCCGTGTCTCCAGACAAATTCGTTCGATGCATACCCGCAACCGGCGGTGGAAGGATCTGGTACCTTCGCTATCCTGTTCCCGCTCTGGGTCAATTTTAACACTAAAATCGAAAAAAATATATGTTTTCTTTACCTAATTTGCGGGGATCCCTCTCCTGGGATACCCAATAGTCGGATCGGGACCGGACCGGGACCAATCGATTCGGCATAGTGTCTTTAAGTTTGTTTTGGAGCTTAATTGCGATTGCGTGCCGGATGGCGCCGGGAGGCCCGAAAAACTATGTTTTGCAGAAGTACGCGAGAATCCTCTGGGATTCGCTAAATTAAATAGCAGAGCGTCGCGGTGATGGTTTCTGAATAGAGAACGAAAGGGTCTATAAGGCGATAGGAACGACGCATCTCTCGATCGCATTTGGGGGTCTCGACGCCCGTCCAAACACGAAACGAATTTTTCAAAATTGAGCAAATTGAAACCTTCAATATTCGGCGAAATGTTTTAGAATTGTATTTCTCTTTATTTATTTATTCTACTGCTCTCTTTCAGGCATTATAGCCCCACGTGTCTACTTTCGAACGACACCTCTCTCGGCGCATTACACGGCCCCAATTTGCGAAGTCACTTTTTTTCACCTCTTCAAACGGATACGCGAAAAAGAAAATTTACATTTCCAGTCCAACAAGTGCATGCCAGGTGAAAAGGCAAACAGTATGGCATTTGAATTTCTCAAATCCATCAACGGATTCGCACTCCAGGTCAAAAATACTACGACCATTGCTTGCTGCTGAATCGCCAATTTACACTTACAGCTGATCATTCTGACACTATTTTTGCTCAGGTTATGTGAAAATGTCATTGTTGAAGTTTAACCGTTTATGATTATTCGTGTAATTATGAGAAGATAAAATTAAAAAAAGGAATTTAAATAAAAATTCTGATTTTTCGCTCATTGTTAGGTTGAAATTCAAATCAAATTCAAAGAGATTACTTGAAATCTCTAAATTGCAGATTTCGGCGACTCTGCCTCTTGATTAGCAATACATAGCAACATCTAAATTCGCAATTTTTTACAAATTTCTACAAGAAAACTTTTCTTTTAACAGATTCTTAAAATTCGGACCATTTAACATCAGAAACAGTTGCTTCCGTTAACATTTGAATTTAAAAATTTATTTCAAAAACCGTAATATTTACTAACCGTAATAGTTTTTTTTAAGAATAATTTGAGCTATTAAATTGAATTTAGATTCCAACAAGACAACACGCGTCTTCCTCGAATGTATAGCACAACAGAGTTATTGGCGAAAAACTGTCAGTTTTACCATTTCACTGCAGAAGGAACAGCCATTTCAATATTTATCGGCATTTTCGATTCAAATTCCAATACAACTCATCAAGTTCTATTAAAATATGTTTCATGAATTTTCTGCGGCTGACGGTCCGGACGTGGCCGACGTTTGAAATCTCCCTCCTGTTCTAAACTGTTTACTTGATTTTCAAACATTTGCGTTTTTCATTCCCATACATTTCTAAGAAATTCTTCTAGCATAAATCGATAGAGTAAACTTTTCTCTACCAGTGGAGCAAATTTTATCATTCCATTGCAAACCGTTTTCCAAGGATTTTTTTTTTTAATGCAATTCATTTGCCATTATTCGGGATGGCTAGCAACGGTTGCATAAGCAACTCCGCCCCCGAAGTTTCCTTCCATTTTCCGTGGTGAATGGTGCCCGGGAAAATTTTATTTCTCAGATTTGTTAAAGTTGTTAAAATTCTGCATTAGAAACAATTGAATATTCTTGCAAATTCTAACTTTTACTTGAGTAAATGTAAGCTCGGCCATATTTGATTATTGTTTTTACCGATTTTATTGAAGGAAACTATTGTTTTACAAATATCTGATTGGAGATTCTTGAAATTCGGCTAATTTTACATGGGGGACGATGTAAATTTTTGGGTCATCTGGTAATTTAAAATCCATTTTCCAAATGTTGAGAATTACGAGTTATCTACAAGAATAGTTAAAAATTACTCATTTAATTTGGAATCTAAAGGTGTATTGCGCGACTTCCTAGCGTGTATAACAAAAGAGTTATTGTTGAAAAACGGTCAGTTCTACCACTTCACGGCTGAAGGAACAGCCATCTCGAAATTTATCCGGATTTTCTTTTTAAAATCGAATAGTGCTCATTGAGGCCTATTATAATGTGCTACATGAACTTTTTGCGGCTGATAGCCTCGACATGCCGAGCGTTTAAAAATTTCGTCTTCTTTTCTACTTCATCTTCGAAAAATCATATATCTCATTTCCTTGGGTTTGCAAGAAATAATTTTAACACAGATCTATAAAACGCATTCATTTCATCGCTCCGCTGTTAATTGTTTGGTAATGGGATTTTGTTTCATTCAACTCCGAATTCATTCTCCATTTAAACCTATGCAAAATGTTAAATTAAATTCAGAGAAGGGGTACCCATTGAAAAAATATCACTTTTCACATTTGTGACAAAACCAAAAGACTTTATAAAATTTGTAAAGAATACTTATTTGTAGATACCAGAATTCCACATACAGTGTACCGAATCCCTATTTTCTGTATCGAGACTCTGCAGAGATATTTGCCAAATTCCTCCAAAACTAAAATAATTTGCCGCGTTGTCCCCGATGGCAGCGGAACGTTGAATTTTCGTCCGAGTGTATTTTTTATATGTATCCAGGTGCAATAAAAATTTCGTTCGAATCGTTTGAGGTTTAATGCATTTTTTGCTATTTCTGAGTATTTTAAAATTTCCGCGTTAGGTTTTGGATAAAATTCGTGATTGACAGGTTTGATTTCCTTAAAAAATAGCCTTTATGAGTTCCACGCCACGTAGAACAATAAAATTGTACACATTTGTACACGCATCGTTCTACAAAATCACTTTGTCAATTTTGCATAATATTTTATCTGGCGGCGGCCGTCCCCTCTTAAAGCCAAACCGGAAGAGAAAACAATAAATTCAAATATTTATAGGTTAATAACTTTAACAGATTTTTACAAAATTCTTTCAGTTTTATATAGACCAAACATTTTTCTAGATATTGATATGAATTAGTGCTAAAAACGTAGTTTTTTTTTAATTCAGAGTAAGTATAGATACTATCTAGTAACAGTCGCATGCCATACTCTTTATCAAATGACTATAGCTTGAGAAGTTAAAGTGGTACATTAAAAAATCTTTCAGTTCTATATAGATTATACATTTTCTATTTTCGTTTTGGTATCTTTTACGCCGATAGCCTTGCCGCAGGATTTAATAAAAAAATTATAAGTTGAGATTCTTCAAAGGTTTTTCTGATTCCTACCAAACTTGCGTATAACACTGCTCGATAAAGCAGATTTTTATTCTAAAAAGTGTGCAATTTTTATCCTTCCAGATCAAACCTTGTGGCCGCGTGACCTATCGATCCATAATAAAATAAAGTAGCAAGAGGTGTTGTGAAACCTAGGTTAGATAAGAATACCTTGATCTAAAATAAGCCAAAGTGGCAAAGTCTGTTAGTTTAACTGTTAGCGCGACCCAAGAGATCAAAAATACGATAAAGCTGAATGTTGGTTTAACTTAGGTTAAGCTATTAGGTTACATGTCGCAAAGCGCCATATAAATCCAGACCACATACGTATCCCTCGAAGTCAAACCGGAACTGATACTAATAGATTCAAATAGCAACAACTTGAAAACTGTAATAGATATAATAAAATCTCTTTCAGATCAATAATGATCATATATATTTCTATTGAAGTAATTTGACCATTTTGGAATTTTCATGGTCGATAACCTTGCCAACGAACCTTGCAAAGAAATACATGAAAATCAATACAAAGTTGACATTAACGTCAGTTGAGCAATTTATTGGTTATTATTTTTTTTGGTGAAACTTTTAGTAACATAATTTTGCTAAGTGTTGCTAATTGTCTAAAAGCAAACTTACTATAATTGGAGGAGTGATATTGGAAATCAAAAGGTGTCAATCTTCATAAAAGGAGGTTACTATATATGATGAAGTGACGTTAGCAACTAAGGCTTACAACTTTGACGAAAAAAAGTCTTAACAGCTGACTTTTTCTGACTTGGTTATGTTATCTGTCAAACTTGACAACAAAAACGTCATTTCCACAAATAGTTGGTGAGATTATGTTAGAGTATGTTGGTAACTCAACAACACAAGATACCAACTTGATTCACAATATGTTGGTTATGTAGAACGTGAAAGTTTATAACATCAATGTCAATTAATAAATTTAAAGGTTTTGAAAGTTTTAGTGAGAATTTAATTAACTTTTACTCCACAGCTGATGTTTTATCGTCCAGGTTTTCACCTTAGTAACTAATATCACATCGTTAGATATAGTAATTTTATTTATGAACGTTGGGAGCTTTTTTTCATTTCTAATATCACTCCCTTAATTAAAGTCACTTTGATTTCAGACAATTGGCAACACTATATGATTAAGCAGATCTCAAAAGTGTTTGATTATATTATTTTACAAACCTGACAGCATGAAAATCATTTGACACGAATTAATTATTAGTTAATATTTTGTGCAGTAGGAGTTGTACATCTTGCAACTCACACAAACTAAGATCATGCGCTTTCTACAAGAATCGCGCAGCTGGCAATTCTGCTTACTTTTTCATATACTCATATATCACATACTGGCTGTCCCATTTTAATCGGCCAGTAGCGATAATTCTGAAACATTGCATTGAATCAAAAAGTGTTCCAAATGAAAAGTTAATGGTTCTGAGGGGGACATTAGATGCCGTAGACTTTGCCCCCCCAGCCCCCCAAGGGGGGCGGGAACAGGGGGCAACTTTAAAATCTTAAATGGAAACCCCTATTTTTTATTGCAGATTCTGATAGAGGGTTAAAAAGTATGTAAGTTTTATCCGAAACATTTTTTTTATTGGTCGAGAGATGGCGCTGCAAATGTAAAAATTAGGTTTTTTGTCAATTAAATTGCGAAAATCGTCACGTAATTAACTGTTATTATTACTTAAGACTTACTCACAACCTTACAAGGTTGTTTTTTTCTCAGCCTGCTCAAATACTACCCCCGCCCCCCACCCCCCCACAAAGACGTAAAGTACTCAAAAATAGCGATTGAGTACTTATTTTCCAAATTAAATAATAGTAAAATAATTGAAAAAAGAATGTCATTTTTTTTTCAAACAGTGTTTGACCGGGCCCCCCACATAAACCGGGCCCCCCACATAATATCTCCAAATACGTTGCGGGCGTGCGTGGAGAATTTCTCCAAACGAATACGAATGTGTCGAGACCATCAGGGACACAATTTCGAGCAGTTCTTGTGAATTGCAACGGCGACGAACTCACACACACGCACACGCATGAACACGCACACTCAAATGCCCATGTAACATACGACAACCAAACAGACAAACACACAGACAAACACACAAACAAACACACAGCCAAACACACAGCCAAACACACAGTCAAACACACAGCCATACACACACACAAACAAACACGGACAGGAACACTGACGCACACACACACGAGACGTAAATCCGACCGAGCAACCTCCTCGTGGTACGTCTTGGGTAACGCTAATGCCGGCGGTTTTAATTGAGTTATTTCAATTTAATTATGCCATGAAAAATACTGTTGCCGTTTTCAAAAATAGTAATCTTCTAAATAAGAAATTCGTTTACTGTGTGATAGAGAAATTCTTTTAATTTTTTCTCAAGTTTGCAGCGCCATCTATCAACAACTTTAAAAATGTGGGGGGCCCGGTCAAACACTGTTTGAAAAAAAAATTAGTATTTGAGCAGGCTGAGAAAAAAACAACTTTGTAAGGTTGTGAGTAAGTCTTAAGTAATAATAACAGTTAATTACGTGACGATTTTCGCAATTTAATTGACAAAAAACCTAATTTTTACATTTGCAGCGCCATCTCTCGACCAATAAAAAAAATGTTTCGGATAAAACTTACATACTTTTTAACCCTCTATCAGAATCTGCAATAAAAAATAGGGGTTTCCATTTAAGATTTTAAAGTTGCCCCCTGTTCCCGCCCCCCTTGGGGGGCTGGGGGGCCAAAGTCTACGGCATCAGATGTCCCCCTCAGAACCATTAACTTTTCATTTGGAACACTTTTTGATTCAATGCAATGTTTCAGAATTATCGCTACTGGCCGATTAAAATGGGACACCCAGTATATCATGTGCCGCTGAAAGCGCCACAAGTGTCAAAATGTATTATACAATTTCACCCTCATCAAATATTCCACCTTTTGCAACTATTCCATTCTTTTCAACTCTTCCATCCAAAATAACTGTTCCATTCCGAAAAATACGATCCACATGTACTAGTCCCCCTACTAATTAAATAAAAAAAAAACAGACAAATAGGGCCAACTTCTATAAAATAGAAATAAAGCGATATAAAATCAACTTCTACAAAATAGAAGCAAACGACATGGTCCCAAATTTTGGACAAAATAAAAACAAATGAGACCACTGAGACAATTTTCACCCTCTGGGTGTTAAAAAAAAAACACTTTAAAACCAACTAAAGAAATTCCGAACGACCAACGAATGGAACTGTAGACATAATTTGAACAGAAGAGTCACCAGGACGGGACGGCTCAGCTATGTCCAAAGAATGTTGTACCTAAGAAAGTGCTATAAATTACAAGATCAGCCATTCACTTACGCTATTGATCTTGACCGCTGCGTTTACAACAATAACAGCGGAGGTGCATTTACACTGACAACATCTTTTATTTATTGAATTCAAAATAATGATTGCGGGCAGGAAGGTGAACGAAACAAAGACAATCAACCTCACTCGCCGAGATACGGAAATCTTATGAGACTTTGCGCTCACTAGACCAATGAATTACATCCCGAGTAACAAACACAACGACGAAGTGTTTGACCTGGTACAAACGATCGCAACAAAGCTAAAAGAAAACAAACACCACGACAAAGTGTTTGTCTTTGGACAAGAGATTCGCGACAAGGATCAAAGGAAGCAAACACAACAACAAACTGTTTGTCCTTGGACAAGATGATCACAACAAGAACCAAAGAAAACAAACACAACAACAAACTGTTTGTTCTTGGAAAAGATGATCACAACAAGGACCAAAGAAAACAAATACAACGACAAGTGTTTGACCTTGGCTAAGATGGTCACGACAAAGGCCAAAGAAAGCAAACACAACGACAATTGTTTGACCTTGCACAAAATGATCGCAACGACGATCAAAGAACAAACAAACACAACAACAAAGTGTTTGTCCTTGGACAAGATGATCCCATTAAACCAAACACAACGACAAAGTGTTTGACATTGGAAGATGATCACGACAACGACCAAAGAAAACAAACACAACGAGAAAATATTTATCCTTGGACAAGATGATCCCGACAGAGACCAACGAAAACAAACACAACGACAAAGTGTTTGACATTGGAAGATGACATGACTAAGACCAAAGAAAACAAACAGAATAACAAACTGTTTGGCCCTGAACAAGATGATCACCACAAGGACCAAAGAAAACAAACAGAATAACAAACTGTTTGGCCTTGGACCAGATGATCACGACAAGGACCAAAGAAAACAAACACAACAACAAGGTGTTTGACATTCGCAGATGATTACGAAAAGGACCAAAGAAAACAGACAGAATAACAAACAGTTTGGCCTTGGACAAGATGATCACGACAAGGACCAAAGAAAACAAACAGAATAACAAACTGTTTGGCCCTGGACAAGATGATCACGACAAGGACCAAAGAAAAGAAACAGATAACAAACTGTTTGGCCTTGGACAAGATGATCACGACAAGGACCAAAGAAAACAAACAGAATAACAAATTCTTTGGCCTTGCACAAGATGATCACGACAAGGACCAAAGAAAACAAACAGAATAACAAACTGTTTGGCCTTGGACAAGATGATCACGACGAGAACCAAAGAAAACAAACAGAATGACAAACTGTTTGGCCTTGGACAAGATGATCACGACACAACATATTTTTATTGCATCCGACTAGCTAAAGCTAAACCGCTAAAGCTCAAGCGCTACGCATGACAAGGGGGGGTGCAGTTATAGCCTACCGCTAACAATAACCCTGCAACACGAGACCTTGTAACATATGTCGATTCAGGTCTAGGGGACCACGGGTGCCAAGAAGGTACTCATCAACGACAAGGTACTTAAGCCAAGGAAATATTCGAAGGACTGTTCTTTCGACAAGCTCAAGCGAAGAAAGGTACTCATGCATCAAAATTCTGAAACAAACACACAAGGTGCAAAAACTCTTATTATCACCTAACTCCCAGCGTCTTATGCGATGCGCTGGCCATGGTTAGGGCAGGGTGACGCCTCGCTCGGATACACAGTGATCTAATAAATGAACAACGACGAAGACTGTGTTCCGACAATAATCGATTCAGATTGGGAGGGCGCGAATACAAACGAAAATCTTCAGTAACATTGGATCTGCCGGTGCCAAACGATTACGCACACAAAAAACAGAAGCCTACTTGCTGCAAACCAATAGAAAATTACATGAAAACTGCCGATTGCGGTACCCTACCCCCAAGAAAAACGGGTTGTAGGGCCGTTCTTATTTACTCCATGACAAAACTCAATGAAGCAGAGGGTGATGATGGTGCACAAGCGAGCGGGCGAGGCGGAGCCATCAGATAGTTATCATGTAGGAAAGAGTCCTGGAACTGTCACAAGATATATAAATAAAGTAGAAACTCACTGGGGAACTTCTGACGGGAACTATAACGGAAAGACACCGACAGAAGCTCGGCTTGAATCTAGGAGTGGATACGCGATGATGAGAAAAGGATCCCAAGACGATGATAAGGAGTCTGACAATGAGACCAATAGTGGTGTCCATGCAAGCCGATGACAATTACTGATCGAATGGACAGTGAAAGCCAAGCAAATTCAATTTGACCGTCCTAGAGGTCTTGTCCATGGATTTAATTTCACAAAATTCTTAAACTAACAACGAGTTAAAATCATACCAGACACAGACAAAGCTTAACGCCACAAACTTAATACGAGGCGACCTTTGATCTGTGTCTCAATATACTACACAGAGTAATGCAATCAGACAAACTATCGCATCATCTGGTTCCCGAATAATTCCACAAAGCGGAGTAATGACGTAGGATTGAATAATCATACCAAAATTGATTATTCAAAGGAAAAACTATAGACTCACACAGAAGCGACTATTCACAAATCGAATATTCCAAAACGAAAACTGGACATCCAGACAAAAATTGAATAATCGCACGAAAACCGGTAACCAGGTTTTTAACTGCTCATTCCAACGAAACTGGATAACCAGACAAAATTAATAATCAACGCAAATTGAATAACCAGGCAATTAACTGATTATTCCGACGAAAGCAGGATATCCAGACAAAATTATTAATATCGAAACTAATGGAGTATGTCTTGAGAGTTTCCGCCGAGACCGGAAACAAAATGGCTAATCCAACAGTGACCGAGCGCATGGTCCGGTTCGAAGGACCAATGTTTGGACCGTATTTCACGAAAATTAAATTTGCTAATTTTAAACTGGGCTGGATCACTTACCTTTTAGGGTCATATCATAAACCGAAGTTTATATATTTTAATGAAAGTTGTTTTCAAAAAGACAATGGTAAATTACTGTTGTATTTGTAAGGAAAAATGGACGTAGCACGTCTGACACACTTTTAGTTTTCCTTTCGGACTGTACTTCACGAAGACACAGCGATACGAGAGGCACCTTGTGATGCTCTCTCTCGGCCCAAGCCCAAGCCACGAGGCAGCGCTCGTTCCATTTAGTATATATTTCAGTGTGTAAGATAGATATCACTCCGCAATCAAGAACGATGCAGAACATATCACTTTCTTCACTAACGTCAATAATTCCAAATATAAGTTAAGGCTACTCTTATGAATTGTAAAAACGATTATACTGATTACACAACACGAGAAGAAAATTAACTGATATACAGACTCTTAATAGTAGAATCAATATTCATATTTCAATCATTGATAATACATGTGAATATAAGAAGTCTTAATAAAAGTCATGAGTTACTTGAAACATTAGTTGAGAGTTTGTATTTAAAACCGTGTGTGATGGTTTGTACGGAAACATGGAAATTGGAGAAGTATCAATTATATCAATTAAGAAATTATATTATCTATTACAATTATAGCAGGATTAATAAAGCTGATGGAGTAATTATCTATATCAGGGATGATATTGAGCATAATGCAAATACTGAATTAATAAGTAAATTGAATATCGTAACGGTTAACATAAAAAAATGCTGATAATGTAAAGTTAAAAATTTCAGCACTAAATAAATAACAAAATTTGGAAGAAGATGTATTGAAAAGATATTTGGCCATATATTTAAGCACACACAAAAAGGTAACCCATATGACATTAGGCGATTTTAACATTGACGTATTTATACCTGACAAAATAAGTTAGGAATTTCTAAATATAATGTTTGAAAATGAATTTTTGCCATGCTGTGACTAGACCATCAAGTGTGACTAGACCATCTGTTTCAAGAAGAAGGAAATCAAACGCATAATCGAAGTACTCTTTTCACGTCAGGAGCTAGTGAGATGGCAACAACCAACAGTAGAAGAGGTACCGCTGTTCACGGAAGAAGAACTAATAAACGCAATAAAGCGGATGCGTAAAGGAAAAGCCCCAGGTCCGAACCGAATACCTACTGAAATAAAACTCCTCGCTGAGCAGGTAGCGCAGTTCTTGCTAGAAGTAATGAACGAGCATCTAGCTGCCGTAAACTTTCCGAATAGATGAAAACAGGCGAAACTGGTGGTACTTCGAAAAAGCGATAAACCATTAGGGGAGCCCACATCATACAGACCATTATGCCTGTTAGATATTTTGGGGAAGCTCTTAGAACACCTACTATTGCATAGGCTGAAAACATATATTGAATCAGGAGCTGGATTGTCGAGTTACTAATACTACTTCAGAGAAGCCAAATCCACCAACCATGCTATAGAAGCCGTCATGAAGATATGTGCATTAATAACACTGGACGAACGAAATGCTTTTAACAAAGCCGATTGGAAACTCATTATCGATGATCTAATAGCAAGAAATATAGCTCTTTACCGGCTAAGAATTATTCAAAGCTATTTCAACAGTTGAACGATCATTATAATATCATACGATCATTACAATAAATGACGAGGCCGAAGAAATAATAGTTAGTAATGGTGCACCACAGGGATCGCTTATGGGCCCAACTCTGTGGAACATAATTTATGATGGAGTCCTCAGGTTAAAACTTCCGGAGGGAGCTAGGCTAATAGGTTTTGCGGACGATTTAGCTCTTGTAATAACAGCAAAGTCAGAACAGACGGTGATGCAAACTGCAAACCAAGCAATATCCCAAATTAACTGTTGGATGCAATCAAAAAAATTAAATCGCGCACCAGAGAAAACAGAAGCGGTCCTACTAACGGGACAAATAAACAACGTTAGCATCGCCCCAAAAGAGTCGGTAAAATATCTAGGTGTCATCATGGACAAGAAGCTGTCCTTCATTCCCCATCTTAACGAAACTCAGCAAAAGGTATGAGAGCAATGGCAGCAATGGAAAAACTCATGCTTAATGTAGGGGGGTGGGGGGTGGTGGGCGAAGAGCTGCAAAAGAAGAGCACTTAGTTGCGTGGTCCAGTCAGTGATGCTATATGGGGCCCCAATACGGGCACATCACCTTACATCTAAGCTAGCTATCGATAAACTCTCGATAGTCCATTAAGGATTTGCTGCGCAAATAAAACAGTGTCTAGCGACGCTGCCCTAGTAATTGCTGGTACACTACCTTTTGAGTTACTGGCCAAGGAGAGAAAGAACCTATATGAGGCAGGCTCTAGCAAATAATTCCAGGAAAATTGCTAGAGATAATATGTACGATGAATGACTGAGAAACTGGTGGGCATCAGATAAAGGGCAATGGGCGAGGATAAGCAGAAAATATGGAGGAATTGATTACCATCTAACCCAATTTATTACTGGATATAGCTGCTATAAAGATTATTTACAGCAAATACGAAGATCACCTGATAATCTGTGTGAATATTGCGTTGAAGATGACTCAGTTATCCACACAATATTTGAATGCTGTAGATGGACCACAGAAGAGGAACTACAAAAATCAAATACGGACAAAAGCTTCGAACCCACAAGTGTTATAGATTACATGTTAGAGAGCAAGGAAAACTAGGACAAGATACACAAACTTGTCAAATTTTTCATCAGCACAAGAGAAGAAGACAAGAAAAAAACGGCACAAAACATATGAACTCTAGAAAATATAGTGTATATTAAATAATATTTTATTATAACCAGAACTCCGATGTCATACGCGGTTTCGTTCCGGTGTGATTGGATGACGTCAATAAAAAAAGACCATCTCTTTCAAATTGTAATGTGGGAACTTGTATAGATAATTTATTTATAAAATCAAAGAATTTTACTTATAAACCGTATAAATTAGAAAATTTATTCACTGAGCACTACCCTCTTTTTGCTGGCATAATGATTTAATGAAAAATAACAACTCTGCTGTCAACACTTATTTAGATTATAACATATTGAAAAATGTATCTAAAAGGGCTAAGTGGAATAAAATACTAGAAATATGTGATCCTAATGTAGCAACAAATATTTTAATAAATGAAATAGAAAAATTTATAAAAAAAATAACAAAACAATACAAAGTAAAAATCGGCATAGACCTAGGAAATGTTGGATTACTACTGCAATAATGAATTCGTGTAAGACTAAAGAGTTGTTATATAATATTTGGAGAAAAATATTCTCTTAATCATATACTTAAAAGGAATACAATTATTATAAAAATATCTTGAGTAAGGTAATAAAACAAGCTAATAGAAATTTTAATAGTCAATATGTTAGTAAAATATGTGATAAACCAAACCAGTTATGGAACTTTATAAAAGAAAAAAATGGTGGGAATCATAAGAAAAAGTCAAATGAAATTGACTATATCATTGATGACAAAAATTGTAAGATCAATAGTCCTCTAAATATTGCAAATGCAATGAATGCATACTTTTGTGATATTGGTACAAAATTGAGTAGTAGCATAACTTGTAACAAAGTGTATCCATACACGGATTAACACTGAAACAATGTGCTATATCCAAGTGATAGAGACGAAGTCACTAGAGCTGTATCCTCGTTAAAAGAAAGAAATAGGGGAGTTGGTGGTATAAAAGCTATAACGATAAAAGCCATAGTGGAAGAGCTTGAATCACCTTCGACATATATACTCAATTTATGCATTGAAGCTGCTATATGGCCTGATTCATTAAAAGCGGCAGAGATTCTTTCAATATTTAAAAGTGGAGATAGAAATTCGGCTAAAAACTATAGACCACCGTTTCCCAAACTTTTTTCTTCGTGGCCCGGTTATTTTAATATTTTTCCTTCGTGACCCGTAGATATTGTTCATCAAATGAGAGATATAGTCAGAAACGGTATATATGTAGTGCGAGGCAGTATTGCAAACTTTATTTTTCAAAGGATCGTACCATGCACTTGGAAAAATCGTATTTTTCTAAGAATTTTAGAAAGAAGATAGTACGCATAGAATTTTCAATAAAATAATAGTAAATAATTTAAATACGTAATATATAATTATATATAACACCGTTACCATATACGTAATATATATTTCATATTTAGGATACGAACAAGGAATGCTATTCTGGACCCTGGTTACCAGAATTTGGACACAAATTTGCCAAATAAATTCAATAAGAAGTTTATATATATACGCTGCTCAAAACAATTAGTGGGTCACTAATTTGTGCCTCTATAAAACTCAAAAGTGAAATGCAAATAAAATTAAGAACATTTGAAAGACGCTCTATTTGATTGTTTTAATTGACACATAGGGAATTTTGCTAAAAAATTAGCAAAATTAAAGTGAAATAATGTACACCAAATTTGATTCAAAGTGCTAGGAGCGTCGGATTCAGATCAATAAACAGGCGGAAATGATTACCACTGACCGTTCGACTAAGTGAAGTGGAAGTTGTTCGTGCTATAACATTAATTGAAAATGGCGAAAGCCTTCTACAAGTTTCAAAAAACTTCAACGTAATGCTGTTTGTTATTCAGCGATTCTGGAACAGGTACTTGGATACAGGTCAATATACCAGACGCGGCGAGCAATGTCGCAAAAAGAAAAACAACTCTAAATCAAGACCGATTTTCACTGATTTCGAGTCTTCGCAATAGAGTTTCTACGGCGAAAGACCTCTTAATTTCACCAAGGACGACGCATGGGGTCACTTTATCAGACCAGACAATTAGGAATAGGTTGAGGGAATCAAATTTGAGGGCAAGACGAAAACCCTCTTTGACACGACGCCACAGAATAGCAAGGATGAATTTTGGTAGTGAACATGGCAACATCGAGCATGGAAGTCTGTGCTCTTAACGGCTGAATCAAGGTTCCGAATTACTCTATGCGATGGCCTGCTACTGTCCAGGAAGTCGAAAGATATGGAGGTGGTTCAGGTATTATATATATATATATATATATATATATATATATATATATATATATATATTTCAGGTTCTTTCTTTTCAGGTTCAGGTATTATATATATATATACATATATATATATATATATATATATATATATATATATATATATATATATATATATATATATATGCTTTAAGGATGTGTCGGGGCATCCTGAAATCACCAGACGTAAACTCAGACCAAGACGGCAAAGCATCGTCGCAACATTTAATGCCAACTCACTTCTAAATGTGGGTAAACTAAAACATTTGACTGATTCACTAACACGACACAACATAATACTGACAACACTACAGTAAACCAGATTTACGGACGAGCATGCCTGCGAGTCCCAAGGCTACAGAAATGGCTACATCCTCAGAGAAAAAGTGGGTCAGCGGGCAATGAAGAACGTACCCCACTTAGGTACCGGATTTATAATCAGTCACAGGATACTGGATTCAGTCACCGACTTTACCTTCCCGAGCAGTCGTGTATCGATCCTATCTTTCAAATGAGCAAACAAGAGCTACAGTATAGTCAATGTACATGCCCCAATTAACCAGGACAATAGACCCAAACATGCCCCAATTAACCAGGACGCAATCCAGACAGAACTGATAAATTCTGATATATTTAGAAGATATTACCTCTTAACTTCCAGAAGGGCACACCGTTATACTGCTAGGTGACTTCAATGCTCAATTGGGAAGAAGCGGAATACTTGGATTTCACCTAATACCAACCTGGGTGAATTCCTGATAGATCATGTGGCCATTTCACGAGAATTTCAAAAGGAAATATAAAACGAGAAGGCGCTAAGAAGCGCCAATCTGGACTCAGACCACTATCTCTCAAAGATCAAAATAAGACTTCAGCCTAGAAACACTAGATTGCACAGAACCTCCAAAATTGTAAGCTTTTACGTTGAGCGACACAAGAACAGTCAAGAAGTAAGTCAGAGACTGAACAATACAGATCGAAGCCGCTAGGACCAACTGAAGGAGACTCTTTTTAAGGCGTTCATTGAACTCGCCCCTTTCGATAGAAGAAGGAAGCATCACCACTTCAGAGACTCACAAGGAAAACTGGCTTATAACGACATAGACAACTGCCACCTTTTTGGCTCCGTACTTTAAAAACCAACTCAACTGTGACCCACCCAGCGAAGACTTCGACTATAAACAAACCACACCAAACCCGGACTCGCTGCTCCATTCATTAGAAAAAGTTGGCTAGATTATTCAACTTCTTAAGAATAATAAGGCAGCTGGAGAGAACGATTGACAAAGTACTCCAGGAACTAGGGCTAGACAACAAAACCCGCGGACTCATCCTAAAAACTTTGACCAACACCCATTCCAAGGTTAAATCTAGAGGCGAGATTTCAGAAAGCTTCGAAATAAAAACTAGAGTGGGACAAGAAGATGGACTTTCCCCACTTCTCTTCAACTGTGTCCTTGAAAAGGTTTAGTGAGAATGACGCAAGGAACTGATCAATTTGGGTGCTCAGAGTGATATCTACCTGGGACGTAAGAACGATGGACTGGTTGTAGATTGCCTGGCCTTTGCAGATGACATGGCACTGTTTGCTGATTCTTTTGAGATAGCAACAATGCAGGTAAATTTCCTCAGAAAACAGGCTGCCAAAGTGGGTCTTCAAGCGTCGCTGGAGAAAACAGAATTCTTCACCAACATTAGAGAATCAAACAGATAGATGTTACTAGAGCAGGGAAACATCAAGAGGACTGAGAAATTCAAGTATCTCTGCGAATGGATTAAACCCAACTTATTAGAAGGAGCATCATTATCCAAGAGAGTCAACAAGTTAGAACTAGCCTATCGACTGAGTAAGAACACTTTCAACAAGAAATGCCTGTCACGCAACCTGAAACTTAAGCACTACACATCAGTCTTACGACCAGAAGCCCTGTATGCCATGGAGTGTCTTTCCTTGAACCGAAGAGGTCTGGTAGAGAAATTGGAAATCAGAGAGACGAGACTCTTCAGGAAGATCCCAGACCCGATAAAGGAAGATGGGGATTTCCAAAAGCGGCATAACTCTGAGCTCTCCGAACATATTGAGATGCTCCCTGACTATGCAAGGAAAAGGAAGGTAGCTTTCTATGGCCACGCTAAAATATTGTTTTCAAATCGACTAACCAACCGTCTATTTAACTTCTGGCGAAACAAGAAAGTTCGTACCACTTGGTTGACAAAACCGAGAAGGATATTAAAGAACTGGGAATAACAGATCTCCAAAACAGACAGTCTGTGAGACGCACCCTAAAGGAAGTCCGTGGATTTCAAGAAAATCCCCGATGGAAAGGTACCCCCTTGGCAGAAAAAGGAAAGGAGTTACACCGGCAGAAGATGCGGCAATACTGAACAAAGATCAAAGCCCAACAGTTGAACAAGCGTGGTCCATAGTAGGCCAATTCGAAGGAAGAAGAAGAAGAAGATACAATTGAATACAGGACTTTATAACGAAGTTTGATATTCTAGTTCATAACCAATATGGCTTTGTAAGTAAAGGGACTACCGAAGCAATAGAACATAATATATCTAATATTACATACAATAATTTCTATAACGGTACACCTATAATTATTACATTCCTTGACCTTGCCAAAGCATTTTATACAGTCAATCATTCTAGACTATTGGAAAAACTAGAGAATTATGGAATTAGAGGTATAGAAAATAACCTAATTCGAAGTTATTTAAGTAACAGAAAACAAAGAGTTAAGGTAAATAATTATCTAAGCAGTACAACAGATATAACGACTGATGTACCATAAGGAACTATTCTAGGTCCATTATTTTTTGTACCGTATGTCAATGAGCTTTTAACATATTTTAATAGGAAAGAAATAATATCTTATCGCGATGATACTGCAGTTATACCTACTGGAAATACATGGTTGAATACACAAAATAAAATGAACAAATCATTGAATATGGCAGCTGCTTGGCTAGCAGAAAATATACAATCACAGAATATAACCAAACCTGTATTTATAACTTTTGGTAACTATAGCAACAGCATAGCGGAGGAGATAAATGTACAAATAAATAATATTAGCATAAATCGTAAACAGAGTTGCAAATACTTATAATATGAAATGGAACAAACACATTGAATATTTAATATCTAAAACTAAATATCTTGTTTTTATCTTTTCAAAGATTTAAAAAATAATGAACACGAAAACTATTTTCATGATTTGCTTATGCACTATTCAACAGCCTAGTATCATACGCCATTATTTCATGGAGTGGAGCATATAAAAATAACTTTCAATTAAAAATGGATATTCAAAATAGAATTCTAAGAATAATAAATAACAATCGTGATATATATGTAAACAAAATGCCATTAAACATCAATCAACTTTTTATTAAGGAATTTTTATGTCACACACATTACATTATTGTATTTTAAGAGATGAATTTGAACCAAAAGCCTTTACCAAAAATGAAAAAGAGTATTAGTTAAACAAATAGCATTCTAGTGGCGTAAAAAAATTTCAACAAGCTGCCAAATACCTTCAAATATAGCAAATATAATATTCAATTGGGTGAGGAAGAACATAGACTAGATGTTTATTTTAAAATAAATATATGATCTGCCGTTGTTATTTCACATGGAAAATGTTTATATCTACAAACTTGTTGTGTTTTATATACCAGGCCTATGTTCAGGTAATTTGTAATTACCTCTATTGGAGTTAATATTGTATGTATATTTCTTATATCTGCATATGTACTTATCTGGTTAAATAAAGAAATAACGCAAGCGGACTTGAATGACTACAGAGTGTGCTCATTGTGCGTGAGCAGAGCAAATTGTTACAAAAATTATGTTACTTGGTGGGTGCCACAAAGCTTGCAGTGGTCCACATGCTCCCCGCGGCCGGCTAGTAATATATATATATATATATATATATATATATATATATATATATATATATATATATATAAATATATATTTATATATATTATTTATTAGTAGAGGAGTAAAGTCTTGTTAAAATACTTGGGTCTATCTGGCCCGGGGCCTGATCTCACAAGTGATGAGGAAGGAGGAGGGGGAGGAGTAACATCTTGTTAAAACACTTGGGTTCATCTGGCTCCGTACGATAGCTCCCTGTGAAAGCCCCTGGGAACCAGCGGTACTTTGGTCAGCGTCTGTTGGCTTTGTGAGCTAATACACCACCTAAACAAGAAAGGAGACAAAACGAATCCTAATAACTACAGAGGAATTTTACTACTGCCTGCGACATACAAAATTCTGTCCAAAGCCCTGTTAAATCGGCAAGAGTCTCAAATAGATCCACAGATAGGAGAATACCAAGGCGGGTTCAGGAAGGGAAGATCATGGAGTGAACAGATCTGCTGCTTGAGAATAATATTTACAACGAGAAAGACAAGGACCACCACAATAACATTGGTCGACTTCAAGAAAGCTCCATAGATAGAGAAACACTCTTCAAGAAATTGTAAGACATGAAGGTGGATAACAGGACCAGAAATGTAATCCAGGAAACATTAATAAATACAACATCCAATGTGAAGTTCATGGGGGTGGTCTCAGAACCATTTGAAATCAAGACAGAAGTGAGACAGGGTGATGGCTTCTCACACATTCTATTTAATTTAGTATTAGAGAAAATAAACAGGACATGGGAAAAAAGAGTCAGTGGGGTAAAGATGGGTAAAGACACAAGGATATAACCGTCAACATAAAATGTTTGGCATTCGTTGATGATATATACACTACACGAAATCTCTGCCAAAGCAGGGCTGCAAATCTCATACTAAGAATCACAGTACATGGACACAAAATGCAAAAACAGACACCCACTAATAACTAAGTATGGAAAGACAACACTATTAGAAAATGTCAAATGCCTGTGAGAGATTATACAGAAAACAGGACTGGACTCAAAAACCAATGAAGAAGGGATCACAAAACTATAAAAAGCATATAGACTTACATGGAACAAGTACAACAAAAGGAGTATCTCCAGCAATGTTAAGACACTATAATGCAGTAGTTTTACCAGAGCCCTTGCACGCCTCAGAAATAACGGTAATCAAGGGACGAACGAAACTCAAGGAGATAGAAAAACAAGAGAGGAAAATACTAAATCTGTGGATCTATTTGATCTACGGGCTGGTTCAGAAAGAAGGAATCTAAATAAAGAGACCAGGAAATCAGCAACATAAGGAAAAGAAGGGTTAAAGTTCTATTGCCACATACATATTATGCATTAAAACAGATTATCCAAGAAGATTTTTTACATAGTGACGACTAATACAGTGAAAACCAACTGAGTAAGGAAACCTTGGAAGACATCAAGAAACTCAACATCTTCACAGAAGACATGAGAGAGTGGAAAAAATATAGAGAAAAAAATCAGAAAAAATAAGAAAACAGAAGTTTGGTTTGGAAACAAACTCCCAAAGAGAACAAAACAGAAAAGGAATTGAGAGAAGAGAGAAAGAAGAAGCACAGTGAATATATGAGAGGTTTCTGGGAAAAAAGAAGCCAGAAAAAATGACATGATAATTGATTGTGTTTTAGCGCTCTCCTTAATATATGAATATATATATATATATATATATATATATATATATATATATATATATATAAATATATATATATATATATATATATATATATATATATATATATATATATATATATATATATATATATATATATATATATATATATTTATATATAAAGGCAATCCTGCCACAAAAGTTACAGGCAAACTACCACTCCTGGGAACCGGTTTCGCCATACACAATTCCGTACTCGACTCAGTCATTGATTTCTCTTCTTCCAACGAAAAAGTATCTCTCAATAAAGTCAACCAATAAAACTTACACAATGATAAACGTCCATGCTCCCATAAATCAACAAAACAAATCCGACCCTGAAACCATGGACAATTTCTGAGAAACTCTCGCAGAAACAACCAATAAAATACCAAAGCACCATGTGAAGATCTTATTGGGTGAGTTTAATTCCCAGTTAGATAGGGAAAGAAAATTTAGTAATACCGCAAGCCCCTATACCAAGCACGAACGTACCAATAGGAATGGTGAAAGACTAATTGACTTCTGCAGAAACTTTGGACTTAAAATTATGAGCACACAATTCCAGAAACCTCCACACAAGTTAACCACTTGGAGATCACCCAATCTTAGACAGGGTGAATACCAAAATGACCATATCGCAATTTCCAAGAAAAATTCAAAAGAAATTTTATACGTCAGAGCTCGCAAAGACTCAAAAAGCATGCTTCCAAACAATTAGGAAAGAAAAACGAGGATATGACAACAACAAACTTAATGAAATCCAACAGGACTTCAAACAAAATAATACTAGAAACTTCTACAATACATATAAAGAAAATTTAAAGAGGTATCAGGCGCCCAGCTTGTGCTTCAAAAAACCCGATGGCACGTTGGAACTAATGCGAAAGAAAACTGTAAATTATTAGCCCAATACTACAACTCCCTTCTTAACTGCGAATCACCCCAAGAAAAACTTGCGTTCACCCCTTCGGTTTCCACAAACCTAGACTCACAAGCCCCTGACCTAGGAGAAATTCAGGAGATCATGCAAAAGCTCAAAAATAACAAAGCACCAGGAGAAGATGGGATCATTGCAGAATTCTGGTAACTGAACGATACTACACTTACGCTGAAACTTAATAACGTAATTTCAGACATATGCATGATGGAGAAAATACCAGGAGACTGGAAATGTGCTCTAATTCATCCGTTGCACAAAAAGGGTGATAAAACAGCCATCAATAACTATAGAGGAATCTCCCTGCTCCCGATTGCTTAGAAAATCCTCTCCAAGGCACTTTTATACAGGCTAGAACCCCAGGTGAATCCACTAATTGGTGAATACCAAGCCGGATTCAGAAAAGGGCGATCATGTGCTAAACAGGTGTGGTGCTTAAAAACAATATTACAAATGAGAAAATGTAGAAATACAGTAATTACATTCGTCGACTTCAGAAAAGCGTATGATTCTGTAGACCGTGAAACACTTTTTATAATCATGGAAGAATTCGGGATAGACAGAAAGACCCGAAAAATCATTTAACAAACGCATATAGGAACTATGTCCAAAGTTAAATTCATGGGTGAAATATCGGAGCCCTTTGTCATTAAAACTGGAGTTCGACAGGGGAAGGATTATCCCCAATGCTTTTTAATATTGTTCTAGAAAAGATCATTAGGGAATGGGAACCTCATGTGAAAGGCATTCAAATTGGTATAAAAAAAGAGAACCGTCTTACAGTCAAGTCTTATGAAAAAACCCACTATATGGAAAGACGACCAGCAAATAACTTAGCTTTAATCACACAATACGGTAAAATAACACAAGTCCCCCATTTTAAATACCTTGGTGAAATCATACAGTCATCGGGACTAAACCGAGTCGCCAATGAACAAAGAATCACCAAACTACAGAAGGCCTATAAGCTAACGTGGGCTCACTACAACAAGAAGTGCATCTCGATACATGCAAAATTAAGACACTATACAACGGTGATTTGTCCCGAAGCAACTTACGCAGCCGAAACAATGGTTTTCGACATTCCAAAATTAAGGATATAGAAAACAGCAAAGAAAAATTCTCAGAAAGATTTACGGGGCAGTTAATGTCAACTGTATTTGGATGAAGTGACCTCAAAACGAGCTCTACCAAAAGGTCCACACGATAAGGGACGTATTCAGAAAACGCCGAGCACAGTTTTATACACACATTTACAGGATGGAAAACGCCAGAACGGCGAAGAAATTGCTCAACATCATAGCACAGAGTAAATGTGGCACTGAGTGGTTGACCGAGGTTCAGAGGGACTTACAACAGGTCAACATACAAAATATCGAGGACCGCACTGATTGCCGAAATGAAATAAAAAATGTTATGTTTGAGGATAGACCATCACGACAGCCTGGAAGAAGAATGGACAGCAGAGCAGAAGAAGGAGCATTCTGAGAGGATGAAGAGATTTTGGGAAGAGAAGCGGGAAAACGCCAGAAGATGAAATCATGTACAATCAAGTTCAATTCCTCCTAAAGGGGAACAATTGATTAAATTATATATACATATATATATATATATCTTGTAATTGAGGTTTTCGCGGATAGATACCTGTGTTGTATTGTTTTCTCGGATTACGCGTTGATGCTGAGGGTTGGCTCTGAAAAGAACCGGATTCTCGACATTTCGGCGAACTAACATTCGCCATTCTTAAGAGATAAATGCGTCCGTGCGGGTCAACCGTTAGACGCATACTGAGAGCTCGTTCGTGCTATGCGACTACTTATAGCTGCCTGGCTTCGGGTCATGCGCGTTGTGTGCGGTGCTTCGGTTCGGTTGTTTGTTTGTCTTGTTGGTCGTACATGAGTCTGGGGTGTCTGGGATTGCATTTTGAGGGTGGATATGATCGGTCGCCATGCTGGGGGCAGTCTCAAGGAATCGTCTCTCGTGTTCATGCAGTAGTCTCGTTTTTCTATCTCTATGGCTTCTCTGTATACTCGTGACATTTGGTGGCTAATCTGTGCAACTGTTCTTGAATTTCTAAACTCCATCCAGTGGCCGGTGTTTGTGTGTTGGACCAGTGCCGATGAAACTTTGTCTCTGCGTCTCACTGAAACTACATGTTCTTGAATCCTAGCAGATATTTTTCTATTTTCCAATGTAAGTTCGTTCACATGTTCCGCAAGGTATTTTTCGTATATTTCGTAAATTCCATGGGATTCTAACGGGATGGTGTCTTTAACGCTGCGTAGCATGGAGGAAATTTTCTGGTTAGGTGGTGTCGATGTTGTGTCTTTTAAGGATTCTGGCGATTTTGCCAGTTGATCCATGAACATATGGTAGGTATGCTACCATATACCAATAAGCATACCTACCATATGTTCATGGATCAACTGACAAAATCGCCAGAATCCTTAAAAGACACAACATCGACGCCATTTTCAAACCTAACCAGAAAATATCCTCCATGCTTCGCAGCGTTAAAGACAGGGATGGTGTTAGAATCCCATGGAATTTACGAAATACCTTGCGGAACATGTGAACGAACCTACATTGGACGTACCAATAGAAAAATATCTGCTAGGATTCAAGAACATGTAGTTTCAGTCAGACAAAGAGACAAAGTTTCATCGGCACTTGTCCAACACACAAACACCGGTCACTGGATAGACTTTAGAAATTCAAGAACTGCACAGATTAGCCACGAAATGCCACCAGTATACAGAGAAGCCATAGAGATAGAAAAATGAGACAACTGCATGAACACGAGAGACGATTCCTTGAGACTGCCCCCAGCATGGCGACCGATCATATCCAACATCAAAATGCAATCCCAGACACCCCAGACTCATGTACGACCAACAAGACAAACAAACAACCGAACCGAAGCACCGCACACAACGCGCATGACCCGAAGCCAGACAGCTATAAGTAGTCGCATCGCACGAACGAGCTCTCAGTATGCGTCTAACGGTTGACCCGCACGGACGCATGTATCTCTTGAGAATGGCGAATGTTAGTTCGCCGAAACGTCGAGAATCCGGTTCTTTTCAGAGCCAACCCTCAGCATCAACGCGGAATCCCCGAGAAAACAATACAACACACACACATATATATATATATATATATATATATATATATATATATATATATATATATATATATATATATGTATATATATATATATGTATATAGAGATAAAGTGTTTGATAAATCGAGGTGCCCATCGAGGTGTATAGTCCACCCTACCTACATTTATTGCGCATGCGATACATGTGCTGTCATAATTCCGTCCTTTTTTGGTAGATTGTCCAATTGGGTTGTTGAATAAAAAAAAAAGATTTTTTTATGTATTTTAAATGCTTATTATAAATAATTCGAATTAGCGATTCGAAACAGTTCAAAAATATATATTTTTCAATTAATTATTAACAATTTAAAAGAGATAAAATTTTGAAAATAATCACGTTACTCCAATCGCGCTATAATTTGTTTGTGACGTCAAAAGGGTGAAACTTCATTCTAACATTCAAACAAACATTCTTTATAGAATCGTCGTTTTAGGACTTTTCTCGGCGCACTGTTTAAAAGCATTGGTTTCGACGTTTAACAATGTGGGACATTTTAAAACATTTTTTGAGGACTTCTTTTTGTAGTACTCCTACACGATGGTACGAAACAAGCACGGCAACTTTTAATATTTGACTACATATGTCTACTACAGCTACTGTATCAACAAATTCAGGCGCGGGTTGAAATTACCCAGTTTACGTCACAACGCGACCGCCTGTTTTCAGTACCGAGTTCGAAAATATATTTTTAATTTGTTATAACTTTTTAATTACAACGAAAAAAGGAACACACAAAACTGTTTTGTTATAAAACTTATATATGAGCTTTCGATTTATGAAAAAAAAAATGTATTCAAATACCCAATTGTGCTTTAAAAAGCCACTTTCAGTCATTGTTCTTGATAATTCATAATGTCACTATATACCAAAATCGCACTAGGTATAGAAAAACACTACAGAGATATTGCACAGCAAAACAGCACAGTGAATATCGCCGCCGATTAATGCCATAACGTACATGTGACACTACATGTTTCGATTCGACCAATTTAAATATTTAGAATTAAATACAAACTAAATGAGAAAATAATGGCATAGATGTAATGTCAAGATCAAGAAAAAATTAAGTAAATCTAAGAAAGTTGCATATTCCCTATTGTAATACTCAAAAAAATATTTTCATTTTCATTTCATTGTCTGTGTTTTTTATTTCAAGATTATTGTGCATTACATAACAGCATGTCTTATTATCCCTAAAACAACTAGTTTGAATGTAGGTACTTATATAAGTTTCTACAAAAGAAAAGAAAATATAATGCATTTTAAAATTGGATAAATTCTCATATATATATATATATATATATATATATATATATATATATATATATATATATATATATATATATATATATATATATATACATACAATAATAAATATATAACAATATATATGTATATATATATATAGGTACGTATACAAGTATACAAGTACGAGTTCACGTACGGAACGCACGTGCGGTCTAAGTAGCGGACAAGCTAGCGACAGGCGCGCGCGGCGCGCTCGCGGCAATATCAAACGCGTCGAACGTCAAAACGTCGAACTAGCGGCGAAACGCGCGATTCACTCGCGACTTCAGTAAGTTCAACGAGTACGAACTTATCGCTAGAAACTATAGCATCTTTTCATCATGTCTTTCAATACAGAAGAGTCTATTAGTGCTGTTCACGATAGTATACTAACCAAAATTTAAACTTAGGTTAGTATACTATTCTAACCTTACCTGACAACAGGTCACAATCGCGCAAACGCCTGACGGCCAATGTGAACGCGAAGTCGCCACGTCTACCGCGCCCGCAACCGCCACCGTGCCCACGCATTCCTACGTAAACAAACACGTAGTGTTCTTGATGTACACTTGTAAATGTTACACCATCAGTTATTTCCAGCAATAAGTAACACAAACGAAAAAGATAAATAAATGATAGGGAAAAAAAAGATTGATAAAATATAAATGAGGTCGGTTAAAAATGAGGCAAACGCTAAAAAAGTCAGGTTTATTCACTTGCATGGAGCAAATAATCAACAGGGTCGCTTTTTGCTTTTTTGAGCAACAGCGCCGCGCCGCGACGTGCCGGTGTGCCCGCGTGGCGCGTAATTCAAACAAAAAATGACAAAATGTCAACAAACAACCGGACTAAATGTATCGGACTTAACGGAAGTTTAATTGGAAGGAAAGTTAACGGAAGTTCAGCATCAGTTAAGCATTTTGTTAACTTCGTTACTTAACGGTTAACGGATTAACGAGTGAATGCCTACCTATGTATATATATATATATATATATATATATATATATATATATATATATATATATATATATATTAAATTAATTGATAAACTTCAACAGTAAATATTATTTTTACTATGTTAAAACAAAGTTAAAACAAAAACTTATTGTAATAATTAAAGGGCGGATTATATGCAATGCGCAAATATTTTATTTTTTTCATATATATATATTTTAATATATATATATATATATATATATATATATATATATATATATATATATATATATATATATATATATATATATATAGTTAATTATGTGAACGAATTACATTGATTAGAGTTAATTAGCGCTAATTAGTAATTGCATATATTGCATATTTGGGCACGCTCATGCATATTTCATAAAAATCTGCATATTCTTGCATATTTAAGTCGTTATTATTATTATTTTTTATTTCTGTAAATTCATACCGACCATGCACAAAATTACTATTATCCCATTGAAAAAGTTAAATAATGTTAATTTAAAATCATATTTACGAAAATATTGTAAACATAATTTACCTGACAAAGTTCCTGAAAAAGTTGTGTAAATTCTTATTAAATTCAAACAATGTTGGAAAATAGACAACTACTCGGCAATAATTTTGTTTATTTAATCGTAGATTAAATAAACAAAATAAGTAAAGTACTGACAAATGTGGCCGTTCAAAATGTGACCGTGGGGAATTGTAGATATGATGTTCCAAAATGTTCTTCATGAAGAATCCCTATTAACAAATGGGCAATAAATTTTCAAAATTTTAGACACCGCGAGATATATTAAGCGAGACTTCATCACTTCATTATATACGCAATAGACGCAAAATAGAAAAACTATAATTTTGGATCGTTGTCTATTTTTAATCTAATCGTTTTTTTTTTACATAATTTAAAAACTAACTTTCATGGTTAAAATCGAACTTTACTTTTCCACAAATGAAAAATACTAGGTGAACTGCAAAGCGCGTTAACCAACAGATTACCGCAGCGCTTCCTGAAAAATTATTGCCAATTTGTTAATGGGGATTCTTCATGAATACAATTTTGGAAAAACATATTTAATTTCATCGAAACAACTTTGAAAAAACTAGTCATTTAACAATTACCCGATTTGTACAAGAAGGTTTATAATTTCTTTTTACCCTGTGATTTTTCTTTACTTATATTATTAGACGCTGCACGCTACATGATAAAAGCAGTTCAAAATAGATTTTTTTTTATTGTAACATTACTAACACAACTTGATTAGCTCACTTTTTAAATCGTGTAGCGTATAGAGGATTTTAAGAATCGATTTTTCGATGTTAACGATTTAATTAGTAATGTCAAAAAACATTTTAAAAATTCCCTTTGAGAGTCCCATTTTATAAGGAGCAACTTCCGATTGTTCAATTGCCTCCTGAACCTTTAATTACCAGATGAGGTACGTGGTTAGATGCAGCAAATTTTTATTCCCATAACTTTGCAGGTATTAAAGATATAATTCGCGAAATCAGTGATTCCAGCGCCGCTTTAGAAAATTGCAAAAAAAATTGTTAAAAGTACGGATTTACCCCAATACCTTGCTTTGTCTCAAACTCTATTCACAGGCTGGAAACAAAATATTTACATCTATCAGAATCAATTGACATTATAGAAAAATTTTATTTGAAAATTTGAAATTATGGGAGAAATCCTTTAAAAAAGTTAAAGGTACAAGTAGGTGAATCTATACACGAAAAATTTAAAGCGATAATACAAAAAAATGAGGGATTTTTAAAATTAATAATATCAACAAAATCATAAAAGGCGAAATCGTTGAGGATATTAATTTTATTTTTGGTTTAGCAATAATTGTAAAAATGAAAAATGCTTTAATTACTTCTGTAGATGTTGAAAGAACTTTTTCAATTTATAAGCATGTTTTCAGACAGGAGACAAAGATTTCTGTTAGAAAATTTTGAACAGTTGATTATCAATTGGGTATTTGAATTTTTTTCTTCATAATTTATCATATTCATATTCTTCATTTTTTTCATAAATCAAAAGTTTATATTTAAGTTTTATAAGAAAACAATTTTTTTTCCCTTGAAATTAAAAAGTTAACAAATATATTTTTGAACTCGGTACCGAAAACAGGCCGGTTATCCGTGTGACGTAAATTGTGTAATTTCTACCCATGCATGACTTTGTTGTTACAGTAGTTGTAGTAGATATGTCAAATATGTCAAATATTAAAAGTCAAATAATAAAATTTATTATGCTTTTTTCGTACCATCGTGTGGAGTACTACAAAAAGAACTACTAAAAAAACATTTTTACATGTGTCACATTGTTAAACGTCGAAACCAATGGTTTTAAACAGTGCGCCGAAAAAATCTTAAAACGACGATTTTATAAAGAATGTTTATGTTTGAATGTTAGAATGAAGTTTCTCACTTACGACGAAACAAACAAATTATTGCGCGTTTGGAGTCACGTGATTATTTTCAAAACTTTTAAATTGTTTATAGTTAATTGAATTTGTTTTTAACTTTTTCGTATCGTACATCCGAATTATTTATAATAAGGTTTTAAAAAACATAAAAAAATCGATAATTTTTTTTTTATTCAACAACAATATTGTTACAGAAATATGTATAAAAACGGTATAGTCACAAACTATACCGTTTTATTTTCATTCACTATTATTTATACCTTTTGTTCATAAATTTCTGTCAAGTTTTGCATATTGTACTGCATATGTGGTAATGAATATATCAATCGTCAAGGAAAAAATGTAACTTTGTTTAGTTGTCTATATCTTGAGAACAAGACTAGGTGGGTTAAAGCAGATCGAAGTTTGTGAAACTAATTGATTTTATGAAAACTAGAAGCTTGTATCTAGAGTAGCGATCCTCACTACGCGGCCCGCAGGCCGCATGCGGCCTTTTGCGACCCTCGGCTGTTAGGGAGATAAATAAAAACGTAAATTTAAAAACGAAAGTTAGGAATGGACATTGAATGGACATTGTAAATGGAAGACTCGATTGCAAGGAGACTACAACAAAATTGTAACGAAAATGATGAGTATTGTTTTTTTTACAGGAACAACAGTTCAATATGTATATTGAAGAACTGCCAAAGAGTGATTATTCCAGCTTTCCTTCAGTTAAAACTCTGTTTGATGAAAATCCAGATGAAAAGCAAGACATTTCTGATTTAATTAAGCTGTTGATAAGCCTAAAAGACGATAATTATTAATTACATTTTTTACTTGCGGCCCTCAGGAAAATCTAATAAAAACAATTAGGCTCTCTAAAAAATCCTAGTGAGGACCCCTGATCTAGAGTAACTAGAGTTTTTTTCTTACAGCAAAATAAAGACATTGTGCCATATTGTCCTTTTCTTTCAGCAACATTAAGAAATTGTGATTCACCATATACGCGAGCCAGCGTCGATCACAATTTGTTGTAAGAATTTTGCTGTAAGAACGGTAAAAGTGGCAACGTCGAATGATTGCTTACCTACACTTTTTATCACGTGACCAGAAATTTATGAGCCGTTGCGTCAAATGTGTCAATTTTTTTGGACAACAAAATTTCAAATATTTGTTGAAACAAGCAATGTAGAAGCTTCACTTTTACTTTGCGACCTTAGTTAAATCGTGCCAAAGAAGATTAGGTTAGGTTAGGGTAGGTTAGGTTAGGTTAACCTAACTTAAAGAAGATTAACCACAGTTACGCCAGGTAAAATGTCCGCAACACTAAGTTTCAACGAAGGGGTGTATTCTACATATATAGCCGATGGCTCAACTCAAAGCAACTTCCCTTCCGAAAGCTTCTAGTAACGTTATGTTTCTCTGCTGCCTCCTTTTTTGCATCTCCACCAATAACCATCCAACATAACCATTTTTGTCACTTTGTTCAATTTCATATTTGCCCCACACACATGACAAATATAATGGTTTCCAATAATTTTTTACATATGCCTAATGTAGGAGGACACAGGACTAGTAAGAGAAAACTGCTGTGCTCGGTGGACCACTCCGCAATGCTTTATGTGGCTATTATATGGACCAGGGCTATGAGCGTTAAATCCACCAAACACCAGCTGGTAGCGGTCTAAAGAACGCTAGCAATTAGAACTAGTAGCGCTTATAGAACTATATTAAGGGAGGCGTCCTTGCTAATAGCAGTCATTCCTCCAATTGAATTGCTAGTGCAGAAGAGGCTTAGCATCTACTCAACTAAACAAATCAAACCAATTGCAAATAAAAAAGAAGCCAAGAGGATGGCACGGACTGAACTACTACGGGCATGGACAAGGCACAAGGCTGTTAATAACGGGTGAAGAAAAATGCTCAGAAACTCAACTACCATCTATCACAAGCACTCAGTGGATACGGATGCTTTCGAGATAACCTCCACAAGATAGGTAGTGCTTGTTAATAGCTGCTGCGAATACTGCAGGGAAGAGGACAGCGTGATGCACATCATCTACATATGTAGTAGGTGCGACACAGAGAGGAATATCTTACCTAAGGAACTAGTACCTAGAACCACTATATCCTTCATGTTAGAATCCGAAAACAACTGGAACATAGTACAAAAAACAATATCTGAAATAATCAGTTATAAGAAGCATATTGAGAAGAAAAGGCAGATTGCTAAAAAATTGTGGCTAAACCAGAACGCCTAATCAGCATGACTGGATGAGGGAAGTAAGGTACATCATAGACCACGTTGTAAAACAAGCGGCATCTTCCAAGCCATCTTCGTAGAGCAGTTCCAAGATGTGTGGGTTTCTGGGGACCACTTGCAAAGTTAAAGGGGTTCAAGGGTAGTGCAAGCGCACCGCACGACAACCGCACAGTAAGAGATTGTTGCATAGCCTCCTACCCAATTCCGACTCTCACCTACACCTAGTGAACCCTGGTAACCTGAGTAAACTCGTCAGAGATGCGGTAACCAATCCGTATGGAAGGCGAGGTAAGGGCGAACGAGAGCGGGAGAGATGGCCCTCCGATAAGGGGGTTTAGCTTGGGGCTAACAACTCCATCTTAGAAAAAAAAACCGTTACGGAAAAAGACCGGACGAACTGGCGAGAAAACGGACAAAGATCTGACCATACATACATGGAATGTGCGAACACTATACAGCCCCGGAGGACTGCACAATCTACTACAAATACTGGACAAATATAAAACGGATATCATGGCAATACAAGAAATGAGATGGACAGGTAATAAGATCATCGAGAAACGAAAACACACAATATACTATAGCTGTGACCCAAGCCAACATATCTTTGGAACAGGATTCATTGTAAACAAGAGAGTAAAACATCTGATAACCGACTTTAAAGTAATATCTCCACAAATGTATACTATCAGAATGAGAGGAACTATCAGAGGAAAATTTTTCAACTACAGCTTTATAAATGTACACGCACCTACAGAAGAGAAGACAAATGAAGAAAACGAAGACTTCTACGAGTCTCTAGAAGCACCCTACCAGAGATGCCCTAGAAATGATATCAAAATTATAATAGGCGACCTAAATGCAAAAGTAGGACAGTAAGACCTGTATTCCCCGACGATAGGCAAACATAGAAAACATATAGAGTCAAACAACAACGGAATAAGATTAATTCACTTAGCAGCCTCATTAAATATGGTGGTCGCGAGTACATGTTTCGAGCATAAAGATATACATAAAGGCACATGGCCATCCCCAGATAAAAGAATATAGATGCTATATATAATAGATGCTAGACATTTTTCCGACATAATGGATGTGAGGAATAGGCGAGGGGCTAATATCGACTCCGACCACTTTATGATAGAGACACGAATAAGAGCTAGGTTATCTAATGCAAGAAAGAAAGATGCAAATGACAAAAAAGGGTGGTATAACATAGCAGAACTAAAGAATCCTACAAAAGCTGAGAGGTACCAAAGCAAAATTAAAAACAAGATAGAGGCACAAGTGACTGAGATACCAAAAACGATCAACTAACGCTGGACAGATTGTAAAAAAATTATCGCGGAATCAGAAATCGAAGTAATAGGAAAGCAAGAGAGCCATGGATGCAGGCCATAGGATAATTGGTTTGATGCGGAATGCGAAGAGGCAACTAAAAAAAATCAAGCATATCTAAAGCTACAACAGACACATCACACAAGGGGAGCTGAAACTACCTATAAAGAACTGAGAAGGAAAGAGAAGAAAATCCACAAACGAAAAAAGAAGGAATCCTTGAAGTAGCAACTGCAAGAGATGGAAGATCTAAATTCACAGGCAGAAACTCGAAAATTTTTCAGAAAACTAAATTAGAGTAGAAAAGAGTTCAACCCAAAGACCACTATGTGCAGAGACAGACAAGCAAACATTATATGTGAAACAGATGAGATACTAAACCGGTGGGCGGATAATTTCAAAGAACGTCTCAAAACAAACAACTGGGAATACATTGATCAAGTCAGTATGAACCCAAATCAAGATAACAGAGAACGAAACGAAATACCAACCATCATAGATATAGAGAAAGCCTTCAAAGGTTGAAGAACAACAAAACACCAGGCAATGATGGTATAACAACGGAGCTGATCAACGAAGGAGGTAAAGAACTAACCACACGTATCCAAGAACTTATATATATATATATATATATATATATATATATATATATATATATATATATATATATATAATATATATAAATATATATATATATATATATATATATATATATATATATATATATATATATATATAATATATATCATAGCGGAAATTTGGCAACAAGAAACTATACCAGACGATTGGAACACGGGCATAATCATTCATATATCATTCTATACATAAAAAAGGTGACAAACTAGATTGCAACAATTACCGAGGCATAACTCTCCTCAATACTGCCTACAAAGTGCTAGCCAATATCTTATTCGACCGCATCCGACCTTATGCAGAGAAGGAGATCGGCAACTACTAGTGCGGCTTCTGTCAAAATAGGTCCACAATAGACCAGATATTTACACTACTGCAGATCCTAGAAAAGATTCGGGAATATAAGGTTAACATGCACCATCTATTTGTTGACTTCAGAAGCGCGTATGACACTGTCAATCGGAAAGAACTATACGAAGCAATGATTGAACTAGGCATGCCACAACATCTGGTACTTCTTACGAAAGTAACTCTTTCAAGAGTGGAAAGCAGAGTTAGGGTCCAAAATAGTGTATCAAGATCTTTTACTGAAAATACCGGAATACGACAAGGAGACGCCCTATCATGCATCTTATTTAACATCGCCCTTGAAAAAGTAATCAGGGAATCTGGAGTAAACAAAATAGGCACTATAATCAACAAGTCAGAACAGCTACTGGCATACGCGGACGATATAGATATAATAACTAACTCACAAAATAAGATGATCCAAGCATTCACGGCCATTGAAGCAGCAGGAAAAAACAATGGGTCTAGCAATAATCACAGATAAGACAAAATACATGCTTGTTTCTACGCGGGATGCACAAGTACAAAACGTAACTATCGGGACACGTAATATCGAAGGCGTATCGAAATTCGTATACCTGGGCTGCCAAATTTCGAACACTAACAGCTGCAACAAAGAGATAAAAAGACGATTATACCTTGCAAATAGAACATAATATGGACTAATGCGACACCTAAAATCCGAGACGATATCCAGAAGAATCAAATGTCAAATCTATAGGGGCCTAATAAGACCTGTACTGATATACGCAGCCGAAACCTGGACCCTAACCAAGGAGGAAGAAAGATTCTTGGGATCTTTCGAAATAAAGATTGTAAGACATATATAAAGACGTACAGGAAAACGGAGAATGGAGACGGCGATACAACCATGAGCTGTACCACCTTTACGAACACACGGATGTAGTTCGTACTATAAAAATTGCTAGATTAAGATGGATAGGACATATCGAGCGAATGAAGGATTCAGAGCCAGCAAAACTTATTACACGACAAAGAGCAGTAGGGAAAAGGACACGGGGCAGGCCAAAATCATGATATGTGGACCTAGTGCAGAAGAATCTATTAGCAATGAAGGTGATCGGATGGAAAGCTAAGCCCCGAAATAGACTGGAATGGACAAAAATTAACGTAAAATGTGCTTGCTACACATACTATAAGTCGTTGTCAATTTGAACATTATAATTTACTGTTTTCGCATTCCGGTACTAAATAAAATCTATTAAATGGTGTTTCTAATAATAGCAGTGCGAGCAGCCAACCTTTTTAATGACAATGTAATATCACATTTTCTGGAAATTTTAAAGAGAAGGCATAAGCAAATGTTTGTTAGTTTCGTCATTAGAGTTACATAAAAGATTCCAGTGTTGCAAATATATGATATTACATTGTAATATTACATTGTCATTAAAAAGATTGGCTGCTCGCACTGCCACAACCTTATTAGGGTGGTGTTTTTCTATAACATTTTGGCCTGTGTCCCACATTTTACAAATGTCCCTAATCTCATTTGAAGTGAGTGATTCATCCCCCTTTTTCTCGCCTTCCTCACACGACATCTCCTCCACAAGATTTTGCTGTTGCTCGCGATGCAGATCTATTAGGTCGTCAGTGGTCTAAGCTCCTCCACCTAGCCAAGTTCCTCCACCCGCTCTTGATTATCGTCCTCATTCACTTACAGTTCCATGTTCTTCCCCAAGGAGACAATTTCATCGAGAACTAGCAGTTCCTCTTCGTGAGCTAACTCCTCACAATTATCTCCTAGAATGCAGTCAGGCCATAGTTTTCTCCAAGCAGAATTGAGCGTTATCTTGGTGACCCCATTCGAAGCTTTATCGATGATCGTGAGACAGTTCACGATGTGGAAATTATTTTCCAGAATTCTCGGAGGGTAAGATTTGTTCCTTTAGTTATCTCAAAACATGGCTGAAATAATGCTTTGGTGTAAAGTTTTTGAAAGTTCGAAATGACTTGCTGATCCATGGGCTGAAGTAGTGGAGTGGTATTTGGAAGAAGGAACTTCACCTTAATGAACTCGAAATCCTCCGGTAAGTAATACTCGAGACCTGGGGGATTAGCTAGGGCATTTTCCATAATTAGCAATACTTTGAGTGGCAGATTATTTTCTAAAAAGTATTTTTCCATGTAGGTTCGAAGACCTCATTGATCCACTCAACGAACAAGATACGGGTGACCCAAGCTTTGCTGTTGGACCTCCACATAACGTTTAACTGACTCTTCTGTAGCTTGAAAATCTTGAAGGCTCGTGGATTCTCGGAATCATACACCAGCGAGGGCTTAATTTTTAAATCCCCGCTTGCATTAGCACAAAACAAGAGGGTGAGACGGTCTGTCATGGGCTTGTGAGCAGGCATTGTACTCTCTTCTAAAGTAATATTAGTCTTCTTTGGCATCCTTTTCCAAAAAAGCTCTGTCTCGTCATAGTTAAGAACTTGCTGTGGTAGGTAACCCTCGGAAATCGAGTTTCGGAAATTCAGTAGCGAACGCCTCAGCTGCCTTAACGTCCGAACTCGCAGCTTCTCCGTGTCGCACAACACTATAGATACCACTTTTATTCTTAAAGATGTCAAACCAGTCCTTGCTCGTTTTGAAACCTTCTTTGTATCTTATCGACGTATCTAGTAGTTTACTTATAAGGTCGGCGTACAAAATCTTTGCCTTCTCGCAGATACAGTTTCTCGTCACAGTGTCACCTGCTAGTTCTTTGTCGTTTATCCACACGAGAAGCAACTTTTCCATATCTTCCAGAACACGTGGCAGTTGCTTTGATAGTCGCGTGACTCCTTTTGCCACATCTAGTCCCTCAATTATTTTTTCTTCTTTAATATTGTACAAATCAATGGGGGGTGTAAGGTGCTGAAAAAAGATCATATCAGCCCAAATGTCACCCTCACCCTGCTACAGAACTGACGAGGCTCTGGCCACCGAGACACGGCGGGATAACCGTTTCATCGGAAATTAACCCTCCGTTTGGTGCATGGGTCCAGCGACACCTTTTTCGATTTCATTTGTTGACTTAAATTTTCTTGACTTTTCCTAAAATTTCATAAGCTTTCATTTAATTGAAAAAATAAAAGGATACATGTTATACAAGGGTAATTACAAGAATATGTATTTGAATATACTTCGGTTTGGCACATGTGGTCTGTCCAGACCCATATATATTTTACATGACATAAAATGTATTTTGAACATTTTACCGCGTTTTTTATCTCCTATACTCATAGGAGATACATCTCTACCTATATCTCACGCCAGCCCGAGGCGTGCCCTCGAGATTTTGTCTTACTCATATATCGTCCTTTGGTCTATCTAGCTCGCGAGCCACCAGTTTAGCATCTTGCGAAATTTTTGTTTGTTTTATAAAAATGACGAAGTTTTCTTGTGTGTTTTTGTGGTGTAATAAGCGATTACGTAAACAAAGTTTGGATACTGATTTTCATTCACGATTGTAATCCTGAAGAAGAGATTTATGAAAATGATAATGAAATGAAATATGTACCTGAAGAAGATGTGTCTGATATTGAAGAGGATTTGGTAATCGAACTAAACGAAATTCTAGATAGTGACGAAGAAGAAGGAAGTAGGGGGAGTAGAGATAGCACTTTCTAAAAATCAACAAGCTACAACTGATGAATTTTACTTTGGCAAAGACGCTACAAAAAGAAATAGAAATGAACCAGCAAATGAAGTTGGTCGTTTGTGTCATCACAATATTATGCGTTTTCGAGCTGGACCCAAAGAACAAAATTCAATTCCGATTCGAATCATCACCGAAACGAATCGTTATGGGAAAGATACATTTCAAAGCTGGAATCTGAAAAATCCCGATAATAACCAGGAGTTTCGAAAGAGCTAACGAGCACTGAATTAGATGCATTTATTGGTGTACTTTTGGCCGCTGGAGTTTCAAACAATAACATGCAAAATTCAAAATTTCTTTAGAATACAGACGGCCTACCTATATTCCGATCAGCTATGTCTCATAAGCGATTCCTTGCATTTCTACGATATATCCGTTTTGTTGATAGGCGTAAACGTGCATTTCGCCAACTGATAAAGCCGCAGCAATTCGTAATATATGTAATAAGAAAAATATGCACCAATGCGTGATAATACAATGGATAAGAAGAAAGGATGCAAACTTTGTTCCATGCTTTTGATGCAAACACATTCCTTTTGCGCTATATGTTTGGAATGTGTGCCAAGAACACTCAAAAGTGAATTATACTTGCTTCACTTGCACGAATTAGAATTTATAAGACGATAAGTGTATATAAGAAATAATATAGACATAAAGTATAAATTGTATGGAGATATACGGGGGTCTGGCCAGACCACATGTGCCAAACCAAAAATTTCCCACCCATACTGGCCAATACGTTCGGCAAGCGTGGCCTTTCACAGATGCCAAAACCTTCTCACAAATGATGAGTTTTACAACAAAGAATATATCCCAGGCCAGTAGAGTAAAACACTCAAAATCTCGCACCGGTAACTTGGTCGGCCTATGAGGGTCGGATTCTGGGGGAGGCAAAAATTCAGTAAATACAAAACCAACGACGATTAGGGTTGCAACATACAACATAAGGACCCTGAAGTCAATCGCCTAACTGGAAATTCTAGAAAATGAGCTAAAAAACATAAAATGGGATGTACTCGGTCTGTGCGAAACCAGACTAGAGGGAGAACATACAACTACCCTAAAATCAAGATACTTACTCTATCAGAAAAACGCCGACACAAACTCCCGCATTGGGGGGTGGCTATCCTTATAAATAAAAAAATATAACACCTAGGTACGAAAATGTAAGCAATCTCAAACAGAGTTGTATACATCGTCATACTACTCAGCAAAAGATATTCCGTACAAATAACACAAGTATACGCACCAACAAGTTCATCCGAGGACCAGGAAATCGAGAACCTGTATGAAGACATAACAAAGGCGCAGAACTTAGGAAACACAGTCACCTAATACAGGAAGTCATAGAGGATAACGCAAATGTGAAAATACTAAGAAAAAACATGACGAAAGTTAAGAAGAGATTGTACTCCATTAAGAACAAGAAAGGAGAAGTAATTACCGACAAGCAAGGAATTACAAATACAATCCAAAATTTTTACCAAGATCTCTATAAATCAGACATACCGAAAGCAGACAGAGACACCAGCAAAATCCAAAACGTCGGCTCGGAAGACATTCCAGAAATTACGCGGGCAGAATTACAGTACGCGCTAGAGCAATTGAAAAACAGGAGAGCACCGGGAGAGGACAAAATTACCGCAGAAATTATAAAAATGGGAGAGGCAGCCCTCGAGGAAGCTCTGCGCCATATTAAACAAATGAATAAGCGAAGGAAAAGTCCCCGAATCTTGGCTAAACGCATAAGTAGTTCTGATTTTCAAGAAAGGGGATACCAACGACATCGGTAACGACTACAGACCGATCAGCCTCCTGACTCACACCTACAAGATATTATCCAAGATTATAACCAATCGCCTAAACAGCAAACTAGACTACTATCATCCTGCCGAACAAGCGGGCTTTAGGAAAGAATTCAGCACAAACGACCCCCTCCAGGCGTTATGTAGCCTCACTGAAATATGCACACAATACAACGTTCTTCTAAATTTAGCATTTGTGAACTATGCGAAGGCATGCGAGTTCGACTCGGTTGAAACTAGGACGATTCTGAAGGTACTGGATGTTGCAAGAATAGACACACGATACAAATGCTACAATGCAGATAACCATGGACGAGGACATGGTAACAGAAAAAATCAAATTAGAGAAGAGAGTTAGACAGGGTGACACCATATCATCGAAGATTTTCACCGGTGCTCTCGAGAATGTATTTAAAAGTATGGCTTGGGAAAACAAAGGCATCAACATAAACGGAACCTGTCTAAATAACCTCCGCTTCGCGGACAACATCGTGCTGATCAGTAGCGATGGTGACGAACTAAAATCAATGCTTGAAGAACTGAAAGCAAAGTCAGAACAGATCGGACTGAAGATGAACATAAACAATACGAAGATAATGACCAAAGAAGACATCAGAATAAACATAGATGGAGAACTCCTAGAGGTGGTAGAAGAATACACATATCTGTGCCATAATATCAAGATGGGCAAACCAAACAAAACTGCAGAAATATCTAGAAGTATAAAGATGAGCTGGGCGGCATTCGCCAAGCTAAATTATATTCTAAAATTAACAACCATCCTCATTCACTTAAAAAGGATAGTTTATGATACCTGCATATTACCAGTAACAACGTACGGCATGGAGACTACAACCCTGACTAGAGGAAGCGCAGAATGTGCTCATCATATCTCAAAGAGCAATGGAAAGAAGAATGCTAGGTATTAGTCTCAAAAACTACATCAGAAACGAGGAAATCAGGAAAGGCACCAAGGTCCAAGATGTCATCATAAGAATAGCGCAATTAAAATGGAGATGGGCGGGCCACGAGGCAAGGCAAGACGGATCCAAATGGACCAAGAGAATCGTAGATTGGAGACCAAGAACAACGAATAGGAGCGTGGACAGCCCCCGCGTGAAGGTGGCGAGACGACATCCAGAAAACAGCAGGCAAAAACTGGTGCAAGACTGCACAATGCAGGAAAAGTTGGAAAACGTTAGAGGAGGCCTACATCCAGAAGTGGATTAACATGGACTGAGGAAGAATAAGAAGAAGAAGAATATTGTACAAATAGTCGATGTAGGCTTATTATAAAATCTGGCGATGTCGACCACTCGCATACCTCGTACGAGCTTCTCGATGATTTCCTTTTTAACTTCCACTGTGATCATTTTCGGTACTTACGTATTAACGCCACCACCGCTATACATTGGGTCGAGAGTATGGCTTGGGAAAACAAAGGCATCAACATCAACGGAACCTGTCTAAATAACCTCCACTTCGCGGACGACATCGTGCTGACATCAGTAGCGACGGTGACCAACTAAAATCAATGCTTGAAGAACTGAAAGCAAAGTCAGAACAGATCGGACTGAAGATGAACATAAACAAGACGAAGATAATGACCAAAGTAGACATCAGAATATAGATAGATGGAGAACTCCTAGAGGTGGTAGAAGAATACACGTACCTGGGCCATAATATCAAGATGGGCAAACCAAACTGCAGAAATATCTAGAAGGATAAAGATGAGCTGGGCGGCAATCGTCAAGCTAAATTATATTCTAAAATCAACAACCATCCCCATTAACCTAAAAAGGATAGTTTATGATATCTGCATATTACCAATAACAACGTACGGCATGGAGACTACAACCCTGACTAGAGGAAGCGCAGAAAGACTCATCATAACTCAAAGAGCAATGGAAAGAAGAATGCTAGGTATCAGTCTCAGAAAGCACGTCAGAAACGAGGAAATCAGGAGAAGCACTAAGGTCCAAGATATCATAAGAATAGCGCAATTAAAATGAAGATGGGCGGGCCACGTGGCAAGGCAAGACGGATATAAATGGACTAAGAGAATCGTAGAATGGAGACCAAGAACATCGTAAAGGAGCGTGGGCAGCCCCCGCGAAAAGATGGCGAGACGATATCCAGAAAACAAGCAAAAACTGGTGCAAAACTGCACAATGCAGGAAAACTTGGAAAACGTTAGAGAAGGCCTACATCCAGGAGTAGATTAACACGGACTGAGGAAGAAGAAGAAGAATTTTGTAAAAATAGTCGATGTAATCATTTTTGGTACTCACGTATTAACGATACCACCGCTATATATTGGGCCGAGAGTTCGCGCTACCGCGCGTATGTTGTCTTGAGTTATCTATCCGCTTCGCGGCGGGTATCCTAATCTAGCCGGGGTTAAAAAATAAAGTATATTGAGTTTTAAAAATGTTATAATTTTAAATAAAAAGTTTTATTTTATTATTTATCATAAAAATTTTAGGTGTAGATTGACGGCATTTAAAATGTAAAGGTGGTGGCGTTCATACGTAAGTACCTCATTTTCTTCTTATCACTTTCTTTTTCAACAGATTTCTTTTTGGGAGCCATGGTTACAGTACTGTTATTAAAAAATACTCATTCCCCACATTTGGAAAGAAAACAATACTTCGTACGTATGTTGAGTAAATATGTAAAGAACACCGACCAACTGAAACCGACGTGTCGGTTGGTAGACATGCGCATACATTTTACTCGTATTACAAGACTTCGCTTGTCAAGTTAAAATTTATTAAAAAAAAATTGTACTGTATATTGAAACACTTTCAACGGTATTTAGATTTTGAACTAAGCTAAAACGAAGTAAAAAGTTAATTAAACAAATTAAAATAAGTGATGCATATTCCTTATTGAACTGCTTGTAATCTTTATTATATTAAAGCGTTTTTATCAATTTTAATATGCTTGATAGAGCGTTTAAAGAAAACTGCTGTATTTCAGTTAAGAATAATAGTTTGTTTTAAAAATGGTTAATTTTAATTTGCATTATTTTTAAATGAAGTTTAAATTTATATCTAGAATATGTTCTATTATACGTGACATTTGTAGGTTTCGTGTCATACGTCGTGAGTTCGATAATTTTAATAATTAAAATATTAATAGAAACTAATCATGTGCAGCAACAAGAAAAAAAGCATGTGTTCGATAATATTTTAAGTTAATGGTCTGGTCACGAATTAAATTGTGTAACAACATAGGTAGCGCATTTCTAAGATAACCTGTGCGCATCTCGTGGTTTACTATGCACAGGTGGGGAGGATATCGGTTCTGCTGATTGTTATTATTATTCAAAAAACAGGTGGCCGACTTCTGGACGCGGTCAGTAATGTTAGAGAGACCTGGACGAGAGTTGCGCGGTACCACAAGTTGAGCCAAGACACCGTAAATCAAAGTGAAAACGGAGTGAACGCAAAACGACTATTCTAATACTAAGAATCTAAACTAAAGAATCTAAACCAAGTTATGTGGTTGCATTTGTTATCGTTATAAATTAGAACTGTTAAATATTTTCTTTGGGATTAATCACGAGAAAGGGCCTAGATAAAGGTAAGTAATTTGAATGACATGGAATGTTTTTTTTTTAGTATATCCCGCGGAGAAAGTGTAGTACAGTTATATGTGGCAGTAGTTTATTAATAAGTATGTAGTCAATGAAAGTTTATGTTCATGTATTTAATGTTGATTTCACTGTTTCGCTACCTATTCGCTACGTTGCTTATAATAAATAACAATTTGAAGAAATGATATATAGACTGGACTAAATAAAACATTTCATAATTAAGTTATGACATTCTGATACATTAAAAAACGTCAGAAATTAATTAAAAACACGTAGCTTAACTCAAGTTGTTTATCGTAAAAATAAAGTTAAGTTTACACAAGGTTTTTCCATTAGAAGAAGCACTAATTACATTTGCAATGCCTCTTTCTGAATTTTGTAGCAATAATAAATGTTTTTATAAAGTTTAGAGACCTTTATAGTCGTTCTGAATAGAATTATCTGCCCACACAGGGGTGCAACGTCTTGTCTGTTTAGTGTTGTCTGTCTAGTCTTATATATTTAGTCATGTCTGCCTTGTCTTGTCTGTCTAGTTAGCTCTGTCTAGCCTTGTCTGTCTAGTTTTGTCTGTCTAGTCTTGTCTGTCCAGTCTTGTTTGTCAGGTCTTGTCTGTCTAGTGTTGTCTGCCTAGTCTTGTCTGTCTAGTCTTGTTTGTCTAGTCTTGCCTATCTAGTTTTGTCTGTCTAGTTTTGTCTGTCTAGTCTTGTCTCTCTAGTCTTGTCAGTGTAGTCTGGTCTGTCTAGTCTTGTCTGTCAAGTTCTGACTATCTAGTCTTGTCTGTCAAGTTTTGTCTGTCCAGTCTGTCTAGTCCGCCTAGTCCGTCTGATCAGTCTAGTCCGTATAGTTCGTCTAGTCCGTCCAATCAGTCTAGTCCGTCTGTCTTGTCTGTCTAGTCTTGCCTGTCTAGTCTTATCTATCTAGTTTTGTCTTAATTTTGTGTGTCTAGTCTGGTCTCTCTAATGAAACATTTGTATTGTCTCTCTAGTCTTGTCAGAGTAGTCTGCTTTGTCTAGTCTTGTCTATCTACTCTTGTCTGTCTAGTCTTGTTTAAATGAAGTTTAAAAGTTTAAATTTAGTTTGAAGTTTAAAGGTTTTGTCTGTCCAGTTTGTCTAGTTTGTGTAGTCTGTTCAGTCTGTCTAGTCCGTCTAGTCCGTATACTCCGTCTATTTTTTTAAGGTGACGTAGCAAGCACCTTTCGGTTAACTTGAGTAAGTGGACCCCCTAGAAAGCCCGCACATCCCGGAACCGCTCTTCGCATTACTTCGTAAGGCCGCAGTAATCACAGAGATTGTCTGGGGCCCTGTCGATTTTATGCAAGTACACTTTGAAGCATCCATGCCCAGCTAGCGCCTGAGTGAGATGATAAACGACTTCTACGTGCTTTCGTGTTACCCATGGTAACGGATCTGGGATTAGCTGTCTGGTCCACTGGCTTTTGTTAGAAGCACTCCAGTATCCTTGCCACTTTTCGAACATCTGGCACTTTGCTTTCTTTTTCTGTTCCATTTTATTTCTGACGTCCCCGTGTTTTTTAGCATTTTACAGGTAGGTACTTTCCTCGGCCATGAACTCTATGGGCGATATGCCCTCGATCACGAGGACGGCGTCTCGCGACACCGTCCTGTATGCACTGCACATCCGTATAGTCATTTTTCATTGTACCGTGACAAGTTTCTGTCTTATGCTTGCCTTTTTCATCGCCTTCTCCCATACAGGAGCCCCATACAGCATTGCTGCTTCTTGGACCCCCAGCGTTTGGCATTATTCTGCCCAGTGCTGCTACCATATTTAGAGCCTTCGCCGCGGCTAGTGTGACGTGCTTATTAAATGATTTGATTAAATGATTTTTTGTCAATCGTTACTCCTAGGTATTTAATCGAGTCTTTAGGTGTAACTGCCGCATTTTTCACTTTGAATATAATTGAGCCTATGTGTCTTCCTCCGGTTAGCAGCGCCGCTTCGGTCTTTTCTGGCGCCAGCATCAGCTGTTTTTCTTGTAACCACGTGTCCACCAGTTTTATGGCTTTTTTAGCTCTTAGCATCAATCCTCTTTTGTTTTTGCCCGTTGCATCTAGAGCCAGGTCTTCGGCAAAGCCGACCACCCATACTCACTCCGGAAATTCCAGCTCGAGAATCCCGTCATATAGGATATTCCACAGGGTAGGTCCTAAAATAGAGCCCTATGGAACACAACTAGGTACATCTCGTTCCGCAGCTTTCTTCTACTTCCATTATTATTCTGCGTTCACTTAGATAGCTATGCAGCAGTCTTGATAGGTACGGAGGGAAGCTTTTTTTTGCTATCGCCTCCAGCACGTTTTGCTAGACAGCAGAATAGAACGCGTTTTTCATATCCAGCGTGATTAGTGCGCTCATCTTCCATGTCCTTCTCATACCGGCTGCTATCTCTGTAGCAATTTTTATTACCGTGGTGATTGCATCCACCGTAGATCGTCCTTCGCGAAATCCATATTGCTTTTGGGAAAGGTTTTTTGTTTTGGAAAGTTCTGTTTTTAACCCTGATTAGGATCAGCTGCTCTGGTAGCTTACATGATCCATCGGGTAGGCATATTGGCTTATACGACGAGGCCTCCTGGACAGGATTGTCTCCTTTTCAGAGAAGTACTAGTTTGGCTTTCTTCCATATGGTAGGAAAGGTTGCACCTTCCATTATCTTTTATATATATCCAGGATAAAGGGCAGGTATTTGCTGCGATTTTGAGGACTTCTGTTGGTAACCCGTCCGGGCCTGGTGCTCTGCCGTGGCGTAGTTTGTTGCAGGCGTATTGAAGTTCCTCTGTGGAGAACTTCACAATCTCTCTTACCTCTGGAATTTCACATGTCGGTTTTTCGTGAGATGGTACGAGTATATGCGCAACCTATTTCACCTTTTCCATAGTTATTTGGAGGTTCGAGTGTCTCAGTTTCAGTTCCCGTGTAGCGATTTCATATGCATCTCCTCATGGGTTGTCGTCTACTTTATTGCACATATTACGCCAGTGTTCCCGTTTAGATATGTTTATAGCCACTTTCAGGTTACTTCTGGATAACATATATGCGTCCCTGCTTTGTATAGCGTTGTGCATATCGTTTCTTTTTGCTGCTCGCTGGTAAGTCCGGTCTGTCTGAAATGCATTTTGCTCGAAGTTGGGAGATTTCATCGCTCCACCAGTATACATGTCGTCTCTTGCGTTATTTTTGTTTGGGTTTGAGGGTGGCTGCTTGCTTTTTTAAGTACAGCTATAAGTTCCTCTGGTGATCGCTCTGTGGAGTCAGTTGCTTCCATTTGGATTTCTCTTGCGAGTTTTTCTTGATCCATATGCTTGGTCGACCAGCCAATATAGTTCCTGCGCTGGTAGTTCTGTCGGCTAAGCCCACCTCAATGTGGTATCGGAGGTACATATGGTCTTTCTGTCCTAGACCAGTCAATCTTTCACTTTTACTGTTAGATTCGCGGTAGTGATTGTGAGATCTATGTTCGACGAAAGTTGAGTTGAAGAAGTTGGAGTTTTTCCTTTATTTATAATATTTAGGTCCAGTTCAGACAACCAATCCATAAACAAATCGCCCCTGATGTCCATTTTTTGTTGCATCCCCTGTATGGGCACTTGGCGTTAAAGTTACCTGCGATGACTGCTGGCTTTGTTTTTCCTCTTATGCTATGTTTCAGTTCATCCAAAGAGGATTCTAGCTTTTGCATGCTATAATTCGGGGAGTAATAACAGCTATACACGACTATTTGTTGTATCTCTACCCATACGTATCCTTTGCCAGTTCCACTGTCTCTGACTGTGACGTTTCTGTTATTTATTAAAATAGCTGCGTCGGTTTTGTCGTCTTTGTACCATCCTCCTGATATTTCCCTACTTTTTTTAGGTTCGCTGATGGTTAATATGTCTATTCCTATATCTGCGACACCCGCTTCCAGAAGGTCATCTGCTGCATGACATCGCATCAAGTTAATCTGTATTATTTGGAGCATTTTTGTTTTTTAAGAATCTTGCCTTCAACAATGCCTTTTTGTATGCTGGACATGCTCCTGAGCCAGCCCTGTGTCCTGTTAGTTCGCAGATGAGGCAGTATTCCTCTGCTTTGCAATCCTGGGCTGTGTGGCCTTCTTTTCCGCAGCGGAAGCATAGTTTCTGTCTACTAAGTCTAGTCCGTCTAGTCCGACTAGTCCGTCTGGTCAGTCTAGGACGTCTAGTACGTCTAATCTGTCTAGTCCGTCTAGGTTGTCTAATCCTGCCTGTCCTGTCTTGTCTGTCCTGTCTTGTCTGTCCAGTCTTGACTGTCCAGTCTTGTCTGTCCAGTTTTGTCTGTCCAGTGTGGTCTGTCCAGTCTTAACTAGTCTAGTCTTATCTTTCCAGTCAAATAAAAAATCTTTATTGACATTTTGAGATATAACGATCAATATGTTAAGTCACAATAAATACATACAAATTAATGGTTTTTAAAATTACAATTAAAACATTCTTTGCTGTTATAAAAGGAAGTTTAAAGCAATAGAAACTGTTTCACATTTCTTATTTTCTGATTTTCTAATAATAGTCCCTTGCTGCATTGGGTTGAATTTGTTTTTGCGGCGTATAAAAGATCTTTTCCTTTTGTGTTATTGTGATAATTGTGATTGTCCTCGTTTTTCTGGAGAGTTCCTTTAGCCTTATGCATATAAGCTATCGTTTCTAGAACAAACACGCTAACTACTGTTAATACTCCTAAGTTATAAAAAAAAGTATTGCTTGCAGGAATCAGTATTTTTTAAACGTAGTTGTTAGTTTCTTAAAATTCTTTTTTGCGCAATAAGTATTATCTCAGTCTGCAAAGAAAATTATTCCATATGTCAGAATAATCTGTAGGTACTTGAAGATCTGTTTTAGTCCGAATTTTGCATAGGTACTTGTTTCGAAATGCCTTCCTGTGTAGTATAGCGTTGATATCTTGTTTATGGGTTGTACAATTTAAATGTTCCTCAAGATATACACCTAGGAATTTTATATATTTTGCTCTTTTCAGTTGGTCAGTTTGATTTAATATTGTCGACGTAGACACTTTTTATCGTTTGAAATATAATATATTCTGTTTTAATTTTATTGAAATGGAGCTTATTTGCTGTAAACAATTTATTAACTATTTCTAATAATCGATTGGCTTCCTCAACACTATTGTAAAAGGCTTTTACAGACACAATAAAGCTAGTGTCATTGGCATTTAGAGTGGAACAACAACCTCTTATATAATTAACTAAATCTGCGGTATATAGCAGAAATAAGGTTGGTGCCAGTACGCTTTCTTGTGGTAACCTTATGTGTGTACATAATGTCTTCGATTGTCCAGTTCTGTTTCCAATCCTTACCGATACAAATTGCTTCATGTTTTCCAAGTAGGATTGTATCCAACGGCCCGCTTTTCCCCTGATCTCATAGCTGTATAATTTGTTTAGAAAAATACTGTGCGAAACACAATCAAAAGCTTTTCTTAGATCTCTAAAAATTGAATGGGATGATAGCCTCTATCCTCTTCCTGTAAAGTTATGAAATTGTACCAAAGCTATTGAAGTAGATTTCTTTTTACAAAAACCATGCGTCTGGGAAGGAATCAAATTATGGCTTTCTATAAATGGGATCAGTCTGAATTGCTCAATTGCGAATAAGCGCAATTGATCTATACTTTTGGACAGGCCCGGACTGGTACCCGAAACCGACCCGGGCATTTTAGCGACGGTCTGCCCTCCCCTCTCAAGAAAAAGGAAAACTAATGTAAATTTTGAATCATTTGTATATATTTTCAATTTTAACAATTTAATAGTTAGTTAGTCTATGATTTCCGAAGCTCACTGCTCTCGGCTACTTTATAAATTATGTCGTCGCTATCTAAATTCATCAATAGATCTTTTTCTACCGCCATTATCATAAAAAAATTAAATCATCAGAGGATAAGGTACTCCTCATGCAATTTTTGATAATTTTTAGAGTAGAAAAGGATCTTTCACAAGCAACTTGACTCAATTATAACGTTATCAGAAATTTTAACGCTAATCCAATTAAATTGTAGGCATTGGTCAACAGATTGTATCTATGCCAAATTTTAAAGCAGAAAATGGCGCAATTTTTGCATGTATGGCGTTTCATACAAGGTACAAATCTTTCTTCTTCTTGGAGAATAGATTCCGTAGAACGTCATGAAGAAAACCACTATACTGGGCTTGCATGGTGGCAGCCCTATCGGTCGAATTGCCATTGCATCTTTTTATGTCTATATTCGAAGACTTTAAAACTGAATCAACAAGAAAACATATCTTTCCCGGTTGAAGACTCCCATTGTACAACAGCAAGTCATTCATTCACGCGATTTTCTAACATATATCGTACAATATTTGAGCATTGATCATTGCATCAAAAAACCTGTCCTGTATCAATTTGCAAAGATAACATGCCAGCTGCTTTTACTTCCATACTAATATTCCTAGTTATGAGTTGATCGCTTAGATAATCTTATTATTTGTTGATTTAGACAGAAATGTTAACAACGATCCTAAGTCTTTACCGCCTTTTCGGAAGTTATAAAGTGTTTTTACTGTTTCCAATGTAATCTTTCAAATGGTCTTTTAAACTAATGTTATATTTGCTAAGAACGACTTCCAGAATATTTTCATGGCCTACAGACATGTTCTCCAAGCTATATGCAGCTTCTAGCTTATCGTCTGAAACTAAGGTCTCGTTTCACAATAAATTTACCAATGTCCATTATTCGCTGCAAAATTTCTCTTCTTTTCCGTACTAATACTTCAGTACTTATGCGTACATTATGGATGTAAAGAGATTTGATTATGGAACAGTAAATTGTTGATATCTACGTTGTTGGATCTTAAAAAGTAAGCTTCCGCACAAGAACGGTGCCTTTCAATTTTTTCGTGTTCCTCGACTCTGATGTCGATAAGTCTCCTATCTTTCATTCCTCGTAAAATAGGATTTGAATTAGTACCAGAAGTAGCAGAAAATGCTAAACACCCGGAGCAAAACAGAGCATTTTATTCCTCACTGTAAGTCAACCACTTGCATTTGGACCCGTCTTTACGATACATATAGATTTTTGTAACACAGGAGCACTAATATTTTGCTTAGGATGATACTTAAAATAAAAGTTGACATTTTTCAGGATATATAAAATAGTTAAACGAAGGTTCTAAATGGCTATAATGTTGTTCAGTTTGTAGTTCGTTTGCAGCAGGATCAGGGGTAGTGGCATGGGCATGAGCATGGGCATGGCGTGTCTTGCCTCGCTTTTGTGCAATTTCAATAAAATCATCTTGAGAATGAGATGAATATGTTAATTTCAACTTCAGTTAGCGACTATGCCGCTAACGCCACCACTGCATCAGATGTAGATGTAGACGAAATCGAGCATTTAAAAATGTTCAACTTGACACAATTTTGACCACTGACTGCCAAAAGTTTTTGCTTTTTTAATCTGATTTTCTCTGCTCCTCCTTTGCGCTTTACTTTGTTGTCCATTGCTCAGGTCACCTAACGCAAGTCCCTTTAATAAAACAAGTATGATTACAACATGTAATATGGCATTAGAAACTTACTTGAAGTACACGCGTCTAAATGACATTCTCAAGTTAGGTACCTAGCTAAAAGATATCTATCTACTCACTTACCCAGTTGTTACGCACACAAAAAACAAAACAATGGATCGTTTAAAGTAAAAAATAGGTTTTGTAGATGTATTATGATGTTTTTTGTTAAATAGCAAAATAAAGTCGACCGCCAATCGGCCACACCATCCAGCATCCGGCCCGTCGGGCATTTGTCCGATTTACCCTATGGCCAATCCGGGACTGCTTTTGGATATCCGTGTGTGCTCTTTTCTTGTATAATGGAATAATTTTTAATTACTGGAATAATTATTATCTCCGGAAATTTTGCCTTAGCGATAGACGTTTTTATTATCTCGGGTATCATAGGTGCTATGAGCTCATGCTCAAATTCTTTTACGATGGTGCACGTATTTGCATCGGCTCCATTTGTCGATTTGTTTTTTAATGTGGTGAGATTATTGACAGGACCTTACTGTCGGTAAAATCATTTATGAATATGGATTTTGTATTAGTGTTTCTATTTTTGTTTGTAATGGTTGTCGGATTAATATTAGCGATTAATTTTTAAGCTTCTCCAAAGTAGTTATTTAATACCTCTGCGATTTCCATAGGATATCCGTATATCTGATATTACAATGCATTATTTGTGCAGGTCCGGATACTTTTAGCTTATTTGATTACAAATTAATAACATTCCAAATGGCTTTTGATTTATTTCTTGATTTCATTATTTTATGCTTAAAATATTTTTGTTTTGTAACCATAATTAATTTGTACCTTTTTAGGGTTCCGTTGTTACCAACAAGGAACCCTTGTCGTTTTGATATGTCCGTCCGTCTGTCCGCAGTTTCGCTCATTGTCTGAAACTATTAGAAATATAAAGCTTTAATTTTGCATGGCTATACAGATTAGTCACGCCGACAAAGTAGTAAAATAAAATCTTGAAATAAAGTTTTAGGGTACCTCCTCTACACTTAAAGTGGGGACGTTTTGCTTTTTTTCTCGTCTACCTCATGGTGTGGGATGTCATTGGATACATCTTTCAAATATATTACAGGTTTGTGAAAACTATATCAAAGCTCAGTTTTTATTTACTTTATTAGTTTACGAGTAATAGTCGACTATTGATAGTCGACGATCAACTTATAAAATGTAACAATCGAGCAGCATTATATTATTGGTTATGTTGAACATCAAACTAGACAATATCAATGTCAGCTTTTCTCGACATTTGACTCTCAAGGAGGTTCAAGCGAATCCCATGTTAAATATTTTTTTCAAGTTTCAGCTTTGAAACTTTTTATACATGAAGATCAATATTTTATTTATGTCCTCTCAAAATTTGAAAGTGATTCTGCGTTTAGTTTAACCGGAAAAAAAAAATCAAAAATGATGAATTTTCGAATCTTATACACAGGGCCTATGGCAGACAAGCTTCCGTCACGTCTTTATTTATTTTTTTCGGTATTAATTTCCCAATTTTAGGGAATAAAAAACTATATACATTAAACTTAGATAATATTAAAACACGATAACATTAAAGCAATGTGATGTTCCCGATGTAATTATTTAAATAATTAAAGTTAAATTTTTATGTTGAATCTTGTTTATCGACAGTAATTCACATGACAGATGGTTTGGCAACGTCGTCGATAACAGCTGATTGTGAGAGAAAAGAAAAACATGGAAACATTTTGAACTTTTGAACGTCTGTGGAACTATTTGATAGAATACACTCCAGATTTTTACATAGATTATCAATAATTTTTTGTCTTTTGGTAATTCGAGGTTTTTGGCCAACATCTTGAATAAGCCCAAGATGTTGGCCAAAAACCTTCTGATCCCTTTACAATCAGCCGACTAATAACACTGATGTTGCCAGATCTTTTTATGTCACCTTATAAGTCAAAAATAACGAAGTCATTTAATAACTTTATTATATTAAATAAATAATAATTACCAATTTTTAAATTTGTTACGTTATTATAAATAAAAATAATGCATTTTAACAACTATTAGGATAATTGAAAATATAGAAAAATTCAAGCTCTATTTTGACTCATTAGTTACGCTCGAACCTCCTTAAGTCATAAGAGTAAGAATGGCAACTACCATGGGTGTGTAGCAGGAGTGTGGGGTGACTGTTTATTATATATATATATATATATATATATATATATATATATATATATATATATATATTAAGTAATACATTTTCATTTCGAAGAACCAAAGACGTTCTGGTCTTCTTCACTGGATTCAAGTTCATAAAGTATAGATCTTCGTCCAATTCATATTTATAAGAAACTAGTTTAGGGTTTCCTGTATTCACAATTATTTCAGTTAAATTGTTCCAAGAAATTTTTGTTCCGTTAGTATTCTTGGTGAAATTCTTAAAACTATTGATGCTATTTTTTTTGAAATTAAGAATATCATCCTGGCTCAGTTCTTTAAAGTTATATGGTTTTCCATCTACTTTTGCCATTTTAATACGCACGATGAATAGATCTGGTGTAAATAAATCCGCATGGCGTTTCTTTTTTTCAATGAGAGCATGAACACTGTCATTTTCGTTCTGCGTGTGTCCTTGTTCAAGATATCTTACATGAAAATTTCAAAAAAATTTCATAGCGTATTGATATATGCTAACCAAAACTTTGTTTTTATTTTGCCCAACATAATTATGAGAGTAAAATATCAATTACCTTTTACCCCTCTTGATCATCCCTATTAAATAAGGATACAAACAGCTTGGAATTTCGCTGTCACCTCTCTTTCGTGCCATAGCTCGTGCTATAATAATAGCTTCGTGCCATATGTAACAAAATCCTTCTTTGTTTGCTAAATCGAATATTGTAAAGTTTAGAATTAATAATTTACATAATATATAGTAAAATCGTGCCACGCAACGGTAGCAGTTGAATAACTTTTTGAAAGTCAAAGCATGATATAATTAAACTATTGTCGATCTTCGGTTGATTCTTATCTTCTTCATTTTTCCTTCTCACTATCTTCTTCCTAACAAAATGTTGTTTTTTTTTCTCAACCATTTGTTGTGTCTTTTTTTCTGTTATTTGAAATAAATTGCAAATGTCACATTTATCATTCTTTGGCGTATTGTTACCAATATTGAACTTATTATTGAAAATATCTCTGCATTGTCTCTCAGTAGCCATTATAACATTGTCATATTTAGTAGCCCAGGTTTTATCTAATCTGTACATTTTTACTATGGTTAAACCTTCCTCGATATACAATTTGTTTGTTCGCTCCCGGCAAAAGTGAGACAGTTCTTTGGGAAATAGCTCAATATGTTGACGAACACTTCGTCAAACTATCTCTGGAAATATGTACACCCCTACTTTTACTAAAGCGCTCTTTGGTAAAGTGTAAAACAAACTTCAACTTCTTCGAGGCACTTCTTCATTTTCTTTATTAGCAATTCTGCTGTTAAAAAGCTAAAAGTTCGAATAACAAACTTGTGAGTTTGCTTACAATTTTAGTAGTGTCTTATATTATCAGCGCCTTATTATCGTAACATACTATACAATCGTTTTTATGGAGAACACGAGCAACGTGTCCATTGTAAAGTATTATACATCTAAAGAGAAATCAAACGTGAGATTGTATAGGTACTTTACCATGTTTTTTTACGTTCAAAGGCATATAAGGTTTGTATTTACAATGAGAAAATATTTTAATTTTAATACAATTATGATAAAAAAATTAAGCAAATTGATTAATTTGAATTAAACGTTACGATCTACTAATTCTGAAATCATTAAAACATTAAAATAGCCAAAATGCCAGTTATAATCTTTTAATTTGGAAGTATCGATATTCACCTAAAACTGCTAGAATCTTTGTATAATTTTTTTTTATATGAAACCATCTTTTGTTATATCTTTACATTTATCATTATTCTGAATGATCAAATGATAAAAATATTTATGCCAGATTGAATAAAAATAATGTATATTATTAGTATAAAACCTTATTCAATATTATTGGTATCCTAACCTCTAAACAAATTCTGCTTTATTTCCGCCTAGAGTGCGACAATGCACTTTAACCATCGCCGTAACTGAATACACTGGTGTGCTTCCACTGTAGGATGCAATGAAGCATCATATCAATTAATTTTTCTTTTAATTATACTCGTAATAAAGGCGACGATCCTTGTTGTCCGACCATATTAACAAAATATGACCAAAACTTTCAAGTTCCCGCCTTTTAAACGTGGCAGAGGCGCATGCGCTAACTGTAAAAAGGTCTAACTGTAAAAAGGTATATTTGACAAGGCACAAATCTATCTTTATTTTGTTACATATATAAAGTTTGTATGGATTAAGCTTAAAATGTTTCATCACACCATTAACCACATTACATAAAAATAATCATCATATAAATTTGATTGATAAATTTGAAAAATGATTTCAAAAACTTTTGGTATACATATCAGACGTAATTAAGACTACAAGACGCTTTTCATTGCTATAAATTATGTATGTACTGCTTTCGGTTCTCTATGTAAAATATTTGTTATGTGCATATTTGTATGGTTATATATTTACATTATATACATATATATATATATATATATATATATATATATATATATATATATATATATATATATATATACAACGTGATACTGAAACAATTGCGATTAGCAATTTCGTGCTTGTTTATATCTTTTGCAAAAAAAACTTTGATAAACACAGAGGTGTAGGCTACATTCGTGATTGCATGCGCTATAAATTAGATAAAAAGTGTTAAATATTAAATAAAAACTATTAAACATAAAAAAAAAACATTATAGATTAGATAATTAGAAAAATTAAGTCACACTTTAATTATAATTACTGTAAATATCTTATGAGTGTGTGAGATATCACCGAAATTTTTTATTTGTTCGAAAGACTTTTCTTTTTTGAAAGATATCGATGCCATTATGTATGGAATATAATATCCTGCAAATGTTCGCCGCGGCTTCACTGGGTGGCGCAAAATGTCCAATTTTTAATGACTGGCGCATAAATCAAGCTGAATTTGACCGATGGTATGAGTTATGTTGGCTTTTAGGGCCGCTGTAGTTTGTGGCTTATTCGCATAGACATGCGACTTAAGAAAACCCCACAAGAAAAAATGTAACGGGGTCAAATCGCCCGATTTCGGTAGCAAATTCACATCATCTCCACTTGAGATGACCATGCCCACAAATCGCTCGTAGCGCCGTCCTGTTGAAACTACATATCGCTGGTGTCCATATTAGCCAATTCAGGCTAAAAGAAGTTAGTAATCATCGACCTATAGCGCTCGCCGTTGACGCTGATGGCCTGGCCAACGTCTTTATCAAAGAAATATGGACCGATGACGCCGCTAGCCCAAAATCCACAACAAACGCCCTTGGATCTCGTCCCAAATTCGATTTTTTTTTGTTTATTGACGTACCCAGAAATTACGTACCTAGCGATGAGACCGCTGAAGATGATTTTTTGATAAAAGTAGTCAGTTTTCAACTGCTCCAGGGCCCATTCAGCGAACACAAGCCGTTGTCTATGGTCGTTTACCTTCAGCTCCAGAATCACTTGACTTTTGTACGATTGCAGGCCACCCTTACAGTTACTGCTTATGTGACCGAATCTTGAACACTTAAAGCAACGTGTGATCGAGAAATAGTCATCACATAAACAGGACTGCCACCCAATATATAACTTACAGCTGTTTGATAGAACCTTGTGTCTGAGTGCATTGAATACTTCAAGAACTAGATAATAACCATTTTTATGTTTGATTTTTTTTACAATTTTAATATTAGTTGTTTCAAGATTATTCAAGGTACAAATACTATTAATTAATTCATCATCTCCATCATACGCGTCAATTACATTAGCATCAACCGATTTAACTATGAGACGTGGGTTCCACTTTTTCGATTGTTCAACAATATAGTTATTTCCTAGCGACAATTTTAATTTATTAATTAAGACATCACGCTAATTACCATCAGCACATTTCACTATCAAACCATTTGTCAGAACTTTCATGGAATCAATGCGTAGATTTAGAGCAACAGGATTAACATTTTTTTGTATACATTTTAATACCTTATCTCCACTCACTTTCACTTTACTTTTTTGTTTAATGAAGATATCTGCTGACTGTTTCTTATCGATGATTTTTACCGCTTGGCAGTATGAATATTGCTTAGAAATACCTGGGGATCCACTATTATTTTCGAGTGTAGCAATTTTATCTTTTTGAAGTTAGTTTACAGTTTCCATTTCCTTTACAAGTTTTTGTAACACAATAACATGTTCCTTTAGTAGACGATTTTCAATTATCGATTCATCAGATTTGGGCTCATTAGGTACACATAGTTTGCAATTCCATTCTTTATCCATATGAAAGAAGGACAAATTTTCGTAACATTTATCATGCACCGCATTATGGCATAACTTACATTTCACTTTAGGGATGTTTTTTTCAATGTAGGTTTTTGCATATTCTTTACGAATTTACTAGCATTTTTTGTGCGGATCGAGGTACATATCCTGTTTTTCATCGGCCATCTTACACAATCACATTTGTATAACTACCGAATCACTTACAACATAATTACTATTTGAAAATCAATTCCAAAATGAATAGACTAGTAATAATTAGTGAAATATGTATTGTTGTTTGTTCGCACTTGAATGATTATATTATTAATATATATGATTGATTATTGATTGAATGATTATACTATTAAATTTAACATTTTTCACTGATGAAGCCTGGTGTCATCTAAACGAATACATTGATTCAAAAAAAAAACATGCGCATGTGGAGTGTTGACAACCGACATTTTTGAGAGACCCCACTGCATCCAATAAAAGTTGGTTTGTGATTAGTAATGCCAAGACGCAGAATTATCGGTCCAATATTTTTCGATGGCAATTTAAACGCTGTCACTTATAGAGCCACTATTTTGCAACAATTTATTAACGAACCTTATGATGATGAACTGCAAAATGGCTTCTTCCAACAAGATTCTGCTAGACCGTAGATTGCCTGTGAAACATTAAATTATCTTCATGAATTCTTCGACGACAGGCTAATAAGCAAAGTCCGAGTTCCATCACGTTCTTGTGATCTAACTTCTCTGGATTTTCTTCCTTTTCCATATTTAAAAAAATCAGTATTCAGCAGTCAATTGCATACAGTAGAAGATCTGCGAAACAATATAATAAGAAAATGTGAAGAGATAGACAACACTATATTACAAATTGTGTTCGATAACATAAAACGGCGAATTAATTTGTGTATTCGTGAAAATGGACAACACATCCAACATCTGTTGTAATATTTGTTCTTCTTTGTTAATTTTATAATTCACAATACTATATGAAAATGTTGTATAACTAATGAAATTGTTGAACTTAACACTAAAAACAATGCGACATAACCTCAAGACCACTACAAATATAAATATAAATTCATGGTTAGGAATTTACATTAACAACAACTGACAGCTACTTAAAAACGACATTTGATAATTTGTTCAATTTTATCTGTGTGAATTAAGAAATGAACCTGCCTCTTCAAATGCATGGCAGGAGTGGATTCTAATAGTTTTGGGACTCACGTTATATATTAGGTATTAATCAATTTACAGTAATATATCACTGTAAATTGATTATAGGAACCGGTACTACCACCAAGGCAAATATTTCACATAGATCTGAGGACAAAAAAATCGAAAGAATATGCCCATTAACAGAATTGAAGCCGTCATTTCGAAAAGGGCACGAGTCACACTTTTTTGAAATATCACTTTTTTACTCCATTTTATTCATTGAAGCGTTTTACATATTCCATGCGAAAAGAGTACATGTATATACATCACAAGTCAGCTTAAAAATCAATGAAAAGGGCAAGAGTCCCGGACTCATGCCCCCTTCAAGTGAAACGAAACGCATTTGTCAGATATGACATAACATCACTTTATCGTGAGCTTGCCGAAAATGCTTTTAGACCTAGAAAAAGAGTTTCTGGTGGCAGGAATAGTTAAAACTAAAAACATAATAAAAGAAAATAAGCCAAAATTGCTGGAAAATGATGATTAGAGGTCGGAACTTTAGGTTTTTGCCTATTTTTTTCATTATAGGCAGATGGAAAAGATAAGCAAATAAATCCGTTTTACATGATTCTCTATCGTTTTACGCTAGTTTTAAAAAACCTATTTTGCCTAGTTTGCTGTTTTAAATTTATACTGCCTAAAAGATACCTAATGAGCTCTTATAGCGCCTATTTGAGACCTAAAATAGTGAAAAATTGTTTATTCATAAATTCTTAGTCTGTATGAAATTACGGAACGCATTCTTTTTATCTACGCATTAGCAGCTGGTACCACTTGGCATCAGCAAACGTGTTCTTCTCGTGTTTGTGAATCCTAAGTTTACAATTTTGTAATAAAAACCAGGACTGGACATCTGTGCCATTAGCGCGCATTCCACAACGTGCCCTTTGTCCCACGTTTTGGATGAATGCAATTGTTTTATAGTTTTATAGTTTGTTCAGAAACTGAACCATTTGCCATTGCCACCCGAACCAATTATCACAAGATGGAATACTTGGCTAGAAGCGGCATTTTATTACTGCAACAATTTTGATGCTGTGAAAAAGGTTTGTTTTTCTGTGTTCCCATTTGGTCAACCAAATTTTTTATTTTCTTAGGTTGTATTGGAATTTGACTGTAGCAGTGCAGAGTCTATATGCAAGGCACAACATTGTTTTAAAAATACAGACATTAAAAATTGTATGGCATATATTTCATCCAATTTTCACATTTTACCCGAAACAATTACAAAATTGGAAAAAAAATTGGAACCCCATTAACAGAGTCTGTATCATTGGTAGACAATGTATTAAAACATTTGAAAACTGCACTAGGAGAAAATGCACGAAGTGCATTTTTAAAACTTGAGGCTGTTTTAGAAAAAAATCCAGACTTTTCTATTTTACGAAATGTAGGAAAAATTGTGGGGAAAATGTTGAGCTTCCTGAAAACATAACGCCAGAAACAGCGGAAATGTTGAAGTATGAACCGGTAACGTCATGCGATGTTGAACATTCTTTTTCCGCATATAAAATGGTTTTATCTGACAGAAGGCACAGCCTTACACCAGGCAATTTAGAAAAAAATATGGTAGCTTATTGCAACAGCAAATATGACACCGAAACAAACAATAATAATTAAGAAATGTTTTTTTACTTATGTTTACATTTTATAAGTATTGTTTTTTTTTTATTCTTTATAGAATTTAAGTAATTATTTTTTTGCAATATATAGATAGGCAAAGCACATAAAGATTTCAATAAAATACTTTTGAACTTATGCATCTTTTTATAAATTTCAATAAAAAATATAACCTATTTTCAGCGAACATTTTTGGAAACCTACATATCTTTCTTATCTTTATAAAACCTATTAAAAACCTATTTTGTGTTTTTTTGACAACCTAATAACCTACTTATTCATACAATTTTTAATGCCTAAAGTTCCGCGCTTTAATGATGATTAACTAACTCAAATTTTCGTGTCGAAAATCATGTCGAAAAAGGCATAAGTCCAAACATTTTAATTCAAAATATCTTGATGAAAATTGTTCTTTTTAATAAATAAATATTCCAAAAAGCGTGTATTTTTTTTTATTTAACAACCTCTATATTCAGTTTCTTCAGTATCAATGACGTTTTTAAGAAAAAAAATATTTTTGTTGATTCTTTTAATTCATGGACTCATGCCCTTGTCGAAATGAGGGGTTTAATTATATGCGGAGACAATAAAATAAGAAAATAATACGAATCCCAGTAATCATCTATTTCTAATCAAACACAGCTTGCCTTGTAATTTCAAAAATGCTACTTTGCAACTTACAACTGAATATAATTGTATATTATCTGATATGAGGTTATAGTGTCACTTTAGCGGTGAATGCGTTAGGCATTACAACATAACAACTAAATATTTATATACAGCCAATTAATCATTGTTTTGTCACACTAATTGGTGCTTTTAATTTGTAGAATTATTTTTCCATATTTGTCATTTTTTTCTGCATGCCAGAATTATCGTCTATGCCGTGTGAATGAAAGAAACGGACAGACTAGTGTGGCGATCTATTAGTAAGCAAGTCAGGTAGTATTTATATAGCCAAATTTAAAGTCTGAATAGTCTGAATAATAGATATTAATTCCAGGATGGCTTAAAAGGTTTTAATATAATTACTTCCTAATAATTAAAACCTCCTCCATTAAATTCTTTGGTTTGTTGCATGTCTTTTTCGCGTCGATCATTGTCCTCTTTACGATTTTATAAAGATCTCGGTTACGGCTAATTAGTTTCATTGCGTACTTCCGGGTTGGATCGTGCATTAAGCCGCCTGCTCTCGTTCTTGGCATTACCTGACTATAATGAAGCTAAAACAAAAAATAATATTATTCTAATACTAAATCATTTTTAGACCAAAGTCAGGATAAAATTATTTAGAAAGTTGAAACAAGCCTGGAAAAATAAGATTGTTAGGGTTCCGTTGTTATCAACAACGAACCCTTATAGTTTCGATATGTCCGTCCGTCCGTCCGTCCGCAGTTTAGCTCAGAGACTATTATAAATATAAAGCTGTAATTTGGCATGGATATACAGATTAGTCACGCCGACAAAGTGGTAAAAAAAAATCTTGAAAAAAAAAATTTTTAGGGTACCTCCTTTACCCTAAAGAAGTGGTTACGTTTTTTTTCTCGTCTACCCCATGGTGTAGGGTATCGTTGGATAGATCTTTGAAAAATATTATTAGGTTTGTGAAAATAATATTTCGATTAAGAGATCCGTTTGTGAAATATTAAGCTTTAAAGTGCTAATTTTTGTTAGATTCAAGTGCCACCACAAGTGAAAAGTCAATTGATGCATCCCTTCAAAGACAGTATGACGCAGAGCAGAAAAGATGGAAAGAAGTTCTCACGTTGCAATATGATCTCCTGCGGACAATTACATCACTAACTTAACGCTTATGAGGTCATTTTAGTGACTTGAATCGTGCCGACTGTCGTACCTAACGTTTATTAAATTTCTTACAAAAAAATTCTGTCCACAATTGGGTATTTGAATCAATTTTTTTTTTCGTCTTAAATCGAAAGCTCATATATAAGTTTTATGACAAAACACTTTTTTGTTTTATTTTTTTCTTTGTAATTAAAAAGTTATAATAAATTGAAAATAAATTTTTAAACTCGGTACCGAAAACGCACAAATGTACCGTTGTGACGTAATATGTAATTTCTACCCGCTCCTGACTTTGTTTATACAGTAGTTGTAGTAGACATGTCAAATATGTCAAATATTAAAAGTGATCCTGCTTGTTTCGTACCATCGTGTAGGAGTAGGTACTATAAAAAGAACTCAAAAAATGTTTTTAAATGTCCCACATTGTTAAACGTCGAAACCAAAGGTTTTAAACAGTGCGCCGAAAAAATTCTAAAACGACGATTTTATAAAGAATGTTTATGTTTGAATGATAGAATGAAGTTTCACCCTTTCGACTTCACAAACAAAATATTGCGCGTTTGGAGTCTCGTGATTATTTTCAAAATTTTATCACTTTTAAATTGTTTATAATTAATTGAACAATTTTTTTTTTAACTTTTTCGCATAGCACATGTAAGTTATTTATAATAAGGTTTTAAAATACATAAAAAAAATCGATAATTTTTTTTTTATTCAACTACCCAATTGTAGTATCATTTAGAAACTGAGATGAAAATAAAGTATTTCAAGTCAGAAATTTTTTTGGAAATGTCCAAAAATGTTACAAATTTTTTTCTGACTCACCCCAAAGCCGATTTGCTATGCTAAAGGCAGCTTGTAAAGATGCTAGAATATTTTCGGATAAGGAAACGGAACATATTCAAAATGAAGAAGATGAACTATTTTCAAGGAAGGAAAAGCAACACACACTTAAAAATCTATCCAATACAAGATGGTCTGCAAGAGCAAAGGCAACAAGTGCTTTACTACAAAATTTTAAATCAGTTCTTTCGTGTTTAGAAACAAATTGTAGAGATAAGGCCCGACCACGATGAAGTGGCTACGGCCTCAGGACTTTTAAATAGTTTCACATTTGATGATTTTAATTTTTTGGAATGATGTTTTGCAAACTATCGATTTCACATCAAAAATATTGCAGACAAAAGACATTGATTTGTTTCAAGTCGAATTCTGCTAAGAAGTCACGCTTATTTCAAACAAATTTTGGAACTCTCCAAGTCGAAATAGCTTCAATGTGATATGGACCAAGAATACATGCATCTAAACAGGAAAAGAATTCGAAGTGTTCAAAAATTTCACAATGATCACCAGAGACGATCCTGTTATAGATCTTGTAATCGATTTTAAAACTAATGTAATAAATATAACTTTAGATGCAATGGTAAACGAAATGTCTAACATAATTAAGGGTCTGGAAGATATTTGGAGAAGAATTATTTGGTTTTCTAAATTCAATCTTCATGAAAAACAGTGCAAAATCAGATTTAGAGAAAAGTTGTACATTATTAAGTGATATATTTAAATTTATTTCCCCTGATTTGATAGATGAAATGATACAATTGCAGGACAAATATTTTTCACTTGATAACCCTTGTTGTGATTGAGGTGTACAGGGTTATCTGAAATATTTAGTTGCAAGTTGCGTGGCAATACATCAACGCCAACTGGTTTTGGAGTTTACAGAAGTAGCTGCGTGACGCCACAATGTGTGCCAAAAAATGTCCAACAGAACTCTTGGTGATATTCTTCTATGTACGTTTCTCTTCTCTGAGAGCGGCCCCGCCAAAAACTTGCACCGAGCCGATGAATAGCTTAAAAACGCGTCTGAGAAGACGCTGGCAGTGTCTTTCTGATCTGATGTAATAATTTCAAGATAGCGATCTGTCTAGAAATTTTCTGCGATCTGTCTTGTTTGGTTGAGTAGTAGAACCCATTGACTATTTTACTTTAAAAATAAAAAAAAAATTATCTCTCCCTTCGTTACTTATGCTGGTATCCGTTAGCTTAATCCATAAACACATTCGTGCTTTACCGGGGAGACCATAACACGAACACAGTACTATGAACTTGGATCAGGATATGTATCTACTCTTACCTAGATCAGAACTGATCAAAAACTCCATCTTCTACAATGCACAAAAAAATGTCCAATCATTAACTAACCACCTGAAATCTAATAACTCCAAATTTCGTTCCATCGTCAAGTCGTATTTCCTAGAACGATCCTACTGCACTACTGCAGAATTCTTCGGTGATCGCTAGTTTCCGTATCTGTTCGTTTTGTTTCTGTCTGTTTTGAACCGCACACAGGATTCCCGTCTTTTTTACGATTAAGTATTTCTTTTTATATTTTATGTTAGTTTTAATCGATTTATTTTGCCTGTGTTTTATCCACAGAAATTATTTATTCCTTATTGACAATAAAGGATTATTATTATGACATTAGCGAGTATGAATAAAAGCGTGGAGTGCAATATTAATCAAATTTACATAGGCGCTCCACGTTTTTATTTTTAGTCGCGTTTTTATGATTTTATTGAAACTTGGATTAGATTTTTCTATCTATTCCGACAGTAATTTTATAATAGAAGAAATTTGTAACTAATTGATTAAAAACGCAACCACATAACGCAAACAAGATTCCATAAAGAAAACAATTGCAACCAAATACAATAACGAAATCGACTTATTCTCGCAAGAAATATACCCGATAACCTCGATTGTAACAACAAGTAAAACGTCAAATTTGCCATGGCTACTGGATTATTTGGAATGAAATTTGAATCAATTTCTGACAAAGTTTGGTCCAAAAATTCCTACCGCTTCCGAGTGTTGCATGGACTTATTCTACAATCAAGCAAAGCGAAAACATTTTACATCAAATATATATATATATATATATATATATATATATATATTCGCTTTGTTTGATTGTAGAATAAGTCCATTCTAAATAGTTGTTTATTATAGTACATGAATAGCTAGTTCGAGGTGATATTTTTGTTTTTAATTTTTACTGAATTTGTCCATAATGAAATGGACTTTTGGAAAACAATCAGATACATTAATTGTTTCATTGTCAGCGAAATGCAAGGATCTTAACAGAAGTTCAAATGGATTATTTTCCGCGTGAATGTTTAAGCTTTCAATGATCATTTAAGGGACAATGCCGATGAACTAATGGGACTTTCACCAATCCGATCCATAAAATTAGTCCAAGCAGGCGTTATCTTTCATTTTGGTGTACTGGTATCCAATTACGTACATGTTTCCGTTTGAAACCCTTTGTTGTGAAAGGTACAGTTTTCTTTATTCGTTGATATGTTCATCAGTGAAAAAGAGTCCATAAAAATGTTCGACGGTACTACAGTTTACCACTTTCGCATTAGCTACAATAACAAGAATAATATGAAATAAAATATTTACCTTGAAAATTGGTTTTAAAAAATATAAACAATCTTTGTGGATGATAATATTTCGAAATAAAATGTGCAAGAAACTGAAAAATCGGTTTACAGTTTCTCACCTTTGATTACCTATTGAGGATTACATCTAGCAACTATAAACCCAATTATTCTGATTTAAGATTTTTTTTTATATTTGGCTTTCATGTATTGAGAATGCCCCTGAAAAATATTTTCTTGAAAATGCCGGTATAATCCCAGCGTTATTAGCGCGCCGCCAGCTGCATCGAGCATGCGGAAGAAAGAAAGGTCCGGCCGCTCCCGGTCCTTTGTTTCTTATCATAGAATATATGAAAAATGAAATTTAGAGTGGCTATTTTTACAAGATCTCAAGGGATTCGTATCTTCAACATCATCTGTGTAATGAGAACTGGTGTAAATATTTACAGGCCCAGCAAAACGGGACAACTCATATTCACAAACATTCGCTCGATACAATTGGTCAAAAGTACATAAAGAAAATTTATGAGGATTTAACAGAAGAATAGCTCTTGAAAACATGTCTCGGCAAGAACACTCAAAACAACAATGAGAGCTTCAATGCCACTATTTGGCAGTTTGTCCCGAAACATCTGTTCAACGGGAAACAAATTGTCAATATTTCTGCCAGATTGGCAGCTTCTATTTTCAACGAGGGCTTCACGACAGTGCTACAAGTCATGAAAGGGCTCGGAATTGACGTTGGCCAAAATGCCGTGGATTATGCAACGAGGCGAGATGCGGAGCGCAGATCAAATGCTGATCGCTGCGCTACGGACGAAGCAAAAAGGCGTCGATTAACCCAGATAGAAGAGCAATATGAGCTCGAGAAGGGCTACGAAGACGTGGAAGGATTGCTATATGGTCCAGTTATTGATTTATAGAGATGAGCGAGAAAAAATCATAATAGTGTATTTTTTACAGTAGAAAATGCCTCCGCTGCTTGCGACCGATTTTCGCCGATTTCCGTTTCCCGTTACTCGGCCGTGAATAATTTCAGTACATAAATTAAGTATTCAATATATTTTAAAGAATGTTTTTTCCTTTTTTTTTCCTTTAGATTGACAGTATGAACAGTTTTCCATTGACGGATGGAAATTTTGATAAAAAAAAAATCGCGATTCAGTGATTTTCAGATTCAGCGATTCAGTTTTTCTCCCTCAAAATTTTCGAGCGTTTTCGAGGCTTTTATTTCATAGATGCGCCATTTCTCTAAAATCGATTTGATTTTAATTTCCATCCGTCAATGGGAAATTTGACTCTTCTACTTTAATAATAATATTTTTTGGTCTATGAGTTTCGGGAAACCGCTGATCGTGGGCACCATATAGGAACTTTTGTTAATTGTCTCCTGAAATGCAGACAGCTGTGCGCATGCGCGAGGAGCGCGCGCATCGGAAAAAATGGACATATGGTCGGTTGGATGAGTCAACGGATGTGTCAGATATTGCTCAGGTGTTGATTTATATTCGAGGAGTAGATAAAAGCTATGAAGTGCATGAAGAACTTCTTGATATGTATAGTATTCATGGCACAACTACTGGTACAGATATTTTTAAAGGAGTTGAAATGGCCATTAATCAAAAGAACCTTCGATGGAGAAACTTGAAATGTATTACAACTGATGGAGGCAAAAACATGAGTGGGAAAGATAAAGGAGTGGTCCCTCATGTGTCAAAGGCTGTAGAAAATGACGGTGGTTTAGAACCATTAGTCTTACATTGTATCATTCATCAACAGTCTTTGTGCGGAAAATGTTTGGATATGTCTGAAGTTCTGAAACCAGTCATATCAACTGTTAATTTTATCAGATCTTTTGGGCTGAATCACCGACAATTCCGACAATTTATTGAAGAGATTGGAGAAAATGACTTACCTTATCATACCGCCGTACGTTGGCTTAGTTGTGGGAAAGTCCTTCAGCGCTTTTTTGAACTTCGAGCAGTGATCGAAATTTTTTTTGAATGAAAAGCATCGCCCTCTTACTGAATTACAAAACAACGCATGGCTGTGGAAGTTAGCATTCTATGTTGATTTGACAAAACATGTGAACGAACTGAATTTGAGATTGCAAGGTGAAAACCAGCATCTTCCTGATTTATACACTAATATCAAATCATTCCGGAAGAAATTGATACTGTTTCAATCACAACTACGAAGTAAATGTTTTTCACATTTTAAAACATGTGAAATATTCAGCCACACCACTGAGACTGAGTTTCCTATCGATTTTGCAATCGAAACTTTGAGTGCTTTGAAAATAAATTTCGATACTCGTTTCTCGGACTTTGATGCCATTGCGAATCAAATTAAGATTTTTCAGAATCCTTTTGATACTGACATTTAAACCCTAGCCCCGGTACTTCAAATGGAAATGATTGATCTACAGTGCAGTGATATAATTAAGAACAAATATCAAAACTCATCTTTGTTGGAATTTTATAAGAGTCTTCTACTGACACAATTTGATAATTTGCATAAATTTGCTCGTGGGCTGTTTTCTGTTTTTGGTACTACTTATTTGTGTGAGAAGACCTTCTCCAAAATGAAGTACACAAAAAATGTTTACAGATCTAAATTAACTGATGAGCATCTTAAATCTCTTTTAATAATTGGTACAAGTAAAATTTGTCCACAACTACAAACTATTGTCAGTGGAAAATCTCAATTACATAAATCTCATTAGTATTTCATATGTCATTATGCTTGTTATAAGTTATGTTTTTATTTAAAATGTATAAAATGTTAGTTGGATTCATTTCAATAATTTGTTAGTTATTATATACTGAAGTTACATTTTCTGCATATTATACATGTCTTTACTCATTACAATTCTGTATTTCTTTGTCCAACTTATCACAAAAACAATAACAATAAGCCTACAACAATGTTATGAGTAGTTAGCCCATGACCATATCAATGTAGATGTCATATTAATAATTATTCAACATAAAATTAGAATACTTCAGTAAACTAAATTTACATTGAATTTAAAAATTCACTTTGTTTTTTACCACACTTATATTATGTAAAAATATTATATAACTTTTTATTCACAGTTATATAAATTTCTACACATATCACGACTCGAGTTTCGACGTTTGACGGTCATTTTCAAGTACACTTGAAAATGACCTCTGCGTTCAAGCAGCGGGCCCAATTTACATCGGTCTCTTGCGGTGCCGTGCTCTTCAATCTTTGAGCAGATGTATGGGGGTTTCCTCTGCTGAGCCACAGAATCTGCTTCTGTCATCTTCTTTAAGGACTCCTGCCAGCATTCTAAGCTTGTTCCTGCCGGCGCGAGTGGTGTAGTGGTGACGCTCGTGGCCTCATGTTAGAGCGCTAACTAAAAAGTATAGAGGTCCCGAGTTCTATCCCCAATGCCGCCAGCATTTGTACCAGAAGACAAATGTGAAAAATTAAATTAGCGCAATTTGTAATAACAACTAGGTTTCTGGGCCTATAAGTGAATGTGATTGCAAAATATAATAGGCCACAAGTAGGCCGCAGTGTTTGAAGGGTTAATACCCGGCATCCACATTGGATCAAACATTAAAAAAAAAGCTTGTTCCTGTTTGGTTTCAGGCAATCTTTTCTTTTGTTCTTTTCTGCTTAAAGGATCCCATCATTACTTTGGATTGTCTTAACCCTGGAAGTTCTTTCCAGGTTTTCATCCATTGTTCTCTCATTTTTTCATCTAAGCTTTTGTGGATGGTGTTCATACTCGTGCCACAAAAGGGTTCGGGATCTGCAAAGGGATTTCCAGATTCCTTGTTTGCTAGGTGATCGGCTTCTTCGTTTCCATCTATACCAATGTGTCCTGGAACCCATTATAGCGTTACCTCATTTTCTCTGCCAAGCTTGTTTAGCTTTTCCACAGAGTCCCATACCAGTTTGGATCTGATGGTGTATGAGCTAATGATCTTGATGGCTGCTTGGCTATCTGACAGGATAGCAATTTATTTTTTGCGATAGTTCTTGTCGAATTTGATTTATGAACATCTTTCGATTCCATAAACCTCTACTTGGATGATACTTGGTTAGATTCCAATAGATTCAAAGTATTTGGTACGAGGTCCAAACACTCCTGCACCAGTAGCTTCCTTTGTCTTCGAACTTAATAGCACTTTGCTCTATGTGGTATGCTGAGGATTCGTCTCTCCAATCGGCTTTACTACTACACATTCTCGAAATGGTATTTGCATACCATTTCGTCTTTCGGTACTTCCAGCCAGGGGATCTTGGCAGCGAGGATGTTCCGGTCTCGGCTCCCGATTACTTTACCTCTGCCTGTTCTTTCCATGCTGTACCTAACAAAAATCATTTCGTTCGAAAAATATGTGCTTTTTCGGTTTTTTTTTTCTATTTTCTCGAGAACGGTAAAAAACAGCGAAATCATTTTCGGCACACATAAACTACACGACAAAACGAGCAAGCTAATTTGTAAAGTGCCCGGAAGGATTTAATAATTCGTAGAGAAATTTCAAACTGAAATTTACCTGATTCTCGAATTCCTAATTATATGTCTCGGAAACGCTTGCAGATAATCAAAAACGGATTGCGGCTTCGTTTTCAGAAGGTCATTTTCCTATCAACACGCTAAGAATGTCCGCGGGAAATTCACGACTTTCCGAAATTTCTAAAAAATTTCTTCAATAAATATAAACAGATACAGATATGCAAATATAATTTGCATATCTGTAATCAGCAGCAAAGGTGCAACGAAGTCAGATCCAGCAGCAGATCCATTGTTGCTGTCGGGCACGACCTCATCGCGCCCGTGATACAGACGCATGTCAGTCTTTGAACTTTCTCAAACTACTTCTTCATAGAGAGTAGCTTGGTTCTACTTCCCCACGCAACTGCCCCGTATGTGATTGCTGGTCTCACTATCATGGTGTACATCCATCGCAGGATTGTGGGGTTACAACCCAACGTTTTTCCTGCCAGATTTCTGCATACTATCAGACCGCGTTTGGCTTTTCCTACCGCTTCTTCAGCGCGTATATTCCATAGGAGTTTGCTATCTAGTGTTATACCCAGATAACTTATCTCCTGTTTGTATTCTACGTCTATATCTATCTAAGAGTATGGGCTGTAGGTATTTTAGTCTTCTCTTTCTATTAAATTTTATCACTGTGATTTTACTCGAGTTGAGTTTCAGCCCCACTGTTTGACACCCTCTACTAGTTACTTTGAGGCCCATCTGTACGATATCACTGAGCGTTCCCTCAAACTTCCCTCTGGCTATGATGACTATGTCATCGGCGTAATCTTGACATTTAATGTCAAGGTCGTTCAGCTTAGCCATTAATTCATCAACTACGAGACTCCACATCAGTGGTGATATCACACCTCCCTGTGTGCACCGTCGAGTTGTGAGATCTTGATGGTGTCTTTGCTCACTTGTGCCTCCGCCGTACTAGTTCCGGACCCGGACGACTCGGCACTTCCAAATCGGCACCGGATAAGTCGGCACCGGACAACTCGGCACTGGGAAAACTCGGCACCGGATAAGTCGGCACCGGACACCGAGACATTTCAGCACTCGTATTTTTAATTTTCTTTTAACCTCTTATCCTTTTAACCTTTAATAAAGTTATTTATGTTTTATTATTAGTTTTTAATTTAACGCTGTTTCCACGTCAACATGAATTCTACTGTTGGCTAGAAGGTGACTAAATAAATAGTTTAAAATTTCCTTCATCTTTCAAGGGGCGTGCGTTACATTCTTTAATTATAAAAAGATTTCTTTTGTTTTTGATATTACCAAAACCTATGTTATAATAGAAAATTTATATATTCATGCTGCCCGGTGCCGACTTATCCCGGTGCCGAGTTTTCCCGGTGCCGAGTTATCCTGTGCCGAGTTTGAAGTGCCGAGTCGTCCGGTGCCGACTTATCCGGTGCCGAGTTGTCCGATGCCGATTTATCATGTACCGTGGTGATAACACACCTCCCTGTGGGCACCCTCGAGTTCTGATGGTGTTGAGTTCTGATGGTCTGAGTGGAGATCTTGATGGGGTCTTTTCTCACCTGTGCCTCCGCCGTTCTAGTTCTTAGCATTTCTCCCATCCACTTTAAGGTAATGCTGTCCATATTCCTTCTTTCAAGAGCCGCTTGGACAGCCTCGTGCTAGGTATTGTCAAAGGCTCCTTCTATGTCCAAGAAGGCACATATTGCTACTTCCTTTGTGTCTAGTGCTGCTTCTATTTCATTTGTCAGCTGATACAGGGCGGTCTCTGTGGATTTCCCTGCTCTGTATGCATGCTGACAGTTGCGTAGTGGTGCACCTACCAGCACTGTTGTCCTAAAATAGTTGTCACCTTCTTTATTGTCTTTAACATAAAATACGTTAGACTAATGGGTCAAAATGACTTCGGTTGAGTAGTGTCTTTCTTCCCACCTTCGGTATGAATACCACCTAAGCCCTTCTCCATAGCTCTGGTATGTATCCGAGCGCTAAACTATTTATACAGATTTTTATAAGAAACGGCATTAATTATCTGCCTCCCTTTTGTAAGATGGCGGGAATTAATCCACCCACACCTGGGGCCTTGAATGGCAGGAAAGTGCCAATGGCCCATCTGATTCGGTTTTCCGTACAGATAGACGCAGCCCTCCTCCTGTCAGTCCGACTTGGTCTCCGTGGTTGCATCAAACCCTCGGTCCCTATGTATTTTCTACATCCCGGAAAATGGGTTTCTACTAGGAGGAGAGCTCTCTGCTCTTCGTCCTCCATGTAGCTCCCAACCGGAGTCTTAAGAGTGGCTCATTTCCCCGCTATCCTTCGCTTGTGCTTCGTGCAATCTAGCTGCCACCGCGGTGGATTCTAGGATATTCTCACAGAAGGTTTTAAAGGTTTTGCTAGGATAAAAAAAGGTTGAATAGAGGTGATCTATCTAGATAATCTATTATTTAAAGACATTTTGTATTTATATTCAATACAACAAACATGATAAAAAATTATAAAATGCAAACTTAATACTTAAATAAAGTCGTTGTTATAATGATGTTTCAATAACTTTTTCAATTATATAATTTACTATTATATACTTGCTCGTCAATTGCTCCTTTCCCATAAAAAGTCAATACACGTGTAACGTAAAAACGGTATGGTTTTACATATTTTTATTTTGCAAAACGAATGCTCAAAGGAAATAGTTGTTTCGGGCATTGTAATCCTTCACAATACTGCCCGCTGGCCCCACACGGGCCGAAACACCCTTATTATCAGAAATGTGCTTTGTAAACCATTTGGCCGTCAAAATTTTAAAATCACCAATTTTGTCATTTTGTCACATTTGGAGTATATACCACTTTTTCAAGTGTGTGCAATTTTTCTAAAAATAAAAAAAATGTGTACGGCAATTAAAAAAGCGCATATAATAAAAAAATATAATCTCAATCGCCTCACTACACAGTTCATTTTTGAACATAGGTCAATTCCCTCATATGGCAGATAGATCCCTCATATGGCACCATCTCTTTCTTTCTTGCGCTTCTCTTATCCAATTAAACGCTGTTGTTAATTTCATGTCGTTCGACCAGCGCATCAATGTGCAATGTGCAACAGTCTGTTATTCCATCTCGCGTCCGTACATTTGGATATGTGTCCGGCACAGTTCAATTTTTGAGTGACAATAGTTTCGATCACATCTCTGATTTTCGTAGTGTTTCTGATCCATTCGTTGATTTTTCTGTCCCTCAGCGCTATTCCCACCATTTGTCTTTCCATGGATCTTTGTGTTACGCCCATTTTGGTCATTGTTAATTTTGTTAATGTCCATATTTGACATCCTCTCTAGGGGAATCATCACCTTGTCGTTGGTGAGAGGGATGGATGTAAGGTTACTGAACCTTACGTCCAGAGAGCGATGCCGGCGGTAGCGTAGCTACTGGTAGGGCCGCCCATGCCGGTAAGGTCTCGAAGTGACAAAGGCGAAGCTAAGAAGATTCCCATTTCCCGTAGCGTCTGACCCAGAATGGGCGGCTACAGACAGCGTCTGTTCTTCATGTCAGAAGCGGCTGAAACTAACACTCGCCAACCTGCAGCAGTAGGAAGCGTGGAGTTTTAATCCCACATCACCTTTATATGATAAGAAGAAACCAGAAAGCGCCCCGAGTCTCCGGCGACCTGCAAGTCTCCAACCAAGGTAGCGGTTGTTACAAGACACAGATCAGGGGCGCTAAGAATACCCTGAAGACAAAAAATACAATAATAGTTAATATTCAGCTAAATTTTGTACCGACTTATACGCATTTACATGAAAAAACTACTATATAATCAATTAATGTGGCTTTCCATTCAAATGGAAAATAAGAAAATTTAATACTTACGTTGACTGGTCTAAATTTTTCAATTAACACATTTGCAAAACAAACAAACAAGAACAACAGTTCACAATTACTTATTATTGAACAATTTTAGAATTATGGATTATATATTTTTTAATGGCTTTCATTTTATACTTTTCTCTACTGTATTTTGGTTTTAACCACTCTGTATAGACTTTACTTAAATTTACATTGTTTCCGTCATTCATATATGATTTTATTCTTATCAGCATATTAGCATAGAGTTTCCATGCAATCTATTTCTTTGTTTCGTTTTTCTAGAATTCTAGACCATCATTAAAATTTGATTATCCATCCATTAAATGATATCCAATTTTCTACTTCATCCGTTGGAAACATATCATCTGTTTTTATAGTCATATTTAAATTATTATAATTATAATTATAATTTTTTTAAAGCACGCTTATTTTGTTGCACCATGCCATGTTTGCAAGATAATTTTCCTTGATTTTATTAATTCTTGCATGAGCAAATTGAAAAGCATCTATGGGTGTTAATTCACGGCGTTGAAAAATTTGCCATAAAGCACTGAATTCTTCTAAAATTGAAGACAAAAGTTCTAAATTTATTTTAAATTCAATGTTTTATCCTACCGAAAACAGTTTCATATTGATAAGATTTTCTAAACTGAAAATATAAAATTAAACATTTGGTTGTTGAAATGTCTGTGTTTTCATCAACAATTAAAGTATGAAAATGTGCCATTTTAATTTCATTTAATATTTCAGTTTTTTCAACAGTATTCACAACTTCCAAAAATGAAAACGTTTAACTTTCTGGAATATGAACTAATCTAGTCAAAAAAAGGGGTCAATCTCGGAATCTAGCTGAAGAAGCTGAATTTTTGTATAGACCTTTATTTTAGCATTACAAATGTTGTCTCAAAAATCACATACCAACATGTGAGCGTCCTTAGATATTCAAGGTCAAAGGTTGCAAAAATCAGTTTTTTGAGAATATCTCGTTTTCTCTGCTATAATCGTATTTGCATTTATTATAGAAGTTGTAGAGAATAAAATTTTCTACAAATTTCATCCGAAACCTTTTTTGTACGTCGAGCTGTTTTTGAGATAGAAGCCGTAGAGTGTGGAGCGCTCAGCCATACGTATCTTAATCCTGAATTCCAATGTACGTGGTCTGTTAGAAAAGTATCCGAACTTTAGCCGGTAAAAAAAAACTGGCATACCTGGAGCGTTGGAAACCCAATCACCATCAAAGTAGACTTGAGACTCCACACATTTCTGCGGTGCCGCCATTGAAAATGGAACTCGACGTTTCTTGGCAATCATAATCTGAGGGCAACATCGATTGCCCGAACAACTTTCGAAACACATAGTTTTTTAAATCAACCAAATTAAATAAACCTGTGAAGTTATCACTTCTACCACCAACTAGTACTATAGTTCATCAACACATACGGGTGTACTACCAAATTCAAACTTAGTTAGGTAATGATTTACAACACCAGGAATAGGGTTGGGTACTGCAAAATGAAAGCCTAACCCCCGTAACACTTCAATATTTTCCAACTGCACGAATGGTTGTGGTTCGCGTTTTGAATGCCGTAAGTTAGGGATGCAATGTTCTTTAGCTTCTGGTCAATGCAATGGAAATGCATGCCTCAAGGCATCATCATATCGTTCAGATGTTCGAGAAGACAATGCATATGACCCTGAAATTAATGTCAATGATAACGACGAGATATGACAATTGATGTCAATGATAACGAGGAGAGTGAAGATGAGAATGAGTCTGAAACTGCTGGTCAACCGGAAGAAGACTAATAATATTAATAAAAACAATTACATTAATATCAATAAACACAACATTAAAAAGTAAATATTTTTCATAATAAATGCAAATACGATAAAAAGCAGAGAAAACGAGATATTTTCAAAAAAGAGATTTTTTCGACCTTTGACCTTGAATATCCAAGGACGCTAACATGCTGGCATATGTCACTTTTGAGACAACATTGTGAAGGATATTGCTAAAATAAAGGAACTAGATTTATTTATTAAAAGAATTTATTAAAGGAATTAGATTCCTGGGTGATATGCCGAGATGACTGGACTAAACGTATTTTGCCATGCAAATATGTTCATATTAATTGACGACAATATAATCAATTACATTTTTTTTTTCATATAGACTACATATGCAGGTGCAATTTTATTTTCTGCATGATACAAAAAATGTGCGCGCCAATATTTTTCATGTGCGCCATGTCTAAAATCAAGGTGCGCGCGCACACGCGCACAGCTTAGAGGGCTTACATACAATACACACTGCTTACAATACACAAAAATAATAAAAAATCATATATTTATCTTGAAAAGTAGTTTTAACATATATTAACAATCCTTGTGTAATTTTAATTTCCTGAATAAAATATGCTAGAAACGTACAGATCGGTTTACTGTTTCTCATCTTGATTACGCATTGCGGGTAACAAGTAGCCATGATAAACCCGATTTGTCTATAATATTAAAAAATTGTAAAAATGTAAAAAATCGCAATGATTTATGGATATATGTATTTAGGTTTCCAGTTTTATTTGTTATATTATTATACAGTGTGTTAAAACTCCCTAGTTTTAAATATAAATTTAATGTTGAAATTCATGAAAAATTACATCAACGAGTACATACAATAAAAGAGAGTACTTTCTAGTTTTGTTTTAACATTAATGGACAACGTGGGTTTGTCATCCATGATCCATGTGTTGCCATGCAGAGGTCGAGACGATGTTCCACTTTTTTCCACGTATTCACCAACTATCTGGTGTAACTGCGACAACCGCCGCGATGATTCTTTCACGTAAATGATAGATATGTCGGATATTTTCCCAATACACAACATTTTTTATATGACCCCAAAAGAAAAAGTCCACTGGGGTTAAGTCCATGCTTCGTGGTGGCCAAGAGATTGGGCCAGTTCTGCCTGTCCACTTTCCCTGAAAGCGAGTGTCTAAAGCCGCACGCAAGTGGTTACTGTAATGAGGTAAGGCGCCATCTTGCTGGAAAACATAAGCCTTTTTTCCGCCTCAATATCATCCATTTGGGGAAACACATACATGTCAACATGTCGTAGTAATTGTCTCTATTTATTGTTTGTTCTGCAAAAATGAAAGGACCTATCATATGATCTTCCATCAAGCTGTACCAAACATTAACTTTGGGAGAGTCACCTTAATGCTGAATAAATTGATGTGATTGTTCTGACCCCAAAATTCTGCAGTTGTGACGATTTACTGTTCCACTAACATGAAATGTAAGCCTCGTCAGAAAAGAAAACATTTTTTAACAAATTGTCATCATTATCAATTTTGTTTAGAAAGTCAACAGCAAACTCTAACCTTTTGATTTTATCAGTAGGTTTAGTTGCAAATTGTAGGCACGCAAATGAACTATCTTACGCAAAACATAATACAACGGAATAACGGAACCTTTAGGAATCCTAATTATATAACTTCTGTAAGCTCAGAAAATACAAACACACGAAATACGGATCTGTTTAACACAATCTTCAGAAGTTCTCGGTCTTCCTGGCTATTTCCCATTTAAAGCACTAAGCTAATAAAATGTAGCCAATGGAGGATAGTTTTTGCTGTAGGAGGTTCAACACCATACTGTGGTCTAAAATTATGTTGCACTGTTATAACATATTCAGTTTGCACAAGCCAAATAACACACTTCGTTTTTTATTGCGGATTAGCCATTGCAATTGCACTACTTCTTTAAGCGAACTGAGTCCTGGCGCCGTCTCAAGATCAAGCAGGCGTGCTAGCAGGGGAGCAAAACTTGAACAGTTGATAAATGAAACAGCACAAACTAGTATAGCATGTATCACTTTGAACAGTTTCTATGACATAATAAAGCTAGGGAGTTCTTTTTCAAACGCACTGTACATTTTTAACATATTTATGTTACCCTAGAATAAAAAGGTTGAATATAGATGATCTTCTTCTTCCGCCTTTCAAAATCTACTACTGGACATGCCTCCCCTAATTTATTCCATTTTTTCTGTCTTGGACTTCTTTGTGCCATCTTTTGCCGACTAGTCTTTTTACATCATCCAGCCATCTTTTCTGAGGTCTCCCTGCGCTTCTCTTAGTTCTGCGTGATCTCCACTGTGTAACTCTATTTGTCCAACGTGCCCTACCCAGCTCCACTTGAGGTTTGCCACTTGGTGCATTAGATCTATTACGCCTGATCTGGTGCTCACCTCTTCATTTTTGACTTTGTCCCTAAAGCATATTCCAAGCATTGCACGTTCCATGGCTCGTTAGGTTGTTCTTAATAGCTTGGTGCTCTTTTCAGTCAAGTTGATAGTTTGTAACTCATAGGTCAATACAGACAATATACATGCATTGAAGACCTTGGTTTTTAAGCACATTGGGATATTCATGTTTTTTAAAAATGTGTTCTAATTTTCCGAAGGCAGTCCAACTTAATCTTATTCGCCTGAAAATCACGGTGGTTTGATTTTCTTTGCCTAGTTAAATTTAATGGCCTAAGTATATGTATTGGTTGACAGTTTGTATGATGTTACCATAAATAGATATCTGTTGGTTACTATTACTCATTACCTTTGTTTAGATCAGATTCATATTTAATCCGACTTTTTTAGAAGCTTGATTAAATTTTTGTAACATGATATGTATTTCGACAATGCTATTTCCTATAAGGACAATATCATCTGCAAAACTTAGGCATGTCAAGTTTCTGCCTTCTATGTTTATAACCTTTATTAACCTTTCGTCCCAATTTAGTTCCTTGAAGATATTTGCAAGTGCAGAGTGAATAGTTTAGGGGACATTGTGTCACACTGCCGGACGCCTCTTTTAATCCTTATTTGGTTAGACTTAATAACTTCATCTAACTAGACAGAAAATGTCGCATTCTCATATATGTTCTTGATTAGGTTTGTATATCTTAAATCAATTCTTGTATCGGACATTGCGCTCAGTACCGCCCATAATTCCACCGAGTCGAAAGCTTTCTCGTAGTCAATGAATGCCAGGTGGAGTGGTAATTTATATTCTGCACTTTTTTTCTATCAACGTTCGGATTGTCTGCAAGTGATCAGTCCTGCTATAGCGTTTCCTGAATCCTGTCTGTTTGATCGGTTGGTAAAAGTCTAATTTGATCGTTAATCGATTTGTAATAATTTTGGTCAATAATTTATAAAGATGCGATAGCAGGCTAATAGGTCGGTAGTTTCCAATTTTTGCGTTATCGTCTTTTTTATGGATCAAAATTACTTCAGCGTTCTGCCAATTCCTTGGTATTTTCCCTGCATCGATTCAGCAGAATACGAATAAGTTTGCACCTCCAAGCTTCAGAATAATACTGTATATGCGGTCTTCTCCCGGCGCTCGCCCATTCTTCATTTGTTTGAGAGCAGTTTTTAGTTCTTCTATACTGATGTCTGGCATTTCTTTTGAGTTGATGTTACAAACAGTTAGTTCAGTGCCTTCTAACGATTCCCTGGGGCATTTGGAAGAGTAAAGTTTTCGTGTAGAAATTTTCTACTTCTCTACGACTGCTATCATCTTTGCAGTGTCCGTAACAATAACTCCTTGTTCCGTTTTCATTCGGCTGATTCTTATTCTTCCATTCTGTAGCTTTGAAATCAGAAGTTTCATACTCTATTCGATTGTCTCTATGATCTGTTTATTGTTACAAAACCTGACATCTTCTCTAACTGCTTTATTTATGATCTTATTTAGGCATTTGTATTCGTTTGAATCTGTACATAGTGTTCGTCTGTCTTCCATGAGTTAGCTAGTTTCTTCACTGTTCTATGCAAACCTTTTTGGTTGCGGTTTGTTCATCAATTTTGATTTTATCAAGAGATCATTATATCAAGCTCAAGGGAGTTCAGATCTATGTTTGTTGGTGTCTTATCCAGTTCTTTCTTGAATTATTTCTGTTGCTGTGAAATGTGGTCTATAGGTGGGAGAGCCTTTTCGCTCATCATTTTTCGTCTTTCCACTTTGGTATCGAATTTCAGGGTTGCCCTTACTAACCGGTGGTCGCTTCCGGTATATTCTGTGTTGCAACGAATAGTTTCGTCATTTTTTTGTTTTTATCAATTTCTTGCCTCCCCCAGACTCCGTGACTCAATCGACTGAATTTTCATTGTGGGATTCCGAATTTGCATTCTTACAAACCTGGGGTATTATTGTATATTAAATTGACATTTCATATCGGTGATGGTGGCAGTTTAAAACGCCGCGCTTGCCGAACGTGTTGGCGAGTCTTGTTCCCAGGTAGTATTTCTGCCGCCCATTCTGGGTACAGACACTCTTTGCAGCCGCCCACTCTGGGTCAGACGCTGCCGTTGTGGGTTAACTTACCTTCTTTCCTCACCGTTGACGCTACCAGCAAGGGTGGGCCTACCAGGAGCATTTGCTCCCGCAGGCATCGCTCTTTGGATCATTAGAATACTGAGCCCCTCTCATCACATCAAGGTTGAATTACATTTTCTTGATTCTTAATTTAAATGGTTATACCGCTATGACTCGATCGCCAGAGCCTCGTTAGTTTTCTAGTAGCGGGTACCGCGTGCAGGAGAGGTCGACATTTTGTTCGATCTTGATTGGTGGTTCTTGCCGTCACCCCTTACCCGCCATAGATTGATGATTTATTTGTATATAATCAATCTATTAAGAAAGATAATTTTGGTATTCAATATAGTTAGTCAGTAAGTAATCGTAATAAGAGTAATCGTCATAATTTAATGTTTTTCCAATAACTGTTTCAACTGTATAATTATCTATTATAGAATGACTTTTGTACTTGTCCAATAATAAAAAAGGTATACACGTGCAACGTAAAATTGAAAAAAATATGTTTGCACAATTTTTATTTGAAAAAATTAAACAAATGTTCATAAGAAGTTGTTACTATTGCAATCTATATTTCTTGATAATCTTTGTTATTTGAAACTCGCGATTACATATCCACATTTTATAGAATTCAAGTTCTTATTCCATTTCAATGACAGGTCAGATATGTATCATTTGAGATTCGTTGTTCGGAACACATTTATTATCAGAAATGTGATTTTTAAAATATCTGGCGAATACTAGTGAATTGATCACAAGTGATCTGGCGAATAATATCTTAAGAATACTAAATTCGTCACACATGTATCAGCAGAATAGGTTTTTCAATTTGAATTCACCCTATTGCAATTAAAGTTCACCCTTTTGCAAATCAAATTTAGCTTTTTGCAAATCAAATCTTTTACATAAATATTATATTTAAAGAACATCAAATTATGTTAATTACTTCAAAAAATCAAACGTTTTATTATAATTCATACAATTACATAATTCGAGTGAGCCTTATCCTGACCATCGTGTTGGTACATCCAGATTACCGCCTTAAAATTTGTGAAGTTACCCACAAGTACTCTTTATTTAAAAACTACCTGCTAAAAGACCGATCATTGTTAGACTTCAGACAACCCGCTCTCTGGACAAATTTACTGTAGCAATCTCCTTATAAACCGATCACGTTTAGGAATAAAATAAAACATAAACGTACATACATACCACCATCCATAACCGTCTTTACCATAAGGGCACACGGGTCACGTGCTCAGGGCCCGCCTCGGCAGAGGGGGGTAGGCCGATATATTCGCTTACACTATACAAGTTTTTTTTTCTATTTTATGTAGATATAACCCGACAAAAGGTAGGCTAAGTCGACATTATCTATGGTTGGAGAATTCCTGAAAGTGGCGTGATTTTGTTTTGACCCAACAATTCTATTTTTATTGTGTCTTGAAATTATTTTAATTTTTAGTTTCCCTACCTCTAGGTTCTTAAAATTAGATATTTACATATTATACTAAGATTACGATAAGCGACCAATAGGTCCTAACATCTGGTCGTGGCGCACTAATGGTTTTGAATGCGTTTTTGGGGCTGTTTTATGACCGCTACGTGCCTGCAACTGTTTGTGACTACAAATAGTTTTAAATGCGTTTGTAAACAATGCAATATTTAAGCTTACAAATTTTAGATACAAGTACACTTAATCGCAAAATTAACGCACCACTTTATACTTTCTGATTTATTTCGAAAAATTGTAGGATGTGTTTTCCGATTCATAAATTACAAGTATAATAATAATGTTCATTGTTACGCCTTAGTATGTTTTTCCAATAATTAAACCTCGCTTCTAAAATTGGTTTTCACTTGTTTTATCAATAGATACGATAATTGTCATTTGTACAATACATCTGCTCCCAATGCAACGTGCTACACTAAATTTAAATCGTGATGAATGTGTTGTAATTGTAACTTTGTTCAATCAAATCGCAACAAATCGCAAACTTGCTAGAAGATATAGAGTATCTCATACAACGGTCGGCAGGGTTCTGCAGAGGTTTATAGAGACCAATGATAACGCTAGACGACCTGGTTAAGGCAGACTACGAGCTACTAATTCCGTGGAAGACCGATTTTTAATGCTTTGAACACTGAGGGAACGGTTCACTACAGCACGAAGTCTTAACATACAACTTTTCATAGGTACTGCTTTCATAGGTACACAAAATTCATGGTACTGCTGTTGCTATCATTATTTCGACATGTTTCCAATCGAATCCAATTGAACTGTGGAACAAGTACTACAAAGATGACATGTCAGACGACATTTTACATCGAATTCATGTCACTTCAGGGAATCCCGATGTCGAGGTGAATAAGGAAATACATAACCAGGCATTTCAAATTATTTCGTTCGTTTTTATTATGAATTTTAAATAGTCAACAAAATAGAAGGTTTATGTAAACAGACATTTATGGTTTCTTATGCCTACATTTTCATGTGGACGGAACAAGGCGAATTTCAAATATAGTAATACATAGTAACCAAATGGAAATTATATGTAAGCAGACATTTATGGTTTCTTATCGCTAAATTTCCTGCACTAAAATGCAACGTTCATTTTTATGAGAGATATTTTTATAATTATATACATACTTTTACGATTTCTCACAATGATATTTAAAAGCCTTTAATTTACTTATATCCGAAATTGAATCGACAGTTTATGAAATAGATAATAAGCCAAACCTTACTGTCTTGGATTAAACTCATTTGATTGCTTGTCCTGCATTAAAAGATAAAATGTTAAAACATTAACGAAAATCAAGGAAATGAAAAATGAGGCTGTCCTATGTTTCGATAAGGTTAAACTATATGTAAATAATATCAATTTTGAGGGAGAATCCGGAAAGTTACTTAATTTTGATAATCTATACGATAATTCAGCAAAAACTTCTAAACATTGGAAAGCTGATTTTGATGAATATTTATTACTGAAAAGAGAAGATTTAATGTAAGACAAAGTATTTTAGAGTAATATAAATTTCATGAAACAATTTTCCCCACTCTTTCCAAGATTGCTAAGGATTTATTGAGCATAATGGCAACCTCATTACCTGTTGAAAGATTATTCTCTACAGCAGGTATTATAATGATCAAAACGCGCACACCATTAAAGCATGATGTTATGCAAGCACTAAAGCTAAATAATCAAAGTTCATTGTTTCCTAACCTGTAACTTCAAATATTGTAACCAGTGTGAATGAATAAAGTATTGAAAAATTGTATTTTATTATATAACAATTATCTATATAAAAAATAATTTTTATTACATTTATTAATTACAATAAAATTAATGATAACCTCGTTTTGGACTATCTTAACAATAAGTCCTAGCAAGAACGATATCTGACGAGATGAGACGAGAGTAATTTTTTTAACAACTAACGAAACCGAGACGACATTTTTTAAACTCTCGCCTTATCTCGTGTGAAGCCCTAGTATTGATGACATAGATTTTCACCCACCTCTAAATGTTGCATTAGCTACGTGCAGATACAATTAATTTAAAATTCCATGCCTCAAAGGTTAACGGGTTTTATTGAAATTTTATTTAATGCGCATATTTTTGGCCGTCTTTCGGTAAGGACTAGTAAAGCTTGTAGTTTCAAATATCGCACTCTCCGGCCATGATCATACCACAGCAGCTCTTTTGAGTTCAAATCGGAAGATTGAGGCGCATATTTCAATATTTTAAGCACACCATCCATTTGCTTTCACTGTAAATAGTAATCAAAATAGTGAGAAATGTGTTTGGGGTCGTTATCTTGTAGAAAAACAAATTTACTTCCTATCAATGGAGTACCAGATGGTATCGCGTGGCGTTGCAATATATTGTGGTATCGCTTCTTTTTACACGATTCTTTCGAAATTACGAAAAGATGATCTTTAGGTGCTAGTCAGTTAAGATGCACTCTTGCAAAATCAAGTCTAGTTTGTTCGTTTGTCGTACAAAAAGTGTCCAAGCATACATTTTTCTCGAAGTCGGCAGTTGACTGCAGTCAAAGAAAGTGGCAAATCTAGATATTCATTGATTACGGTACGAATAATTGATCCCTATATTAATCGATGGAAGCCATTAAGCAAGGTTTAATTCTTGTTATAGGCTCTCTAAATTGTTTTCCCTAGCCGACCGGACCCTTTTCGCCAATGTTAACGTCAGTTTCAGGATGAAGTGCAATTGCATTTGAAACTGCACCCAACGAAGACACCTTCAATATTTCGGCGATCTCCCGGTTAGATTCACCTTGTTTTAGCAAAATAATGATTTCAGTTCGCAAATCGCTTTGGTATTTTCGTTTGGATTGATTTTTAATAAATACATCGATCAAAAAACTTCTTCAATTATCCAAAATTGTAACACTTGTTAGATTGTAGGTATTGTGGTGACTAACAATTGTTAAGTAACTGACTTTGACACTGCTAGATTCGATTTTAATTTAATTTAATATTAGACTAGTCGAAAGAATGCTAAAAATTTGCGAAATTTTGCGAGATCTTAAAAGAAAAGGTTAAGAATATTGGAAATAATATAAAGGAAAAGAATATCGTCATTGATTTATATAAAATACATTCAGAATAATCACAAAAACTGGAAACTATGTTGTAGACACCAAAAGTATATAAATAAAGTAAGTTTTCGTAAGATAAATAAACTGGACAAATCGTTTCCTTCGTAGGTTGTTATATAGTTCTTTCGGCCTGTAGGTACTGTACGCGTAAAGATTTATTTTTATATTCAATTCTTTTTAATTATTTAAATCAACAAATTCTATGCCATCAAAATTTAATAAAAGGGTTGTTCTTCTGTATTACTACAAAGATTATCAAATCTTGGGAGTAATGTGGAGAATGCCACCAGGAATGTTACTCTTTATGGAGTATTAATCTGGCTCGATATCTGACTTTTAATGCACCCCGTGCCAAAAAACCCGTTTCGCATAAAATAGTATATTACGTAATGAGAGTTGTAAGAAACATATTACGTACGAGCGGAAAAGTTACGCACGATCCGCGTAGCGGAGAGTGCGTAATTCCGCCAGTACTTAATCTACGACTACACTAATTTGTTTCTGTTTAATAAGAAAAATATGTTTGTAACACATTTATTTCTTATTAGGTACATTATTTAACATTATAATAATCAAACAGTTGTATTTTCATATGTAACTGTTACTCCACATTATTTAACTTGATAGAAATGAAAACAAGTACATTCTTAATATACCTTATTATTTCGTACTTATTTGGGTTAAACTGGAATAAGAGGGCTCATAGATATAGGTAACATAGGCAACCCAATGTACGCAATATCACTTTCCGTTAGTTTGAATTGTGGTACGGGGGGGCGCTGATATTTATGAGCACGTAGTAGCAGCTCTAAACCAATCAACGAATCGTAAACCAAACGCACATGTATGTTATCAATCATAACTTATCATTAATCGCGGACTGTTACATTCGTATGTGTTATGATGTATTTACATAGTCCACGAACTGTACAATAATGGGCATTTACAATAGTGGTCGTAGATAAAATACGTTACAAACGATAGAAATACTTGCATTGCTAAGCAATACAATTTCTATACTAAGAAATATCCGATTTATATTCTCCACTAAGATTCAACCAATTTAAGATTTCATTTTCAAACTTATGTTTTAGTAAGCTCTCGTATAATGATTCTATGAATCTTTCCTTTCAATGGTTATCAGCATTGTCACATTCGCTCATTGTCCATAAATTCTGTATCTTAAAAAAGTTTAAGAAATCAAGATAAAGTATACTATCAAGTGTTCAATAAAAACATTTTTGCTTGCAACAATCTTGACTATGGTTGAGGAAATCTTTTGAATATGAAAACATGTCTCTCTCTCTCCAATGGCGCTACAGCCCGAAGCGAGCCCTGGCCTCCACCAAACGTTGTCTCCAGCGTTCCCTTTCATCTGCCGCCGCCCGCCAGTTCCGCACCCCCAGCATCTCTCTCTCATCCCTTTTCACACTTTCCTCCCATCTCGCCCTTGGCCTGCCCGCTTTCCTTCTACCTTCCGGCACTCTGAGTATTTGTCTCGGCACTGCTGTAGGAGCCATCCGGCACACATGTCCCGCCCATCTTAGCCTGCTTAGTTTTATGTGGGATACCACATCTGGGCTTTTGTATAACTGATATAGCTCGAAGTTCATCCTAATTCTCCAGCCCTCTTCGCTGTTAATTGTCCCATAAATTTTCCTGAGGATCTTTCGCTCAAAAATCTCCAGCATCTTTTCCGATTTCTGGGTCAGCGTCCATGCTTCGCTTCCATATGTGAGGATGGGTCGTATGATTGCTTTATATATATTACACTTCGTTTGTCTGCTAGCTAGCTTCGAGTTAAGGATGGATTTAAGAGTGAAGTATGCCCTGTTGGCTTGCATGATTCTATGTTGTACTTCCACCCCTTCGTCGTTCTGATCCGTGACGGTTGATCCCAGATATTTAAAGTTGTTGACGACTTCTACAGTATACTCTCCCATATCCAGATTATTTACTGCGTCTGCTGGCGCTCCCGGTCTTACCATCATTACTTTTGTTTTATCCTTGTTTATTGACAGACCTATCTCCTTGGCTCTCTTCTCCATTTTACCGTAAGCATCTTTCATTGCCGTTAGCGATCTACCGATGATGTTTAGGTCGTCAGCATAGCCCAAAAGTTGCGTGGATTTAATTTAGATGGTACCGTTGCATTCTATCTGAGCTTTCCTTATAGCTTTTTCGAGCGCGATGTTAAATAATATGGGTGATAGACTGTCTCCTTGTCTCAGACCTGTAATGGTTTCAAATTTGTGCGATGTCGTTTTTTGGATACCGACTTGGTTCCAAGTCTTTTTTAACGTACAATTTACCAATTTAATGATCTTTTGTGGTATCTCGAATTCTTCCATTGTCTTCATGAGTGTTCTTCTATCGATAGTATCACACGCTTGTTTAAAGTCTACGAAGACCTGGTATGTGCTGATGTTCATTTCCCATGTCTTTTCTAGTATTTGTCTGAGGGTAAACATTTGATCAGTCGTCGACTTTCCTTTCCGGAAACCTGTCTGATACTGTCCTATAATGCTCTCTGCGTACGGTTGAAGTCTTCGTCCGATTATCCATGACAGCACCTTGAAAATGAAAACATGTCATTCTTTTGTAAATTTCATTTGCCTAACTTCAACCTTTTAATGAATACTCTTAATTTGTCTTTTTAAACAGATATGCATGTATGTCGATTTTCCAAAAACTTTAACAAAATAGTCAAGTTTCAAACATTTCCTTATTTTCAAGTTTTTCTGAATATTTTAGATTTGTTTTTGGTAGTTTATTCTACAACAAAAAAATATGAGTACATATTTTGAGTCTGGAAGCGACAACAAAAATGTAAATTCTTAAAAAAAAAATCGTTAGTTATTGAAGAACTTAAAACAGGATAATGTCCCCTTTTTAATATCTTCAATAACTAACGAATTTCAGACTATTTTAATTTAGGCCAGTAAAAAATAATCTCAACAAATGTAGAATAAAAGACGTGACACATAATTTAGTACACACGTTCTATAAATTTCGAACATCCGATTAAAAAGAAAAAATATTTTAAATTGGAATTAAACCATTTAAGAAAAGAATAGATACAAACTGCACAAATAATTCAAGTAACAAATAAAAGGACAATGTTATAAAGATCATTCAACCTATTTGAGAATAATTTCATCAATATAAATTCAATTATAATTTCATCTTCATACACGGAGATGTCTTATTTTATTTCATACGAATAGCCTAAACCTGATTTAGACCATACTGCATTAATCTTATGTAATTTTGCGACTTATTTTAATTTTTATTTTAATAATTTCAATAAACAAATAAATCAAAAGAAATCGCTTAAGCTTTGAAACTTTTCATACATGCAGATAAATACTTTATTTGTGTCCTCTCAAAATTTGAAAGTGATTTTTAGTTTTTCCGAAAAAAAAGTTCATTTGTATGTTTTTTTAATAGACCTTATTATAGTTGAAATTTTTTGTGTGCATGCGTCAATTTTCACCATGTTTTCGGGCACTTTGACGTATAACCAGTGAAAATTACAAAATGTGCTGAAACTCTCATATTCCTGCCTTCCAAACATGGCGCCCATGTGCTTAACTAACCGTATGGTTTGGCAACATCGCGAGAACAGGTGAAAGAAAATAAAAAGATTTAAACATAGTTATAGTAAAAGAAAAAATATGAAACCATCTTCACTTTTGTTACTTTTACTGACATTTTGCAACTTTTTTTTTTTGCAAAATTGTCCTTATATCTACAATGCATTTTTTTAATTTTATTTTTTAGGGTGACTCTAATACACTCGTCTCCTTTCAATTAACATTATTTTCTCTCTCTGTACTGAAAACTTTCAAGACACAATGAAGCGCTGTTGCCAGATCTTTTTGTTACACCGTATAAGTAAAATTAACGAAGCCATTTAAAAGCTTTATTTAACCCTTCGTGCGGTAGGTTGGGTGTAGTACACCCAGCTGAGGATAAATTGGTCGATATTTTAGAGATTAAGCGATATGATAGACTTTGAGTCTGAGTAGCTGCGTGGAGAGTGGTAAGGAAGTGCCGATTGTCAGGGCACAGTCGACCGCCACCCCGCGAATTATTTAGACGAGGTCAAAGGTGTCAGCGGGTGAGTTACAACCACCTTGCGCTCCGTGTAACAAATTTGGAACTAGCATTTGTAGCGACCACGGGCCGCTGATAATAAATCATTGGTTTCGGGAATTCGGAAATTATACAGTGGGTATTTTACGATGGGGTTTTTTTTATAATCCCGCGAACGATGTATAAATTTAGCAATGGATATTTTACGATGAGATTATAGAAACAATACCCCACGAACGATTATACCTGGAAGAGGATAAAAATACGGTCATCCCCGAGAAACAAATTAGTCAGGGTAAGACAGTCACCCTAATATGTCGTACGATAAAAATAGAATATTGAGTCTTTTAGACGAAGCCGCGATAGCTGTGGATAAGCTGTGAAAGTGATACTGAGCAGAAGATAGACGTCGAAGGAGAAGAGACGATATTTGAATCGGAGGAAAACGAGAGCGAAGATAACAGAAGATATTTGTTAGGGAAGAATGGTACAAAGTGGTCTACTTTACCGGAAAGGTCTAATGTACGTACTAGGTCAGAAAATATTATAAGAGAAAAGCAAGGCGTGAAAACTATTGAACGAAATGCAAAGACAGCTGTAGAGTGTAGGAAACTGTTTTTCACTGATGACATTTTACAAGAAATAATGAATCACATGAACGTTCAAATTTGTCTAAGTCGAGCAGTATGTCAAAATAGTCACAACAAAAGGAAATACGAGATGGCTGTTATAGCAACATCAGAATTGAAAGCTTTTATTGGTCTGTTGATCCTGGCTGGACGTTTCAAATCGAATCATTTAAATTTGAAAGATTTATTGAGAAGTGATGGAACAGGTATCGAGATTTTTAGGACTACCATGACTTTGAAGAAATTTCAATTTATTCAGAATTGCTCACGATTCGACGACAAGACCACACGTGAAGAACGAAAAAAAAAAATGACAATTTGGCTGCTGTTCGTTCTCTTTTTGAGAAGTTTGTAAAATGTTGAAAGGCAACATATACCCCATCTGAGTATATGACTATTGACGAACAACTTCCATTATTTCGCGGCCGTTGCAGTTTTCGTCAATATATTCGAAACAAACCTAGCAAATATGGTTTGAAAATATATGCTTTAGTAGATTCGAAGACAATTTACATTACCAATTTAGAAATTTACCCGGGAAAACAGCCACTGGGCCCTACGCACTCAGCAACAAAGCTTTCGATGTTGTAGATAGACTTGTAGCTCCAATTTCAAAGAGCAATCGCAATGTTACCTTTGATAATTGGTTTACTAGTTATCCGTTATTGTTACACTTGCTGAAGAAACATCGTTTGACGAGCACAGGGACTGCTCGTCAAAATAAGGTGGAAATTCCAAAGAAAATGCTCGAAAACATTTTATTTGGCAGCACTTTATTTGTTTTTCAAAAGGATATTTCTTTAGCATCCCATGTGCCAAAAAAAATAAGGTGGTGTTGTTGATGTCAACATTACATCACGATGATACAAGTTCCAAGAAAAATCCAGAAATGATTACCTTCTATAACCAGATTAAGGGAGGTGTAGATCAGATGTGTGGCAATTATGATGTATCGCGTAATACAAAACGATGGCCAATGGTAATTTTCTAAGCTATTTTGAATATGTCTGCTATAAAGAGCATGGTAATATACAAGGCCAATAATAACTCCTCAATATTGCGTCGAAATTTTCTCAGAGACTTGGGAATGGAATTAGTTGCAGAGCATTTACGAAACAGGAAAAAGAATCATCATTTACCAAAAAAACTTCGTAAAAGGATCCAGGATCATGCCGGTGAATCCTCAAACGAACCGCCACGAAAAGTGTCAAGATCTGTCAGAAGATGTGAAATATGCCCCACTAAAAAAGATCGCAAAACTAAATACACTTGCTACCAATGCAATCGTTATAACATATGTATGGATCATGCTATTTTCTCATGTGAAAAGTGTACCAAATCAAAAGAGGAGTCTGATTAGTTACATGACATAAAAATTATTTTTAATTTGTGTTTTTTTATTTGTTTTATTAGTAAAATGTTGATGATGATGATGTTGATAGATGTTTTTTGATTCCTTTAATAAATATAGAAAACCAGAAAAAAATAATTATTTAACCTTTCATTTTGGTTCAATATTCAATAGTAATGATATTTTATAATCAATAAAAAATAATAAAAAATACATTAAACTATTAAATTAACACGATCCATATCTGGGTTTGTGACACCCAACTTGCGCTCCGTGTTAGATACTTTAACCTACCGCTCGAAGTGTTAATTAAATATTTAATAATTACCAATTTTGAAATTTGTTATGTTATTATAAATAAAAATAATGAATTCTAACAGTTATTAGGATAATTGAAGATATAGAAAAATTAAAACACAATTTGACTCATTAGTTACGCTCGAAATTCCTAATAATCACTTATTTACACTTATAGTGAGGGAGAAAGCGATTGTATACGGACCTCCGCAAATTTATTCTATTAAATCTATTTTATTCCATATTAATCAGTGATGTATTAGAGCAGCAAATCGCAAGCACTGCTACGCGACCCAATTTTAGATTGTGAAATTTGACCGTAAAAATGGGTCACGATTTCATATTTCATTACTAAACGAATTAACATGGTCAATGCAAGGGCCAATTAGTAGAATAAGAGTTATCTGAACTTTCAAGTGATAAACAGTTTCAACCCCAGTTTGACAGTCAAAAGAAATTGGTAAAATTTGGTATAAAATTAGAATTCATTTTCCTAAATTTATGCAAAATTCTACTACCATTTGCAACAACGTACGTATACCAGCTGAAATTGGCTTCACAGCTCTGGCTGCAACTTAAAATAAATACAAAAAACGACTTCAAAGCCTTGACGCAACATTGAGGATTCCATTAATGAAAAAGATTGAAGCAAGAATAGACAACCAGGAGCAGACGTGTATTTAGTAGAGTATTAATATTAAAATTATTATATTTTATTACTAATTATGTTTTTCAACACAAATTGATCGCCTTATAATTTTGTTTTTATTTTTGAGCAAAGAGGGGATGTAACTTTTTTGGCCTCCTGAATTGTAGAGCTAGCTTTGAAATCGTGTATACGTCCAAGGAAACTAGAGTTTTACACACAATGTCGCAAAGTACGGCACCGATGCGGTAAAGTGACCAGTAAATTTTAACCTTTCAAGGATACAAAATAAATTAACTATAAGACAATAAAATCTAATTTAGAAAAAACTAATTCGCACCATTTGGACACGATATTGTAGAAAATAAGAATGATTTTTTATTATAAAGTTAGCACATGATATGTTGAAAAATGACTTATTATGTACCTAATAAATTTGAATTAGTAAAAATGTCAAAGTTTGTGAGTACAAACATCAAAAAATTAAATAATTTCCAATATTGTAAATAATCTAAATCTATTTGTTTCTTAAGTAATAATTGTCGGCCAAAAAATCTTATACAAATTTCGTATAATATACTCGCCATTCGATCTTGTTCTCCAAACGAACTGTTGCGTTGTAAAATCAACGTTTCCGCACTCTAATGTAAATAACTATTGCTTTTTAAGACTTTCATGTTTTAATATTTGATATCCTATGTGATGGTTATATAAATAGAAGATATTTTCGTAAAAAACAAAAAAACTGCATTTTTTTTAATATTACTGGATCTTTGATCACATAAAGGGTTCCATCTTGTACCTTGGGTCGACTTATTTTTCTCAGTATCTGATGTTCTACTTACTCAATATCATTGATGTAAATGGTTAATGACGAAGTCTCAATTGCATAGAGTGCTTCTGGAAGGATGACTGTATAGTAGTTACGGAGTTTTGCTTTGGTAGAAAGTGAATTCTTGATGTACATATTCCAGCTGATTGTATAGACCTTGTTTTGTTAGCCATTCTCTCCTTACCAGCGTTTCCAATTATTTCACCTAGGTACTTGAACTGCTTAACTTGTATGATGTTGCCATATTAGGTTGCAAGATGTGTCATATTTGAGCTCTTGGAGTCTATATATTGCGTTTTCTCGTAAGAGATTTGAAGGCCGGTCCTGGTGGCGATTTCATGAAGTTCCTCGATGGAGTGTTTCACTTCTTCTGTAGTCTGTCCTTCTGTAGTCTATCCTGTAGTCTGATTCGTTTGTCCTTTGTTTCCATATAGACTCCAGGTACTTCTTTCTCCCATATTTTGATTATCTTATCTAGTACCAGGTTGAAGAGGAGTGGCAATCCATCACCCTGTCTTACTCCAGTACTGATTTGAAAAGGCTTGGAAATTTCACCCATGAATTTTACTTTAGATGTTGTGCCTGACAAAGTCTGTTCGATTAACATGGTTGTTTTACTATCCACACCGTATTCATGAAGTATATTAAACAGAGTTATGCGGTTAATCGACTCATGGCTTTCGAAGTCTACGAAAGTCACAACTGTGAGGTTGAGTTGGCGATGTTGCAGTATCATTTTCAGGTTCCATATTTGTTCCGTGCATGATCGGTGCGGTCGGAAACCTGCCTGATATTCACCGATCGGATGTTCTTTCTGTTCTTCCAGTTTTGTGAGGAGTTCACGTGAGAGAACTTTGTAGGCGATTGTTAGAAGGGAATTGTTTGGATCAGTCTTGTCGCCCTTTTTGTGTAGTGGGTGAATAAAAGCATTTTTCCAGTCCGCTGGTATGATGCCGCTCTTCCATGTATTTGCAATGATAGCTTGCAGTCTGCCAATCAAGAGTTCAAATCCGATCTTGAGCATTTCAACGATTAAGCCGTCTTTCCCTGGTGCTTTGTTATTTTGTAGGTGTAAAATGATGTTTCGTAGTTCCTCATGTGTTGTTGGAACAGAGTCGTGGTTTGGGGCGGCTATGTGGCATTGTAGTCATTCTTCAGGGGCTTCACAGTTGTGTAGCTTCTCGAAGTACTGTTTCAGAATTTCGCAGATCGCATTTGTGTTGGTTTCAAGAGTTCTATCAGGCCGACGGAAGCAGAGGCTCGGTGGCTTGTAGTTCATCAGTTCTTCCCTAAATATTCTGTAGAAGTTTAGCGTGTTATTTCTTTTGAACTCATTGTCGATTTCCTCTAATTTTTTGAAATGATATATCCGCTTAATGCGTCTGATCGTTTTTGATGTTTCCCTCTGCATTTTTAAGAAATTCTGCCAATTCTCTTGTGCCTTGTTGCTATGCCAAGTCTTCCACGCAAGCATACGGGATTCAAGGGCCCTGTCGCATTACAATGTCCACTATGTGTGTTTTCGTTTTCGTGGCGGTTGACCGAGTGGCGGTTCCTTGCAGATTGCTGGCCTGTCTGAAGAAGTTCGTCCCATGTTTGTGTATCGGTCTGTAGTGATTGTGCGAAGTACTCCGCGTGTTCTCTTAGGTATTTTGGATCTATACCCGGGAATTTAGATTTTAGACACTTCCTTCTGTTAGGTAAGAAGCAGGTTTTAATTATTTAAATATAATGGTCGGATTCCACGTAACCCTTGCGTACCCTCACGTTCATGATTTCTAGGGAGGATTTTCTGGTTATCGCTACGTGATCGATTTGGTATTCCCCGATGTGGTTGATTGGTGATTTCCAGGTTGTCATCTTGCGTGGTAGTTTCTTAAAGTGTGTGGACATTAGTTGGATGTTAGCCATTCCACATATGTTGATTAGGCGATGTCTATTGGCATTTGTCTTTTTGTGTGCCGAGAAAATCCCAGTGATGTGCCGGTGCTCCATTTCTCTGCCGATTTGTGCGTTGAAATCTCCGAGGAGGATCTTGATATGCTGTTGAGGGATCTTGTTGAGTGCCCGTTCTAGCTGTGACCAGAACTTCTCCACTTTGTTCTTGTTATGGTCTTTGTTTACAGGAGCATGTGCGTTAATCAGTGTGTAGGCCTTGTTAGCGCAGTTAATCCTGAGTAGGGAGATCCGTTCCGAAGGTGATGAGAAATCTGGCACAGATTTCTGGATACTGTTATGTACTAGAAATGCGGTTCCCAATATATGTAAATTACTATTTCTTAGCTTGACTGCAGGCTTTCCCTTGTAGATACGATATCCACCAGAGTCAAAGTGATCACAATCGCAAAATTGTGTTTCTTGTACTGCAAGTAGGAGGATACTGAATTTATCGCAGGTGTCCGTTAGCGTCTTTAGTTTTCTTGTTTTGGTCAGCTTCTGTACGTTGAGAATACAAATGAAGTACTTACTCTTGGGTTTGAGGAGTTTTGGGAAGCTCCGACTTTTCCCTGCATGATGGGCCCTGAGTTCTGGTCCCCCAGAATCCGAATGACCAGGTTTGCCTTCGCTTCATAGCTAGGGCCTGAGGCAGTTGGATTGTAGATTGTGTTTCCATCATGCCAAGTTCGTGGTTGATTTTAGCTGGTGGGCTTGAGCCCAGGGCGAGTGAGTCGCTGATAATAGATTCCATTCACTTTCATCGTACGGGTAGTAAGTCCGTACGGCAGCAGACGTTTTGCTGTGGTTGGGATTATTATTATCTCCTTTTTTCTCTTTTTTTTCGGGAGGAGCGAAATTAAAAATCTGGCACATGCCAGAATTTCATGGTTGAATAATTCAGGCTTTATTAAGTTTATATAAGTATATATTTTAATCGAATTGGTTTTTTATAAGCAAACCAAGCACACAATCTCGGAATGGTCAGGACACTTTTTGCACATATTACAAATCTTTAGAGTGCTTCTTACCAGCTCTACCGCAGTCATGGCAACGACCAATGTAATTCCTCCGTATCGGTCCTGGTGTCGATTGCTGGCTTTCTTCTATTGGAAGGTCCAGAAAATATTTTATCTTGAAGGATATAACTTCTTGGCAACGTTTTTTTGTCCAATCTTTGCTAAGCTCGTTGAATGCACGATCTTGACGGTCTCCTATATCATTGAACCGTAAACAAACCGAACAAACCGGTTCAGAGCGAAACGCTCTGAGAAGGAACGAAATATATCGCACATAAAATATATCGCGTCAATGCCAGTGTGATTTACATGGTCGAATATTTGACTTGTGCTCGAAAGGTTAATTTTCAACACGCCAGCCATAAGTAAAATCCTAATAAAGTCTCTTATCTCGATGATATGTGATGGTTTAGCATCCCTTTGTCTCACATATTTATCCTTTTCACATATTTATCCTTTTTTCCATTTGGTCAATTTTTATATTACTGTATTTTATAATGAGATCTTATATATCATCTAAAAAAAGTGATATACAATTTGCAGGACTAACTAGTTTTCTGACTTGCGATATTCCTTTAGGACCAGGAGGCACGAAAACAATATTTTTGCCCTAGTTATTCTTCTATTCAGAGGAGCAGTCTTTGTCCAGACAGTGTTATCCACACCAAGATGGTCGTATCTGAACCTGAATAGTCGTCATGAAGATCGTCACGACTATCATCTTCACCTAACCATGCCTCAATCTGAGCGGCTTCTCTATCCATAATTTTCTAAATTTTGTTGTACAAATTACCTGCAAAAATAAACAAAAACATGAATATACGTAACAGAAACAATAATAAACAAACTGACTAGTTATACAATAAAATCTAAATCTAATAGTTGCATAAAATAAAAGCAACATGTACAACAAAAATACTTACGTAAGTGGTCGCGCAACACCTAGTCCGCGGACTTTGCAGTGCTGCTGTTTCACAACCACGTCAACTGTTCAAATAAAAGTACCTGAAAGATAAAATAACTACCGCCATCCAATTTTTGTAATTTCGAAATTTGTAATTTTATGTAAGTGGATTACATATATGGACCACGTGACTACTGCGAGTACTACAAAACAACCACAAAACAACAAAAGCGTGTTTCTAGACACCAACCAAACCCCTCACGTACGCTCCGAATTTTACTTTAATGTTTGCCGCCTCCCCAGCGAACCAGAGCCATCGCAAACGCACGTGTTAATAGGCATTCATTTGCATATATACACTGACCGGAGACATGCGTTCTCTCCAGTGCGATCGAGTGCCTTAGTCTAGTGTGTGGTATCTAGTGTGTCTACGGTGGTATAAACAACTCATTTTTTTTGTCTAGCCGACTTTGATTCTGGACGATTCATATTCTAAATATATTATTTTTAATGCTGCCTGAATTTATTTGTGCAACAATATTACCTCACAATCAGTAAAAGATTAAAAACAATGTACATACCTTTATGGGGACACGAAGGCAGAAAGTTCACTGTTGCACGGGCACAGGGTAACACTATACAAATACACAACATTCAGAACAAAGCCACGACCGTTATCTAATTGTAGGACACCTCAAACTAACATACTAATGTATCTAAATATACAATCACTACGTAAGAAACTGTGTCAACTGGAAGTAGGAATTGAAAATGTAAACCTATATTTTATTTGTCTAGCAGAGACTTGGATATCTTCTGTAAATATTCCATTCATACATATTAATAATTATAAACTGATTAGTCACTATAGCATAAGCCAGTCAAGGGGAGGAGGAGTAGCGATATGGGTCAATTCCTTACTATACAAAAATAGTATTGACATTGAAAGATTGGAGTTGGAAAACTGTGCCATTGAAAAGACTATTGAAATATGTGAACTACACATGAAACTAAATGGAATAGACACCATAATCTTAAATGTGTACAGACCACCAACAGGCTGTTTAAATACATTTATGGAAGTATTATCCTAGTTGGCGATTTCAATATCAATTTTGCCAAAACATAAAAGGAAGTCCAAAATTGCAAAAATCTACTAGCAGCATATGGAATGGAGGAACAAATTAAACAATTTACCAGAATAACCACCACCACTGAAACAAAAATTGATAACATCTTTGCAACATCGGGAATGGAATTAAATACCTCTGTGGAAGACACTCCGATATCTGACCATCGTATATTAAGGCTGAGCGGCATTTGCAAGAAAGTCACAGGTAAGCAGCCATAATTAGTATGACGATTTTCGGTAACCAGTAAAGTTTGTTTCTCTGAATATCTACAAAAGGAAACATGGGAAGAAGTACTCAACAAAACTAGCAGCAACAGTAAGACAACTACATCTATCAAAATCATGCAGTATTATTTCTTTACATGTTTTCCTCTAGTAAAAGTAAATTCCAATAGAAAGACTTGGATACAAAAAGAAATAGAGGTCTCATCCGCAAAACTAAAGGATATGCACATATTACAAAAAACGTATCCCGCTTTACGTAACCACTATATTCAACAAAAATACCAGAAATTAGTCACGTCAGTGAATCTAAAAAAAAACTTTTTTTAGACGAAAAATACTGCAGGCTCCCAATAAATCGAAAGCGCTGTGGAATGTCATAAAACAAGAAACAAACAGATCAAAAACTACCGATCAAACTATATTAATCCAAACTAATACACTAATCACAAGTCCGAAGGAAATTGCAGACAAATTTAACACGTATTTTGATGAATCCCCAAAAAAAACTGTTGGGAATATTATTCCTACCGACATTTCGGATCAACACATAAAGTTTAATCCCAATACAATATATTTGCAGGGATTCCCAGAAAATGAGGTGCTATCTATAATTGCTTCCTTAAAAAACAAATCAACAAGCGGACCCGATGACCTTCTATGTCAAATTATCTAAGAGTTCAGCCATTACCTATTGACTCCTATAACAGACATATTCAATGCCTCCATCGCTGATGAACAATTTCCAGCAATCCTCAAAATAGCAAAAATTATTCCAGTGCATAAAAAGGGATCAAAATAGGACGTGGAAAAGCCACGAGATGGCTACAATCCTACTTAGAAGACCGTAAGCAATATGTTACAATAAGAAGTGGAAATGAAACAGGAAAGTCCAACGCCATTTGTACCAATATTGGGGTCCCTCAAGGGAGCGTTCTTGCACCAACACTTTTCTTATTGTACACCGCCGACTTAATAAGTTATATAAACGGACAGCATTGTACAGTGTACGCAGATGATACCAGTTTTATTATAACTGCAAAAAATATAAAAGAAAATGCAGACAGCGCTAATTTATTACTAGGTTCAATCAACACTTGATTTTCAGCAAACAACCTTTTCTTTAATAAAGAAAAAACAGAGTATGTCATTTTTCAGACAGCTAGAAGCACCTATGCTGAGAACATTGATTTGAAAATACAAAACCACTGTTTAAAAAGAGCTAAAGAAGCAAAGTTCCTAGGAATCCACTTGGAAGAGCATCTCCTCTGGACAACCACCATACAAAAAAATAGTCGGTTACTACATCAGAAAACTTTCCAAATTAAACATCTGCGCAATCGGGTGAACAAGGAAGACCTGCTAAGTTGGTATTTTGCCGAGGTGCAATCCATATTAACATATGGCATTATTCTATGGGGAGCTACATCACTTATAGAAGAAATACTTCTAGCACAGAAAAGAATTGTTCGAAATATAGTGGGAATAAAAACAAGAGAATCGTGGAAACCACATTTTAAAAATTTAAATATCTTGACAGTAGTCAATATATACTGGAAACTGCCTCATATATTCACAACATTCGCGATACTCTCCAAAAACAGTTCCTCCAAAAAAAGATATCCATACATATGACACAAGAGGAAAACACCACCTTTATCCCAGGAAAACAAATTTGTGAAAACGTGTGTTCAAAAGGACTTGAGAATCAAGGCAATAAAATTTACAATAAAATACCAAACACAATAAAAAATGAAATGTCACTTAAAAAATTTAGAAACAATTTGAAAAAAGTTCTATTAATGAACCCGATGTACTGTCTTAATGATTTTATGTATTTAAAATTTAAAACTAACTTATTACTTTTATTGTATTTTAAATATTTTTTGACATAGCCTATAGATATTTCATGTATCTCATTTGGTAAAGAAATATTTTGAATTTGGTTAGATTTGAACATGTTTAATTTGAAAATTGTAGCTTAAGATATAATCTTTTGTTATTTTGCTTATAATTTGAGGAAATATTTGCGATTAAAAACACAAAAAAAAATTGGGTAAATTTGATTATGAAAATTATAATTATGATTACAAATTTTTTAATGTGGGAGTGTTACTTTCGCAAACATCTTATAAATCCAGATCGATGAATGGGGGGCACCGATCGTTTAAAGAAAGCGCCGATGCCACCCTTCTATGGCGTTATTCGTCGTCGGCAGCCTGTTATAGAAAATTAAAATATTAATACATTAAAATGAAATATTTGTTACAAGAAATATTATTGTGTGAATGAAATGAGGCGTTTAGTATCAAAACCAGCTCAATATATTTTTATAAATTTTACAGGAGAGACAAAAAACATTTCACGCTGTGACCATTTGATTTTTTCAAAATAAAAAAGGTTCATTCGGATAACCTTCGGTGTACGATTCGAAATCTTTTTTTTGGTTTTTTAAGAGTAGAATTGTATAACTATGAATAAAAATAATTTGGATTGAGCTGGGTTTGCAAAAATTTTAGGTTTTTCTTTTCAAATTTCAATTAAATCTATGTGTTATCTTAATTATATTCATGTATTAGCCCGTAAAATCAAAAGTGTGAGTTGATTTAATCAATTTATTATAATATTTTTTGTTTCATAATGTCGATGAATTGTTATTCTAAATATTCAGTGATACAGAGAATGTTCTAAACTACTGGTAGCTGGTAGGTAATGAAGAAAAAAATAAGACTTCTTCGAATGAGAATTATCAACTTGAAGTAGAAAAAACGGAGGTAATACAAAATTGTCATTAGATAAAAGCATTTTCATCAGCGTTCACATTAGTAACACATTCATTGACTTCTTATTGTTTTTTGTTGAATGTACTTCTTCACTACGTCTCTCTAATATTTGAGGGATTCGATTTCCATTCACTGATCCCCAAAATGCTTAGTGAACAAATTGTTGTCATTTATCTTTGCTGGAGCAAAAGGAACGCCAACAGCCACAGGGGAAGGAAGAAGGTTCTGAATAGTTTTGTGTTTTTTCGACACACTCTTGAAAGCTCCATTGTCCAAATTATAAAAAAGCCTCTTGCTTTGATTTCATTTTTCATTTCATTCTTGATGAACAGAAATCGTTTAGAAGCTTATACACTTTAAAATCATACACTTTTCCAGCAAGGGAAATTGTGTTTCCCTGATGAGTGAGATTTTGTTTGTAATTTTTTTTTAATTGCTGCATATTCTTCGGGGTCTATATCACTGTATTTTTCATCTTTATCTCCTTTTCTATTCGGCCAAATACGCGACATCGATATAACACCGGTTTTTGACACCGGTTATCGTCCGGATCAAGCCGGATTCGATCCAAATCGATTTGTAGCTTTATAGTAACGACAAAGACCTATCAAACTACGCAAAGAAAAAACTTTTGAAAAATAATGGATTGGGCTGGTTTTGATACTAAATGCCTCAAATATGATATACACGTTAATAAAACACTTTTTGACAAATTGTAGAATGAACTAAAGTCTGTTTATACTAAAGAGTGCTTACCTGAATGCATCATATCAATTCCACAAGGTAATTGAAAATCTAGACACCTTTGGTTTCGTTTACGTGATCGAAATATCCATGTGACCTCGGTGTAGTCGAGTACGGCATTGGCCGCTTGAGGAAATTGAATGTTTTGATAATATTATTATAAATATCCAATCTAAAAATAAACATAAAATGGTTTAGACTAAAACTACAAGATTTATATATTTCGGTTTAAATAGTGAATGTATTTTAAATGAAAATATAAATAGAAAAATAAAAATAATAACCACGACTTATAGGTGCTACAAATTAACAACTAGTAAGCTCAACTTCATCCAAATAAAAGAAATATAATTAAAGCAACTGGAACTGTATTTACGGGTAGTAAAATATCGACCTAGCGGTAACTAATTTTAATAACATTATTGAATACTTAATTAACAACTTAAAGACAAATGAAAACCCGAAAAGTAAAAATAAATCAAGAAAGGAGTGAATCACGAAAGGTATTAAAAAGAGAAGAAGAGATCTTTGAATATAGCCAGGGTTAAGTATCGGGGGCGGATTGAAGAAAATACAACAACAGAAATGTTCAAGTAATGATATGTTCATGTGATAAAAAAGATAAATGTGAAAAATAACATACACACAAGTGGTTAAAAAATGTCTTTGCAGTTTTTTCGACCAAACGTTCACTCGATCTGTATTAGAAATATCAAAAGGCAATAGCAAGGTTGAGAGAGTGTGCACTACAGTGTACATAAAAAGCAAGAGCACATTCTTAACGAACATACGCCTGATAGCCGAGTCATTTTAGTCAAAAAAGGGGTCAATCGTGGAATCTAACGGAAGAAGCTGAATTTTTGTATAGACCTTATAGATAAAAACCGTATAGACCAAATGTAGTCTCAAAAGTCACATATGTCAACATATGAGCGTCCTTAGATATTCAAGGTCATAGGTCGCAAAAATATTTTTTTTTATATCTCGTATCGTATTTGCATTTAATATGAAAATTATAGAGAATAAAATTCTCTACAAATTTCATCCCTTGTGATGCTCTCTCTCGGCCCGCACAAGCTACGAGGCCGGCGCTCGTTCCAGGTAGTATATATTTCAGTGGACGTTCAAGAATGGGGAATGAAAAGCGATTCTGTAATCGACTGGCATTGATTTAGTTATTGCTTAAGTAGTTTTGACTGTGCGAATATATGTGGCGTTCCATAAAAAATGAGAAAATGAATTATTTTCATTATTACTACCTTTCTTCGTGAATTTTCCAATATTTGAATAGTAACTGTAATAGCAGGCGTGCAGGCAAATGCAACACATCAAGAATCATAAAAATCGGTCCAGCCGTTTGTTGACTTTTAAAAACTCAAGAACGCGTTCTTGAGTTTTTAAAAGTCAAAATTCAAACTCGAATGTTTGATTTTATAAAGTTTTACAAATTAATTTTTGACCTCCTGAATTGTAAAGCTAGCTTTGACAAGATTTTTACGTACAATGTTGCAAAGTAGACTACGGTTCGGCAAAGGGACCAGTAAATTTTAACCTTTCAGGGACACTTACAAAATAAATTAAGTATAAGAAAACAAGATCTAATTAAAAAACGCTACTTTACACCACATTTGTCATGATAAAATAAGAGTGATTTTTTTAATTTTACTTTGCGTCTGACATTTGGAAAAATGACCATAACCTAACAAATTTGATTTAGTAAAAATGTCAAAGTTTGTGAGTACCAACATTAAAAAATTAAATAATTTAAAATATTGTAATTAATCTAAATCTCCAAAAAATGTTCTACAAATTTCGTGCGGAAATGATTTTACAATGCTCCAGCAAATGGGGAACTCGCCCTTCGGGCTCGTTCCCCAAACGAGCTGTTGCATTGTAAAATCAATGTTTCCACACTCTAATGTAAATAACTATTTTGTTTTCCAAACTTATAAGTTCTCATTCTTATATTTGAATTGTATTTATGGACAATAATCAACAATATATAATGTTCAAAATATGGTAATAAGGGTTACACCTACAATTTACATGTAGGTACATTGATATAGGAAATTTTGTTTCTTACCCCGACCTAAACTGTTCACATTCATGAATACTTAATAATTTTGGAATATGAAATGTATAGATGCGACCGCTACTACGTGGTAATCCATACTTACTCTAAATTGAAAAATTCAGTATGTTTTTACTTCTACTACTTGTGAAAATAATATATAACTTCTGAAGTTATATAAATCTACTTACTTTACACGACTCTTGAAGGTCATGTTCAAGTGGATTATAACTTGATAAGATTGTATGTATACTAAGAGTGGTGAGGAGGGGAGGTGTACGTCTGTAGTTTGGGACTCATCTGGAGACGATTGCTTCAGATAAAAAAAGTTTTGAAAAGATTAGGTCGGTTTGCTCGTTAAGGAGATCAACTGGTGGATTACGATTTTCTAAATTCTAATGACTAAGATCTTAAGCTTGGGGCCTTTGTAGCAATTATGCAAGAATTTTAGCTGGACTTAATGAAGATTCCATTGCTAGACCTCTTGTAGAATTTGTTATTGAATTTAAAGCAATTCTGGTTGACACCGGTTTATAGACACTCTGCAACAGGGGGGCAATTTGATTGTTAAGGGGGGCAATTCGGAAATGGACTCGACACGAGTTTAACCCTTTTGCTCCGGGCCATCTAAATGCAATACTAGATTTCGGTGCCAAAATTGAAAGAAAAGAAGCAAATTTCTAATTATTGCGGCCTATAAACATTATAATTTCTTTTGGCGAGACCAAAATATCAACTGGGTTTTTCGTCATGTTAATGCGTCGTCAAGTTAACCTACCTGCGGCAGACGGCGGGCTACGCGGGGACCCCCGGACACCTTAAAGGTTCCTTCAGGCCGGTGCGGAGCGTATGCGTCGCGAAATTTCCGTAGCAAAAAATTCGCTAGCGGTGCGGCAGCGAAATCGCCATGCCCACATCAAAACGCGATTTTTACGTCTATACTAGTCATGATTTCCTTAGAGGAAGAAGCTATGCTATTATAATTTCACTCTTTGTAACTCATTACAGAATGAAATATGGGTTCATGGGTTTTTAAAATCAATGTGATTGCAGAGATCACAATTCAAAAATACAGCGACAGCGAAACTAACCGCGCATGCACCGTCCTTCTCGTGAAACGCTGCGCTACCGCGACTATGATGGAAATTGCGCTTATTGATCTGAACATCTACTTAAGCCGCCATTCATGGGTTTTTAAAATCAATGTGATTGCAGAGATAACAATTTAAAAATACAGCGACAGCGAAACTAACCGCGCATGCACCGTCCTTCTCGTGAAACGCTTCGCTACTGCGACTATGACGGAAATCGCGCGTATTGATCTGAACATCTACATAAGCCGCCGTGTCAATCGGTCCGCCGCGATATCGCACCGATGGCGACAGCGGAACTACCGCTTCGGTATGAAATTCCGCTAAACAACGCAGTTGTTCGCATAATAATTTCCCGTCGCATTTTCAGTAGTGTTTCGCAGCAGTTGGTGTTAATTTGAAATAAGCGTCAGTAAAACTGTTAAAAACGTGTGTAAAAGTCTCGTTGATTTAAAAAATATATACATTGTATAGATATAATACATTGTATAGATTTTGGCTAAAAAACCTAAATGAAGTACTGCATCCAGTAATAACGTGTGTCAATACTATTAAAGCTAATGCCAAATGTGAGCGTCTCTTCAAGCTATTTTGTGAAAAACAAAATGTGCTACTTTTATTTCACACTGAGGTAAGATGGCTCTCTAAAAGGAACTGCTTGAAAAGATTTATGGAACTCTTTGATACTCTTAGTGATGTTTTATGCGACAAACCTGAAATGAAGTATCTGTTCGATGGTAAAGCATTTGTGAGTTATTTAGCCGATATCTTTGAAAAACTAAAAATATTAAATAAGCAACTTCAAGGAACAAATAAAAGTCTTGTCGATGCAAAAGCGAAGATATTTCGTTTAATTACCCTTATTGAGTTAGGTATGTCAGAAATATATTGACAGCAAAAACTTTGAACAGTTGCATTGACTCTAGGATCGATGGAAATTCGGTTGATCCGATCAGGAAATTCGAGTGAGTGCATTATATAGGCAGTTACACACACACACACACACACACACACATTAATAATTAGAGCATACTGGGCCCTGATTAAGATTCTCAAGTCACGTAGCCTGAGCAGAAAATTGAAGATAACTGTCTATCGAACAGTTATAAGGCCAGTGGTAATGTATGGCTCAGACACAAGGACAATGAGGGTGGCAGAAGAGGAATATCTGAGAAGATGGGAAAGGAAAATATTAAGAAAGATTTTTGGGGCAGTGAATGACGCAGGGCAATGGAGAATACGGAAAAATAGGGAATTGGAGAAACTATACGGTCATGCTGACATAGTTTTGGAAATAAAGAGTAATAGACTGAGATGGTTGGGCCATGTAGAGCGAATGCCAGATGACAGGTCTGTCAAGAAGGTACACAGAGGAAACCCAGGTGGCAGAAGGTGCAAAGGGAGACAACGGAAACGATGGCTGGGTGATGTAGAGGATGACTTACGAAAGATGGGAGTCAGAAGATGGAGGAAACGAGCTGAAGATCGCCAGGATTGGGCTACGATCGTCAGAGAGCCTTCATGGGCGGTAGCGCCGAGGAGTAAGTAAGTAAGTACATTAATAATTAGACAAACAATTAAAAATCCAGTACAGTGTAGATAACTACATAGTTAAATTTCATAGATAGAACTTTTGGTATTTCACTTTATCAAATCTAACAAAATAAACTTTAATGAATCTACTGAGATCACAACAATTAGGTATTTGAGCATGCTAACAAGTCTTATTCTTATATTTATGATATACGTCTTAATGAATCTGTCTAATGAATGGCACAATTATCACAATAATAAGTTTAATGTCACAATAAATGATACTGGATACCGGATCCGGGAAACGTTTAGTGATGCCAGATCCGCGGATTACCGGATCCGGTTTTCAGGATTGCAATCCCTAATTGGCTCCAAAAAATGTGCAGTAAATGATACCACTAATATATAGGTTTTTAACTTAAAATTAAACCTTTTCAATTTCAAATTAAACCTTTTTAAATTCAAATTAAACTTTTTAAATTCAAATTAAACTTTTATTAAATCTAAATAAATATTACTTAATATAAAAAAAAACAAATTAATTATCAAAAATTATAATGAAAACAATTATGAAAAATTATAAAAATAATGTTAATGTAACGTCCTGCCTAATCCAATAGTAATTTCATCGACATATCTACATAATATTTATTACAATCAGCAGAAGTAACAGTGGCCACGGATTCCTCTATTATCCAATAATATTAACCAAATTTCGATTATTTTCTGGTTCGGCCAGCAAATTTCTTGCAGCTAATTTAACTTTTTATTATCTATTTTATTATTTTTATAATCTGAAAAAACTTTTTCTATGGGATTTAACATGGGTGAATATGCTGGAAGAAAAAATAGTCTATGGCTTTTTGCATTTATTTTATCACGAACTTCCTGAGTTTTATGGATTTTGGCGTTGTCCAGAACCAGCCAAGCTTCTACGATGTTACTTTCAGAAATTTTATTAAACAAACCATCAAGAAATGTAATAAAAATGTTTGAATTTACTGATGAATTAGAAATTATTACAAAATGATGAATACTATGTAAATTCATGGCTGCAATGAGTGAAACATTTCTGCCTCTTACTGTTGGAACTATTACATGGGATTACATGGCATACGGAGATGGTAATTGAATGAGTAATTTGATGAGCATTTTGTGAAAATAAAATTGCATAATTTTTGCGTTGTTCATTTGTTGACGTAGAGTTTAAAAACGGTCCAGACTAATTTCAAAAGTTTTCAATGTTATTTTTAAAGCTTTTAATGCATTAAATACAGATGTTGTGGCCAAGTTGAAGTTTTTATTTTCAAATATCTTCAATTTCATATTTTTGTATTTTCTTGTTTCAAGTAATCGATGGATTTTCTTCAATAATTTGCTCTACATAATTTAAAATCTCATCAGATAATTTACTATTCCTTTTTCCACCACAATTTCGTCTAACCATCTCATATCCATCCTTCTTATAACGTCTAATTATAGATTTAGCGATGTTTTTATTAATAGCTGCTATTTCTGCTAATTCGGAAATTGTTTTACCTTCTTCATAACATTTTATAAAAATATCCTTTTTGTCTACACTGGTTTAAGAATAATTTCCTCTACGTTTTCTTTCAAGTCTAACAGATAATTCATCTGCAAAAATTTCCAAAATGTTTTTTCAAAAGTTAAGTTAGCTGCAAGAAATTTACTGGCGGAACCAGAAAATAATCTAAATTTGTTTAATATTATTGAGGAATCCGTGGCCACTGTTACTTCTGCTGATTGTAATATAGGCTTTTAACTTCAAATTTAACATTTTCAATTTAAAATTAAACCTTTTTAAATTCAAATTAAACCTTTTTAAATTCAAATTAAACCTTTTTCAAATTCAAATTAAACTTTTTTAAATTCAAATTAAACTTTTATTAAATTTAGTTAAATATTAATTAATATAGAAACAACAAATAAATTATAAAAAATTATAAAGAAAACAATTATGAAAAATTATACAAATAATGTATCGGTTATCCTGCTACAGCCAATGGTAATTTCATCGACATAATATTTATTACAATCAGTAGAAGTAACAGTGGCCACGGATTCCTCAATAATATTTAACAAATTTAGATTATTTTCTGGTTCCGCCAGCAAATTTCTTGCAGCTAATTTAACTTTTGAAAAAACTTTTTGCAGATTTTTGCAGATGAATTACCTGTTAGTCGTGAAAGAAAACGTAGAGGAAATTATTCTTAAACAAGTTTAGACAAAAAGGATATTTTTATAAAATGTTATAAAGTAGGTAAAACAATTGCAGAGTCAGCAGAAATAGCAGGTATTAATAAAAACATCGCTAAATCTATAATTAGACGTTATATGAAGGAAGGATATGAGATGGTTAGACGAAATCGTGGTGGAAAAAGGAATAGTAAATTATCTGATGAGATTTTAAATTATGTATAGCAAATTATTGAAGAAAATCCATCGATTACTTAAAAAAAAATGAAATTGAAAATATTTGAAAATAAAAATGTCTTGTTTTAAAAATAAAATAAAACTTGACCACAACATCTGCATTTAATGCATAAAAAGCTTTAAAAGTAACATTGAAAACTTTTGCAATTAGTCTGGACCGTTTAAACTCTACGTCAACAATTAAACAACGCAAAAATAATGCAATTTTATTTTTACAAAATGCTCCACAAACACGGGAGAATATAATTTTCATTGATGAATACGGTTTCAATTACCATCTCCGGCTAAATAAAGCTCGATCAAAGATAAATACTCCAGCACATGTAATAGTTCCAACAGTAAGAGGCAGAAATGTTTCACTCATTGCAGCCATGAATTTACATGGTATTATTCATGAATTTTCATGGTATTATTCATTTTGAAATAATTTCTAATTCATCAGTAAATTCAAACATTTTTATTACATATCTTGATGGTTTATTTAATAAAATGGCCAAAAGTAACATCGTAGAAGCTTGGTTGGTTCTGGACAACGCCAAAATCCATAAAACTTAGGAAGTTTGTGATAACATAAATGGAACAAGCCATAGACTATTTTTTCTTCCAGCATATTTACCCTTGTTAAATCCCATAGAAAAAGTTTTTTCAAAAGTTAAATTAGCTGTAAGTAATTTGCTGGCGGAACCAGAAAATAATCTAAATTTGGTTAATATTATTGAGGAATCCGTGACCACTGTTACTTCTGCTGATTTTTATAGACATAATGTAGATATGTCGATGAAATTACCATTGGCTGAGGCAGGTCAACCGTTACATTAACATTATTTTTATAATTTTTCATAATTGTTTTCATTATAATTTTTGATAATTAATTTGTTTTTTCTATATTAATGAATATTTAACTAATTTTAATAAAAGTTTAATTTGGATTTAAAAAAGTTTAATTTGAATTTTAAAAAGGTTAATTTGAATTTAATAAGGTTTAGTTTGAATTTAAAAAGGTTTAATTTTAATTTAAAAAGGTTTAATTTGGAATTGAAAAGTTTAATTTGAAGTTAAAAACCTATAAATATTATGTAGATATGTCGATGAATTTACCATTGGCCGTAGATGATGGCCGTATATTGCTGTAAATGATTTACTAGTAAAAAAGGAAATCGTCTGGCTATAATACAACGGGGCGACTTGAGACTGAAGCATCAAGCGCAAGGATTTCACTAAATTAAAATAATAAATTAATATAGAAAAATCTTTATTAAAATGATTTCGATTTTAAATTTCAGTTTTTCATTATATATTTTGAAAATTTATTTACTGTTAATTATTAATTTCCTTGTAATTTCTTCCTAAAACCTATCATTTAAGTTTCTTAAGCGATCAATTCAATTTTTTAATATTAGAAATTATGTACATGTTATACATGGGGGCATTAGCATTTTAAGAAGGCTTAGGTGGGGCATGGCACAAAAAAGGATGAGAAACACTGCTAGACAGACACGGTGGTTGCAATTTGTTTTATCGATTACATTTTTAATAATTTGGAGACATTCTTCAGTAGGTACATTAGAAAATACTGCTAACCTTAAAGGATACAAGCTTCTGAGTTTATTGGGGTTGTTTTTGAATTAAGGAGTCCAGATAGGGTAAGTGAATTTTTCACAGAATATTTTAAAGTAAATTTAGTGTATTTTTTGAAAAGTTTTATTGCTAAAACTCTTGCTACGCTCTTCTCCTCTACTCTACTCTTGACGAATCGGATTTATGAGTTTTTATGAAATGTACTGTTCTCTTTCGAGAACGATAATCGAATTGGATTTATCATCTGCTTTTGTAAGGACTATAGAATAGGACTATTTTTTATTTTATTGATTTGATTATTACGGAGTCTTGGGCAAGATTGCGAGCGTAACATTTTATACGATCTGCGATTTTGGCTCGCGGTTCTGACACATTTTTGAGCTCCATTTCTGACTACAATTATTGTGGACTTAATGGATTTATTATTGGTGTAAAATGAGGTGTCGTTCGGATTTTGGGAAAGGAAAGATTATTCTACGGAACTCAACTTAGTTTTCGAGTACTTGATAAATTTATACACTAGATGTTGGTTCTTGTAATGTACTGTTACCTTTATTATTGTTCGTTTGTCCTCCTCCAGAGTGTATTGTCTTTGAAGAGATAAGAGTCGAGTCAGGTGGTCGCAGACGAGACTTCGGTCTCTCTGCTCCCACCCTTCGAAGTGTCAAGACGTACTTTTAGAAGGTCTTAGTCCTGTCAATATATATGTTGTTAAGCCTATATAGTTGTTTTATATACCTCTCCACTGGACACCCACTTGACCACCTCAACACATATTAGTTCTTATCATTTCCTAATATCATTTTTTTATTTTGTTGGAAATGGGATATTATTAAATTACTATTTATGTGCCTGACAAGTTTCGGTTGCTTTAAATAAAAATATTATTTTGGCCTCCTGAATTGTAAAGCTAGCTTACGTGTGTACGTCCAGCGAAACTAGATTTTTTGCAAATTACGACCACGATGCGGTAAAGTGACCAGTAAATTTTAACCTTTTAGGGACACTTACAAAATAAATTAAGTATAAGACAAAAAAATCTCATTTAGAAAACACTACTTTACACCATATTTGTCACGATAATGTGGAAAATAACAGTGATTTTTTTAAATTTGACTGTGCGTCTGACATGTGGAAAAATGACATATTATGTTTCTAATAAATTTGAATTAGTAAAAATGTCAAAGTTTGTAAGTACCAATATTAAAAAATTAAATAATTTCCAATATTCTAAATAGTCTAAATCTATTCTATATAGAATAGTCTAAATCTGATCTATCTATAATAATTGTCGGCCAAAAAATCTTATACAAATTTCGGACGGAAATGATTTTACAATGCTCCAGCAAAACGAGCTGTTGCATTGTAAAATCAAGGTTTTCGCACTCTAATGTAAATAACTATTATTGTTACTTGTCAGTGTTAAAAAAACGTGCTTTTTAATTTAATCCCTCAAAAATAAATTATTTATAAGAGTAGGGAAAGATAGTATGTTCTAAACCCACCGCCACCACAATCATGCGCATGCGCGATGACCTTTGACCCCTAACCTAACCTTGACCTTGACCCCTAACCTTGACCTTGGTGTGAGGTCAATGTGACCCCACGCCAAACAGGGTGTGAGGTCTATGTGACCCCACGCCAAACAGGGTGTGAGGTCTATGTGACCCCACGCTAAACAGGGTGTAAGGTCTATGTGACCCCACGCCAAACAGGGTGTGAGGTCTATGTGACCCCACGCCAAACAGGGTGTGAGGTCTATGTGACCCCACGCTAAACAGGGTGTAAGGTCTATGTGACCCCACGCCAAACAGGGTGTGAGGTCTATGTGACCTCACACCCTGTTTAGCGTGGGGTCACATAGACCTCACACCCTGTTTAGTGCGGGGTCACATAGGCCTCACACCCTCATTGATGCAAAGAACTCTGCACGATATAAATAGGGTTGGATAGCATTTATAATTTAGTGTTAACGCTGGTGTTTTACTATCAAGATGGGAATTGTATTTGGCGAGAAGCATGCCCGTAATAAAACCATCTATTGGACTCCACTTAGAATATCTCCTAGCTTATCACCATCATATGAGACGCTTCCTAGACGTCAAAAGAATAAAGTTGAGAGTTTTAATGGTGACTATGATAATAATAGAGAAAAATATGCACATCTTCCTGATTCAATAAACCAATCAGCTGTTTGTTCATCCAACGCTAAAGATAGTGAACATTCCCTCGAGAAAACGGATGTTAAATGTCAAAAGAATAAAGTTGAGAGTTTGAATGCACATGTTCCTGATTCAATAAACCAATCAGCTGTTTGTTCATCCAATGCTAGAGATAGTGAACATTCCCTCGAGAAAGCGGACGTTAAAAGACGGTGTGTTGGTTGTTATAAAGAAAACCGAATGATATTTGGAAGACAAAAGGCCTCAAGTAAAACTAGTTGTGTAAAGTTTCGCTGTAATATGTGTGCAAGTCATTATTGCTTAAGCTGCTTCTTCCGAACGCATAACATATTCAAAGCATGACCACTATTTGTATTTAAATGTATTGATGTAAATTTAAATGTATTATTATTAGAATTTAATAAAACCATAAATTTTATGTGGAGTTTTCTTTATGTTACAACCTTATCCATCTAGCTCCGTCTATCTAGCCTCGTCTATCTAGCCCCATGTATCTAATCCCGTCTATCTAGTCTCATGTATCTAGCCCCATCTATCTAGTTTCATGTATTTAGCTTCGTCTGACTAGTCTCATGTATCTAGTTTCATGTATTTAGTCCCGTTGATGTATGCAACCAACTTCACACCTCATTTGTCTCAACAGGATTTAATTTTGAATTTCCCCTCCACGCGTCTATTTTTTTAATTTTTCCGCGCATCTGGAAGTTCCGAAAATGGCGGCCGGAAGTCGAAACCGGAAACCGGAAGTCGAAACCGGAAACAGGAAGTCGAAACCGGAAGTCGAAACCGGAAACCGGAAGTCGAAACCGGAAGTCAAAACAGGAAGTTCCAAGGTCAAGGTTAGGGGTCAAGGTCAAGGTTAGGTTAGGGGTCAAAGGTCATCGCGCATGCGCATGATTGTGGTGGCGGTGGGTTTAGAACATACTATCTTTCCCTACTTATAAGTATGATCTAGTAACTGTACTGTATTTATACTATACAGGGTATTTTAGATGTCCATCGACAAAATTACAGGAGTAATTCTATGATCCAAAATAAGCATTAAAATACATATAGGGTCAAAAACGTTTTACCAACGGTTTACAAAAAAGTTTTACCAGTAACATAAGCAACGGGGTGGTATTTATTGATAACATTTACAAACTTAAAAAAAACTATGTACAATATAAAAATTAAAAAAAAATGGCCCCGTGTTCAATCCACAGCCGACACCGCTGCAAGATAGAACGACGAACGCATCCAAATATAGCATGGGCATGTTTCTAACTGTCCGACACGCTTCAGTTACACTTGGCAGTAGCTCCTCAAGTGCTCTGACTAGAATTTCGTACACCATGGTTTTCTGAAGACCCCATAAAAAATCGTGGGGATTCAGATCTGGTGAGCGAGACTGTCATGGTATCGGACCGTTCCTGCCTATCCATTTAGGATACCTTCCATCGTGATATGCACGAGCCTGGCGAATAAATTGTGCTGGTGCATCGTCTTGAAGAAAACCACATTTCATGTCTTAGTTGTACATAAACCGGGTCTAATCCATTGTCATTTTCCGGAAAGTCATTTGTCCGGGAAGTCATTTTCTAGAAAACTTCTCTAAGCCGCCCCCTTAAACGATCCGGCAACACGATGAACGGATGGACCTATCAAATAGTTGCCAACAATCACACACCAAACATTAATTGAAAATCTGTGTTGATAACCTTTACCATGTTTTACATGAGAATTTTCTTCGGCCCACAAGTGCATATTATGGCTATCAAACATTCCTTCCCTTGTAAACGCAGCTTCATCGGTAAAAAGTATCAACTCTGGAAGCCGTTCATTCTGTTGTGTGCTATTCAAGAACCACCTGCAAAACTGTACTCGTAGAGTAAAGTCACTAGAATTCAGTGCCTAGACTTTGTGACTTGTAATAGGATAAAAGAGCTATTCGCGAAGAACTCATTATACTGTTGAAGCACTGGTTTCAAGTTCGTGTGCTACAGTTCGAACACAAGTTTTCGAAATATTGGCCGCAGCACCCAAGCCATTTTTTCAGTACGAACCGTTCTATCAAGTCCTGTATCTGTCATAGAACTCGCAAATTTTCCACGTTTTCGAAGACGTCGATGAATTGCTGGAAAAGTTGTATGATAAGGCTGCTGCCTATTCGGAAAACGTTCTCCATAAATCCTTGCAGTTGCTCGGCCGTTGCCGTTAGCAGCACCATAAGCTAAATGCATACTTGCTAGTTCCTTGAAGGAATACATTTTTGAAACACTTTGGGTAGGTTTACGAGTACAACACACAATTTTCAATAAACTAAAAGTGGACATATGATTTTCGTAAAGCAATGGTAAATTTATATTTTTTGGGGCTTAATCGCAACGAGAAAGAAACACGGATTATTTTTTGGTACAACTTAATCGCTTCTCATTATGCTTTGTGTATTATTGTCCGGAATATATTTTTTAACTCAATTGTTTGTCAAAATATCTTTTACTTTACTTTTTGGGAACTGCGTTTTTATTCTTTAGGAGAACGGACAATTTATTTTTTATTTTAAATATTTAATACAGTTAATTTTACTGACGTTTTCGCGATCAAAATCATTTAAGATGGAGATTTATAGTACATGAAATTAAGATAATGTTGAATAGCATCTCTTCTCCGATGGTGATTTTTAATTTCGGATCTAATCCATGTGCATTGGGCTGATTTTGTGGTTGATTTTGCGGCCGAAGACGTGAAGCGGGTTTTAATATTCATATAGTTGGGTATTACATTAGAACGAAAACATTATGAATTGAACCAGAATGCAACCCCGTTGCTTATGTTTGGTCTGTGATGCCATACAAGCTGATTTAATGAAAAGTTTGGTTATGACCGTTACTACGTGGTAATTTATACTCAATTTGAATTAACAATTTGTTTGCCACTACTATTTATGAAAATATTACAACTTGTGAAGCTATATAAAAAATCTACATTTACATGATTCAAGTTTCAACTGTTGAAGTTTATTTTCAAGTGGATTACGAATTGATGAGATTAAATCATTGATTATAATTAAATTTATACTGGGAGTTTTGGTGTGGAGAGGAGGTGTCCACACCAAAAGGTGTCTCTCTATAGTTGGGGAGTTATCTGGAGTTAATATTTTTTTTGCACGTGCTGGGAGGCGAAAATCTGCAAACAGGCACCACCCGGCCCGTGTTGAGTGGTAATGTGGGGCTGTCCACCAGTGAGCGACCCACTAAAAACCCCCCCACCATTCATAACCTGAGAATAACCCTAGTGAATTTTTCCATTCAGATTTTGGAATAAATTGGTCATTCGGGTTTATATTTTTTTAGTATTACATAACTAATTTTATTCAATTTTGCTTATAAAGCTATATTTAGTTTCTTGGAAAAGAATCAATTAATAATTAAAAATTTTATTCACTAGTGCAATAAATATTTTATTGCACTAGTGCAATAAAAGTAACCATGGCAATGCATTAAAATAACTCACTTACGATATCCGTAAACATGCTCATAAAACTACTCTAAACGGGCTCATAAAACCATAAATGACAATCATGACATTTTTAATATCAGAATTCATTTACAAAACTCTTGCACTCATATTTGAGAAGGCATACTAAGATGAGTTCCAGGAAAATTGGTCGAAACCAATTTATTCGAAAGTAACAATTTCATTCTTGTCAATTCTTCTCTAATCGCCAATCACAATTTAAATCCTTTTTATCTCATTATTTTAATTAACGATCTATTGATTTAAAGATCCGCTCGTTAAAATTTCATTTTATCCACGGTATAATAAATAACTAGTGTTTTTTCTTATAGTCATGTTTAATTCCTTGGTTACGGGTCAATAAAGCAGTGGTTTAATGACAACTGTTGTATTCCGGTAGCGGTTTAAACACATCAAATAAAATGTATCTTCTACCACGCATGTGGTTCAAATAATACCATCACAAAAACTTAGAATTATAAATCATAAACAATTTTATCGCTGCCAAGACAATAACTCATGTCCCCCCCGTAAATAAAATCACGAAATATTGCACCAATTTGAATTTAACTTGTTAGATCTAAAGCAAAATTGAGTAAAAATTTGTATTTAGTTTGTTTTTGTTTGATAAAATTCAGATTTAACGCTAGTTTTTAATTTTAATACTACGATCATTATATATTATTTTTATCCGCTTGTTTAATAACTTACTACTACTTTTTTTAAAGTAATAATTTATTCAACATTTTCTTTTAAAATCGGTTGTAACCTGATATCCAACATGACTGATCAAAAAATGATCGGAGCGTACAAATCTTCACATGAAAAATAATACAGAAACTAAAAAGTTTTGTATTAGTTTTATTGTTGTGTTGTTTTGCATGTTTGAAGTAAGTCCGACTAAGTAACTTCAGGATGGCAGCGTCTCACGTTTTTTATTAATTTGAGACAAAAACACTTAACAGTTTATATTGTTTCTATTTAATGCAATATAGAGTTACAAATATTATTTAGAAAACACAACTAATATAACGACATTGGAACTTGAAAAGGATAATCAGTCAATTTAAAAACTTAGATCATTAATATCAGGTCTGCCAACCTTAAAACCTTCAGACAAGAAACCGCAAATTTTAACACTTTCTCTTTTTAAGGTAGGCTGCTATTAAACGAACAATCCTTGACCATCTTTAACGCATTCACACAGTTTTCATGCTTAGCCCTAGGTAATGCTTTAGTAAACATACCGGCAGGCATATCTGAACTTCTTAAATATTTATCATAAATGTATTTGTTATTATAACATTCTCTCACAAAATGATATCTAACGATATGCTTGGTTCTTTTGTGATACACAGGATTCTTTACTAATTTAATTGCTCCCTGGTTATCACTAAACAAATTTACCTTTTCATCTGAACCTATAAGTTCATTAACAATATTAAAAAAAAAAATGGATAGAGCCATGTACTCTGCCTCTATGCTCGAAAGAGCTACAGATCTTTGCTTTTTAGCTTCCCAAGAAATTACACTGTCGCTAAATTTAAATACATATCCTGTATAGGATTTCCTTTCACTGTTATCCCCACCTCAATCAACATCAGGAAACCCGATGATCTCATCATCAGATTTATTGAACAAAATCCCTAATTCAGATGTACCCTTTAGGTAATGTAGTATCCGTTTTGCTAAAACCCAGACTTCCTCATTGTATCAATTGTTAAACTGACTCAGGTAACTGACAGTGTAACAAATATCTGGCCTTGTACAAACAGAAAAGTACATCAGGGACAGAATTAAACTTTGATAAGGGACATCACCCTTGAACTTTTCAGCATCAATGCTTTCGTGATTGACCTTTATCAGAGGTGTCGATACAGGATTGGCGTAGGACATTCCATATTTTATAAGCAATTTTGAGATGTAATCTTTTTGGCAAATTACAATATTATCAAAATCATCATATATAATATTAATTAATATTATATTAATTCCAAGGAAAAATTAAATTTTTCCTAAAGCCTTGATTTTGAGCTCCTTAGCCAGTTCATCTTTTACCTTTTTGCACAATTCTAAATTTTTATAAACTAAAATAAAATCATCAACATAGATGGCAAGCAGGATTAGATCCTTATTACTACCCTTAAAATATACACAAGGATCATATTCAGACTTTCTAAATTCAATTTTATAAAGGACTTGGTCCACCCTTTTGTTCCATACCCCAGGCGCTTGCTTTAACCCATACAATGCGCGGCCCAAAAGACATACTTTATCCGGATTGTTTTCATCTATGCAACGTTCTGGTTGTTCCATATATATCGTCTCGCATAACTCACCATTTAAAAATGCCGTCTCTGACAATATGTTCAACTGACATGCCAGGTTGGACAGCTGTTGCCATTAACAATCTAAAGGTACTGAATCTAATCACAGGTGCAAAAGTTTCTTGATAGTCCAACCCATACCGCTTTATTTTTAACAATATTTTTGTCCTTAGGACGATCAACCAAGATCAACCACGTATTATTTGATTTCAAGCTTTTACGCTCACAATTTATTACCTCTTCCTACCTATCAGCATCGGCCGATTTTCTAGCCTCACATATATCACTAGGGTCCACAGTCACAGTATTACAAGAAGCATAAAAATTTGCTTCAAAGTCCTCAAATGACACCCTTTTTCTTTCCCTCAATGGATATCTTCTTTCAACTTCAGTAGGCGTGGTGAAAACATTGGGAGGTGGTCCCTCTTCTTCCACTTGAACATCTTCAGCCTCAGTGAGCGGCTGACCAACACCACCAGCAGCCACCTCATGGGTAGGTTCCATGACCTCAGGAATGACACTGATAGACTCGGAAGTTTCCAAAATATTCTTCTTATCAGACACAGATTGTTTCACTAGAGTTTAGTTCAACAGGTTCTTCATTTTTAAAAATGACATCACGACTTCTTATCACTTTATATTTGTCAGGAAGCCGTACACGAACTTTTTTTGTCCCACTTTCTCTTATTTTCTTTTGGAATATGAACATAACATATTGTTCCAAAAACTCTAAAATGATTTATGCTGTTGACCCATTTTCCCGTCAAAGCTCAATAGGAGATTTATTCTTTATTTGTGTTGGGCCTGTTCTATTTATTACAAACGTAGCTGTATTCACTGCTTCTGTCCATAGTCGAATAGGTAAATTCTTAATCTGTAATAAAGCTCTTCCACTTTCAACTAAAGTTCTATTTTCCCACTGTATTCGCATTCCTGCAGTTAGCCTCTCGAATAAATATTTTGAGACATTCAGTAACTTCATTTTTCTCACGAAGAAAAACCACACGACGAAATTTAGAAAAATCGTCCTTTAAACACAGGAAGTACCTTCAGTTACCAATTGATTGTATTTGCATCGGACCATAAAAATCTCCACTTACCAAGCCACCAAGTGCAACAGGTCGCTCAGTTCTGTCATGAAATGAAGCTCTGGTCTGCTTTGCAAGTATGCAACTTTCACAAAATTCTTCATCTGAAGGCAAACACTTCAATCTTATGTTTTTTAAGACACCTTTCACATGTTGCTTATTCTGGTTACATAAGCGTTCATGCCAAACTTGAAGTGAGATTTTTGTCGCAGATGATAAAGCCTGTTCTGGTACGCATACTCCCATGTTCAATAGATACAATCAATTACTTGTTTTTACTCCTGTAAGTCGGGTATTGCCGTTTTTCTGAAGTGGACAGCCCTTCATATCGGACAAAATTAAAACCCTTTTCTATAGCGCTATCAACAGAAAACAGATTCTTGGAAATATCAGGTGTAAACCAAACATTTTCTAAATGGTTTTTCTCCCACTTAATCTGTAGCCTTGGTTTCTGCATTTACCACACCTCTACCTTATGACAAAATGATTTGTCCATTTTCAACTTGTATCTCTTTGGGGTAAACAAATTCTTCACACCTCACAATCCAGTATTTTCTGTTATAAAGGTGAACACTGGCTGCGGAGTCTCCCACCCATCCATCTGACTCTGTTACGTCATGTATTGTTATGAAAGCTTCACCGTGTGAATGTGCGATATCCTTTTTTTTATTTTCTTACGTCCTCTAGTTTTTGGTTTGACTTCAAAGGGCAGGACGTAAAAATGCAGGCCTTAAAAATGTCCAACCTTATGGCACCTAAAACACTTATACCCCGTCTTTTTATTATACCTTTTAGCCTTGTTCAAAGAAGTTCAAAGAAGTTCTATTGAAGTTTCGCAATATGTGTAGCTATATTCTCATAAGGATCTTTTGTGACTTTAAAAAACTCTTCCATTAACCGGTCAACCCTTTGACCTGAGCTTTGCTCATATATGCTTAGCAACTTTGTCCAAATTTCATTTGAACTCTTGCATGTAGCTGTTAGCCGTACATTATTCTCATCTAATGAACTAACTAACATTAACTGAACCAACGCATCAAGCTTTTTGAAATCCTTTAGTTTTTCAATAAAATCTGCATCTTCGGCTTTACCTTCTGCTACAACTGGAATAATTTTTGTACCAACCACCCATTCCTGGGCATCATTGTGAATTAGCAGCCGTTCGACTTGCCGTTTCCATTTACTCCAATTCTTAACGCCCTGCAGTTTCTCAATTTGGTATTTAAAATCCAAACTCATTTTATTTATCAAACTAAACACAAACTTAACACAAGTTAACCTGTATAGGTTATGTTACCACACGTGCATTTAAAAAACAAACTTTTATTATTCGTGGTCTGGGCCCATAACATTTTTTGAATTTGAGACAAAAATACATAACAGTTTAAATTGTTTCTATGTAATGCAATAAAGATTTACAAATATTATGTACAAAACACAACTAAAATAACGACATTAGAACCCGAAAAGGATAATCAGTCAAACTAAAAACTTAGATCAATAATATCAGGTCTGCCAACTTTAAAACTTTCAGATAAGAAACCGCGAATTTTAACAACGTTCTATATTTTGTATTTTTTTTTTATCTTAATACTTCGCTCTCTCTTTTCCACATTAAAGCTTCACTCACACCAATGCGGCAGTGCGTTACGTTTCAACCGCTTAGGTTCGTGATTCTACAGCGGTATATTATGTAACTGCACACATAAATGCAGCGCTTCTCATGCCGAAACGCAAGATGCTGCGTTTTCGGTCGCAACGTTCAAGACTTTCTCGCTGTTCTTGTGGTTGCGCGTGTATTTATACCTGATTGTTTTATGTAACATGGGTAACGAAAAATTGCAGAGAACGACAATTAGTAGATCTATTTTTTGAATTTTCATTTTCATTGAATTTTTTGCATTTTCTTGTAAAGAAAAAAAAAAGAATACTATGCTTTAAAAAGTTTATCAAGAAATATTTGTTCAAATCAAAATAAGTAAAAATTAAGTAAATATTACACAAACAAGTTGACTATCTCGTTAACGAGTTTTTAAATTATTTCAGCATTACTTTGAACATGTTGATCGTAATTTTTCTTGTTTTTACTTTATGTTGTATATTTTATAATGCGATTGTAAAATATCCGTTACTAAACTAAATCGTTCGTGGAATATTGTTTATTTATAATACATACTTGGAACGGCACACGCTTTTATTGCAATCCGTGTCATAAGAATGACTATTGAATTTGTGCACAATACCAGAAAATGAATAATAAATTAAACTTTTTATAATTTCTTAATTATAATTTATTCTTATAATTTATTAATAATAAATTGAACTTTTGAAAAGAAATGAAATTGAAAAGAAGATATACTAAATTTGGTTCTCGGTAATTTTTCGTTAATTCTGTTACTCACAACTAACAGATATAAATGGATGGGGCAACTATAAGAACAGCGAGAAAATCTTGCACTATGTGATCGAAAAACGGGACGGGATGGTTGGGTAGCCGCTATAGAATCACGAACCGCAGCGGTTGAAACGCCACGCACAGCCTCATTGCTGAACCATTAGGGTCCAGCTCTTCATCACTGCCTGTGTTGAGGCCCACCTCATATTTTTGATATGCAAATTTTATTTGCTTTTCATTTTGAATATTTTGTTTGTTTTTAATTAGTTAGACTCACACATAGAGGCAGTGTCGGCAAGGAAGCGTGCGCAAAAATGTAAAAATAGACATATATTAGAACTGTCGAACCTAGTAAGTAGTCTTTGTGTGTTTTCATTAATGCATTGTAAATGCTTTAAGGTTAAAAACACTTAATATAATATACATCAAAGCAAAATCATTTAAAGAAATTTTACTTTAATATCATTAAATAAATTGTCCCGACCTTTGGAGATCAAGAGCTACTGAGACTAAGGCCCCCACGGTCTGTGTCGTCATTTTTTTTACAATGTCTCTGATAATGTCGTCATTTGTCGTCAAAATGTCGTCATTTGTCTTCCACTCTTCTGCCCTTCTTACCATTACTCTCTCTCTCTCAAGTATATGTGTAAAATTATTAATTATCTTACATTAAAAAATTCAATATGTTTTTACCACTATTTTTTGTGAAAATATTATATAATTTGTGATGAAGTTATATAAATCTCCACACTTTTCACAAGTCACGAGTTTCACTGTTGGAGGTCGTGGTGGACTACAAATTGATGAGATTGAATTTATAGTATGAGGTTTGATGGGAAGGGGAGGTGTCTGTCTGTAGTTGGTGATTTATCTATAGACGATTGCGTTAGATCAAAACGTTGTGAAAAGATTACGTTGGTACGCTCGTTAAGAAGATTTACTGATGGATTACGGCTTTGTTTGAAAATTTGTAATGACTCTAGGAAAATAAGCTTCGGGTCTTTGTTGCAAGATTTTTGGAGTATCCAATGTGAGATCGATTGCCAAAAAGTGGCCAAAATTAATAGCTCGTTAAAATGTTAAAAATACCGACACATGATATAAGGTTTTTGGGATCGCTGATTCCATTTCTGATGTCAATATTTTAAAATTCAAAATGGCGGATCCAATATGGGGGACCAAAATGTAAAATTTTCTTGAATTTGAGTGGAACTCATATCTCAGGGGTTTCAGGGAATTTGATGTCAAAATTTCAAAATTCGAATAATTTCAACATTTTGTGTAAAGTACGTAAAGGATAGTTACGTCTACGGGCTTTTTGGAGTTGCTGAACACGATTGTATTTCCATCATCATGGCCTTTTGGTGATCCAATCTTGGATGTAGGCCTCTTCCCTCCTCTTCCACTCTTAGCGATCTTGTGCCCGTCTCATCCATTCTCGACCTCCGTGCCGTCGAACGTCGTCCATCCAGCACTGCGGTGGTCTGCCGCGCCTTCGACTATCCGCTCTGGGTCTTCATTCAAGGACTCGTCTCGTCCAGCGACTCTCGTTCATTGTCGCAATGTGTCCTGGCCATGTCCAGTTTTTTCTTACTATGACAGCCATGACTTCTTCACCTTGGTCTTATTTCGGATCCATTTGTTACGTTTCCTGTCACGAAGGGTGGTCCCGAGAATCGCTCTCCCCATGCCCCTCTGCGCGACTCGCAACTTCTCGGCGGTCTTCTGCGTAAGGGTCATGGTCTCTGTACCGTAGGTGAGCACGAGCACGACACACTGCTCGAAGACTTTCACAATGAGATCCAGGGATATTTTGCCAAGTAGAATCTGCTTATTGACACCGAACGCTGCCCAAGCCTGCGCGATCCGCCTTTCCACTTCCGCTTCCGGTTACTTTATTCACTGGAGCTGGTAGTCTGTGATTTCCGGAATTTTGGTCATAATCTTGGTTTTCCCCATGTTCATTTTAAAACACTCTCAAATCCTACAGCATCGTCAACATCTTCCCAATGCTCTCTGAGACCAGGTCATCAGCAAATCTCAGATTGGTAGTTCCCTCTCCATCAATCATCAGCGCTTTCGCTGCCCATTGAATCTGTTGGAAAATACATTCTAGTGCTAGGGTAAACAGCTTCGGTGATATTGTGACCCGTTGCCTGACACCTCCCTCTAGATGAAATTTGTTGGTTTTCTTGTGCAGGGAGTTACAAGCAGTTGCTTTCTGATGCAGGTGGTTGAGGATCTGTTTGTACCTCTCATCTATGGCCCACCACAATATTGCTCTATGGCCCACCACTCTATGGAGTCAAACGGTTTCTCGTATTCGATGAAAGCTAGGATAAGTGGTTTCCTGTACTCATTGCATTTCTCCACCACTGTTTTGAGAGTTTGAAGGTGGTCATTGGTGCTGAAGCCTGAGAGAAAGCCTGTCTGTTCTCTGGGTTGAAAGAATTCTAGCTTCCTGTCAAGTATGTTAACTAGAATCCGAGAGAGAGAGAGAGAGAGGGAGAGCTTGTAGACATGCGAAAGTATACCGATAGCTCTGTAGTTTACCAGCCTCTTGATGTCCCTTTTTTGTGGATTAGGGTGATTTTAGAACACTTTGTGAATAGGATTGCCAGCACTTCACTAAGTACCTTGTCGTTGCTTTTGATCATCTCTGTTAATAAGTCATTTTCCCCAGGGGCTCTTCTATTCTTAAGTTGTTGTATAGCGAGCATTATTTCTTCTGGAATGATATCCGGAATTTCTTCGGATCCGATGTTTTCGACAGGTGGTCGTGTTTGCCCTTGAGCTATCAGTGGCTGACTCGGTAATACTTTGCTTCATAGTCAACTTCGTAGAGTGTTTCATAGTCATGTATTATTGCAAGCAGCTGCTCCTTGTTTGAAACTACTTCTCCATTCCCGTTGAGAAGCTTGAAGATGTGCTTCTTGTCCTCACTCAGCTTCAGCCTTAGAACTTTTCGGCTATTGTTCTTTTCTAAAGCCTCTTGTATGAGACGAGTGTTATTTTCTAACTAATCTCGTCTACAGTCATGTTGACTAGATGCTCACAGTTGAGTTTTGTCTCAACAGCATCTTGTACATATCCTCGTTCGCTCGTAGTAGGGTATCAGATGGTTGGTGTTTCTTTATAAAAAGATTTTTCCGCGCTGTTTTAAGCCTCACGTATAAGTCCGCCTCTAACCAGGCAATAGTCACTGACCGTGGTGAACCTATTTAGCACATTGACGTCCTCGACCATAAGTTTATTGTCTGTGATGATATAGTCGCACTCGTTCTTTTGTACGTCATCAGGGTGCCTCCAGGTCCACTTACGTTGCTCTTGTTTTTTTGAAGAAGGTGTTCATAGCATACAGTGAATTTGCTTGTAAGAAGTTGAGAGGCATCTGTCCTCGGGCATTTCGTAATGCGAGTCCGAAATTTCCTATGCTAGTTTCGCCGCTATTCTCCTTTCTACCAACTCTCGCGTTGATGTCGCCCATTATTACAGTATACTTGGTCTTTACTTTATCGCTCAGGGAACTTAGGTCTTCGCAGAACTCTTCTACAGTTTCATCCGGATGATCCGATGTTGGAGTATAAGCCTGGATAACTTTAAGTTTGTATATTTTGCTGAGTCTTAGTACAGTGTAAGCAAGACGATCCGAAACGCTATTTACTTCAATCACACACTCTTTTATGGTTTTGCTTACCATAAAGCCGATTCCTCTTTCACCGGGCCTTGGTCTTTCGCGCTTGTAGAACATATGGCCCGAGCTTATAGTCAGCAATTCCTCTCCATTGCGCCGGATTTCACCGTCCCAGAATGTCCCATTTGGTGTTGTCAAGTTCGGTCTCTAGTTCCACCAGTCTATGTTGTATGTTTAAAGTTTCAATTTGTAGCAGTTAGTTATCTCCCAGGGATTACTTGTTGAACCCCTGCCTCGTTTCGCCTGGCCATTGCTCCGACCAGGGATTGACGAAGCGCTGGGCATTCGGGGTCGATATTTAGTTTTATTTGTCATGGTTTTGAAGGGAAGAAAAGTTATAGTCATCACATCAGCCGGTCGTTCCGCTCCACACGAGCTCCGTCCTTGCTAGTTACTGGCAGGCTGCTGCCCTCTACCAGGACAACATTTATTTGATGGCGGTGTGTCATCATATGATGCTCGCCATGTTATAGAGTCGACTTCTGTGTCTTTTCTGGGGAACACCCACGCCACTGAATGCCCCAACACTCCCTGGTGACCCTACCGCCTCGGTCCGGAACTGCTTATTGGGTAAACTTTATTGGCAGCTATCCTGTGTACTACAGGACTGTTTCATTATCCGCCAGCTGTGGCCCGGTAAGTATCTGAGGCTCGCCCCTACTCTGTGACATCTGATTGTGAAATCAATATAAAATAATTCAAATTGGCGTATACAATATGGCCGATTTGAATTTCAAAATTTCAAAAGTCCCACATTTTGAAGTTTGCAATTCTGAGATCAGAATCGTTTTTAGCAACCCGAAAAACTTATTACTCTAGCTTTTTTTAATTATATAATACATTTTTTTCTTCTGGTCACTTTTCAGAAATCTCTTCCAGCGCGCATGTATCGCCAATTTTATAATTTTCAGCTTTGAAATTAAAATTTATGAATATGAGGAAATTTGAGCCTAAATAAATTGAAGAGTAGGTATCCAGTGCTCGCATTCCAAGAAAATTATTTCTGCAGGTATCAGATGCAGTAGCACATGATAGTCGTCTTCCTAATCGTCTATCATGTTCGTTAGTTTCTCTTAAACGCTAAATGCGCCGAAAAATGGTTGTATGGTTTAAAACCTGTAAACGATAGCGCCGAAAAAAAACCTCTGTTCAGACAATGTAAAGGCCGCGCCACACTCATAACTAGTTAAATGTCTTAAGATAAGTTGCTTTTTAAATAAGACTTAAAGTATAATTAATTGTTTGATGATAGCTACGTGATTTGATACGTTTTGAAGTAAAAAGGAAAATGGGTATTTGATTTTTTTTTTGTCATAAATCGAAAGCTCATATTATTTAAGCTAATATAAGTTTTATAACAAAACAATTTTTTTTGTTGAAATTAAAAAGAAATTGAAATTGAAATTAAAATAACAAATTGAAAATATTTTTTTGAACTCGGTACCGAAACCTGGTCGGTTACCCGTGTGACGTAAAATGTGTAATTTCTACCCGTGCATGACTTTGTTGATACAGCAGTTGTAGTAGACATGTCAAATATTAAAAGTTACTACTACTCAAAAAATGTTTTTACGTGTCCCACATTGTTAAACGTCGAAACCAATGGATTTAAACAGTGCGCGGAAAGAATCTTAAAACGTCGATTTTAAAAAGAATGTTTATGTTTGAATGTTAGAATGAAGTTTCTCACTTACGACGTTACAAACAAATTATGTTTATTTTTTATATGATTATTTTCAAAATTTTATCACTTTTAAAATGTTTATAATTAATTGAAATATTTTTTTTTAACTTTTTCGTAAAGCACATTACGAATTATTTATAATAAGGTTTCAAAATACATAAAAAATATCGATAATTTTGTTTTATTCAACAACCCAATTGCAAATAGATTATTAATTGGACATGTAAAATTGATTTTTTTTTTAAGTTAAAGTGTAATATGTGTCTATCAGATTTGTATCAAACATTAATTAGACATTGTATAATACAAATAAACTTAATAAAGTCGGAACACTCAGCCTGAATGTATAAATATATTCAAAGTTTCCTTTTTACTTCAAAACGTATTAAATCGCGTAGCTGTCATTAAACAATTAATTATGCTTTAAGTCTTATTTAAAAAGCTTATTTATCTCAAGACATTGCATTTGTGATGAGCGTGTCGCGCCCTCTAAATTGTCCGAAGAGAGTTTCTTTCGGCTCTATCCTTGACGGGTTTGAGATGAACCATACAACCATTTTTCGGTGCATTTAGCGTTTAAGAGAAAGTAACGAACATGATAGACGATTAGGACAAGGACGAATACGTGCCACTGCACCTGATCCCTGCATAGATCATTTTCTTCGAATGCTTGCACAAAGGGAACTTTCAGTAGCACATAATGTACAGGTTAGTATTGAAACCGTTCGCAAACATCTTCTAGAAGGATATCTCGAGCCAGATCTTAGGGCCATTATCTCATTCAATTTTCTTTACGGAAATAATGTTCTATTATATACTCTTTTTTCTCAGTTTTGAGAACCATAATAATAATAATAAACTTTATTCACTTTGCTGCTTACAATTATATAGAAATTATAAAAGATTATTACATATTCAAGACTTGCCAGTTGGATGTTTATGGCAACAGCTAAGCCAAATAATATCAATTCATATTGCCGCAAGCAATTTCAATTATTCTAAATTTTGATGCTGTTTATTTTTGCGAATATTATATTACTGATTGGCATAAATGTATTCAAAATTTTACCAGACTGTGTAAAATTATTCGTAATTTTATAGATTCAGAATGAGATTGGGGTGGAGGAACACTTATCTTTATACCTACTATATTTTCAGTATAAACAATAAATATGTCAGTATCAACCATATTCGTCACACTGCTTAAACAGCATTACATAGTCTATTTTTTAGTTCGGCATCTAGAACCAGGATGCTTAATTCCCAGCACAAAGTTTATCGTACTACAGAACAATGGTTCTTAACCTATTAGCAATCGCGGACCCTCAAAACCCATTTTTCCGTTTTTCACGCCACCCTTCCTTTCAAGAAACATAGCGATGATTAAGATTCATTTTTAAACAGTGGATTTATTTATATATTTTTAAAGTAACAACAATTTTTCAAGCTCAATTCGAGTTCTAGAACATCGTGGGATATCAGAACCGAGAGAAGTTTTACATTACAACGTGCAGAATTCGCTGTGAGGCTGTAGGAAACTCTGATCGATAAAGCATACAGTGTGCTATCTCAAGTGTATCTCACCTATTCGCTTTACACTAAATCACCTGGTTTCAGTCGGATTAAACTGTCGTTAAAAGAATAGAGATCAGTTTACTTACCTGATATGTTACTAATTCAGCCTTGAAACAAACTGTCCTACTCTTAAAATATGTTTAAGTTATTTTTCGAAACCATATATTTAATGTAACATTTAGTAAATAGCATAATAGTAACTGATATTACTACTAAATTGCCGACGCTCGTGGCCTCATGTTAGAGCGCTGACTAACAAGTATAGAGGTCCCGAGTTCTATCCCCAGTGCCGGCCGCATTTGTACCAGAAGACAAATGAGAAAAATAATAATTATTGCAATTTACAATAACAACTAGGTTTCTGGGCTTATAAGTGAATGTAAATGTAAAATACAATAGGCCACAAGAAGGCCGCAGTGTTTGAAGGGTAATACACGGCATCCACATCGGACCCAACTTAAAAAAAAGAAATACTACTATATTAAAACAAAAGAAACAAAATATCTGCGGCCAAAATATGAATTGTATTGTAATGTGGGTTCTGCAGCTTCCTTTTCCACACTACATTCCACTCTCTGGCAAAACATTCCAAAAATGTTTAAATTTCTTTGTGCGGTAACATATTTCACCCTCGTTGTACCTTTGTACGTCCTAAGATATTCGACGCACGTGGGCTATTAATGATACACTTTTGAAGAAATACACGGGAAGTCTTACAAACGTTTCAGAACTATAAAGCATCAATATAAACTTGCGTACATAGAAATTGTAACCTTTTGACATTAAATATTTTTTTAGAAACTAGAAGAACTTTAGAAAAATATGCCGTTTAAAAGGCAATTTAATATGCTGTAATATGAGTTTCATTTTATTAAAATTAATTTCATTTTTTTTGTATTTAATATGGTGAAATTAATTCATGAAACAAATTAACTTTTTTATTACTAAAAGAAATATGATTATTAACAATTATATATATTCAATTTTTTAATAATATATGACCCCCACTTCCCTAATAACATCTCTATTAAGATTATACATAGATCTAATCAAGTTAACTATTTTTTCTTGTGGGATGTTAAGTCACACTTATTCTACTGCAACAATTAGCTTTTGGATCGAGATTGGGGCACGAATCCTAGCTCGAATTTTTCCTCTAAGATCATCCCATAAGTGTTCTATCGGATAGGTCGGGACTGCATGCTGCCCACTCCATAACCCAAAAACCGATTTCTGTTATGCAATCTTGCTCGATTCCTGTGGTGTGCGGCTTCGAATTGTCATTAAAAAACATACTTCTCCAATGTAGTCGACGTAAGGTACCACATGAATTGCTCTTCTTTTCTTAAGGGGTACGTAGCAAGCACGCAGGGGTTCAGGGGTACTTGCCTTGGCAAGTGGTCTCCCTAAAACAACCACATCTTTGGCAGTGCTCTACACATAACTTCAAGATGCGGGTTGTTTTACAATTTTATCTATGATGTACCTTAGTGCCCCCATCCAGCCATGCAAATTAGGGGTTCGGGTTTAGCCGTAGTCTTTCAGCATTCTGTCGTTTCTTCTCATGCTGCTCCTGATAACTGATTATTTCATATATTGTTTTTAGGACTGTGTTCCAGTTGTTTTCCAGTTCTAACATGAAGGGTATATTGGTTCTAGGTTCTAAGTTCTTTGATAGGGTGTTTCTCTCAGTGTCCCCCCTACTACATATATAGATGGTGTACATTACGCTGTCCTCTTCCCCGCACTACTCACAGCAGTTATCAGCAGCTCTGCCTATCCTGTGAAAGTAATCTTAAAAGCATGTGTGTCCACTGAGTGCTTGTGTTAGATGGTAGTTTAGTATGCTGGAAACCATTTTACGACATCCTTTATTAGCTGCCTTCGATCCCCTCGATGTACCTAGCACCCGTTAAACCTCCTCTGCCGTGATCACAGGCACCTCTTATGATGAAATTAGAGTCGGTGCACCCACAGAAATTGCATCCCAGATCATGCACCTCCATAAGCAGTCCGCTCTTCAATGCAGCTTTCTGCAATTCGCTCTCTTGATCTCCGGTACAGTTTTTTTCTTTGGTCGCTAAATAAGCATATAGTCATATTCTGGTCTTATCTGAGAACAGAACAGACCCCCAATATTCAACGTCCACTTTAAATGATCCCTTGCAAAACGCAGGCATACTTGACGATGAGGTGGGGCGAGCTTTTGGCAAACTGCAGGTATCTTAGGGGTAAATTTATTTTCCTGCAGTCCTCCTCTAATTGCCGGCTGACTAATAGCCACTCTTCGTACTTCATGGAGCTGTAGTTGAAATTGAACAGCATTAAGGTGACGATTTCTTAATGATGTTTACACAATATAGCGGTTATCTCGAACCGTTGTGAATCTACTTCTGCCTGTACCAGGTCGTCTATGAAAGGATCCAGTCTCCCCATAACGTTAGGACACTCTTCAAACCGCGGCGCGTGTCATGCAGTTGTCGAGCAGTAGCTCGCCGGCTAGATCCATTTCGATAAGAACAAAAACTTGGGCGGCTTTTTGTGGTGTAGTATGCATTAAACTGATACTCTCGAAAACTATTCGAATTATGATAATAATATACGAATAATGTGCAAATTTCATTTCCAAAAGCAATAATTACAATTTTTTACATGTTTGTCATTTTCGTTATAATAACCATATAAATACGTTCGTTCGTTCGTTGCATTTACGGATTGCTACGAGAAACGATAAATTCTTGATAAACTTATACTCATATTAAAGCAAATTAAATTGTCTTTTAAACGGCCAGTGGCGCATTTAGGTCAGTTGAGGCCCCGGGCGCAGAAAAAATATTGAATCCTGTATAACAAAAAGTATAATTACAATTAATAATTGTATACGTATCCGAGGAAAAATCAGAAATATGAACGAAAAAGTCGTTTTGCAAACTTTTTAACTATCTCATCACAATCAATAATTTTCAGTAAATTGCTCTCTATATATTAGATTATTAAGTCTTACTTCTGACATTTATTTATTTTGTATGGCACAATCGACATAAACCATAGAAAATATAAAACATGTATAAAAGAATAACAAATAAAACAGCAGAGTGACAATCTTTACATGCTCTGACACTGAATTTCTTAGATAATTTTTAACTCTTTTTAAACAAGAAAATGACCGTTCCCCAGAAGTGTTTGAAATTGGCATGGTTAACAAAATTTTTAAAATAATTTCTACATTTAGGAAAGTTGCTTTTATATCTAATGCCTTTCATTATCAATTGATTGCTTGTCTTCTTCATCTAAAAATATTAAAAACTGTTGTCATTCATCAAACAATGTCATCATTGTACAGTTCTATTAAATTATTAACGCTTTTTTTCTCTTCTTCTACAAACAAGTTAAACACGAAAAAAAGTCTAAAATTACCTATAACATTTTCATAGATTTGTTTAGTTGTTAAATGATCGCATATAATGGAGCGGACATGTAAATTACTTATCGCATGAGACATGTGATGAACTTTTGAAAATAATTGCCGATTCTCTTATGTCACACATTGTGTAGGAAATAAAATGCGCAAGATATAGTTATTCTACACCCGATATTATGCATGTGAATAAAATTACCTTCGCGCTAGAATCAGAAAATGGGGATATTAAGGAAAGATAAGTTCATCACACGTCTCATGTGATAAGTAATTTACATGTCCGCTACCTTGAGTACCATACTTTTGTAAGTGTAACTTAAAAAAATTGTCATATTCGCTCAAATACTCTGAACTACTATAATAGTTGCCTTTTCTAGAAGATGTTGCACTTCCATAATGGCCTCTAAAAGCGACCCAACTTTGCCAACAATTTTATTGAGGATACAATTCTTCGCAGAATCTCTTTCCAATAATTTCCTTTTTGTAATGTAATTTGCAGATTTTCAACATCGATGCGATGTAATGAAGAAGAGCGCTGCTTGTATAACGTACACATTGAAGCGAGGTACTCTTTTGACCATTCATGCTCGGACAAAGTTATTCCAATATGTTTTCAATTTTGGAAGCCTCTAATTATTCAAGACTTTAAGTTCGAAAACATTTTACATGACAATAATAAATTGATTTGTTTAGATGTTTCGGAAAAAAATTAGCCACGTGCTTTCTTCTTTTTCATCAATCGATGTTTTTCTGTAAAAATGATCTTTACACAAGCCTCTGTAGTAAATGCGATCACCGTGTTTATAGACCGATTTTAAGTGTAGTGATATCGCCTATATTTTCTGGTTTATTTGAAATTAGAAGTTCAACCATTTCATTAGATAAAACGTTTAGTCAGACAGCAATATATTTTAATGTAAGTTTTAAGTAATGTAACTTGTTTAATTAAAACATCTTGTACATAATTTTTAAATTTTCATTTAGATTTTTATTTCATCAGTTTAACAGAAAAGAGTTTAACAGTACTCAAAAAATAAGTATTGAGTTTATAATATAAGGTTTTACGGCCGATTGTAAACTTGTACGTAATTAAAATTGCACATATGAAACACAACTTGTTGTCATTAGAAAAAAGTGTAATGTTAGGTTATGGCGGGGCCCTTTACAGGCCGGGGGCCCCGGGCGCGCGCCCGCTGCGCCCGCCCTTAATCCGCCTCTGCAAACGCCATATTTCTTTCTATCTCAAAAATAGTTTCTAACAAAAAAAAATAGGTAAAGTCAAAAGTTTATAGTGGACCGATTTCTATGTTTATTATCAATAAGCAAATAAGAATACAATAAAATTTACACAAAATTCAATTAAACCCTATAACAAAAACAAACTATATAAAAAAGTAACTAATTATATAACTAAAATATTTATTTTCTTACCTTTATCTTTGACAAACTGGTTAATAATTTCAGGTATTTAAATTATTGAATAAATCAATCTATACGGAGCAAATACTTAAATCATTTAACATTTCCTGTTTAAAAGAAGAGCGAAAAAGATTTAATATTTCTATAAGTGCAGAAAAAGATCTTTTTTCGTTGTATTTTTAGCGGCAATACTTAATAGAATTTTATGGACATATTAGGCAATGTAGGCTCAATTTTTGAAGCCATCATTGTCTTCAAACTAACTGTTCCAACTAAAAGTTCCGCGGTAGATATATTTTCTTCATATATTTTCTTCATATTCATATAAATATATGTGTTTAAAATGAAGTCATTCTTATTATGATAATATGATTTTATAGATTGTCATGATATGTTTTGTACAATTCCTCAAGAATTGTGTCTTTGTTAATTTAAATTTGAAAAATTGTAGACGAAATTTGAAGAAATGAGAATTCTAATTAAATGTCTTCCTTGAAGACTTTCTCGTTTGTACTTCTGAAAGAAGTTTATCAAGAATAACATAATATTTATTTATTCAAATTCAACTTTTTCCGACGTATTTTCCCCAAATTGTTTTTTTTTTCTTTTGCGAAATTGTTTGTACCATTTTACGCCTTCCCATTTGAAAAAGATAATTATTTTATATTTCGTGTTACCTGTATTTTTTTTTCACAAAGAAGCGTATAATCTACTGCTAATTAATGTTTTAAATTGTAAATGCTTACAGCTTTTTGTAGTTTTATCCATAATTCATAATCCTTTGCTTTAAAACTCTACCTTAAGTGCCAGTTTCCAGATAGTTTAACTCATTTAATAGCCCCTGAGCTTTAATTTATGTGACAGGATTTTGAATAATACCTTTAGCAGAGCACTTTATTCAAAGCTTTTTTAAAGTTTGCATAACCGGTAAAAACTGTTTCCATTGAATCCGCTTTTGCTAATCGACGATTGTGGCTAAACTTGTGTCTGGTAAATACGTTTGTAGCGTATTTTCTTTAGTTTATATCTTGATGTCGACGATAGTGACTGTATAAATTGTGTATAAATAAAAATAATTTAATTCCTTCTAGAGAGCTTCCGTTCCTCCTATTCAATTTAAAGAATATATTTCACGAGCACGTAAATGTCAATATTGGTTTTAGATTTAAAGCGTGATTGTTCTCTTGCAAATTAGTCTAAATCAGATAATAGCATTTAAAATGCAAAGTTCCATTTCTACGCTCTAATGGCCAGTATTTTCTAAAAGTTTTAAGTAGCTTCCCACAGAGATTCCATTATTTTTAATGCCTCTTACAAGGAGCGCCGAGAGGGGGTTACACTAGGGTTGCCAACTTTTTGAGAAAAATAACATCAAATTATTTGGATAAGAAAAAATAAATTATATGGTAGAAAAAATACTATAACTTTTTGTATTCCCTTAGAAATATGTTCTTGAGAACTTTTAGCACATGCTAAGATTTTTTTTGTTTATAACTGTATTTTTGTATATTTTTAATTCATTGAAATCTAGATTTTGATTCATAACCAAAGCACTTTTTTTTCTTTGCCCTAATTTGTTTATTAAACTCTCCATAATATTATAGACATCCAGTATAGTTACAGCATTTCCTTTCAGACCGTTTATTATTTCATTAAATATATTCAGTATGTGGCGTGTAAAGTGTAAATAAATATCAACTTCCTGATCCTGTTGGTCGCTTTAATAATTTTTGTATAATTATTGGACAACCATCACTTAAACTTATAAAATAATTACTTATTGGCGCCAAATTAAGTAAAGGGGTCATCAACCATAGAGACGACTTTTGTTTAAAATTCTTTTCTTCTGCAAGTCACAAAAATGAGTGTATTCAAAACAATATTTTCTATGTCACAAATCAAGTAGATTATAGCAAGTTTCGCTGTGTTACGGACAATATGTGCAATAACTGTTTCCTTTTCTTCTTCTTCTTTCGAATAGGCCTACTATGGACCACGTTTGTTCAACTGTTGGGCTTTTCCAGAAATCCACGGACTTCCTTCAGGGTGCATCTCACAGACTGTCTGTTTTTGAGATCTGTTATTCCGAGTTCTTTAATATCCTTCTCGGTCTCTGTCAACCAAGTGGTACGAAGCTTCTTGTTTTGCCAGAAGGTGAACAGACGGTTGGTTAGTCGTTTTGGAGGCAATATAGCAACGTGGCCATAGAAAGCTACCCTTCTTTTCCTTGCACAGTCAGAGAGCATCTCAATACGTTCGTAGAGCTCAGAGTTATGCCGTCTTCGGAATTCCCCATTTTCCTTTACCGGTCCTAGGATCTTCCTGAAGATTCTCCTCTCTCTGATTTCCAATTTGTCTATTAGACTACTTCGGTATAAGGAAAGACACTCCGTGGCATACAGGGTTTCTGGTCGTAAGACTGATCTGTAGTGCTTAAGTTTCAGGTAGCGTAACAGGCATTTCTTATTGTAAGTGTTCTTAGTTTGCCGATAGGCTAGTTCTGAATTGCTGCCTCTCTTCGATAATGATGCTCTATCTGATAAGTTGGATTCAATTCATTCGCCGAGATACTTAAATTTCTCAGTCCTCTTGATGTTTCCCTGTTCTAGTAACATCTCTCTGTTTGCTTCTCTGATGTTGGTGGAGAATTCTGTTTTCTCCAGCGACACTTGAAGACCCTCTTTGGCAGCCTGTTTTCTGAGGCAGTTTACCTGCACTGTTGCCATTTTAAGAGAATCATCAAATAGTACCATGTCATCTGCAAGGGCCAGGCAATCTACAACCAGTCCATCGTTCTTACGTCCCAGGTAGATACCACTCTGAGCACCCAAATTGTTCAGTTCCTTGCGCCATTCTCTCATAACCTTTTCAAGGACACAGTTGAAGAGAAGTGGGGAAAGTCCATCTCCTTGTCTCACTCCAGTTTTTAAAGTTTGTCAAAGTTTCTATAATGAGTCTGCGGGTTTTGTTGTCTAGTGCTAGTTCCTGGAGTACTTTGTTAAGCGTTTCTCTATCAATGGAATCGTAGGCCTTCCTAAAATCAACAAAGGTGACGACTACCTTGCGGTTTCTCATCTTTGAGTATGCAAGTACAGTTTTAAGATTGAGGATCTGTTCAACACACGATCGGATCTCCTGAAGCCCCACTGGTATTCTCCCAGTTGACTATCCAACTGATTTTCTGCCTTTGTTTGTAACGCCTTCGAGAGAATCTTGTATGTTACCGGGACGAGAAAGATTCTACGCTAGTCGTTTAGATCAGTAAAATCTCCCTTTTTGTGAAGAGGATTGATCAGTGCAGATTTCCAATCGGGTGGTAATTTCTCTGTTTCCCAGATGTCCTGGATGATCTCGGTTAGCTTGCGCACGGCATTGTTTCCAGCACCTTTCCACAGTTCAGCAACGATAAAGTGCTCTCCAACTGCCTTATTATTCTTAAGAAGTTAAATGATCTGGCCAACTTCTTCCAATGAAGGGGGAAGCGGGTCCGGGTTTAGTGTGGTTTGTTTATAGTCGAAGTCTTCGCTGGGTGGGTCACAGTTGAGTAGATTTTTAAAGTACTGAGCCAAAGGGTGGCAGTTGTCCTTGTCGTTTTAGCCAGTTTGCCTTGTGAGTCTCTGAAGTGGATCCTTGGCGGAGCGTATTTTCTGAGTGCCTGGTTAAGGTTCCAAAGAAATCTCTGGAATTATTCTTAGCAAAGCTCTCTTCGATTTGGGTTAGTTGGTTTTGTGTGAAGGTTCGTTTGTTTCCTCGAATTTTCTCGGCTGTAACCTTTCTTAGTTCCAAAAATTTATGGAAATTTTCTTTAGTCTTTTGAGTTCCACATCACCGAGGCTATCTGTCTTTGGGCCATTGCATTGTCACAGTCTTCAGTCCACCATGGATGCTTCCTTCTTCTAGCGCGAGGGGCGACATCATTGGCCGCCTTGACAAGTCTCTTTCAGTTGGTCCCAGTTGTTTAGGTCTGTGTTGTTCAGTCTATCACTTAGTTCTTGACTGTTCTTGAGTCGCTCGACGTCAAATTTTGCCATTTTGGAGGTTCTGTGTAATCTAGTGTTTCTAGGCTGGAGCCTTATTTTGATCTTTGAGAAGTAGTGGTCTGAGTCCAGATTGGCGCTTCTTAGTACCTTTACTTTTTGTATTTCCTTTTGAGATTTTCGTGAAATGGCTACATGATCTATCTGGAATTCACCCAGTTGGGTATTAGAGGAAATCCAAGTCTTCTGCTTCCTTGGCAAGTGTCTAAAGGCTATACACTTCATGATCAACCCAAAAGTCCTACACAGATCCACCAATGGTTCTCCGTTGCGGTTGGTTCGCTTATGCGCCGGATAATTGGTATAGGGTATAGACTACCCGGGGAGGTATAGTCGGTGACTGAATCCAGTATCCTGTGACTGATTATAATTGCTGTACCTAAGTGGGGTACGTTCTTCGTTACCCGCTGACCCACTTTTCCTTTGAGGATTCTGTAGTCTGGGGACTCGAAGGCATGTTCGTCCGTAAATCTGGTTTCCTGTACTGCTGTCAGTATTATGTTGTGTCGTGTTAGTGAATCAGTCAAATGTTTCAGTTTACCCACTTTTAGCAGTGAGTTGGCATTAAATGTTGCGAAAAAGCTTTGCCGTCTTGGTCTGAGCTTACGTCCGGTGATATCAGGATGCTCCGACTCATCCATAAAGCATGTTGGTGCGGAGTCCCCAGAGTATCCCCTACCCCAAGTTGGCTACCACTTGGGGTAGTGCATTTAGCGAGATTTTCCTTTATGCTCCGTTGAAGAATATTCTTCATGGGACAGTGGCGAGCCACTGTCCAAGATACTACCCAAGTTGTTAGCTTGAGAGGCTTATTATTCGGGGTTGTCACGCCTAGACAGGTCGCCTTCACTACGGCTAAGGAGTCCTGTCCACCCCACTCTTCTAAGGTTCTAGGCTCCGTGCCATTGTTTAACTGTTATTTGATATGGAATTTAATAAATGTTTCCTTTTAATATATATGGAGCTTCTTTTTGAATACTTGTATACTATGAGTGGTGAATGCCAAAATTAGCGTTGCAATTGTATTTACCAAGTCCTGATGATTGAAATGATAGGTTGTAAAAATTCATAGACTCCACCTTAATAGCCTCAAACATGCCATTGGTACATTCATTAGAATTTTCGTAAAAATCTAACAGTTTATTTTGGATACCATTATTGCTGAAAAATATTGGACCAAAAGAAATAATTTAATGTTGTTTTTATTTGTTGCATCTGTTGGACAGTAAAATAAATCTGTAAGACGGTAAAATAAATCCTCACCATTTAAATCAATTATGATACTTTTCTCAAAATATGGACCTAACATTTCTGTCACTAAAGCTTCAAGTTTCGTTCTAGCCAAGCTAGAATCTCTTTTGGCTATCTTTGAGTCCGTATATTGAATATTACTTATTTTATTTGTGCAGTACATGCTATTATAAGATAGATAAAGTTTCAAAGTGTGAAAAATCAATGCAAACTCTGTTGCTGTAATACTGTTATGATCACTAGATCCTAGACACCTTGACCAATTATTTGATATAGAGATATTTTGTGCCGAAAAGGCTATCATTCGATCTACCCTTCAAGATAGAACTACGTTGGACAAAAGGAAAGAAGACAATCACATGTCTATGTGGGCTGGACTGGTATACAGACAGCTCCAATAAGGACAGTAGAATTGTCGGAGGATTCTACGGACCATCCCGGAGGTACATCTTATCTGTGCCCCTGGGATGACATAGCACGACATTCCAAGCGGAAATATATCGCGATATATGCACGTGAAATCTAAGGATGGACTACAAAAGTAGAAACAACCGCATTTTCACGGAGGGTCAAGCTGCTATAAATGCCTTAGCATGCCATGAAATTAAATCTAAAACAACATGGAACTGCTGTTTGCTACCTCAGGGTGAAGTAAGCCTACTAGTGGATTGTAATAATGTACTAATACGAGTTAAAATGTTGTCTTCTATATTGCTGAATACACACTTATTCTATATCTGTATAATCACTTAACAACTGCCTTCGGGACCTTACAAAACAAGGTCATACTTGCTTGGGTTTGGGGACTGTTTGGGGCCATAGGGGACTGGTAGGAAACGAAATGGCGGACAAGTTAGCAAAGCATAGTGTTAACAAAGCAAACATCAGTGCTGGTAGGGACTCCTAAATTACCAAAACCATGGCCCGTAATGAAATCTTTAAATAAGTAGCTACTAAGCACCGGCTACAGTGGGATAAAATAAATGTTCAGAAATATCAGAAAAAAATGCTGAAATCTTGCAACTGCCAAGAAGCAGATCGGTATTGTGGCAGGCCTACTTACAGGACACTCAAATCAAATCAAATCAAAATGCAATATTTCATTATTTAAGCTCTTGCGGTTACAATAGAGTACCGATCGGACTAATTGAAATTTGTCAAATAATAAAATATATAAACTAATACAGTATACAATATAAAGAAAACACTAATACAATATAAAGAAACAATTTATACAAAACATATTAAAAAACATATTAAAAATATCCAGAGGTGGACTAGTATTATACATCCCAATTCTTAAAATTAAAATTAGACATAAAAAATTGTAAATAAATTTATACATCAAAATTAATAGATAAATACACGAAATGACATCCCTTAAAAAAAAAAGAATTATCTTCCGAGCTAAATTCCGGTTTCATATTCTTCCATGTTATATGGTTCCATATTTTTAAGAAAGAGAAAAAGGTCCTTCTATATTATTTTACAATTATTTATTGATTTTTACTCCTTAGGTAGGTTGTTAAATAGTTTTAGCATACTATATGGTGAAGTTTTCTCTGTGATTGCTAACTTATGTCTGGGAAGGATGTAGTGCTCTTGCCTAGAGTCCCTTTCATTGTGTTTTAGAAAATCTTTGAGTAAATGTGTGTGGCGGGATAAAAACATTATAGTTTCGTACACATATGTTGCCGTGGTTGTTAGCAAATTTGCCTCTTTAAACTTATTTCTGCACGAGTCACTATATTTTAGGGAATGTAGAATGCGAATTGCTTGCTTTTGAATTCGAATAAATGTTTTTTATAAACGGAGGTGACTGTGAAAATTTCCTGTGTATACCAGCCTTAAAGTTTCTATGTTTACTTATGGTTTTAACATTCTCAGGGCGTAAACTGTTTTATTTAGTTTTGTTGTCAGTTTTGTAATATGGTCTGAACAATCCAGCGTATTGTCAATGTGGATTCCCTAAAATCTTTCAAATAGATGAAACTACGGATTTTACCAATTTTGCGCAGTTGATGGCTTATATAAGATTTGAAAAAGAAGAATTTTTGTTCGGCGAACCGCTTCCAAATAATACCACTGCAAATGAAATTTTCAAGAAACTTAATTAATTTATGACACAACATGATATCGATCACGTACTGAAGGAGCACGTGCAATAAGCCCGCGGAATTAAAAACTGTGTTGGATCAATCAGTAAAGATAGTTAAATTCATTAAATCCAGAACTCTTAGTTGAAGACTGTTTACTATTTTATGTAATAAAATGGGTAGCGACCACAATAAGCTTCTTCTACATACAGAAGATGGTTATCGAGAGGAAAAGTTTAACTCTACTTTTTGAGCTTTGTTCAGAAGTGCAGGTCTTCCTATCACAATACAAAGTGGAATTCTCTCATTGGTTTAGTGATGAACTCTGGTTGGCACGATTAGCATTTTTGGCTGCTGATATTTTTGGACGCTTAAATGATCTGAATTCCAGTTTACAAGGCCAAGATGTAACACATTTTACTATATCTGACAAAATAAATGCAGCTATCACTAAACTGGAATTTATAATGAAGGATATAAGAAAAAATGAGTTTGCGGCATTAGTTACATTAGAAGACTTTACTTCCCAAAATGAACTAACAAATAAAATACTGATTAAAGACGTTGAAAAACATTGCGCGAGTCTAGTTGAGAATTTCCGATCATACTTACTTTAACACATCATATTTGTATGAAACTAGGTTTTCCGCCATGTTGTATATGAAAAATAAGTGCAGGACGCAATTGAAATTAGAGCCTGATATACGTTTCAAGTTAACGGAGGTAAACCCCGATATAAGATAGATAATTTCAACAAAACAAGCCCAACCATCACATTAGTAGGAGTATTAGTTAGTAATAGTACCTTTTTTTGTCTAAACATATTAAAACTTTTGTTCCCTTACCTATAAGAAAGGGGAGGGGTACAGAATTTTTAGCAGTTTATTTTGCGGGGTACAATTTTTCAAAAGGTTGGGAACCACTGCTCTAAACTATCAGTAATTTTCCTAATGAAATTGAACTGTGCGTGATTGTATTTTTGCCTTTCGTAAATCCGTGTTGATTTTTGTTGATACCATTGTATTTTCCGAAGAAATTCAATAGTCTATGAGCGATAAGTTTTTCGAATAACTTTGAGAAAATTGATAATATGCTTATTGGTCGATATAGCTTATTTTTAAAATTGCTTTTTTCCCCGCTTTTCGGCGTGCTTGGGAATATGCCATGCTTTATCGCATTATTAAATATCGATTCTAAGGGCTGTAAAATAAATTCACAGGAGTTTTTTTAGAACACTAACTGGTATTTCACAGCAGTGAAATACCAGTTTCCCGCACTTTTTTATAGTAATCATTTTATTGGCATACGTAATTACATAATTTTTAACCTAACTAAGAAAAAAAAAAGTGCTACATTCATAGTTAGAAAAAAAATAGAAAAAACAATTAATCCTTGCTAAAACTGCGGTAAAAATTAAGAGATAAGGCAAAAGAAGAAAAAACAAACAAACAAACACACAAGCCCCACAAAAACAAAAAACAAAAACAAAAAATATATAAATCAACCAAAAATAGCAATTCCACAACTCTTTCCACAACGACAAAAACAAAAATTCACCTCACTATCTGTTTATCTTTTTTTAACTGAACCGTCCTTTTCATCAAGGGCCAACTGGCTCCGTCTTCCCTCATGCACGAAACCCAGTCGTCTACCACCGGTCTCTCCTCACTGCTCCACTGACATCCATCACAGCTTTGTGCTCAATGAGTCCACATGTCACTAGTTCCCCCACATATGCCACACAGCTTAAAGCAAGTGTCCATAGAGTACCTCCTGCCTTTTTCTTCTGACCCGCACCTGTGTCGTGCAATCAACATAATACAACGGAAGTCTTTGGAACACTTGTACGCTCCTGTATTCTGGGAGGAACTTACTCCCCTCGATCTTACTCTGACGACACTGCAGTTCCACCTCGGCTAACCTTTCATACACCAATTCTTCCACCTTCCTTCCATTCCCAAACATTCTCTCGATTTCCTCATATGCCCAGCCACAACTATCATACAGCTTCTTTCTTTCGCTCCCCCATTTTGTGCCCTTATTTACACCAAAACCTTCCATTCTTACAACTCCCAGCACTTCTTTTACAATCCTTTCATTACCCTTTCCATACACTTTCCTGTCAAACTTAACGACCCTACTAGCTGCCTGCGAAAACACTTTCCGCATATTTGTTTCTTGAAGAACGATGTATGCCGGCGTAGTTCTATCTAAATTGAGTGCCATTTTTAAGAACTGTAGCTGGACCCTCTCAACTCTCTCTTCCTCTTTCACTCCCCACACTTCCGCTCCATACAAAAGGACACTTATCACACAGGCCCTCCACACACTACCATTTTTGCTTCAAAGTTATTGCTCAAGCACTCCTTCCATACGTTCCTTAGCCCGTTATCAGCCACCCAAGCCTTTTTACAAATATATTTCACATGCTCTTTCGCGGACCCATCCTGCCCAAACATAAAACCAAGATATTTGAAGCTGCTAACTTGCTCGATTACACTACTTCCCCATTTGAATGAATCACTCCTTCTACCCGCTCTATTAAGAAACATCATACATTTAGTCTTTTTCACGTTCACTACCAATTTCCTCTTTTCAAAAAATCTTTTCACCCGCTCGATCATCTCTGACTTTTCTCCTTTCGATCTAGAAAAAATCACAAAGTCGTCCGCATATGCCAAACTCCAAACTTTCCTACTACCAATTACTACCCCTCCCGCTTGACATCTGCTCAGCACACTCTCTAAATCTGCCGTGCACAGGTTAAATATTATTGGACTCAGCGGACAACCCTGCCTTAGCCCCATTCTCACATCAAAACTTTCTGAAACTTCCTCTCCTACTTTCACTCTGCACCGCGTATCCTGATATATATCCCTCACTTTTTTTATTCTTGAGACTATGAATGGCTGTGAAAAGTTCTTCGGTTGTGATTGGATGTAAGGACATGGACCTGTTGTTCACTTCTATGGTGTCATGATATTGTGTCTGAGGCATTTCTTCTTGTAATAGATATGCTCTGTCGACGAAGTAATTATTAATATTCGCAACTACCTTATGTGGATCTTCGTTATAATTTATAAAAGTAGACGGTGATTTTATTAAATCGGCTTTATGTCTTATAACTTATAATGCACCAAATTGTTTTTTGTAGGTTTTCCGATTTTCTTAGTTGTTCTTGGAATTTTTTTAATACTGCCTTCGTAGGTTGTAAATATTTTTAAAATTGTCATGATAACGTGAAATTATTTGTATCACCTTAAGTTCTTTTACAATTTTCTCCAATTGTGTGTTGTTGCCTTTATTACATTTTCCAGATCTGGTGTTAACTCTGATTCGGGGAAAGCACTCATTGAAGTAGAATAGAAATAATCTCATAAATTCGTCCCATTGCATGTCAACTGCACTCTTCTATTTCGTAGATTTCTTTCCAAGTTTCCTTTTTTAGGTGGTCTCTATGTTGTTATGGTCATGGTAACTTCTATGTATTTACGTTGTGGTTTTGTAATACTATTTTTGAGATAAAACTTGATTTCTTGTGCTGAATGGTTCGATATATGGAATTCCATGGTTTTCGTTTTATATTCTAACTTAATGTAAACCAAAATATTTTCTAAGCATGTACTCGAAACTGGGTGGCTTATGTCTTCAAGAGTGACGGTTACGTTGAATCATTCCAGCAAGGATACGAATTTTTGCCGTGTACTGCTGCTTCTGCGAATATCTATATTAAAATCTCCCGCTATTATGAATTGAGTTGATTCCGCAGATAGTTTTAATATAATTTTATGTCAAATTTCTAAAAATTCAATATTATCCGTCAAGGGGGATTTATATATCGCAATAATTATGATGTCATGTTCTTTAAAATTCGTTTCAATTGCCCCGCACTCAAGAACGTATTTTGTAGCCATTTTGTTGTAGTCGATTCGCACCCTCCATTTAGTTTGTTCCTCGCAATATATTGCAACTCCTCGATGTTCTCCCGTAGGTCTGGAGTAATATAATGTCAAATTGAAGTGTTTCAACTTCGCCCTCTACATCTACACAAAATGGGGATCTGGAATGATGAGCCACTGTGCAGACTATGCTATCAAGAGGATAAAACTGCCTCTCATATGATCTTCCATTGCGATAGAATTGCACGAAGGAGACACGAGCTTAGTATTAAAGCAAATGAGATCCTCATGAAGAACACACACTGGTTGTTAAAATAAAAAAAGAAATTTTGTAGCGCACAAGAAAATATTTGGAATAATAATTGAAAATTTTATTCAAATATTATATGTAAATTAGATGAGAATATACATATTTTATCCAGTAATTACCCATATGAGTGTTTCATTTTTATATGAGAGTAAATATTGAACATAAAGTATTACCGCATACTTTATTTCTATGCAAAAGTATAAATAATATTTATGTTTATATTTATGTGAATACGGTGAATACGGTAGAATAATGGATTTTGTACAGGGTTAAACATATTTATATACATATTATATGCATATTCATAATCTCTTTAGTATGTTTCTCAAAATATTAACTTGGATTTTCAGAATATACATATTATTTTTTTAACTATATGTATACGTATCAAACTTACAAATGTATTTACATTTTATAAATATATATATACATTTTATTAATATATTTACATATATATGTACCTATATATTTTTACATAATTTTAGCTATTTAAGCTTTTCAACACTTCTTAAACGTTCTTAATCTATTTAACATTTTCAATTTCTTCTTCATCTTCTTCGTTTTAGGCAATTTTTGCACGTTCTATTTCGATAACATTCAGCAGCTGTCTTTCCATCCCTTCTGGGGCGTCCAACACATCTTCTCCCTTGGGGTTGGCTGCCTCGTGGTATCCTTACTAATCTTTCATTTTCCTTTCTTGACACGTGGATATCCCATTCCTGTCGTCTGGCGTTTACCCATTCCATTATTGGTTGTATTTTATTCGACCTCGCCTTGTCTTTCCTATCAATTTTCTTAGTATTGCCATATCTGCCACTTGCATCCACTGTTTAGTTTTTGCAGTTTCTGCGATAGTTTCCATGGCGTATGTCATGATGGGTCTTACCGTCCCTTATTTTCAATTTATTTCTATAATATTTTCCATATACATAAAATGTTTAATGAAAAGGATGCTTGCGGCCGTTACTACGAGGTATTCCATACTTACTTACTTATTGAAAAACTATAAAAAACTCTATGCTTTAACCACTAATTTTTGGGAAAATATATAACTTGTGAAGTTATATAAATCTACACACTTTACACGACACCAGTTTCAACTTTTGAGGGTCATTTTGAAGTGGATTGCATTATGAGATTGAATTTATAACAAGAGTTTTGGTAGGGAAGGGAGGTGTCAGTTTGTAATTGAGGATTAATCTAGAGATGATTGGCATTAGACTTATGGCTTATTAGCTATTATGTTTTTTTTTTTATTACAATCAAGAAATTTACAAACAAGAAATAGAAGAGATGAAACACGACGCAGAAAACCTACACAAGAAATTGAAAGAGATTACTGGCAACACACGAAATAATATACCGCTGGTAATAAGAAATTCAAATGGAGAACTTCAGTTATCAGAAGAAGGCAATGGGAAGAACAACATGGGAAAAATACATGAAAGACTTATTTGCAGACAATGGAAAAGAAATAAACGAAATAGTACCAACTGATGACAGGGATGATAATAACATACAAATTCTGAAATTAGAATTGGATCACGCAATTAAAAACTCTAAAAGTGGCAAAGCTCCAGGGCCAAACGAAATTCCAGCCGAACTAATGAAAATCTTGGATAATAAAAATATAGTGTCTAACCAAATAAAATATAAAATATAGCCTAATACCAGGCGAATGGTTAAAATCTGTCCTATTACCTATACAAAAGAGAAATAATCTCAAGAAAAATAAGTCTTGAATACCCAAGAAAAATAAGTCTTGCGATGACTGCGGATTAATTAGTCTCATGAGTCACACATTGAAAGTTTTACTGAAAGTTATCCAACAGCGCATATATAAAAAATGCGAAGAGCAGTTAGACAGCACGCAGTACGGATTTAGAAGCGGAATGGTAACTAGAGATGCGTTGTTGAAAGCGAAATATCTTACATACATGACCAAAAAGCGTTCGATCGAGTTCAACACGGTTATACAAGCACTAAAAAACTTAAACCTAGACGAAAGAGGAAAGAAAGTTTATCATAAACTATCTACAACTATTAGCATCGTTCTTTGGTCTAAGATATTTCGAGAACAAAATATCAGATGGCAAAATTCTCTTAAGAATTGATAATACGTCTTCATTTTCCTATATCAATAGGACAGGCGACATTCAATATCCCCACTTAAATGCATTAGCAAGAGAGGTCTGGCAATGGTGCAAGAGGAGAAAAATCTGGATTTTCGCGTCATACATCTCGTCAGTTATGAGTAAGGAGTCATTTGAGAAAATCAATAAAAATTTAGTAATTTTCTCAATTGACCTTTTACATCAAGGTTGAATCGAAAATGTTCTAGCTTATGTTCTCGCTTCGCAGATCCAAACGTGTTGACAGTAGATGCATTTACTATTAAGTCAACCAATGAAAAATCTATGTTTTTTCCTCCTTTCGCACTTACCCCTAGAAATCGCGAAAAATAATAACCGATAAAGCTGAGGCAACAGTCGTGGTACCATTGTGGTCAACCCAGCCCTGGTATGCGCTCTTCAAATCATTACTTACCGAACCGCCTTTAGTTTTTAAACCTCACAAAAATGTATTATTGTCTTCCTTCCAAGCAAGAAATACATCCACTGGCATACAAACTTTAATTGGTGGCAGGTCCGCAAAGCGTTCCTATGTAAAGAAATAAATGAAGCATCAACAGAAATCATGATCGAGTCCATAACACCATCAAGACTCAAACAATACCAAGGTGCCTTAAAGCTATGGTGGAAATTTTCTACAACAAACAATATTCCAATATTTATTGGCAATATTTAAAGTACAGTAAATATACTATAATACGTTTTCTAACGGAAAGGTTCGACAACGGAGCAAGCTATGGAACTTTGAACTGCATCAGAGCAGCTATATCACTCATCTCTACTCAAGATCTCAGTAAAGATAAACTGCCCGATTATTCAGGGGAATGTTTGAGGAACGACCTACAATGTTTAAATATTCAAGTACAGGGGACACAACACCAGTCTTGAAGGACTTGGCCTGATCGAATCAGCTAAAACTGGCTTTAAGCAGCTAAAGGAAGTAGCAGAAAAAGTATCGACGATGCTTATTTTATCTACAGCACAACAAACTAATGCACTAATTAATATAAAAAACATATCCATAGACAAATAGAAAAAAACAATAAAAATACCAGACCTGATAAAAATGTCCAAGCCAGGAAGAAATAAGCCAGAGCTTATACTACCTTTTTTATAAAGAAAAACCTGGGCTATGTGTCACAACAGTTGTAATTCACTACTTGAATAAGACAAAAGACCTAAGAAATAAGCCATACAAAAACGTAACTTCTCAAACTCTAAAAAGTGTTAAATGTTCAATTCAATAATACAACTTACTTTATTTGCATATCTCTGAGGATAAGCTTTGAAAAAAAAACGATTTCTCGACGTTTCGACGAACTAACATTCATCATTCTTAAGCTATTAACTGGGAATGATGAAATTTTTCGTCATGTCGGGTATTGTTTAAAAAAAATCGTCACACTGTATACGGATGACGTTTAACGGAGTTGTACGTGGACATCTATTGAGCATAACTAATTTTAGTTCGTCCGAGTTACCCTCCGAATCAGTACGGAATTCTCGAGTAAAATCAGATTAGAATTAATAAATTATTGTTCAACGATTTACTTGCAAAAGTTCATAGGTCTGTTTTTTTTTGAGAAATTGAGGTTTTGGTAATCCCGGTGTCCTAATGTACTTTTCTTATGAGGATTTATAATCCCCATGCAAAATCTGAGAAGCCTGTATTACTTTCTGGATTAAAACTTGATTCTAAATTTGCTAATTGTAGCTTCATTAATGTCATTTTATAGTAGATACGATTAAGTAAATCTTATCTAGCACTGAAATAAAAATGGTGTAATTTAGACAACTACTCAAATTCGGTTTTTTGTCTTTAAATTATTAAAATTATGAAATTATGTGACTTATGCATTTTTGGAAGTAGACCAGCGTGTTATAAAAACAAAAATTTAGAACTTTTATTATTGATAGAATAATTTATTTATTTATTCCCAATTAGCAGATTTATTCCCAAGGTTTAGAATAGAACTATGGAGCTACTAACTATTTACAAGGCTCTGTTTTATTTACATTTCTATATAACGTGTTTATAAAAATATTTCTGTGACCCTTGAAAACATTTCCAAGTTCAATAAAATAGCGTAAGTCTAGACACAATATTTTTTATATTTCGGTAAATTAATAATATATTTTGTACATTTAATTTGAGGGGAATCTTACACAAAATGGTAATGAAAAGTTTTTGTATATACTGAGCGTGTAAATGCACTAAATCGTATTATTACATCTAATTGATAAACCTCTTTCATTCATCATCATCATATCCCAGCTGGTTTCGTCCACTGCTGGATATAAAACTCTACCTTTCATTTCTATCGTAGGCTACTAGGATTCAGTTACTAGCCATGCAATTCACACCCTTTGTGCATTGGGTTGGTAAGCGTCCTCTACTCTTGCAAGCCTCCTGCGTTGGTCGCCATTCCGGGATCTATTTGGTCCACCTGCTGTTTAGAAGCCTTGCACACGGTCAACCCAGATCCATTTAAGTTTTTAAATTTTCTCAATTAGATCAGTAACCCCAGATCGCAGTTTAGAGATTTCGTTTCGAACTCTTTCTCTTAAAGTGATTCCGAGCATGGAACGTTCCTTGGTTAGTTGCGCAACCCTGATCTTTTGGACATACTTCTGTGTGACCGTTAGAGTCTCCGCTGCGTATGTTAGAACTGGTAGAATGCATTGCTCAAACACCTTTCGGTTTGGGTAGTTGGGCATGTCAGATTTTAAAATCTGTTTAAGTTTTCTGTAGACTGCCTATGTTTGTCTTAGCTTCTTTCCAATCTCGTATGTCTGGTTGTCTCTACCGATTTTAATCTCCTGGCCTCTAGATACTTCTATGAGGTGACCAGCCGGATATCATTCCCTTCCATTGTAAGGTTTCGGGAAGGGACTAGGTTGGTGATAATGGATGTTTATTTTAAGGCTGACTTTATGTGATTGTTCTACCAACTTATTAACAATTTTTTCTCTTTCATTTCTAGGTAAGTCTAGAGAAGCACCTTAGCAACTCTGGAGAAACACCTGTTTTAACCTAAGCCTTAGTCGCTGCCTAAGTAAGTCTGGAGAATCGCCTTAACTTTTCCGAATCAATTAAATTTACCAATTCAAGTATCAATTTAATTCCTACGTATAATAACTATAGGTATAATTTTTTGGTTGTATAAAATTGTCAAATTATATCAGGAAATGGGCGAAATGGAGGGAAAAATAAATTTTAGCTAATATAATAAATATTGTAATCTATAATACATGTATTCCTTATATAGCGGTTATTTACTTCAACATAATAAAAGTATTAGTCATATGTTAAACAAAAATTGTTGAAATAAAATATTGAAAGATCGTTTTACAAATATTTTGAATCAGACTTGTTTAATGTTTAATTACAGGCGTTCATTAAATAGAACAACTCAATAACACTGGAAAATTACACAATATATATATATATATATATATATATATATATATGTTTTTATATATATATATATATATATATATATATATATATATATATATATATATATATATATATTTATATATATATATATACTATGCCGCTGACCCGGCGAAATTCGTATCGCCTTAGTATCTATAATCATTAAAAAATAGTTAAATGTTATATGTATAAATGTTAAATGTTATATAGTTAAATGGTACGCGTATCGATATCTAGTAACAAAACCGTACACGATTACATAATAGATGTGAATATAATCGTGTCTGTCCTGTGCCTCGCATAAGGTACGACGTATGAAAAAAAGCCCAAATCTCAAAAGTCGAATTGCTCGTTCAGTCAATATAGTAATTTTTGTGATTAACAATAATGTTCGGGAACACTTTGTTGATGGGCTCATCCTTAGTTGAGACGAAATTGCAAAAAATATGCGGAAACAAAATCAATCCGTTCTTTTCGTCGACGGGAAAACGGCCATTACCGATTAACAACAATTGCTTGGAGAAATCTTCGGCAGATGGAACGTTTAGCAATGCAACTCGCATCTTGGTCGTCAGCTGAAGTTTTTTAATATAGTGCCACATAGTAGATGATTTGAGGCAAGCGTTTATTTCATTGGCAGCGGTGGATCTTGGAATTACTGGTAGTGTTTGCCGGAAATCGCCAAACAGTAGAATCATTGCGCCTACAAAACATCCTAGCGTCATTGCGCAGATCTTTCATGGTTCGATTTAGTGCTTGAAATGAACGCTTGTGCGCCATTGTGCATTCATCACATATAATAATTTTACTTGCTTTAACACGATATTCACACTTTGGCCATTGCCGATTGTTTCATAATGTTGTATGCGGATGTTTCAGTCATTTAAAGGTTTAACGGTAATTTAAACGCTGATAGATCCGTTCTGCATCCTTCTAGCAACGTGGCCGCTATACCTAAAGAAGCAACTGGTACGGCAATTTCGGATCTCGTACGAAGAGTGGCTAAAATCAATGCTATGAGGAATGACTTTTCCACCGAGCGCATTGAAGAAAAATAAGGCACCATTTCCATCACAAATTGCCTTCATTAACTTATCGTACACATGCTTCTGATTTGAGTTCAACAGTGGTACACTCATTCAAACTGATTCGATCAATGCATCTCGTTCGTATTTACGTTCATGTTCCAATTCTCGACTGAAAGCGTCGTTCATAGCACGAGTTGGCGTTTGCATTCCTAACTTTAATAAGGAACTGCCGCACATGAGATAACTCATGTCTTCTATCAAAAGCAAAGCCTGGTTATGTATTACCGCATTCACCTCGAGATCGGGATTCCCTAAAGTGACACGAATTCGATGTAAAATATCTTCTGACATGTCATCCATGTACTTGTTCCACAGTTCAATTGCATTCGTTCGGAAACATGTCGAAATAATGATATCAAATAATGTGCGTATTTGATTTGGAGATGCAGAAAGAGCTTTTGTAATGTCCCAATGAATTTTGTTTTCAAGCAAATTGAGCTGTTCACATGCAGGATGAAAAGTTGGGCACACTGCACCATTGACAGTTCGAAGTGATTCAAAGCATGTCGTCAAACGAACATTAGAGAGTAGAGTAACGTTCGTGCAAATGGATCGCTTTGGCAAATAAAAAACAAACTTCTCAATGTTGTCGTTGGAGGTGTTTCAGCACGTTGAGCAACATAAGATGCGTTGAAATAAACTCGTTGACCATTTTCTAGATGCACCGCCAAATGTTAAACACGTGGATGACACGTTTATGAATGGGAAATGAAACTCGCTATCTACTGGGATAGCTTATAGCTTAAGTAGCTTCGACGGTGCGAATAATATATATATATATATATATATATATATATATATATATATATATATATATATATATATAAATATATTTATATATATATATAATTTAAATTATTATATATAAAAGTTGGAAAAGGTTGGCATGCACCTGCCATAGGTTTGTTCGGTGTGCTTCAGGCGTAATCTCCAGGGGTGTTGTCGTCCGCATAAAGCCCTTCCGAAACTTAAGTAAATGCGGTGGCATATGATGCTCATATAAAGGATGCCTCTAGTCGGTTTCTTTTTTTATCCCTCGGCCCCCGCGTCAACGCACCTCCTGATTGTGAGTGAGTCAATACTAACTATTGGGTAGATTTCCTCCACCGGGATCGGTTTCAGGCAGGCAGACACTATGCGCACCTTCTCGTTCTGTGCCACGTCTACGTACTTGGTATGAGCGGAATTGAACCATACCTCCGCAGCATATTCCGCCGTAGAAAAGCATAAAGCAAGAGCCGAGGATGAGGTTGTGCTTCCCATTTTGTGTTCGAATGATATTGTTCCTTGCACATACTATCCCTTTGATCTCTTGACAGTGTCGAAAACTCGGAGTTCGGTCCAGGCGTATTCCTAGGTATTTCGGTGTGTTGTTATGCTCCAACTCTTGGCCCTGCCAGGCCACTATTAGCTTCCTGTGTGCTTCCTTGTTTCTAAGATGGAAAGCACACGCCTGTGTCTTAGTCGGACTAGATTTGAGGTGGTAATTTTTATAGTAGGCTGCTAGATCATCCAGAGCGTCAGTTAGTTTATCCCCTATGTCGTTGAAACTTCTGCCTTAGCTGCGATAGCCGTATTATCGGCATATATGAATCGCTTTGTCTCCCATTTGTTGGTTGATCATAGATATTATGATTAACGGTATTATGATATTATGATTATCATAGGTAGATATTATAGAGGATTGGCACCAGGACGCTGCCCTGGGGTTGGCCGTTTTTCTCCTCCACCGACTATTCCTGGACTGTAGTGTTACAAAAAACCGTCGATTTTTTAGGAAGCATTCTACTAACTTAGTCAGGCAAAAGTCCTTGTTGATGTTATTGAACGTTGATATCAGCCTCAGATGGTTTAAGGTATCATAGGCAGCAGATAGATCCATGAAAGTGACTCCCGTTATTTGCTTCCGCTCAAACCCATCTTCGATATATTGAGTGAGATTGAGAGTTTACCTGCAACACGACTTGCCTCGTATGACACCTACCTGCTCAGGTAGAAGAGATTCGGTCAAGAACCATTCTTTCAAGAACCTTGAAAAGGTGACACAGCAAGGGGACAGGTCTAAAATTCCCAGCATCTGTTTACTAAGATTACTCCCTGGTTGATCCTGCCAGTAGTCATATGCTTGTCTCAAAGATTAAGACATGCATGTCATAGTACAAACCGAATTAAGGTGAAACCGCGAAAGGCTCATTAAATCAGTTTTGGTTCCTTGGACCGTAGAAAAACTTACATGGATAACTGTGGTAATTCTAGAGCTAATACATGAGCATAGAGTTCCGACCGGAGACGGGAGGGATGCTTTTATTAGACCAAAGCCTATTGGCGGCGGGGCGCGACCCTCGTCGTCGCTCTTGTTTGTTCACTCTGAATAACTACGCTGATCGCACGGCCTCGAGCCGGCGACATGTCTTTCAAATGTCTGCCTTATCAACTGTCGATGGTAGGCTCTGCGCCTACCATGCTTATAACGGGTAACGGGGAACCAGTGTTCGATTCCCGAGAGGGAGCCTGAGAAACGGCTACCACATCCAAGGAAGGCAGCTGGCGCGCAAATTACCCACTCCCGGCACGGGGAGGTAGTGACGAAAAATAACAATACGGGACTCCTCCGAGGCCCCGTAATCGGAATGAGTACACTTTAAAACCTTTAACGAGGACCAATTGGAGGGCAAGTCTGGTGCCAGCAGCCGCGGTAATTCCAGCTCCAATAGCGTATATTAAAGCTGTTGCGGTTAAAAAGCTCGTTGTCGAACTTGTGTCCCGCGCCGTCAGTTCACCGCTCGCGGTGTTCAACTGGCGTGCCGCGGGACGTCCTGCCGGTGAACTTAGCCCTGTGGCGACATCGGTCGGTTCAGCTTGCAATCCCATCGCGGTGCTCTTCAGTGAGTGTCGAGGTGGGCTGGCACGTTTACTTTGAACAAATTTGAGTGCTTAAAGCAGGCTAGAATTTTGCCTGAATGCGTGCATGGAATAATGGAATAGGACCTCGGTTCTAATTTGTTGGTTTTTAGAACTCCCGAGGATTACTCTGATTACTAAGAAATTAAAAACGATATCCCATCAATGAACTTTCTAATGTCAAAAATTGAGTAATGAAGTATGTTCTTATGGTGAACATGTTAAAAACATACCTGTAGATAAAACTCTGAAATTAGGTTATGTCAATAGACCATAGCAAAAAACAAGACAAATTGTAATGTCCAATAAACTAAAAACAAAGTTATGAATAAAGTGGGAAACATAATAAAAACAAAAAATTCTTAATAAATTGACAAAATGTCCTAATGAATTGTGTCAGTAAATTAAAAAATTCTATAATTTAAGTTCGATTCCCATATGCGCGACACTAAGCTACGCGACGTCGTACGACATCGCATGTCAAATAATTATTACATTGTTTTAAATGGGCCCGTCGCGTAGCCATAGTGAGAACGGCACGTGAATGGGCACCATTTAAATCAATGTAATCATTATTTGATCAATGTAATCATTAAAACGTGTTGTAGTAACAAAATATCAATGTGTGTGTGTGCCTGAAGGAGGAATAGCGTATGTTTCCTATACTCTAAACCTGTGTACAAGTTGCGTACGAGAGAGAAAGGTTTTTAAATCATTTGTTTTCTATGCGCATGCGCCTGGACCTCAGCAACGCGAGCTTACGGAAAGAGAGTGAGATCGAGTGAGACTGATTTTCCTGATTTTGGACTGTATAAAACGAAGACAGAGATACGAGAAGTTAGTATATACTTCAGTGGCTATACTCGAAAGTTTGTTTCGAAACAACCTAATTTTGTTGGGAAGATGTAAGTAGGGTGATTGATCTATGCTGGTCGAAAATGTAAGTAGTACCTCGATTGAGACTACCTAAATTTTTTATTTGTGAATTTTTTAGATTTTCAAATTAATGTATCATACTTATGGTGTATATCCATAGTTAATCGAAAATTTTATTTATTTATATATAAATGCAACATGTAAATGCTCTAAAATACCTATTTACAATCTGTCGTGTAACTTTTGAAGCGTGCGCACAGAGAATAATTAGGTTCATATACCTTCCTCTCTGGCACACATTTTTGAGACACTTTCCAGCTGGCATTCCCTCTGGTTTATTGGTATATTAAAGAAGGTACAAAAATACATGTTTTCGGGTTATAGAAGAATTTATACATTTTCGAAGTTCTATGACACCACCAAGGACTTTCGCCTGACTAATTGTAAGTTAGTAGAATGTTTTTTGTAACACTACAGTCCAGGAATAGTCGGTGGAGGAGAAAAACGGCCAACCCCAGGGCAGCGTCTTGGTAATATCTACCTATGATAATCATAATATAATAATACCGTTAATCATAATATCTATGATCAACCAACAAATGGAGAGACAAAGAGATTTATATATGCCGATGATACGGCTATCGCAGCTCAAGGCAGAAGTTTCAACGACATAGGGGATAAATTAACTCACGCTCTGGATAATCCAGCAGCCTACTATAAAAATTACCACCTCAAATCTAATCCGACTAAGACACCGGCGTGTGCTTTCTATCTTAGAAACAAGGAGGCACACGGGAAGCTAAGGGTGGCCTGGCAAGGCAAAGAGTTGGAGCATGACAACACACCGAAATACCTAGGCATACGCCTGGACCGAACTCCGAGTTTTTGACACTGTCAAGAGATCAAAGGGAAAGTATCTGCAAGAAACAATATCATTCGAACACAAAATGGAGAGCACAACCTCATCTTCGGCTCTTGCTTTATGCTTTTCTACCGCGGAATTTGCTGCGCCGGTATGGTTCAATTCCGCTCATACCAAGCACGTAGACGTGGCACTGAACGAGACGGTGTGCATGATGTCTGGCTGCCTGAAACCGATCCCGGTGGAGGAAATCTACCCAATAGTTGGTATTGACTCACCCACAATCAGGAGGTGTGTTGCCGTGGGGACTGAGGAGAAAAAACAAGAAACCGACCAGAGGCATCCATTATATGAGCACCAATGCAACCGCATTTACTTAAGTTTCGGAAGGGCTTTATGCGGATGACAACACCCCTGGAGATTACACCTGAATCACACTGAACAAACCTATGCCAAGTGGATGTCAGCCGCACACGGATCGAGTCAAATGAAGAGCTGGCCCCTGGACACCATCTTTTCCCACATGGAGGACACTGAACGGGCTAAGAACGGGAGTCGCACGATGTAACATCAATTTAAAAAATGGGGCTACAAAGAGGATGACAATTGAAAATGCGGCGTAACTCAAGACCACCAACATCTGGCTCTGTGTCCAAATATGAGTGAGACTTGCACAGAGAAAGACCTGATACTCGCAAAGGACAAAGCCACGTATGTGGCTGATTTTTGGAAACTAAAAATTTGATTTGTTATTCTGATCCGGACACGGAAAGTGAGTTAGGAATTTCTTAGTTTTATCCACAGGCATGTTTTTAACATGTTTAATATTACAACACATTCATTATGTGATCAATGCTTCTTTCGAGGAAGAGAAGTTTCCGGATATTTTTAAAAAGCTCGTAATAATTTCGATACATAAGAAAGGGATATTTGGAATATACAAAACTACAAGATGTCGCTCTAATTACAGAAATAATCCTCCTTTTTTGGCTAAAATCCTTCAACACGCAATGGAACGCCTATTGATGCCATTATATTTGTCACAAAGGAGGCAATATCTACGAATAGAGTAGTGCATATCTATAATGGCGAAGATAGAAATGAGTGTCTCGTAGGGTAGTGTCTTCTTTTCTTATGGTATGGTATATAGCAGACCTCCCACGATACTTAAGAGGGATCCCTTTATAGAACAAGAACTATAACCTATAAGAACTATAAGAAACTATAAGAACTATAAACACCATCTACAAAAGTTTAGATGAAGAAATAAGAGAATGGATGAAAACCTGGAAAGAACTTCTAGGGCTAAGACAATCCAAAGTAATGCTGTTATCTTTTTGCCAGGAAAGAACAAAAGCTTGCCTAAAAATAAAGAAGAACAAGCTTAGAATTTAGAAAGGAGTCCAGCCGGGACACTGCAGACTTAGAAAATACATCAAGGCCATAGGCCTTTAGGAAGATGATAGATGCAGATTCTGCGACTCAGCTGAGGAAATCCCCAAATATCTGCTCAAAGACTGTGGAACACTTTAGAAAGCACGGAGAAAAGTATTTTGGGGCCAACTGCTTGAACGCAGGGGAGTTGTGTTGGAAGTTCGCAGGGGTTGTTGTGAATGAATCCCACCCAGAACCTGAAATTGCTACAGGAATCAGGACTAGAGGAGGCGCTCTAAATGGGTAAATGTACCAACAATTAGAGGAAGAGGGTTGGTTATAATAGATCTTTGAAGGTCGCAGTACAAGTGACCACCGAAATCTACAATCAAATGTGTGTTCTATTCAACGAAGCTAGTTGTGTCATTTCGGAGGATTCGATGCTGCAAGCTAACTGAACTGAAGCTGCAGCTAACAAGCTTCTGAAAAACCTCAACAAGTGGTTCTCCACAAACGACCTACATCTAAATTGAGATAAGACAAACTATGCTATTTTGCAAAGTAGACGTCGTAGAGATGAACTTAATTGGAATTCCCACATAGAACACCTTGTCGTAAAGCTAAATCAAAAAAGTTTATATACTAGAGATTCTCCGGGACACAAGTATTGTCCCCACAATTATTGTGTCCCGGAGAATCTCTAGTATATAAACTTTTTGATTTAGCTTTGCGACAACGTGCTCTATGTGGGAATTCCAATTAAGTTCATTCTCTAATAGTACACCCAGAAATTTTATACTATTCTTTCTTTCTATTCGTATGTCACCTACTTATAATGATGTATGGTCATCAGGTTTGCAAAATAGCATAGTTTGTCTTTTCTCTAGTTAGGTGTAAGTCGTGTGTGGAGAACCACGTGTTGAGGTTTTTGAGAAGCTTGTTAGCTGCTGCTGCTGATCAATTAAAGATCTACTAATTCTACTAAGAATCTGCCACGCGGAAATGCAATCAACAATCTCATACGCCTTAATGATATCTGGGGCCAATACACTTACATTAGCCTGAACACCATGTGTGAAACCATACTAATTATAGATACAATTATTCAAACTTACTAAAGCGAAATATAGCAACATAGTAAGGCTAATGTAAGTGTATTCCATTTTATAATTCAAAAGAGCAGAGCTGCATTGATGAGAGATAGATCTCGAAACGCGTCTGCAGATGGCTATTCACTTAATTTATATAGAAAGAAATGAATTAAAAAACAATGTTATTTCTCCAGCTCCGATAGTGCCATTAAAATGGATTGGTTCTAGGAATATCATGCAAATCTCTAGTTGTTTCAACATGAGATTTGTTCATTGTTCAAATACGAGTTAATATTAAAGAGCTACGAACAGATTAAATATATTTATATATCATATTATAAAGTTATATGTATGATTATATCTATAATTAGAATGGTTTCACCCCTATATTCAATAAATTATTTTTTAATATAAAATTTATAGTCGCTATAACAATTCTATAGTATTGAGCAAAGAATTGCATAAATGAATGATGTAATATAGATTGATATTTTTTAAATACTACCTATCAAATATTCTGGAATAAGACGCACATCTTTCTTTACTTTCATCTTTGTGTTTCTTTTGTTATGCTGTTTGCTTAAAGAAAAATGAAGAAAAATACACGTTTTTGGAGATTTTAAACGAAAGTCGCAAATATTTATTTTATCTCGATATTTCAATACTTTCTCCTGTTAGTAACAGAGAAAGTAAAAATGGCATTGAAATGTCCATGCAACTAAAAGTCGCATTGTAATTGATAATCTAAATTATATACTTTGATATTTACATCTATTTATTAATTTATCTTAGGAATGTTCATTAGAAAAACATAAGATAAACTATGAAATGAAATAGAAGAAAGAAATTCAAATGAAATAGAAGCTTCTATTATTTCTGATTTTTATGAAATTTTTAGTTACTCACGATTGCGAAATCATTTGTAATATTTAATATACAGAAAAATAGTTTATATTTATACTCGGCGTTACATAAGCTGTCTATATGGGAAATCAGAAACCGATTCTTGCATACCCGGAATGCGAAACACGCAGATTTCTAATATAAATATTTCTATTTGGAATTCAATTTAAATTGCTGCAATAAACATTTTACAGAACAGATAAGTGTATTATTTTCAAGTTAAGAAGCCTGTTACATTGTAAGCACCGACTGGGAGATACTTACCGAATGGCAGCGACAATGGACAACGGAAACCGAAAAAAGGGCATGGACACGGTTAATAATACCAGATCTTACAAAGTGGGTAGGACGCAAGCACGGAGAGATAAATTTATACCTCTGCTAATTGTTGAGTGGACTCGGGTGGTTCAATAGCTATCGGAATCGCTTCCACGTCAACTATAGTGACTTATGCCTTATATCTCTTATCATCAGTCTGCCTCAACGCGTCTGCAGATGGCTATTCACTAAAGTTAATAGAAAGACTTGATCTTGAAACAATGCTATTTTTCCAGTTCTTGTTTAGTGCCACGGAAGTGGACTTAGAACTAGTAAATAACTTAACATATTTCACATGATATTTGTTATGGTATTCCTAGAAAAACTCAATAATATTATAGAGCACCGGTAAGGTTGAATATATTTATATATTCAGGCTGTGTTCCGGCTTTATTAAGTTTATATGATTATCTATAATTTAGTATGGTTTTGCCAATAGTAAATTCTTAAGAGATGTATACGTCCGACTCCATTAAAACGCGTATACTGAGTGCTCACCGGCGCGTCGCTGTACATATTCGAAGATTGTTCTAGTCCAGGGGTCTCCAAACTTTCCAGCCTTAGGGCCATACTGATTACTCCAGTAAGTTCCGAGGGCCAAAACCATATTATCATTGGCGCCGGTGGTAAAAAGTGAAATAGTCCACTGATGAAAAAAAAAGTCCGAAAAAGTACGCAACGTTTAAAAAAGGCTGCAAATCGGACTAAAGTCCGCAAAACAGCAACACTGCATATTAATTATTTTCCTGTCATTATCTGTAATTTATAGATTAGTCGTAGAGTACGAGCCATGAGGAGTAACGTGACACGACATCTGGTGGACACAAGCGGAAATAGGTAGTACCTCCTATCGCTAACAGATGGCGCTATTAGCACGTACAGAATAATCTCGTTGGTTCGAGAAAGTTCTGGTGTCTTCCACTCACTTCTAGATGGCAGTAATTGGAATATATAAGAAGGCTAGTGGCGCAACCACAAGTCAGTTCCTATGACACTGTTGTGAAATAAACTTGTTTATGCGTGTTTAAGTTTAAGACATTTTTGTAACAGTATTTTGATTTGAATTGTTGCTTTTGTGTGTGATTTAGTAGCATGGAAAAGAAGCGAAAAATTGATAGTGAATGCAGAAAATTCAAAGATCAGTGGAACATTCAGTTTTTCGTAATTAAGTCCAGTAACAAGGCGCTATGTTTGATTTGCAATGAAAGCATAGCCGTTCTCAAGGAATATAACATTAAACGTCTTCATTTACAAAACTCAATACTGAACAAGAGACTGCAACTCGTGCCAGCTTTCGTGTGGCTCTTGAAATTGCAAAAACGTGGAAAACCATTCACCGATGGAGAAATGATCAAAGAATGCATAATTGCAGTAGCCGAAGAAATGTGCCCTGAAAAGGTAAATTTATTAAAAACTGTCAGTATGTCAGCAAACACTGTGGCTCGAAGGGTAGAAAACATCGCTGAAAATATATCCTCTCAACTGTTCGACAAAAATGGACATGTTGAGTCGTTTTCTTTGGCCTTGGATGAGTCAACGGATGTGTCAGATACTGCTCAGGTGTTGATTTATATTCGAGGAGTAGATAAAAGCTATGAAGTGCATGAAGAACTTCTTGATATGTATAGTATTCATGGCACAACTGCTGGTACAGATATTTTTAAAGGAGTTGAAATGGCCATTAATCAAAAGAACCTTCGATGGAAAAACTTGAAATGTATTAAAACATGAGTGGGAAAGATAAAGGAGTGGTCGCTCTTGTGTCAAAGGCTGTAGAAAATGACGGTGGTTCAAAATTAGTCTTACATTGTATCATTCATCAACAGTCTTTGAGCGAAAAATGTTTGGATATGACTGAAGTTCTGAAACCAGTCATATCAACTGTTAATTTTATCAGATCTTTTGGGCTGAATCACCGACAATTCCGACAATTTATTGAAGAGATTGGAGAAAATGACTTACCTTATCATACTGCCGTACGTTGGCTTAGTTGTGGGAAAGTCCTTCAGCGCTTTTTTGAACTTCGAGCAGTGATCGAATTTTTTTTGAATGAAAAGCATCGCCCTCTTACTGAATTACAAAACAACGCATGGCTGTGGAAGTAAGCATTCTATGTTGATTTGACAAAACATGTGAACGAACTGAATTTGTGATTGCAAGGAGAAAACCAGCATCTTCCTGATTTATACACTAATATCAAATCATTCCGGAAGAAATTGATACTGTTTCAATCACAACTACGAAGTAAATGTTTTTCACATTTTAAAACATGTGAAATATTCAGCCACACCACTGAGACTAAGTTTCCTATCGATTTTGCAATCGAAACTTTGAGTGCTTTGAAAATAAATTTTGATACTCGTTTCTCGGACTTTGATGCCATTGCGAATCAAATTAAGATTTTTCAGAATCCTTTTGATACTGACATTGAAACCCTAGCCCCGGAACTTCAAATGGAAATGATTGATCTACAGTGCAGTGATATAATTAAGAACAAATATCAAAACTCATCTTTGTTGGAATTTTATAAGAGTCTTCCACTGACACAATTTGATAATTTGCAAAAATTTGCTCGTGGGCTGTTTTCTGTTTTTGGTACTACTTATTTGTGTGAGAAGACCTTCTCCAAAATGAAGTACACAAAAAATGTTTACAGATCTAAATTAACTGATGAGCATCTTAAATCTCTTTTAATAATTGGTACAAGTAATATTAGTCCACAACTACAAACTATTGTCAGTGGAAAATCTGAATTACATAAATCTCATTAGTATTTCATATGTCATTATGCTTGTTATAAGTTATGTTTTTATTTAAAATGTTAGTTGGATTCATTTCAATAATTTGTTAGTTATTATATACTGAAGTTAAATTTTCTGCATATTATACGTGTCTTTACTCATTACAATTCTGTGTTTCTTTATCCAATTTATCACAAAAACAATAACAATAAGCCTACAACAATGTTATGAGTAGTTAGCCCATGACCATATCAATGTCATATTAATAATTATTCAACATAAAATTAGAATACTTCAGTAAACTAAATTTAATTTGCTATAAAAAATATGTTCTCTAAAAGGAGTTTTCAAGTATGCTAGCTCTCCGCGGGCCGGACAAAATCTGTCCGCGGGCCGGATGTGGCCCTCGGGCCGTAGTTTGGAGACCCCTGTTCTAGTCGACTAGAACCCACTTGAAGAAAATAAATATGTTCTTCATTCAATCATTCAAACTATATTCTCACAATTGTGCAATAGAAGAGCTGAAGTTTAACCTACTGTTGATTTGTCTCTCCTGGGTCGAACGGATAAAGGTCGATTCCCATATACGCGACACTCAGCTACGCGACGTATATCAAATAATGATTACATTGTTTTAAATTGGTACGTCCCGTAGCTGTCGCGTAGCCGTAGTGAGAACGTGCCCATTTAAAACAATGTAATCATTATTTGACATGCGATGTCGCGAGACGTCGCGTTGCTAAGTGTCGCGTATATGAGAATCGGCCTTTAACGTTGCATTAATATATTATGAACCTTTGTTAGTCATAAATATTTCGGTTTTTGCTTTCTCCATTCCATTACGCTTTAACTTGTGCTCTCCGCTATCACCATCATACATTTCAACCCTTACTATCACACTTTCCTTTTCCTCTTCAATTTTCTTATATATTCACTCTCTAATTATCTCCACCCTCGTCACGAGGCCTAGCAATCATGGCAGATACTTCTATTTGCGTTTTCAAGATTTACTATTCTACCTTACAATCAGATTTACATGAGGACCATCGGACCTGTTAATCACGGATTTCGATGGGTCTTGGATATATTGTGTAGGGACGTATCCCTAGTACTTCTGTAGCAGTTTTTTTATTCAACGGCCCTTAGTTTTTAAGAAAATTGATGTTAAAGTTACATTCGTACCTTCTTTTATTCCTCAACGCTAGACGTTAGAATATTTTTTTGTTCAACCAATGTGGGTCAAAGGCTGTAAGCCCTAAAAACACTGCGGCCTTGTAGCCTATTTTATTTCCCCATAATGTTCTGTTCATGCGAATAGATCCAGCCCTTGTGTTAGTTCTAGGAGTTTATGCGCCATGTTTTTCACTGGGATCCCCTTTTGCTGTAATGTTCAGCTCGTGTCTCCTACGTGCAATTGCTTTACAATGGAAGATTATAGGTGGAAGTTTCCTCCTCTTCATAGCATAGTCTGCACAGTTGTTCATCTCTCCAGATCCCCATTTTGTGCAGATGTTCTTCCAAAGGACAGTGGCCTGTAAGTAGGCCGGCCACAATTGTGATCTGCTTCTTATTCAGTTTCAAGAGTTCAGCAGTTAATGAGGCCAATGTTTTTTTTAGCATTCGTTTGTATTTAGCATTTCTGTCCATTTTTTTTATTGCACTGTAGCCTGGTGCTTAATAGCTACCCAATTACTGATTATATTACGAGCTATGGTTTTCGTAATGTTGGAGTCTCTGCTAGCACTGATGCTGTTTTAGCACCATCCTTTTCTAACTTGTCCGCCATTTCGTTTTCTACAAGTCCCCTGTGGCTCGTTTCCCAAGCAAGTGAGAACTTGTTGTGTCTTGCCAGAGCCTTGAGGTCCAGGAGGCAGTTCCATGTTGTTTTGGATTTTATCTCATGGCACATTAAGGCATTTATAGCAGCCTGACTGTCCGTGAAAATGCAGATGTTTCTACTTTTGTAGTACATTATTTGATTTTCACGGCCAAAAATCGCGATGGCGTGTATTTCCGCTTGGAATGCCGTGGTATGTGATCCCTGGGGCACAGATAAGCTGTACCTCAGGGACGGTCCGTAGATTCCTGCTCCAGTTTCACTGTCATTATTGGAGTCTGTACACCAGTGCAGCCCACCTTGACATGTGATTGTTTTCTTACCTTCTATCCCACGTAGTTGGGTTTTGAAGGGTAGATCGAATGATAGCTTTTTCGGCATTGAGTCTCCCTCAATATTGAGGTATAGGTCTGATATTACATTTGTTATCGTGGTATGCCCTGTCCACACCAGAGGATTCTAAGTGCTATTACACCTGCATCTGAAGGCTCCTATTCTTGCTTCCCCCATGATGAAAATATCTAGGGGAAGCAGACCTGTCATACTTCCAGAGCTACAGTTGGTGCCGTCCTTTAATTTTAACATGGTTCATTAACGATTCCGTAATTGGGTTGTTGAATAAAAAAAATATCGATTTTTTATGTGTTTTAAAACCTTATTATAAATAATTTGGATGTGCGATACGAACAATTTTCAATTAATTATACACAATTTAAAAGATAAAATTTTGAAAATAATCACGTGACTCTAAACGTGCCATAATTTGTTTGTAACGTCGTAAATGAGAAACTTCATTATAACATTCAAACATAAACATTCTTAAATGTCTTTTTCTTCTATAAAATCGTCGTTTTAAGATTTTTTCGGCCTACTGTTTAAAACCATTGGTTTCGACGTTTAATAATGTGGGACATGTAAAAACATTTTTTGAATAGTTCTTTTTGTAGTACTCCACACTATGGTACGAAACAAGCACGATAGCTTTTAATACTTGAATTTTACAATGTCTACTACAACTACTGTAGTAGACATGTTCTAAGAATTTAGAACGATAACCGCTGATGCGTCCCAAGCAATGGTTCGTAAAATCAATGGATATATTAGCCCCCTGCAAAACAGATAATTTATTTCCAAAGTTTATGTCGTACCATTGTATTATCAAACAGACAGTTTTATGCGGTAGTCAGGGACTAAAAACGAAAAATATTTCTTTCGTTTCTCATAAGAACGAAAGTGAAAAATTTCGTTCTCGATATTAACATTCTGACCCAAAAATATCGTTTTCGTTTTCGTGAACCGAAATTAAATAACGTTTAAAACCGGTTTTGCAAATTTTACTACATAGAATATAATACGTTCGAGTCATGCCTGGTTTTAAATTTCGATAACGTGTTTTGTCAAGTATGTCACATGCCATAATTTTTAATCATAATTGGCAAAAATTATATACATAAAATTGATGTTTCTAAAAACCTTCTTTAAATGTCTTAATCGATTTAAAATTTTAATCGATTGCATTTTGAGTGGTATTTTTATTTCTTCTAAATATGAGAAGAAGCGAACAAAATTGTATACATATTTATTCTATACTAAAAACATTTTTAAATGATTCAGTACACCAAAATAAATAAAAACAAAAATTTCTATAGACTATTGAATTAAATAAACAAATGAATGTAAAAGCATGTATTAATTTTAATATAAATCAGAAGATAATAATGAAATTAATTTTAATGTATACATTTATATAAAACATTATTGCAACTATTTACTTATTCTAAGAAACAGGTCATCTTCCAGTAAATTTTCTTTTAAATTCATTCTTTGAGAATTTAAAATAAATTTAAGTGCCGAAAATGCACGTTCAACACTAACTTGTGTCATGGGCAAACCAATAATTTGTTTTGCAAAGTTATATAGTTCAATCATTGATATTTTTTGTTGATCAATTATTATCTTCATTAATGTTCTGTAATGAATTCCATACATACGTGATGTAGTTTTTAGTTATATCTATTTGAGATGCGGATAAAACGACTTTAAATCTGGGATCGAGAAAATTAGCTTGCTGGATATTTTTATTCTGCGTGGTTAAAATGCAAAGTGGAAACAAATAAAATTGTTTAATCAAAAAGTGATTCTTTGACAAAAGTTATTGTCAAGGTGGTTATTGTCAAAAGAATCACATTTTTATTAAACAATACCTTTTCCCGTTCGTTTAAGCAATCCACTATTTTTGTTGAGAATTGGCTGGCAATTTTATTTGTTTCCACTTTGCATTTTAACCACGCAGAATAAAAATCTCCAGCAAGCAGATGTTTGGTTTCAAATAATATTGATGATATTTTCGCTGGAATTAAATTATCTCTCATTGTCAGTAACAAGAGTCTTTCTAACATATCGTGCTCGAATCAAATTTGACAGCTAAGTACTGTCATCTGATTGTACTGATGGTAGCTTTGCAGTCTTAGCTTCCTCGGGTTTTAGACCCTCGGCTAAGAAGCGCAGATACCAGCTCACCCGGGCTTCACTGACAAGGGGGCCCTATCAACTCGTCATCACCGATTTGGCCCAAATTTACAGTATATGTAGGGCTTGACTAAAAAAAATAATAAACTAAATGAAGATGACGCAAGCGGGAGGGCCAGGTTGCCATTTTTACGCCGTTTCCTAAGTAAACGACAACTCATAAACCCGCTATGGTAGCATAAATTTCAATGGCCGGTCAGCGCAGAGGTAAGAACTCGGGTTCATAGTACGAGGATCGCTGGTTCGATTCCCCGTGGGGGCGCTTTTTTTTTATTTACAATTTTTAAAATGACTCTTTTATTAATATTATTATTTATTATTGTTTAACATTTTAATTAGTAATTATTAATTAGTAAATTGAATTATTTTATTAGTAAAAAAAGCGTCTCCACGAGGAATCGAACCAGCGATCCTCGTACTATGGACCCGAGCTCTTACCGCTGCGCTGACCGGCCATTGAAATTTATGCTAACATAGCGGGCTTATGAGTTGTCGGTAACTTACCGGTCGGCGTAAAAATTTCAATCTGGCCCTCCCGCTTGCGTCACTTTCATTTATAGTCAAGCCCTACATATACTGTAAATTTGGGCCAAATCGGTGATGACGAGTTGATAGGGCCCCCTTGTGGGATCCTGTCTCAGTGGATCGTCCAGTCCGCCTGGACTACCTCGGAGTGGCAAGGGATGTGCCCATCTCGTTTTCCTCCGTGGTTTGGTCCCCGCTCCTAGGAAGGTACATGGTCACCAGAGCACTTCCTTTCCGAGATCTTAGGACAGGTGCTCTCGCCATTGGCCATTTTGTTAACTGCTCTTTAGTGCAGTCAACAATGACTAATCGTGGTTTGAAACTTGTAACTTGGCTTGAACTGTTCCTCGTGAGACTGTCTCCTCAACCATTGCCTGCTCGAGAGCAGAGAGGTTTTTTCCACATAGGGAATTCCTTGGGTAGCCTCTGGACATCACCTACCCACTTCATCACCTACCCACTTTACCGGCGGTGGAGTAGCTGGTGCTCGGTCCAGAGGCCTTGGGAGGGTAGCTGTGTGCAAATATCCCTCTAATTGTAAGCTGCGCGGCCGCGCACTAAGTTTTCGAAAGTTGCGCAGCCGTTTTGGTATTCCGCGCACAATAGGCTTGTTCATCTTGTCAAAAAAATGTTAAAAAATTGAGTGTAAAACTAATTTTTAAAATCGGACATTTATACGTCTAACGAAATCTCTTTTCTTTAACTATGTCATCGAGCGTTTGATGGTTTGCTTTATGTTAACACATTGTGTGCGAGGAACGACTTAAGTCCTGGTATACTTGATTAGAGAACGGGTGTCGACAAAATATCGCCTGCGTTTCGACGAGGATTGGGGCAAAATTATCCGAATCCAAGCACAGCACACACCACAAAACACCTATACCTACTCTGTTTGACCTTTAAACTAGAATTTGGAGGTATTTTGAAGCTAACACATACCGACAGTGCTTCTATTTCGGAAAAAAATCATTATTTTTACAAGAAGTTTTATCTAGACATTCAAAAAATTGTTATGTTTACATCGGACTGAGCAACGGAAAATGCTAGGACGGAAAAATGGAGTAGCGACACTTCTCAAAAAGAAAATACCTCATCTTACTAAACAACATTGCGTTGTGCACCGCGAATATTTGGGTTTGGTTGATGTATGGAAACATGTATCTCTTATGTAAGATGTTGAGACGACCTTCCTTGGGACAGTTTACACCAGTACATCAGTAGATCGAAAATTAAAAAAAAAAGAAATTTGAAAAATTGGCTGCTGGTATGCATCGAGATGCGTTAGTTATCTCGTTATTTGGATGCTTGGATTAAAAATTGCGAAAATCTAATAGAATATTGTAATGAACGTTGTTGAATGTAATGATGCAATTTGAAAATATTGTTTGCAAATTCTAAATAATCCTCAATATATTGTAGCCAACCGTTTAGTATACTGTAGTCAACTGTACTCAGTCAGTATACTGTAGTCAACCGTGGGGTATCAACTGCCTAATACCTTCTAAACCGCTAGGTCCCCCATATTCAAATCTTAGTGCTAAGGTTGGATGTGTGGCAGAGAAGAGAGCCGGTGCCCAGCAGTGGGTCATAAAGAGGCTAATAAAGAGATACTGTAGCACTGTTTTGCTGTTTTGTGAAGAATGTTCTGAACTTAAATTTCTGATTTAACAAAAAAACAAGACAAGAGCAATAAAATTTAGTTTAGCATTTAGTGACTGTGTAGAATATGTAATACAAAATTCGGAGAAATATTGCGATACTTTCTGATATAGGAAATTTTCAAGCTTCTAGTGCTGACTGCGAGAAGGGTTTCTGTACAATGATTCTAATTAAATCCAAACTTAGGAAGAGATTAAATGCCAATCATTTAAATGATTTGACGAGGATTAATATATACTTGGCAAATATACTTTACAAAGAATGGATAAGTATGAAAGGCATGCACTACAGCAAAAAATGCACCACTAAACGCTGCTAATGCGTCGAAAATATAATTAATTAATTTGTATTGTGATTATAGATATTATTAACTATAATATAGTTAATAAATTACTAGAATAGTTTCTTAAAATTTCGCAATATAATTAGCTTGATTTACATATAGAATCTTAATTTAACAATAATATGATATATCCCTCAATAAACTTAATTTAACAACAATATGCTCCCCCTGTTTTGCACTTTCAAAAGCTTTCGAAGATTTTTGCACAATCATACTTTTGTGCCGCGCAGTCAGTGAAAAAATTAGAGGGAACATTGGCTGTGTGTGCTTTGGGGTAGATCTGTCATCAAAGCTACTTGTTTTAATTATCAAACCTATTATGAAAGACATAAATAAATAAACATATTTGAGGCATTTTTCATAAACTAGCTGTTTCATGAACTAACTGTTGACAGATCATGCAATGGTTTTGTTTTACACAATCTGCCGGATTTCATTATATGACTACGACATTATAGAGAGGCAATAGTGAAATCACAAGCTCAGTGTCAAAAAGTGTATCGCAAAAGGAAAAAGAGAAAGAAGGAATTTTACAAAACACAGATTTAGAAAAGTAGGTAAATAAAATTTTAGAATTTGTAGCAATTGCTTACTGTTTACATAGGTTTATCTTAAAATGCGATTCGAGTGTTCGTTGTTTTCTACAACATTTATATACATTATAGACAATAGTGAAGTCGCTAGCTCAGCCTAAAATATAGAAAATCGGACTGAAATAACAGTTCTCATTTGGCATTTTTTAGATTATCAATTGGTTTGATCTTCCTAGGTAGTTTATTAAATATATTTAAAATACTGTAAGGAGGCATTTTTCAGACATAGTTAGATTGTGTCCAGGCAGTTCGCAGAGCTGCTTATTGTATCTCGTATTGCGTTCGATTGGTTTCTGGAATTTGTCGAATAGATATTTGTTATATAGATGCGTATGTGCCGGTGCAGGTTAATATTTTAGTACTTTTAAAGTACCCTCTACACTACAGGATTCTCTAAACTTTAGGTTAAACAGTATGCGTATCACTTGCTTTAGCACTCTTAATATTCTATTGATGTACATGCCATTCCCCCAAAATTTGATTGCAAATCTTAAGAGAGTTAAAATTTGCATAATATACCATTCTTAAGGCTTCTGGATCTACATATCGGCTGAGAATTCGTACACAGCAGACTGCGGTATTCAATTTCATTATAACTTTGTTGATATGTGACGACCAATCTAAAGTAGGTATTATCGACATGGAGACACCAAAAGCCTCACTGATTTTCACATGAGAATGGTTTCATTACCAATTGTAATTTCTTGCGGATAGATGGATGTGCTTCTTTTCTTCTTTCATTCTTCATCTTTTCATTTTAAAGATTATCGGCTTTCTTTTTTCTTTGTTTAGAATTAATCCACTTTCGATGAACTTAATTTGTTCCGGATGACTTGAACGTATTATATTCTATGTAGTAAAATTTACAAAACCTGTTTTAACCGATATTTAAAGTCGGTTCACGAAAATGAAAACGATATTTTTGGGTCGTTCTAATGAGAAACGAACGAAATATTTTTCGTTTTCAGTCCCTGACTACCGCATAAAACTGTCTAGTTGATAATACAATGATACGACATAAAGTTTGGAAATAAATTATCTGTTTTGCAGAGTGCTAATATATGCATTGATTTTACGAACCATTGCTTGGGACGCATCAGCGGTTATGGCAACAATTTGTGCAGAGGCAAAGTTATCGATTTTGCTTATGTTCTAAATATGTTATAGATATCCTCGCATATTATGCGGTACCCGTACGGTACCCGTACAAGGAGTGTACTCATCTTTTTTATTTTGGCATGGTACCATTACTGCCCCTTATCAGTGTAACGGTACTAGTACAAGTATTGTACTGCCTCTTGGCACAAGTATTGGCTTATTATTGCTTGTGCTAGGTTGTTGAAGCTCCACGATCCCCCAAAGAAGATGCAGAGGTAGTAGCGACAGCTACAGCTCTCTCTATCTCGGAAGTTACGCCTGCATTAGCGACTACTTTCCTTGGTTGAGGAGACAGCAACATCGGTCACTCCCTCTGTTGAAGCCACAATGGCTAAGAACGAGGAAGTCCGCTAGGATTACCGAGAAGAAAATCTAGACCTCTTATTCGTAGACATGAGCAGTCCTGCCATGTTTACTGAGGTAGAGGAAGAACAAGAACGTCATTCTTGCCGAGACAGAAGAGGACTTGCCGCCTTCTGTCACAAAACAAAAATGACCAGCAAGCGCACAAAAATAGCTCATCTGAACATCCACCATGCCAAAGCAGCTTTGGATGAGATGGCTAGGATGTTCACTAAACAACACTTAGGGCTAGCGCTGGTGCAAGGATCCTGTGCTAATGGAGATTTTGCATTATTACAAAACTTGCATTATTATAAAGAAGGGCATACATTATTTATGCCTTTCAGAGTTCCTAACGCGGGATCTATTTCCAATCCAGGTCCTCATCAAGATCGAGGGCCTCCACCGCCAGGTAGTGATCGCATCAGCATACTTCCCCGGAGATGGTAACAAAATACCAGCCGTAGAAGTACAAAGGCTGGTAAAACACACTATTAGTAGAAGGCTGCCACTCATCGAAGGGTATGACGCAAACGTCTACCACGAGATGGGGGCAGCACACGGACACTAATAAGAGAGGTTAATAACTTTTAGAATACCTCATTAAAGGAAAACTAAATATGTATAACGTTGGGAATACACCAACATTTGTCACTAAAGTTAGAAGTGAGGTACTGGATATAACGCGAGAGTTTCAAGTGAACCCTCAATGTCAGACCATAGGATCATAGCGTTTGAACTGGAAGGAGCGAATGAGGAAACCATTCGAAACTCCAGACAAATTATGTGTCCTATGTTTAATTCCAATCTAAAAGAGAACCTAGAGCAAGTAACAGTGCGAGGTAGTATTAAACACTACACCGTACTAGAGCAAGCTGTAGAAACATATGTAGCAATGACCGCGGCATTTGAATCCAGCTTAATAATGAGCATAAGGATGAAAAATGGTGGAACAAAAACTTGTCTACATTAAGAACAAAAGTATGTAGGCTTTTCAACAAAGCTAAGCAATACGGAAATTGGCTAGAATACTCCGAGGTGCTCACTACCTACAACAAAGAGATCAGAAGGTCAAAAAGAAAAAACTTTAGGACCTTCTGTCCTAACGTTTTAGAAAACATAGAATACACCCGGTGGCAGCTAGATTGCACAAAGCACTTGCGAAAGATGAAGTTGAAATGACAGCCATTCTTAAGATACCAGATGGGGGCTACACGGAGGACGACGAGCAGAGATCTCTCCTCGTACTAGAACCCCATTTTCCGGAACGTAGAAAATACAAGTCTACGGGTAAATACGAGTCCGAGGGCTTAATGCAACCACGGACACCAAGCCGGGCTGACTGGAGGAGGGCCGCGTCCATCTATACGAAAAACCGAATCAGATGCGCTATAGGCACTTTCCAGCCATTTAAGGCACCAGGTGTAGAAGGACTTATTCCCGCCTTCTTACAAAAAGGAGTGAGAGAACTAATGCCGTACCTAACCGTACCTAAAAATCTTTAGAAGTAGTTTAGCGCTCGGATACATATCGGAGCTATGGAGAAGGGCTAAGGTGGTATTCATATCGAGTGTGGAAAAGAGAGACACTACTCAACCGAAGTCATTTGGACCCGTTAGTCTAATATCTTTTATGTTAAAGAAAATGGAGAAGGTAATTGAGAATTACCTTAGATCAATAGTGCTGGTGGGTGCATCACTGTAACACAATCCCAATGTACACAATTGTAAGCATGCATACATAGCAGATAAATCCTCAAAAACCGCCCTATATCAGCTGACATATGAAATAGAAGCTGCACTAGAGTCAAAGGAAGTAGCGATAGGTGCCTTATTGGATATAGAAGGAGCCTTTGACAACACCTCGCACGAGGCTGTCAAAGCGGCCCTCCAAAGAAGGAATAGCGACAGCACTATCTCAAAGTGGATGGGAGAATCTCAAAGTGGACGACCTAGACATCAAATGTCAAAGTGGCGCCGATGACATAGTCATCATAGCCAGAGGGAAGTTTGAGGAAACGCTCTGTGAAATCGTACAGAGAGGCTTCAAAGTAACTAGTTGATGGTGTCAAACAGTGGAACTGAGACTCAGCCCGACCAAAACCACGGTGATAGCATTTACTAGAAAGAGAAAACTAAACTGCCTACAGACTATACTGTTAGATGGGAGGGCAGTACAATGCACACAGGAGATAAGGTATCAGGGTATAACACTAGATAGCAAACTCCTATGGAATAGACACGATGATGCAGCGGTAGGAAAAGCCAAACGCGCTCTAATGGTGTCCAGAAATCTAGCGGGAAAACGTGGGGTTGTAACCTCATAATCTTGCGATGGATGTACACTATGATAGTGAGACCTTCGATCACTTGCGTGGGGAAGTAAAAGCTGGCATCTATGAGGCAGCAGCTTGAGAAGATTCAAAGACTGGCGTGTCTCTACAACACGGGGGCGATGGGGTCGTGCCCGACAGCAGCATTGGAACTGCTGCTGGATCTGACTCCGTTGCACCTTGTCGTGGAGAGGGCCGCCAGATCAGCGAATGTGAGGTTGAGCAAGGAAGAAATAGGCATAGCTAAAATAATCGGGAGCAGAGACCGGAAAAGCCTCGCTGCCAAAATCCCCTGGCTAAAAGCAACAAAAGGAGAAATGGTATGTAAATATTTTTCTTTGTTTAGAATTAATCCACTTTCGATGAACTTAATTTGCTCTGGAGACCTATTTTTTCATGGTCGATCAAGTCATAGGCTTTACTAAGATCAACTAACAATCCGTGAGGTATATTTCTTGCCTCCAGATTTTCAATTACATCTGCTACAAATTGATATCAAGCGGTATCAATACTCTTATCCCTTATAAAGGCATCTTGTTGCGCACTAATAATTTTATGTTTATTTAAAAATGATACCAACCTTGTACATAGAAGTTTTAGAAAGATCTTAAAAAATACAGATAGGATGCAGATAGGTCTGTAATTACTAATGATCTTATGAAGTTTTTATCACCACTTTTCAAAAATCGGCGAAATTAAGGCAACTTTCTATCTGGAAAAACACCATATTCTAAAGAATTGTTTATAATGTGTTGCAGTGGACTAAGCACATTACGGAGAATATTTTTAATGGCAACACTAGGAATGTCATCATTGCCGGCACTTTTTTTATTCTTAAAGCTCGTAATGGTGTTGTATAATTCTTGTCTTGAGTTATTGCTTTAAGAAATATTGTATGGTGATTTTCGACTATTCTATTCAAGAACGGTACGCTAGGTTGCGCCTTTGACAAATTAAGCGCTTTATTCAAAAAGAAATTATTGATGTTCCTGGCCAAAGCATGTGGTTCTCCAGTGTTATCACAAAACGTTTGTTATTTTCTTTTGAATTTCATTTAATTTATTGTACTATGTTCCATGTTGTTTTTTTGACATTTGGTGTACCTTTTAGCTGTTTGTTAAAATTCTTCTACGTAGCTTGTTGTAGAGTTATTTAAAACTACGATTACTGCTGGATATTGCACGAAGTAGTTCTAAGTGTTTTTTTATAACAGTTAGCTTGGAATTAGAAAGTATCCGTGGTGTCAAAAAAAAGGAAATGTATATATATATATATATATATATATATATATATATATATAATGTATATAAATACATTCCATTGTTTGTTAATTTCTTTATGGTCAATATCATAGAGTTCATTCCATGATACCTTCTCCATTAGCTCCCGGTGATGACTTCTATTCTCCTCATTAAAGACAAACGATCGTAAACAACTGTACACATCTGAGTGGAACGATTTTAACTGGTGATCAACGTGGCAAAGGAATACAGTAGTAAATTAATGGGTTTAAATATCAATAATATATTGATAAAATTCATGATCATCTCAAGTACTTTGAAAGCATTTCAAATCTCCAGTATGGAAGATTTGGCGTAGTATTCATAGAGTTTTTTCGTGACATGAAAGATTGGACATTGAAAGTAAGGACAGCGAGTATGACAAATGAGCAGGCTCTAATACGTGGTGGCATGAAACGAGAACTATTTAACTTAATTAAGAAGTGGAAAACGATGACTGGAATATATCATGCGGAGTGAAAAATACTGATTTCTGCATTTAATAGTTGTGGGCAAAGTTGAGGGCAGAAGAGGAATTGGAAGAAGGAAAATGTTTTAGCTGTGAAACATCAGGTAGTCACCAGGGCTACATGATGTTCAGTTATTAATATAACACCGCAAGAAACAGGAAATCTGTGACAAAATATGATCGCAAAGATTCATTAATGGATATTCAATGGAAAGTTTTGAAATTATAATTTAATACCATAATTAATTTAAAAACAAGTTAAATATATCTCGAAGTTCTTGAAGTTCATTTTTCTTTATCAAAGATTGCTTTATCGTCAATTTATTTTCATATTTGAATTTTAAATTGAACTGGGAAATATTTGTAAACTAGCTATTGCCCGCAGCTTTGCTCGCGTTAATTTTTGCAGTTAGTACATGAATTTTGTTTAAACCCTACGAATTTGAGTACTGGTTGTTTTGATGTAATAAGCATTTATTTTTTGGAAACATAAGTCGCCTAGTTGTCATCTCTGTTTTGTAGTCACTGGCTTTGTATTGAGATGACTTTATTACTAGATTTACAAAAAATGAGTAGTAATCTATTTGTTCTCGAGAAATATTGACGTTAAAAGTAACAAAATACAAATAAAGTAACAAAGTACACGTAAGTTTTCAAAAAAAAAACTTACTTTGTGAGGATTATTCAAAATTTTGCTTTCCCAACACGTTTGCTTTTTGAAGTTCAAGTATCTAAATAAAAGATTCACTCAGTATTTTATATAACTCCAATATCTCCCATAACTCAAATATTTCGGCTGAATTCTAGCATATGTGTTTCTTTATTTAGAAAAAGGTGTCAAGTTACCAAACTTTGAGAAACATTATACCAATTTTCAAGTATGCAACATTTTTTGTTTTTGAAATAATAGTTATTTACATTAGAATGCGGAAACATTGATTTTACAATGCAACAGCTCATTTGGGGAACGGGCTCGAAGGGCGAGTTCCCCATTTGGAGCATTGTAAAATCATTTCCGCATGATAAGATATATATATATATATATATATAGAAATAGTGTATATATATATATATATATATATATATATATATCTATATATATATATATATATATATATATATATATATATATATATATATATATATATATATATATATATATATATAAGATTTATATATAATATAAATATATTATATAAGATATATAATTTAATATAATTTAATAAGATAATAATATAAGATTTATTGGCCGACAATTATTATTTAAGAAACAAATAGATTTATATTAATTACAATATTGGAAATTATTTAATTATTTAATGTTGGTACTCACAAACTTTGACATTTGTTTCAAACTTTGATCATTTTTTCAAATATCAGACGCACAGTAAAATTTAAAAAATCACTCTTATTTTCTACATTATCGTGACAAATGTGGTGTAAAGTAGCGTTTTTTAATTAGATTTTATTGTCTTATACTTAATTTATTTTGTAAGTGTCCCTGAAAGGCTAAAATTTACTGGTCACTTTACCGCATCGTAGCCGTACTTTGCAACATTGTACGTAGAAATCTAGTTTCGCTGGACGTATAGACGATGTCAAAGCTAGCTTTACAATTCAGGAGGCCAAAAAGGTTTTTGATATTCATAAGCCTCCAGATCCAGATTTTTGAGTCCCATTTTAGTCCACTTAGGGCAGGAAAGTCAATGTACAGGGTTTTTCAATAATAACATAACATTTTTGTACTGAAATAAAACACAGAATAATTGAGATATCGGGCTGAAAAGGCAGAAATTCAGGTATAGTATACATGTTACAATTATGTATGGAATTCGACGTCGTTTATGTGACCACCACGAACACGACGGCTGCGATAGATTCTTTGGATCCAATTTTCAATCGCTATTTCACACATATCAGTCGGAATGTTGGCAATTTTGCGTACAATATTGTTCCTGAGCTTCTCTAACGTTGTTAGATTGTTGACATAAACCTTCGACTTAAGGTAACCCCATAAGAAAAAATCTAACGGTGACCATTCGACTGGACCATTTCTCGAGATTAAACGATTACCAAATTTTCCTTGGAATAAATCAATTGTGGGACCAGCTGTGTGGTATATGGCACCATCCTGTTAGAACCCTATAACGCTGATGTCAATTGCATCCAGTTCTCTTCAGAAATAGTCTTCCAACATGATACGATAGCTCCATTTACTATAACATGGCGATTATTTTCATCGACGAAAAATTCCGCCCTATCACACCTCCGAGCTGAAATCCAAACCACACGCTCACTTTATGTTATGTCTGTCTTTATGTTATGTCTGTATGTTGCTGTCAAGTAACTCATATTCTGCTTATTGACAAAGCCGTTCAGCCAAAAATGAGCTTGATCGCTAAAGATAATTTTTCGATGAAATTCAGGATTTTCTGCAAATTTTTGCAGAACAAAATCGAATAAGTTTCGGGGCTTTAAATTATCCAGAGGTTTCAGTTCTTGGGTTAATTTGATCTTGTAAAGGTGTAGCTACAGTTCCTTGCGCAAAATTGCTCTTAATGTGGACTGAGAAATTCAAAAATCTTATGAACGGCGTGAAATCGAATTGTTTGGTTCATTTTGAACTTCATCTTACGGTTGCAATATTTTCAGTACTTCGACAGTTGCGTTGTCGCACTGGCACAGCAACATTCAATAGTGAATATGTTGATTCAAATTTATTCACCATCGCACGCACAGCTTGTCAGGTGGAACGATTATTGCGACCAAAAATTGTTGAGTCAGCGCTCTTAAAGTTGCGACGATTCGCAAACGTTGCTCGTTCTTGAACATCACCATGATAAATATGTAAGTCTTGACTGACTTTGTCATCTTGCCAGTTTTGACTTTGACAGATCATACAAAATATGTAGCTTATGTATTATAAAATAAAACTCTTATATCCCTATTGAAAAACCCTTTATTTATATTTACTATTAAAATATTAGAAAAATCTTCTCATTTTTTTTATGGAACGCCACATATATTCACACAGTCTAAGCTACTTAAGCTATAACTTAAGCTATGCCAGTAGATGGCGCTTTTCATTCCCCATTCATAAATCTCATCCACGTGTTTTACATTTGGCGGTGCATATAGAAAATGGTCAACGAGTTTATTTTAACGTATCAAATGTTGCTCAACGTGCGACAACGTGTGACAAAAGCGAGCCATTTGCACGAACGTTACTCTACTCTCTAATGTTCATGTACCGATATCCTTTGTATTACTTCGAACTGTCAATGGTGCAGTGTGCTCGATATTTCGTGCTGCATGTCAACAGCTCAATTTGCTTGAAAACGAAATTCATTCGGTCATTACAATAGCTGAATTAATTATTTCTGCATCTCCAAATCAGATACGCACATTATTTGTTATCATTATTTCGATCGATGTTTCCGATCGATTCCAAATGAACTGTGGAACAAGTACAAGGATGACATGTTAGAAGACATTTTACATCGAATTCGTGTCACTTCACGGAATCCCGACCTCGAGGTGAATGAGGAAATACATAACCAGGCTTTGATTTTGATAGAAGACATGTGTTACATTATGTGTTGCTGTTTGTTAGTAAAGTTAGGAATGCCAACGCCAAATCGTGCAACGAACGACGCTTTCAATCGAGCATTGGAACATGAACGTGAATACGACCGCATTGAACGCTTGCATTGAACGAATTAGTTTGAATGAGTGTACCACTGTTGAATTTAAAACAGAAGGATGTGTACGATAAATTAATGAAAGCAATTGATGATGGAAATGGTGGCTTATTTTTCCTCGATGCGCTCGGTGGAAAATACATTCCTCATGTCATTGATTTTAGCCACTGTTCGTGCGAGATCCGAAATTGCCGTTGCAGTTGCTTCTTCAGGTATAGCGACCACGTTGCTAAAAGGATGAAGAACGGCTCAATCAGAGTATAAACTACCGTTAAACCACGATTGAAACACCCACTTGCAATATTTCGAATCGGCAATGGCCAAAGTGTTAATAAAGTGTTAAAACCAGTAAAATTATCATATGGTATGAATGCGCAATGGCGCACAAACGTTCATTGGAAGCACTAAATCGAACCTTGAAAGATCTGCGCAATGACTCAAGATGTTTTGGAGGCGCAATGATTCTACTGTCTGGCGATTTCCGGCAAACCCTACCAGTAATTCCAAGATCCACCGCTGCCGTTGAAATAAACGCTTGCCTCAAATCATCTACTCTGTGGCGCTATATTAAGAAACTTCAGCTGACAACAAAGATGCGAGTTGCATTGCTAAAGGTTCCATCTGCCGAAGATTTCTCCAAGCAATTGTTGTGAATCGGTAATGGCCATCTTCCCGTCGACGAAACTAACGGATTGATTTCGTTTCCGCATATTTCTTGCGTTTTCCCGAAAATTATTGTTAATCACAAAAATTACTATTGCTTGAGCGAACGAGCAATTCGACTTTTGAGGTTTTGGCTTTTTTATACGTCGTACCTTCGTCGTACCCTGGGAGAGGACAAACACGATTATATTCCCATCTATTATATAATCGTGTACGATTTTGTTACCAGATATCGATACGCGTAACATTTGACTGACTTTAATTCAGCTAATAAGATATTTTTTAATGTTTATAGGTACTGAGGCGATACGAAGTTCGCCGGGTCAGCTAGTCTTTTATATAGAGAGGTAAGCGTCAGAACGGTCATTGCAGAGATTTTGTAAAAAGTGACTATTCTGCAGGCTTAAATTTGTTTCCAAGTTCCCAAGTTCAACTCATATCAACCACCATAAGTTATAATTAAACGACACTCACATATTGTTACAATTGGGAATATGAATACTTCTTCTTCTTCTTCTTCTTTCGAATAGGCCTACTTTGGACCACGCTTGTTCAACTGTTGGGCTTTGACCTTTGCCCAGTATTGTGCATCTTCTGCCGGTGTAACTCCTTTCTCTCTTCTGTCCAGGGGGTACCTATCCTTCGAGGTTTTTCCTGAAATCCACGGACTTCCTTCAGGGTGCATCTCACAGACTGTCTGTTATTCCCAGTTCTCTAATATCCTTCTCGGTCTCTGTCAACCAAGTGGTACGAAGCTTCTTGTTTTGCCAGAAGGTGAACAGACGGATGGTTAGTCGGTTTGGAGGAAATCTTGCATCGTGGCCATAGAAAGCTACCCTTCTTTTCCTTGCGCAGTCAGAGAGCATCTCAATATGTTCGTAGAGCTCAGAGTTATGCCGCCTTTGGAATACCCCATCTTCCTTTACCGGGCCTAGGATCTTAGGATTCTGAGGATTATCCTCTCTCTGATTAGCAATTTCTCTATTAGATCCCTTCGCTTCAAGGAAAGAGACTCCATGGCATATAGGGCTTCTGGTTGTAAGACTGATGTGTAGTGCTTAAATTTCAGGTTGCGTGACAGGCATTTCTTATTGTAAGTGTTCTTAGTCAGCCGATAGGCTAGTTCTAACTTGTTAATAATGATGCTCTTTCTGATAAGTTTGGTTTCAATCCAATCGCCGAGATACTTAAATTTCTTAGTCCCCTTGATGTTTCCCTGTTATAGTAACATAATGTGTTATAGTAATCTAATGTTGGTGAAGAATTCTGTTTTCGCCAGTGACACTTGAAGACCCACTTTGGCAGCCTGTTTTCTGAGGCAGTTTACCTGCATTGTTGCCATCTCAGGAGAATCAGCAAACAGTGCCATGTCATATATTATATCCATGGAATATGGATACATTTTTTATTTGTTTTTTTCTCAAATTTAAATTTCGCTCGCATATTTTGCACTTATTGATTAAAGTTTTATGGAATTAAATACAAACAAAATGAGAAAATAATGGTTTAGGTGTTATGTCAAGACCATAAGGCAGGCATGTCAAACTCATATGATACTGCGGACCACATTTTCTATTTTGTAATAAGTTGGGGGCCGCATGTTTTTACTGTTCAAAAAAAAAATAAAATACGATTGTTGAGAATGACTATATTATGTATTTATTTATTCATGTTATTTTTTACACTGAAACTATAAATATTCTATATAAAAAAAACTGAAATAAAAGTTATTATAAACAAAATTATGACATCTTTTGTTGGACAGCAAGTCATCAATATTTGGTTGAATATCTTTGGTTGAATAACTGTTGCAATTTTTAAATTTGATGATATATGTTGGTTGGTTAATCTTGACCTTTGTACTTAAATTTTTGTTAATTTTCATTAAAGAAAATAGTTGATCGCACAAATAAGTGCTTCCGAACATAGCCAGTGTACGCGTAACAAACGATAACATTTTAGGAAACTGATCTACAGATAAATATGTATAAAATTCTGGAATTCCAACTTTCATAAATTCAAATCAGCAAAGAATCACACTGAATATCAATTAATTCTATTTGTAAGTTTTCATCAACAATTTCAATATCGATAGATAAAGGTGAAGTAAAAAGACGAAATTGTACTTCACAGCTTTTCAAATCAAAAAATCTTAGATCGGATTCCATTTCTAATAATTTCATTTCGTGAGCATATCTTGTAAATTTTAATTTAGGTGATTTAAGCACAAGATATTCACAGCTTTCAAAGTGAGATAAGTTTTCTTTTTCTATTTACCAACTTATTAAAGCGGAATATAGCTTGAATATATAAATATATTTAACCTTTCCGTAGCTCTATAATATAATTTAGTCTTTTTAAGACTTAAAAACAAATCTCATATTGAAACACAACAGATATTTGTATACTATTTATTAATCCAGAGTCCACTTTCGTGGCACTAAACAAGAACCAGATAAATAACATAGTTTTTCAGATCAAATCTTTCAATTTAACCCAAGTGAGTAGCCATCTGCAGACGCGTTTCGAATGTTATTTATTTAGTTCTTATTTAGTGCCACGAAAGTGGACTGAGGACTAGTAAATAGCATACAAATATGTGTTGTGTCAACATGAAATTTATTTTGAAGCCTTAAAAAGACTTAATAATATTATAGAGCTACGGAAATGTATTTATATATTCAAGCTATATTCCGCTTTAATAAGTTGGTATGATTGTATCTATAATTAGTTTGGTTTCACCCCAATATTCAATATTCTTTTTCTATTGCTTTTTTTGCTAATAATTTTTGTTTTAAAGAGTTAATATTATCAAATAGCATTGTAACAACATGATTTTTTCCTTGGAGTTTAAGATTAAGATGACTTGTAATATCAACGGAGGACGCTAAGTCCTTCTTTATACATTGTCCATCTTTTAATTGAGCACATTCATATTTTTTTGTTTCCAAGAAATATATGATTTCGTCCACCAATTTAAAGAATCATTTTAACACTTTATGACTGGAAAGCCATCGTACTTCCGTATACTATGGTAGATCGGTGTATTCACATTCTATATCTTCCAAAAATGAAACAAATTACCGATGATTAAGTCCACATGCTCGAATATAATTTTGGTGACTTGCTGGTGAATAATACCATGAAAATGTTCAAAATATTATCACCACGGTGTTTACATACTTGTTTTAATCCCTCAAAAACTCCTTTAGTAATGCCGGTCATGGTAGGTGCATCATCAGTTGCAAGTGCACAAACTTTTCCAATGGTAAATTATGCTTCTTGAAAACTTCCATAAGCGCATCAAAAATATCAGCGCCAGTAATTGTATTATGTTTAATGTAACTATTGTATAGGAATGACTTCCAAAAATTCTTCACTGAATTTTAAATTAACATCACATCCGCGAATAAAAACGGCCAGCTGAGCGATATATCGAATATCTGTACTTTCATCAATTGCAACAGAGTAGGCTTGAAATGTTGATATTATTTAGTTATGCTATGATTTCTGAAAATCTCGGCTATTTCATCAACTCTGTTTGCTATAGTATTTCGACTTATTTGTGCTGGACATAATACATCCGCCGTTTATCAAAAATATATTGAAATGTCTCGGCGGGCCGCAATCTCTGTATTGTCGGGCCGCATGCGGGCACGCGGGCCGCGTGTTTGACATGCTTGCCATAAGGTATCCGGGGTAAAAAATTAAGTAAATTTAAATCACTTGCATATTTCCAATTATTGGACATAGGCATATTGCATATCGATTTAAAAAATAGGTATTTCCCATGACTAGAACATACCTTCAAGTTTACGAGCAAAGTTTTCTCAGGTATGGCGGATATCATTGAACACATCTGCCTTTAAAGCTATCATTTTTCTTTCGAATTATTCTAAAATCCCATGGCTAGTAAGACTCAGCAGTGAAACCCCAGAAGATGAAATGACCAGATGTCACTAGTAAATGACACTTTTGCAAAGGACTTCAGTAATTCGTCGATTTTCTCACTCACTTTGCCATATATGTAATTGGGTATTTGAATCAATTTTTTTATTGTCATAAATTCGAAAGCTCATTTATAAGTTTTATAACAAAACTCTTTATTGTTTTCTTTTTTTTTTGTTTTCTGTAATTAAAAAGTTATAACAAATTGAAAATATATTTTTAAACTCGGTACCGAAGACAGGCCGGTCGCGTTGTGACGTAAAATGGGTAATTTCTACGCCTGACTTTGTTCATACAGTAGCTGTACTAGACACTTATATGTCAAATATTAAAAGTCAAATTTTAAAAGTTATTGTGCTTGTTTTAAAATTTTTTTTTTTAAATGTCCCACATTCTTAAACGTCGAAACCAATGGTTTTAAACAGTGCGCTGATAAAATCCTAAAACGACGTTTTTATAAAGAATGTTTAAGTTTGAATGTTAGAATGAAGTTTCACCCTTTCGACGTCACAAAAAAAATATGGCGCATTCGGAGTCTCGTGATTATTTTCAAAATTTCACTTTTAAATTTCAAATTTATAATTAATTGATTTTTTTTTAATTTTGAATTGAATTTGAACTTTTTCGCATCGCAACTTTTTCGCAACCGAATTATTTGTAATAAAAAATTTTGCTTTAAAAAAAATTTGCTTTAAAATACATAAAAAATACCTTTTTTCAACCCAATTTCTCGCAGATGAAAGAAGTAAAATACTGACCAGACTTTAAATTTTACGATGGACATAGTTGCTTCACTAATCTTACGAATCCAACAGAATCTACGAAACTAAATGGCAAGTCTTCCAACGCAATCATTTCACTTATTGATTTATCAACTGCCAAGGACCTTCCCAATGTTTCAGTTTTTAGACATATTTTTGAAGTGACATCTGTTTAGTGTCAGATTTAGTGCTTTCGTGAGAAGTTGATGCACGTGCAAGTCTATTAATTGCATCTTGCTTACCTTTTTCGCATTTTCGCAATTCAACAAACTCGGTTTTATGTATTGACTTCGAATTCTTCCTTTTCGAGAATATCTATTGTTACAGAGCTTGCATCTAGCTCGTTCAGCATCGCAAAGAAATTTTAACAAATCAATCATCAGACTCTAACCTCAAAATTAATTTAACAGTCGCATTCCTATTCGCACTCGCGAATATCTGCGGCAAATATTCGCATCCGCATTCGCGAATTCTTAAAAAATGGCATTCGATACATCACTAGTAATTATATACTATCACTCATATGATTGCTGTCACCTGCCACATCTGCAAATGAGCATTATTTTTAAATTATTTCCCACTTCCTTTTTAACTAGATTTTCAGAAATAGTAATACACCTACTTCTTCATTTTTAAAGAAGAATATAAATACTTATCCCTCATTGATAACCGATGAAACACGTATTTCTCTATTTTGTAAGAGAAATCTAACGACCAATTTATTCTCTGGTGGCATATCCGGTTTCACAGATAGGGGTTGCAAAAATATTAACCCTAAATTTTCCCGGCAATGCTGCAGAAAGGGATCGAAACCATAGTCCCCTGCATTGCTGAGATATTTAAGCCAGCTTTCGACTGGCGTACATACCGCTGGAATGTAAAGAGGTCAAGGTGATCACATACGGTGCGGACCTCTTAAAAGAAGTCCTCTCTATAAGCAAAAATACGCTTATCAGCCAGGCAAATCCACAATGGACGCTCTACACGAGATAACGAATACATTGGAGGCAGCACTGGACTGCAAAAAAATTGCAGTAGGTATCTTTATAGATATAGAGGGAGCGTTTGACAACACAACCCGTTTATCAATAAAGAATGCAGCCACCAACAAAGGGATCGAAGACCCTATCATTGAGTGGATTCAAGACATGCTGACATATCGTAAAATTACCGCCGCACTGGGGGGATCAACGAGGATGGTAACAGTAGGGATAAATTGTTCCTTCTGGAGCAGCCTCCTTATGGAAAATTTACATGGGATCAGCCTCCTTATGGGAATTTACATGGGCAGCTTCCTTATGGACGTTTTACATGTACCAGCCTCCTGTTTAAACCTGTTTATTAGCTGTTAATACCCATTCAAACCTCTTCATATCTGTATATAAGCTCTTAATAGCAGTTCAAAACCTGTTCATTGCCTACTTGATTCTGTTTAAACCACATCGGATCTGTTTATTAGTTAAGAGGGTGTGAGGTCTATGTTACCTCACGTTCCTCATAATCTGGTTCTGGTCTGGTTCTAGCGCATGCGCAAACCGCCGATATCTGTTCAAGCAGTATTTTCTATGAAAGGTTAAAACATGTAGTAATCAATTAATAAACAGGTTCAATCAGCTAGTAAATAGGTTTAAACAGGTAGTAATCAGGTATAATCAGCTAATAAACAGGTATCAGCGGTTTGCGCATGCGCTAGAACCAGACCAGAACCAGATTATGAGGAACGTGAGGTAACATAGACCTCACATCCTCTTAACTAATAAACAGATCCGATGTGGTTTAAACAGGATCAAATAGGTAATGAACAGGTTTTGAACTGCTATTAAGAGCTAATAAACAGATATGATGAGATTTGAACGGGTATTAACAGCTAATAAACAGGTTTAAACAGGAGGCTGGTACATGTAAAACGTACATTAGGAGGCTTCCCATGTAAATTCCCATAAGGAGGCTGGTCCCCTGTAAATTTTCCAAAAGGAGGCTGCTCCAGAAGGAACTATCTATCCGTACTGGTAACCACAGAGAGAGGATGCCCACAAGGGGGGGGGGGTTTATCGCTTCTGTTGTGGTGCCTGGTCAGTGATGATCTCCTAGATGTGCTAAAAAAGAACGGGTATAAGGCGGTTGGTTATGCAGACGATGTTGCCATCATAATAAGGGGTAAGTTTGGTAATTCAATCATGAACCTTGCACAGAGTGCACTTAACACCATCAACTGTTGGAGCAAGAAGGAGGCCTTAGTGTCAACCCGAGCAAAACAGTAATGGTCCCCTTTACCAGAAAGAGGAAGCTGAACTTGAAAGCTCCGAGCATTGAAGGTCAGACGTTAGAATTTTCCGAGGAGGTGAAATATCTTGGGGTAACCTTGGATAAGAAACTCACTTGGAACTCGCATCTGAACAAAACGCTCTCAAAAGCCACAGCCGCCTTTTGGATCTGCCGTAAGCTTTTTGGGAAAACATGGGGACTAAAACCCAAAATGGTTCTATGGTCTTACACAGCAGTAGTAAGACCGATTATCACATACGGTTCACTCGTATGGTGGTACAAAAGAAAGGAAATAAGGACCCAAAACATGCTACAAAAGCTTCAACGGCTTGCGTGCTTGGGTATAACAGGAGCGATGCAATCTACTCCAACCACAGCAATGGAAGTTCTGTTGGACCTACTTTCACTGCACAAACAGGTAGAAAAAGAAGGTATTCTCAGTGCTCTGAGACTAAAGTGTACATCGCCTATTCAGAGATACATGATAATAAGGGAACAAATCGGAGAGAAATTTCTGAATCATCCCTGGGACGCAATGTCTACAGAATACGACTTTGACACAGCCGTTGAAGTGGTCATCAATGACCGCCAAAGCAGTGTTCAAAGAATCGAAAACCTGAAAGACAAAGCGTCCATGTGGTACACCGACGCATTAAAAACTGCTAAGGGTACAGGAATAGGCATATACAGCCGGAATCACAGGGAGTCCACGGCATTGGGACAGGCTTCCACGGTACTACAGGCTGAAATTATAACCATTGAAAGATGCGCACAAATCTGCCTAAAGAAACGTCTTAAAGGAGTCCAAATCTACATCCTAACGGACAGCCAGGTAGCTCTAAGGAATTTAAAAGCCCACAACTTTAATTCCAAGGTAACTTGGAACTGTAAACAAACCCTAAAGCAACTGGTGAAAGGTAACACAGTACTCTAAAGTACTGGAGGGCAGAAGGAATGCCTTCGGGTCTTCTGTCCGATGAAGGGAAAACCCCTATCTACAACCTCCACGTGGTAGAGTATGGTAACATCATGATGATGGCAAATGCAGAGGGGGACCGAACCGTTGCCGGGATAAGCAGCAAATTTATTCTTAGGAAAAAGCTGGGCTCTCTTTGGTCCAGGGGGTTAGAAATAACCCCCGAAGGCGGATGAACCGAACAATACGGTCAACGGCATAGGATGTAGAAGGCAACGGGAAACCACTACATTAAAGATCGTCACAGATATCCCTAGTACAATCAATGGCCATGTTCAAAACAAAATATTGTACCGGAGCATCAAGTCTCCCAATCGGATCTCCGGGGGGGACTGTTTTGAATATTGCTACAAACAAAAAAACTCTATCGCGAATCCCAAAGACCTCAACCAAAGATAAAAACTATGGAATAGGAACATGGAACCTGCGAAGTATGTTCCAGGCAGGAAAAAACGGAAAACGTCATAAAAGAACTAGAACGAATGAAGATCGACATACTCGGATGCAGTGAAACGAGGTGGCCGGGTACTGGAAGATCTGACGTAGATAACTATCACATCTACTACTCAGGCGACGATAAAACACAGAATAAGAACGGCGTTGCAATTATAGTCACGGAGGAGGTACATAAAGCAGTTCATACACATAAAGCATAAATCAAACAGAGTGGCAATAATGAAACTAAATTCCAGCCCTTGCATAATTAATATAATACAGGTTTATGCACCCACAAGCGAAGGAAGCGACGAGGACATCGAACAATTCTACGAAGATATAAGAACAGCACGAAAACAGACCAAAAGGACGGAAATCACAATACTAATGGGTGACTTCAATGCGACAGTGGGTAAAGGAGAACAAGAAGATATAGTAGGAAGATATGGTTTGGGAACTAAAAACGAGAGAGGAGACCTGCTGATCCAGTTTTGCAAAGAAATTGAGCACTCAATAATGAACACCTTCTTTAAGTTACCTCCAAGAAGGTTATATACGTGGAAATCGCCGGCCGACCGCGAACAGTGTGTAATTAGAAACCAAATAGACTTTATTACAATAAATAAAAGGTTTAGAAACTCCATCACATCCACTAAAACTTACCCTGGAGCAGACGTATATACCGACCATAACCTACTGCTGTCAACACTTAAAGTACGCTTTAAGAGAACAGAGAAGAAGCCCCAATTGAAGAGACATGACATACAGAGACTGAAAGACCCCAACGTGATGCAACAAGTTAAAGACCAGATTAAAGAAGGTATGAACAAGATCAGAAGCCTTGCCAGCCGCAACATAGAACAACAAGTCGAAGCCATCACCAATGTAATGAAAACTGTTGCAGATAAAAACCTTTACACAAATCATAGAAAAAAGAAAAGCAAGTGGATTACAGATGAGATCTTAGGTTTGATGGAAGAACGAAGAAAAACAAAGAGCAAAGACTTAAAGTCATATAAGCAAATCCACAACAACATTAAAAAAAAGATCAAAGAAGCCAAAGAAAACAGGTGGAAAGAACAATGCTCTGGAATAGAAGAACTAGACAGAAAACATGACCTTTTAAATACACATAAAAAAATAAAGGATGCAGCTGGAATAAACAAACCACGACAGAATAACATAATTACCGACAAAAACGGGACTGCACTACTGAACGTGAATGACAAAGTAGCAAGATGGCAACAATACATACAGACTCTTTATGCTGACGATAGCCGAACAGTTTCTAACACAAATAGCCCAGCACAAACAGGACCTTCTATAACTCATCAAGAAGTTCTTAAGGCAATTGGAAGACTCAAAAACAACAAGTCCCCGGGCCCAGATGAAGTTCTTGGCGATATGTTAAAGCTCATTGAGGAAGAATACCTAGACCTAATCACGGACTTATTTAACAACATATATGAATCGGGAGATATACCCGAGAAATGGCTAGTCTCTACGTTTATACCGATTCCTAAAAAAACCACAGCTAAACAATGCGAAGACTATAGAACTATCTGTCTCACAAGTCACTTCATGAAGGTCTTTCTTAAGATTATTTACGAACGAATATATCAAAAACTAGAAGAAGACATTAGCGAGACGCAATTTGGGTTTAGGAGTGGATTGGGGACTAGAGATGCCCTTTTTGGTCTGAGTGTTCTGATTCAGAGAGCAAGAGACGTGAATTGCGATGTTTTCACGTGTTTTATCGAAAAGGCATTCGATAGGGTTAACCATGATTTGCTAACAGAAACCATAAAGCAATCAGGAATAGATGACAGAGATGCTCGAATAATCAACAATCTGTACAGACAACAAACAGCATGTGTTCGTGTGGAAAATATAATGTCAAAGGAATTTCCAGTAGAACAAGGTGTCAGACAGGGCTGCGTACTATCCACGCTACTATTTAACCGATACGCAGAAAACCTTTTTAAGAATGCACTCGAAGAAGAACAGATTGGGATAAAGATAAACGGGGAAATAATTAATAACTTAAGGTATGCAGACGACTCTGTACTAATTGCCGACAGTGCCGAAGGACTACAGAGACTGATTGATAAAGTAGTAGAGGCATGCGAACCACTTAATATGCGATTGAATGTGGCAAAGACAAAAATTCTAATCGTCAGCAAAAATGCGTCTAATGCCCAATTCCTGGTAAATGGGGCCCAACTACAGAGAGTACCATCAATATCATACTTGGGTGTAAACCTCAATGACCAATGGGATCATAGTCGGGAAGTAAAGATCAACATAGAGAAGGCACGTTCTACATTTAACCAAATGAAGAATGTTTTGTGTAACATGCGCTTGAACATCCATCTTCGAACACGCATACTTAGATGCTACGTCTTCTCTAAGCTTTTGTATGGAGTGGAGGCATGGACACTCTCCGAGGCAACTAGTAAGCGACTGGAGGCCTTCGAAGCATGGTGCTATCGTCGAATGCTTCGCGTTTCCTGGACCCACCATGTTAGCAACGAAACCATACTCCTACGCATGCAGAAGGACAGAGAACTGCTCACAACAGTCAAACACAGAAAACTGTCATACTTTGGCCATATCATGAGAAACAGCAACAGATATAGGCTACTTCAACTCATCATGCAGGGGAAAATCGAGGGGAAGAGGTCACAGGGAAGACGACGGATCTCCTGGTTGAAGAATCTGCGACAATGGACCGGAAGAACATCGGTTGACTTGTTCAGATCGGCTGTGGATCGAATCCGATGGGCCATATTGATCGCCAACGTTCACTGAGGATATAGCACAATAAGAAGAAGATGAAGAAAGGTAACAGACTCACGCTAATGTGGTTAACGGGTCACCAGGGCATATATGGGAATGAAATGGCCGACGCACTCGCCAAAAGCGGGGCCGAAGCTCCCTTCTCGGGCCCGGAGCCAACTTGTGGGCCTACAAAGGCACACTTAAGGCAGGGGGCTAAGAAATGGGAAGAAGAGCAAGAGCAAATCCACTGAAAGAGCACGCCAGGACAGAGGCAAGCTAAAATGCTCATAAACTATTCTGCCGTAATAACGCAGCAGATGCTAAGCTTCTCTAGAAGAGAAATCAGAACTTTGGTAGGCATACTTACAGGACATTGTCCGGTGAGATATCACCTACATAAAATGGGAAAGGCAGAGGAAGTTGCCTGTAGATTATGTGAATCAGATGAAGAAACCGTTGAACACATAGTGTGCACATGTATAGCGCTAACACACACAAGGCTTGCCCACTTCGGGGTCGCAAGATTAACATCCTTGGAGCTGAGTAGCAAGCCTCTCAGGAATATCTTAGGCTTCTTTCACGAAGTTGAATTCCTGGGGTTGGATTTAACAAAAAATGATCAAACACGTGTATATTTTTTCAAAAACGATTCTTCATATAATATCAAAATTTCATATAATATCTGTTGTGTTTTTCATTTCTGGGATATAGCCATTAAATATTTCTTTTTTTCAATACGTAAGGTTTAAAACTGCCTTTTTTCGATTAAACTTATAGCATAAAGAAACAGTAAAATAATTAGCATTAAAAATACTTTCGCTACTTATTTTTAGCATTAAAAATAATTTACTTCAATAAGGATTAGTACAGAAATAATTGTATTTACCAATTTAATTACGAGTTTGTTAGTAGCATCAGTACGGTTATGAAGCATGTGCAATTCGTGGCAGTCGTTGCATTATCATATTATAGTATTATATGAGGATTTCCGCAAATGTTGTTAGGGTGAAAACCTGTTGTAGAACACTGAATTATACGAATCAACAACCAAAAAACAATAATAATTACTTTACATTTGGTGAAACCATAATATATTATAGATAATCATATAAACTTAATAAAGTCGGACCACAGCCTGAATGTATAAATATATTCAAGCTTTCCGGAGCTCTATAATATTATTGAGTCTTTTTAGGACTACCAAAATAAATCTCACATGAAATTTGTAAGTTATTCACTAGCCCTCAGTTGCCTTTCTTGGCAGTAAACAAGAACCAGAAAAATATCATTTTTAAGACCATGTCTTTCTATTAACATAAGTGAGTAGCCATCTGCAGACGCATTTCAAGATTTATCTCTCATTAGTGCCCATTTCTTGAAACACTCGTGGTTGACATTTCGTGAGAGAGGTTCTTGGTTAGTACCACGAAAGTGAACTGAGGGCTAGTAAATAACTTACAAATGTCACATGAGATTTGTTTTGGTAGCCCTAAAAAGACTCAATAATATTATAGATCTCTGGAAAGGTTGTATATATTTATATATTCAGGCTTTGTTCCGACTTTATTAAGTTTATAACCATAATTACAATTAAATGACTGTATTATAAGATTTGTACAAGTATTAGTAATATTAATTGGTGGTTAGTAATAATTTTCTAAATGGAAAATAATGGAAAATACTTGACCAAGACAGAAAATATGTATTGACATGCATCACACGCAACCTATAATATTAGACTAACAAGTAATAATTCACTTCAAAATAAATATTACATTTTCCAATTAAAGACTATAATCATGAAATACGAACACGAAGAATCTAGGTCGCTAACATTTTCCCACATGTTTCTTGTCCGATTTGATATATTTTTGTTATTAACAAACCAATTTTTATGAATTTGAGTTTTATCTATAATTATACTAAATCATACAGGGTGTTAGGTAAATATGTAGCAAAAAATCAAGGGGGTATTCCTTGGCCTATTCTAAGAATATTTTGTCCTATGATGGTTTTTGAAAAACCCCATTGTTTCGAAGATAAGGATGAACAAAATTTGCGAAAGCCATATTCGATATTTGTTGAAATAATAGATGCAAATAAATGTATTGCCTACGCCAATGAGTTTATCAAGTACAAAAAAATAATGAGTTTATCAAGTACAAAAAATAAATGAGTTTATGAAGTACAAGGCAATTGTTGACGATAACTTGGAACGGCTGTTTTATCTAGTAAGGTACAATTGGATTTCATTTGAATATGTCTCGTCAATGATCATCACCTGTATCGGTCGCAGTTGTTTACATTGAGTGATGTTTAGCTGTTTGACGTGTCATTAATAGTTAGTGAAGTCCTCTTACCTTTTCATCGACATTCATCGACGTCTTCGTGAAACAGGCATATTGAAACAAAATGGAGGCCCAAGAAAATGAATGACAGTAAGAACGATACAACTGCAACGGAATGTGCTGGACATGATAGAGGAAGATCCAAGTACTTCTACGCGATTGACAATACTTTGAATGTAAGTTATTGGACTGTTTGGAAAATTCTTATCCATACCACATTCAACGTGGTCAGGCGGTTCTACCTACTATCTGCTGATTATCGTCCACGTGTTGCATTATGTCAATGGCTTTTGTAAACATTAGTTATAATCCCTCAATTCCTGACATAGATATTTTTCACCGATGAAGGCAGTTTCTCCAGAAATGGAATAAGGAATTTTCATTACAACTATGATGAAAAACCGCGTGATGTTTGAGAAGGTAGATTTCAACATCAGTTCTCCTCGAATGTTTGGGTTGGAATTGTGGGAGACATCTAATTAGACCGGTATTTCTACCAGCAAGACTTACTGGCGAGATGTATCGCAACTTTTTTGAAGAAACTGACTGCCTGAGTTTCTGCAGGATATACCATTGGCGACAAGAATTGCGATGTGGTTTACATTGAACGGTAGCTCGTGATTTTTTAACAGCAACATTTGGAGATCGCCGGATTGGTCGAGGTGGGCCACATACATGGCCTGCTCGACCCCCAGACTTAACTGGACCCCCGGGATTATTTATTATGGAGCTATCTGAAGTCATTAGTGTACGCCTCTTCTGGGGAGAATTTGAATTGAAAGCGAAATCAGATAATTTATAGGTGTAACTCTATTAGAAACAAACCTGGTGTGTTTGTGTCAGAAGAGGATGCTTTGCTCATACAGTGGCACCATCAGTGAGTTACTTAATGTACTCTTGGTGTACTCGTAAGATGTCTTTATTATTCACACCCCCTGATCTTAACTTGGTGTGATGGTTCCGTAGACAACACACGTGCCTTTCTATTGTAAGTAGAGCAATAAATAAATATATTGAAGCATATATAGAGATAAGTAATTGCCATCCTTCCTATACTTCCACGATTTATCATAATCCTTCGGGTTATGGTCTTATAGTTTGAAAGAGGTCGGCACTCAATAATGAGAAGACTGAATACTTGTAGCTGGAGGAAGTCATTTCGAACATTTATTGTAGATTGAGCAACTTTACATGCACTTTTTGATTATAAAATGTTATTCCTGTCGCAAATTTTCTAAAGAAAGGGGTTTTCAGAAATCAACAAAATAATCTTAGCATAGGCCAAGGAATAACCCCTTGAATTTTTGCTGTCTGTTTACCTAACACCCTGTATGTATTTACACGTCAACGAGTTCAAAATTCAAATTTAAATTAATATTTTAACCAAAAAGATGTATATATACAGATACATATCGATAAGTCAATAATACAATAATTAAAATAGTTTCACATACTCATCAATAGTATATAAACATTTTGAAATTAGAATGTCTCTCATTTTTTTTCTGAACTTTCTGATCGAGAGATCCTGGGTGAGACTTGTTGGGTAGCATGTTATATAGGTAGATTCCAGCAACAGCGGGCGCTTTACTGCAGACCGTCAATCTTGGATAGTGGGTGCATAGTTTCATGTATCCTCTAGTATTATAATTATGAGTATCCTTATATTTAGGAATTTATTGCTTGTTTGCATGTATATAACAATTGGTTTCAAGAACGAAGAGACTTAATACAGTTAAAATTTTCAAATTAGTAAAGTGAGGCCTGCACGATGTATACGCCGGTAAACCAAGGAGAACTCTTAGAATTCGTTTCTGTGCTTTCAAAACTGTAAGTCACTTAGGTGAAGTCCCCTAAGCTAGTATACCATGGGAGAGAATTGACTGAATTTCAGCAAAGTAAAAGTGTAATAGTTCTGGTACACTCAAAAATCTATTCACGTGCGTCTTACACATGCTGTCGATGCTTATATGCCAAGCTAAGTTTTCTTCAAAACATATACCAAGAAACTTTATGAAGTTTACACGTTTTATGGCACATTGATCAGTTTGTATAGAAATTATATTCACTACGTATTCACTACGTATTCACTACGTTGAGTTTTGAATAAAATGAATTCAGTTTTGTAGATGTTGAAAAATAATTTGTTCGCTGAAAATTAGCTGCATAAGTCCCGATCTAAGAGATTTGCATTTTGCTCTGTATCTAATAAGGTTTCATTAGAAATGAGGACGCTGGCATCGTCTGCATATAAAGTGAAGTGTCTTTCTTGGATAAACGAAACGGAACAAAGATGGGGCAAGAACACTCCCTTGAGGTACTTCCCACCCCTGAATTAAAAGCCATTACTGACGATACACTTTTCTTTGAATGGGACCGTATCTATACATATTGCGTACGGTTTTTTATGAATGAGTAGATCCAGTTTCCCGCTATTCCCCTTATTCCATAAGAAACTAATTTGTTCATTAACTGGGTGTGATCTACACAGTCAAATGCTTTGCTTAAATCATAGAAGATACAGGTAATCTACCCTTATACATTACATACAATACAGAATTTTATTATATAGGCCTACAATCGCTGAAGTTGTGGATTTGCCTCTTTGGAAACCATACTGTTCTATCGGAATTAAATTATGTTTGGAAATAGAAGGTGTAAGTCTGTACAGAAAACAGTATTTCAAGATTTTCGAGAGTACAGATAACAAAGCAATAGGCTTATAGTTATTCAGAGAATGTTTATTTCCTTTCTTGAATATAAGTACTATTCTACCTATATTAGCTACTTTAGGCTACTTTAAGCAACTTTAAGAATATCGGGAAATTTCGCTGATTTAAGCAGATGCAGAAAGTTGTCTTTCAGTAAACTGCAAGGAATGCCATCGGGACCGTGCGAATTTTTGTTTTTTAATTTATCAGTGAATATATTTAAAAGTTCTGTTTCGCTAATGTCGTCGACATACATAGTTTCTTCTATGATGGGAATATGATAATAGTAATTTCAGTAGGTGTGATGTCCTTCATTATTTCCCCCGGCGCTTTTGTAAAAATGTCATTAAAAGGCTTCGCAATATTATGACTGTCCTGGATCCGGGTGTCATCAATAACCATAATAAGACATTCCTGCTTGGGCGATTTGTTTGTTTGCTGATTAATAAGATTCCATAGATCTTTCTGCTTATTATCGGACTTAGCAGGAGGTTTCGGAAATAATTTCTTTTAATTTCGCTTATTAATTTAAAATGTGTTCATTTATTTCGTAAGTAGTATGTGCGTAGTTGCGGAAATTCTTTTTGTAGGACAAACAGGTCTCTTAAATTTCTACTAGAGATTCGGGCTTCCAATGTGATCCAGGTCTTGTTGTGCACGTTGGTCTGTGTTAGAGGGAAGCTACTGGAGTAATAGAGTTGCAGCGTGTTTATCAGTGCAACGGTTTTCTCATTGCAGTCATTTGTGTTGAAGACGCCGGACCATGTTTCATGTTTTAAACACTCTTCAAAATTTAGTTTATTTTGAACAGTGCTTTTATATTTCTGTTGCCGCTGTTTAAACCGCTCAGAATTAACATCCTATGATCTGATAGTGGGCATGTCTTCTACCAAGGTTGACAAATCTTGCTTGCAATTAACAAAAATATTGTCAATCATTGAGCACGAAGTCCGGGTAATTCTAATGTTTTGATTTACTAGCTGTACAAGACCATAAGAAGACATCGAAGTGGACAAAGACATCATACCAGGCCTTTACTTTCGTGTGAATTTTGTGCTAAATTAGAGTCGGTCTATTTATAACAGTTAGAGACTGTGGTCTGTAAGTATTGCAATGCCGAAAATTCAAAGAAAGCGCTTGGTTTTGAGTGACAAGGCTAGAGTGCTAGAAGAACATGATAAAGGTATGTCTAAATATACTGTTTGTTCTCTTAAAAATAAACAACAAGTGATTAAGACATGTACTCTAAACAATTCGGAAAATTCAGAATTAAAACAACAATTGTAAAACTGGTTTCTTAAACGAACCATTTACCTGCATATCACAAGATATGACAAAGATAACAAAGAGCATTAATGCTGGGCAAGAGTTCCTGCCCTCACTGCCAGCGTTGGTTGGTTGCAACTCTTTAATTGTAAACATGGCATACGATTCATGGCATACCGACGAAACCGGCTTATAGTGTCAGATAAAACCTACGTTTCCAATAATTAAATGACTGCTCCGGGGACGAAAACATCAAAAAAGAGGATAAGTTATACCACTAATAATTTGAAAATCAAAAATTCCAAGATGTTTCGGAGATTACAAGAACAACTAAGAACAATTAAGAAGAAAACGCCCGGAAGAATGTTTCTCTATAAACTTTGTCCCGGAGGTAAACCATTCATAGCAAGTCTTGTTATGTACATAATATAGCTACATATTGGAACGACGTTCCTTTAGGGAGGTCTCGGTAGGAGTGATTAGGCAGAAAACGTTACGTTATGTTATACGTCTATATCTTTCTCTAAGTGTATATTTCTATAATGCGGGCTCTCTCTGTTTCTTTCGCAGAGTGACATATTTAAGACTAAAAATAATTAAATAGACCTTTGCAGTTAGGTTCCGAGCTGTAACTATCTTAGTAACTCAGCAATCGAATGTCAGTTGAATATCGCTGATTAAAAAGTTTTGGAAAATTGAAGACTTTTACAAAAATTTCATTTAAGTTTGAAGTCAATAATATCTATAAACTAGATAGTTTTAGTTAAAACTTGTAATTAGTTTCCAAGCTGTAACTATCTTAGTAACTTAGTAACTCAACTTCATATGTTATCTGTCATTTATGACAGACTAGATAACAGACCTGTTTACGGTTAGTTAAGCGCATGCGCGTCCGTCAAGTTAAAAAGGCGAGAATATGGAAGTTTCGGGCATATTTTGTTATTTTCTATGACTATACGTCAAAAAGTGCCCGAAAAACATGGCGGAAATTGACACATGCGCACAAAAAATTTCAACTATGAAAAGGTCAATTTTAATATTTTGATTTCCATAGCAACTGGTCTTGGGCCGCAAGTTGGACACTCCTGATCTAAATCAAATACTCAACTACACATGTGTCATTTATGACAGACTAGATTATTTTCGCACACATTTTTTGCGACCGCAAGTTTTGATGTAATATAATAATCTCGTCTATACACTAAATAATTGGTGAATTTTAGTCTAAATCTACAGACTAACTGATTGCGTGGCGAAATTTGCAAACTTTTACTCACAAGTTGGTGTCTGTAATAAATGAATGAAAAAAAATGTCGTTTTTTTTTGGGCCGCATTGGAACTTGTCTTGCGGCCCGCAGGCAATACAAAAAAGAGAAGTTCCAATGCGGCCCAAAACAAAACCGACAATTTTTTTCATTCATTTGTCAAATTGACGCTTTTGTTCCGGGCCGCATTTTAACTTATCTTGCCCCAGTTTGACAATTTGTTTTTCATTTATTTACTAAATTTTGGACCGCATTGCATATTGCCCGTATGAGGCTCAGTTTGAATTTGTTCATTAAATTAACCATTCTATTTTAAGCCGTATTGCAACTTGTCTTGCGAGCGCAGTTTGGACACCTCTGACCTAAATCAAATACTCAACTACATAAATGACAGATATTTTCGCAAATCCTTTAACATCCATGTGGACGATAGGCTTTATCTAAAATACTTACTCACCTTTCAGATTAGCCAATAAAATGGATACAGTCTAAATATTCCACGACAAAAACTTTAGTCTTGTGATTACGCTGCGAAATCGACTTTCTCTCCCCAGAGACTTCGCTGAGACTTCGAGTTCGGTGGGGTTGCGGAAGTCCTCGAGGCAGAAGGAATGGAAGTGGAACTTCGTTCCTGACGGGGGTCCTCTGACCGCATACGTTTATTTTTTGTATGAATGATGTTAAATTTTAGGTGACATTATTTTTGCGAGGCATTAATCTGCTACAGAAAGCAGTTCTACTTTTAGACAATGCGCCCTGACATCCATCAGTTGTAGAGCTCAAAACTCCAGATGGCAGGATTTTCGAAAAGTTCTTTCCATCCGATGTAACTAACCCCTTCGTTACAACGGATGGATCAGTACATCTTTAGGCTCACAAAATTAAACTATAGGAATAACTTGCTAAGTTGTATCGCTGCAATTCAGGAAACAATCAAGGAACAGTGCTCAAAAACTTTACATTCAGAGATGCAGTTCTTCATTTGTCACCTGGTTGGGGTAAATTAACACCAGAAAGTATTAAAAATGAGGCGGTTTTTGAGCACTCATGGCTAGTAGATCGAGGGAATCTGTTGCCTATAATGCAACTCCTCCACCACTGAACTCTCGGCGACAATATGAGCTTATTAACGTGTAGTTTTCTAAGTAGATTGGTTTGACAAACTCCTCTTTGGGAGTTTGACAAACTCCTCATTTAAATGAATATGGTTTTATATTGTTCTAGTAAAATTTCTAATTGGTTAATTTTTTGTTTCAGACTTCATAAATTCGAATTATTAGAATATTCATAAAAAATCAAAACATTATCACAACCAGAATTAGCTTCGGATTTCGCTTTTTTGTCACTTCCGTTTAGAAGCTAATTTGTTTCACGGGGTGGAAGATCTTTTAGCCCAAATTTTACCGATTTTCCAGTCTCCGAAAATAACGGGACGGGAGTTGGTACATAACAAAACTAAGGCTAGCATTATATAGAGACTTTTACATTAAATTATGCAAATTCCGCAAATTGAAATATTTATTAGTTTGGAAATTATTTGTGTGTTTATTTTTCATTTAGTAGCAATGTAGTTTAGTTTAAGAAATTTTAACACAAAAAAGTTTGGTCTTGTCTGGCCTTGCCTGATCTTGTCTTGTATTGTCTTGTCTTGTCTTGACTTGATGGTCTTGTTTGGTCCTGTATGGTCTTCTCTGGTCTTCTCTGGTCTTGTCTAATCTTGTCTGGGCTTGTCTCGCCTTTTCTGGTCTTGTTTGGTCCTGTCTGTTCTTGTCTGGTCTTGTCTGGTTTTCTCTGGCCCTGTCTGGTTTGTCTGGTCTTGTCTAATCTTGACTGGTCTTGTCTGGTCTTGTCTGGTCTTGTCCGGTCTTTTTTGATCTTGTCTTACCTTTGATGATTTTATTATCAGCCCGTTTTTTTGTCTTTTACTATTTTTCTTGTAGTTGTGAGAATCCAAACTATCTATGAAGATGAATAAAGTGCTAATTTTGTTATAAATTATTGAATTAATTTATCGGTCTAAAAAATATAACCCATTATATATTTTAAATTATTTGTAGGTTTTACGATGGTTATCCATATAATAGTTACGATCTAAATTTAGTATTATTTTTGCTTAATCTTAAAATTATGCAAACATTTTTTTCTAAAGTAAATACATTGATATATTTTTTCTTTAAATTGGACATTTGAGGGGCATTTTATCTTCGAAGATGATATATCAAATCGTATATAGTGTATTTATTTTCTTAAAATGATTATAACAAACCCTGAACTTTAATTAATGAAAATCTTGAACTGTTGAATTAAGCACATTAAAACTTTTTTTAATATGAAAGAAACATTTAATGTATTTTAAAACAAACCTAATCTAATCTAACTGTGTTTAAAATCAAGAAAGGTAAAACATGAATAAATTAGGGTTTCTCAAGAGACTTTCACCAGCATTTCAGTTTCTTCTTCAGATAAAGGTCATGGTAAAAAACGAAATGAAACCGAGGTCGTCATCTACTCACATACAGAAATATGCTTGTTAAATCTCAATGCGCTGATTGTATACATATCATAAACAAATGGAGGAATGTTTATTGTACACAAATCGCCGGATGTTATCCGTTTACTCTGGTCAAATTGACGTCCCTGCGATTCGACGAATATGAACAATATTTTATTTAGAATGGCAATAATAATTATTACATGTCTACGTTTTTTATCACAAAAGCTGAGTCATTGTTTATACAAGACTATTGCATAATTTCGGATTTAGTGAAATAATTGCATAATTTTTTTGTTGTATAGTTATGACATATTAAAATTGAATTTCTTGTTCTTCATCTCAAGGTTGATAATATATCGGACGATTATTGCTACAAATACATTTCTTATTACTTGCGACAGAGCTTAATTACAGATAAATAATTATAATTAAAATGATTTTATTAAAAAACTTTCAAGATTACATGAATCAAACTCTTTTCGTTGTAGCCCGGATTAAACCCGTAACAATAATTTTTTAACATAATCGTACCGTCGCGACGTCTCGGAATGTCCAACTTCAACGATTCAGAATATTTTCTTTGAAATTACTGTCCTGAAATTTTTGCCAGTTAAATTAAACAAAACAGAAGATTTTAAAATAGTATAGGTTTTTCTATGTGGCAGGTGGCAGTTACTTTATTAAGATTTCGAAGTTTATGACATTTTTCTCTTTAATCTAAGTTTTTATGTTATAAGAAGTTGGAAATAAATTTGTCAATTGGTCTATATAGCAATACTTCTTCGAAGGCTTTCTGTACATCCAATAGCATCGGTTCGCACTTTCGTTAGTATTCAAATGGTTTCGTAGTATTCAAATGGTTTGAGATATCCAGGGCGAGGATGAAGTTTCCCATTTTCTCGTGCAGGAGTCTTAACTTAGCTGAAAAACAAATAGTAGAAATGTAATACACTAGCATTATAAAAAAATAATTATTATATCGGGAAAACCCGCTTTCAAATGATTGCATAAGACCTACATGGCAAAGCTGGTATTTTTTTAAAGGTAGAAAGTAATTATCAGATAAGTTCTAAAATCAAGGTGAAGCTATAAGTAAAAGCAGCCAATGCACTCATTTAGAACATTATATAAAAGATAAGGTCACGGTCTAAGCATAGGAAATAATTTGTATTCAAGTTGCAACTTTTTTCGTAAATAATTTAGTCCACGTATTTAGAGCTTACAATGTTTGAATTTACTTAAAGGTGTTTTAAATTGATCATTCAATTAATTATCACATGAATTGAAAAATGTTTTAACCACTAATTTTAATTAAAGCTAAAAAAATTAATGTTAAAACATAATGAATTTTTCGATTGAAGTAAGTATAGATTACTACGTAGTAACGGTGGCAACCTTCCTTTTTAATTAATTATCATTAACTAATACCCTTATTGAATTACCATAGTATTTCACTTCTTCATCTTTAATTATATCAGTTATTCATTATTATTTTGGTCATTCTGCATTAATATATAAATTTTTATTAATTAAATCTTCGGGACCCCATCTCCATTTATTTTGGTTCTTAATGAATCGACATCAAAATATTCGTATAAGTTTCTTTAGAGCGGGTGAATCGAATTATAGGAGTAGTATTTTGTCAAGTTAACTGAATATCAGATATTTATATCAACGGTTCTCAAACTGTCGTACGCGCACGAACAGTGTTACGTGAGGCCACCAAAAGTGGTACGCGAGCAGACAATAGACGTAACATACTTGCATTCAAATAAAATAAATATTGGTTGAATTTTATTGAAAATCTAACCTTTCTCACATTTTATACGTGTTTTCTTGTTATGCTACAAGTTTGGTGGATTTGTACATGGAGCTCAGCTTTTTAGTTCAGTGATACACATATGATCCACATGAATAGTACGCGAAAAAAGTAGAGGTACGCGTTTGATTCAAATTGCATATACGTGGTACCGGGTTTTTCCGTTAGGAAGCCATGGGCTTGTATTTGGTTTTTGTATTTTTTTTAGATTTCCATGCTGTACCTAAATAGAAGCCCACTGGCTTTTTATGAATAATGAAATGTTATTTTTATTTTAAATATAAGAGCATTAGAACAATATGAAATTAAAAATTATTCTTATTATTCTATAAACTATGGATTTATTAAACAAACAAAAAAAAATGAAAAAGTATGACAAATAATAAATGCAGAAAGTGTATCATTCAGAACCTGTTGCATTAGAGCAGGGGTCTCCAAACTACGGCCCGAGGGCCACATCCGGCCCGCGGACAGATTTTGTCCGGCCCGCGGAGAGCTAGCATACTTGAAAACTCCTTTTAGATAACATATTTTTTATAGCAAATTAAATTTAGTTTACTGAAGTATTCTAATTTTATGTCGAATAATTATTAATATGACATCTACATTGATATGGTCATGGGCTAACTACTCATAACATTGTTGTAGGCTTATTGTAATGAGTAAAGACATGTATAATATGCAGAAAAATTAACTTCAGTATATAATAACTAACAAATTATTGAAATGAATCCAACTAACATTTTATAAATTTTAAATAAAAACATAACTTATAACAAGCCTAATGACATGAAATACTAATGATAATTATGTAATTGAGATTTTCCACTGACAATAGTTTGTAGTTGTGGACTAATTTTACTTGTACCAATTATTAAAAGAGATTTAAGATGCTCATCAGTTAATTTAGATCTGTAAACATTTTTTGTGTACTTCGTTTTGGAGAAGGTCTTCTCACACAAATAAGTAGTACCAAAAACAGTGTCAGTGGAAGACTCTTATAAAATTCCAACAAAGATGAGTTTTGATATTTGTTCATAATTATATCACTGCACTGTAGATCAATCATTTCCATCAAGTTCCGGGGCTAGGGTTTCAATGTCAGTATCAAAAGGATTCTGAAAAATCTTAATTTGATTCGCAATGGCATCAAAGTCCGAGAAACGAGTATCAAAATTTATTTTCAAAGCACTCAAAGTTTCGATTGCAAAATCGATAGGAAACTGGGTCTCAGTGGTGTGACTGAATATTTCACATGTTTTAAAATGTGAAAAACATTTACTTCGTAATTGTGATTGAAACAGTATCAATTTCTTCCGGAATGATTTGATATTAGTGCATAAATCAGGAAGATGCTGATTTTCACCTTGCAATCTCAAATTCAGTTCGTTCACATGTTTTGTCAAATCAACATAGAATGCTAACTTCCACAGCCATGCGTTGTTTTGTAATTCAGTAAGAGGGCGATGCTTTTCATTAAAAAAAATTTCGATCACTGCTCGAAGTTCAAAAAAGCGCTGAAGGACTTTCCCACAACTAAGCCAACGTACGGCAGTATGAAAAGGTAAGTCATTTTATCCAATCTCTTCAATAAATTGTCGGAATTGTCGGTGATTCATCCCAAAAGATCTGATAAAATTAACAGTTGATATGACTGGTTTCAGAACTTCAGACATATCCAAACATTTTCCGCACAAAGACTGTTGATGAATGATACAATGTAAGACTAATGGTTTTGAACCACCGTCATTTTCTACAGCCTTTGACACAAGAGGGACCACTCCTTTATCTTTCCCACTTATGTTTTTGCCTCCATCAGTTGTAATACATTTCAAGTTTTTCCATCGAAAGTTCTTTTGATTAATAGCCATTTCAACTCCTTTAAAAATATCTGTACCAGTAGTTGTGCCATGAATACTATACATATCAAGAAGTTCTTCATGCACTTCATAGCTTTTATCTACTCCTCGAATATGAATCAACACCTGAGCAGTATCTGACACATCCGTTGACTCATCCAAGGCCAAAGAAAACCACTCCATGTCACAACGTCCACCACACAATGTCCATTTTTGTCGAACAGTTGAGAGGATATATTTTCAGCGATGTTTTCTACCCTTCGAGCCACAGTGTTTGCTGACATACTGACAGTTTTTAATAAATTTACCTTTTCAGGGCACATTTCTTCGGCTACTGCAATTATGCATTCTTTGATCATTTCTCCATCGGTGAATGGTTTTCCACGTTTTGCAATGTCAAGAGCCACACGAAAGCTGGCACGAGTTGCAGCCTTTTGTTCAGTTTTGAGTTTTGTAAATGAAGATTGCTTCGATTTCAATCCGCGCTTCATAGCTTCGAATTTTTCTGTCCGCAAACTTCCTGTATATTTTGAGTAATTTTGAAAATGTTTTGTTTCATAATGACGTTTAATGTTATATTCCTTGAGAACGGCTATGCTTTCATTGCAAATCAAACATAGCGCCTTGTTACTGGACTCAATTACGAAATACTGAATGTTCCACTGATCTTTGAATTTTCTGCATTCACTATCAATTTTTCGCTTCTTTTCCATACTACTAAATCACACACAAAAGCAACAATTCAAATGAAAATACTGTTACAAAGATGTCTTAAACTTAAACACGCACAAACACGTTTTAAGGAGGTACGCACTATTTTATTTGACAACAGTGTCATAGGAACTGACTTGTGGTTGCGCCACTAGCCTTCTTATATATTCCAATTACTGCCATCTAGAAGTGAGTGGAAGACACCAGAACTTTCTCGAACCAACGAGATTATTCTGTACATGCTATTAGCGCCATCTGTTAGCGATAGAAGGTACTACCTATTTCCGCTTGTGTCCACCAGATGTCGTGTCACGTTACTCCTCATGGCTCGTACTCTACGACTAATCTAGAAATTACAGATAATGACAGGAAAATTAATAATATGCAGTGTTGCCGTGTTGAGGACTTTAGTCCGATTTGCAGCCTTTTTTAAACGTTGCGTACTTTTTCGGACTTTTTTTGCATCAGTAGACTATTTCACTTTTTACCACCGGCAAGAATGATAATATGGTTTTGGCCCTCGGAACTCACTGGAGTAATCAGTATGGCCCTAAGGCTAGAAAGTTTGGAGACCCCTGCATTAGAGCAATCACAATTTTAAGTGCAACAATTGTTGTTTTCGTCTTTCGAGCAATCAGAGTTAGTAGTGAAAGAATTGTTTTAGTTTTCATCCAATTCTATTAACTCTTCTTCACTTCCATCACTAACAGCCTGATTAGCAGATCCAATTTCAAGTCCATGATTATTTTGAAGGGCAAATTGCAATTTTTTATTTAATATATTGGTATCCTTTTCCATCTGCAGCAATACCGCAACATTCAAATTCTTTTTGATTTGAAATTGACAAGCAGAAATGACCATTTCAACATTTTTTTGGCAAAATGGTCCTTTTCTATATCCTTTAGCAGTAAAGTCAGCAATGCCTTCTTTTACCCAATTCTCCCATTCATTTATCATAGCAGCTTTGAAACTGGAATTTTTGGCAACATCTAGGTCTGCGTGTACTGCGGTGTTTTTACTAGAATTATTACTGCCAATGAGCCATTGTTTTTTTAACACTAGATTGCCTAAGTAAGTCGTCAAAATGACGTGCTATTCAATTTCAATTAGAAAAACAATTATGTATATAATGACACAGCTTCTCATAAGTTTGTGACTTTTTGTACAACATATATATGCGTTTATTAATCATTGTAGTTGCCTCCCCCTCCTTCATTTCCGGTAGATATAAATATATATATATATATATATATATATATATATATATATATATGTATATATATATATATATATATATATATATATATATATATATATCTATATCTACCGGAAATGAAGGAGGGGGAGGCAACTACAATGATTAATAAACGCATATATATGTTGTACAAAAAGTCACAAACTTATAAGAAGCTGTGTCATTATATACATAATTGTTTTTCTAATTGAAATTGAATAGCACGTCATTTTGACGACTTACTTAGGCAATCTAGTGTTAAAAAAACAATGGCTCATTGGCAGTAATAATTCTAGTAAAAACACCGCAGTACACGCAGACCTAGATGTTGCCAAAAATTCCAGTTTCAAAGCTGCTATGATAAATGAATGGGAGAATTGGGTAAAAGAAGGCATTGCTGACTTTACTGCTAAAGGATATAGAAAAGGACCATTTTGCCAAAATAATGTTGAAATGGTCATTTCTGCTTGTCAATTTCAAATCAAAAAGAATTTGAATGTTGCGGTATTGCTGCAGATGGAAAAGGATACCAATATATTAAATAAAAAATTGCAATTTGCCCTTCAAAATAATCATGGACTTGAAATTGGATCTGCTAATCAGGCTGTTAGTGATGGAAGTGAAGAAGAGTTAATAGAATTGGATGAAAACTAAAACAATTCTTTCACTACTAACTCTGATTGCTCGAAAGACGAAAACAACAATTGTTGCACTTAAAATTGTGATTGCTCTAATGCAGGGGTCTCCAAACTTTCTAGCCTTAGGGCCATACTGATTACTCCAGTGAGTTCCGAGGGCCAAAACCATATTATCATTCTTGCCGGTGGTAAAAAGTGAAATAGTCTACTGATGCAAAAAAAGTCCGAAAAAGTACGCAACGTTTAAAAAAGGCTGCAAATCGGACTAAAGTCCTCAACACGGCAACACTGCATATTATTAATTTTCCTGTCATTATCTGTAATTTCTAGATTAGTCGTAGAGTACGAGCCATGAGGAGTAACGTGACACGACATCTGGTGGACACAAGCGGAAATAGGTAGTACCTTCTATCGCTAACAGATGGCGCTAATAGCATGTACAGAATAATCTCGTTGGTTCGAGAAAGTTCTGGTGTCTTCCACTCACTTCTAGATGGCAGTAATTGGAATATATAAGAAGGCTAGTGGCGCAACCACAAGTCAGTTCCTATGACACTGTTGTCAAATAAAATAGTGCGTACCTCCTTAAAACGTGTTTGTGCGTGTTTAAGTTTAAGACATCTTTGTAACAGTATTTTCATTTGAATTGTTGCTTTTGTGTGTGATTTAGTAGTATGGAAAAGAAGCGAAAAATTGATAGTGAATGCAGAAAATTCAAAGATCAGTGGAACATTCAGTATTTCGTAATTGAGTCCAGTAACAAGGCGCTATGTTTGATTTGCAATGAAAGCATAGCCGTTCTCAAGGAATATAACATTAAACGTCATTATGAAACAAAACATTTTCAAAATTACTCAAAATATACAGGAAGTTTGCGGACAGAAAAATTCGAAGCTATGAAGCGCGGATTGAAATCGAAGCAATCTTCATTTACAAAACTCAAAACTGAACAAAAGGCTGCAACTCGTGCCAGCTTTCGTGTGGCTCTTGACATTGCAAAACGTGGAAAACCATTCACCGATGGAGAAATGATCAAAGAATGCATAATTGCAGTAGCCGAAGAAATGTGCCCTGAAAAGGTAAATTTATTAAAAACTGTCAGTATGTCAGCAAACACTGTGGCTCGAAGGGTAGAAAACATCGCTGAAAATATATCCTCTCAACTGTTCGACAAAAATGGACATTGTGTGGTGGACGTTGTGACATGGAGTGGTTTTCTTTGGCCTTGGATGAGTCAACGGATGTGTCAGATACTGCTCAGGTGTTGATTCATATTCGAGGAGTAGATAAAAGCTATGAAGTGCATGAAGAACTTCTTGATATGTATAGTATTCATGGCACAACTACTGGTACAGATATTTTTAAAGGAGTTGAAATGGCTATTAATCAAAAGAACTTTCGATGGAAAAACTTGAAATGTATTACAACTGATGGAGGCAAAAACATAAGTGGGAAAGATAAAGGAGTGGTCCCTCTTGTGTCAAAGGCTGTAGAAAATGACGGTGGTTCAAAACCATTAGTCTTACATTGTATCATTCATCAACAGTCTTTGTGCGGAAAATGTTTGGATATGTCTGAAGTTCTGAAACCAGTCATATCAACTGTTAATTTTATCAGATCTTTTGGGATGAATCACCGACAATTCCGACAATTTATTGAAGAGATTGGATAAAATGACTTACCTTTTCATACTGCCGTACGTTGGCTTAGTTGTGGGAAAGTCCTTCAGCGCTTTTTTGAACTTCGAGCAGTGATCGAAATTTTTTTGAATGAAAAGCATCGCCCTCTTACTGAATTACAAAACAACGCATGGCTGTGGAAGTTAGCATTCTATGTTGATTTGACAAAACATGTGAACGAACTGAATTTGAGATTGCAAGGTGAAAATCAGCATCTTCCTGATTTATGCACTAATATCAAATCATTCCGGAAGAAATTGATACTGTTTCAATCACAATTACGAAGTAAATGTTTTTCACATTTTAAAACATGTGAAATATTCAGTCACACCACTGAGACCCAGTTTCCTATCGATTTTGCAATCGAAACTTTGAGTGCTTTGAAAATAAATTTTGATACTCGTTTCTCGGACTTTGATGCCATTGCGAATCAAATTAAGATATATTGGTATCCTTTTCCATCTGCAGCAATACCGCAACATTCAAATTCTTTTTGATTTGAAATTGACAAGCAGAAATGACCATTTCAACATTTTTTTGGCAAAATGGTCCTTTTCTATATCCTTTAGCAGTAAAGTCAGCAATGCCTTCTTTTACCCAATTCTCCCATTCATTTATCATAGCAGCTTTGAAACTGGAATTTTTGGCAACATCTAGGTCTGCGTGTACTGCGGTGTTTTTACTAGAATTATTACTGCCAATGAGCCATTGTTTTTTTAACACTAGATAGTCGTCAAAATGACGTGCTATTCAATTTCAATTAGAAAAACAATTATGTATATAATGACACAGCTTCTTATAAGTTTGTGACTTTTTGTACAACATATATATGCGTTTATTAATCATTGTAGTTGCCTCCCCCTCCTTCATTTCCGGTAGATATAGATATATATATATATATATATATATATATATATATATATATATATATATATATATATATATATATATGTATATATATATATATATATATATATATATATATATATATATATATATATATATATATATATATATGTTATACCTGTATTGCCCAAAAGCCGTCATTTTGACTGCTTGGAAAATTTTAAATAAAATGACTTATTATTGAATTGAGTAAATTTCTTATATGACCAGTTTGGCTCTAGATTGTCAAATTCTGGCTTGCATCAGATGTTAGTAGCAAGTACGTTTTGAATGGTTTTCCTTACTTGGGGAAAGATGAACAACGATCGTCAATGCTTCTCAGTGAACACGTTATTCTGTCGTTAACTTGTCGAGCCATATACAAGTTGTGGCAGGAATGCCCCAAACAAATGAAAGTCATAACATGTCTCGCTTTTTCACACTCCTATATAAATCAGAAAATTGTGTCCTTACAATATATAAAAGCAAACCGAATAAAATAATAGCTGTTCTAAGTTCCAGGAATAAATTCGTGTTAATTGATAAAATGAACAAAAAAAACTTAGCTTTGACTATATTCAATTTTATAAGAAAATAAAACTTGTAGTTGATGTGGCGGATCAAATGGCCAGAAAATATACAGTAGAATATAGTTCTTGGAGATGGTCCCTCCAAATATTTTTCAATATTTTAGATATGGCTGCTATAAATGCTTGGATCCTTTACAAAGAAGCGACAGGAATACAAATACAACGGAAACAGTTCTTGTTTCAATTAGCAGAACAACTTTCCACAGATTTACAGAGTTGCAAGACAGGACTAGAGGGACTAGATGGACTAGACAGACTGGACAGACAATACTAGACAGCCATGACTAGACAGATGAGACTAGACCGACAAGACTAGATGGACAAGATTAGGAATACAAGACTAGATAGACTAGACAGACAAGGGTATACAGACAACAAATTCATCAGAACATGAGGACCCACAAAGATCAACTGCAACATCATCAAATACAACATATTCTAACAAACGAAAAATTTGTAAAGTACGACTTTGTCACAATAACAAAACAAATAATATATGTGAAAAATGTTAAAAGTATGTTTGCGGAAGATATAAACATAAAAAGATTTCCACTTTCATTTGCTTAAAATGTATAAATAATGCAATTTTTTTGAATTGTTAATCCTTCTAATAACTTGTTGTATAACTGTAAGTAATATAAAATTATTAAATTAATTTTAAACAAATTTCTTTACGCATTAGCTATTCTTTCACAATGCAGTCATTTGGACTGCTTTGAAGCAATCTAGGTATATACTAAGTTTCAGTCTTTCTAGTGTTAAAGATATTTTAAAATTCCTGCTTTCTTACGAGTTCCATAAGAATCCCAAATAATTACTGTTGGAGTGTTACTAAAATAAAATCCTCGCTTGCAGAAAACAGTATACATCTACATCTTTAGTAGATTTGTCTCCTTGGTCCGCTTTTGTTTACAAGAACAACAGTTTTTCTAGCGGGAATTGTTACTTTGTCCACTTTCTTCAAACCCCGAAATCTGTGAAATCTCTTGTTGTGTCATAGTAATACCGAGTTTCATCCATATTAAAAACATGGTCATCTGTCATTTCTATTGTAGCGTTATTTACCTCAATTAATTATTGCGTTACTTGTTCGTGTGTTTGGTGTGGATCACGATTATCGATATTACTTTAATATCAGGTCGTATTTTAAGGCCAAATTCTGGTGAGAAAATAAAGTTTTGCCGTGTTTTATATATATATATATATATATATATATATATATATATATATATATATATATATGTGTGTTGTATTGTTTTCTCGGGGATTCCGCGTTGATGCTGAGGGTTGGCTCTGAAAAGAACCGGATTCTCGACGTTTCGGCGAACTAACATTCGCCATTCTCAAGAGATATATGCGTCCGTACGGGTCAACCGTTCGACGCATACTTTTGTATGCGTCGTACGGGTCAACCGTTCGACGCATACTTTTGTATGCGTCGTACGGGTCAACCGTTCGACGCATACTTTTGTACGCATATATATATATATATATATATATATATATATATATATATATATATATATATATTTATATATATATCTATATCTATATATATATATATATATATATATATATATATATATATATATATATATATATATATATATATATATATATATATATAACCGATCGGTGGTTATCTCGTTCCTTTTTGAAAAATTCAATTGCTTTTCTAAATTTCAGGATAGAAAGTTTTTCTTCCTGCGCCCTCAAGACCTTTGTGTTTACGTTTTTTAACCTGCTTCAACAATTCTGCGTATTGCTGCAACCATCGACCAAGATTTTTTCTGTCAATGCGTGTTTGTTGCGATACCGAATTTTGCCTTTTGTCTTTAGTTTTTCCTGGATAGTATAAGATTCTCCTCGTTCACTAGAATTTTTATTTTCCATGTTTAGGGTTAATTTAGTTGCAATAATCTAATAAATAATGACTCAAAAATCGCCGACAGTTAGGATGGGCTGTTATATATTCTATACGCAGATGCACCGAATCCCCTCTACCACCATGCATTAAAAAAATATCATTGCTGTAGATGGTTAATGATGAAGTCTCAATTGCATAGAGTGCTTTTGGAAGGGTGACTGTATGGTAGTGACGGAGTTTTGCTTTGGTAGAAAGTGATTTCTTGTTATACATATTCCAGGTAATTGTATAAGCTTTGCGTAACTTTTCTGCACGTGTTTTGTTAGCCATTCTTTCCTTACCAGTGTTTCCAATTATTTCACCTAGGTACTTGGAGTGTTTAACTTGTATGAGGTTGCGATATTTGGTTGCAAGATGTGTCATATTTGAGCTCTTGGAGTCTATGTCCTGGTCCTGATCGCGATTTCATGAAGTTCCTCGATGGCGTGTTTGGCTTCTTCCGTACTCCGGGTGATTATTGCAAGGTCGTCAGCAAAAGCGAGGCACTTTATGTTGATTCGTTTGTCCTTTGTTCCCATATATACTCCAGGTACTTCTTTCTCCCATATTTTGATTATCTTATCGTGTACCAGGTGGAAGGAACAAGAGAAGTGGGGACAATTCATCACCCTGTCTTACTCCAGTACTGATTTGGTAAGTTTCTGAGATTTCACCATGAATTTTACTTTAGATGTGACAAAGATGTGAAAAACCTGACAAAGTCTGTTCGATTAATATGGTTGTTTAACCATCCACACCGTATTCATGAAGTATATTAAACAGATTTATGCGGTCAATCGAGTCATAGGCTTTCTTGAAGTCTATGAAAGTGACAACTGTGCGGTTGGGTTGGCGATGTTGCAGTATCATTTTCAGGTTCAAGATGTGTTCCGCGCATGATCGGTGCGGTCGTAAACCTGCCTGATATTTACCGTTCAGATATTCTGTCTGTTCTTCCAGTTCTGCGAGGAGGGCACGTGAGAGAACTTTGTAGGCGATTGAAGGGAAATGCCTTGGTAATTGTTCATATCAGTCTTGTCGCCCTTTTTGTGTAGTGGGTGGATCAAAGCATTTTTCCAGTCTGCTGGTACGTTGCCGCTCTTCCATGTATTTGCAATGAAAACTTGCAGTCTGTTAATCAATAGTTCACCTCCGATCTTGAGCATTTCAGCGATTAAGCCGTCTTCCCTTGGTGCTTTGTTATTTTTTTAGGTGTAAAATGATATTTCGTATTTCCTCATGTGTTGGTTTGGGGCGGCTATATGGCATTAGAGTCTTTCTGCAGGGGGTTCATAGTTGTGTAGCTTCTCAAAGTACTGTTTCAGAATTTCGCAGTTCGCTATTGTGTTGGTTTCAAGGGTTCCATCAGGCCGACGGAAGCAGAGGCTCGGTGGCTTGTAGTTCATCAGTTCTTTCCTAAATGTTCTGTAGAAGTTTCGCGTATTATTTCTTTTGAACTCATTGTCGATTTCCTTTAATTTTTTGAAATGGTATGTCCGTTTAATGCATCTCATCGTTTTGGATATTTCCCTCTGTATTTTTAAGAAATTCTGCCTATTCTCTTGTGTCTTATTGCTATGCCAAGTCTTCCACGCAAGCATACGGGATTCAATGTCCACCATCTGTGTTTTCGTTTTCGTGGCGGTTGACCGGGCTTCCTTGCTGATTGCTGGATTGTCTGAAGAAGTTCGTCCCATGTTTGTGTGTCAGTCTGTAGTGATTGTGCGAAGTCCTCCGCGTGTTCTCTTAGGTATTTTGGATCTATACGCGTGAATTTAGATTCTAGACACTTCCTTCTGTTAGGTAAGAATCAGGTTTTAATTTGTGAAATTATGTAATTTGTGAAATTATGTAAAATAATGGTCGAACTCCATGTATCCTTTGCGTACCCTCACGTTCATGATTTCTGGGGAGGATTTTCTGGTTATCGCTACGTGATCGATTTGGTATTCCCCGATGTGGTTGATTGGCGATTTCCAGGTTGTCATCTTGCGTGGAGGTTTCTTAAAGTGTGTGGACAGTAGTTAGAGATTAACCATTCCACATATGTTAATTAGGCGATGTCCATTGGCATTTGTCTTTTTGTGTGCCGAGAAATTTCCAGTGATGTGCCGGTGCTCCATTGAAATCTCCGAGGAGTATCTTGATATGGTGTTGAGGGATCTTGTTGAGTGCCCGTTCTAGCTGTGACCAGAACTTCTCCACTTTGTTCTTGCCAGGGTCATTGCTAACAGGAGCATGTGCGTTAAGCAGTGTGTAGGCCTTGTTAGCGCATTTAATTCTGAGTAGGGATATCCGTTCCGAAGGTGATGAGAAATCTAGCACAGAGTTCTGGATACTGTTATGTACTAGAAATGCGGTTCCCAATATATGTAAATTACTCTTTCTTAGCATGACTGCAGGCTCTCCCTTATAGATACGATATCCACCAGAGTCAAAGTGATCACAATCACGAAATCGTGTTTCTTGTACTGAAATACTTACTTCTACTATACTTACTTTTTCTATATATATATATATATATATATATATATATATATATATATATATATATATATATATAAATATATACTGTACATATTTACATACATATTTACTCTGCTTATATATACTGCCATTCAAAAAAACAGAACAACAAGTATTTATTCGGCAATTTTAATAAAATTTACAGAATTGGATCATGTAAATGAACTGCATCGTTTATCACAAAATCAATTTGAAAAACAGGAAAACAAATGAATAAAAATTAATAATTTGTTGGGCCTCCACGATTTCCCAAGCACTCGTTAACACGTCGTGGCATGCTAGACATCAATATCGACTTTGGGGTATTTCATTCCAAACTTTAATTTGAGCTCTATGTTCCATTACAGTTTTAGCGGGGCGCTGTAAGGTACTTATTCAAACACCTATCATATCGGAAACATGTTCTATCGGCGATAGATCTGGAGAACGAGATAGCCAAGGTAACAAATTGATTTCCGAAATATCAAAAAACTGTCTTGTAATAGCCGATGTGTGTGGCCAAGCGCTATCTTACTGAAAATGGGATTCTGCAAGGCATTTACATAGGGCACTAACACTGTCTGTGAAATCTTGTCAATATACCGAATCGCGTTAAGACTTGCTTCTAAAAAAAACTAGAGGAGACCGACTACCATGCGCTATCGCCCTCCAAACCATAACTCCCTGTGTAAGGGCGGTATGTCTTTCAACAGCAAATTGTTAAATTCTGCGTTTACCGCGTCGACGTCTCACTCTAGGACCATGGGACTCTGGGACCATCATGAGCATAAATAGAACGGAGACTCACCGCTAAGATAATGTTATTCCATTTGTAGGTCCAATGTTGTCTTTTCCTGCACCAATAAAGTCTTAGTCTGCAATGCTGCCGAGTAAGATGTAAACACAATTGTGAACGGTAGGATCTAATATCAAAACTGCGGATTCTTCTGTAAATAGTAGCCATGGATACTCTTTGGCCATTTAGAGCCAACCATTTCCTAATGTCCGCGACGTTGTATCTGTCCCTTAATGTTGTAAGACGAAGAGACGATAAACAGGGACAAAATCGTTGAAGAAATTAATAGGCATCCAGCAGACACTTGAACAGATCTTGCGACCACAGTTCAAAAGGCAATGCGTTGGGCGCAACCTCCTAGAAAAAGGAAACGTAGGTGGTGGAACGCAACTTGTGATCAAGCCATTGAGAAAAGAACACAGGCGTGTATGAAATTCCATAGTAACAGAACATCCGAAAGATGGAAGGAATTTCACAAAGTTCAGAAACAATCATCAAAGGTAATTTGAAGTGAAAAACGAGCACACGACAACAACAGGCTAAAAGAAATTGAAGAAGATTTTAAGAGAAATTTGTACAGAACATTCAAATAAAATATTAAGGGTTATCAACCTACTAGCCTCTGTTGTAGAAGAACAGATGGGTCCCTGGAAACGAACACGAAAGAAAACTGTATAAGTCTCAACAATTCTTTAATACTCTTCTTAATTGTAAAGAATCCACGGAAAAATTGACCTTCCAAAAAACCACATCCAATCCTGATTCTACTCCACCTACAATAGACCAGATAGAGGAGATCATACAACAAATGAAAAATAACAGAGCGGCAGGAGAAGATGGCATTATTGCTGAAGTGTGGAAACTTCAAGATAAAGACATCATCCAAGCAATTCATAAGATCATTACAGACATTTGCACCACAGAAAAATTTCCGGAAGAATGGAAATGTGCCTTGATCCACCGATTACATAAAAAGGGTGATAAGTCAGATACAAATAATTACAGAGGTTTTCACTAGTGCCAATCACTTACAAAATATTCTCTAAAGTGTTATTGAACAGACTAGAACCACAAGAAGATTATCAAATAGGTGAATACCAGGCTGGCTTTAGGAAAGGGAGATCATGCATCGAACAAATTTGGAACCTAAGAACAATATTGAGAGTCAGACAGACAAATAACACAGTACTAACCTTTGTGGACTTTAAAAAAGCGTACGACAGCATTGATAGACAAACGCTTTTTGCAGTACTGGAAGAATATGGCATTGACAAAAAAGCAGAACACTTATACAACTTACGCTCACTGACACCACCTCGAAGATCAAGTTCACGGGAGAAAAACTCCAGAAAGCATACAAACTTACATGGTCACATTATAATAAGAAAATCATATCAAGGCAGGCCAAACTCAGACACTACAAAACAGTTGTATTGCCTGAAGCATTGTATGCGTCAGATACGACTACAATTGGAGCATCTGGCTTCATAGAAACAGAAAAAAGTGACTTGCAAAATTCTTGGGAAAATATTTGGAACAGTACACAGAGATGGGATATAGATGAAAAAACCTACCAAAGAGCTATATGAACAAGACAGACTCACAGATATCATTAGAAAACGCAGACTAACTTTCTATGGGCACGTACAGAGAATGAACAATAAACGACTTACAAAAAAGTCTGATGTAGTAAACAGTTCAGGTAGAAAAAACAAATTGGTTTCATGAAATAGAAGATGACTTAAAGCAATTGGGAATCAATCAGCAAATGATAGGAGACAGGAAAAAATTCAGTAGCAAAATTAAGAATGCCAAATTTTTAGTAAGCGAAAGAAAGAAGATAGGAGGAACATAGGAGGAACGCATTCATGCGTCTAAACCCAACTTATCAGAAAGAGCATCATTATCCAAGAGAGTCAGCAAGTTAGAACTAGCCTATCGACTGACTAAGAACACTTACAACAAGAAATGACTGTCACGCAAACTGAAACTTCAAGCACTACACATCAGTCTTACGACCAAAAGCCATGTGTGCTATGTGTCTTTCCTTGAACCGAAGAGGTCTGGTAGAGAAATTGGAAATCAGAGAGAGGAGAATCCTCACGAAGATCCTAGGCCCGGTAAAGGAGGATGGGGAATTCCGAAGGCGGCATAACTCTGAGCTGTACGAACATATTGAGATGCTCCCTGACTGTGCAAGGAAAAGAAGGGTAGCTTTATGTGGCCACGTTGCAAGATTGCCTCCAAACCGACTAACCAACCGTCTGTTCACCTTCTGGCAAAACAAGAAGGTTCGTACTACTTGGTTGACAGAAACCGAGAAGAATATTAAAAAACTGGGAATAACAGATCTCCAAAACAGACAGTCTGTGAGACATGCCCTGAGGGAAGTTCATGGATTTCAGGAAAAACTCCGAAGGAAAGGTACCCCCTGAACAGAAAGGAGTTACACCTCCTGGAAAGGAGTTACACCGACAGAATATGCGACAATACTGGGCAAAGATCAAATCCCAACAGTTGAACAAGCGTGGTCCAAAGTCGGTCCATTCGAAACAAGTAGAAGAAAATAAAGAAATTAGTTAATCTTTTAATTTACTTGGTTTTCCAATCAATAGTGCAAAGCCTATGGCCAGCTACTGTCCTTTTCCAAGTTCATTTTAAGCCTATCCATGCATCAAATTTTTAAATTTTTGGAGGATTTATTTTAGGATCAAATGCTGATTCTACGCACGTACCCCACCCGTATAAACATAATAGTAAAAGGGGAACTGAGCTGAACTCGCACTTACCCCACTTTGCCGGGGAAGTGCGCGCCCTGCCCTGTACACATCAAACAAAAAAATTAATTAACGTAATTCTATTTAAACTTTCTAATTTTTGTTTCTCGATCCAAGAAGTACAATGTTTAGTCATTACATTTAAAATTTTAAATTCAAATAATTGATAATAAGGGCTACTACAGCTTCATTAAAAAATGTACTATTGAAAAACGCGCGCGCACTTGGCCGAACTTACCTTATTTAATTATTAAAAGGATTTAAAATCAAATTAAACGGATTTTACAAATAATCAATAATTCAGAGGATATAAGATATTTTTTCTATTTTGCGTCTATAATGAAGTCATTAAAGCACTCATGGGTTCGTTAATGGCTCGCCAAGTGCGATATAATTTTCTCAGTATGTATCGGCGGCCATTTTAGAAATGGTATAAAAGGGCATAAAATAGAAAAAATATTATAAACAAATCGTCCATAAGGCGTTTTTCGCACTTTTCCATTAGAAAATTCCTCGCTACGCTCGTCGTTTTCTAAATATGGACCCGTACTGAAAAATCGCGCGTATTGAACTCGTTCTTTAATATACTATTAGCTAATATGTAATTTCGCGCACTAATGTGAAAACATTGCCCGCGTTTCGGCGTGGAAATGGGCTCTTAAATTTCTCACATACTATATGTTGAAAAAGAAAAAAAAATGTCTGCAAAAAGAACATTTTTTTCCAACCAATATTAACTATTTATAAAATTTGATTCCGGTTTTGCAACTTTATGTTACTGTTTCGGTTCTGATATAATTTTTATTAGATTTGGTTTAACTTCTGCTCTCTCGTCTTTTGTTCATATTAAAGCTTGACCGTGTGTGATTACGACTCCGGTCTATTTATTACTAGAACTATAATCTCCGAGAATAAATAACTAACTGATTATATATAACATTATTTTTTATATTTTCTTCTTATTTTTTCGAATAGGCCTACTTTGGACCACGCTTGTTCAACTTTTGGGCCTTGACCTTTGCCCAGTATTGACGCATCTTCTGCCGGTGTAATTCCTTTCTCTCTTCTGTCCAGGGGGTACCTTTCCTTCGAGGTTTCTACTGAAATCCACGGACTTTCTTTAGGGTGCGTCTCACAGACTGTCTGTTTTTGAGATCTGTTATTCCCAGTTCTTTAATATCCTTCTCGGTCTCTGTCAACCAAGTGGTACGAAGCTTCTTGTTTTGTCAGAAGGTGAACAGACGGTTGGTTAGTCGGTTTGGAGGCAATCTTGCAATGTGGCCATAGAAAGCTACCCTTCTTTTCCTTGCACAGTCAGAGAGCATCTCAATATGTTCGTAGAGCTCAGAGTTATGCCTTCTTCGGAATTCCCCATCTTCCTTTACCGGGCCTAGGATCTTCCTGAGGATTCTCCTCTCTCTGATTTCCAATTTCTCTATTAGACCCCTTCGGTTCAAGGAAAGACACTCCATGGCATATAGGGCTTCTGGTCGTAAGACTGATGTGTAGTGCTTAAGTTTCAGGTTGCGTGACAGGCATTTCTTATTGTAAGTGTTCTTAGTCGACGGATAGGCTAGTTCTAACTTGCTGACTCTCTTGGATAATGATGCTCTTTCTGATAAGTTGGGTTCAATCCATTCGCCGAGATACTTAAATTTCTCAGTCCTCTTGATGTTTCCCTGTTCTAGTAACATCTCTCTGTTTGCTTCTCTAATGTTGGTGAAGAATTCGGTTTTCCCCAGCAACACTTGGAGACCCACTTTGGCAGCCTGTTTTCTGAGACAGTTTACCTGCATTGTTGCCATCTCAAGAGAATCAGCAAATAGTGCCATGTCATCTGCAAAGGCCAGGCAATCTACAACCAGTCCATCGTTCTTACGTCCCAGGTAGATACCACTCTGAGCACCCAAATTGTTCAGTTCCTTGCGCCATTCTCTCATAACCTTTTCAAGGACACAGTTGAAGGGAAGTGGGGAAAGTCCATCTCCTTGTCTCACTCCAGTTTTTGTTTCCAAGCTTTCTGAAATCTCGCCTCTAAATTTAACATTGGAATGGGTGTTGGTCAAAGTTTCTAGGATTAGTCTGCGGGTTTTGTTGTCTAGTGCTAGTTCCTGGAGTACTTTGTTAAGCGTTTCTCTATCAATGGAATCGTAGGCCTTCCTAAAAGTAACAAAGGTGACGACCACCTTGCGGTTTCTTTATATTTTTTTTATCATTTTATAATTGATAATTTAATGTACAATTTTTTTTCAGGCCGAGTTGCGGCATGCCTGCCATTCGACTCTTCGGAAGGAAATGGTTGGTCGCCTCGGATGATTTAGTAATTCCTGGACTTTTTGAAATTTCCGTAAGAATATTATGGTGAGTGATTATTTTAAATTTGACATAACATTAATTGCAAGAAAATTAGGTTAAAAAGGTAAAATTACTATTCACAAACTCCTATAGTCTATTCTAAATTGATACTGTTATAAAGTCACTTTTTTACTGACAATGAGAGAAAAACTACAAATATTTTTAAGTTTATGTAATAAATAAAATAAAAGATGTTTCATCATATAAATGTATTATATGTTATTAGATCGCGGTTAGACTTCTAGCGTCCTTTTCTCGTTCTAGCTTAGACTTTCATTAGCTACATCTTTGAGTCGCTCTTTTCCATGTGGAGTTCGCCCTGCTTCTTGTTCTTCTCCCTTTGAATTTCAAAATAACGCTTCCAAATACTCTTAGGCATTTATTAATGAAGACTTGGATTTTATTGCGTTCACGTTTACCTAGCTTCCATATTTCGCATCCATAGAGCCGTATTGACTTAACGTTGGAGTTAAAAATTCAAAGTTTTGTGATGGTACTGTATGTTGAGCTAGTAAAAATATTTCTTATCCGCTCATATGCTGCTTTAGCTTTTCGTATACAATGTTCCACATCTTAGTTTGCGCCTCCATTGTTTGTTATGCTTCTTCCGAGGCAATAAAATTCTTCTACTTGTGCAACTGGTTCTGCTTGTATAAATAGATGTGAGCGGTCTTTGTTTGTCATATGCATAGTTTTCTTCGCATGTATTTTAAGAGAGCTGCTTCTCTATAAACTCAAATTCCTCTTTTGTCCTGCATATCACTTAGCTTTATGTTAAAAATACCAAGTCTTCTGCAAAGTCAAGGTCTTCTAGTCTCAAGTTGATTCCCCACGCTATTCCTCTTGGTGTATTTAGAGATTTTTAATTTTAATTTTAAGTACCGTATGAAGTACTACCATGAATAGCAGTGGTGACAAACTGCAATCTTGCAATGTTTCCGCACTTACAGGAATTCGTTTGTGCTTGACTTTGTAATTGAAGTGGTAGTATGACTCTTATCTTAGTATGATGATATTAGATATCTTGAATTAGATATCATGTTGAAACAACTAGAGATTTGCATGCTATTCCTAGAACCAGTCCATTTTGCCCAGAACCAGATAAATAATATAGCTTTTAAAATTCATTTCTTTTTATTTAAATTAAGTGATTAGCCACCTGCAGACGCGTTTCAAGATCTCTCTCTCTCTCTCTGTCTCTAGTTGTTTCAACATGAGATTGGTTGATAGTCCTAATAAGACTTAATATTATAGAGCTACGAACAAGTCGAATATATTTATATATTCAAGATATATTTCGCATTAGTAAGTTTGTATGATTGTATCTATAACTAGTATGGTTTTGCTCCAATATTCAATAATCTTCTAAAATCTAATTTGATTGAGAAAAATCGATCATGTGTAACTCTCTGCTTGAAAACATGTTTGTTTTATTTACATGAACTTTTTTACAAATCTGAAATAAAATTTATAACATGATTCAACGACTGGCAAAATGTAGTACGAAGTTTGAAAGAATCTTTCGGCGATCATTTAAAATCTATATTAAGGGTAAAAGCGATTATTAATTTCTGGACGTACTATTCTGGATTCACGCATGGTTCAGCAAATAGATGCGGAACAGAAATATTGGTGAGAAGTTTTGGAGCGAATTATTGCCACAGTTATACGTGGCCTCAGAGAAGACGGATTCTTACGAGAAATTTTCTAAGTTGCATAGATTATTAGCAGAATCTGATAGTTTTCAAGTAGGTACACATTCTCTAAAATTCAATAATCCTGGTAGAGGTAACAGCTTATAAATTTGATTGAAGTGATAGTGATAAGTGATATTCGTTGTATTTTTGGATAATTTAAATTCAAACGAACTTACCTTAAGTGAAGTTCGATTGTAATTATATGAGAGTCTCGTTCGACTCTTTCACCACAAGTTCATAGTTCCATAATTTTCGGGCTCCCTGCTCCCTGCATTACCGGCCACTTACCACTTCATATAGTTTAAAGTTTATTTTAATAATAAGGAATTTACCTCGTATACAGAAGACTCCTTAATCAGGTTGGGAAAACTTTTACTAGAGGAAAAGGAGGGAGCGGTGTAATCATCTCGAACGAGACTCTCATATAATTTCAATCGAACTTCACTTAAGGTAAATTTGTTTGATTTTAAATTATATTTAAAGTCTCGTTTTTCGAGATTACATTGTAGATGTTTAGAGCAAATTGTCTCTATAATTCAATGTGATGTAATTATTAACATTTAAATCCTTTTATAACAACGAGCTTAATTCCAACTATTTTTATCCAATACTAATACATTTTTGAAAAAATCTTTGAATTTTGCGACCAGCCTGCAGTGCATTTAATTATGCTTACATCTAGGCCTTTTTGCTGAGTTTTAATGAATTGGTTTAAACCTTTAGGATTCAATATAAACTCTTTAGCTCCATCAGGTTTTGATATAAGGAAGTATGGTGATAAACATTGGCATACTACAAGTTCACATTCGACATTACTGCTTCCATAGCTAATGATTTTTCAAATTCAAACTCTAACAATCTTTCATCTTTCATCTTCCATTGAAAATTGTGTATCGTTAGTTAAGCTCAGAGATTGAGGAGGATAGGTATGAACAGGAATTTCATACACCATTATGAAATTAGAAATAAATGCATCACAACTGATCTTTTTCCATTCCTTGCAGTAAGTCTTTCATAGGTTTAGAAGGGACTGAAAAAATAAATGCCCTTCTAGCTGAAGAGATCTGATAATGCAATTGTTATACAAGTATTCCTGTATCGGCCAGCTTTTCTAAGAGTTCTAAACGATCTAATGGTTTTTCTTCATCATTTAGAACCATTGTAATGCTCTGACACAACGCAGACAAGGCTGAACCAGCTAGATTTTGTTCAGCAACGAACTGTTGATCTCTCTTAACCCCCCTTTCGTTTAGAGTTAATCAGATTTCTGCATTTAACCCGAGATGAATATTACCACAGTGTGGATATTTGTCAATTAGACCCATTTTTATCTCCCTGGATAAACCAATAGTCATCCAAGGCCACCTTGTTTTGTTAGTCAATATCTATGTTTACTTTGTGGCAGTTTTGAACATCATCTACAAATAAAAAAAATTTATTTCCTGATAATGCCAGATGACGGTTCATAGCACTAGTGCCTCCTACCTGCAAAAGTCACTAGCCTTGTACGCCCATAAAGACTCATATAAATTGAGTACAAGATGTTCTGTAAATTTAAATGATATAAAATATCATTTAACCTTTTAAATGAAAATTACATTTTTCCCTGATAATGCCAAATGAAGATTCACAGCACTAGTAGCTAGTGACGTCCGAAAGTTATTAGCCTGGTACGCCCATCAAGACTCACATAAATTGAGTACAAGATGTCGTGTAAATTGAATTGTTATAAAATATCATTTTGTGTGAAAATCCTTTTAAATGAAAAGAAGATTTTTTTCCTGATAATGTGCAAAAGGCACTAGTCTAGTACAGTGCCGGCACGTGCGCCTGGTCGGACAGGCGATCGCCTTACGGCGCCATATTTTCAGGACGGCATATTTTTGTAGCAGTAAAAGACATTTCTAGGACGTACATTATGAGAGAATTATGTTAAATTAGAAAGAAAATGGTTAGTTTACAATCAAAAAACCAATTCCATGTACTGTTTTTCTTGCTTGTTATTTGATAATGCAGACCATATGGCTAGAAATTGGTCGATGTTTGGTTATTCTAATTGGAGAATATTTCAAGTAGTTTTAAAATACATGAACGATATTCAAATCATATGGACTGTTAAAAGTGGATGTCAGGTTAAAAACTGGCAAAACTATTGATAGAGAACATCAGATATTATTGAAATTGGAACAGCAATATTGGCAAGAGGTATTAAAAGATATTATAGCAACAATTCAATTATGCGCAGAATTTAAAAAAATCCCAATTGTTCTCATTATTTGAACCAAGAAATTCAAAATAACAATAAATTTAAAGGGAGAAAAAGCACGTGCTACTATTATATCTAAAATTATAGAGGCTAAATATTACAGCATTATCTTGGATTTCACTCCAGAATAAGCGGAATTGTCTATTAGTTAGACCATTTAATTAGTCAGCATAGCGAGATTGCTGACACCTAGCCAGCAATCAAATAACAGAAACATTCTGAAACGAATCCCGGTCGTTAAATTGTAAACAATGAGATGATTCAAATTTAAATTCGGCTGATGATCTACGTAGTGGAGTGCATTTAGTTAAGTTAGTAGAGAAGACTAGACAGACCATTGTTTCAATTTCTCGTGTAAATCTCGCCTTGTTTGAATATGATTTAGTATTAGTCGAGTCGATTCACTTTCGTCGCTGGAAAACTAAATGAGTCCCGGACTTACTTAACTAAATGGTTGGAATTGTTGGCTAAAAGTGCTGTTAACTTAATTAGTTTTTGTCTCAATGTGAAAATAATTCGGAAACTAAGCGAATTTTTTCAAAAATGTTTCAAATAAAACTTGCAGAGAATGCAATTTCCTACAAGATATATTATTATCAAATAATTATAGATTTATCTATCTCTCTTAACATCAATGCTAGTTATCTAGTGACATTTTCCTATCTGTCGTAATAACAATGCGAGTCTAGTTTTTCGTGTGTAACTAGAAAACTAGTTAAGCTAGAATTGCAATTTTTTAACAGAATTAGCTACAATTTCCAAATATTTCAAATTGTACGTAAATTTATCGCAAATTTAATTGCAATCTGAGACTTTCCAAAACTGTATTAATAACAATGCGAATTTAGTTTTTTGTCTGTAACTAGAAAACTAGTAAAATTTAAATTGCAATGTTTGGTGAAAATGTAGCTAACTGAATTCGCTATTAGCTACAATTTCCAAAAGTTTCAAATTTATCACAATTTTAATTGCAATATGAGACTTTCCAAAAATGTCCTAATAACAATGCGAGTCTAATTTTTCGTCTGTAACAAGAAAACTAATTAAACTAAAATTGCAATGTTTGGTGAAAATGTGGCTTACTGAATTCGCTATTAGCACAATTTTCCAAAGTTTAAAATTTTTCGCAAGTTTATCACAATTTTGATTGCAATCCGAGACTTTCCAAAAATGTCATAATAACAATGCGAGTCCAGTTTTTCGTCTGTAACTAGAAAACTAATTAAACTAAAATTGTAATGTTTGGTGAAAATGTAGCTAACTGAATTCGCTATTAGCTACAATCTCCAAAAGTTTCAAATTTATCACAATTTTCAATGCAATATGAGACTTTCCAAAAATGTCTTAATAACAGTGCGAGTCTAGTTTTTCGTCTGTAACTAGAAAACTAATTAAACTAAAATTATAATGATTGGTGAAAATGTAGCTGACTGAATTCGCTATTAGCTACAATTTCCAAAAGTTTCAAATTTATCACAATTTTCAATGCAATATGAGACTTTCCAAAAATGCACTAATAACAATGCGAGTCTAGTTTTTTGTCTGTAACTAAAAAACTAATTAAACTAAAATTGCAATGTTTGGTGGAAATGTAGCTAAATGAAAAATACATGTATTCGCTATTAGCTACAATTTCCAAAAGTTTCAAATTTGTCACAATTTTGATTGCAATATGAGGCTTTCCAAAAATGTCTTAATAACAATGCGAGTCTAGTTTTTCGTCTGTAACTAGAAAACTAGTTAAGCTAAAATTGCATATTTTTTAGATTTACACACATGGAAAATCATAATAATTTTTTTTAATTTTTATACGATATTCTATCATAAGCGCAAAAAAAATCAAACGAAATTCTTTGTTTTTTGGTCAGGATTTGCACGTGTACCTAAAACAGACGATATAGAACCTTTAAATTTGTCTAACGAATTACAAATTGTGCGAAATATATTAACAACAGGTGTGACCCGCTGGTTGCAGTGAATTGTATAGAAATAAATTATCTGAAAATTTTCCTAATATTATTTTTTGCTTAAGGATATTACTCACTTTACTCACTTTACCTATTACCGTTGCCAGTGGAGAACGTTCGTTCTCTAAATTAAAAATAATTTAAATTTAAATATTTGGGATCTTCTACTGCCCAACAAAGATTTTTTTTTATGGCCCAACAGAAATTTATCTATATTAGTCATAGAACATGAGATGACAGAGAAACTATACTACGACATTATTAATAATTTTGCAAAGGAAAAGCCAAAAACAAAAACAAATAAAACAAAAAAAAATACTCCTCTAGTATTTTTTTTTTGTTTTATTTGTTTTTGTTATTGTTTCGGTATAAGTTATATATTTTGTCAAACTGTCTATACCTATATTGTTTTTTGTAAATATTGTTATTAGAATTACATTTGTTTTTATTTGTTAAGTAAATCAAATTTAAGAGGGGCGGCGAAAGTTGTATTCGCCTTAGGCGGCATATTTTGACGGCCGGCCCTGGTCTAGCTGAGTACATGATCTGAGTACAACATATCAGATCATTCAACCTTTTAATCTTACATACCTGTAATATTTGTTGATTTGTTTATTTTATCGGCTAAATCTTGTTATCTTGCTAATCCTTCAACCATTTTTTTTAATCTGCAAAGTCTCTTATTAGTTTTTTCCTCTTCCCTGTCACCCGTTTTATACTCTTAGCCATTTACGCTACAAATTTGATGTCTTTGTTTCACTAATCTTAACAGAAATACATATTTTTGGGTTAACACGTGGATAAACAAAATCTCAAAAACATGTGGTTTCGTCTAGCACAAAGAACGTTATGAAGTGGTAAGTGGCCCGTAATGCAAGGAGCAGGCAGTCCGAAAATTTTGGAATTCTGAATATGTGGTTGAATCTAGTAGAAAGTAGCGGTACTACAATGTAATCTCGAAGAATGAGACTCGAAATATAATTATTGTGGATTCGAATTGATAAGTCAATAATTGTAACAGTAATTTTGCATTTCGTTAATAAGCCACGATATCAAAAGAAGATTGTTGTTGGCATTCTTTCAAATCGATTCATGATGCTGCATAATTAGAAAAAAGCTGTGAATAGGATGTTTGCGACCGTTACTACATGGTAATCCATACTTACACTGAATAGATAAATTCACTAAGTTTCAACCACACTTTATATAAATAAATAAATATTATATAATTTGTTATTCACAGGTATATAAATCTAAACACTTAACATGACTCGAGTTTCGACTGGTGAATCATTTTCAAGTGACCAAGAGCTTGTTTGACGTTCAATTCATCTGTTGTAAGCAGTAACCAACGGAATGAATGTCACACGTTTCACTCGCTTGTAAGTATCATCAGTAAATCTTGAAACTGCAAAAGTTATTACATTTATAAAATCACGTGTTAAAGATACGGGTCATTGTCAAATTTTGCGCAGGTAACCGTACTTAAAATGATAAAATTAAAAAAAATAAAAATATTAACTAATGGTTTATGTATAATTCATCATTTTGTGGCTAAGAGTGTAAGAAAAATACAACTCTGTAATCATTATGTTTTACCTTTTATTACGAAATTAAACAATTCAGTCCCAAAAAATTTGGCATTAGTGTTGATTACAGTCTTCTATCTTATAATCACATTTAGAATTTCAACATTTTTTTAAGTTTACCAATCATTAATTTACAATAAAAAACAACTCTGTTACTTCTAGAATTTTGACAGAAAACTAACCTAATTATAACATATGACCGTATAAATATCTAAGAAATTAACGTACCTATAGTAATATTACGTATTATATTAATTAACTTTTCATAAAAATCTTTAGTATGTTCTTTAATCTTTGTGACAGAAAAGTAACAAAATATTGACACAATAATATAGTTGTTCTTTTCTTGTATCTTACATAACAAAATTGCATTCAGTTGAGCTTGAGATCAAAATAGCATAAACAATAAATTTCAATATTTATAACAATAAACTCTATAACTTGTATTTACCAATCTAGAATTAACTTTAGCAAAAAAAAAAAATATAGGCAGTCAGGCACTGCCGACTGAAATGAAAACTTTTGAAAAAAAACAGCTTTAAAACTGGTTTTCAGCATTTATCAATATGTTAATTAACCCCTACAGGACCATAAGGTATCCAAGACTGAATATGCCAATACAACACAATATTTTAGCTATTGTGGGTGTAAAGTAAGAGAATATCACCAGAAAAACATAGCAGGGTGTATAGGTTTCCTATAATTTCATGGGGAATATTTTTCCCTATGGACCATAAAAGTAAATAAACGAAGAGTTAGGTTTATTATATCGGTATTTTATTTATTTCTTTGTAATACAACAAACATAATGAAAATTATCAGAAAAGTAAAACAAATAGTTAGTTATGGTATTCTACGAAACAATTTCGTTTACTTGTGAAGCACAAGTGGACATTACACATAACACATTTATTATGTGTCCTATTTTCTATACGTCGTTTTGCACAATTTACGCATCGCTTCAGTTTTTCTGCTTTTTCCATGTTGCGCGCTGGCAAATTGCGTTTATTTCCCATGCGCAGCTTTTCAGAGGAGACTAAAGTGGGTCTTGATCGCTGTCTACATGTAAAATTATTTATTAGACCTCCTGCTACATGTTGGCGATACTCGAGGCTGTTCAAAAGCGGACCTTCTACTCGGTGTTTTTCGTGCAAGTTTACGTACACTAAATACGAGTTATTCAGCGATATCTAAGATGTCAAAAACGAGGCGCAGGTAATATTTGATGGCTTGGATTTTTTGCGTAAAATAAATAGATGCTTTTTAAAAATAATATCTGGAAAAAATACAAAATTCGGTTTATTCATACAAAAAACGATTACTTCATCCAAAAAAGGTTACTTCGTCCAAAATAAAATATAAACGCCCAATGATCGATTGAATCTTACAAATAATAATGGTTTAGTACAATAATTGATAGATTTGTACAAAATAAAATCAATTCACCCAAAAAAAGGTTTAACTGTACAAAAAAGGTTGATCCATCCAAAATGTTATTGTTCGTTACAAACAATTTTTTTTATACAAAATACAATTATATCTTCACAATAAACGAATTTTACAAACAAGGGCTTGATTCCTTCAAATTTTATTTCTAACTAACGCGGCGTGTAACGAAAGAGAGAGCGCAAACACATTAGTCTTACGACCAGAACCACTGTATGCCATGGAGTATCTTTCCTTGAACCGAAGAGGTCTGGTAGAGAAATTGGAAATCAGAGAGGGGAGAATCATCAGGAAGATCCTTGGCATTCCCGGTAAACGGTAAAGGAAGATGGGGAATTCCGAAGACGACATAACTCTGAGCTCTACGAACATATTGAAAGGCTCTCTGACTGTGCAAGGAAAATAAGGGTAGCTTTCTATGGCCACGTAGCAAGATTGACTCCAAACCGACTAACCAACATTCTGTTCACATTCTGGTAAAACAAGAAGGTTAGGGCTATTGGAAACAAGTAGAAGAAGAAGATAGATGCACTATATATAAGAAGCACTATATATACTATATATAAGCAGATAGAACAATGCAATTTATTTCCGAGCTAATCCACTCATCAATAAGGTGAACAGTTTTCTCGTGTCAGTATTATTATGCATATAATAAAAGTGTGAAGATTATTAAATACACTCGTAAATTTGCATTTTGCACTTATTAAGTAAAATAAAAAACCTCTTTTGGGTGAATTTCGAATATGTTGAACGATTCAATCGATTATTGTAAGGAAAAATCATAGTTTGTAAGAAAAAACCTATTATAGGATGATTACATTTTATTTTGGATGAATTAACCTTTTTTTTGACGAAGTAATTTATTTTGTACGAAGTAACCGAATTTTGGATTGATTAATTTATTTTTGTATTTATCCAGCTATTTATTGTACAACTTCATCCATTTATTGTATGTTGAGTTTTGTATACTTCTATTCCAATATTGGATGAATAAATTGTATGCGATATTTGATTTTGGCCTTGCGATCAACCGCATAACATGCTTTGCGCTGGTCCATAATGTCCACACCTTCCATATATTTATTATAGCACATCACTACTTCCGGACATGAGACATTTATTTTTTGAGCAGTTCCTGTCTGCCTCCTCTTTACTGTGCTAGTTGGCACCGGAGATATGAAATTGGTTAACATATGGACTGCTTTAGTATCCATCCATTTTACGAATGTTATACCGTTTGTACTTACGGCATGGATGTCGCCGCTTTTCATGCTTTTATCTGATGCACATTTTTTCTATTCGTGCGAACAGTGCCGCAGGCTTTGGTGTTCTGCATCATAAGTTTATGTTGCAAAGCAGGCGTGTTGAAAAAATTGTCAAAGTATACTTCACAACCAAGACCCTTTAGTTGTTCCGTCAGACAGAGTACTACTGATTCACCTAAACCAATTTCTGTATTACCAATTAAGAGCAAAGATTTATTATTACTATGTTCAAATTCACCAAAGACTTACAACTGTGTAACCACAGTTGCAAGTACGGCTGGTTTTCTGCATTTTACTGCCACGAAAAACCAAATGTGGTTAACTAAGAAAATTAATATTTGATAAATAGCAACAATTAAACTCAACCATAGACCGGTTTCTACCTTACGGCTTCATCAGTATGGATTTTTCAAATAAACTTAACAATTGAATCAAAAAACTTAATAACAAATTAAGACTTACTTGTGCAGCTGTTCCCAACGACAAAGAAGGAAACATTGCAAATCATTGCATTTATATTGAAAAGAACTTAGGCAACCCACAAGCTGTCGCTGTACGGCGAATAATATAAGATTACTAAAAATAATAATTATACTATGTGAATTATTATAAACAATTAAGAGCAAAGATTTATTATTACTATGTTCAAATTCACCAAAGACTTACAACTGTGTAACCACAGTTGCAAGTACGGCTGGTTTTCTGCATTTTACTGCCACGAAAAACCAAATGTGGTTAACTAAGAAAATTAATATTTGATAAATAGCAACAATTAAACTCAACCATAGACCGGTTTCTACCTTACGGCTTCATCAGTATGGATTTTTCAAATAAACTTAACAATTGAATCAAAAAACTTAATAACAAATTAAGACTTACTTGTGCAGCTGTTCCCAACGACAAAGAAGGAAACATTGCAAATCATTGCATTTATATTGAAAAGAACTTAGGCAACCCACAAGCTGTCGCTGTACGGCGAATAATATAAGATTACTAAAAATAATAATTATACTATGTGAATTATTATAAACAATTAAGAGCAAAGATTTATTATTACTATGTTCAAATTCACCAAAGACTTACAACTGTGTAACCACAGTTGCAAGTACGGCTGGTTTTCTGCATTTTACTGCCACGAAAAACCAAATGTGGTTAACTAAGAAAATTAATATTTGATAAATAGCAACAATTAAACTCAACCATAGACCGGTTTCTACCTTACGGCTTCATCAGTATGGATTTTTCAAATAAACTTAACAATTGAATCAAAAAACTTAATAACAAATTAAGACTTACTTGTGCAGCTGTTCCCAACGACAAAGAAGGAAACATTGCAAATCATTGCATTTATATTGAAAAGAACTTAGGCAACCCACAACCCACGATGAAGCCGTAAGGTAGAAACCGGTCTATGGTTGAGTTTAATTGTTGCTATTTATCAAATATTAATTTTCTTAGTTAACCACATTTGGTTTTTCGTGGCAGTAAAATGCAGAAAACCAGCCGTACTTGCAACTGTGGTTACACAGTTGTAAGTCTTTGGTGAATTTGAACATAGTAATAATAAATCTTTGCTCTTAATTGTTTATAATAATTCACATAGTATAATTATTATTTTTAGTAATCTTAAATTTCTGTATTAGTTTTCTTTCCTGTATATAAATCAAACTGGTATAAGTATCCTGTTGGAGACTCACATGTTCACCACATCTTGAACCCCCATTTTATAGGTTTATTTTTGATATACTGCTTCATAATATTGTGCCCTTTGAATTTGATCATGTGTTCATCAATGGATTGCTTAGTGAGTTATTCATTGCCGCTTGAAAACACACATTGAAATGTTGCATAACATATCTTATTTTGTACGCTCTGTCACTCGATTGTGAGTGATTGTTATTATCAGAGAAGTGTAAATTTTGCCGAATCTGCTCAAATCGAGTTCTTGGCATAACATTAGCAATGAAAGGCACACCAATGTCTTCCTCAGTCGACCAGTGATTCCTAAGAGTTGGTAAAACATGATAACTCATTATGCGCCCAAAAACATACTCACTTTCATTGAATGTGTGAGTTTTTTCTCCAGTTGAAAATAGGAATAGTCTCTGAAGTATCTGAACAGGTGGGTAATGTGGTTTGATTTGTCGGTTCTTAAACAGAATCTTCAATTTCAACAACATCGGTTCCATTTTCTACATCTTGAGCTATGAACTGCTGGTCTTCTTCGTCTAACTGTAAGTCATCTTCTCCGTCACTATTATCTGCCATAAGTAACTGCAATATTTCTTCATCTTGAATGTGAAATTCTCTGCCCCCTCTTTTAGCCATTTCCGTAAAAAAAACATGAAGGTAAATTATATAAAAATACAAGAAAACCATACATTATCATATAGCACTACATATAATAATACTACAACGAATACACCAGATATGGACCAGAGGGAAAAATATATCCCTTTAGACGATTTGCAACTTTTAGGTATTTGTGCTAATATTCTGCAGTTTACTGTATTATTATATAAAAGTATACTTACCAAATAATATAAAACACGTGAAAAAATACAGTTATTTTATTTCCTCAAGTCCAAAACACTTTCAAGATATTATTAGTTCAGCCCGCGAATGTTTTAGTTTTGGCGCAATAAAGTTTATTTGCGACAGTTATTTTTTTTTTATTCGTTCAGAAACACATTTGCCGCCTTGAGCATACGTTTTATTTTGACATTCAGTAAAAAAAATATCGATACAATAATAATTGAACAATCGATAACGATTTTTGCAGAAGGGAAAAATATAGCCTTGAGCGTGAAAGGATTAATCATAACTCACTTCTGAAGGAGAATGACTGTTAATGTCATCATCATAATATGAATTTGAATCCGGAACGTTTGGTTGATTCTGTGCTGATAGGTTAGAAAAATGAATTGGTAGGATATATGGCACATTTCTTGTTGATGGGTTGATGGCCCTGCAATATGTGAGTTATGGAAATATTTACTTTTAGAAACATGCCTTATAACTGCTTTTAAAGATTTATCTGTATGTAAATTAGTTTTTGTTTGGAATATTCTTTACGACGTTCAATTTTTTCCTCCTTTTCAGCTGTGATTGTTCGATGTTTAGAAACTTCTGAATTAACTATTGCAAGAGTTTTTTTCTTATTCTTATCTCTATAACGCTGACTATTAATTTTATTTTGGTTTCCTTCCTTTGGAGAGCACACGAGTACATTTGGTTGCCTAAAGCTTTGATGAGTCTGATTTGCGATTTACCATGCATTCTTCGATACAATCCAGTAATCTGAACATTCCAATCGCCCGACACTAGTATATCTACTAGTACATCGGTCAAAAGTACTTACTTTACTCTACTACTTAGTTGATATTTCCTTAGAGGCGCTGCGTTCTGTCAACACTGCCAAAAACTTTCCAATAATCCGGCACTAGTACATCTACTATCACATCCGGTAAAAGTACTTACTTTTGTACTGCACACTAATTCTACGGGTTGAAATTTCCTTAGAAACGCTACGTTCTGTCAACACTGCCAAAAACTTTGACTATTAAATTTGACGTTCAGAGCCAACTTCAAACACATGCGTATAGATGTGTTCTGTTGAACACATCTTTGAGTAATAGAATTTTTTCTATAGAACGCAGCTATTGTTGACGATGACGCAAATCTATGAGTTTACCTCTACCCAAATGTCATTCAGCGTGGCTATAGAAGTTTTCACTTTAAAAATAAAAATCATACATGATTATATCTAATAAAAAAAATAAAACATTTGTGGGACCAGTTTATCTGCGCAAAATTTGATAGCGACCCATATAGTTTCACCTTACTAAAATTTAAGTCCAAAGTTAAAGAACATAGGCATATTCAACACTGTTACCATCCTAACAACTGTGTTACTACGCCCTAGTAACAGAGTTTTGTAGTAACAGAGTAGTAAATTTTACATTCCATAAGACATAAGTCAGAAAGTAAAGCTTAAAGTACACTTTTTCTTTCATATTTATAATATTTACCTCGTTGTCAACATACTGAACGTAAAATAATGAAAAATACGTTGATGTATTTACGTAAATAGGTAGGTAACAGAGTGGATGCACAATAAAAATACGCACCCTGTTCAACGCTTCGAAGACGATCGACACCTCTTGTATCCCACCCCCCGACCTAGCGATCAACCAGAATCCATGCAGACCTCCCAAGCAAGCTAGTACAAACTCAAGCAAGCAGCGATATCTCTATTTTAAGTTGCAATTCACTCAGTAATATAGTGGTCCGACACTTTTACCCTACACGCGGGATTAAGTTTTAAAATATAGTTACTTATTACATTTTGATACTTACCGGTTTTAAGACATATTTTATAAAGAGTAACAATTTTATAAAGAGTAACAATACTAATATTAATTTATTTTAGGTACTTCGATATAGTAGAAAACGAAATTATTTGATCTTTATTATAACGGAGTGATACCAGGGACACATCATTTTTTTACGGAAAACCACTCTGTTACCAGAAATAACCACAATGTTACTTTAAAAAAGAACTAAAAACATCTAAAATAAGTCTTTATTTTGGTAATAAATATGTATTAGTCCGATCGATGTATTTTATATTTAATGTAACATTTTTAAAGGGTTGTTTGATTATGACTAATAAAAAAAATTAAATGGTTTCGGGACTAGTTTACCCGCGCAAATTTTGACAAAGACCCATACAATTCTAGAAATTACAAGGCAAGTAATTAATTGATGTGTAGAAAACACCAGTATTGCGTAAGAAAATTTCCAAGAATATAAGCATTGTAAAAGTTGTTTGAAGTGCGAAGAACAATGTCATGTTGTTATTGTTGTTATTTTCATCCACTTAATTTACACACTGTGGAAACTTACCAAAAACCTATAAGCGAATAACAGAAAAATCTTTTACTTACAATCAGTTAGTAATCTGCGAATTTTGATGGAGAAACCAATGAGTAAATTAGAGGCAAAAAAGTTAGCAAAATAATTCATGATTATGAAATAGACTTAATAACTGTGTCGTGGGACAAATTGTTGCAACGGATAAATAATACAAGCAAGTCTTTGCAAGACGTATAGTTGAATTGACTCCAAGGGACAAATATTCGCAAATCTCTTTCCGATTATATAAAGGATGTAAGAAACAATTTGGAATATATTAAGAACGAAGCAAATTTTCTAACAACGAATAGAAACTATGAAGATAATGATGACAGAACACGGAAAAGAAAATTGCAGTTTGCAGAAACATCCAATAATGATACACGTTTCGATGTTAAGCAATCTTTTTTAGTTGACATACATTATTTGATATGTGATGTACTTATATCTGAGATATTCAGGTTGTTTTGAATAATTTTTTCAAATTCAAAAGTGTTTTTCAAATCAGAATTATAAAGACGAGAGAACTTCGTACAATTAAAAGGATTAAGAATTATTTAAGTAATTCATTAAGTTATTACGATTAAGCGATTTGTCGCTCAAATTTATAGAAAATTATGTATAAATATTATTTTGGTAAAGTATTATTTTATTATTGATACGTTAGAATGAATGAAGGCAAGAAAAGATCCACTTTAAAAAGCACCACTGGTTTAATATGGAACATTATTCATCTTTATTAATTAGTAATAATATCTTACTGCACAATATAATACAGAGATTTTACTGTGATTCTTTTTTCCTGAGAATATATTTTTTTCTTTCTGAACCATCCCATTCTTACTGGAGTCAATGGGGGACCTCGAGATCAAGTTGTGCCTGATGCCTCGCAAAATCATGATGCGCCACTGCTTACATGGGCTATTCAGGCCTCACCAAAACGTGCAAAAAGAGAGGACAAGTTTTCCTGCTGTCGACCTTTGTTATAGAGAAATATTTTTAACTTACACGTTTAACTAATTCTTAGATCGTCGATATTTCTTGTTGTAAGAAAGTATAGATTGTCAAGTATCCGGTTGTGTAGATAACTTTAAATTACGTTAATAAAGTGTGTTAATAGTTTTCGTTCCTCTATTTCTTTTAACATTTCTTCCTATGCTGCAGTATTGAACGAATTTGCTCCTTCTATTGTCACCATGATACAGCATGGTCTATATCTATTTTTTATTCCATTAATGCCTTTTATAATACGCTGTATTTTGTTCACTTCGTGTATTGTACTTCTTCCTTTACGAAAACCAAATTGTAAATTTGCGAGATCTCCCTTCATTTCTAGCTCTTTTACTATTCTATCTCCTACTATGCCTTCCATTAGTTTGGCCATACAATTCAATATAATACTAATAACTATTCTATATTGGCCTGTATATTGTCTCCGCCATTTCATCTTTCTATGGTTCTTTCTATTAGTTATAATCTCCCCTTTTTCCTTTTTCCATTTCAGGACGTATATTGTATGTCTATGAACGGATATATAATATACGTTCACGGAATCCATCCATTGGATATCCGGGTTATGGATACGTTAACACCTTATTAGGATTACATTAATTGGACATTCATTGGATATCTATTTACGGACATATTTATTATCTAATTAACTGGATCATTCAATTACAATTTAAACAGTCTCTCTGTCTCTCTTTCTTTCTCTCTCTCTCTCTCTTATATATGCTCGATGATACGTCCATCGGACATCTACTCGCTCCGGGCGCAACAGCACTAGCGCCAAAGGTGACACTTTTAAGAACCTGATGTGTAATTTTATGGACATGTATTTTCCATCAATAATGATGTAAAATCAATCAGTGCATAAACATATGTTTATATTTTCCGCATGCTTGAGAAACGCATATGTCTAGCACTTTGAATAACGTATCGTTTATCATTCAACTAACGAAATAGAAGATTATAATTAAAGTTTCATAGTATATTATGACATCTCAAGTTACTTACAACTGTACTTTATATGGAGCTTCAAAATCAAAATCAAATTTATTCATTCTACGATGTACAAAGGAAAATTACATATTGAATTTGTCAGTAAAAAAATCATTAAGGCTATAGTAACACTTCTCTATTAACATTATTTTAAGTTTTTTTCTAAAAGATTTTTAGAAAAAAGCATAGGTTTCAGCATATTTGGAAGCTTGTTATAGATTTGTATTCCAATCTTGTTCGGTGCTTTGCTGCAAATTGTAAAATTTGATATTGGAGTTCATAGTTGCTTTTGACCTCTTGTATAGTGATGGTGTTGTTCTATGTTTCTTATAATTGAGGTCTTGTTGCTGTGAATATGGCATGCAGTTTCGTATATGTATATGGATGGTACCGTAAGGAGGTTTAGCTTCTTAAAATAGGGCATACAAGATGTTGTTCTATCTACACCTATGATTGCCCGAATGATTCTCTTTTGGGCTTTAAAGACCCTTTGAGTTTGTGGAGAGGGTCCCCATACTATAATCCCGTACGAGATGACAGATTGCACCTCCGCGTGGCATATATTTAGCAGCACAGATTGTTCTACTAGACAGCGTATATTTCTAATGAGGTAGGCTTTATAATTTATTTTCTTGGTTATTCGATCAATGTGGATATTCCAGGTTAGATTTTCTTCAAAATTTACTCCAAGAAATTGAACTGTGTCGGTCCTTTGAACGGTTGCGTTGACTATTTTTAGTGTTAAATCGTCTTCTCGCAAACTACGGGTTGTTTGAAATACAATATATTTTGTTTTTTCAATATTTAAATATAAGTTGTTGGCAGAGAACCATTGATTGATGTCAGTTAGAAGCTCATTTGCCTCTGATTCAGCTTTTTGTACAGACGGCTCCGATACTATAAAACTAGAAGCGTCTGCGTAGAGAATGCATTCCCTGCACTTTAAATATTGTATAGGTCTGCAGTATATAGAGAAAACAATAAAGGCGCTAATACAGTTCCCTGTGGCACCCCGATATCTGTTGTTAATTGCGCAGAAGTACTATTATTGTTTGATTGGCAGATTTGGACATATTGCTTTCTTTTGTGTAAAAATGATTCGAACCATCTACCAATTTTGCCTCGAATTCCGCATCTATATAGTTTTTCTATGAGTTTTTCATGCGACACACAATCAAAAGCTTTGGAGATGTCACAGAAAATCCCCACATGATGTTTCCCTTTATCTATCTCCTCTAATATTCTTTCATGAAAAGCGCTGATTGCTGTTGTAGTGGATCTTTCAGCTCTGAAGCCATGTTGTTGGGTAGGAATTAAATGGTACTTATCGATAAAACATTTTAATCTTTTCTCAATACAATATTCCATTATTTTTGATACCACCGATAGAAGTGATATTGGTCTGTAATTCATAATGTCTGTATTATCTCCCTTCTTATATATGGGCATTATTTTTGAGGTTTTTAGTAGCTCAGGAAATTCTTCAGTTTCTATCGAGTTATTAATAATGTCAGTGATTGGGGCTGCAATTTCGTTCTTTAATTCCTTAAATAATTTATACGGCAGTAAGCCCGGGCCGCTGCTGGACTTACATCTGCTGCTGCATTCTTGAAACGGTTATTTAATAAGGTAGCTATTTCATGCGGATCTTTAGTCAGTTCGTTATTTACTTTTAATTGTATTTCCTCCACTGGACGTGTTTTGTTGGGTTAGGTTAGGTTAGGTTTCATTAATTATATTCCACAGCGTTCTTTGTTTATTTTCGGCTTGTTCTATAATTTTGCTAAAGAAACGTTTTTTTGCTGTTAGTTATCAATTTGATGTGTTTATGTTTTTGTTTTTTGTACTTTCGGCGAAGTGTAGGGTATTTTTTTTGAAGAATATACAAATGCTTCAATCTTTCTGCAGATAATTTTGTTTCTGAGTTTGTCCACATTTTATGTAGCTGTTGTTTAATTTTTACAAGAGGGAAGCAAACAGAGAAATGATACTGAATGGTGTTTATGAAGGTGATGATTTTTTCATTACAATTGTTTTTGTTGAAGACATCTTCAAATTTTTCTTTTTTATAAAGCGTCCGAAAAACGTGCTTTATTTTCTACAGTGAATTTCTTCTTGAATATACACTTTTGTTTGATAGGTTTAAGTGCATCAGTGCTCAAAGTGATTGCACGATGGTCAGACAGAGGAGTGTCTTGAACATTGATTATTGCTGTGTGAAAACCTATTTTTATAAATATGTAGTCTATCCTCGTCTGCGATGTTGTAGTAACTCTAGTATATTGATGAACTTGCTCAATCAGCCCGAAAGACAGTAATAAATTTACTAAAATTGTTTTTTCTCTTAATATATCTGCATAGTTTATATTAAAGTCACCAACAAGGATTATGGGTAATGATTTTTTATTTATATCCACCGGTACTTTTTCTAGAACCGTGGAGAATGTTATTTAATTAACTATAGCAGTGGTAGCATTTTGACACTTCCATCTAACTCCACAAAGTTCAATTTGTTTTTCAATGGATCTGGCTTCGATATTTAAATTTGATATTTCACTATTATTATCTTGCAAGGTACTTGTGCAGATGGCTACTCCACCTCCACTAGATTGATTTCTACAGTACTGACTTATAATTTGTAGTTTTGTATATGCAACGTTCTGCTTGTTTCTGCGTACATCCATGTTTCTGTTAAACATATAAATAGGTTCTTCAACAACTTAAGTTCTTCAACAGCAATTTCTAATTGAGCGATTTTATATCGAGCGATTTTATATCCATGGTAACATATTGCATTCTCATAGGAGGTGATACATTTCAAGTCAAATGTCCTTATTTTATTTCGGTGTTTAAATAGTTTCAGTCTCGTTTTACGGAGCCTGAAACTATTTAAACACCGAAATAAAATAAGGACATTTGACTTGAAATGTATCACCTCCTATGAGAATGCAATATGTTACCATGGAAACGACCAAACCAACAATTAAATTTGTATTGACAGTTCTGACAGTTCGTTTCGAATTGGATTTATTAATGTCGAATTATGGATTTTACAACCGAAATCAGTACAAAAAATTGCATTTACTGCTCGAGATGAAAGATATAATAATAGATGAATAATATAATACTTTGTATATTCATGTAAATTACTTTTTACTTTGTATATTCATGTAAAACATTATATTTTGTAATATTTTATTACAATCTGTTTTCTTGTAAGTTGTTATGCTATTTGTTGGTGTTACTAAGGGCGTTTTTGGTATTGGTTTCCATGTGGAAAATTTGATGTATGTGATCTGTCTAGTAGTCTAAAATTTAATCTTTCTTTTGCCTTCCGGCCAAATTGATACATGATACTACTTTAAAGCATTTATTATCTTTTATTTTTAGTTTTGGTGTGATTTCCTCAACTATGAAATTATTTACTTCTTGATTTGTTTTTTAACTAAATAATTCAATACTAATTCTTCTGAGACATGGTCTTTAGCTCGGGATATGTATAACCAGATTTTTTTTGGTTCGACTTTTCTCCCCACGAATCCCGAGACTTTTTCATCCTCGCTCACTTGTGCGTTTCCAATAGATGTTCCAATCCTCCTTCTTCGCCTTGGTTCGTTAACTCTCCGTTTGTCTTTTGGTCTTTCTGTTGCTGTGTTATCAGTTTCCTCGAATCTACAATTAGACAAACTCACCCTTTCTGTAAGTATGGTTGCCTCCATCTCGTTTGGTTGTGATGTTAAATTCTCCACCTGCTTTCCAGCAAATTCAGGTGTAGTGAGTGTTGTCTCTGCATTACTAAGTGTTTCAGTGGGTAGTGTTTCTGGCCGCGTGTTTTCTTTGTTTACTTTTGTTTTTGTAGGATTTTCATTGCCTTTTAGTAGTTTTATTTGTGCCTCTAAGGTAACTACATAATTTTTTTTAATACCACCATCGTATATTTTAATAAATATTTTTTTGTTTTTGCCTGTTGTTTTTAAACACTATTATTACACCCGCAGTTGTCTTTTTAGCCACGGGTGGCGCTAAGCGCGGTTGTGCACGGAGCGAATATTTCTGCAACTGTAATAGTTATTTACATTAGAGTGCGGAAACATTGATTTTATAATGCAACAACCCGCTTGGGGAACGAGCCCGAAGGGCAAGTTCCCCATTTGCTGGAGCATTGTAAAATCATTTCCGCACGAAATTTGTATGTACGAAGATTTTTTGGCCGACAATTATTATTTAAGAAACAAATAGATTTAGATTATTTACAATATTGGAAATTATTTAATTTTTTAATGTTGTTCTCACAAACTTTGACATTTTAACTAATTCAAATTGATTAGGTGCATCATGTGTCATTTTTCCACATGTCAGACGCACAGTAAAATTTAAAAAATCACTCTTATTTTTTACATTATCGTGACAAATATGGTGTAAAGTAGCGTTTTCTAAATTAGATACTTATACTTCCTTATACGTAAGTTACCCTGAAAGGTTAAAATTTACTGGTCACTTTATCGCATCGTGGTCGTACTTTGCAACACTACGTAAAAATCTAGTTTCGCTGGACGTATACACGATGTCAAAGCTAGCTTTACAATTCAGGAGGCCAAAAAGTTCATTAACTGGACGTATATTGTATGTCTATGTACGGATATATAATATACGCTCATGGAATCCATGCATTGGACGTGTAAAATTGTGTATTGAGGTAAGTTTTACATTTTATTTTATGTTACCATACAAACATATTTAACTTTGCATTTAATTTTTTTTCATAAGATTTGACTAAATGTAAACAATACTTCATGTTTTAATAAACGAGTCTTATATATTTTTCTACTTTGAGGTTATGTTGTCACGTGTTGCTTGTGCTACTTTTTTTTCCGCCAAAATCGACTTCTAATCTACCAATATAATGATGATAATAATAATAAACGGCCTATAACGGCCTCTGAACGTTCATAAGACGCATAACTGCAGCATTTTCACTGCAGGTGATTTATAAATGCCATCACTGGTCGATTTATATACGCCAATAGATGTCCGTTGTACCCCCGGATAATTGCTTTCGTAATGTGTACTTGTAGCGTTTTCGGAGAATTGTTTTTAATTAATCTATTTCCTGCATTTTTTTTAATCGTCTTCACAGTGCCTTTGGAAATATTTCTAGTGCCTACGAAGAGTTCTTTTTTCTTCTATTTTGTCTACTTCCTGTTTTGTCTTATTCAAACTTTAATTGTTTATTTGGCAATTTATGCATACTTTTTCATATGTTTAATATCAGTTCTTCTGCGAATCTTGTCACATAATTAAATTTGAAATTTTTTTTAAACGGTAGGAATTTTGTGAGATGTTTGACAGATAGTTAGAATTAGTGCATCCAAACCGGTTAAAGCCGAACCCGGTTAACCGGGTTTTCTGTTAAAATTTTATCAAACCGTAAAACCGTTTTTTTTTTCGAAAAAACAAAAATCGGTTTTTATATACTTAATTTTTTTCTTCAAGTGGAAAAAAAATTTTATATTGTTATTCAAGAAGTATTATATTGTGGATTTATTTGTTCTCAAATAAAACGTAAGAGCAGTAAATATGTAGTCATATAAAGATTCACAGACTTAGAGTGCGCATAATCTTGATCCTAAAGAAATATTAAATAATAAATAAAAAAATTTAAATTTCATCGGTGTTTTGGATGCTCTAGTTCCGACAAATTTCAAGAAAAAATTGCGTCCGAACAGATCTATTACAGAGAGTATTATTCCTACGTATTTCCATCCCTACGATTGCGAGCGGCAGTATTCAGGAGCCTAGTGAGATTCTCGTTCAAAATCTTGGTCCCTCGACTTCTTCGAATCACGATCCACTTCCGTTATCAGCAGATAGCTCAAATACATCGGAGCAGGATTTAACCACAGAAGACAAGGAATCCTCAAAAAAAAAACAATTTTCAGTGAAAACTTTAGCTGAATGGGTTGTGGTAAATAATATAAGCCATCGAGCTATAGATGAACTGCGCAATCTGATAAGGCTTCATAAATGTTTTCAGGATTTTCCGAAGTCGTCCAAAACATTGTTATCGACAACAAGACGTGTCAATACTGTTTCTGCGGATGTCTATAATTATTGTGATTTTGCATTGCGTCGCGGACTGATCCAGTTCTTAAAATCAAATTTTTCAGAAAAAAACATTTTCGCTACAAATTGACGTGTATTTTTTTACCCTTTGTAAATATTCATACAGAATTCGATGTACATCCTTTGGAAGTACATTATAACAATCAACGAGCAAACACTATACATCGCTTGGACGTATACTAAAACGATCAACAGACATATACTATAAATCCCTTGGACGTGCATTGAAACGATCAATAGACGTACACTATACATCCCTATCATCCCTTGCATGTACACTATAACGATCAATAGACGTACACGATACATAGTTTGGACGTATATTATAACGATCAACGGACATACACTATACATCCCTTGGATGTACACTGTAACGATCAATGAAGATACACTATACATCCCTTGGACGTACACTGTAACGATCAACGGACGTACACTAAACATCTCTTAGACGTACAATATAACGATCAATACACCTATACGATACATCCTTTGGACGTATACTATAACGGTCTCTGAACGTTTATAATACGCATAAACTTAGTTCCGTTGGATTTCGTTCACCATATTTTGTGCCATTGTTGTACCTTATTCAATTGTTTTTGAGGGTTATAGGAAGCTTTCGCTGGATTTGTGTGCGACGCTAGGATTACTGTGTCATCGGCGAATGTTGCAATGATAGTGAGTTGTTAGTATATCAGATATACATACATATATATATATATATATATATATATATATATATATATATATATATATATATATATATATATATATATATATATATATATAAAAAGGTATAGAATTGAAGCCAACATGCATCCCTGCTGGAATAGGTATGTGATATCTTATTAGTAAATTCCTGTTGCGTAGACATAATTTAAGTATTTCACACATACACTATAGGGAGTTATTTTTTTAAACTTATCACCTTGTGGAATGCTTAGGTTATGTCAAAAAATGCCGAATAACCGTACCTTCTTCCATCTAGATACCAACTAATTTTATTTACTATCTGTAAACTTTTTCTAATGTTTGATGTTGTGTTCTAAGACCAAACTAGTGATTTGGAATGAGCTGTTTCTTTTCAGGTTTTGTTTCAGAATGTTTTAATCAATCATTTTTTTACATTTTAGGCTGGTCTGTTTGTTTTCTAGATTTTAGGATAATTATTATATGAGAGATCCTCCACCCTGGCGAAAAGTGTGCAGTTCTGATCCCCACTTTAGTTATAAATATTAAAGCTTTGGGTCCTTTGGTTGATAGTTCACGTGTAATAAAGTCGGATTGAAATAAAAAAAACCCTACGATCTGTAAGAATGGAGAAAACCCATGTTATTTTTTTAATGTTTTCTTGTATTATTTTTGCCCTTCTGTTCTTGTGATTCATTATATCTTTCCAGTTAATAATATTTAATGCAGGGCCTGGAACCGGTTTTTTTCGTTACGTTTTTCGTTCCGGTTTAATTAAAAGAAACCTATTTAACGTGACCACTTCACATATCTCCGTCACCTTTGGAGTGACAAAAAATGTCCGAAGGTAATTTTTCAGTTAAGTGTTTTTACAGTAAAGTGGTGAAAAATTTATTTTTGTCATGGTTATAGCTTTGCATTCTCAAGCTTATTAATGAATTTTCAAAAGGGAATATTTTTTTTTTAATTATTAATAATACGTTGTAACTAATATTCTAACGAATCCTACAACTTGTCATATCACGACATTGATAATTTTTCACCAAAATACACGTGCAAAAACGGGAAATCGTGATGGTATTGAAAATAAGAATACCTACCAGAATTATGTAATTAATTTTTTTGTGCCATTAACTTATGGCCATTAACCTCGATACATTTTTGAATACGTCGCATGAGTTATTCTCTTGACCTTCCAATATTATTTTGTGTGACCTCGGAACATTTTGGTAAACACGATCCTTTATAGCTCCCCATAAGAAGAAATAAAGGACGTTAAATCCGGCAAATGAGTAGGCCAAGAGATTTCTGAACCTTTCCCAATTCAGCGTCCGGGAAATTTTCGGTTTAACACTTTTCGAACTATAACTGAAAAATGAGCTCGACAACCATCATGATGGTAATAATTCGGCATCGATGTGCTAACGGAAAATCTTGTAGCAATTCTCCCAAAGTAAGTATTAATAAAAAAAGCGACGTATTTTCGTCCATCCAAATTTCCGTCTATATAAAATATTTCCTAAAAATATGTTTATAAATAATGTCCAATAATCCAATCCTGAATTATGCCACACCACACATTAACAAATCAAGGACGCTGGTGCACAATTTAACGGATCCACTTCGAATGTTTGATTGAACAATGGTGCATGTTATGCGTATTCAGCTGTCCATGGTTGGTAAAGTTGAAAAGAAAAAAATCGGATTCACTTGTAACTGGCGCAGTACCTATTCACGCAATTGAACCCTTCGGCACCAACATCTACGGGAAGGATGATGTCTCTCTGGATTACGCTGTACATAAAGTTCCTGCACTTGTTCAGAGTTTTTTAGGGTATCACCATAAATCAGAATCATTTCCGGTATCTCTGTTTGACTGTACAATACAATTTTCGATAGTTATTATTTATATAGAGTTACATCTTATTTTGAATGGTTTATTTTCTACACAAAACAGAAAAATGCATGATCTTAAGTTTATAATATAAAATAAGGGGAGTAAGGGAGCGTAGGCTGGGACAATTATAACACTTGCCCCGTCGTCAGTGGACTATTGGTTTTGGCTCGAATTAGACTTGCACTAGTTATTTAACAAGTAACCTAACGTCAATTTTGTTTCGTAAAAAACATGCATAGAACACGAAGTGTCTTTAAATGTCATATTTTTTGTGATATTTGTGAGATAAAAGACCATATTCTACCTACTTACGAAGATGTAATAAAATACTATGAATGGACAAGACATCAACTAAAGTTGCAATTGGAAACTGCAAGAGCCCACATTTTCAGAAATAGCAGATATAGTCACTTCCAGAATAGAAAATATATGGCAAACTGCATCTATTCCGATAGTAACACCAACAAGAGTCATACAGATGATAAAAACACACCATTTAAAATGAAAAAACCTACTCAAGTCTGTCCAAAGGCTCTCTCCGGAAAAGTTTCAAAGTTTTCGACAAAGTAGTAAGGTATTTTTTGATATTGCAGCATGCAAGTGTAAAGATTTCTCTCAATGTATCTGTCGCAAGGATAAAAAGGTTTCCAAACAAGAACATACTCTTTTAATTGATCAAAGAACCTCTCTAAGTATGATAATAGGTGGAATCGACGTAAGTGTTACGAAGAAGTTGCAAAAGACCCTGCAATACTTCGTTATCTGTTATGGAAGTTAGTACTTCTCCGGTATCGTCAGCGTCTGAAAGTCGTAGTAGTTCAAATAATTCCACTAACATCATAAATAAAAGCTTTCCGAAAAAAAGTATTCGTCGATTTTCCTACTTTATCGAAGACCTGCGACAGGTATGGTGTATCAGATGGAGCAGCTGCAGCGATTTCGTCGGCTATAGTGCCGCCTATAAATTTCAATGCTTCAACATATATTGATGTAATATATTGGCAAGAAATATTAAGTGAACCACCGATTATGAAAAACTTGCCTGAACAAGAAATTCTGTCTATCGTCTATCAGGTGGTGAGGGTGAATTATTGTTTGTAAGACTTCTATGCCACCATATCAACACAAGCCATTGTACGGGTTGTAAAATTGACGACGATAGCTTACACTTTTCAATGCATAAAAAAGTCATGATTAGGTGCAATAAGAGCTAAATTGGAATCACGAAACGTAATGCCTAAATTTGAGACAAAAAGAGATTTTCGAGCAAATTAATTCTTTTTTTTTTATTAATATATATCTGAATTATATATTGCGTATCATTTATCACCCATTTATCATTAAGTTAAATTAAATTTTTGAGGTCAGTGCGGAGGCAGAAGATATTCATCAAATTAATTCAAAAATTATATTTGTTTTAACTTTATTATAATGCATCAATCCCTTTCTATTACAACTTTAAATCTCGAAAAAAATATTTTTGCATACATCCGTGCTTCACCTTAATGGTCACGTTAAATGATCCATCCGTAAACAATATCAATTTTCCAGTTTATAGTTCAGCTCTGAGACATAGATTTTTATATTTTTTAAATATTCTTATTTTTATTCAAAACTTGTACCCCAATTTAGGAAGGAATAACATTTTATTACTTCTTTTATAATAAGCATACATGTACATATCCTATACATGAACTGATTATGAATTGAGTTATCATCTTCAATTTTTTTTCCTAATAAATTAATATATGAAATAGTATTAGCTCAGCTCTCCGTAGTGATAGAATAAGCTTGCTCTATATATTTTAATGAGTTTTAAAGAATTTTATTCAAGACCTGGGTCTTGATACAAGCACCAGTTAACACCAGTGGCAACAAAATAGATATCTTTGAGAGGAAAGTATTTCGTAGAATACTCGCCCCATTCCAAGATGAAAACTGGTACAGAATACGATACAATAATGAGCTGTACCAGGCTTTGCAGGACCCGCCAGTATCCGCAAATGCGAAGATACACAGGATACTGGATGGGCAGGCCATGTCACAAGAATGGATGAGGAAGGACTGCCGAAACGGGCCCTCCAACGCAAAATTGTAGGGAAGAGACCGAGGGGCAGATCACGGAGACGATGGGAGGACGCAGTAGAAGAAGATTCCTCTGCCGGTTGCTAAGGATTAGAGGCTGGAAGACGGTAGTAATGGACAGAAGCGTCTGGAGGATTAAATTGAGGGAATCCAAGGCCCAACCTTGGGCTGTAGAGCCATAGGAGAGAGAGATATATTTTAATAGTTTTTCAATCATGTTTTTTATATAAATTGCAGTTTGTTTCTGTTAACACTTTAAACCTTTCTCAATGTAAATAAATTTAGTCATTCCTAAAGTTAAGTTAGTTTTCCGTCTATTATCTACTGAGCATTAAATTACAAAATTGATCAATTTTTTAGTTGAGTACCAATTTTTAGAGAATAAATTTTTGTGTATTTATTTGAGCAATAATTTTAAAAGCAGATATTTATTATTAGCAATTTAACACATATATTGTATCGCTAATATTACAAATTTAATAAATATATTATAATTGTAATGTAATACAATTGCTAATAGCAGAAACCGCTTTTTAAATTATTGCTCAAATAAGTACAGCATACAAAAAATGATTTCAGTAACAATTGAGTTTAAAACTGTATTGCATCCTCAATAATTTAACACTGTTACACATTAAGTGACAAGCGATCGACTAGATAAAAATAAAACCCAAAGTTTATAAACGATAATTGTTTATTAATTGCCTAGGTGATTACAAATAATTATTATAATTGCAATAATTCGTATCAGAGCCATGCAGGGCCGTAAGTAGGATTTGTTTAGTGTTGTTTAGTGAACATCCTAGCCATCACAGCCGACAAAACCTGTTTTGGCATGATGGTTGCTCATTTGGGCTATTTTGGTGCGTCTGCCATCCGAGCTGACATCCTCGTTCTCGGCCTCGGCCATTATGGCTTCAGCAGAGGGAGTGGCCGCCATTCCTGTCTCTTCCACCACGGAAGTGGCCGTTGTTGCGGTCATAACTTCCGAGGGAGCGACCACTGTGGCTGCCGCTACAACCTCTACCTTGCCCAGACTTTTTGAAGCCGGTCTGGGAGCGGGTCTCCCTTGGCTTACTGGCTTGGTGGTTGTAACGATGTTACTAACCATCTTGCCTTTGCCTTTTGGCCACAGTCTGGGAGTGGACCTCTCGACTGGTGCTCTCCCTCGGATCGTGGAACTCACGCTCCATCTGATCCGCCAGTTCTGTGGCGGTTAGGTTCCGCACACACGGATTATATTTTTTGGAATTAATATAAATCCCACGAGGGGCAAGGGAATTAAAGTTAAGGAATCAGGTTAGCAGATTCAAATACTTTGGATTTATGTTTGGTAGTAATGGGGCCAATAATGAGCACATTAAGTTCATATGTAAGAAACATGAGTGGCTGCTAACAGATTTTGGAATGCTTGGAAAGATAAATTTAAAGAAAGTTTCGTGGAAAAACAGGACAGTGACAGTGTGGAAGGCGTGTGTTCGGAGTATTTTGTTGTATGGAGCGGAATTATGGGGTATGAATAAGATAGAACAAATAGAAAATGTATAACTTCAATTTATAAAAAGGGCGTTAAAACTAGACAGGAGTACGCCAGGGTACCTGGTGCTACACACACACATTAGCCTTTTTTTATGTCCCACTGCTGGGTACTGGCTCTCTTCTCTGCCACATATCCAACCTCAGCACTAAGATTTGAATATGGGGACCTAGCGGTTTAACGTCGAATCCGAACGACAAATTTCCAGAGAAGGTGTTAGGCAGTTGAGACCCCACGGTTGCCTAATCCGGATTGGGGAATTGAGTGTAATGGCTTGCAGCCATTAATTTTTAATTTTTGCTGCTTTAGTTCTGTCTGGGATTCGAACCCACACTGTCTGACCCAAGTGCTTCGCTATCTGAGCCACCACCACACCTCTGGTGCTACAAGAAGCTAATATTTATAAAGTTGCTGTAGAAGCATCAGTGAGAGTGGAAAGATACGAAAGGAAAGTGTATAGGTTAGGGAATGAAAGGATAGTAAAAGAGGTATTTAAAACTTTAAGGAAGGAAGGTGCCGGAGGGATTAGAATAACAAAATGGGGAAATGAATGGAAAAAAATGTATGAACGAGTAGGGTGGTCGAAAGCGGAGGTAGAGTGGATTAAAGGGGAGGCGTAAGGTTTGAAAAATTGTTGGGTGAAAGCAGTAGGGGATAGAGCTGCAGATAAGACATTACCGTATATACGAAAGCAGGTACAATCGGGAGACACACAACCTAAGCAGAGGGTCCAGTGGTAGCCAATGTATAATAGCCAAGTTTCGGTGCGGCAACGAAGAATAGGGAAGAAGGTACTGGCTGATGGAAAGGGAGAATTTGTCTATCATATGCGGAGTGGGTACTGACAGGTGAGTACACTAGATGGAAAAGTGCAAAGGGCTAACATGGGAAGTAGTAAAGAAAAATAAATGTAAAGACTGGGAAGCTTGCATGGACGAGTCAGGTAGCGGGTGGCCCATAATGCGGGAAATTTTAGAGCGGAAGGGAGTGATTGTTTAGGGAGGGAGAAAAGTTAGCGCGGGCGAAGAATTTTTTAATTTTTTTGTTTCTTTAAATAAAGTGTAGTTTTTAAGTTTGAGTATTTGGGGTATTTTTGGGTCTGTTCTGTTTTTTGTTTGTTTGTTTTTTTCTTTTTTTATATTGTGTTTTATTTTGTATTCTTCTTTTTGTTTTGTTTTGTTGTATTGTTGAAGAGAGAGGAAGTCTGTATTGTTGAATAATAATGCCAATAAAGGTAAATAATAATAAAAAGATAGTGTCGTAGCTAATTTCATTGAGGTAGTCTCTATTTTGTAAATCTGTTTCCGAACTTATTGGATGTGGTATAAACTATAATGTTCTAAACATTGCTCTCCCTGACACAACACTGTATCTTCAATATAAATCATTTATTATAAATTTCATCCGTAATCAGTTGAACATTATGTGTTTCTACTTGATGCTTTATATCCATGGATAGACTAACCTTGTATTTTTTCCAAAGAGTCAAAGCGTCAGGAATTCACTAAAACACTAATTTTAAGCTCACTCTCTCTCTCTCTCTCTCTCTCTCTCTCTCTCTCTAAAAATATCTCGGGATCGACCAGCCAATCGCGATCGACGTTTTGAGCACCCCTGCTCTAATATTTCAAAATAAACAGCCATTAATAGTCATTAGTTCAACACAAGCTTTAAGAACATGACTTCAACATGAGCATTCTTTGTTTTATTTTACTTTTAAAAATTGTGATTTTGCTAATTTATCTAAAGTTTTTTTTAAACAAATTTTCTAAACGGCTGGTACTTGGACTAGGTTCATCTTTTAAACTCAATTTTGTCTTCCTTTTTTCTGAACATTTTCAAATTCATTATTGTGATGTGGTTTAAAATGTCATTCAAAATATGCAGCATGATCTCCATTTGTAAAAGAGCCGCATATATTACAATTGCTTCCTTGTATTGTTGTATGTGAAAAAATCCCAGTTAGTGTTTGTCTGATTTCTCTCCAGTCTCAATTCAAATATGTAAACAAAAAACAAATGTGCATACACAATACAACAATTATAAAATTTCAATAGAATTTATGTAACTGATACTGGAAACAAGTATTGTAACAATGTATATAAATAAAAACCGCTACTTTAATAAACGCGCTACTTTCTAGTGGAGTAAAATATTATTTAAATTTAAAAATAACAGTTCCAACAACAAAAAAAGCTTTAGGCAAAGTAAGCAAAATTATCCGAGTTATTATTTGGAGACAAAAAGACAAGATCTAATCAGACTACTTATTGTTAAACGAGGTCATTTAGGACTTTCATTATTAATTAACTTAAATACATTTTATTGAATTTTAAAATGGCAAAGAATGTAGCCAAACTCGTTTTTAGTTGAGTCAATTAACTAGTAGAGTTAATTGCTTTATAAAATTTGATAATGTTCGAAATATTTCAAAATGCATTAAATATATATATATATATATATATATATATATATATATATATATATATATATATATATATATATATATATATAGATATATAGAGTCCACCAAAATTATTACACCAAGCGATGTAAAATTAATACTGGTACGAATTAAGAAATGATATTTCAAGATTCCACATATTATATACCTACCAGTCCACATTTTGACGATATGTTGGATTTTTTAGTAACAAATTTGTTTCCGAGTGATGGTATCACTCACACATTTTTTACTGATAACGTGGGTCGCTCTTGGTATCATTGAATATAATTTTTTTGGAGACTCATAAAAAATGTGGAATCATGGAGCGAATGAGTCAAAATTAATAAAATAAATGAAATACTGTAACGTCGAGACGTAAAGTTTCGGGTTCGGAAATACAAACGCAAGGGTGATGTATTTACAAACAACGATTTATTAGCTAAGTCACAGTTACTTTTATAATGTGAGGATCTACCAAGGTCTACTAAGGAAAGCCAAGGAAGTCAAGTTCTAGTTAGGTGTTACTGCAAGCAAGCGCCTAGACGAATTCTCCTTCCTTGTACGATGTAGCGATATATATACCGTACGGTTGTTTACACAACGGCCGATTACAGCCAGGTTGGTGGAACTCGAGAGGGGGTGGACCAATAGGGTGCGACCCGGTACAGGGTTGCTGCGCGACGGACAGCGCTCCGAGAGGGTAGTCGCGGGGCGCTCTGGTACTATTTCCGCTACAGTCTCCCCCTCAGGTCCAAGGTAGCGTATCGCTATTGGGCCTGTTTCGGGTGCTTTCGGGGGCGTCCTCGGCATCGCATGGGAACCACAGGTGCTGGGGTGAAATTCCTTTGTCGGTGACACGAATGGAGTCAGCTGGGAGACGTGATAAACTCCGATGATCCGCGGGGGCTATTCCAGGGACTCTATTTCGAAGCTGGTAGGTCCTTTAGGAGAGCGGATGCGGTAGGGCCCATCTCGTCTGGGCAAAAACTTGGCGGAGATCCCTTGGCGTGCCTTACTGAGGGCATGTACGTCTACCAAGACTAAGTCACCAACTTGGAGGACAAGTCCTCCGCCAAGTTTTTAGGCGGGAGTAAATCCAGTGGCTTGACTGCGGGCGGTATTCATGGCAAATCTATAGAGGCGAGCTGATTCGGCCACGAGGGGTGGGGTTGATCACCAACTTGTATAGCTATTTGCGTTTTGAGGTCCCAATTACTCCGTTCCACAGAGTTGGCCTCAGGGTGATACACCGGGGTGAAGGAATGGGTTATTCCTAGGCAAAAAGTAAGCCGATTTCTTTTATGATTGTCCACGCACAATTTTCGGTTGTAGCTTCGGTGAGGGCGAATAGTTCGATCCACCGGGTGGCGTAGTCCTGGATGATTAAAATCCATTTATGGTCCTATTTGGAGACCGGGAGAGGGCCGAATAAAACGACCGCTATCACCTCCATTCGTTGGTTTAGTACCGGAGTCTGGAGCAGGCCCGCCGGATTATAATCGATAATAAACGACGTATCGCCGCATCCCGGGCCAGTAATACCGGGCGGAAATACGGTGAAGTGTTTTCTCCACGCCGTAGTGTCCGGCGCTTGGGGCGTCATGATATTCACTCAGGATGCGAGGGCGGTCGTGGCTGGGAGCCATCAGCTGGGCCTCTTCGTTGTCCGTCTCCTGAGAATATCGGTATAGAACACCTTGGTTCAATATGTATCCTCGGGTAGTCCATTGCGTAGATACCTCGAGGGAAGTTAATTGTTCTATATGTTATAGCTCGGGGTCCCGGAGTTGTCCTTCCCGTAGCTCTTGCGGGCCGTGGGCCGGGTTGTCCACTTGTATGGTACTATTGTATGGTACTATGGTACTATTGGTACTAGCGCATTGGCGCGTCCTGATGTGTGTTGAATCACCAGGTTATATGGCTGCAGCTGTAGGGACCAGCGGGCTAGGAGTCCTGTAGGCGATTTTATTGACATCAGCCAGCGCAGGGTCTGGTGGTCCGTTATTACAACAGCCGTGGTTTCTTCAATATAACCGCGAAACATGTTGACGGCGTATACGATGGCTAGAGCCTCTCGCTCCGTGATTGTGTAGTTTCTTTCGGGGCCGGTCAGCAGGCGGCTCGCATACTCGATCGAGTGCTCGTCGTCCCCCTCCCCCTAGAGTAGGGCTTCTCCAATGGCGCGGGCGCTGGCATCGGTGCGTAGGATAAATGGTTTAGTCAGGTCGGTCTGTCTTAAGATGGGGACCGTCACCAGTCGTGCTTTTAGCTTTTCGAAGGCGTTCTGCTCTGCCGGACCCCATTCCCAGGGGGCGTCCTTTTTCAACAGGTCGCTGATGGGTTTAGCCATGTCCGCGAAGCCAGAGATAAATCGGCGAAACCATAAGCACGTCTGTAGAAAAGAGTGAGCGTGCTTCAGATTTGATGGAGGCCCTAGGTCGGCTATCGCTTTTATTTTGTCGGGATCAGGCGTGATGCCGGCGGCGGAGAGACGGTGTCTCCTAGGTACTTAACGTCGGGGCATTCAAAGAAGCATTTATCACGATTCATTAGTTCCTTGTAATGTCGCAATCTGTCAAACACTTCACGGATCTGAGCGAGGTGGCCTGTGGTGTCTGCCGACAGCAAGATTAAGTCGTAAAGTAAGCAAGTAGGTTTAGACTAGGGAGGCCAGTCCAGAATCGGTCCATTAGGCGTTGAAATGTGCAGGGAGCGTTTCTTAAGCCAAGCGCCATCCTAGTAAAATGATACAGGCCAAAAAGATAGATAAACGCAGTCTTGTCTCGGTCCTCCATTTGTAGCGCTACTTGCCAATATCCTGCCTGTAAATCCATCGTGCTAATACACCGAAACCGACCGGTTGTTTGCAGAAGATCGTCGATTCGCGGCAGTGGATAGGCGTCGGGACGAGTGATAGTCGGGACGAGTGATTCAATTTCGGTGCGCAGAAATTCTCGCTTCTGTGGTATCAGCCGGTACCGAGGCGCCGTAATAGGGGTTGTTGCGGTGGTTTCGATTATGTGCTCGGCGAACGGCGTCGGCGGTCCGTTGCCCTGGAATAAGTCTTCATATTCGTAGAGCATGGTGCTGAAAGTGGCGCGTTCTTCGGGGGTAAAGTCCGGACGTAAAGTCCTGCGGCGGAGATGTAGGGAGGCCGCGCCCAAGAAAGTAGGTTCCACCTCCATCATATCTACGAGGGATAAATGGGATGTGGCGGCGATTGCGTCGGTCCACATATATTCGGCGGCACTAGAGGCGAGAAATACTTGCTAGTAGTTCGGTGTCTGATTTTCTTGTTGTGTTATCGGACTCTGAGAGTCGTAGCCCCTTTCCATTTCCATAGGGGCCCTCGCGACTTCGTTGTTGCTGGAACTCTTGGTGGTCAGGGATGCAGTGCCCAACTCTCGGGGACGGCTTACGATTTCCTGTACCCCATCCTTGGCCGTAAATGAGAAAGTGAGTTCCGGTTAATCTCGGAAGTGGTACTTCCGTCCGGCCAAGTCTAACACGATGCCCGCGTCCTCGATGAAGTCGGCCCCTAATAGAGTTTTCGAGGCAGGGTTGGCTGACAGGCAGACGAACGTAGTGGTGATGCGGCGGTTGTGGAGCATCACGGTGGTAGTCACTGTTGGGGCGCGCATCGTATTAATTCATTTCTTGGTTTCTCACATGTTTTGTGTGTGTGAGTGGCTCGAATTAACTGGCGATGGCGACGCTTGCGCCGGCAGCGGTGTCGAGGAAGGCGGTTCCCTGAATTCCCGCTATTTCCGTGGTGACAGCGGGAAGAGGTCTTGGGCGCAGCTTGAGGGTGTTGTCCACCGAACAAAACCCTGTGGTAGAGGCTCTGGGGTCACTGATACCGGGAGTGCTATTGCATTTGGGGCAATTTCGTTGGAACACTCCAGGTGTATTGCATCCATAACAACGAATATCGTTTATTCTTCTCCCGTTTTCTTGGACTCGGCTCTTTGGGTGGGGCGGCTCGTTTTTTTTTGTGAGGATCTACCAAGGTCTACTAAGTAAAGCCAGGGTAGTCAAGTTCTAGTTAGGTGTTACTGCAAGCAAGCGCCTTGACGAACTCTCCTTCCTTGTACGATGTAGCGGTTTATATACCGTAGGGTTGTTTACACAATGGCCTATTACAGCCAGGGTGGTGGAACTCGAGAGGGGGTGGACCAATAGGGTGCCCGGGACAGGGTTTCTGCGCGACGGGCAGCGCTCCAAGAGGGTACTCTCGGGGCGCTCTGGTACTATTTCCGCTACAATACGAAATAAATATTATATTATAAATATCACAATAACTCGGAGACAATTGTTACTAATAATTTAAAAATATCGTCAAAATATGAATTTGTATAAAGATAGAAAAGTATGTCCTTGAAGTTATTGTATGATGAAACATTAAGTAATTTAAACCGGTCTAATGTTTAAGTATCAAATCTTATTCGTCACGTTTTACAAAAAAAAAACTATAACAGAGGTGACCGCTGTCTCGCGCGATCCTAATAAATATTTTAAATGAAAGGTTTGAAAAATAAAAACATACAATTGTATCGTCTCTTGTCACTATTTTCAATTTCTTGTTAATTAATTTAGTTATTTTTAAATTTTCATAATTTTTTCTTATAAAAAATGTTAAAATTGACAATCGTATCATATAAAGCAAAGATGAGCAACCCGCGCCTCCCTTCATTTTCTCCAGCGACTTTTGAAAGATTCTATCTACTCGCACACCAAAATGAACACATCAATATGTAAATTATTGTATGTGAAGGATGCCATTATTATAATCGTGTGTAAAGTATCCAAATCGTTCGAAAATGTAACCAAATCGTGCGTAAAATCCCAATGTAAAATAAATGGAGTTTCATTATTTAACGATTTCTGTTTGTTGTTCCTATGGCAACAACTAACATCAATTGATTATACAGGTTTTTCAAATTAAAGTCACTGTTTTGCAATTAACGGTAATTATTTTTTTGTAGATTCAACAGTATTTTAATATGCCTCCTAGATAAAATAATATATGACATACGTGTGAAGGACTTTTGTGCATTTATTGTGATTACATTGCGAAAAAAACTTCGTAACTCGTGCACAAAAGTCCTTCGTCACACACTTGTATCATAAACTACTATTTTCCACGTATATTTGTATTTCCATTAATGAATGTTTTATTTCTGAAATTTGTTACATTAGTTTTATTTTCTTAATAAAGATATAATTTGAGTTCATTATTCAGTGTTTGTATTACCACAAGTTCCTTAATTGTGGCTCGCACAACATTTTTTAATTTATAGCTGGCCCGTTATAAAAGAAAGTTTGCTCACCCTTGCTATAAACACATTCATTATTACTGAACACATAATTTCAAATATAGTAGTAAACAGAATAGCTACTACTTGGATTCATAAAATTATTTTAAGTTATCGGTGATCGGACACAATATATTAAGCCTACGGAATAAAAAAAAAACAGCAGATGTAGAAGAGAAAAATTTCCAAGTAAGAAACGGGTTAAAACAAATTAAAAAAATCAACTAATGAATCCGTGGAACGTTTCATTTCAACAAGTGGAATTCCACGTGAGTCAGTATGAACGTTTGAACATTAGAATCAGTAAAAATCGTAGATAAGAATTCAGTCGTTAGATTTTAAATAAAGGAGATAACTTTGCTGACAACCATCCACTTGCAAGGCCAAAGGGTGATACGGACCATATTTTTTTAAGATCAAATGCAAAATGCAGAAAGGCCCCAGGGGTATAAGCATGGTGATTCGGCCCCGGAAATATATTTATATGATACTCGGAATATACATATGTTGGTACTAATTAAATAATGAGATCCTGAAAGTTTCAGATCGCGAACTCAATTGGTTTTCGAGAAAAATCGAAATGTGTCAAAAACGATTTAATATGTTTTGGGGGTCGATAGGAGATCTTATGAAAAAATTAACAGCTACATAGCTTCATAAGATTCTTGAAAAAAAACCTTGTTTTTTAATTTTAATTTTTTTACCATGGTACAGTTTTGGTACAATTACGAAACTTTCTTTTTTTCAAGCCTTATATATTACTCCTCAACATTATGAGTTTTTCAGATTTTTAAAAATGGTAGGCTATAGGAGAAAAAAATAAAAACCATTTTGGCTCAAATAATGCATTTATTTAATGTTTCATGTTTTAATTTCCTTGTTTTTATGCATATTTAGCTTATTTCTAATTATTAGAAATTACACTTTATATTTAAAATAACAACAATAATTTTTTCATCAAAATAAAAAATTAAAACATTTAAAAATAATAAAAATAATAACATGATACAAGAACATTTCTTTTCATTTTTGTGTTGAAACTTCACGTCTTGACTGGCTTGAAGTGGGAAAACTTGGGAAATAGGAAAGCATTGAACTGCGGAATTTGTCATCATCAATGAGAAACACTGGCGGTCGACGTATAACTCAAGCACTATTGCATTTTTAGTCAAGCTTCGCACAGGTAATTCAAATAAGTTGATATCTACAATTTTAGAGTTCGAAGAAGAGCAGTTAATGGCAGGATATTGTGAAAAAGAGACTCAATCTTTCGAACAAGACGTATTTAGTCCAATCCAGAATGAAGAGGTTCATTTTGGATTGGACATGCAACGTCCAGAAATGATCTCATTCAAAATCATACATCTGCGGTTGCTAAAAAACTTAACACAATAATCTCAATGGCAAACTCATTATTATTTGTGATGTGACGTATGCGCGTCATGAGAAAAGTTCAAACAATCAGTACCAGAGAAAGTCATATTCAAGTGTAAACCATTTACTATTTGTACAACTGATGGATACATTATCGATATACTAGAACCGCATTATGCTACCCAAAATGATGCTACTATTATGAGAGATATTATAGATAATCCAAATGGTATATGTAATTTATTGAAACCTGGTGATGCATTTGTGGTTGATCGTGGGTTGCGTGATGTTAAAGAGCACCTAGAAAAAGTTATTGCCAGCACTAAATGGAAAACGCAATCAACTAACAGCTGAGTCGAATGCGTCAAGAAAATCTTTAATAAAGAAAACTTAAGATAATAAAATCGTAAGAAGCAGTGCACGGATGTTAAAACAAAAATATCTGCTGGATCAGAAAATTGACAACAAAATGCTTCCTAGAATCGGTACTTTTTTTAGAATCGCGTCGTTTCTCCATAATAAATACAGCAAACGCCTAACTTCTGATGCCGAGTGCCTGGATTATATTGTAGAAATGATGAAATGCCAAATTGATGTTGAAAATACGTTAGCTGATAAGGTGACGCAAAATGGCTGGCAACTTAGAAAACAACCGTTTCAGACAGATGATTTAGAAGATTTTCCAGAAATGAAAGAAAAAGATCTAAGAATATTTTTCACTGGTTCTTACCAATTGAAACAAGTGATATCCTATTTATCAGAAATACCATTCAGTATGTAAAAGACCATGCAAACATACTAAAATCACAAGTTCAATTTCGTCACATTAGCAGGAAAGTTTATAGATGCTTTATTGATTACAAGCCAAATACTATCGGATACAAAAGCTTTACGAGACGCAGCTATGAGTGTACAAATGGTCTTAGAACGATTGTCGCCGCGATTGTTATTTTTTTCTCGCACGGGAGATACTTATCAAAAATCCCTAGGCCTGCTGTAATATTAAATAAACTATTTGATAAAGTCGGTACTTCAGTTGTAATTGAAGAAGACAGCGATGAAGATTGATAAAATACTATTCATCTATATTTTTCTTGTATATATCGTATTTGTTATTCTTTTCTGTGTTGTTTATTTATTGAAAATTAACTTAATAAATTGAAAAAATATGTCGATATCAATGAAATTAATTTAGTAGAATATAATAATAATCGAGCTTTGTAAAAAAAAAGTTCTCAAAATATTTATTGGAATTAATATATAATGATGAGTTTTTTAAACTGTTTTCATTTTGATGAATAAAATATTGTTGTTATTTTAAATATAAAGTGTTTTTTCGAATAATTAGAAATAATCTAAATATGCATAAAAAAAAGAAATTAAAACTTGAAACATTAAATATATGCATTATTTGAGCCAAAAATGGTTTTTATTTTTTTCTGATATGGCATACCATTTTTAAAAATCTGAATAACTCATAAATTTAAATCATAAATAAATTTAAAGAGTAATATATAAGGCTTGAAAAAAAGAAAGTTTCATAATTGTACCAAAACTGTACCATGGTTAAAAAATTAAAATTAAAAAAAAAAAATTCTTCAAGAATCTTATGAAGCTATATAATATAGCTGTTCATTTTTTTCATAAGAGCTACTATCGGCCCCCAAAACATATTAAATTTTTAGATGAATCGATTCAGACGTTACTGAGAAAGAAAAATTTTTCGTCTTTGATACATTTCGTTTTTTCTCGAAAACCAATTGAGTTAGCGATCTGAAACTTTCAGGGTCTCATTATTTAATTAGTACCAACATATATTCCGAGTATCATATAAATATATTTCCGGGGCTGAATCACCATGCTTATACCTCTAGGGCCTTTGATCTCCTTCACATATAGTTTTATCCCACTATCCATGCCACACATTTTTATGAAGAAATTGCTGCGACCGTAAAATAGTTGATATCAGCAAATTTATAAATACATTAAACATAAATATATAATTTTACTAAATTTACAGAAATTACGTTTAAGCATTTTATCACTAATCCCACTAATTGTAGATATTTCTTTCTAACTAATCCCTCTAATTATAAACAAATCGAATGTCTAAATGAGTTAGTATAAATATTTCTTCGTCACTAATCTCTCTAATTATAAAACAAATCGAATATTCAAATTATGCTTATGAGTTATTATAATTTATCTTTATCACTTTACATTTATTTTTATCACTTTATCACTTTAATATGTTAAATGAATAAAATACTCTACATATTGAATTAAAAACCCTACTTTGAGCCATGGATCTATTCAATGTTCTTTATCACTTTATTTATCATTTTACTTTATAACAAAATCGAATATCAAAATTATATATTTAATTATCACTATATTTGAATTTAAATGTATTGAAGTAAATTTAAATGTATTATTATTATAATACAATAAAAACATAAATTGAAAATATGTAGAGTTTTCATTATTTTGCAATTCAGATATTCCATACTCGTGTAACGTTATCATTTCCTGTATACAAAATTTGAAGACTACGGTATTTAATATTGCTGTTTTTAAAAATCTTACATCTTTTTTTTCTTGTCACATAGTTTTAAATTATTTTGCATCTCTCCCATTTACTCTTCCATTTAATCGGCTAAGCCAGAGTTTCCCAAATACCGGGTCGCGACCAGGTACCGGGCCACGGAAAAAAAATACCGGGTCGCAAAGGAACTCTCAGGAAATTTTTTATAGGAAAATGTAAAATATATCTAAATAAAATTAAATCGATATTATTGAATAAATTAATTGTGTGCAAAAATACATTATACTTTCTGGGAATATATCAAGCTATTCTTGGAAGAAACTATTAAAAACAAATAACGTCCCACAACATAACATGCCGCGACTTGTGAGATAACACAAACTTAAATTATTTTGATTTTAATTGTAAAAAACTACTACTTATTCATTATTTTTTGTATGTTTTCGGCTACCAATTAGCTATCATTTACGAGTTGCCTATTTCTTGCAAGTTAGAACATGTAAACGCATTTCTGATATCATTTTCGCTTTTTCTTGTTTTAAAATGTTCAACACGCCATTTTGAAATATATTGAATTTGATAATTTCGTTATCACATGAATGCGCAAACAAACTACCGCGCAACTACATATATGCCATTTCTGACTATCTCTCTCATTTAATGAATAATATCGACGGGTCACGAAGGAAAAATATTAAAATAACCGGGTCACAAAGAAAGAAGTTTGGGAAACGCTGTCCTAAGCGATTTTACAACTATGTGTAAAATTTCAAGGTCAATTTTACTATTTTTACGCCATATGTAAAACAGAACAATTCCAAAAATTATCACTTATCCAGACAAGTTTAAATAAGTTTAAGAAATTTTTTATACACAGGAAATTACTCGGACTTTCGGTGTACTGTACTATTTTGTAAAGCATTTCTCCATAAGGCGGGAGAGCTTAGATTTTACATGTAATTTTCCATAAGGCGGAGGAGGTAGGCCCAGAACATGACATCTTTCCCTACTTCCTTTGAAGATATAAAATAATTTTAAGTGTCGAAAATGCACGTTCAATAAAAAAACCTAACCTAACCTAACTTGTCATGGGCAAACCAATAATTTGATTCAGTGATGTTTCTTTTGTTGACAATATTTTAAAACGCATGTATCATGCTTTTTGCGCGGTTCTTCGTAATAACCGTCTAACAAGAATCTAATACCTGTTGTATTATGTGATTTTGAAGAAATATTTTGATTTTAATTCTTAAAGAGAAAAAAATGATCTTAAAAACAATGTTAGTTATCTAGGATTTGTTAGTGACATGGAAATGTACTGGTACCAATAATAACAAGAAAATGTCTGTTGTGTGTTGTGTAATTCAATATCCTGCGTGGTATTAGCCAGGGAAGTAGTTGTTTCTACATGAGATTTATATTTTTACGATTTTTTTATTTGCTTCGAACAGGTTGAATATATTTATAAATTCTAGCTACATTTCGTTTTTAATAAGTTTAAATATATTTTATTATATAAATAAACTTTAATATAGAAAATGTGCGCAATAATTTTATGCGCAGGATCTCATATTTTGGGAGAAACAGAGTTACAGTGAGCATATTTCCATCTCTTTTTCTTTTACGTGGCGTTGCCAGATATAAATACTACGTAAGTCTAATAACACAGAACACACATTTGACACGTATGCTATCGACAACCTTAAAGTAATGGATTGATATATAAATTGTATAGAAAGACGTGGGTAATAATTGAAAATATTATATAACTTGTGAAGTTATATAAATCTACATATGACTCGAGTTTTGACTATTGAAGGTCATATTCAAGTGGATTAAAATGTAATGGGATTCAATTTTTACTAATTGTTTTTGTGGGAAGGAGGTATCTATCTGAAGTTGGAGACTTATCTGGAGACGAATACGATTAAAAAGTTAGACGATTGAGAAAAGATTATCAAGATTTTTAGATTTTTATCTATTTCAGGGAGTTTATGATTACATTGTAGACGATGGTAAGAAATGATTGCAAGTGTGTCTTTTTTAGGACGACAGGCACGAAAAACGAGTTGAAATACTTCGTCGTGCTGAACTACGTACATGCTATTGCATTCAAAACAATGGATATCATATACTCCGGATTTTTTGTGGGGGTCGATTTTGTCTTTAGCATTAAATAATATGTGGTATAATTTTAAGGAAGGTTTAAATGAGAAGGGAAGAAGAGATTTTATAGAATTTGTAGATTTTCTTTTTGCAAAACGTTTGCTATTTGTTACCTTGATTTGCCTAAATATGTGAGAGAAGTATATACATATATAAATATATATATATGGTACTTACGTATTAGCGTCACCACCGCTTATTTTTAAATGCCGTCAATTTTCACCTAAAATTTTTATGATAAATCATAAAATAAAACATTTTATTTAAAATTAAAAATTGTTTGAAAATTCAAGACTTTATTTCAAAATTTTCAAAATGTTGGTGGAAAATTGGTTGAGATAGAATTTAATATAGAATCAAAATTATCTCTATTTTCTTTCACCTGATACTGTTGCCATATGACATCAGATAAATAAGATTCGAAATGATGTCTCGCTATATGATAGCAAACAAGACATATTATTCGGTACTTCCTATAATCAAATGTAAAGACGTGCACAGAAAAACGAAGCTGCGAATCTACAAAACAATAATAAGACCTGTACTCTGCTATGGCAGTGAAACGTGGACCTTTATACAGGCATCAGAAAAAATGGTCAATGCTTTTGAAAGAAAGGTATTGCGACGGATCCTCGGACCGGTGAGAGAACAAGGCGCATGGCGAATTCGGTACAATAAAGAATTGTATGCTATTTTTGAGGACCCAGAAGTCTCCACTCTCATCAAACTCCGAAAGCTACAGTGGGCTGGTCATGTACAGCGAATGGAAGACGGAAGAATACCCAAGCGAGTACAAAAAGGAAAAGCGGAAGGAAAAAGACCAGTCGGAAAACCAAGAAAACGCTGGGAGGATTCCATTGACGAAGACAGCAGATCGCTTCTGAAATTTGCGGTGGAGGACGCGGTCATTGGACCGAGAAAACTGGAGACGGAGCATTCAGGAGGCCAAGGCCCGACTCGGGCTGTAGCGCCATTGATGATGATGATGATGATGATGATGTCTCGCTATCCTCCTATGTTTCTTGTTTCTCCATTTAGCACTGCCCCACATTCTTCTAACTGTTTGTGTAAACTAACTCGGTAAACTCCGAAAATCGAGTTTATCGTTTTTTAACTTGATTTAAATGATGAAAATCGTCTTTTAAGTAAGCGCAAAGATGTTAAATGAAGTTTTATTTGATGAAATGAAGATTTTTGTAATGGAAATATTGGACTTGACATTTGCCATTTTTGAAACAACATGTATTACTGGTCACATTACTAAAAATATGCCCATGTAGCTAAACCAGCGTTGACACCTTTAACTATTTTAAGGAGATTCGAGCGAATCCCATGTTAAATATTTTTTCAAGTTTAAGCTTTGAAACTTTTTATACATGAAGATCAATACTTTATTTATGTCCTCTCAAAATTTGAAAGTGATCCTCCGTTTAGTTTATCCAGATAAACATTTCAAAAATGATGTTTTTCGAATCTTATACATAGGTTTATATGGCCAACAACCCTCCGTTACGTCTTTATTTATTTATTTCGATATTAATTTCCCAACTTACAGGAATAAAAAAATATATACAATAAACTTTGATATTATTAAAAGACGATAACATTAAAGCAATGTGATGTTCCCGATGTAATTATTTAAATAATTAGTTTTTTTTTTTAATCTTGTTTATCGACAGTAATTCACATGACAGATGATTTGGCAACGTCGCGTTAACACCTTATTGCGAGAGAAAAGTAAAAGATGCAAACATTTTGAACTTTTGAACGTCTGTGGAACTATTTGATAGAATACACTCCAGCGTTTTTCATAGATTATCTATAATTTTTTGTCTTTTGGTTATTCGAGGTTTTCGGGCAACATCTTGGGCTAATAAAATTCTGATCCCTTTACAACCAGTCGACTCATAACACTGATGTTGCCAGATCTTTTTATATCACCTTATAAGTCAAAAATAACAAAGTCATTTAATAACTTTATTTTATTAAATAAATAATAATTACCAGTTTTAAAATTTGTTATGTTATTATAAATAAAAAATAATGAATATTAACAACTATTAGAATAATTGAAAATATAGAAAAATTCTCCTTAAGAAAAATTAGCAAAAAATAGGAGATTTTGCAAAAACTCATAACAAATACAATATAAATTTCAGAAATATTTTAATTAATACATATACTAACACTGATACTAAAACGATACAAATAGGATTAACGTGAGACCCTTGCGCAGAAATAAAAGTGAGATTGAATGTATTTAATACATATACTAATAATGAAATTGATACGAAACAGAGAAGATTAGCGTAATGCCCCTGCGCAAGAATAAAAGAAAGAATGAATGTATTTAATACATACATTAATACTGGAATTGATATTATACAGAGAATATTAACGCGAGACCCCTGCACAGAAATAAAAGTAAGAACGAATGTAAATCAAGACCATATATGTTCTTGACCATATATGGGGTAACCAACAGTCCTTGCCACATTGTTCTATAATAGATCAAAAGTGCGCGCTGCCGCGCGTATGTTGACTTGATTTATCTGCCCGCTTCGCGGCGGGCAACCTAATCTATCCGGGGTTAAACCAAAGGTCATTGCCACTTTGTCCTATATTGGATCGAGAGTTCGAGCTGGCGCGCGTATGTTCTCTTGATTTATCTGCCCGCTTCGCGGCGGGCAACCTAATCAAACCAGGATTAAAGCAACGGTCATTGCCACTTTATTCTATATTGGATCGAGAATTCGTGCTGCCGCGCGTATATTGTCAAGATTTATCTGTCCGCTTCGCGGCGGGCAACAAAATCTAACCGAGCTTAAACCAACGATCATTGCCACTTTGTTCTATATTGGATCGAGTGTTCGCGCTGCCGCGCGTATGTCGTGTTGATTTATCTGCCTGCTTCGCGGCGGGCAACCGAATCTAACCGGCGTTAAACCAGCGATGCTTGCCACTTTGTCCTATTTTGGATGTTGTCTTGTCCGTGCGTATGTTGTCTTGATTTATCTGCCCGTTTCGCCGCGAGCTACCTAATCAAACTGGGGTTAAACCAACGGTCATTGCCACTTTGTCCTATATTGGATCGAGAGTTCGCGCTGCCGCGCGTATGTTGTCTTCATTTATCTGCCCGCTTCGCGACGGGCAACCTAATCTAACCGTGGTTAAAGAAACGGTCATTGCCATTTTATCCTATATTGGATCGAGAGTTCGCGCTGCCGCGCGTATGTTGTCTGAAGTTATCTGTACGCTTCGCAGCGGGCAACCTAATCTAACCGGGGTTAAATCAACGATACTTGCCACTTTGTCCTATTTTGGATCGAGAGTTCGCGCTGCCGCGCGTATGTTGTCTTGATTTATCTGCCCGTTTCGCGACGAGCCACCTAATCTAACCGGGGTTAAACCTACGACCATTGCCACTTTGTTCTATATTGGATCGAGTGTTCGCGCTGCCGCGCGTATGTTGTCTTGATTTATCTGTCCGCTACGCGGCGGGCAACCCAATCTAACCTGTTTTAAATTAATGGTCGTTACCACATTGTCCTATATTGGATTGAAAATATGCGCTACTGCGTGATTAGGTTGCACGCCGCGAAGCGGGCAGATACATCAAGACAAAATACGCGCGGCAGGGCGAACTCTTGATCTAATATAGGACAAAGAGGCAAGGACCGTTAGTTTAATCCCGGTTAGATTAGGTTGTCCGCCGCGAAGCGGGCAGATAAATCAAGACAACATACGCGCGGCGGCGCGAACTCCCGATCCAATATGGGACAAAGTGGCAATGACCGTTGGTTTAACCCCGGTCAGATTAGGTTGCCCGGCGCGAAGCGGAAAGAAAATTCAAAACAGCATACGAGCGGCAGCATGAAGTCTAGATCCAAAATAGAACATAGTGGCAAAAACCGTTGGTTTAACCCCGGCGAGATTAGTTTACCCGCCACGAAGCGGACAGACAAATCAAGACAACATACGTGCGGCAGCGCGGACTCTCGATCCAATATAGCACAAATTGGCAATGACCGTTGGTTTACCTCCGGTTAGATTAGGTTGTCCGCCGCGAATCGGACAGATATATCAAAACATACGCGCGGCAGCGCGAATTCTCGATCCAATATAAAACAAAGTGGCAAAGATCGTTGGTTTAACCCCGGTTAGATTAGGTTGCTCGCCGCGAATTGGACAGATGAATCAAGGTAACATACGCGCGGCTACGCGAACTCTCGATCCAATATAGAACAAAGTGGCAAAGATCGTTGGTTTAACCTCGGTTAGATTAGGTTGCTCGCCGCGAATTGGACAGATGAATCAAGATAACATACGCGCGGCTGCGCGAACTCTCGATCCAATATAGGACAAAGTGGCAATGACCGTTGGTTTAACTCTGATTAGATTAGGTTTCCTGCCGCGAAACGGACAGATAAATCAAGACAACATACACGTGGTGGCGCGAATTCTCGATCCAAAAGAGAAGAAAGTGGCAAGGACCGTTGGTTTAACCCCGGTTAGGTTTGGAGATAAATCAAGACAACATACGCCCGGCAGCGCGGACTCTCGATCCAATATAGTACAAAGTGGCAAGGACCGTTTGTTTAACCCCGGTTAGATTAGGTTGCTCGCCGCGAGACGGACAGATAAATTAAAACAACATAAGTGCGGCGGCGCGAATTCTCGATCCAATATAGGTCAAAGTGACAAGGACCGTTGGTTTAACACCGGTTAGATTAGGTTATCCGCCGCGAAGCGGACAGATAAATCAAGGCAACATACGCGCGGCAGCGCGGACTTTCGATCCAATATAGGACAAAGTGGCAATAACCGCTGGTTTACATCCGGTTAGATTAGGTTTTCCGCCGCGAATCGGACAGATAAATCAAAACATATGCGCGGCAGTGAGAATTCTCTATCCAATATAGAACAAAGTGGCAAAGACCTTTGGTTTAACCCCGGTTAGATATAGGATTCCCGCCGCGAAGCGGACAGATAAATCAAGACAACATACATGTTGCAGCGCGAATTCTCGATCTAATCTAGGACAAATTGGCAAGGACCGTTGGTTTAACCCCGGTTAGATTAGGTTGCCCGCCACGAAGTGGACAGATAAATCAAGACAACATATGCGCGGCAGCGCGAACTCTCGATGCAATATAGTACAAGGTGGCAAGGACCGTTGGTTTAACCCGGGTTAGATCAGGTTGCCCGCCGCGAAGCGGGCAGATTAAACGACATCATACTCGCGGCAACGCGAACTCTCGATCCAATATAGCACAAAGTGGCAAGGACCGTTGGTTTAACCCCGCTTACATTAGGTTGAACGCCGCGAATCGGGCACATAAATCAAGACAACATACGCGCGAACTCTCAGTCCAATATAGGACTCCTTGGTATGGTCCATTGGTTTTACCCCGGTTAGATTAGGCCAAATAATTTTTTTAAGCCAATTTTGTATATACTTTACACAAATATGTGATATAGAAAAAATTAAATAATTTATATTATGTTGTCAAAATTGACGCTTAATTTTTTTATTACAAAAACCCAAATATTTCTCGTAAAAAATCGTAAAATTTTCTTTAATATTTATTTTTAGTTCCCAATACCCCACTTGGATGGACCCATGGCTCCTTCCATTCTTTAACCTTTTCCAGCATTTCCAGCCCACTGCCGTTCTCACTTATAACACTCTTTAAATTTTTTGCCCTAATATTCTTTCCTTTTCATTCCAACGACCTTTTTCACACTTTTCAAACCATTGTTGCCACCTAACCTTCCCTTCTCCACACACCACACATCTCTTATACAAATCCTTTATCTAGTACTTACGTCCACTTTCTTGGCATCCACCGCGAAATCTATCTAGGATTGATTGTGAGTTTAAACTCCTTGGCGTTTTTAAATAATTCGGGAGGCCTCCATGTACTTGAATTACCTCATACTGTCTATGGTATGTGCTCTTCGTTATTTTTTTGCAGCTCCTGCAGCTCGACTCCATCAGCATTGCCAACAGCTTTTCCTCTACTCGAAACCCCCGTTGGTTCTCCACCTATGTTATTGACATACCATATCTCCTTTCAATCCCTCCTCCCCTGCTTCTCTGCACACTTCTTTAAAAATTCTTTCCTCCTGCATTCCATTAACCTTCCGTTTATATATTGCAACCCTTTCTTGCAATTTCTTCTACTGTGCGTACTACTTTCTTCTACTGTGCGTACTTGGTAGTGTACTTGGATTCCAGTATTATTACTGAAGACCCGAAATCATATTTTATTTTTGTTCTATTCCAAATACGATTAATCGTTTTGAGGAGACGTGAGTTCGCACTGATATTGTTAAATGCACCGTATTAGAGTTTACCATTGTGGTCCTCCTCCTTGCCACTGTTATGTCTGAATAGAAAATAGAAAAGCCTGTTAGAATAGAAAAGCCTGTGTTTACGCATCGACTCGAGATAATGGGGGCGTTATACAATTTTTGAAATTAGATATTTGTTGTATTAAAATGAATAGAGAAATCCCATTTTAGAACCAAAGTGATAAGGTGGAGGTAAAGAAAATTAAGAATCAGGATTAGTCTGTCTCTCGGAGCAGTAAGATCAATTTTCGTTTAACCCCTTTTATTTCCAGTCTCTAGCCGCAGTTTGTCATACTTTATGTTTGTAAAATTTCAGTTAAGAATTGAATAAAATAGTGATTAGTATTATTATCTTTAGTTCGTTGAGTCGCACCATACCAAATCCCAGTTAGAATTACCGTTAGTAAAACCGCTATACAAATTTGGTTTTTAACTTTTTGGGTAGTTTTTGCCATGACGGCTGCAATAATTAACCTTAAACAAATTGTCAACGGTTAAAAAACCGACCTAACAGTTGTTACAAAATTACCTGTTCAGTTCAAAAACAATGTTGAAAAAGTTCAAAGGTCCAGCGGCTAGATTCATTTTTCTTACGCTTAATTGAAATATAAAACTACTGATACGTTAAATTTCATTATTTCAAGTATCCATAAAAAAAACTAAATTCATGCAATCTTCATGTTGAAGACTGCATGACTTTTTCCATTTAAATATAAATTTCGATCCATTTGATTATCATTTGTCTGATAATAAACAATAATTTGAAAGCTAGAATCTTCTTAAAGATTATTTTTTAAGATTATTGCTATGACTATAGGCTGATTCATATTCATAAAATTCTTATCATAATAATTTTAAAATACAGTCTCAAATGTTATAACAGCGACTTTATTTACATTTTGTAAACAAATATTGTATATTCTTACAATACTGTAATTTAACACCCGCTCCATCCTTGGAAAAAAGAAACGCTTGTTAATTTAAATCATTAAAATAATCTACAGACCATAAAATAATGAATGCTACACTACTACTTATTATCATAAAAATAATTATACTTTCTTCGTGTAAAAAATTTATGTGTAATTTTCTTAAATTAAGATTCGTTGCGTCACGTAGGGAATTAAACGTACCTGAATATATGTCATTGGGAAGCGTAATATTTAATTGAGCTTAATTGATGCTTAATTACGACAGAATGAGTTCTACAAAAGCAATCATGAAATGTTTATTTGCGTAACGTGAGCAAAAATATGTAATAATTAGTATATAAAAATAATACTCCAATTTATTAGGAAAATTTTATTATTAGGAAATCACTTTATTCTATGAATACAGTGTAGCGCAGCCCTGGATTTACACTAGGGATTAGTGCCCAGGGCGGAAAACTTTCAGGGGCGGCAAAATTGGGAGTGTGAGAAAAAAATTTCTTCGCGTTATAGAAAATGTTTTTTTTATCTTCCAAAAAAAATTAATAATTAAAAGAAATTAGCTAGTACATTTTTCGAAAAATTGAAAACATTCATAAACAATTTTTGCATTAAAAAAATAGTAATTAACGTTTTTTTTTTTATTTAAATAATTTAAGCAATTATATAATATGATTATTAATTTGATTTTAAATAAAAAATATTTAAATCAAATAATTTTACGACCCGATATGCTGCCACCTGTAGTTCAATACGCAAAATCATTCTACGTTACAGGTTTTCACATTTGACATTAACATGAATCTATGGAGCTTATATACTCACAATCAGTTAGTAAAAAATCTGTATTCTGTGCAGCTTGCCTTATTTTCGATGCAGACTGTTCGTTTAATGGCAGGATTGGCAGGACCGGACTTAATGATTGGAAACTGATCATGAAAACCCCAATAATCATAATAAATGTATGTTAACTCTCAAGCATAGATCGGATACTAACATTGGAATAGATCATGAATTAGTCGTTCAAATTGAGACGGAAATCTCGTATTGCAGAAACTTTTTGCGAAGAGTAGTTGCTGCTACTTAATGAACCTTACCTTCACGAGGGCTTCCATTTCGAGCAAGTGGTGAGTGGTCGAGTTTGCCTTACCAAATAATGGCAATTTACTGATGCTTATTGAATTTCTGGCTTCATTCGACCCATTTTTAGAAGAACATAAGCAAAGGATCAGAAGCAAAAAAATAGAAGCAAAGGATCTGATAGCACGAGCAACTTATCGAAAACCATATACAAAGAATTTATATAGCTTTTGGCAAAATAAATCCTAAATTATAGTTCAAGAAGTTAAATCAGCAAATTATTACATTATTATATTAGATTCCACACCTGATATATCCCACATTGATCAACTTTCCTTTGCCTTCAGATATGTGAAAGAAGATGGAACACCCGTTGAACGTTTTCTGATGTTCATTGAAAACTCTAGACGCAAAGCTGAATATTTATTAGTTGCTGTGTTATCTGCTCTAGAGTTTTTTTATATTTCTATCGTGGATTGTAGAAGTCAGTCGTACGACAACGCGAACAATGAATCAGGAATTTATTCAGGTTTACAGGCAAGAATTAATGAAATTAATGATCTGGCAGAAGATGCTCTTTGTGCTGCTCATTCCATAAATTTAGTCGGATTTCACGCGTTAGAATGCATGCCTGAAGCAGCTTCATTCTTTAACATAGTACAAGCTTTCTACAATTGTGTTACTGCATGAACATACCACTGGGAAGTTGTACAATCACATACTGGAAGAAAATGCGTTGAAGTCTCTATCTGCAACCAGATGGTCAGCTCGTCGCGAATCAGTTCAAGTACTTATTCGACACTTCGGCGAAATAATTGATTAGTCTCGAAGAAAACATTAAACAAAATGTAATTACAAGAAAAGAAACTAAAGGTATTCGAATTCAATTGGAGCAACTTGAAATAGCATTTATGCAAATACTTTGGCATTTTTACTCTCTAGATTCAATGCTGTCAGCCAGAAATTGCAAAAAGTTGATTATAGCATTGCTGATGTAATGGATGATTATCATAGTTTGATCAAAGTTGTTGCTGATACGCGGAATGATTTCGAAATCTATGAAAATAAAGCTTTGGAAATCCGAGATTCAATAATATAAGACTACTGTAACAGAAAGAGAAATTTAAAGGAAGCTGATGAATCACGAGATGGAGATGTTCAACTGTCAGGTCGGGACAATTTCAGAGGTAATACTTTTAACGTCATTCTTAACAATCTGGATTCTGAATTGCGAAAAAGATGTTTAGCATATGAAAAGATTAAAAAAAATCTCGTTTATCACTGAATTTGACAATTTGGATAATAAAGAAATTCCTGAATTAAACTCTTCTTTAAACGTTTAAGAAGTGTTTATTTCTCAGACCTCGAGTCTTCATTGGATGGCGAATTTGTGCACTTTCAGCGTATGATAAAATGATTGACGAAATTCACCTCTTGAAACTTCTGCGTACGAACGAGCTTTACACTAAGTTTCTGAACGTGGAAATAGCATATCGAATATTTATCACATTAGCTGTAACAAAATGTAGCGCAGAACGTTCGTTTTCATGTTTGAAAAGAGTTAAAAATTACTTTCGTTCTACAATAAGTGAGAATAGACTAAATAGCTTAGCTATTCCATACATCGAATCGGATGTACTTCAACGCTTATATTGTGAATATTTAATTGACCAATTTTCAAATCAAAAAGTCAAACGTGTTTGGCTCTGAAAGTATGAACATTCTATTGTAATTTCTGAGTAATCATAATCCTTTGTATTTTTTTTATATTCGTTACGGCCAACTATCTCTTCATCCTCTCTCCCATTTCCTTCTTCTGTTCCTCCGTGTAAGATCTTCCTTTTCTCACTGACAATTCCCCTCTCTCCTGAAATACCTGTAAACTCCTTACTTGGTCGCCTAAATCTCTCTCTGTCCATAATGTCTTCTTTTTTCACCCCCATCCGATCCACGTCCAATCTCACTTCCCGAAACCATTTCGGCTCTGTCTTCCTCTTCCTGAAGAATTCAAAAATCCTCTTCGTCAGTCTGGTACTGTTCATCCTTACTAAGTGCCCATAAAACTGTATTCTCCTTTTTCTCATTTGGGTTACAATTCCTTCTGTCTTCAGGTATAATTCTTTGTTAGGTTTTAGTCTCCTCTCTTCATCCTTGATATTTGGGCCTAGGATTTTTCGGAGCATTTTCCTTTCTTTCCTCCGGATGTCTGCGAGGTCACCCTTACCAATGATGACTAGTGTTTCTGCTGCATATAGACATTCAGGTCTGATAAAAGTATCTAGGCACCATCTACTAGTTACTTTGAGGCCTCTCTGATCGATTTTACAGAGCGTTCCCTCAAACTTCAGCCATTATGACTATGTCATCGGCGTAACCTTGACATTTGATGGCTAGGTCGTTCAGCCTAGCCAGTAATTCATCAACTACCAGGCTTCACATAAGTGGTGATAGCACACCTCCCTGTGGGCACCCTCGAGTTGTGGAGATCTGAATGGTGTCTCATCCCACTTGTGTCTCCGCTGTTCGGATTCTCAGCATTTCTCCCATCCACTTTGAAATAGTACTTTGATGAGCTTGCCTGAAGCTTACCAGAAGACAAGAGCTTGCCTGAAGCTATACAGGAACAGGCTCAGAATTCTGACAGGAGTCCTGGCGGGACACTGCAGACTTAGAAAACACCTCAAGGTCCTAGGTCTAGAGGAGGATGACGGATGCAGATTCTGTGGTTCAACGGAGGAAAGCCCCATACATCTACTCAAAGACTGCGAAGCACTGCTACGTACGAGACAGATGTATGTCGGGGCTCACTGCTTGAGCGCAGAGGAGTTGCAGTCCTTGAATCCCTCCCAAGTCCTGAAATTCCTATAGGAATCAGGACTAGAGGAGGCGTTCTAAATGGGTAAATACACCAACGCTTAGAGCGGGAGGGTGGGGTACAATAGATCTTTAAAGGTCGCAGTACAAGTCGTCACCACCATATCTACAATCGACTTTTTCTTCAAACTGCACATATTTGGATGCATGCGTCCTTTTCACATGTTGTTAAAGATTATTAAGACTAGACATATGAGCCTTTATTGTACAACCTTTAGGCAAACACAGTTTACATTCATAAATCAACTTCTGTTCTCCAAGTTTTGATGGGAATACAAAGTAATCACTCAAGTGTGGCCAAGGATTTGATTCAGTTTCACTTTCAGAGCTTTGCATACTTTGAGTAGAAGTAGTAGTGTTCATAATGTAAACTTTTAAATGTTACACCATCAACTATTTCCACCAACAACCAACAGAAACGAAAAAGATAAATAAATGAAGAATGATAAAATATAAATGAAGTCGGTTAAAAATGACGCAATCGCTAAAAAAGTCAGGTTATAATAACTTGTCGTATTAACTCACACAGAGCAAATAATCAATAGGGTCGCTTAATTTTTTTCGGCTCTGGATTTTTGCTCTTTTGAGCTACAGCGCCGCGTCGCGCCGGTGTGCCCCCGTGGCACCCGTAAAACAAAATGTTAACAAGAGCGTTAACATTTTCTGGGGTTAACTTAAATGTTAATCAGTCAAGCATTTTGTTAACTTCGTTAATTAACGGATAAACTAGTTAATGCCCACCTATGTGTATATCTACAAAATAATTCAGGTTTAGATTCTAAAAAAAATTATTCATAAGTATATTTTGAGCTGAATCAAATATTGCGTGGTAATTAACCTTCATTAGGATATAGTATTTGAGCAGGTTTAAAAAATTCAAAAATTGAGTCTTCTAAAATCTAATCTTCTTTAATGCTTCTTTGATGTGATGAGTGCTTCATAGATAATATTATATAAATATTTGTCGATTAAAAAGGTCTGTTATTACAATTTTTACATATAATACTTTCTATTTTTCCATCTTGCATTCAAATAGCTATGTTTTTTCTTGTATATATTTAATTCTGAAATCTTGTTTTTAGTTATTAATTAATTCCATAAAAAAGTGAAAGTGGTTTCATAATAGAAGATGCCTAATTGCCTAATTTTTATAATACGCAAATAATTGAGTATTTAATAAAACAATCAGTATACAATTAAACAATCATAAGTTATTCATTTAAAACCATTATAAAGTTAATCTAACTCATTTCGAGATACCATTTTATATTCATATTCATATATTAATTTTAAATTTATATTCATATATTAATTAAAATTATAATGATTACTATAATCGTAAACATTAAGATATATATTTAGTCACCTTGACATTCACAAGGAATCACGATACTCATTGTCAAGAATGAACAAACATCATTACCTTATTGGTAAATAACTACATAAAACGTTTCAGATACACGATTATAACAATATAGTAACGTGTCGACATATTTATTCTATTTGTAACTATAATTTTATTTATAACTACATGAATTCTAATTATTCTTGAATTAGAATTTCTGTATTTACATTGTTGTGAAACGATTTAAAACGATAAAAATAACTAGTAATTATAAATAAAAGCACACTAAACAAACTTTTTTTTAATAAACTTGTGTGCATAGAAATCGACCCACTGTAAACTTTTGACTTTATAGCCCAGCCAAATTAGTCAAAAAAGGGGTCAATCTCGGAATCTAACGGAACAAGCTGAATTTTTGTATAGACCTTTATTTTAGCATTAAAAATGTTGTCTCAAAAGTCACATATGCCAACATGTGAGCGTCCTTAGATATTCAAGGTCAAAGGTCGCAAAATCAGTTTTTTGATAGTATCTCGTTTACTCAGCCTCCTATTGTAAAAATTGTAGAGAATAAAATTCTCACAAATTTCATCTGAAATTTTTTTATATGTCGAACTATTTTTGAGATAGAGGACGCATAGTGTGGAGCGCTCATGAGCAGCCATACATACCTTAACGAAAGGTAACTCCTGAATCTCAATGTATTATACCGCTTTTTTTTACTTAATTGTTAAATATTACTTAAATAACAATTTAGTACCTTTTACTTTTTTTAATTTCTTTTAAATCAAATAGACGTCAAATACATGTATATACATGTATTACTTACCTTTGACATACAAATAATTAAATAATGAAGTAAATCATTCTAAATATATTTTAATGTTATTCTAATTCAAACCCAGGGATGGGATTGGGTACTGCAAAATGAAATCCTAACGACGGTAACAACACTTTTACCACCTGCACCAGATGAACTATTCACTTCAATATTCTGCAACTGCAAGAATGTTTGTGGTTTGCGTTGTAGTTGCCATAAGTTAGGGATGCAATATTCTTTAGTTTGTGGTCAATGCAATGTGAAAAAACAGTATAATGAGGATTCAGGATTTACCTTGCGCTAAGGTACGTATGGCTGAGCGCTCCACTACGTCCTCTATCTCAAAAACAGTTCGACGTATAAAAAAAAACGTATACGACCAGGGGACCTCCGCCAGAAACAAAGTTCCTCGCACATTTAAGAATCAAACAACTTCCCTTTTTGAATTAGTATTAAACTAATGAAAGTGTTCTTTCGATGATTGTAAAGATTCAGGTTCAACATGTTTCTTCTTTGATTTAAATTTATCTCTGTATATTTGAACGCTTTCAGCATGTTTTGAATCTGTAGTTTAAAAAATTTCTTTTTTCTCTGTCGATACTCTTTTTGACGCTGTGTTTGTGATTTCACTATTCTCTCTATAATGTATAGGTCGCGGCGCCTCTGCTCAATCAAGCGTCCAGTCCGGCGTCGCTTTCCCTATCCTCAACTTCGACGCTGACTCTTTTGTCCTCAATAGCCAGTCCAGCTCCGTCTCAACCTCCGACCCCCGCACCGGTAACCTTAACCCCTCGCCCGATCCCATCACCGGTAAGGACGGATGCCCCCGGCAAAGACAAAAACCGCAAGAAATCCAAATCGAAAGTAATCCCCAAAACAAGAACATTCAAATTCCAAGAGTACAAAGCCAGAACGAGTCATCACGAGTTCAGAATCAGAAGAATTTAAACGGGAACTTGGTGTTGGAACGATGCCCCTTTGGTTTTGAACGATTTGGTGCAAGCGAGGAACAAGCTGAAGAATAACATGCGGATTCGCCCGCCTTGCCGAACTTAACGCGATAGTGGCCGAAGCGGCGGACGAAAAACCTCCGCCGCCGATTTACGAAGAAGCTATTAAAAAGGAGAAGATTATAAAGAGTCAAACCGTCGACGACGTGCTTGAGATTTAAAAAAAAGAACTGGGAACTGCCGCCAAGTGCGGCTCAAGATCCTTTAACTCCAAACTTTATTCAAGCAGAACCGCTTTACCCAATCAACGAAACGCCAGAATCAGCTCTAGGATTAGAGCCCGCGGATCGGTTAAACACTTTGGATATGCTTGAGATGATGTACTTCACGCAACTCATCGAGCTCGGCGCACAGCCTCAGAACAACAACAACTCCACCGTACCCATGGACACCGACGACTGGCTGGAATCGCTGCTGCCTTCCGAAATCAACGTCAACAACAACCATCAAGATCTCGGCTACGACCCCCTGATGGGCTTCGCCCCCGACCCCTTCTGCCTCGAGGATTTTCGAAATCCCAACGAACTCTCCTAGGGAGACAAAGTCTATTTCGCAGCGTAACCACAAGACCAAAGTTTTTGTCGTTGAATATTTAGACTGTATCTATTTTATTGGCTACTATGAAAGGCGAGTGAACTAAGTACTTAACATAAAGCCTATCGTCCACATGGATGTTGAAGAATTTGCGAAAATTTCTGTCATATATGACAGATGATGTATGTGGTTGAGTATATGATTTAGGTCAGAGGTGTCCAAACTGCGGTCGCAAGGCAAGTTGCAATGCGGCTTAAAATAGAACGGTTAATTTAATGAACAAATTCAAACTGGGCCTCATGCGGACAAGTTGCAATGCGGTCCAAAATTTAGTAAATAAATGAAAAACAAATTGTTAGACTGGGGCAAGTTAAGTTGAAATGCGGCCCGAAACAAAAGCGACCATTTGATAAATGTATGAAAAAAAAATGTCGGTTTTGTTTTGGGCTGCATTGAAACTTGTTTTAGACCAAAATCCACCAATTATTTAGTGTATAGACGAGATTATTATATTACATTAAAACTTGCGGTCGCAAAAAATGTGCGCGAAAATAATCTAGTCTGTCATAAATAACAGATAACATGTGTAGTTGAGTATTTGATTTAGATCAGGAGTGTCCAACTTGTGACCAAAGACCAGTTGGTATGAAAAACAATATGAAAAACATCAAAATAGACCTTTTCATAGTTGACTTTTTTAGTGTGCATGTGTCAATTTCCGCCATGGTTTTTGGGCACTTTTTGAGTTAAAATAACAAAATGTGCTCGAAACTTTAATAAAAACCTTTTAACTCCTTTCAAACATGGCGGACGCGCATACGCTTAACTAACCGTAAACAGTCTAGTCTGTCATCAAGTGTAATATCATAGTGTAATCTAGTCTGTCATAAATGACAGATATGAAGTTGAGTTACTAAGTTAATAAGATAGTTACAGCTTGGAAAATAACTGCATGTTTTAAACAGTTAGCAATTGCTTCAAATTATAAACTTTTTTTTAACTATTTTGTATACTTTCTTGAGTTTCCATTTCTCAAAACCTAATTCAAATAATGAGTGTAATATAAACAATATAACTCTCTTATGAATTAAAATGACAATACACAAAAATACGTTTGAACAATTTTTTTTCTTGTTTAGTTTTAATGTTATAAACCGACCACGCTCATCTGTCACTCTGCGGAAGAAACAGAGAGACGCATTATATACACTTACGCATTATATACACTGAAAGAAAGAGAAAGAGAGAGAGCGGGCGGTATAGAAATATAAACTGAGAGAAAGAGATTGGCGTATAACGTAACGTAACGTTTTCTGCCAAATCACTCCTACCGAGACCCCCCTAAAGGAACTTCGTTCCAAAAGGTCTCAGATGAAATTTGTAGAAAAATTTATTCTCTAAATTTATTCTTATAATAAATGCAAATACGGTAGGAGGCAGAAAAAAACGAGATATTCTCAAAAACTGATTTTAGCGACCTTTAACCTTGAATATCTAAGGACGCTCACATGTTGGCATATGTGACTTTTGAGACAACATTTGTAATGCCAAAATAAAGGTCTATACAAGAATTCAGCTTCTTTCGTCAGATTCCGGGGTGAAATGCTAATTTGACTGAGCTATGAACTATTTTTTTTAGAAACTATTTTGTGCCGTTTGAAAGACAGACATAATGACGGTTTCTTTAGCTAAGTTATAAATCAAGTTTAAAGTATAAGTTTTATAGTGAAATTATGTCATGAAACAAATTACCTTTCTTTTATTACCAAAAGAAATATAGTTATTGACAATTATCTAAATTACCACTTCATTTTTAATAATGGGTATAATCTCCTCTTGCCCTAATAACATCTCTCAAACTATTAGGCATAGATCTAATCAAGTTCGCAATTGTTTTTTGTGGGGTATAAAGCCACTCGTCTTCTAATGCAACAATAAGCTCTGGGATCGAGGTTGGGGCGCGAAGCCTAGCTCGAATTATTCCTATAAGCTCTCATAAATGTTCTATCGAATTTATTTTGGGACTACATGCTGATATAACCCGAAAACAGATTTCTTTAATGTAATCTTTCGGTGTGCGGCTTCGCATTCTCATGCATTAAGATAAATTCTTCTCCAATGTAGTCAACGTAAGATACTAAATGAACTGCTAAAATCGCCTCGATGTACCTTTTTTTCCTTGGGGGGAGGGGGAATCTTACACATCTCACACTGACACCCGTTGTTCAAAAAGGGTAGTGTCGGATTCTTACCGACTAAACAGCCTCCCCGTTTTCCTCTCGCACATTTCACTGGCATTCGCTCACGCATTCCTTCAGTGCAATGGTCGTTTATTTTATTTGCTGTTTCATTTCTCCTTTATTTCCATAATTTGTCGAATAACTGTATATATGGTTTCCCATGCTTTCGCTGAATCTACCAGGCTGTCCATTATATTCTTACCATTAAATAATTTTCCTGTGTTATTTATGTATAATTCCTTTAGATTGTCCCACTAATCGAAGAGAGTATGTTCTACGTCGTCGATGTTTTCGCAGTAACGACATTTATTTCAGTCCAGAATCTTTCTATCTTTTTCAAGAAATTTTGGAAGCAGCCATGTCCTGGCAGTGCTTGTGTTAAGAAGAAATCAATCTCTCCATGACTTCTGTTGACCCACTTGTAGATATCCTGAATTAATTTGTAGGTCCAGCGTCCATATGTCCTGTTTTCCATGTTTCTTGTCACTTTTCTAATAACTGTTATCTGGCTGTTGTTTTCTCGACTCCGCTGTATCTGTCACGCCTCTCTTTAATTCGCAATTCTATAGGACGAATACCTGCAATGACTCGTACCCCTTCGGCTGAAATACTTTGATATGCAGAGCATACTCTAATACCTATCATCCGTGTAATTCTTCCTAATCTTTGTAGCTGTATCTCTCTATATCTCTCAAACTGGTGCAGCATATAATAGTGGAGAGTATATCACACTCGATAATAGTCTCCTATTGGATGCGTTGGGTCCTCCGATGTTCGGCCTAAGGCTAGCGAGGGCAGTGATAGGCTTCTGCCTTCTGAATGGTTCTGCTAATGTGCTCAGTAAATGTTAGTTTTGGATCTAACCACACCCCTAAGTACTTTACAGCTCTGGTGGGTGTAATTGTAAAACCCTGTATGTGAAAGGTAATAGGAGATATCTTCCTTTTAGTTGTGAGAAGTACCTACTGCCTCTGTTTTCTCTGGTGACACTTCCAGTTTTTTTCTTCCAACCAGTTTAAAACTCGCTGTAGTTCCGTGTTTGTCATATTCATTAGAATTTCTTCCACTATTGAGTTCACCACCATCGCTATGTCATCTGAAAAACCTATTAACGTGTTTCTTTGAGGCATTTTATGGCATAGTGGCATAGGGTTGGAGTCAGTACTGACCCCTGTGGAACACCACTATTTATTCTCATTGTTTTAGTAGTTCCTTCTGCTTCTAGCAATATCTCCCTTTCTGATAAATATGACGCTATTATATCGATTAGACTTTTATCGATGTTCCTCCTTCTTAATTCTTCTAGAATTTGCTGTCATGAGCGTTTTTCAAGTCTAGCGTTATCACTGCGCAGACTTTGGTGACGACCAGAATAGGCTGCTGCTTCCTTGGCAACTTTTATTACTTCATTGACGGCTTACTTCCCCGATGTAGCTAACACCCGTTAAACGTTCTCTCCTGTGACCACGGGCGCCCCTAATGATAAAAGCCGGATCGGTTCGTGCTCCCATAGAAATTGCACCCCAGATCAAGCAGGAACCACCTCCATAAGCAGACCGCTCTTCAATGTAGCATTATGCAAATAGCTTTTGTGGTCTCCAGTACACTTTTCTTCTTCGTTCGATACCGTAGGGGCATATTATGGTCTCATCTGATAACAGAACAGACCCTCATTGTTCAAACGTCCAATTTAAATGCTCCCTTGCAAAACGCAGGCGTTCTTGACGATTAGTTGGGGTAAGTTTTTGACTTTTTAACTGTAGGTGTCTTAGGGTTTAAGTTACTTTCCTGCAATTCTTGTTTTACTGTCCACTGACAAATAGCCACTCTTCATAATTCACGGAGCTGTTGTTGCAGTTGAACAGCATTAAGGTGACGATTTCTTAACGATATTGACCCAATAAGACGAGCCGTTGTAAATCTCCTTCTGCCTGTACTTATATGAAAGGATCCAGTCTCTCCATAATGTTTGAGCACTATTCGATCCGCGACGCGTGTCATAACCAATTGTTTAGCAACAGCTCGCTGGCTAACAAGTCCATTTGTAAGTCCATTTTCGATTAGAACACAAACTTTTTGCGGTGTATTATTATGCATTAAACTCTCTTGAAAACCAAACAAATTATGAAAAACTAATAATGTGCAAATTTCAATTGCAAAGGCAATAATTATAATCTGCCACAAGTTTGTTATTCTCGTTATAACCACCACATAAATACGTTCGTTTTTTTGCCGGTAGCTACGCCTATAAACGACAAGCATTTTTGATAAATTTATACTGAAATTAAAGCATATTATATTGTCTTTCAAACTGTATATTTCTTAATTTCATCTCATAAATATTTTCTAAAAAAATAGTTAAAATCAAAAGTTTATATTCGACCGATTTCTATGCCCGCAAGTTTATATAACGAATAAGTATCTTAAAAAAAATTATGAATGGAATATTAGTCTAATCTATATAAACAAAACAAAGTCGGGATAGTTCACCATTTATAACTCAAGAATGGCTGGACCGATTTTTATGATCTTTGATTTGAAGAGTTGATCAAATATCAACTTGAGAAAATATCAACTCAATTCTCCGAATACGCCCTGTTAAGCGCGTTGTCGACCAATTCGCACACCAATCAGAAATAATATCTATCACATTAAAGGCGGGTGCGGCTATTAGTACCCGTTTCGCCGACTGCTGTCTATCAGTGGACCGGGTATTAGTACCCGTTTAAAAGTACGTGCGTTAAAAGCGGGGCAAGGTATTACCTGCTTAAAAAGGGCATACGGCCATAAAGGAATAATTGCCAAATATATTATTTTCGAGTTTATTGCTTAATTAGCATATTTAATACGTATATCGCCCTGCAATAAAATATTACAACTCATTATTTATTTTTACAACTTACACAGTATTTAAAGTTGTAAAATATTATGGGTTTTAAACCAATTTGTTATTCTCACCCTCCCTACATTTATCTGTATATAAACAGCTTAGCTCGTCAAAATAAATCAGTTTGTAGTGGTATTCAATGCAACAATATTTCATTAAAAGTTTTAAAAAAGCATATATATATATATAAATGTATATATATATATATATATATATATATATATATATATATGTATATATGTATATATATATACAAATATTTATATATATTGAATAATTTTATTTGCAATGGATTACGATAGTGATGTCTATGCAGATGATTTGTCGCAAATTTCAAGCGATGCACAGATTCCCGAATTTGATTTGACTGGCCAAAATTTATTACTAAAAAATGTGGGACAGCATCGATTAAATTTAAGCTTTTAAACTTAAAGCATTTTATCATAACACATTTTGAGCGGGCATCCTAAAATATGAAACTATGTTGCGTAGCGGGTGTAATTTTCGAGGCTTTGTTTTATCAAAAGTTGGGTATTTAAACGATTGTATCCTGAGAAAGCATACCTTTTTTCTTAAAAAAAAACAGAAAGGGATGAAATAAGCGATGATAGTTTGTATGGTGAACCCATCATTTCACAAGTTAGGGATATGAAGATTTATATTTAGGATTTTGGTAAGAAATAAAAAAAATACGTATTTCATCGTTTTTTTTTGCAATAACATCCCTCAAGGGGGTAAAATAGGGGATGATTTAGGTTCTTCCTAAATTACAATACAAATTTTTGTGAAGCAAAATTTGAGAAGCTAAAACATTTTCAAAATTTTCTTGGCAAATTTTCAAGAGGTTGAGTTAGGATCGCTGATCTTGATGGTGGATGCGCCGGATGGATGCGTGATGGTGAATGCGCATGTATTTACGAAATTTATAAACTAATAAAATGTCTTTTCGTTTTAAAACTTAAATAATAAAACCACTAAGTTAGACAAAAGTTTTCCAACCTTCTAAGATTAGATGGCACTTGAAGAAGAAGAATAAAACCACTCACTAACATTTTTCTAATGTATGATATTTAAAAAAACAGTCTCCTTTGTGAAGAGGCACTTTGCAAAATTCACACATATGACATGTCAAACTTTTCTTCTTATGCGCAGCACTAACGCGGCACTCTCTCTGGGGTTTAAGTTTTAAGTAATTAGTTTAACTAATTTATGATTTCTGGTATCCTTTGACAACCTTTCAGGAGGGTCATCTCTTCTGTGTGTAGCTGATGTACCAGGAACAGGATGCTCTGCATTCACATTTTCCGAAGCCGGTTCGCCTATCCACTCTTTTGCCATATCATGCAAAAATATTTTGTATTTTTTATTACAATGAGGATTTAATGTTTTATATATATATATATATATATATATATATATATATATATACATATATATATATATATTGAATAATTTTATTTGCAATGGATTACGATAGTGATGTCTATGCAGATGATTTGTCGCAAATTCCAAGCGATGCAGAAATTCCCGAATTTGATAGCGAAAGTAACGAGAAAGAATTGTTTCGACCAAGAAGAAACAGAACCTTGCCAATACCGTCTAGCGACGAAGAAAGTGATGGTGAATTATTGGACTTATCGGAAAGTGATAATGTGCCAATTATCGAAGATTTTTTAGGACAAAGTAGGGTTTTCGTGATGCCAAACACTTCAGAAAATGTAATTGACGTGGTTCAGTTATTTATTGGAGACGATTTATTTGAATATATGGCGACAGAAACAAATCGCTATCATGCACAGAATGTACATTTATTTAGAGATCGTGCTTAGTCCGTAAAGTGGAAAGATGTATCTGTGATAGAACAAAAAAAAGGTCGGATTGCTTCTACTAATGGGGAGAGTGCGTAAGGATACAAGAGATAAATACTGGTCGACAGATGAAACAATTGAAACTCCAATTTTTCCTCAAATAATGAGCAGGGATCGATTTAGGCAAATATGGTATTCATGGCATTTTTCCAATAACGATGACAGAGATGATATAGATCGCATTAAAAAAATCATTATTTCGTACATATTTCCCAAATTTTAAGAAGTTTACAAACCACAGAGGGAATTGTCCTTAGATGAAAGCATCATGCCATGGAGAGGTCGTCTATCATTCAAAGTCTACAATGCTTCAAAAATATCGAAATATGTTATTCTCATAAGAATGGTTTCTCAAGCGAAAACCGCATATACTGTGGTGAAGGAAATCGACTGCAACACACAATTTTGAATCTTCTTCAGCCATATATAAACTTATGGCATCACATATATATGGACAATTATTACAATAGTGTGGACACTTAAAATACAGTGATACACTAAAAAACGCGAAATTAAATAGGGGGGAATCTATGTTTCGTCGGCGACAAAACATTTTGTTACAATGTTGGCAATCAAAAAGGCCTGTGCGTATGATTTCGACTATACATTCTGCTGATATTGATTGCTGATAGAAAGCCATAATATTGATTGGGTGACAAAAGAAAAAAAAATGGAAACCAATATGCGTAGTGGATTACAACAAATTTATGAAAGGTGTAGATCGCGCCGATTAATATTTATCATATTACTCGGTAGTACGTCGTACGACGAAATGGACAAAGAGAGCTGTGATGTTTATTATCAACTGTGCACTATTTAATGCTTTTAGAGTGTATAAAACATTAAATCCTCATTGTAATAAAAAATACAAAATATTTTTACATGATATGGCAAAAGAGTGGATAGGCGAACCGGCTTCGGAAAATGTGAATGCAGAGAGAGCATCCTGTTCCTGGTACATCAGCTACACACAGAAGAGATGACCCTCCTGAAAGGTTGTCAAAGGATATCAGAAATCATAAATTAGTTAAACTAATTACTTAAAACTTAAACCCCAGAGAGAGTGCCGCGTTAGTGCTGCGCATAAGAAGAAAAGTTTGACATGTCATATGTGTGAATTTTGCAAAGTGCCTCTTCACAAAGGAGACTGTTTTTTTAAATATCATACATTAGAAAAATATTAGTGAGTGGTTTTATTCTTCTTCTTCAAGTGCCATCTAATCTTAGAAGGTTGGAAAATTTTTGTACTAACTTTTGTCTAACTTAGTGGTTTAATTATTTAAGTTTTAAAACGACAGCACATTTTATTAGTTTATAAATTTCGTAAATACCGCGCATTCACCTTCACGCACCCATTCTGCGCATCCACCATCAAGATCAGCGATCCTAACTCAACCTCTTAAAAATTTGCCAAGAGAATTTTGAAAATGTTTTAGCTTCACAAATTTTGCTTCGTAAAAATTTGTATTGTAATTTAGGAAGAACCTAAATCATCCCCTATTTTACCCCCTTGAGGGATGTTATTGCAAAAAAACGATGAAATACGTATTTTTTTATTTCTTACCAAAAGCCTAAATATAAATCTTCATATCCATAACTTGTGAAATGATGGGTTTACCATACTTTCATCGCTTATTTCATCCCTTTCTGTTTTTTTTTTGAAAAAAGGTATCCTTTCTCAGGATACAATCGTTTAAATACCCAACTTTTGATAAAACAAAGCCTCGAAAATTACACCCGCTACGCAACATAGTTATGATATAAAATATCTTAAATAAAAAATGGAAAATACTTAAAATATCTTAAGTAAAATGCTTTAAGTTCAAATGCTTTAATTTTGTCGATGCTGTCCCACATTTATTAGTAATAAATTTTGGCCAGTCAATATTTCAGACATAAACCGCAAACAAAATTTGGATGATATTCCGTTTTGGTATCAAAATGCATCAAATAAAACTATGACTTTTAAAAACTCAATAACGGGTGGACCGATTTTTGATTTTTGATTTGTTGCATTTGTAAAAATATTGGAAAAATTCACGAAAGAAGGTAATAATTATGAAAATAATTCATTTTCTCATTTTTTTTTTATGTAACGTCACATAAATTCGCACAGTCGAAACTACTTAAGCGATAACATAAGCTATGCCAATAGATGGCGCTTTTCATTCCCCATTCATGAACGTCATCCACGTTTTTTTACATTTGTTGTTTTACATTTGGCGGTGCATATAGAAAATGGTCAACGAGTTTATTTCAACGCATTCAATTTTGCTCAACGTGCTGCAATACCTCCAGCGACAACATTGGCAAGTTTGTTTTTTATTTGCCAAAGCGATTCAATTGCATGAACGTTACTCTACTCTCTAATGTTCGTGGGCCGACATCCTTTGAATCACTTAGAACTGCCAATGGTGCAGTGTGGCTAACATTTCGTGCTGCATGTCAGCAGCTTAATTTGCTTGAAAACGAAATACATTGTGACATTACAATAGCTGCATTAGTTCTTTCTGCATCTCCAAATCAGATACTTACATTATTTGCTATAATTATTTCGTCATGTTTCTGATCGAATCCAATTGAACTGTGGAACAAATACAAGCATGACATGTAAGTAGACATTTTATACCGAATTCCTGTCACTTCAGGGAATCCCGATCTCGAGGTGAATGAGGAAATACATAACTAGGCCTTGCTTTTTATAGAAGACATGTGTTACCTCATGTACGGCAGTTAGTAAAGTTAGGAATGCCAACGCCAAATAGTGCTCTGAACGACGCTTTCAATCAAGAATTGGAACATGAACGTAAATACGACCGAGATACATTGAACGAATCAGTTTGAATGAGTGTTCCACTGTTGAAAAAACAGAAGGATGTCTACGATTGGTTAATAGAGGCAATTGATGATGGAAATGGTGGCTTCTTTTTCCTCGATGCGCTCGTTGGAACTGGTAAGTCATTCCTAATGTCATTGATTTTAGCCACTGTTCGTGCGAGATCCGAAATTGCCGTAGCAGTTGCTTCTTCTGGAATAGCGGCCACGTTGCAGAGCGGCATTCAGCGTTTAAATTACCATTAAACTTTTAAACGACTGAAACACCCGCATGCAACATTGCGAAACAATTGACAATGGCCAAAGTGTTAATGAAGTGTTATAGCAAGTAGAATTATCATATGGAATGAATGCACAATTGCGCACAAACGTTCATTGGAAGCAATAAATCGAACCATGAACGATCTGCGCAATGACTCAAGATGTTTTGGTGCGCGATTATTCTACTGTCTGGCGATTTCCGGCAAACACTACCAGTAATTCCAAGATCCCCCGCTGCCGATGAAATAAACGCTTGCCTCAAATCATCTACTCTGTGGCGCTATATTAAGAAACTTCAGCTGACGACAAACATGTGAGTTGCATTTCTAAACGTTCCATCTGCCGAAGATTTCTCCAAGCAATTGCTGTCAATCGGTAATGGCCGTCGACGAAACGAACGGATTGATTTCTTTCCGCATAATTTTTGCAATTTCGTCTCAACTAAGGAAGAGCCCATCAACAAAGTGTTGCCGAACATTATTGTTAATCACAAAAATTACTATTGATTGAGTGAACGAGCAATTCGACTTTTGAGGTTTGGGCTTTTTATACGTCGTACCTTATGCGAGGGAGAGGACAGACACAATTTTATTTCCATCTATTATATAATCGTGTACTATTTTGTTACCAGATGTCGATACGCGTAACATTTGACTGACTTTAATTCAGCTAATAAGATATTTTTTAATTATTATAGCTTCTGAGGCGATACGCCGGGTCAGCTAGTAAATAACGAAACTAGAATTTTGGAAGCTATGTATTCAGAAAAACCAACCTGTTTTTGAAACATTGCACGACTTTCTTATAAAAGAAAAATGTGCACCTTGGTATAAAGTGACACAAGATTCTTTTTGGTAAAATAGTCAAAGCCTTTGCTAGTTTAATATAAGGGATATTGGAGTCTCAGCTTTCTTGTAATTGGAAATATAGTTAAAAAAAGCTTGGCAACAAAGGAAAACCTTTTTGTTGACATTGATTAAAAGATACCATGCATCTGAAAAAATACCATTCAACATACTATTATTGATTGACCATGCGTCTGCTCATTAACCATGTGTAATTGCTTTTAATGATAATACAGTGAAACTTGTCCAAGACGGAATCCGTAAAAGACGGAAACCTGCATTAAACGGAACTTTTTTGCTATCCGTTAATTTTTCTATTTAAAACAACCCGTCTAAAACGGAAAATAATTCTTAAGACGGAATCAGATTTTGTCATATTTAGTTGTAGGTAGTGGTAGGAAATTCTCAATGCTTGAAGATTTGTCTACCAATAAGTAAATAAGGGGTATGGAGTTCTTGTAGTCTTTCGTCGGTATCATCTGGGAAAACAGATCAGCGATAACCTATTAAACATTCTAAAACATTTTCCCGACAGAATTCCCTAAGAAATAAAATCACGGAACAATCCCAAAAATATGAAATTACTCAATTCAAAGGTAAAATTACTGTAAAATCGCTGCAACAACAATTTGATTGCGAAAAACACAAATTTATGACATTTTTAAAGCAACAGAATCTATTCAAAATGCATTTTTAACTTATGATAGCGTTCCTTCTTCCAAGCACAAGGGAAGCAAAACTGAATTCTGTGCAGCCAATCAACACTTGTTTGGTTAGTTTCGTTTAGCTATGGCAAAAAATATTCCAATATCAAGCCCACTTCTTAAGGCGCATACTAAAACTTAGAGGAAAATTTGTATATCTCAGAATTTAAAGCATACAAACGGTTGGTGAAACGGTTGGTGGTACAAACGGTTGCTTGATAGCAAAAGTATGACATTAAATTTGGTACAATTTGTGGCGAAGCTGCGGATGTTGTCAGCAGACAGTTGAGGAAAAAAGAATCCTAATAGAAATTGAAGGATTTGAGCCTAAGGATATACCAAATGGCAAAAATGAGAAAAGTGTCGGTCTTTTGGATGGGTACATTCAAAAGAACGAGTCCCTTTATTTGTTTGTGTTTTCTCTGATGGAAAATTCGAGAAACCTTTGGTTATTGGCAAAGCTTTGAAGTTCAGGTGCTTTAATCAACTAAATGTAAATGATTTACGTCTTGAATAGTATACAAATAAGAAAGCTGGGATGCTCAGAATAATGGAAACTTGGCTGAAGGATTTCAATCTTAGAATGGTAAAGCAAAAACGAAACGTTATTTTATTTTTAGATAATGCAACATGCCATCCACAGTTGGAACTTCCAAAATTTAAAATTGTATTTTCCCCCTAACATAGCCATTTTACTACCAATGGAGCCAGGAACCATAAAGTAACATATAAAAAACTCTTGTTAGCTAAACTGGTTGCTACAATTAGTGAGTGCAATAACGTCACAGAAATAACAAAAGCTATTCTTGATGCATTATTTTGGATCAAAAGTACTTTCCAATTTCTAATAGAGGTTGTTTCCGAAGATAATTCTAATTCTAGCGAGCTTTTACATTTGCTTTTAGAGACGAATTTGGAAATTATTTCAGCTTTAGATTATTTAAATATAGATAGTGAAGCACTGACTGAAGATGACGTAGAGTTACATGAAATTTTAAACGGGGAATCACTCGAAGCTTAACAAAGAAGAGCCAATCTAGAAAATTAATACGAGTTTCAAGATGAGAATGTAACTGAAAAAGAAGCGTTGGATGCGGCTGTAACCCTTAAAAAGTTTTTTATTCAAAGGGGAGATGAAAGGATGACTACCATAACTATAGATTAATAAATCTGTTGATGAGTATTTGCTATACTCGATGAAATGATGAGTATTTGCTAAACCAAAAATGTATCCAATACGTACATACACCTATAATTTATTTACCTATAAAACTTCCTAAATGTATTAATCTATAAATCTTATTTTTTTTATAGGGCTGTCTTTTTATGCCAATTTTGTTAGTTTATAATTAAAACTTAATTTTAATAAACCGATTATATTACAAACATGTCCATACATTAAAAATTAAGGATAAAAGAAAAATAAGTTATTAACTCGTGTAAGACGGAAACCTGTTTGAGTCGGAAATATTTCCCGGTCCCTAGAGGTTCCGCCTTAGACAAGTTCACTGTATTACATTGTATTTTTGTTCCCTAACAAAATATATTCTGTTCAGCTTAAAAAGTTTTATAGCCGCGTTGCAGGCTTTTATCTTAGGAGGGCTCAAGCAATTACTTCTATAGACAGAGATGAGAAGAATTTGAGGGATTTCTGGAAGTCTTATAATATTTTCTATCCCTGGGAGATGTGAAGGTAAAGAAATTAAATATTGTATGGAAAAACTTCTTAATTTAAGTTAGTTAAACCAGTAAAGGGAAGGACGATTGGAGGAATGAAAGAAATGAAGGTAAATCTACACTGGTAGACGAATTGCGCTTTCGCCTTCCCCTTTCAATTTACAATGCGTTTCAGCCTGCGTTTTCAATTTTCAACATTGCATGCGCTATTGGATAGAGGTTTGACGTATGCTACAAAGTGTCCACAGTGTCACTTTTCGTTTACATGTTTATAAAAGATGGAAGTTAATCTAGAGTTATTAAGAGAATTGGTGCAGCGTTTGTCGTAATTACAAAAATAACAAAACTAGTGATAGTAAGAAAGAACGACGTGGAATGAAATTTTTTTTAAAAGCACGCAACTTTTATTTGATAAATGAATTTGAATAATGGAGTGCTCTTTAGAAACTTTTTTCGATATCAAAAACCAACTTATACGGAATTTTACTTCTTTGTTGTGCCTAAAAATGCATGTGTTTGCTGATATAATGATTATTTTAGACATCCCATAATATTTCAAAACTTTACTAGACTTCTATGAATTTTAAAGTTTCTTCACAAAACAGATGAAGCGTGATTCATATTTAAACTTTATTAAAGACTAATTTTTTATAATTAATGTAATTAAAAAAAAATCACTTCAGTAATATAAACTTGACTATTATATTAACACTTATGTCAATACCCAGTCATTAGTACGTTGTTCAATACCCGGGTACACGTGTACCCGCATGGGTTTTTCATTCAATAAAATAATTTTAATACCCGGAGACTTTCACATTACATCTCGGGATTACCCATAGAGTATTCCACTACCCCAAAAACCCTATTTCTATAAATAAAACCGCCGGGTGGGCAAAGTATGGGATCAAAATATGGTGGATATGCGACGCCAAAAATTCATATTCATTGAAAGGTCAAATTTACACTGGCAAAATAACAACTGGCCGTAAAATAAATCAAGGCGAAGATTGGAAGAGAGTAAAAGTCTTAGCTGCAAAATATAAAGAATCCGGAAGAAATATTACAATGGATATTTTTTTTACTACTTTACCTTTAGCAAAGCATTTATTGTATGGAACCTAACAATTTTATTGTAGGAACATTGAAAAAAAAAATTACATTCTAGTGGACATGCTAGCATCTAAAGATCGTGAAGAATTCTCTTCTCTATTTGGGTTTCATGAAAAAGTTACTCTAAGCTCTTATGTTCCTAAAAAAAAGAAAGTTGTTATACTTCTATCTACGATGCACTCAGATTTGCAGCGAAGACAAAAAAAGAACGCATAAAATTTATTCATCCAATATTCGATTAGAAGTATACAAAACTCAACATACAATAAATGGATGAAGTTCTACAATAAATAGCTGGATAAATACAAAAATAAATTTATCAATCCAAAATTCGGTTACTTCGTACAAAATAAATTACTTCATCCAAAAAAAGGTTTATTCATCCAAAATAAAATGTAATCATCCAATAATTGATTTTTTCTTACAAACTATGATTTTTCCTTACAATAATCGATCGATATATAAATCAATAATCGAAACATATTAGAAATTCACCCAAAAGAGTTTTTTTATTTTACTTAATAAGTGCAAAATGCAAATTTACGAGTGTATCTTCACACTTTTATTATATGCATAAAAATACTGAAAGGAAAAAACTGATCACCTTATTGATAAGTGGATTAGCTGGGAAATAAATTGCATTATTCTATCTGCTTATATATAGTATATATAGCGCTTCTTCTATATAGTGCATCTATTTGCTTCTTCTTCTTCTTGTTTCCAATAGCCCTACTTTGGACCACGCTTGTTCAACTATTGGGCTTTGATCTTTGCCCAGTACTGTCGCATCTTCTGCCGGTGTAGCTTCTTTCCATCTTCTGTCCAGGGGGTACCTTTCCTTCGGGGTTTTTCCTGAAATCCTCGGACTTCCTTCAGTGTTTTTCCTGAAATCCACGGACTTCCTTCAGGATACATCTCACAGAAGACTGTCTGTTTTGGAGATCTGTTATTCCCACTTCTTTAATATCCTTCTCGATTTCTGTCAACCAAGTGGTACGAACTTTCTTGTTTTATCAGAATGTGAACAGTCTGTTGGTTAGTCGGTTTGGAGTCAATCTTGCAACGTGGCCATAGAAAGCTACCCTTCTTTTCCTTGCACAGTTAGAGAGCCTCTCAATATGTTGGTAGAGCTCAGAGTTGTGTCGTCTTCGGAATTCCCCATCTTCCTTTACAGGGAATGCCTAGGATCTTCCTGATGCTTCTCTCCCTGATTTCCAATTTCTCTACCGGAGCTCTTCGGTTCAAGGAAAGACACTCCATTGCATACAGTGTTTCTGGTCGTAAGACTGATGTGTTTGCGCTCTCTCTTTCATTACACGCCGCGTTAGTTAGAAATAAAATTCGAAGGAATCAAAAGTCCTTGTTTGTAAAATTCGTTTATTGTGAAGATATAATTGTATTTTGTATAAAAAAAAATTGTTCGTAAAGAGCAATCAAATTTTGGATGGATCAACCTTTTTTGTACAGTTAAACTTTTTTTTGGGTGAATTGATTTTATTTTGTACAAATCTATCAATTATTGTACTAAACCATTATTATTTGTAAAATTCATTCGATCATTGGGCGTTTATATTTTATTTTGGACGAAGTAACCTTTTTTGGATGAAGTAATCGTTTTTTGTATGAATAAACCGAATTTTGTATTTTACCAGATATTATTTGTAAAAAAGCATCTATTTATTGTACGCAAAAAATCCAAGCCTTTTATTTTGGACGAAGTAACCTTTTTTTGGATGAAGTAATCTCTTTTTGTATGAATAAACCGAATTTTGTATTTTTGCAACTATTTTTTTGTAAAAAAAATCTATTTATTGTATGCAAAAAATCCAAGCCAAAAAAGAAACCAGAAATTATTCAGTATTATAATGAAACAAAAATTGGTTTGGATATAATACAATAAATAGATGCTTTTTTACAAATAATATCTGGAAAAATACAAAATTCGGTTTATTCATACAAAAAACGATTACTTCATCCAAAAAAGGTTACTTCGTCCAAAATAAAATATAAACGCCCAATGATCGAATGAATTTTACAAGATGATTTTAGATGATTCTAAATAACGTATTTTTACGAAAATTAAGTGAAGAACTATGTATGACAGATATTCAAGAACGATCTCAAAATATGCAAATTATGAGAAATTTCACCACTAGGATTGCCATAAAGCATATATGGAAAACCAATACATCCTACAAGCAGGGCAACAATATCAAGTGAGCCAGGCGGGTCCACTGAACAGACAGATTTCACTGGACGAAAAATTGTTGTAGGATCATGTCATATTTGTTACCAGGATTTCTATAAAAACGGAAAAAACGCGAAAATCATGTAAAGAATGTAACAAACCAGTTTGCGATGAACATTCAAAAGCAATAGTAAAATGTAACGCATGTTGCCAATAATAAATTGAATATAAATATATTTTATGTATAATTTATAATTAGTTTTATAATAAAATTAATTGAAAGTTAAATAAAGTCGTTTATTTATATTTTAAGTAATATTTTTTATCCCTAGAAATAAGTTTAATTATTTATTTATATATGGGTACCCCGGGTATTGAACTTTTTGATGTCCAAAAAGTTTATATATTTTTTCGCATCTGTTATTAATGTATATGAATCGATGTCAATAGACTCAAATAACGAGGATCTGAAAGGATTTGATGATTTTTCGTTAAATAAAAAAGATATGTAAGTAAGACCATGCAAAAGGGTACCCGGATATTGATAAGTGTTAAGTAATATATTGGCTAAACAATACAACTCAGTTTGTTTCAACTTTGTGTTGATAGTTCAAAGTCAATTTTAGTTTTCATTAAATAATATTCAAATATATTAATAATAATAATACTAATCTTTTTCTATTTTGCCTCAATATTTGAGCGATCAAACGAGCCCGCCGAAGGTGGTCGAAGTTCCATCGTGATTGTACGAAACGTCTCGTTCGAAGATGATAATTTGTAGTAATACTCGTCATTGCTTATATTTCACACTTTTAAGAGTTTGAAATTTGGCACCTAGGCTAGTGTGGACGGCGCACGGCCGGCCCTGTAGGGTCATATTTTTAGCGATTTCTGTAGTTGAGTTTTCCCTGCAAGATGATCTAGGGTATGTTTATTAACGGGTACATGTAGAGAGGGAGATTGATCCTCTTCGGACAAGACATTTCGTATAATAACGATCGAAATTCGCCCGCCTTCGGCGGGCTCGTTTGATCGTTCAATTATACTACACGTCTCGGTATCGATGATCATTTGTAGGCTTTTAGCGCATAGGAAAACTCATTCATTTATCATGTAACATGACTGGAAACCAGAAAGACAAGAGTTACCGTGCATTAAATAATACAGATTTTGCGAACGTATCGTTATTATCTTGGATCGGGCGATTGTAAAGTTTTGCGAAAGTCTGTGACCGTCGAGGCCAACCAGCAGTACGTCTGGTTGTGTGTATATCCACTTCCAAAACCAGCCACTGATACTGCAGCATATTTTGTACTATGTGCTGTGAAGTGATTTGTATCAATGCCTGCTTTAGGCAACAAGAATTTTTCCCAGTGACCAATCGTTTGAGAAGTTACGTTTTTTTATGGCTTGATGTTTGATATGAGTAATTTGTTGTTTTGCTCATTTCTTAGGTCTTTTGTCTTATTCAAGTAGTGAATTACAACTGTAGCGACACATAGCCCAGGTTTTTCTTTATAAAAAAGGTTGTATAAGCTCTGGCTTTTTTCTTCCTGGCTTGGTCATTTTTATCAGGTCTGGTATTCTTATTGTTATTTTCTATTTGTCCATGGATATGTTTTTTATATTAATTAGTGCGATAGTTTGCTGTGCTGCAGATAAAATAGGCATCGTTGATACTTTTTCTGCTGCACCCTTTAGCTGCTTTTAGCTACTTTTAGCTGATTTAATCAGGCCTTCAAAACTGGTGTCCCCTGTACTTGTATATTTAAACCTTGTAGTCGTTTCTCAAACATTCCCCTGAATAATCGGGACAGCAGTTTATCCTTACGGAGATGTTGAGTAGATATGAGTGAGACAGCTGATCTGTTGCAGTTCAAAGTCCCATAGCTGGCTCCGTTTTCGAACGGAGCTAACTAAACTTCTAACTTTCTGTTAGAAAACGTATTATAGTATATTTACTGTAATTGCGTTAAATATTTTAATATTTTTTTATCTAGAAAATTTCCGCCATAGTTTTAAGGTACCTTGGTATTGCTTGAGTGTTGATGGTATTATGGCCTTGATCATGATTTCTGTTGATGCTTCATGTATTCCTTTACTTAGGAACGATTTGCGGACAAGGTCCCTGCCACCAATGAAAGTTTGTGTGCCAGTGGATGTATTTCTTGCTTGGAAGGATACAATAATAATTTTTTGTGAAGTTTAAAAACTAAAGGCTGTTCGGTAAGCATTGATTTAAAGAGCGGGTTCCAGGGCTGGGTTTAAGCCCCGTCAGCTTTATCGGTTATTATGTATATTGTAAGGGTAAGTGCGACAGGAGGAAAAAACATAGATTTTTCATTGGTTCGCTTAATAGTAAATTCATCTATTGTCATCGCGTTTGGATATGGGAAGCGAGAATAAAATCTAACCTGTTCAACCTCGATGTAAAAAGGTCAATTGAGAAAATTACAAACTTTATTGATTTTTTCAAATGACTCTTTACATAGCTCCCATTCGGTATCTATATTAGTGATTCTCGATGCTAATGCAGCCTCTTTATTCATAACTGACGGGATGTATGACGCGTAAATCCAGTTTTTTCTCCTCTCGCACCATTGCCAGACCTCTATTGCTAATGCATTTAAGTGGGGATATTGAATGCCGCCTGTCCTATTGATATAGGAAATTGCAGACTTATTAACAATTCTTAAGAAAATTTTGCCGTCTGATATTTTGTACGCGACACATCTTAGACCAAAGAACGCTGCTAATGGTTGTATGATAAACTTTCTTTCATCTAGAAACCATGAGCGTTTACGTCATTACAGTGTGCACTCCACCCGGTCAGAGATGCATCTGAAGATATCTCAAGTTTAAACTGAAGTTTTCTAATTAGGTTAGAACCTGTTTTTGTGTATTTATTCTCCACCAATACAGTTTTTCCATTATTAGTTTTTTGACATTATTTCTACTGTCGTAGTCGTTGTCACTTAAAATTAAGGCTAGTTATTTTTGCCTTTCTAGTCTTTTACAGCAGATGGATTCATATGCCACCCCTGGGCAAGCTGCCGTCTGTCAACACAAGTCTAAAATCTACTGATTTTATAATATAAATACTATTTTCATTTTTGACTTGGTGTTTGTGAACTATTTTGGTGGTTTACGACAAGGCCCAATTGTTCCAACATGTTTTTCACCAAATTTGATGAATTTTTACAGAATTCATGCGAATTCCCCACAATTAATAGATCATCAAGGTAAATAATTGATAAAGTACCTAGTTGTCTATTTTTTTCATAACTGGTTTCATAATTTTTGTATAAACAAAAGGACTTGTGCATAAACGAAGGGGAAGGCATAAAAAACTGGAAACCTGCCTCTTGAATTAAAATTTTTAAAATAGGAATAAAGTAGTAAATATCTTTTAGATCTATCGAACACAAATATGATCCAATAGATATTTAGTGTTTGGTGGACTTAAAATTGGTGGACTTCCATTTTTTAAATGGATGGATAGTATCGATAAATGTGTTTAGATTTTTTAAATTAATAATAAATCTACTAGAGCCATCTGATTTGTCAACTAAGAACAAAGAGGAAATGAATTCATTATCTTCATTTTGACAAGGCTCTATTACATTTTTAGGTAAGAGCTTATTTATTTCATGCCAACTTTTTATAATCCCATTTTTAGTCCAATTTTGGTCTGTTACTGGTTTTGTTTGATATGGATTTCTCTGAAAGGTATTTTATAACCTTTCAGACAATCTAGGACAAATTTATCTTAGGTAATTTATTCCCAGTTTTGCGTAAAGTATTTTAGACAGCCTGCTGACTCCTTTTCCTCATCTACTTCCTGGTGATTTGATGACCGATTCGATGTCGTATTATATGATGCTTCTGTCGTATTATACCTCTTTCATTGAGGTTTTGTTTTTATTGGAATTTCCTTTTTAGAGTCAGAATGCTCTCCTAGCATTACTTGCTTCTACGTCTTCAGTAAGAGCTATTTCTTGCTTTTGGGGATTGTTGGATGAGATTACCTGAATCAACATTCTATCCAGATTTTCTTCTAAAAAAAGAAATTGTTTTATAATATGGACCTTTATTGTAAGTGTTTTTGTAACCTCGTCTAATGGACAGTTTGTCGTATGGACTGTTAGTCGTATGGACTGTTTGTTGTATGGACAGTTTGTCGTACAGACAGTTTTTCGTTTAGACAGTTTGTCGCATCGACAGTTTGTCATATGGGCAATTTTTCGTATAAACAGTTTGTCGTATAGTCAGCTCTTTGTACATGTTATTTCTGTACAAAGACATACTTAAGTGTGAATGAATCACCACACTTAAAGATTTTTTTATGTAAGTATCTCATATGGAGGTTACATACTTTTTATGTGATGCTGGTTTCATATGGAAACTCATACATCTTTTTTGTTGTACAGACAGTTTGTCGTATAGACAGTTTCTCGTATAGACAGTTTGTCGTATAAGCTGTTTGTCATAGACAGTTTGTTGAATGGACAGTTTGTCATATAGACAGTTTTTGTACATGTTGTTTTTGTACAAAAAAACATACTTAAGTGTGAATGAATCACAACACTTAAGCATTTTTTAAGTAAGTGTCCCGTATAGAAGCTAAATACTCTTTAAATGATACAGCTTTCATATGGAAACTCATATATATTTTTGTTCTACAGACAGTTTGTCGTATGGACAGTTGTTGTATAAACAGTTTGTCATATAGACAGTTTGTCGTATAGACAGTTTGTCATATAGACAATTTTTGTATAAAAACATACTTAAGTGTTATTGAATCACCACACTTAAGCATTTTTTAAGCAAATGTCTCGTATGGAGACCAAATACTTTTTATGTGATCTGGTTTCGTGTGGAAAGTCATATATCATTGTTATACAGACAGTGTGTCGTATAAACAGTTTGTCTTCTGGACAATTTGTCGTATAGACAGTTTTTGTACATGTTTTTTTTGTGTAAAAACATACTTAAGTGTGAATGAATCAACACACTTAAACATTTGTTAAGTAAGTGTCTCGTATGGAGACTAAATACTTTTTATGTGATACTGGTTTCGTGTGGAAAGTCATATATATTTGTTATGCAGACAGTTTGCCGTATAAACAGTTTGTCGTATAGACAGTTTGTCGTCTGGACAATTTGTCATATAGACAGTTTTTATACATGTTGTTTTTATGCAAAAACATATTTAAATGTGATTGAATCGACACACTTAAGCTTTTTTTAGGTAAATATCTCTTATGGAGGCTAAATACTTTTTATGTGATAATGTTTCGTACGGAAATTCATATATCTTTTTCGATATACAGTTTGTCGTTTGGACAGTATGTCGTTTAAACAGTTTGTCATATAGACAGTTTGTCGTATGGACAGTTTGTCATATAGACAGTTTTTTGTACATGTTGCTTTTGTACAAGGAAAAAATAAAAAAAACTTATTTAAGTGTGAATGAGTCTACACTTAATCATTTTTTAATTGTCTCGTAAGGAGGTTAAATACTTTTTATGTGGTACCTGCATTTTCATTCTGATTTTTATCAGTGGTTTTATTTAATTCTGCCAGTTTTCAAACGATGTTTTTGAGGTTATCGGTCTGTTTTTTAATCTTTTTTCCAGTCTTCCATCCGTTTTTTGTTTCTTCCTATCTCTTTTCGTGATCGTGAATATGATTTTCTCTTCTTATCTCCTGACATAAATATACCTTTTATTCTAATTTAGATTTGGTAATTTTTTATACTTAGAGTACTCAGTACGTGTGAAACATCAAATACAACAAACAAATATGACTGTATGGGCCGGGCGTGCGCCGTCCACATTAGGCGCCAAATTTCAAACTCCTAAAATTGTGAAATGTAAGCAGTGGCGAGTATTTCTTCAAATTATCATCGAGAACGAGACGTGTAGTATAATGAAGTCATTGGAGCACTCATATGGGCTCGTCAATAGCTCGCCGAGTGCGATACAATTTTCTCTCTCTCTCTCACTATATATATATATATATATATATATATATATATATATATATATATATATATATATATATATATATATATATATATCGATATATATATATATATATATATATATATATATATATATATATATATCGTTTTTTTTTTTATTTATAAATGGCATAAAAGGGCGTAAAATCGAAAAAATACTATAAAAAACTCGATCATAAGGCGTTTTTCCCACTTCTCTAAGTTCTTTTTCTTTTCATCTTTTGTTAATTGTGATTAACTATTTGTCTAAAATGACTTTCCTATATTTTTAACTGGAGGATGTCCCAAAATGAGCCGACTTGTTTATTTAGCGTGGCCATAAACTGCTAGCGATCCATTGCTGTAGGTAAGTTACTTGCGGTAAATAGTGCGCGATAAATTTTCTAGACACCCAAAAAAAGCATTTGCGGATAGTTACCCAAAAATTGACACCATTTTTTAAATGATTTTTTTACAAATCTCACGCATTGTGTGATTGTACACCTTTCCATAATATAACATCAATCTCAACTAAAGGCGGCAAACAAGAATGTGTACCCCGGTTTTGCCACACACAAAAAATAGTGAGTAATCTTTAGAGGCGGTTGTAGTAAAACTTGTTTAACAGTTTTGGCACGTACTACTAAAAAATATTGAACTTAAATATTGAACTTAAAAATAAATATCTCATACTAAAATTTAATTCTATTTCTCGATACTATAATTTACAATGGGCAATGAAAGCTCTTTCTTTATATTTGTTTTTCTATACTGCTTTATATAGATGTATTTATATTATTTTATGCTTTACAATATATTTTTATTAAAGTTGTTAAATAAAACAAATACAATTTTTTTATTATAGTTATTAAAGAACGACGCTTTGAGACGCGTCGCTGTGCGATTGAGGCTTGTGCATGAAATGGTTCTAATTCAGAATGGTAAAGTGAGTCGCTTATGTCACGTGATACATGTATCAACTTGTGGGCTCGCTAGATCGTAATTGGTATTGAGCTTTGTAGGAGATATTCTTATTCAAATCCCGCGTTGAAGTCGAAAACCAGTGAGATTTTTTTGGAATGGATAATAATTATGCAAAATGCAAAACGTGTGGCAAAAACTCTTCAAAAAAAGGACGGATTACAACATCATTGAAAGGCAAACTTAAAACAAACGGAGTACAGCCTGCATATATAAATATATTCAGCCTTTCCGGAGCTTTATAACAATTATTTTTTTAGGATTTCAGGTCTTTTTTTATTTTGTGCTCTTTTAAGGACTGCCAAAAAAAATCTCACATGAAATTTGTAAGTTATTTTACAGCTTTCAGTCCTTCTTCGGGGCACTCAACGAAAACTATAAAAATAACATTGTTTTTAAGATCATGTCTTTCCGATACCTTAAGTGGATCGCCATCTGTGGGCGCGTTTCGAGATTTATCTCTCATCAGCAAAGCTTTGCTTCCATGAACATTATTTGTAAATCCGGAAAGGCTGAATATATTTATATATTCTGGCTGTGCTCCGTTTGTTGTAAGTTTGTATAATTATCTATAACGTAGGATAGTTTCACCAATTCTATCTTATCATTGAAAGGGAATTTTAAATCCATGCATAAAGAAAAATATGAAGAATTTTGTAAAATTGAAGAACAAGGAGAAACGTTGAAATTGAATAAGGTAACGTCAGTTACACAATTACAACAAGCAAAACGGCAACTGTCCATAGAAGAATATTAAAAAAATCTAATGTGGAATACACTACACTCTAACGCAAAAAATGGACGTTAAGATCGGATAAATGATTGCATTACAAAATATGTCGTTCCATTTTATGGAGGGCATTGTTTTTCGTCGCGTAATGCAAATTGCTTTGCCAAATTATCAATTAAGTAGACATCAATTTTCTGGTGACCATATATGTGACGATATATTATACGAAAATGACTACTGTTTTAAAATGTTGGTCACTTCATTAGAATTTTACCATTAGAAATTTTCTAAACAAGGACGCGCGCTGAAAAATAGCGCTTATTGAACTCGTTGTTTAATATACTATTATTGTCACCACTAACAAATAGCTATTGACCAGGGATTTCTGCCAGGGAGTACAATCCGTTTATGTTAGAAATAATTTCAAAAAAATATATCTATGCTGACACGGGATGATAATGTGCATATAATGTGTCGATTATAGCAATAAACGCATCTACATGATTATTTTTTTTTGCGATTCAACTGTACAGATTCTGATGACCCTTCAAAAAACGTGACGAGTACTGCGAATTCTTTTCTTTCAGACTTACCTTTATAGTCAGCATTTGGATTTTTTTAAGCAACCGATTCGTACTGATGGAATTTATTGCGTGCGTTCTTGACATAATCGATCAGAGATGCGTAAAGTATCGTTGCACCGTCCATCGTAATAGTGCTATTCTGTAAACTTAAGCTTGTTTTATTCATAATTTCAAAAAGATCATCTCAAGATCCGTTAAAATAGTATTGAATTTTTCCAATTTTTTTTTTGCTAGGCTTTGGACTTCGTTTCTTGTTTCCCCTGGTTAAATGATGTCACTTCCAATTGAGGACAAAGCTTAAGAAATATTTAAATAACCATTTAGTAAGGCATTAATAGCATTTGCACGTGTAGACCATCTAGTATTCGGGAGAGACTTTAGGGCTCTATTTGCGCCGAAATGATCTGTCATAATTTTCCATCGTTTGGTCGAAGCCGAGAAAAAAATCAATAATTTTTGGATAAACTGAAAATATGCTACAGCCTCGGAAACACATTCAACAGCCTGAACACCTAAAAAATTTTAGCGAATGTGCCACACGTGGGGAAAAAATTGCAAATTTACATTTATTATTATTCTTTTATTCTTAACTGAGCACCAGAATACTTTCCAGCCATATTTGATGCATTATCATAACTCTGCCCACGACAATCTTTTATATTAATATCAAGGCTTTCAAAAATGTTTTAAATAGTATGTGCTATGTATTCTGCATTATGCTTATCCATAAAGAAAAACTGCAAAAATCTATCAACAGGCTCCCGTCTTTTACGTATCTAACGATGAAGGTCAGTTGGTTAACGTAAGAGAGATCTGATGTAGAATCCACGCTTATAGAGTAGTATTTTGATGATTTTATTTCATTAACAATTGATTTTCGTGAACTCATGAACTAATTACAAATATTTGCAGACAAATATGATGTAATACCTTTTCCACGATTTCCGCAATTTCGTATATGATCAGCAAGAAAAGGATCAAAGTCACTCATTGATCATTTCTATGCATTCCAAATAATTCCCGTTATTTTGAAACCCCACTATCTCATTATCATCACGAAGACCTCTAGAAGCAAAAGAATTAACTAATGCGACAATTCTTCTAAGGACATTGTTCCAATAATTGACTTCTGTATTAAATTGGGACCACAACTCACTGTCAACTCGTCCCGTAGTTTTTCTTCTTGCGACATAATTTATCATTAATTGCCTGTACTGTAAACTGTTCTCATGCTCAAGAAATAAGTTACTGTGCTTCCAATCTTTATATCCATTCGGAGAACTCAAATTATTTCTAGTAGTAGTATTTAATAGACGGCAGCAATAACACTACACAGATTTCTTCGACAGTGAATAAAGGAGCCATTTTCTTTCTAAGGACTCACCATTCGTCAATTTACGAGTGAAAATATTTTTAGTCAAGTATCTAGTTTTTGTTTTACCGCTTGAATCTGGAAAACTTGTAGACGTTTCGGAGAAGTCACAATTTTTATTTTGGAAAAACTCTTGCCGTTTTCGAATCCAAATATCGCGTAATTCTTCTGTTCAAATTTCGTCACAGTACGTACCAGGATCAGGTGATACATTTTCCAAGCTTGTAGTTATTAACACACAGTAGCTTGAAGTAGAGCGTTCAGCATCTGACGTGTTTTGGTCATTTTTGTTATATGTAGGACAGTGATGGCGGACCTATGACACGCGGGTCAAACACTGACCCACACAGACTTTTTAAGTGACCCACACACTGCTTTTTATAAACCTTTAGAAATGGTCAGTAACTCAATGTTATTATTACTTTTTATTAAAATTCATCAACCACAATTAAACATTTCTTCTCAACTTATGTGTTTAAAATATGTTTTTAGTTGTAGCGCTGTAGTATAGCTGCTGTTAAAAAAAGAAAAACAAACGATACAAATTCCAGACCATCCAAACAGAATGGTTTGATAAATATGGCGATTAAGGAGAATAAAAGACGTGTGTAATTTGGGTTCTTACGTATTAACGCCACCACCGCTATATATTGGATCGAGAGTTCGCGCTGCCGGGCGTACATTGCCTTGATTTATCTGTCCTCTTCGCGGCGGGCAACATAACCTAACCGGGGTTAAAAAATTAAATATTTTGAGTTTTAAAAATGTTTTAATTTTAAATAAAATGTTTTATTTTATGATATATCATAAAAATTGTGTAGATTGGCGGCATTAAAAAATGTAGCGGTGGTGGCGTTACTTTACGTACATATAATTCAAACATTTTGAAAAGTTGCATTCTAATCTCGGCTTTTCAACAGACGAAGAAAGTTTTTTGTTTTTATTTTTCATAGAAGAAAATAGAAAATTATTGCGTGTTTTAAAAGCGTTTTTGATTCCAAAAAAATGAAAATACAAAAAATTTTCTTTCTAGAAAATAAATCTAGAGGGGCAGAAAATTAAAATCTTGCCAGGGGCGCTTACTACCCTAGCTAAGGCACTGATTACAGCTGCTAGTATTTTAGGAAACATTTATTATTACGAAACATCTTTCAGAATGAGAGTGTGTAAAAAGCGGAAGAATTTCATTATATAATACAGGAAGTTTTATGTGCGAAACTAGGTGTGAAAATATTTTACAATGTAATGCCAGTTTTAATAAAAGTCATCAATTTCGTAAACGTACGAGGTCTTAATAAGCGCCAAAGTTCTTCTTCAGTTTTCCCTGTTGCAACTAAAGCTAGGTCATCGGCGAATCCTACTATTTCCACCCCCGCGGGGAAAACGAGCCTTAACACGCCATTGTATAGAATGTTCCATAAGGTAGGGCCCAACACTGAGCCCTGAGGAGCACCACTATTTACTTCGCATTCGACGACCTCATCGCCGGATTCCATATATATCCTCCTATTTGAGAGGTAGCTGCGCACCAGCCGCAACAGGTATGGAGTAAACTTTCTGTTAGTTAGCTCTTCCATAATCATTTCCCAGGCTGCAGAGTTAAAAGCATGTTTTATGTCTAGGGTTATCAGCGCCGTCAACTTACGTGTTCTTCGTATGACGCCTGTGGATTTCTCTGCCACTTTGGTCACTCTCAGAACGGCATCGACCGTGAACCTTCCCTCTCTGAACCCATATTGTCTATTGGAAAGATCTCTACCCTTGCCCAATTCCGCTTTAATTCTGACTAGAAACAGTTGTTCAAGTAGTTTCCCGAGGACATCCAGCAAGCATATTGGTCTGTAAGAAGATGGTTCGTGTATGGGTTTTCTTTTCCGTAGGAGGACCAACCTTACTATCTTCCACCTATCCGGGAATCTGCCATCTGCTATTTTATTGTTCATGACTTCTAGAACGAATTTTGGTCTTTAACGAATAAAACGAATCTTTACAGTTCTGGTGATAAAGGTGAAGAATTAGTCAGCCTATTTGCTCCTTCAACCGTAAAAAATGAGTGAGTTTAGGAAATTTCTTGGTTATTTCTTTTTGAGCTATAATTTTTTTCTTTTTTGTGAACCAATTAAATAAGTTCTTTTCGACATAATAAAATGAATAAATAAACGAACACTTCTATTATCAACACACTTCTAACACTCCTATTACTTTCGTATCTTGGTGGCAAGATGGATTGCTTGCATTTGCCTGCCACCCAATAATAACAAAAGAATTCCAACCCCAAGTGCACGTATTCGTAGTTGTTTCTATATTTAATATTTACAACTACAGAAAATAAATACATATATCTGAAATTTGTAGGTTTATATATAACATTGTTTACAAACGCATTTAAAACTATTAGTAGTTACAAACAGGTGCAAGCACGTAGCGGTCATAAAGCAGCCCCAAACGCATTGAAAACCATTAGTGCGCCATTACCAGATGTTAGGACCTATTGGTCGTTTTATCGTAATCTTAGTTTAATACGTAAATATCTAATTTTAAGAACCTGAAGATAAAGAAACTAAAAATTAAAATAATTTTAAGACACCGTGAAAATAGAATTGTTGGTTTAAAACAAAATCACACCGCTTACGGGAATTCTCCAACCACAGATAATTTCGACTTAGATAACGTCGAAATGCGAAACTACATACTTCCTACCTTTTGTCGAGTTATATCTACATAAAATAGGAAAAAAACTTGTATAGTGTAAGCGATTCTGCTCCCCCCCCCCCTTGCCGAGGGGGGCCCTGGGCACGTGCCCCGTGAGCCCTTATGGCAAAGACGGTTATTGGTGAGCTTCGGGCTATGGGCGCGCCGGCGTCGGTCCCGGTCCAAAAATTTTAACGGTCTGTGCACAATTTTTTTGTGCCCGCATTAACAATTTTATTATTCAAAAAGTAGTGATCATAAAATATAGATTTTGAAAATTAAAAAATAAAACTATTTTAAAACAATTTTGAGGCAAATTTTTATGTATATATCAAATAAAAATTCTTTTTCCTCCACTCCACGAAAATTTTTCACCGATTTTATCGCTTTCTGGACCAGAATAGCTTGAGATTCGCTGTCTTAGCGCACGCATTCGAAGAAAACGATCTTCTAAAGCGGTAATAGCAAGTGGTCGTCCTTGATGCGTGGTTCTCCTTGTCGTAAATTTTTGGACATACGTTGCATTTTAAATAAGACTGATCATATAAGAAATTGTTTGATGACAGCTTCACTATTTGAAACTGAAAGTACATTATTAAATGTACATGTAAAATTGATTTTTTAAAAAGTTCTACATCTTTAACTTAGAAAACAGACCAAGAGTAATGTGTCTATCAGGATTCTATCAGACATTCATTACATTCATTTGGTTAAAATAGATTTCTTTTATCGCAATATTATTAATTGCTGCGTTAATTTCTTCGAGCAATGTATTTCCTTAGTTGCACAAAAGTGCATATTTATGTATTTTAAAAGTCATAAAAAAGACGATTTTGACCGTCACTTATTTGACGCATATGCAATTTATAGTTTTGTGTCTATGTAATATATTTTGTAAAGATTAAAACCACTCCAAGGTTTTCTTATGCCAAGTGTACATTTAATAGACTTTTTTCTAGTAGTACAGTTAAATAATCTAGTAGTAAAATTAAATAATATTCCATTACAATTAAATTGTTTTATAATAGGAGAAATAGTATATTATTTTATGTAAACGATTCATTTACAATGCAAATAACAATTATAATTTCTTCTTAATTATAACTCAAAGATAATATTACATTTGTGGAATTTAGAGATTGTAATTAACCTGAAATTATATGTGGAGTTATTGTTTATGAATAGGGCCCGTATGTATATGCAAATACATATTTATTATCAAATATCAAATTATTTTCGGTCTTATTTTGTTTTCCACACAAATTATGACATTTGGAACAAAAAAATTTAATCTTTATTTAGAATACGTATACGTAGAATACGTATCTAATAAATTTAAATAATTAAAGTTTAATATAAGTATTAAAATAAAGGAAATTCCAATCGTTGTCATCACCTCAAAGCGGACAGACGCATCATTTCAAACCTGTCCGTTATCCCGATTGATAAAGTGAGTACTATCACTTTTCGTTTTTAATTAAAAAAAGTTCGGGCTACAAATCCAGTTTTATTAACATTCCCATTTGTAAATATTTTTACTATAATCTCCGTTTGAGACTTCACACATACCGGATGAGGATAAAGAATGGACGAAAAAAAGAAAAAAAGGACGTCCCAAAAAGTTTGATTACTCACCAACAAAAATCTTATACAAACAGCCAGAAAACTCTCGCTACCAGATAAGGTTTTAACCTAATAAACTTTCACTACACATACCACTTCCACTACACACGTATCTGGTAATCCAGGACCACAATCCACACCTTCAATCCCTACCAGACGGCACACTCTCGCATGTAAATCGCACAGACATACAATATTCATACAACATACTCCCTATATAACATACTTCCTATATAACATACTCCCTATATAACATACTCCCTATGCAATATACTCCCTATATAACATACTCCCTATATAACGTACTCCCTATCTCCCTCAAATTCAATTGGCAATGGCAACAAGCAACCAATTGGCAAACAATTGGCAAAAAAACTACTAAGGGCAATCGGTGTGGTAATATCGTAAAGGCGAAAATATTTACGTGAATTAGGCATTGAACTAACAAAACAGTATGTCTAAAGAAGAGCTACGATCGTAAATCTTCCAAGTAAACTGAAAAGAAACATCAGAGAGCATTTTAATTTAAATGTTGAAGATGCTGGTAATGAAGCGAGCGGTTCTATTACATTCAGAATAAGTTGCAAAATATGCCCCGCAGAAAAAGGAAGCAATCGAAGACACAATGCAGATCATGTCAAAGAACAATTGCAGAAGCCACACTACATTAATTTGCAATAAATGTTATCTTGGCAAAGATATTGATGATGAAGAAAATTAGACTCTTAGTTGATAATAAATGTTGTGATTTTAATTATTTGTTCTCATGGAGCTAACTGATTTTGTTTTTTTTTCCTTCTTTATTTGTTTTATCCAACTTTGGGATACATGAAATGAATCATTTTTTATTATTTTGAGCTTCCCTTTTAGCCCAGTATTGCCTTATGCTTTGAGATCTTGCTTCCCTTTCTTCGGCAGAGATGTGGAGCGTGCACTTTTTTTTTATTTTAACTTGGAACCGTTGCTTCTTATCCTTGGTGATGGTTTTGGCTGTTTTGTCTTTGAGCATGGTGTCTGTAATTTGGAGTTCTACGAGGTCTTTCTCAGTTTCCTTAAACCAAAGAGGTTTTGTTTTTTTATTACGAAAGTGGTCGAGAGAGATCTTTTTGGTAAGTCTATTTGAATTCATTCAGAGGATGTGCCCATAAAAATTAATTCTCCGTTTTTTTATTGTGTCCGAGAGTTTTTCAGTCTTACGGTAAAGAGTTTCGTTCCTGACATGGATTACTTTGTTATTTTGAAATTGCCGTCTAAGATTTTGCGTAATATCTTTCTTTCCTTGACTTTCCTTGGGTGCTGAGAGACAATGTTTCGGCTCCATATAAGGCTTCTGGTTTAATGAACCTGTTGTAAGGTCTTATCTTGGTATTCCAGGAAAGAGACTTCTTGTTATAAATGTCCTTTGTAAATTGGACGGCCAATTCAACTTTATTTCTCCTAGATTCCATTGCCTTTTTCTCTAGCGCATTCCAGCTGATCCGTTCCCAAATATATTTGAATTATTTGACGATGTCTATGTATTGGTTGCCCATTTGAAGCTTTTTTTGGTCTGTTTTTTATGTACGTCATTATTTTGGTCTTTTCAACTGAGACTTTAAGACCCATTTTTAACGCCTGTCTCTGGATTTCGAGGATCTGTTCTTTGGCTTCTTCCCATGTCTCAGCTAGTAAGGCCATGTTATCAGCAAAATCTAAACAAAAAAATTGACCTTAATGCCTTTATTTTTAATTTCTATTCTGATTCCACTGTGGGTTTTCATATTCGAGTCTCTGACCACTTTTTCTAGGGCACAGTTAAATAGCAGTGGAGAAAGTCCATCTCCTTGCCGTACACCTGTTTAAATCTCAAAAGGGGTGGAGAGTTCCCCATGAATTTAACTTTGGAGAATGTATTAGTTAGTGGTTCTCTGATTAGGTTTGTAGTTTTGTTTTCGAAGTCTAGATCTTTCAGGACCGAGAATAAGGATTCCCTATCTATAGAGTCGTATGCCTTTTGGAAGTAAATCAAAGTGATAACATACGATTTAGCCCGTGATTGTTGGTAGTTCATGATATGTTTGAGGTTGATAATTTGTTCCGGACAGCATCTCCCTTTCCTGAAAGCCGCTTGGTATTCCCCAAAATGGTTTAGTTGAGGTTTTGCCCCGTGTAGTAGGACTGTGGAGAATATCTTGTATGTTACGTCAAGGAGAGATATCCCTCTGTAGTTGTTAGGGTCTGTTTTGGATCCTTTCTTATGAAGTGGATTTATAAGGGCTGTTTTCCAGTCATCTGGGATTCTTTCATTTATCCAAATTCCTTCAAAGATATTTCTGGGAGACTGTATAGCATTCTCGTTAACATTTTTCCAAAGTTCAGCTGTGATTTGATTTTCTCCCGAAGCCTTATAATTCTTGAGATTAGATATTATTGAATGGAGTTCCTCAATGGTTGGAGGTTGGAGGAGTCAGGTTTGGTTGATGTGCTTATTTCATATAAGCACATCAACTTTTTTCGATGAGTTCCATGAGTTCTATGAATTCTATGAGTCAATTTTTTTCTATGACTTCCTGAAAGTTACAAATATTTTCTAAATATTTTGCTAATACTTCGCAGTTGTCTTTGTTGTTATGGTCAACATGTCCTTATTTTCCTGGAGTTGTAGAGCTGAGGCCTTGTACTTCAGGCCTTGTACATACATTTTTTTCTTAAAATTCTTAAAATTAGTGTGTTTGCAGAAATGCACAAATTTACGTTCTAAAACTGACACACAGGGTTCCTAGACTCCACATCTACCATGATCTCTTGAAGATGATGAGTCGTCTCTACTCGTCCTTCCCGATTTCAATATACCTAATATTTATGTTACATATTGCATATTTCGGGGGGGTTTGAACCCCCTCCTGCCTACGCCCATGCATCCTAGCCTTGATTTTGTAAATCTGAAGTGACGATTGAAAACTCTTTTGAGTTCATTATCATTTCAGGATCGTATTTTCTGTGTTTTATTGTGTTAGTGAGGATTTTCCAATTGGGGTTGAAGAGTTTAATTTTAGAAATATAGTGATCAGAATTTAAGTTAGCTCCCTGAGTACTTTGACATTTTTTATTTCATTTCTTTTTTTGTTTGTTTTTACTTTATATGTTTTTTTTTTATTTGATTCACGTTATTGGAGAGTTCAAGTTTTTTTTTCGACAAATTGTGTCCTAGGATAACGATAGTACATTTAATTAAGAACAAATAAATTATTATTGATTAATTAGTGTTTTATCTCTCTGATATATCCCATAGGTATTTTAAGGTAGGCGTCCACAGTTCCGCATCGTACGTATCGGACGCATCACATCAAACGGATTATTTTTTTACAGTGCGTCCACAGTATCCGCAGCGATCGGATTTTCCGACGCAACTACTAGCGAATAACATATTCCGTATGACATCATAGGCACGCATCGGAGCATCGGCATTGCCAACGGGTAGATTCGTGCTATCCGTACGATGCGGAACAGTGGACGCACTTGTATTACTTTCTATAGAAAGAATACTGCGATCCATTTGATGCGATGCGTCCGATACCTACGATGCGGAACTGTGGACGCCTACCTTAAAAGTAGCCCGTCGGAGCATCGGCTTCGGCATTGCCGACGGGTAGATTCGTGTGATCCGTACGATGCGGAACAGTGGACGCACTTGTATTTCTTTCTATAGAAACAATACTGCGATCCGTTTGATGCGATGCGTCCGATACGTATGATGCGGAACTGTGGACGCCTACCTTTAGGATACGCGCGACCGCTGCCGTTACAAATTACCGCGCGTCCGCTTGATTGTTAATATAAATATTAAAAATAAATGATAAGATATAGAAATCTCCACCAGTATCTCTATTATTTTACTTAATAATTTTTATTATTATCTGAGGTAGTAAAATGTTAATGGCGCATTTTCAATTAACTTGTATTGTCTCTCTTACAGTATCGGCCTGAATATATGTGGGCAAAGTTCGCGGACTGGTAAAATTTGTGAAAAAAATCGTGTACCCAGGGTTTCTTACCGGGGATTTCTTACATTACAGAAATTTAACTAAATTTTTAATAAGATTTTTTTTACGCGGACAGGTAAATGACCTAACGAACAGGGCTATAAATTCATAGTTTAGTCGGAAACAACTAGTCGACTAGTGCATTCCTTTATCAGTAAAATGAGAAAAAAAAATGCTTTCTTAATTATAACTAAGAACACAGCACTGACGAAATCTGCCATTTTCTGAATAGCTTTCCTATTGAGGAAAAAAGGAACATTGCATTTATAAAAATGGGTAGAAGTATGCTATGGAAGCTATTCTATTCTAAAAAAAAGTATTTTACCTTAATTATTAAATATTGTTGAAAATATATTCTACAATACATAATTACATATTTATGACTTATCTATACCGTGTTATCATTGATCTACGCACAACTAGTTATATTCTGATTTTGTTACAGGCTGGTATTAATAGCAATAGTCTACACAAAATACTACGAGTACACTTGGGAATGCCAAAGTGGAGGCGAATATGTTCGCACCTATATATTGGGCATGATGGCCCTCTTAAGCTTAGTGATCGTTGTCCTCATAGCATTGGTGAATCGAAGTGCCCAAGGCTCAATAACAGATACTAATGCTAGGCGTCATGTAGCACCTATACTCATCCTAAAATTATTTCTCATTATACCAGAATGTATACTCAATGCCTTTGGAACTATGTGGGCATTTTGTGGAAAGGTAGTAATTTGTCCATATGAAGGACACTTTTCTAGAACTGTAATAGAAGGTAAGTTATAAATAATAAAAATTTAATTATTTATGTAAATATTAACAAAAACCGATAAAATTCATCGTCATTTTATATAATACGATTTCTTTAATTCTCAGCTTTGGTGATTTTCAATTGGGCTCTTTTCGGTTTGGCAATATTCGGTTTAGCGTTAATCTTCGATCCATTAGGATCGCGTCGCTACCACGAAATTCACGAAACACCAAGCGCTGGGGAATCGCTTCGTCATCGTAAAGTAACGTCCCTGTGGCAAAAACGATTCCGATGGCTATTTTGCTGGGTTAGGTCAGACGAGCATGGTCATGAAGCCTTTCAACAAGTTGCATCACTACTTAGCGCTCTCTTCAGAAGCACCGACTTAGTACCTTCTGATATACTTGCAGGCTCTGTTTTGTTACGCGTAAAACAGAAACGAGAAACCAGAGAAATGAGACGAATACAGATGTTATCCGATGATGAACCCAAATATGCAACAGGTATATAGAAACATGAAATTAAAATCGTATGAAATGCTTATTAAACATATTATTTATATTTAGATTTAAATAGGGTGTTTTCGGTTGCACCTCGTTGGATGAATTTAGAGCATGCAAGACATTTTTTAAGATTATCAATGGCTGCTTATGGTTGGCCTTTCGTTATGTATCAGCATTGTGCTACTGGCTTCTTCAGGTTAATGGGGAAAGTGACTTGTTGTTCCTGTTTTCGAGCTAAATCTACAATGGTATTCGACGATAATTGTTGTCTGTGTCATTTAGCTGGGGTAAAATATATATCCAAAGTTCGAGGAGAAGATATTCTTTTCGCCTCTTTCCGCAATCACGTCTTCGAGGTATTATTTTTAGGTTATTTTAAATAATGTTAAATATTTTTACGAAACTTTCTTTGTAGTTACCATTTTGCGTGATAGCAGATCACAAAACTTCAAACATTGTAATTGCGATAAGAGGATCAATATCTCTGCGAGATATTTTCACAGACCTTACAGCGACTTCAGATCATTTCGAAGCGGAAGGTTTTCCATCGAATACAATGGCTCACAAAGGAATGAAAATTGGCGCCGAATTTGTTGCAAGGCGTTTAAAACAAGTTGGGGTGGTGGAAAAGGCTCTTGCTAAATATCCGGATTATGGTCTTGTACTCACTGGGCATAGTTTAGGAGCAGGTGTTGCTGCGCTACTCGCCCTCAAAATTAAACCCTTATATCCGGAATTAAAGGTTTACGCGTTTGCAACTCCAGGTAAGTTTTGTTGTACCAAAATAATTAATGGGTATCCCAACAAAAGTGGTAAATTTAAATTTGAAATAAAACCCGCTTTCACTCTTAATTGAAAAATTGACTATTTACCACTAATTTTTGACAAATAGTATATAACCTGTGAATTTATATACCTGTGAAGCAAAGTATATAGAATCTACACACTTTAGTCGACACGTAGTTTTGACTGTTCAAGATCATTTTCAAGTGGATTGCAAATTGAAGAGAATTTGTAGCAATAGTTTCGGTAGGAAGGGAGGTGTCTCTCTGTAGTTGTGGACTGTATCTGGAGACGAGTGCGTTAAATTCAAAAGTTGAGAAAGGATTAGGTCGGTTTGCTTGTTAAGAAGATTAACTGATGGATTACTTACTAAGAAGATTAACTGACGCCAGCTCAGCTAGTGTAATCATATATTCCCCTGATTAGATAATCTAAAAATGTTGCACAATTGCAACAAAGGCCCAAAGCTTAATCTGCTGGAATCATTAGACATTTTCAAACAAATCCGTAATCCATCAGTTAATCCCGTTAACTCCAAATAACTTCGTATCGCCTCAGAATCTATGATCATTAAAAAATATCTTAGCTGAATTAATGTCAGTAAAATGTTACGCCTATCGATATCGGGTAACATAATCGTACACGATTATATAATGGATGGGTATATAATCGTGTCTGTCCTCTCCCTCGCTTAAGGTACGGCGTATAAAAAAAGCCAAATGCAAAAGTTCAAAATTCAAAAGCCCAAAATACAAATGTCAAAAATCTGAAACTTCAAAAACCCAAAATTCAACAGTTCAATATAAAATGCAAAATCGAAAAGTCCTAAATCCAAAAGTTCAAATCCAAAATTGCAAAAGCCCAAAATCCAAAGTTCGAAATATAAAAGTACAGAATACCAAAATCCAAAAGTACAAATCAAAATGGCCAAAATCCAAAAGTGCAAAACTTTAAAACGTAAAAACCAAAAATCCAAAATCGATAAGTACAAATACCCAAAATCCAAATGCCCAAAATCCAGATGTCCAAAATCAAGTTGATTACCTTCTTTGAAGTACTTTGTGATTTACGACATTTTTAGTTTTGTTGTCGGGCGCGAGAATGATTTGATTTTGAATTATGATGTTTAAGTGATTTGCATCTTTGTTTGTTCTCGTTTTTTTTTTTTCCTCGTTCATACCAATAGTAATTTTTGTGATTAACAATGTTCGGAAGCACTTTATTGATGGGCTTGTCATTAGCTGAGACGAAATTGCAAACATTATGCAGAAACGAAATCAATCTGTTCGTTTCGTCGAGCGGAAGACGGCCATTGCCGATTGACAACAATTGCATGGCGAAATAATCGGCAGATGGATCGTTTAGCAATGCAACTCGCATGTTTGTCGTCAGCTGAAGTTTCTTAATATAGTGCCACATAGTAGATGATTTTAGGCAAGCCTTTATTTAATCGGCAGCGGTGAATCTTGGAATTACTGTTAATGTTTGCCGTAAATCGCCAGACAGTACAATCATTGCGCCTCCAAAATATCTTGAGCCACTGCGCAGATTTTTCATGATTCGATAGTGCTTCCAATGAACGATTGTGCGCCATTGTGCATTCATCCCATAACATAATTTTAACTTGTTTTAACACTTTATTAACACTTTGGCCATTGCCGATTGTTTTGCAATGTTGCGAATGCGGATGTTTCAGTCGTTTGGAGGTTTAACGGTACTTTAAACGCTGAATGAGCCGTTCTGCATCCTTCTAATAACGTGGCCGCTATACCAGAAGAAGCAACTGATACGGCAATTTCGGATCTCGCACGAACAGTGGCTTAAATCAATGACATGAGGAATTCTTCCCAGTTCCGCTTCTTCCTTCAGAAGTTCTTCAGAAAAATAAGCCATTTCCATCATCAATTGCCTTCATTAACTTATCATACACATCCTTCTGTTTTGAGTTCAAGAGTGGTACATTCATTCAAACCGATTGGTTCAATGCATCTCGGTCGTATTCACGTTCACGTTCCAATTCTCGAACGAAAGCCTCGTTCATAACACGATTTGGCGTTGGCATTCCTAACAAACTGCCCCACATGAGGTAACACATGTCTTCTATCAACAGTAAAGCCTGCTTATGTATTTCCTCATTCACCTCTAGATCGGGATTCCTTGAAGTGACACGAATTCGAAGTAAAATGTCTTCTGTCATTTCATCCATATACTTGTTCACAGTTCAATTGGATTCGATCGGAAATATTTTGAAATAATTATAGCGTATATATAATATGCGTATCTGATTTGGAGATGCAGAAAGATCTGATTCAGCTATTGTAATGTCCCAATGAGTTTCGATTTCAAGCAAATTGAGCTGTTGACATGCACAACGAAATTTTGGGCACATTGCACAATTGGCAGTTCGAAGTGATTTATAGGATGTTTGCCCACAAACATTAGAGAGTAGAGAAACGTTCGTGCAAATGGATCGCCTTGACAAATAAAAAGGAAACTTGTCAATGTTGTCGCGGGTGGTGTTGCAGCACGTTAAGCAACATTTGATGCGTTGAAATAAACTCGTTGGCCATTTTCTAGATTCATGAATGAGGAATGGGGAATGAAAAGCCCCATTTATCGGCATAGCTTAATTTATTGCTTATGTAGTTTTGATTGTGCTAATATATGAGGCGATGAGAGCAAAAGTGGCCTAACCCACAAAAACAAAAAAATAGCAATAAATGTAGATTTTGCATCCCAACTGTTGGGGATGCAAAATCTACATTTCTTGCTTTTCTTATTAAGCAAGAATTATTTTCATTTATATTTTAATAGTTACTATAATAGCAGGGGTAGAGACAAATTCAACAAATCAAATATCATAAAAGTCGGTTTAGCCGCTCTTGGGTTTTAAAAGTCTAACATCAAACCCGACGTTGTTTTATATATTAAGATACTAGACAATGGCTAGAAAATGAACGTATGTCTTCTTTACAACTAAAGGCAAGAAGATGTTTAGAAAAACGATTCGTCCTGTCTGTCCTACCTACACGAGATTGCATACCGAATAATGAATCTCATATACGTCGGACGTTTTGAGGAGTTTGATTTTTACTTTAGCATTAAATAATATGTGGGATAATTTTGAAGAAGGTTTAAATGCTACTTGTAGATTTTGTTTTCGCAAAACGTTAGCTATTTCTTCGATAATATTTCGCAAAACGTTAACTATTTATTCGCCAATATATGTGCGAGAAATGAAAGTTTTACCTGAATTAGACGTTTTCGGGTATATTTGGTTCATTGTGATTTGATTCCGATTTTTATTTATTAAACTTTAAAGGCTTGAATGGTCGTGGACTTGTTGAAATAAACTTTTGACTTCAAGAAACACCAGAGAAAAAGTTCAAAGGCGTACGATTAAATTGTACGATCTAGTCGGAAAATTCTGGTGAATTAGAACTGGTGATTAGACTTCCAGGGAACGTCTCGTACAATTATATTTCCATTGTTTCGCGTGATTAGTGGCAAGTGGTACCGTCCTGTTGGAACCACATGTCTTCCAGATCCATACCATTCGTTTAGGGCAGTGGTTCTCTACCTTTTTTTGCCGCGGCATCCATATCGAGCTAAAAAAAATCGCGGCACCCTTGTCGGGGTACAAAAAATACGCGACACTGCTATCCTAAAATCGGTTTGAAAACTTATGAGAATAAAAAAAATACAATACAAATTTAATGCTCAATTGTCTTTAATGGGATGAATGAAATTGTCTGGAAGATTCTTTAACTTCATCTAAAGTTTGGTTAATTTCACCCTCAAATCATTTGATACAAACAGTTCGCTCCTGTACCTATTTTTAATCTAAGCGTATGTTGAGAATGCAACCTTGAGAGAAATGGCGGCAACCTTGAGAGAAATTTAAGCAGCCAATCGACATCAGTGAATTGTTGGATAAAAGGCTCTTCTGTACGACTTTTAAATCTTGTGGCATCCTTCTAGTTGCCAGAGAATGTCGATGGATGACACAGTGGCTGCTAGTGGCATTGTCTGCCATTTGCTTCATTCTTGAAACGGCTTCCTTTACTATTCCAACCATTGCAGCAAATATGTTCAACGCACTTGTTCCATTTCAAATCATTTTTCTGTCTATATTTGTCGATATCTTTGAAAATTTCCTCACCAATGGTGTAAGTTTCAAGCAATACCCTCATCAAAAGTTCTTCTTCTATTTGCATTTCGAATGATTACCTTGCAAACTCAAGAAAAACAGAAAATCCCGCAACGTCGGTACTTTCATCAAGCTGTAAACTAAAAAAAAATACAAATTTTCAACCTTCTTATATGTGTGAACGGACAATAAAAGTAGCTTCAGTTGTGTTTTCGCTCTAAAAAAATTTCTCCACCATGGCTGACCCTGCCTGAAGAGATAAAGTGCGGCGTTTGAAGATTTCTTCACCTTTATGTACAAACTCAGACTGATTGCATTCCAGATGCCTTTTTAATTTGGATGGATCCAAGCAGCTGTTAGAAACAATTTTATGACAGATAACGCATTGCCCTTCCGGTGTTTATACGTTCCCAACAGATACAAAGCCAAACAATGTGAAGTAGCTAGGCTCATATTTCCTTATTTTGCTCGTATTATCTTTTGGTCGTGAGTTGCGTTTTCGCGAACTGACGCAGACGAACTTGAATGATTTAGACTCGCCGGTGTCTGCTGGGATATTTCGTCTCCTCCGACGATGCTGGTTATCATTGAATCAGTCGCTTCAGAAGCTTCACTGAGTTCATCATCCTTCCGTGATCATGTCCGTGATTTTAGCCAATTGTTTATAATTCTTCAATAAAAGTAGAAACTCAAATTCGTTTACCTCCTCATGTAATTTTCTTTTAACATTTTTTTACATTTCTTAATTATTGCTGCGGCACCCCAGACATACGCTCGTGGTAACCCAGGGTGCTGCGACACCCAGTTTGAGAACCACTGGTTTAGGGCATAAAAACAAGATTATCATATCTCGCTGCCGTTCGCCATTGACTGTGCTGTCTCGGCAGCATCTTCGAAGAAAAATGGGCCAACAATGCCTCCAGCCCAAAATTCACATCAAACAGTAACACGATTGGAATGAATTACCTTGTCATAAAACATATTTGTGTCACTCCAAATGCGACAAATTTCCTTGTCTATGAATTTTATGACATCAACGTGAAAATAAGCCTCATCGCTGAAGATGATTTTGTTGGAAAAGATACCATTCACATGTCTTCGAAATCCTGTCCATTTAGGGCACACAAAACTAGGTTAACATGTCCCGATACCATTCGTCATTGACTGTTGAAAAATGGTCCAACGATGCCCCCAATCCAAAATTCACATCAAACAGTAACACGTTAAGAATAATTTAACTTTTTCATGAAACATATGATTGTTTGAAATATGAAACATATGTTTGTGTGAGGTGGACAGCTCCTTAGCCGTAGTGAATGCGACCTGTCTAGGGGTGACAACCCCAAATAATAAGCCTCCCAAGCTAATAACTTAACTAGTACCTTGGACAGTGTCTCGCCACTGTCCCACGAAGAATATTCTTCAACTGAGCATGGATGAAAATTTCTCTGACTGCACTACCCCAGGTGGTAACCAATCCACCGTCACCTATGGTGACGTCAGCGGATCTTCGGATTCTGGGACGTTCGCACCATCATGCTTTAAGGATGAGTCGAAGCATCCTGAAATCACCGGACGTAAACTCGGACCAAGTCAACATTTAATGCTAACTCGCTGCTAAAAGTGGGTTAACTGAAACATCTGACTGATTTACTAACAACACACAACATAATACTGGCAGCAGTACAGGAAACCAGATTTACGGACGAGCATGCCTTCGAGTCCCAAGGCTACAGTATCCTCAAAGAAAAAGTGACTCACGCGGGTAATGAAGAACGTACCCCACTTAGGTACAGGATGTATTATAATCAGTCACAGGATACTGGATTCAGTCACCGACTTTACCTCGACGAGCAGTCGTGCATCCATCCTATCTCTCAATTGTGCAAATAAGGGCTACAGTATGGTCAATTTACATGCCCCAACTAACCAGGACAACAGACGCAATCCAGACATAATTGTGGGAAGACTTTATCTGAAAATATTATCTGTAAACATCCAGAGAGGCACACCGTCATACTGCTTGGTGACTTCAATGCTCAATTGGGAAAAGAGAAAAAATACAGAAACACTACCTCCCAAAGATCAAAATAAGACTCCAGCCTAGAAACACCATATTACACAGAACCTCCAAGACGGTAAGATTTGACGTCGAGCGATTTAAGAACAGTCAAGAAGTAAGTCAGACTGAATAATACAGATCTAAACAGCTGGGACCAACTTAAGGAGAATCTTGTCAAGGCGGCCATTGAACTCGCCCCCCTCGTTAGAAGAAGGAAGCATGCGTGGTGGACTGAAGACTGTGAAAATGCAATAGTCCAAAGACAAACAAAAAAGCCTAGCTAAAGTGGAATTCTGAAAAGACCGAGGAAAAGTGGCATTAATTTTTGGAACAAAGAAAGCTTACAGCCAAGATAATTCGAGGAACTAAACGATCCTTCAACTGTGATCCACCCAGCGAAGACTTTAAACAAACCACACCAAACCCGGACTCGCTGCCCCCTTTATTTAAAGAAGTTGACCAGATCATTCAACTTCTTAAGTATAAAAGGCAGCTGGAGAGGACTATCGTTGCTGAACTGTGGAAAGGTGCTGGAAACAATGCGGTGGGCATAGTAAGCTAACCGAAACCATCCAGCACATCTGGGAAACAGAGAAATTACCACCCGTTTGTAAATCGGCTCTGATTCATCCGCATACACAAAAAGGGAGATTTTACTGATCTAAACAACTACCATAGAATTTCTCTCGTCCCTGGCACATACAAGATTCTCTCCAAGGCATTACAAACAAGGGCAGGAAATCAGCTGGATAGTCATTTTGGAGAATATCAGGGAGGCTTCAGGAAGACCCTGAAACTGTACTTGCATATTCCAAGATGAGAAACCGCAAGGTGGTCACCTTTGTTGATCTTAGGAAGGCCTACGAAGTACTCCAGGAACTAGGACTAGACAACAAAACTCATCCTAGAAACCTTGACCAACACCCATTCCAAGTTTAAATTTAGAGGCGAGATCTCAGAAAGCTTCGAAATAAAAACTGGAGTGAGACAAGGAGATGAACTTTCCCCACTTCTCTTCAACTGCGTCCTTGAAAAGGATATCAGAGAATGGCGCAAGGAACTAATCAACCAGGGTGTTCAGTGTGGTATCTACCTGGGACGTAAGAACGATGGATTTGTAGTAGATTGTCTGGTCTTTGCATATGACATGGCACTGATTGCTGATTCTCTTGAGATGGCAACAATGCAGGTAAATTGCCTCAGAAAACAGGCTAACAAAGTGGGTCTTCAAGTGTCGCTGAAGAAATCAGAATTCTTCACCAACATCAAAGAATCAAACAGAGAGATATTACTAGAGCAAGGATTTGAACCCAACATTTCAGAAAGGGCATCATTATCCAAGAGAGTCAACAAGTTAGAATTAGCCTATCGACTGACTAAGAACACCTACAACAAGAAATGCCTGTCACGCAACCTAAAACTTAAGCACTACACATCAGTCTTGCGATCAGAAGCCCTGTATGCCATGGAGTGTCTTCCCTTGAACCGAAGAGGTCTGGTAGTGAAATTGGAAGTCAGAGAGAGGAAGATCCTCAGGAAGATCCTAGGCCCGGTAAAGGAAGATGGGCAATTCCGAGGGCGACATAACTCGAGCACTACGAACGTATTGATAAACTCTCTGACTGTGCGAGGAAAGAAGGGTAGCTTTCTATGATCACGTTGCAAGATTGCCTCCAAACCGACTAACCAACCGTCTGTTCACCTTCTGGCAAATCAAAAAGGTTCGTACCACTTGGTTGACCGAAACCGAAAAGGATATTAAAGAATTGGGAATAACAGATCTACAATATAGACAGTCTGTGAGACGCACCCTGAAGGAAGTCCGTGGATTTCCGGAAAAACCCCGATGGAAAGGTACTTCCTGGACAGAAAAGAGAAAGGAGTTACACCGGCAGAAGATGTGACAATACTGGGCAAGGATCAAAGCCCAACAGTTGAACAACCGTAATCGAAAGTAGGACTATTCGAAACAAGAAGAAGAAACATATGTGTGTGCTACTCCAATGCAACAATTTTGCTTATCTATAAATCCATCAACATGAAAATGGGCCTCAACACTGAAGATGATTTTATTAGGAAATTCACCCTATACTATTCAATAATCAGATTATGACGAATTTTCCCTGTGCCTTGAGTTATTGAGTGAGTTGGATTTTATAGGCATGAAGGCGCAAATATTTAGTGAGAATCCGGTGAATAATGCTTCTTGAAATTATCGATTCTTGAGCACCATGCCGAATGGATGTTCTCGAACTCTTGGCCACATTCTGGAGAACAGCCGAAATACATGGTGAAACGACATTGTGGTGAACGACTTGGACGAACACTTGTCGATTATTTTATATAATTAATCGACGCAATTTTTAATTAATCGACTTATTGTTAGTTTCTTGAACCAGTAACATTTTACCCACCAAAAATTGGACGCATTTTGCTATTCTTGACAGTCAAACTTTCAACCATCTCTTAAATAATGTTTCAATAATATTGTTTTAACTAAATAATGTTTTAACAATAAGAATGCAGTGTGGTATCGGGTAGCTATCCATTTTAAATAATAACGGACCATCTACCATCGAAGTGTAATACAGTTTTGACTGTGGAAGCACAAAAGCAAAAAAACTGCCAAATTTAAATGTTCCCCTCTTGTTGGGACACCCTTTATATTTATGTAACATTGTAAATTTTCAATAGTACATTTTATATAATTATTTTTTTAATGTTATTTTCAGCGGGGGTTCTAAGTCGTGAAGCGGCAAGGCTTACCGAGAGTTTTATTTTTACGGTGGGTGTTGGACATGATTTCGTCATGAGACTAGGAGTGGATAGTGTAGAAAATCTCAGGACTGGTATAATGCAAACGTTGCATGCTAGTCGATTACCAAAAGTAAATACATTTTATTTTATTTGCAAAAAATAAACGCAAAACCGGAATCGTCACTTATCAGTCACATAATAGTTTTGTAATACTATTTCTGGGAAACTCCACATCAAACAAGTTATTTGAATTTTTGTTTCACATAAAATGCGTCATGAGTTTACGAAAATATTTTTATCAACATGCTTAAATAATGGCTAAAGACGTAAATACATTGTAGTAAATGTTGATTTTATCAGAAATAACGTTTATATACAGAAACACGCGTTTATAATTACTAACTTATTACAAACATTTTTTTATACATACACAAAAATTTTAGTACCGTATTTTATTAAATGGTTGTGGTTACGCCTTATTTGGGGTTCCGCCTGGAGACTTAGAATCTACATGGCGAGATGACTTCATCGTAACATCTGCAGGGCTGTCTCCCCTACTAGGGCATCAGACGATACGTACAGTCGCTGAGACAACGGTAACTTGAAATATTAAAAAAAGTTTATATATTTACACAACTATTCAAATCTATCTAATAACCTGTATTCCTTGAATACAATTTCTATTTTTTATTTAGGAAGGTGCTCTGTTGTCGAGAGATCTCACGGTCAGGCGGTTTTCAAAGACACGTCTCTATACACCAGGTAGAATACTTCACATAGTCAGTAGGAAGAAATCAAAAGCAGAAAGGTAAGATGAGATTTATGCCAGAAAATATTTTTATTTGCCTATTTTTAAAAATAGAAGTTGGATTTCTATGGTAGCGGTACTGTTTTGTACATAGAAAGTCACTCATATTGGAATTAAATTCTCATAGACGTACATTCTTGAAAGCGGGTTGCAAATTTATTTATTTATAATAAAAACGAATTCTACGGAGCCATTCTCTAGGCCAGTGTTTCTCAATCCTGTTACTCTCACGATACCCGTTTTTAAATAACTTTAGCAAAACTAATTACACTAACATTTGTATAATATTTACAATACTAGAAAAAAATTCCGTATTCGACAAAAACATTGAAATTGAAAACAATAATATTGCGTGCAACAGACTTCAAGTACCCTTTTAATTAAACTGATATGACCCCACCTGATGCATACATTTAAGGTAGAGATGAGCATGGGATCTCATCGACCCATCCCATCCTATCGTCCCATGGGATGAGTCCCCAAGGACAATTTTACATGGGACGGAGTGGGACGCGTTTTAATAATCTAGTAAATCTAGTACGTGCATAATTAATTGCTTTCATATAAGAAACTCTTTATTTTCATTTGTTTGTAGACACAAGCAGTACCGTCATAGGCTATACCGGGGCCCTTGGGCCTACAATATTTGGGCACACAAAATTCCTGCCATATTTGATTCATTATCATTACTCTGCCCACGACAATCTTTTATATTAATATCAAGGCTTTCAAAAAAGTTTAAAATAGTATCTGCTATGTATTTTGCATTATGCTTATCCATAGAGAAAAACTGCAAGAATGTCATAATAGGCTCTCCGTCTTTTACGTATCTATCGATGAAGGTCGGTTGGTCAAGTTGAGAGAGATCTGATGTAGAATCCACGCTTATAGAGTAGTAGTTCGATGATTTTATTTCGTTAATAATTGATTTTAAAACTTGCTGTCCCATTATATTAATAAACTCATTACCAATATTTGCAGACAAATATTATGTAATTTCTTTTGTTCTTGTTTGTGCTGTAAACTGTTCTCATGCTCAAGTAATAAGCTACTTATATGATTCCAATCTTTATATCCATTCGGAGAACTCAAAAGTAGTAGTAGTAAGCATTAGTAGTACATACACGCCGCCGCAGTCTGTCGGTTAACGAATCGCGCTTGCGCAGTTCAGGTACTATTTTTATCTTTTTTCTTGAGAAAAAGTATGGTCCTATTTTAACCTTAAAAATTGTGGAGCTTTACTTTTAAGGATTACATGAAAAATAAACAATAATCCAAAATTATCGTTTATCGTGCCAATTGTAGATATGGTGGTGACGACTAATCCTGATTCCTTTAGGAATTTCAGGATCTGGGTGGGGTTCAAGACCTGCAGCTCCTCTGTGTTCATGCAGTAAGCCCCAAGGTACATCTGTCTCTTGCGGAGTAATGCTCCGCAGTCTTTGAACAGATGTATGGGGGTTTCCTCTGCTGAGCCACAGAATCTGCATCCGTCATCCTCCTCTAGGCCTAGGGCCTTGAGATGTTTCCTAAGTCTGCAGTGTCCCGTCAGGACTCCTGTCAGAATTCTAAGCTTGTTCCTGCTTAGTTTCAGGCAAGCTTTTGTTCTCTTCTGGTTAAAAGATCCCAGCATCACTTTGAATTGCCTTAGCCCTGGATGTTCTTTCCAGGTTTTTATCCATTTTCCTCTTGTTTCTTTATCTTAACTTTTGTGGATGGTGTTGACACTCATGCCGCAAAAGGGTTCCGGACCTATAAAGGGGCTACTCGATCCCTTGTTTGCTAGGTGATCGGCTTCTTCGTTTCCCTCTATACCAGTATGTCCTGGTACCCAGTATAGCGTTACTTTATTATCCCTACCAAGCTTGTTCAACTTCCCGACACAGTCCCATACCAGTTTGGATCTGATGGTGTATGAGCTAATGGCCTTAATGGCTGCTTGGCTGTCTGTCAGGATAGCAATTTGTTTTTTGCGATAATTCCTGTCGAGGTAAAGTAAACTGTGCACATCTTACGATTGCGTGTACCTCTGCTTGGAAGAAACTTGGGTACGTTCCCATGGATTCGAAGTACCTGGTACGAGGTCCAAACACTCCTGCAACAGTACCTTCCTTTGTCTTCGAACCATCTGTATACCACTTGATGGCATTTTGCTCTATGTGGTATGCTGAGGATTCGTCGCTCCAATCGGCTTTACTACTGCACATTGCTGTGTAGTTTTTCTCGAAGTGGTATTTGCATACCATTTCGTCTTTTGGTACTTCCAGCCAGGGGATCTTGGCAGCGAGGCTGTTTCGGTCTCTGCTCCCGATTATTTTACCTCTGCCCATTTCTTCCTTGCTGAACCTTATGATCGCCGATCTGGCGGCCCTTTCCACCACAAGGTGCAGCGGAGTCAGATACAGCAGCAGCTCCAATGCTGCTGTCGGACACGACCCCATCGCCCCCGCGATGCAGTCACACGCCAGTCTTTGAATCTTCTCAAGCTGTTTCCTTACAGAAGCCAGCTTGATTCTACTTCCCCACGCAACTGCCCCATAAGTGATTGCAGGTCTCACTATCATGATGTACATCCATCGCAGGATAGTGGGGTTACAGCTCCACGTTTTGCCTGCCATATTTCTGCACACCATTACGGCGCGTTTGGCTTTAATTACCGCTGCCCCAGCGTGTCTATTCTATAGGAGTTTGCTATCTATTGTGATACCCAGATACCTTATCTCCTGTTGGTATTCTACTGCTTTCCCATCTATGAGTATGGAGCGTTCCCTCAAATTTCCCTCTAGCCATTATGACTACGTCATCGGCGTAACCTTGACATTTGATGTCTAGGTCGTTTAGCCTAACCAGTAGTTCATCAACTACCAGTACACCTCCCTGTGGGCACCTTCGAGTTGTGGAGATCTTAATGGTGTCTTTTCCCACTTGTGTCTCCGCCGTTCTAGTTCTCAGCATTTCTCCCATTCACTTTGAGATAGTGCTGTCTATATTCCTTCTTTCGAGGGCCGCCCTGACAGCCTCGTGTGAGGTGTTGTTAAAAGCTCTCTCTATATCCAAGAAGGCACATATCGCTACTTCCTTTGTCTCTAGTGCTGCTTCTATTTCGTTTGTCAGCTGATACAGGGCGGTTTCTGTGGATTTCACTGCTCTGTAAGCATGCTGACTCCTGTGTAGTGGAGTACCTACCAGCACTATAGTCCTAAGGTAATTATCAATCACCTTCTCTATTCTCTTTAACATAAAAGATGTTAGACTAATGGGTCTAAATGACTTCGGTTGAGTGGTGTCTTTCTCCCCACCTTCGGTATAAATACCACCTTAGCCCTTCTTCATAGCTCCGGTATATATCCGAGCGTTAAACTACTTCTAAAGATATTTAGAAGATACGGCATTAGTTCTCTCTCTCCCTTTTGTAGGAAGGCAGGAACTAGTCCGTCCACACCTGGGGCCTTAAAAGGCTGGAAAGTGCCGATAGCCCATCTGATTCGGTTTTCCGTACAGATGGACGCTGCCCTCTTCCAGTCGGCCCGACTTGGTTTCCGTGGTTGCATCAAGCCCTCGGTCTCCCTGTATCCTCTACATTCCGGAAAATGGGTTTCTAGTAGGAGAAGAGCTCTTTGCTCTTCATCCTTTGTGAAGGTCCCATCCGGTTTTTTGAGAGTGGTTGTCATTTCCACTCTATCCTTCGCTAGTGCTTTGTGCAGTCTAGCTGCCACCGGCGTGAATTCTATGTTTTCACAGAAGGTCCTAAAGTTTTCCCTTCTTACCCTTTTGATCTCTTTGTTGTAGGTGGTAAGCACCTCAGAGTATTCTAGCCAATTTCCGTATTGCTTGGCTTTGTTAAAAAGCCTACGTACTTTTGCTCTTAATGTAGACAAATTTTTGTTCCGCCATTTTTCGTCCTTATGCTCCTTCACGGTTTTTACCGGGCAGCTGGATTCAAATGCCGTGGTGATTGCTACATTTATTTCTCCTACAGCCTGCTCCAGCACAGTGTAGTGTTTGATACTACCCCGCACTGTCACCTGATCTAGGTTTTCTTTTAGTTGGGAACTAAACATAGGCCACACAGTTTGTCTGGGGTTTCGAATGGGGGTGTTTTCCTCACTCGCTCCTTCCAGCTCAAACTCTAGGATCCTATGATCTGACATTGAGGGCTCACTTGAAATCCTCCACTTTTTAATTAGTTTACTAACGTTAGCGCTACCTACCGTAATATCCAGTAACTCATTTCTGACTTTAGTGACTTTAGAAATGTTGGTGTGTTCCCAACGTTGTACACAATTAGGTTTTCTTTAATGAGGTATTCTAAAAGGTACTCACCTCTCTTATTAATGTCCGTGCTGCCCCACATCTCATTGTGTGCGTTCGCGTCACATCCCAGAATGAGCGGCAGCCTTCTCCTAATACAGTGTTCCACCAGCCTTTGTACTTCAATGGGTGGTATGCTGTTACCATCGCCAGGGAAGTATCCTGATGCGATCACTACTTCGCGGTGGAGACCCTCGGTCTTGATGAGGGCCTGAATCGGAACTAAATCCCCCGTTAAAAATTCTGAAAGTCATAAGTAATTTATGCCCTTTCTTACCATAATGCAAGTTCTAGGGGAGACCTCACGGCTGTCCCACACCAACTTACATTCCCTGTTGCTAAGGCCTCTGATCTTACCTCCGTAGGTCCAGGGTTCTTGAAGCAGCGCTAGCCCTAGGTGCTCCTTGGTGAACATCCTAGCCATCACAGCTGAAGCAGCTTTGGCATGATGGATGTTCACTTGGGCTATTTTGGTGCGCCTGCTGGTCATTCTTGTTTTGTGGCAGGAGACGGCAAGTCCTCCTCTGTCCCTACAAAAACATCTACCTCTGCCTCCGTATACATGGCTGGACTGCTCATGTCTACGAGTGTGAGGTCAAGGTCGTTTTCCCGGGAATCCGCGCTGACTTCCTTGTTCTCTGTGTCGGTTAGGTCCCGCACACATGGATTATTTTTACTTTTGGAATTCATATAAATTCCACGAGTGGCAAGGGAACTAAAGGTCCGCCACGTCAGAGCCCCGCTTGACATGGTAAGGCTTGATACCCTTTGAGGTCGCCAGATATCAGAGGGGCTCCGTTAGCGATGGTCGGTTGCCCTTGGCCACCAACCAGTCCTTCCGGCACGGGTCGCATGACACCTTGGATTAAGGGTTTGGAAGTTCTTGGTTGTTCGCTCTCCGCTGACCGCTCCGACCGGAGTTGTACTCCGGTCGGTAACGTCTAACGGTTTGTTGCGAAACTAAGTCCTCACACCAAGACAAGGTGAATTCCAGAGTGAGGGATCGCGCCAATACGCAAAGTTTCAATAATATGTCCAGCCCAAAAGATTTCTGTTATAACGATGTAGTTCCTGAAAAATCTTCCGATCCGTTTGCGACAAAAGGGAAATACTCATTATCAGATAAAGAAATTAACGAAAAAATTAAATTCGAACGAATTATCGTTATCGTTAAAAGAAAGTCTGCTGTATAGGAAAAATGGGATGAATGGGACGGGCCGCGCGACCGGTTGGGGATGAATGGGATCGCTCTGCATGAATGCAAAATCGGTGTAAAGTTTGTTTTTGCAGCAATGGAGCATATCTAGAATATTTAAATTAAATAAATTAAGAAATAAATACAATTTTCAATTGATGTACTGTTTATTTTGCAAAATATTGCGAAAGCTTGAGCAAAAGTATGGAATATAGCGAATATTTTGTTAAATGGTATCAACCGACTGAAATACATTTTTGTACATGGTTAATAACGAGATACAGGTACAAACCTTAAATTTTTATCGATATCATCCGGTTTGTTTAAAAATAACACAACTTCGAACATCCTGTAGATATTTTTCATTTTCAATAAATCGCTTCTTTTCAAGTTCATTGTAGGTTCGAGGCCTATTTTTTGCTTTTAATTTTATAAAAACGCATGAATTGAATAAATAAACTAAAAGGGAAAATCAAATTTATAATCATTGTGTTCGAAATGTACACAATTGACAGCTATAAAATTGCCAAGTCTACGGACAAACTCTGCGCGTATATAAATAAATTATTCTAGATCAGTGGTAGATAACCTATGGCATGCGTGTCACAGCTGACACGCAAAAATAGACACTAAGTAGTTAAAGTTTAACGAGATTTTGCTCATGCTTTAAAATATTTTCCAAATTTAATTTTTTTGATAGAAAATAAGACAAATTTAAATGAATTTAATTCAATTAGCCGAAGATTTAATCTCATTGTCAGTATCAATAAGAGCTGCATTTTCTTCGCATTTTCTTAATATTTCATTTAAAAAAATCATAATTTACGCAGACCAGATTAGCATTAAATAATCAATTAAAATAGATTACTTGAAAGATTTAGAAAAATTGTGCATCTTAATTTTGTCGGTTTAGGCAAAGCAATCTAGTCCATTTCGATTTGTCTATCATGGTTTGCGTAAGAAAATATTGGCCTCCTGAATTGTAAACAATGGCTACAATGCAGTAATAGTATATTAAAGAACGAGTTCAATAAGCGCGGTTTTGCAGCACGCGACCATGTTTAGAGTTTTCTAATGGACAAGAGAGAAAAACGCCACATGAACGGGGTTTCTATACTATTTTTTCTGTTTTGCACCCTTTATGCCATTTCTAAATAAAAAAATCGCCGATATATATTGAGAAAATTGTATCGCACTCGGCAAGCCATAACCGCACGCATATGAGTGCTGTTATAAGTCCATTACAGGGGCAAAATAGAAAAGGTCACTTTACCGCATTATAGCCGTGCTTTAAAACATTGTGCAAAATAAAATTAAATAATTTCCAATATTGTAAATAATCTAAATAGTAGGGAAAGATGCTACGTTCTGGACCCTCCACCTCCACTTACGCCCCACCACGCCCCCACTTCCGGTATATGATTTATGTGAAAATTTAGAGATTAAGGGCAGAAGGACTTTGTGGTATCCCTTTCTAGAAAGTATACAATAAATATATTCCCCTCTCTCTTTAGATAATATTGAAAGGGAATTGTTTGCCATTTCAATGTTTGGATGAAGAAATGAATAATAATGCTAAATGCATAATTAATAATGATGCTGAAAGCAAAATTATGATTGCTTGGAAAACATTTTCAGAAGACAGAAGAAATTAGCGTTAGCTATTTTAGTAAACATTTTCTTTCACATGTGATTGAGAGTAACTGTTTTCATAAATGAATTTGATTAAAAGTAAATTCAGAAATAAATTTACGGATGTATCTAGTTGAAGAAGCATTTTTTAATACCAACCTGAGCACATTGAAAAATATTATTTGAATTCTGCACGTAGACAGCTGTCTAATTAAGTAATATATAATTAATCATTAACAGCGTTAGGGAAGGATGCGGTTGGCCGACTGAACATAAGTTTAAGAAATGGCATAATATTATTCAAATGTTATCTGGATATTATGTGGTGAAAGTGCAGACGTTAATGAACATGACTGTGAAGAGTGGTGGAATAATATCTTGCCGGAACTTTTAGCATCTTATCAAAAAGACATTTTTAACGCGGACGACATTTTCAACGTATACACAAATGACCAACCAACAAATACGTCGCTTCATCTATGCCGATGACACAGCCATCGCCGCACAGGAGAAAAGCTTCGAAGAAGTCGAAAATAAACTAACTACAGTCTTAAAAAACTAGGCACAGTACTAAGACATAAGCCAGTTGAAGCCGAACCCCAGCAAAACCCAGGTATATGCATTTCACCTGAGAAATAAGGACGCCCGCAAGAAGCAGCAAATCACATGGAGAGAACAAGAACTCAAAACATGCGACACTCCAAAGTGCCTGGGCGTAACACACTAAAACCGCACACTATCTTTCCAAAAACACTGCCAGAATACAAAGGCCAAAGTTTGTGCTAGGAATAATATCATCCGGAAGCTCACTGGCACAACATGGGGAGCGCAGCCGGACGTGCTGCGTACGTCGGCTCTTGCTCTCTGTTTCTCCGCTGCCGAGTACGCGGCACCAGTGTGGTACAACTCGGTTCACGCAAGACATGTCGACGTGGCCTTAAACGAGACGTGCAGGATTATAACAGGCTGCCTGAGACCGAATCCGTCGAGAAGCTGTACCATCTATTTGGAATCGCCTTACCACGCGTCAGACGCAAAGTAGCATTTGAAACAAAGCAGCAGAGGCAGATCGGAGATAGGCGGCACCCTCTACACATTAATCCTACAATCATGTAAGAACTATCTCCAACATACGAAACAACTGCAAACATAGCCAAAACAACGCTGCATAGAACTATGGAAAGAACACCACCCTAAACTGCGGACCGAACCCAGAAAGGAGCTGCCACCGGGAAAACTTTTACCATACACGACATGGAAATCACTAAACAGACTAAGGACAGGAGAGACCCGCTGCAAATGGAACAGAATGAGATGGGCAATGCCTGTGGATGACGAGCTGTGTATGCCACCTTCTGTCACCATCTGCCACTAATGCCACCTTCAACGAGCCACCTTCTCAGATGTCCCAACATGGTAGAAGCATGCACGATGGAGGACCTAATTGTGGCAAATAACAGGGCGATAGACGCTGCCAACTATTGGAAGAGAAGGGTCTGAATATAAACACTGGTGCCTCGGACTCGGAACTGAATGAACGCGGACGAGACAGGCTTATTTTTTAGATGTTTGCCTAATAAAACGTTAATGTTACGATCAATTGCTTGACAAATTAGGTTATTACAACATAAATATAACATAAATTACAACATAAAAACAACGTAGTCAAAACCCATTAGTTTTTTTGAGGAGAAGCAGGAAATTGGTTATGCTCCTTCCTACAAAACCGATCCCAATATGTTGAAATAAACTCTTTTAATAGGGTAGGCATGTCTTCAACAATTGCGACGAAAACAGGGGTCCCCCAGGGTATTGTGCTCCCACCAACACTATTTATCGTATTTTTGGCAGATTTGGCAGATTTAGTGGCATATCTCCACGAATGTGATTCCACGTTATATGCTGATGACGCCAAATTAATTAATTCTATAACATAATAAAAAAAATTATATATTTTTTTATATTAATTTATTTATTCTTATCTAGCAAATGATACACAAAGTACATAGATACTACAACATTGTGTCATATAGAGGTATATAAAAAAATTATCTGTACATAGGACTGGATTCCAAACACTTGGAATTTACAAAAAATATTAAGTACTTAAAATAATAAAAAAAACATAATTTTAATTCAACATAATATTACTAATCAACATAAATATCAACTTAATCTTACTAATAGTTCATACTTAAGCTTGATAACCAATAATCATAGATCCACAGAAAATTGAAACATAGTACATATTGAAACATAAACACACATATTGCATGTCAACTTCATTAAGTACCAAGAAAGTATCAAACACACAAGATTCAATCGTAGATTATATCAAAGTAGTTCATAGAGCATTACCAGGAATTGATCCAATTAATTATATATTTTTTGACAGTTATTTTATTTCCAATCAGGTTTTTTAAATTATTCGGTAATTTATTAAAATTGTTAGTTGCCGTAAAACGCGCATTTTTTTGGCTAATGGATTTATTAGTCTTTGGCAAAATAACCAACTTGTTTCTTGTTTTTCCACTATGCATCATATATATTCTTTTACATTCATCATAAAAATAAACCACAGTATTCACTATATAGAGTTTATTAATACTTAATACAGATATAACCTTTGCTATTCTAATCAATCTATTTTGTATAGCGACAAGTGATTTATTTACATTATCATAGGCACTACCCCAAGCTATTAAACCATAGCTGACAATGCTTTCAAATAGGGCATGGTATATGACCGTCAAAAATGCAGAAGCAAATGCATGCAAAGTATTTAGTCTTTTTTTTAATTTCTTTAATATGGTAGTCCCATCTCATAAAGCAATCAAGATAATACTCCAAGATATTTACAGGAGTCGACTCTCATGATTTCCATATCCTCAATATATAGCTTGATATCAAAAGGTATACTATCGCGATAACACCCTTAAAGTTATAAAAGTAGTTTTATGAATGTTTAGTGACAGTTGATTAGTTCTAAGCCATATATGAATCTTATTCAACCATAACATAGTTTTCGCAGCTACCTCCTCCCAGGATTGACCCGAACATAATAAAGCGATATCATCAGCATATGAAACTAAATTGCTAGTAGGTAGGATGTTAAAAAATATCATTGATATATAATATGAATAGTGAGGTACCCAAGATAATTCCTTGGGAAACTGCTGTTACTAAAATATGTGTTTTGCTATAACAATCATTATACCTCACTAATTGAGTTCTATCAGATAGATAGCATTTTATCAAATCATAAACAACCCTCTAATCCTATATGCTTCAAGCTTAGAAAGGAGAATTTTGTGGTTGACAGTATCAAACGCCTTAGCTAAATCAAGAAAAGCTACTATTGTTGGTTTATCAATATCAATGTTTTTAAATATGAAATCGGTTACATACACTAACGCATCATATGTACTTTTATTTTTCATAAAGCCAAATTGTTTGCCTGTTATTACTTTATTTAAGTTTAAAAAATTTATCAGTTTATAATGTAGAAGTTTTTCAAAAACTTTGGCAATATTCGAAATTAATGAAATAGGTCTATAATTGTTAGTTAAATGCTTATCACCAGATTTATACACCGGTATAATTTCAGCTTTTTTAAGGGATTCAGGCCATATACCATTGGTCAAGCATAGGTTGAAAATATGTTCTATCGGTTTACTAATGTCTTTAACTAGACATTTCAAGTCTCTACTGCTTATTCCATCTACTCCAGTTCTATCTTTTAAATGATGGATTGTCTTTTCAACATCAGAGAATGAGACTGGACTTAGGAAGATTGTATTTTCATTAACTTTTACCTTATTCGTGGTTATATTAACATTGTATTGGTTAATTTTGGCGGCTAGATCCGTACCTATGTTATTAAAGAAGGTAGCAAAGGTATCTGCAATTTTTATATTTTCAGTAATTTTATCATTACAATAAAGTATATGACTAATCTTGTTGTTACATTTTGTACCCTTGCCAATCTTACTGTTGATAAATTGCCATAATTTCTTAGTATTATTGTAATTATTCCTAACCCTATTGCTTTCAAATTGCCTTTTAGCTAACTTTAGTAGTTTATTTAAAATGTAGCAGTACTTTTTATACTCATTCTTTAGATGATAATTTGATTTATTTAGCTACCATATGCGATATAGTTGCTCCTTGGTATTACAAGACCTAAATAGTATTATTATATTTTTTCTTACAAGTTTTTTTTAAATAGGCTTTATTCATCAAGCATTGGATATTATTTACCAGTAAATTTGTAGCCTCAACAGCTTCCTGTATCTCCAATATTGCTTGCCAGTTGGTTTTGGAGCTATACATTATTAGGTTATGGTAGATAGTTAATTTGGTATCAATGATCTTATTATTTATTTTGCTCCAGTTTATCGTCAAAAATTTAGATCTTTAGAATTACAATTTAGATCGGATTTGACAAACATATTATCAATACAGGTACCACCCGAGTCACTAGGTCTTGTAATACCATTAACATATGGCAAGAAGCCTAACTCTAGCAAAGAGTTCAAGAATTCTTCAGAGAGGTTATTATATTGTAAAATATCTATATTAAAATCACCCACGATTATATGATTGTTACAGTTTTTATTATTACTAAGTAAGCGAACTAGATTAACTGTAAACTTTTCTTTGGGGATATCCTTGGGGGACACCTATATACTCCAGTTATTTTAAGCGTATTATCATTTTTAAGTATGGTAGACATAAGCATGCTATCACCCACCATATCAACTGTTACAGAATGAATTATAGTTTCTTTAACATAAATAATTACTCCATCAGCTCTATTTACCCTACTCTCGTTATAATATATACTATAATTACTTAGCCTTAGAAGTTCTTTGCAGTGAATAGTCCATGTTTCAGAGCACACAATAACATCCGGCTTTGTTCAACTACATTTTTATTATAATAATATTTACATATTTAGCAAATATTAAATAAATCTATTTGTTATTATTAACGAATAAGTTACGATTAATCGCGTTAACGATTTAAGAATATTATTATAGTTAAACATAACATACAAATACCTTCAAGTGTTAAATTTATATCGTATTTTAATTTAAACTATCGTTCATTCTTATATTACAACTGTTTATTGCTAAATAAACATAATTAAAACATTAAAAATGCCGATTAATGTCTTTAGTTGCAAAACGACACAACATATTACTTTTTTGCTGAGTCACAAAAAACAATTATATAATACACAAACATTTTAAGTTGAATACGTAATAAATGGAATTAATTTGTTTATGAACGTTATTTTTTTAAATAAAGTTGTTTACAAGTTTGCAAGAAATTAGAATCATATTTTTATTTGCATACTAAAACAACGGAAAACTACTTGAGAATCTGACTTTTGAATTATATTTAAAGATAATAAGACAGTTTTTACAACCTTTTTTTCTACTTCAATTCCTTTGACTATTTTGTTTTTCAAAACAACTCCTTTTTTTAATATGATACATAAATAGCACGTATTAAGTTGCAAATACAATCGAGTAACTAATATAACAAGTATGAATATGATTCAAGTATGAAGACTAATATAACAAGTATGATTCAGGAGGAAATGGAAATATTTTAAAGCCATGTCCAGGAAGCAAAAATAAGCAATATGTTCAATTTCGATTTTCATTTGTTTCATAGATATTTTGAAAGGAAACTGTATTACCGAACTAACAAACAAACAAAAACCCAAGTAGCATTTAACTTAATTCCGTCTTTATTAAGTTAAATGCTACTTGGGTTTTTGTTTGTAAGTGCGTACACAGCTTGTTATACCTGTTGTTACACAGCCTGAATATTTAAATATATTCAATTTTTTCGAAGCTCTATAGTATTATTGAGCCTTTAGGACTACCACAACAAATATCATGTGTAATTTGTCAGTTATTAACTAGGTACCACTCCACTCTCGTGGCACTAAACGAGCAACAGAAAAATCTTTGTTTTTAACTCTCCGTTTGGCACATAGTCCGCTAACCTTTGGTTTGGCACATGCGGTTTGGCCAGACCCGTGTATATATCCATACAAACATATCGAAATGGCGCATTATTGGAAGCATAATGAAATGCATATACCTATATTGTAGCATGTAGTATATTTTCATTTTTTTTCTTATTCTTAGTGGCTTTCGCTTTACCTACTCAGGTGAAACATTTTTTAAATTTATTTTACACTTTATTTCTGTCCATATTATTTCTTATATACACTTATCGTCTTATGAATTCTAATTCGTGAAAGTGAAGCAAGTATAATTTACTTTTGAGTGTTGTTGGCACACAGGGTCTAATTATTTCGTACAAAAGAAACGTGTTTTATGCTAAGTTTTTCGCTTCCTTGGGAACAAAGTTTGCATCCTCGGTCCGGATTGATTTTCAAATACATGTGCTGGAATCCGAAATGTAACAACGAAAGAAACACCACTGAAATTAGATGGTATGTAGTCGAAATAAAAGTAAATTTGAAACGGAAGTGAAATGAACCAAAAGTAATTTCATTTGAATACTTACTATTGGTCGGCCAAAAAACGCCTCAACTGCTAAACGAGTAGGAAATTGTTTAATAATATGAACGTTGTTTATTCTATTTTCAACGTTTGGAACAACCAATGACATAGACAGCGTAGTTAGAAAATCAGATTTGTCTAGTCTATCTACTTCTTTGCAAAAAAGTGCAAAATGCATCCAAGGCCAACATATTAAAAAAATGCCTCGAAAACGCATAATATTGTATAACGCATTGTATAACGTATAACGCATGTAACGCATAATATGGTTCATTTCTGTTCCATTTTGTACCATCTTTGCCAAAGAAAAAATCAGTTGCAGCTTGTTGATTTTTAGAAAGTGCTTCTCCCTCTACTTCTTCTTCTTCTTCGCCACTATCTAGAATTTCTTTTGGTTCGATTACCAAGTCCTCCTCAATATCAGACGCATCTTCTTCAGGTACATAATCCATATAATTATTCTCGTCATCGTCTCTGAGTTGATTATGTTCAACATTTTCATCAATCTCTTCTCTAGGATTATGTTGAATTTCGTTAGAACGTTAGATAAATCATGAATGAAAATCAGTATCCAAACTTTGTCTATGTAATGGCGTATTATAAACAAATTCTGGCCCACTGGCCCAACACGTGGCTCGCGCGCTAGATAGATCAAAGGACGATATACGAGTAAGACAAAAGCTCGAGGGCACGCCTCGGGCTGGCGTGAGATATAGAGGAACTAAAAAACCACAGTAAAATTTTCAAAATACATTTTATTTCATATAAAATATATATGGGTGCGGACAGACCACAGGTGCCAAATCGAAGTATATTCAAATACATGTCCTTGTAATTACCCTTGTATGGCATGTACCCTTTTATTTTTTCTTTTAAATGAAAGCTAATGAAATTTTAGGAAAAGTCAAGGAAATTTAAGTTGATAGCTCAATTAGAATTATATTAAAAAAAACAAATGAAATCGCAAAAAGGTCTGGCTGGAACCATGCGCCAAATGGAGGGTTAAGATCAAATTCTATTATCGTAAGTGAATAGCCATCTGCAGACACGTTTCGAGATTTATCGCTCATCAGTGCAGCATTGCTGTTATGCTAGATTTTGTAATTTGACATTTCGTTAGAGAGACGTGAACTTAGCAGATTATTGATTTAAATTATAATTAAAGTAGATACATTAATTAATTACCTAGTACATTTCAATTCACGCATGACTTTTAAATATATAAATATAATTACAAGTACAATTTTGTTTTCCACCGCGAAGCGGCAGATAAACAATACCACATACGTGCGGCAGCGCGAACTCTCGATCCAAAATAGGATAATGTGGCAGGACTGTTGGTTTAACACAGTTTAGATTAGGTTGCATACCGCGAAACGGCAGATAAATCAAAAATAGGATAATGAGCCAAGGACTGTTGATTTAATCCAGGTTAGATTAGGTTGCACACTGCGAAGCGGCAGAAAAATGAAGACCACATACGCACGGCAGCTCGAACTCTCGATCCAAAATAGGATAATCTGGCAAGGACTGTTGGTTTAATCCAGGTTATATAATTCTTACCTGGATTATTATTTGTATTTTCCAGGTGGAGGACGTGGCGATTTTGTTTTTTATTTATTTTGAATAAACCCTAATTTATATTTTTTCCTGGATAAATTAAAATTTTTTATTTTTTTATTTTCAAGCAAATCTGATGATGATTATTAGACCGAAAATTAGGTTACATATTTAGGTTATATTATTACATATTTACTACCGAGAAAATATCAATATATCCTAAAAAAAGTATCGATAATTGGATATGCGTTTGGGGTAATATTTTTCTCTAAGAAAAAATAAACGTGGCAGTCGAACCAGTCAATTTTTAGGACAACAAAAATACAAATATTTATTGAACCAGACAACGCAGAAGCTTGATTTTTGCTTACCGATCCTAGTTAAACAGTGCCAAAGACGATTAACAACAGTTACACCAGGAAAAATGTCCGTATCCCGAACTTACAAAAAAAAAATTGTATTTTCCAATAATATTTTGTTTTAAATTGCCATTTAGGACAAAGTTATCAAATTTAATTTGATTAACGTTTTAAAAAGAAAAACCTAATTATCTCTGACAGAAATGAAAATCGGACTTAAACCTATGAGCTTATTTTGTTAATTTTCGCTTCCTGGACATGTCTTTAAAATATTTCCATTTCCTTCCGAATCACCCTGCATATTTTATGAAACAACGTTGCGAATTTACGGCCATACATATTTGCTGTTATTATTAATTACAGTAATATTTGTTATTATAATGTTTTTATAATTTTTAATAAAAATCTTGTAAAATTTAATTGATTTCTCGTTTTTCTAAATATATATATATATATATATATATATATATATATATATATATATACGTATAAAATAAATTGTCATCGTTACTAAATCCTGCGTCAACTATGGACTATGCAAGAATTAGGAAAAGCTAAAAATAATATTCGTTGTAAAAAATAATTTGAATATACTTTGTGAAGGGTATGTTATATAACTAGAAAGCGTAATATTTTTTCTTATTTCGGATCAAGAGCTCGCGATATGAGGTCTAGATTTATCAGCTCTAATATAACCTAATCTAACCCACATCCATTTTGTTCAAATATGTAGCTGCGGTGGCGTTAATACGTAAGTACCGGCATTTTTCGCATAGATACAAAATTTGGCATAATCACTTTGAAATTTGGCATAACACATTTGAAAATTAATTTTATCTCTAAAATTCTCCTTCAATTCAATCGATCCTTTGTCAAAATCAAAGAAGTTCCCTTTTAGAATGTTAGTAGTAATAATACATTTTTTATAGTTTTCATATAAGAGATTGTAGATTGTAGTATTGGTGGTGACGACATGTACTGCGACCTTCGTAGATCTATTGTACCCCACCCTCTTCCTCTAAACGTTGGTATACTTACCCATTTAGAGCGCCTCCTCTCGTCCTGATTCCTCTAGGAATTTCAGGATCTGGGTGGGATTCAAGGACTGCAACTCCTGTGCGTTCAAGCAGTGGGCAGCAGCGCTCCGCAGTCTTGGAGCAGATGTATGGGGTTTCCTCTGCCGAACCACATAATCTGCATCTGTCATCTTCCTCTAGCTCTAGGCCTAGAGTCTTGAGCTGTTTTGTAGAATTTTCCAGAATTCTAAGCTTGTTCCTGTGTAGTCTCATGTAAGCTTTTGTTCTTTTCTGGTTAATAGATCACAGCATTACTTTGGATTGTCTCAACCCTGGAAGTTCTTTCCAGGTTTTCATCCACTGTTCTCTTATTTCTTCATCTAAACTTTTGTGGATGGTGTTCAAACTAATACCGCAAAGGGTTCCGGACCTATAAAGGGATTATTTCATCCCTTGTTTGCTAGGTGATGGGCTTCTTCGTTTCCGTCTATACCAGTGTGTTCTCGTACCCAGTATATCGTTACTTTATTCTCTCTGCCAAGCTTGTTTAGCTTTCCCACACAGTCCCATACCAGTTTGTATCTGATGGTGTAAGAGCTAATCGCCTTTTTGCGACAACTCCTGTCGAGGTTGAATTGTGCACATCTTTCGAATGCGTGTACCTCTGCTTGGAAGATACTTGGGAATGTTCTCATGGATTCGAAGTATTTGGTACGAGGTCCAAACACTCCTGCAACATCACCTTCCTTTGTCTTCGAACCATCTGTATATCATCATGTACCATCTGTTTTTCTCGAAATGATATTTGCATACCATTTCGTCTTTGGGTACTTCCAGCCAGGGGATTTTGGCAGCGAGGCTGTTCCGGTCTCTGCTCCCGATTATTTTACCTCTGCCTATTCTTTCCTTACTGAACCTTACAATCGCCGATCTGGCGGCCCTCTCCAAGACAAGGTGCAACTGATAATGAGTCAGATCCAGCAGCAGTTCCATTGCTGCTGTAGGCCACGACCCCATCCCCCCCGTGATGCAGACACACGCCAGTCTTTGAATCTTTCCAAGCTGCTTCCTCATAAACACCAGCTTGGTTCTACTTCCCTACGCAACTGCCCCTTAAGGATTGTGTGGTTACAACCCCACGTTTTCCCCAATTAGAGCGCGTTTGGCTTTTCCTACCACTGCTTCAGCGTGTCTATTCCATAGGAGTTTGCTATCTAGTGTTATACCCAGATACCTCATCTCCTGTTTGTATTCTACTGGCCTCCCATCTAACAGTATGGGCAACAGTATATAGTTTTCTTAGAAAGTGTAAATTTGTTTTTAAAGTTCAAACACAAAGAGGAAAAAGGAACAAAGTTTTTAATAATGTTACAAATAAAGCTTATGACGAATTAAATTTCCTATATGGAAACTTGTTAGCTAGTGATTATTTTTCTGTCAAGTTGATAATAATCAACCTCTAAACAAAGTCAAATTTTTCTTTTTGTTTTACATTTTTTGTCTCAAAAATTCGAAAACAAACTCGAAAACTTGGAGAGAATTAAATTTTCTAACGAAACTTTATTCTGTGATTTTTTACTTGTCAAGTTGGTAATATTCAACTTCGAAACAAAGTCAAATTTAGTTTTAGTTTCACATATTTCTTAATTTATCTATCTCAAGGATTCGAAAATAACTTGAAAACTAAACAGAATTTTGAAAAATGTTTGAAGTGAAACTTCTAAATCTAAAATTAAATTTTCTATAGGAAAGTCTCTCTGTCAAGTCAAGTTGCTGATAATCAGTCTTGAACAAAAGTCAAGTTAAAGTCAAAACCTTTTATTTTATATTTTTCTTGTTTCAAAATGTGCGAAAATAGCATGGAAACTAAACGAAATTTGAAAAATGTTTGAAATTAAACTTATAGAGAATTAAATTTCTTATAAAAAATCTTATTACATAGTGATTTTTCGTCTATCTATGTGAAAACTGTCTTATTTCACATGTTTTTTGTTTCAAACTGGACTACAAAAGCATTTGATGAAATATATTTTTTTTATGAACGTAGATCTATTGTAATTGCATATCTTAACCTGAGCTGCAAAATTGACTGTGTAAATTGATTGTGTAATTAAATGTGTAATTAAATTAATGACAGAAAAATGTATCGTCGACTCCCAATAAACTCTTGAAATAATATCGGTTCGTTTTAAACTCTCATCGGCCTCCGAGGGGCCCACCTGGCCGTCCCCTGATAGAAATCGATGTAATTCCGCTCCAGAAGCTTCAGCGATATGTAGAGAAAATCGCGGATCGTTGAAATTAACGGTTCAACATTATTTAATATAACTTTTAATTTTGATATTTTTTCAAGATTCAATCAAACACTCAAAACTTGTAAAACTTGTAATGTAAATGTACGTTGTACTACATAATGTACGTTATGTAGTAATTTTGTTAATTGTAATAACCGAAATGATAATTTAATATTGCTGAACTATACTAATTATAGTAATCATATAACTAATCATATAACATTATTAAAGGTGAAATATACCCTGAATAAATAAATATATTCATCTTGTATGTAGCTTCATAATGTAGTCTTATTAAGGCTACAAAATCTACAAATCTCATGTTGAAACAACTACTTCCCTTGCTAATACCACGCAGGATATTTAATTATACAACAGATATTTGCATGTTTATACTAGCCCCAGATCTTCGTGGCAAAACGACGACGAACGAGGAAAACGAGTACTAGATACATCACATTGTTTCTAAGATCATATATTTCTATTTAATTTAATTGCAAGTGAATAGCCATCTGCAGACACGTTTCGAGATTTATCTCACATCAGTGCAGCTTTGTTGCATGACTGGCGACGTTAGGTTTTAATTTGACGTTTCTGGAGAATACTTAGCAGGTTATTGATTTAAAGGATAATATAATGTTGGTGAAACCATGCTAATTATAGATAAACATATAAACTTATTAAAGGCGAAATATAGCCTGAATATATAAATATAGTGTAGCTCTATATTATTAACACGCAAATATATGTTAAATTATGTATAATTCAATATCCTGCGTGACATTAGCAAGAGAAGTAGTTGTTTCCACATGAGATTTGTTTTGTAGACTTAACATTATAGAGCTACGAGCAGTTTGAACATATTTATATATATTAAGGCTACATACGTTTCACCTTTAATAAGTTTATATGATTACCTATATTAGTATGGTTTCACCAACATTAAATTATCATTTAAATCAATAACCTGTTAAATTCATGTCTTTCTCCACAAACGTCAAATTAAGACTTAACCTCGCCATTCATGCACCAGGTGCTTGAGTAATTGTATTCCAATTTATGATCCAAAACAGCAAAGCTGCACTGATGAGAGAGAAATCTAGAAACGCGTCTGCAGATGGCTATTCACTTAAGTTAAATAGAAAGATATGACCTTAAAAACAATATTATTTATCTAGTACTTGTTTAGTTCCACGAAAGTGGACTGGGGCTAGTATTAACATGCAACATTTATTCAACAATTAACATACAACCGAAACGATTATAAAGAAACAGCATTGACTTTATTACAAATTAAATCTCTGGTTTAAGTTTTAATCACGTTCATAATCTCAGTAGATGCGATGAAAAATATCAACATAATTGAAAATAGGAGTTTATCACTACGATATCTTCAAATCTGTCAGTAGCTGGAATTACACGGAAATCTTCTGTTACTCTTTGGCACACCTCTCTCAGGATGCGCGGTGAGCAATTTTGGTCAGAGGCTGAAGGCCAACAGATATTATGAAAGAGTAAAGAAAATAAAGTTAGAATTTGTGTAATTACTACCTTACGATCCAAGATAGAAAATCTTGTCGGCTCCTCATCCAACGAGAACTCTTATCTGAAGGCAAACTGACAGATAGCGTAAATCAATAAACAAACAATAGATTCCGGATTTGGAATTTTGTTCAGACCATAACATCTCATTTAAATATCAACATATGTAGGCTTTTTAGATTGGTAAACTCCAAGAAGGAACAATTCAGAGACAAACGAGTTTGTATAAAATTTAATAGTTCGTATAGAAGGGTCACCTGTATAAGTATAACATTCATTTAATTTAGTTTTATTTTTACAACAATTAGTATATGCATCTAGAATTTTAATTAAGTAGATTGTAAAATAATGAAATTATTCTCTAAATCCCATTGCGTGTATGAAGAATTATCCCAAAACTAATTACTTTAATGTACTCACTTTTTTGTTAAATGGAATTATTTCACAAATCCTAAAAATTAAACCGTACTGAAGGACAAATAATGTTTGTCGTTCTTAATTTTACATGGTCAAATACCATGCTTTCCCATTATTTTTTACAACCGCTGATATAAACCCGGCAGCAATTTTGTTTTGTGAACGAAAATTACGTTCATCAACATTACATCAACCGCAACTTTTTTTTATCAAATAATAAAAATATATTTATGAGTGCAACAGGAATAGGTGTCACGGATGAACACTTTTATACTTCTAATCTAATATAGATTTGATTCTAGTTAAGACATTGCAGCTTCAGTGCCATAAATACATAGCAGTCGGTGCTATAAATACGCAGCAATTAGCTGAATCCACATTCAGTCCATTAAGCCGGATTAATAAAATTAAATATTGATGATCAAAAATCAAATGCATACTTACACGCTCATTCCAATCTCAAAGACCATTTTTCAAATATCAAAAATATTATTCCCATTTTTAAAAAGAGATGTAATAGTAACATATGCAACTAGAAACCAATATAACCATCATGACTAGGGTTTCTGGTTCGGATATATCCAAACCGCAAAACCGCGGTTTTCTGTGCAGAAACCGCATAACCGTCATAAACGACCGCGGTTTTAGGTTTTATCTAAAAATAAAATACATTGAATTAGTGCTTTTTCGATCTAAAATGTTTACAAGCGCTATAAGTCTAAACATATGTATTTGCTAGGTTAGGTTAGGTTCAGGGCCCAGATCGTCGAAGATTGTGCCTGAGATGTGGTCAGGAAGGACACAAGGCAAAGGACTGTGAGGAAGAACCACAATGTCTGATATGCAATATTAAGGGTCACCGAGCCCTGGCGGAGGCAAGGCGGGAAAGATCACAAAAATCATCAAAATACTTCAGATAAATATTGTGAGATGCCGCGCAGCACACGACCTACTGATCGCTAGTAGAGCTAAAAGCGGATATTGCAATAATATGTGAGCCAAACAAAAAAACTGGCAACCAATGCTAAATTGTTCACAGACGATGAAAAGGACGCAGCGATCTGGATCAAAAACCAAAAGTTGTCCGTGGTAAGTGCTGGACACGGATCAGGCTTCGTATGGGTAGAGTTGTCCTAGGTTTTAATATATAGTTGTTATTTCTCACCAAACAAAAACATCTAACAACTGTCTGAATCTCTTGAAGCTCTAAGCCAGAGACTTAGACATCAGAAAAAGAGAAATTATTATAGCTGTAGACTTCAACGCAAAGTTCCCTTACTCCCTAAGCATGGACAGTAGAGGAAATATCGTCACAGACTGGGCAGCGGAACTGGATTTGAGCATACAAAACAAAGGTGGCACACACACGTTTGTGAGGGGAAACTCATGCTCAATAATAGACCTCACCTTCTCCACAAACTCCATTGGCGACAGGTTCCGAGGCTGAAAGGTTCTTGACAAGGAAACCTTGACCGACCACTGTTAAGTTAAGATAAAAAAACAAAAGCATACCCAAAAAAAAAGTGGCTGGATCTTGGAAAACCTGCAAAAAGAAAAAATTAAGGAGTGTCTAACAAAAGAGCTAGAGACCATTACCACAGAAGATGCCGATACTCTGGTTCAAACGATGAGTAAAGTGTGCGATGCTACCTTGCACTCATCTTGCACTCTGAGACCAAAAACTTATAAGTCAGTATACTGTGGACCTACAAAATTGCTGACTTGAGACCTACATGTGTCGCTACCAGGAAAACTACCAACGTGAAAGGGCAAAACAAAGACGGGAAGAAAAAATTAAACTGTTATGTCAAAAATACAAGCGAGCTAAAAAGGAGCTGCGTCAACTCATTTACAAATAACCAATTAACGAAACAAAGCCATTAGAAAAACTGTGCACAGACCTAAATAGAGACACATGGGGAGACGCGTTCCATATTATAAGAAGAAACCTGAAAATACGGCCGAATACGGCCGAAAGATCTTCAAATGACTATGGAAGCAGTACGTCAAGTAGCGGACATATTATTCCCGTAACATACACAATTTACTTGGGTACCACCTGAAGTTCAAAAAACGCCCTCCTTTACGGAAGAGTTGGCGAGTAAACGTATTAGAAACTGCAGAACACTGGGTCCCGATGGCATACCACTCAAGATTACCACTCGAGATAAATTCCTTTTAGACGTAATAAATAGGTTGTTAACTGCCGGGAACTTCCTAGTCATATAGAAGCGCGCAAAACTCTCACTAATTAGAAAAGGAGATAAACCGATAGGAGATCCCACAGACCCATCTGCCTTTTGGATGTGTCTGGTAAGCTACTTGAGCAGCTCTTGCTATTAAGGCTAAAGAGCTTGAGGCAGGAGGCGGTTTGTCCGAAAACCAATATGGGTTTAGAGAAGGTAGATCCACCATCAATGTCTTAAGCGCTATTATAGTCTACCATGTTGTACGGAGCTCCAATATGGGCCAAAGAACTAGACAAGAAACAAAATATTCAACAACTCGCAACCGTTCAGCTGAAAATGTCTCTACATACATGCAGCGCTTACCGGACGGTCTCAGGAGAGGCCGCCCAAGTTATCTCGGGAATACCCCCCATAGACCTGCTCGTAAAAGAGTGGAAAAAGCTGCACGATGCAAACTACTGTAAACTGAAAAAACAACTAGCCAGAGAAGAGCTTATCGAGGAATGTCAAAGAAGATGTCAGCTAAGCGACAAAGGACAGTGGACCCAAGTGCTAATCCCAAGACGATAGCTTGGGTAAATAGAAAATTGGCGAAACTAGTTACTACCTTGCTCAAGTACTGACTGGCCACGGTAGCTTTAGGGATTATCTCTTCAACATTGGAAGAGTAACAGACGACCTGTGTTAACTGCGGGAAACAGATAGTGTAAATCACACTATCTTTGATTGCTGGAGGTGGGAAACTGAAAGAGATGCAGTCTAAAAAGTCATGGAAGAACCCTTTAGGGCCAGAACAATAATCCCATACATGCTAAAGGGAAAAATAAACTGGAACAATGTAAACGGTTTATTTGTAACAATAATGAAAGATGAAGAAAATGATGAAATGCAGTCCATAAAAGGAAAAAAGGAGAATAAATAAACAGCATGTAGACTAACTAAAAAAATGCCATCCGTTACTCCGAGGTTATGCGATAAGCGGATCCAGAGTGTACGGAGGTGATTCCAAGGGGTCCGGGGAAGTTATTTTATTAACGCCAGCTACGGACAAATAGTTCGGCAAATTCAAAAGAATTAAAAGAAGTGACCTATCCAAACTATTCCTTGCAAGACGAAGTTCAAAAAGCTATTCAAGAAGTATTAAACAAAAATGCTTATATGCAAACAATTCGCGCTCCTAATTCTATGAAACGAGAGTTTTTGCTAAATATAAAAGAACTTCTGAGAGAACAACAAAAAAAAATTAATTTTGTTTCAAACACTCTCTACAATTAAAGCTACACCGAAAATATCACCTACGCCGAAGGACTTAATTTTATTACAAATTTTATTTAGTATTTATTTTTATAATTAAGCCATAATTTGAAATGTTTAGAAATTTTTAAATAAAACAAAACTGTTCCAATTATATTAAAAAATATAAGTATTCAAAATATCTAGTTCCATCACCCTTCAAATATCAGACACTACTAACAAATGTTCTTAAAAACCGAACAAGAAACCGAAACCGCGGTTTTTAATTTTCATAAAACCGAAAGCCGCGGTTTTGAGAAAGTGGGGATATTAAAAAACCCTAATCATGACTGAGAATCAGCACTACCAAAAAACATTTTATCGATAAGCATAACATTATTCCAATACAACAGCATGGCTCCGCAAGAAAAAATGTACATCAACAGCATTTGGGTTTCTGAACATTTTTTTTTTATCATAAATCGAAAGATATAAAAGTTTTAACCAATTTTTGAATTAAAACTTAAAGTTAAAAGTTACCGTGCTTGTTTCATACCATCGTGTACCTAATATTTAAAAAAAACACAGCAAATGTTATTAAATGTACCACAAAATGTTAAATGTCGAATGGTTTCAAGCAGCGCTAAAGTAAAAATCGTAGTATTTCTGTGAAAGTAAATTGCGTCCTAAATATCGGAATGTGTCAGTTCAATGCAAGTTTCCTTCAGTTGGATTTGTCAAACCATGCTCACCGTATAAAATTGACAACATAAGTATTGCAACATCTCCAATCAAATCATTACGTCAAAAATCTATTTCCAGTTTACTCGTATCTCAAAATAGAATTTCATCAAACAATTTTATTAATTCTAACAGCTTTCGGAAAATACGGGATCAATAGATTCTACTAACTTTTAATCCCCAGCCTAAAAAAGCTTCAATGTTGAAAGTTACAAATTATTTAATAAACGATAATTTAATAAACGCGTATACTGGAGTTCCTAATGAATAGATGTGATATTACATCGTATTACCGTTATATCTAAAGGGAGGATTATATGCACCAAAAAAACGAAATATATGCGCATATATATGCATCTATTTTTGAGGAAATATGCACTTAATTCGACCATATATGCAGTACAATATGCAAAACTTTGACAGAAATTGATGAAGAAAAGGTAGAACTAATTAAGGCCATCCAATATTTTTATTCACACAAAATTTTATTAATTCTAATTAGCAATTATTAACTTAACAAAAATATAAGTACACTATTTAATTCATTCTATATCTAAACTTGTCCACTTGTCAAATACTTTTTTTTACAACATATTTCTGTAACAATTGATAATCTGTTGATGAAATGTTAAAATTTGTCTAATAGAAGATATTTTCAGAAATATTTTTAAAAACACCTTTGAGAGTCCAATCTTATAAGGAGCTTCTGTCGAATGTTCAATTGCCTCCAGAACCTATAATTACCAGATAGGGTACGTGGTTAAACGCAGCAATTTTTTATGCCGATTTTATTAAATTAACAATTATTAACTTAACTTTTTTGTCTCCTGTCTGAAAACATATGTTTATAAATTGAAAAATTTTATTCAACATCTACCGAAGTAATTTGCGGAAATCCGGACGTTTAACATTTTTTTTTGCAATTTTCTAAACCGGCGCTGGAATCACTAATTTCGAGAATTATATCTTTAATACCTGCAAAATATCGGCATAAAAAATTGCTGCGTTTAACCACGTACCCTATCTGGTAACTATAGATTCAGAAGGCAATTGAACATTCGGAAGTCACGCCTTATGAAATTGGGCTCTCAAAGGGGTTTTTAAAAAATATTTTGTTGACATTGCTAATTAAATCGTTAACAACGAAAAATCGATTCCATATCTTCTGCTACACAATTTAGACAGTGAGCTAAACAGGTTGTGTGAATAATGTTTCAGCGTGTAACAACATAAGTAATATCTTTTCATAGGGTAAAAATAAATTTGATAAACCTTCTTAGACAAATTGGGTAATTGTTAAATGAATTGTTAAATGATTAGTTTTTTCAAGTTATTTCGATGTAATTAAATATGATTTTCCAAAATTGTTTCCAATTTTCCAAAATTCATATTAACAAATGGGCTTAGTTGTCTAGTATTTGTCTAATTTCCAACATTGTTTCAATATAATAGGAATTTACATAATTAATTAACTTTTTCAATGGTATATTAGTATTTTTGTGGGTGGTCGGTATATATGTGGGTGGTCGGTCACCAATTCGTCCACAATTATGCACTTTGCATACAATCAGCCCTTTAGTCCTATCTAATATAAATATTACAAATATAAAATCGTCACTAATGAAAATACATGAAGACAAGATACATTTGATTTGTCTGGTCTTGTCAGTCTTGTCTGGTGTTGTCTGGTCTTCTCTGGTCTTGTCTAGTCTTTTCCGGTCGTGTTTATTCTTGTCTCGTCTTGTCCGGTCTTGTCTGTTCCTGTCCGGTCCTGTCTGATCTTGTCTGGTCTTATCTGGTCTTGTCTGGTATTCTCTGGTCTTGTCTAGTATTGTGCGGTCTTGTCTGGTCCCATACCATTTAGGAGTTCATATAGTCATGCAAATGCCATTACTGATGCATTTGAGATACAAATTGAAAAACCCGATTGATCTAGAGCAGTAGTGCGCAAACCGTGGGTCGCGACACAAATGAAAATAGTTTGCACACCACTCCTCCAAAGGATCGATGGCTGGCTCGATTGTGTTTTTTAATTAGAAGCTTCCTAGGAATATTACATATGTTTTCCGATTAATTTTGGTTTGCTGAATCGATTGCTAAACTAGAAGTCTCGTTGGTAAGCCGTTTAACACTTATGACATCGTGAAATCTGCGGGAAATGCGACAAAATGTGACGGAACACAGCCTGATTATATAAATATACTCAACCTTTCCGGAGCTCTATAACACTAATGATTCTTTTTAGGACTACCAAAAACAAATCTTATGTGAAATTTGTAAGTTATTTAATAGCTTTCAGTCCACATTCGTGGCACTCAACAAAAACCAGAAAAATAACATTGTTTTTTAAGATCATGTCTTTCCGATGTATTAAGTGGATCAGTAGAAGCGTTTCGAGATTTATCTCTCATCAGTACAGCTTTTTTGATTTGATATGCTAAGTAATGAAAATGAACAAGTTTAGTTACAAGATACAAGATATGCTTTTCTTGAAACAAAAAAAAATTTAAGGACTTCAGTAGCGAGTATTCCCTCCTCTTGCAGGGACAACAGCTTGCAAACGACGAAGCATGCTCTGGATTAGATTTTGGATCACATTCTGCGGAAGATTGTCCCATTCTTGCACCAGTATGTCGCGAAGCTCTCTAGCATTTCTGGGGGCCGGCACAATTGTCTCCGTAAACTTTTTCCCGTCTCATCCCAAATATGCACAATTGGATTTAAATCTGGACTGCGAGCTGGCCAAACAAATCGCGTGATTTCACACTCGTCAAGATACTCAGCAACTATCCGAGCAGTGTGGTGCCGTGCGTTATCATGCATAAATGATGCTTCGTCTCCTAGAATAGCCATGAACGGTAAAACATAGTCTTCTAGAACCTCTGTCAGTTACCTATGCGCAGTCAATGCTCCATTCTCGATAGAGGCTCCGTGTGAGTGTCAAAATATATGCCTCCCCATGCCATAACTGATTCTCTACCAAATGGAAGTCGCTCGGCAATACACGCTTGAGCATATCTCTCGCCTTGTCGTCGCCACACTCTTACATGTCTATCTGATCCCGTAAGATAAAATCGCGATTCATCGGAAAACAATACTCGACTCTAATCCGCTATTGTCCAAGACAAGTGTTTTCGTGCGTATAGTTGGATAGTCAACTGGGAGAATGCCAGGGGGAGATTCAGAAAGACCCGATCCTGTGTTGAACAGATCCTCAACCATAAAACTGTACTTGCATACTCCAAGATGAGAAACTGCAAGGTGGTCGTCACCTTTGTTGATTTTAGAAAGGCCTACGATTCCATCGATAAAGAAACGCTTAACAAAGTACTCCAGGAACTAGCACTAGACAACAAAACTCGCAGACTAATCCTAGAAAATTTGACCAACACCCATTCCAAGGTTAAATTGAGAGGCGAGACTTCAGAAAGCTTCGAAATAAAAACTGGAGTGAGACAAGGAGATTAACTTTCCCCACTTCTCTTCAACTGTGTCCTTGAAAAGGTTATGAGAGATTGGCGCAAGGAACTGAACAATTTGGGTGCTCAGAGTGGTATCTACCTAGGACGTAAGAACGATGGACTGGTTGTAGATTGCCTGGCCTTTGCAGATGACATGGCACTGTTTGCTGATTCTTTTGAGATGGTAACAATGCAAGTAAACTGTCTCAGAAAACAGGCTGCCAAAGTCTGTCTTCAAGTGTCGCTGGAGAAAACAGAATTCTTCACCAACATTAGAGAATCAAACAGAGATATGTTACTAGAACAGGGAAACATCAAGAGGACTAAGAAATTTAAGTATCTCGGCGAATGGATTGAACCCAACTTATCAGAAAGAGCATCATTATCCAAGAGAGTCAGCAAGTTAGAACTAGCCTATCGGCTGACAACGAACACTTACAATAAGAAATGCCTGTCACGCAACCTGAAACTTAAGCACTACACACCAGTCTTACGACCAGAAGCCCTGTATGCCACGGAGTGTCTTTCCTTGAACCGAAGGGGTCTAATAGAGAAATTGGAAATCAGAGAGAGGGGAATCCTCAGGAAAATCCTAAGCCCGGTAAAGGAAGATGGGGAATTCCGAAGACGGCATAACTCTGAGCTCTACGAACATATTGAGATGCTCTCTGACTGTTCAAGGAAAAGAAGGGTAGCTTTCTATAGCCACATTGCAAGATTGCCTCCAAACCGACTAACCAACCGTCTGATCACCTTCTGGCAAAACAAGAAGCTTTGTACCACTTGGTTGACAGAGACCGAGAAGGATATTAAAGAACTGGGAATAACAGATCTCAAAACAGACAGTCTATGAGACGCACCCTAAAGGATGTCCGTGGATTTCAGGAAAAACCTCGAAGGAAAGGTACCCCCTGGACAGAAGAGAGAAAGGAGTTACAGCGGCGGAAGATGCGACAATACTGGGCAAAGGTCAAAGCCCAACAGTTGAACAAGCGTGGTCCAAAGTAGGCCTATTCGAAAGAAGAAGAAGAAGTATACGCCTTCCCTCTATTAATTAAAAATGCAAAATTAAGTGGAAAAAAAAAATTATTGAAAATGCAAATTTGTTTTAAGTTGACGACTGATCTTCGTCAAAATCAATATCTTCATCACTATCTGCACCTTCTTCATCATCAGCAACGATATCATAAGTAGTTTCTCGTGAACATTCTTCATTGAGATAGTTGGGCATTTGAGACTTTCCTAATACTACCTCCTTCCGTTTTTATTTTTTACTTGTGGGTTTTGTCCTATAACTAGTGATTAGAGGATCTGATGATATAAGTAACCATTTCAAAATGTCCGTAATCGCATTAAATCTTGACATTTTCTTGGACATTGTATAATCTGTATGTAAGTCTTATGACTAGCCTCTATAATATCTTCTGAGAGGAGGCCTACAGGCCGTGGATATGATTTTGTCATGTCAGCCCCATGCATCAATAATTTTTGTACACTCGCACAAATTCTATCTATAATTTCCATAAATTATATTTTAGTCCACTGTGCACTTTTTGCATTGTCATCTAGACCCCACTTGTAACTGATTTAAAGACAGTTGCTAGTTGGTTCATGTTTGGGAAAATAACAGCCTACTGAACCTGTGCAAGTCTTCGCACAGTATGATCTAAAAGATCCTGTAACAGCATCACAGCCTCGTTTTCAGATACACTGACATGAAATGGATAATTTTTTTTTTTTGCTTTGGGCACCACGTGATATGAGGGATATATATATATCAGTCCCTCTAGTTTTAGCTCCTTGCTGAATCCTCAATTCTGAGCACTGTAGGGCCTTACTCTATTAGAAGCCAATGAATAGTGAGCCGTTTTCATTCTTCTCAACCTTTTAGGATTTCACTTAAAGCAAGTCCCAGCACCTTCGCCGGACTTCTTTTGATAAAAAGGTGCAATTTTAAGTAAGGTGGAAGGATGTGGAAAGAATGATTGCTTTCCTGGAATTGTCTATATTTGTTTTGTCTTAAAAACTATTTAATTTAACGGAACTATATGGAACTTTTTTAAAAAATCAATGTATTCAGTATATTACGAGATTTTTTAAATTTAAATTAGTCGTTAACAAAACTTATTTTATAACGCGGTTGATTCAAACTTTCTACAATTTTGATATTATTACCTGTAAATATATACTTAACGCTATATTCTCCATATTCAAAAAGTTCACATTTTTTGAGTGCAAACACAAAATAGGCGTAGTTACTTCGTAAAATATCGAGCGCATTAATTCCTTCTTGGTACCGAAGGGACAAGAGAGATGTTTGACACGTTCCCACAACCAAAGGCATTGGTTTCTCACATTACTGTGAATGGGTAACCAAACAATACATTTTAAGTGGTTTTGATTAATTGTGAGACATTGTAATATTCTATTTTTGTCGCCGTAAATTTGAAATTCGGCGCGGTGTGCGCATACTGGTTGCACACTCGAAAGACGTACACCAACGTTTCTCGCAGTTTCGCGCAGACCGCGGCCGTCTTCTAAACCACAATTCGTGCCGCAACAACAGGATTTATGCTCATTGCAAAACACAAACAATGACAACTATACACAAACAATTTACAACAGACAGATGACACCACAGAAACAAAAGCCATGCTGTCCTTAAACTTTCTTTTTTTATCAACAAAATCATATCAAAGTAAAATGGTTCATTTTCATTAATTTCAATAAACTTTGAACAACAAAAACGTTTTGTTTTATTCAAGCAATCAGTTAGTAAACTGTTCCAACCGAAAATTCAAGTAAAAAACTAAACATTTCTAAAATAACTTACTTAAATTACGGAGTGACCCTAATTTTATGCTCGGCAGTGTAATTTTATTAATTTCACATCAAAAGAATTTGGAGGTCGAATTTCTGTTGAACTATTATTCAAAGAAAGTGGATTGTTAGAGCAGTTATCCGAAGCATGTGCTATTATGGCAGATCGAAGATTGAATTCAATATTGTTTCCAGTGGCGAAACTATACCAAATGAGGCCCGTGGCAAATTCATTTCATTGGATGGGACTCCACTAAAAATCGTCACGTTGCAATCATGATAAAATATGTTCACTTCTGAACAAACTTTCCGGATCTTGGAGACGCACAAAGTTCGGCGCTTCGCCTTCCAATGACGAGTTTTAAAAAATTCAGGATTGCGATGGACCACTTTTTTTGCTACACTATTTGCTTCCTTTTTTAAATTTTCAAATTCATGTCAATACCTTTACAATTCTTCCAGACAAATTTTGAAATCTATTAAGGCGTTTGAAAGATGGGTGGCCCTGAAATACTTTAGAGGCTGCATCTATGGTTTGTAGAATTTTGCAATGGAAAACCAATAATATAATACAATTATAGTTCTCGATCTTCTTCTCAAGTGAAATAGGTTCAATTCTTTCATCTGTTTTGCAATTTAAAACAATTGTTTTTGAAAAAATAGCATCATAAAGTGTTTTGCTAATAACTCAACAATAGCCAAAAAGTTTCCTTGGTAACTTGGATCATTGCTATCTGCATTTTCTCTGTTGCCACGAATAGCTAAATTACACGTTGAAAGTGTATTTAGTATAAAGTTAAAAATATTTTTCTTTTCATTGTGGACTCTTGCTCTTCATCTAGTGTTCTATGTAGCCGCCATTTTCTATACGTAAGACAAGAATCCAGGTGAATTTTCGATGTTTCGTGTCTTTCTATGGCGTCTACAATATGTTTTCAGTCATCATATTCTTCCATCGAATTTGCGAATAAGCAATATGGTTCGCAATACGCCTTCTGAAGTATTAAAGATTGGGATAGCCATGTACATTCAAGTTTGACACTAGACTTATAAACTATTTAGTCATGTTTTTCTAGGAAAGATATATTGTCGCTGTCTGTTAAGAAAGGATTCTTAGTTTTACAATGTCCGTGTTTCGATTACGAACCGTTTCACATGATCATTTAGTTCTGTAACCCTCATCAGAAATATATGGTGAAGGTGCAATATTGTTCACACTAAAATATGATTCACTTTGATTTTTGCTAGTACCTTGTTGTAGTTGTTCTGGATCTGGATATATGCCGGTGTCAGTTGATGCATCTGGCATACTATTACGTTAAGTTACGTCCAATTCTTCACTTTCAGAGCACTGTTCACTTGTTTTGTCATCAATAAAGTTATCGTTCTTAAACGACTCCCACTTTCTCTTTGGGTTTTCACTTCCACTCAGATATTTTTTAGATCTAGATATGCTGATATCTAACTTTCACTATTAACTTTACTTTGTCTCTATTTGCAGGTTCACTGAAACAAATACTACGAAAAATCAAAGACATAAATGACCGATTATCAAATTGTCATAACAATAAAATGAAGGATACGTAGTGTAGCCCTTCGTACTTAAAAAAATACAAATTTGGGATTCCCCTACAACAATGCGTTGCTAGCCCTCTAGCCCCACGAAAAAGTACAACTTAACAAAACGGGAATCCCCTAAGCGTCATTAGCTCGCTCGCGTCCCCAAAGTACCACCACAAAAAATTAAGAAACAAATGCATGCATTCTAAAATTGATCCTTTTCTTATGAATGCATTTAATTGTTAATAATTTAGTTGAATTTGTATATGGCCTTTAGTGTGTCTAACTTTAATTCATTTTAAGTACTTATTACCAAAATTATAATTATACCAAATTTATAATTTTCACTACTTTTTTAAAGTGAAAACTTCTATAGCCGCGCTGAATGACATTTGGGTAGAGGGTAAAATCATACATATGCGTCAGCGTCATCAATAGCTGCGTTTTATAGAAAAAAATTCTATTACTCAAAGATGTATTCAAAAGAACGCATCTATCCGCATATGTTTCAAGTTGGCTATGAACGTCAAACATAATAGTCAAAGTTTTTGGAAGTGTTGACAGAACGTAGTGTTGCTAAGAAAATATAAACCCGCAGAATTAGTGTGCAGTACAAGAGTAAGTACTTTTACCGAATGTAATAGTAGATGTACTAGTGCCGGATTATTGGAGAGTTTTTGGCAGTGTTGACACACTTGGCAGAACGCAGCGCCTCTAAGGAAATATCAACCCCTATAATCAGTGTGAAGTACAAGAGTAAGTACTTTTGACGGATGTACTAGTAGATATACTAGTGCCGGACTATTGGAATGTTCAGATTACTGGATTGTATCGAAGAATTCATGGTAAATCACGAATCAGATTCATCAAAGTTTTAGGCAACCAAATGTACTCGTGTGCTTTCCAAAGGAAGGAAACTCCAAAATAAAATTAATAGTCAGCGATATAGAGATAAGAATAAGAAGAAAACTCTTGCAATAGTTATTTCAGAAATTTCTAAACATCGAAGAATCACAGCTGACAAGGAGGAAAAAATTAAACGTCGTAAAGAATATTCCAAATAAAAATTAATTTACATACAGATAAATCTTCAAAAGCAGTTATATATTTCATGTTTCTAAATGTCAAAATTTCCATAACTCACAAATAAAATTTCCATAACTCACAAATTGCAGACCCATCAACAAGAAATGTGACATATATCCTACCAATTTATTTTGCTGACCTATCAACACAGAATCAACCAAACATTCCGGATTCAAATTCATATTATGATGATGACATTAACAGTCATTCTCCTTCAGAAGTGAGTTATGTTCCAGAATTACATAAAACAATACTAACAAACTATGTACCAAATTTGATTAATTATCATACTAATAAATCCTCAAAACCAGTTTTAAGGCTTATTTTTCAAAAGTTTTCACTGCAGTCGGCAGTGCCTGACTGCCTATTTTTTTTTTAATATTAGGTTACTTCGGAGCTCGCGTGCCTCGGTGGTCCTGTCGCGACGCGTCGGCTCGGGGACCCGTGGTATTTTACCAGCCCTGCTTCCCTATAGTTACACCACTGATTGTTTCGCTTCTTGATGATAAAAATATACTACTAATACGACCCCCAGTTAGTTTTTTTGCTCTAAAATTCGGATATTTTTTGTCAATACATATGAAGAAACGTCGACGGTGTACCTACTATTGTGAAATTATTTTAACATTCCGACGTCACAAACAAGATCACTTTTATAGTATATTACGTAATGAGAGTTGTAAGAAGCTTATTACGTACGACCGGAACAGTTACGCGCGAGCAAGTAATTGCCTTACATCTCGAATTATGTACTATACTTTATCTACGACCACAGTAATTTGTTTCTATTTAATACGAAAAATATGTTTGATGTTACTGATAAGTATTGTGATTCATCAATTTAGGCAACACAATGTACGCATTGTCAATGTTAAATGAAATAATTTATATTTACTTAATAATTTATATTTTCTATGTTTAATTTCATAAATACCTACTAAATAGATAGAAGCCCTAAAGAAGGTCAGAATAAAAAAGACCGAAACGTTGTCAAAATATCGGCATCAGCTGTTTTATTAAAATAAATTCCTTTTCCCAAGAAGAAACTATAAAAATATAATATAAAAAATATAATAAAAATGATAAGATCTTAAGATATATTTATAATTTTTTTTTTATTATAGTTTATAATAACTGAACAATTGTTGAATATTAATGTTGGATTGTTATCAACATCATTACTGATAAGATTGGTTGAATTATGTGTACTTGAAGTCATATTCGCATGATGTACTTGCATTTGTGGATGTTTAATTACTGTTTATCGCAGTAGAAATTTTTGTAGCAGTATCATTTTGATTTTTCATGGAGCAGTCTATATAGCCTTCTGCTACTGCAGACGAACGCCACCCACCATGCCTTTTCAGTGACAATAAATCACCACCGGAATCCACAAGGATGGTGGCTGACGAACGTCTGAAACAATGTCCTGTATAAAGATTTGCTTCCGGCAAATGAAGATAATTAGCAATTTGTTTAGGAATTAGGAATAATTTTGGTCATTTAGAAAAAAAGGCTGATCATTGTCCATTTTTTGTGGGCGTAGGTTAATATATTTTTTACAGGTTTGGTAAAATTCTTTCGGTACCACAAAAGATCTATGAGTTTTTGTTTTAGAATCAGGAATTTTAACGATCAGAGATGTTCACTGGACATTATTTTAATTGTTTTAATTGAAAAAAAATATATAGGCAGTCAGGCACTGCCGACTGAAGTGAAAACTTTTGAAAAAAAAACAGCTTTAAAACTGGTTTTGAGGATTTATCAGTATGTTAATTAATCAAATTTGGTACATAGTTTGTTAGTATTGTTTTATGTAATTCTGGAACATAACTCACTTCTGAAAGAGAATGACTGTTAATGTTATCATCATAATATGAATTTGAATCCGGAATGTTTGGTTGATTCTGTGTTGATAGGTCAGCAAAATGAATTGGTAGGATATATGGCACATTTCTTGTTGATGGGTCTGCAATTTGTGATATATGGAAATTTTGACGTTTAGAAACATGCCTTATAACTGCTTTTGAAGATTTAGCTGTATGTAAATTAATTTTTGTTTGGAATATTCTTTACTACTTATAATAATTTTTTCCTCCTTCTCAGTTGTGATATTTAGATGTTTGGAAATTTCTGAATTAACAATTGCAAGATTTTTTTTTTATTCTTATCTCTATATGGCTGACTATTAATTTTATTTTGGAGATTCCTTCCTTTGGAGAGCACACGAGTACATTTGGTTGCCTAAAACTTTGATGGGTCTGATTCATGATTTACCATGAATTCTTCGATACAATCCAGTAATCTGAACATTCCAATAGTCCGGCACTAGCATATCTACTAGTACATCCGTCAAAAGTACTTACTTTTGTACTGCACACTGATTCTAGGGGTTGATATTTCCTTAGAGGCGCTGCGTTCTGTCAATACTGCCAAAAACTTTCCAATAATCCGGCACTAGTACATCTACTATTACATCCGGTAAAAGTACTTGCTCTTGTACTGCACACTAATTCTACGGGTTGATATTTCCTTAGAAACGCTACGTTCTGCCAACACTGCCAAAAATGTTGACTATTAAGTTTGACGTTCAAAGCCAACTTTAAACATATGCGTATAGACGTGTTCTTTTGAACACATCTTTGAGTAATAGACATTTTTTCTATAGAACGCAGCTATTGATGACGATGAAGCAAATATATGATTTTATCCTCTACCCAAATGTCATTCAGCGCGGCTATAGAAGTTTTCACTTCAAAAAATATAGTGTTTATGTATTAGTTTGACGTTTTAGTATATTTTACAGCAAGAGGTGAAAGTGGCGTTTTTTGGTGAGGTGAGAGTTTGCTCACGGCGCCAGCGAGTTACCAATCACACCGAACCAAAAAAAAAATTCATTTTCATTGCAATTTTTTCTACTGATTTCTGTTGTAGAATCCATAATTCGACTTTAATAAATCCAATTCAAAGCGAACTGTCAGAACTGTCGATACAAGTTTAATTGTTGGTTTGGTCGTTTCCATGGTAACATATTGCATTCTCATAGAGGGTTGTACTTTTCAAGTCAAATGTCCTAATTTTATTTCGGTTTTTTAATTAGTTTCGGGCTCGTTTTACGTTTGTACATAAAATTTTTCATTGACATTGATGTAATTAATAAGAAAGTCCATGCAAATTCAATTAGTTTAGTGTCTGAATCGAGAAAATCATAAATTTAAAATGCTCATTTTCTTCTCTAGATGTGAAAATATTTTCATCTCTAGAATGAAAATATGTCACTTTCATGTAGGGTGAGCCGTGGAAAAAATGCCATTTTCACATATATCAGTAGAAAAAATATTTTTTTGACAAATAACTGGATGGATGTATTGGGTTGCCTATATTAAACGATAGTAGCAGCTGTCAACCAATCAACGAATCGTAAACCAAACGCACTAGTGTGTTATTGAATCATTAACATTATATATTGAATCATTAACATTATATATATAATAACATTAATCGCGGACTGTTACATACATGTGTTGTAAGATGTATTTACATAATCTAGGAACTGTACAATATTGGGCAATTATAAAAGTGGTCGTAGATAATAGTAGATTATGATACAAGTGTGTGAAGTAGAGCTTTTGTGCATGAGTTACGAAGTTCTTTAGACTTTAATCGCAATGAGTGCATAAAAGCCTTTCACACAAGTGTATTATACATTATTTTATATACGAAGCATGTTAAAATACTGTTAAATCTACAAAAACAATAATTGTTTTTTACCGATAATATTGAAAAATTGTAATTTTAACAGACAAAATACTTCAAATCACTGACACAATAAGGTTAGAACGTTCAACGCCTCCGTGGCAAAAATTGCTAACTAGTTTTTACTCAGTGACGGGAACACAATTTGGTCGTTGTCTTTTTTAATTAAATCTAGGTTAACCTAGATTTAATCTAGATTTGGTTATGATTAGGTTAAGTGGTATTAGAGCTAGATAAATCCAGACTGAGAGGCCGAGACTTCTTGATTCAAAATAAGAAAAAGTAATCAATTTTAATATACATCAGAAAATTTATTTTCACTACGCCTATGTGTTTTGTTTAGTGACGCGAGTTGTTGCCATAGTAACAACAAACTAATCGTTTCATAATGAAACTCCATTTGATTTACATTGTTATACACTTTTACGCACGATTATAATATCCATCTTTCATCCATGGTATCCTTCGTATCCAGTAATTTACTCATTAATGTGTTGATTTTGGTGTGCGAGTAGATAAAATATTATAATCAAATTTTAAGGGAAGTTCATCACAGAAAATATGAAGTTGGAATTTGCTGGGACTTGTTAAACGCTTTTTACGGTATATCATATGAAACTCTTCTCCACAAGCTAGATATTGTAGATATGGGATTCGATGGAAAGTTTCTAGATGGCTTCAATCGTTTTTAGAATCCCAAAAACATTATGCTCAAATTCAACATTGCGGTGGAAATTGTATACACGGTTATTCAAGGATTTGTTTTATCACTACTCATATTTTCAACTTATCTTATCTCGACATAAATGAAACTTTCTGCACTCTTTATACAGACGACTGTAGTTTTATTATTTCAGAAAGGTCGGCGAGGAAAACCGAAGCAGCAACAAATTGTCTGTTTCATTTATGCAAATTTGCATAAATGGTTATCGCTAAATATGCTATGTCTTAACGCAAACAAGACATGCTGTATCATATTTCATACACTAATGTATTACCGCAATATTCGGAAGACCTTATTCTTAAAATAGGAGATAAACATTTAAATAGAGCAAACGGGATCAAATTCCTAGGAATTAATTGTTAGATAATTTTTCATAGAATAAATATATAAAAAATATTGTGAAACAAATTTATATCAAGGCTTTCCTCCTGAGAAGCATAAGAAACGTAAAAAAAGTGTACGGGTATATCTATGCCAAGCTAAAGTACAATCTCGAATAGCATATGGTATTATAGTGTGTGGTTCTTCACCATTAATTGGGGAGATTTTGAAAGCCCAAAAGAAAGTTATCCAACCAATAACTGGGAGTCTATTAGCCAGCCCACCATTGTATATTTGGGAATTAGCTTGCTCCACATATAAAAAACAACTTAAAATATGTATAAATATGGACAAACAGAAGTACGAAACAAAACACAACATAGAACGCGTACACCAAAATCCAACTTAAGAATTGGCAGTATGCCGACCTGCCAAATTGAAATAAATATTTTCAACAAGTGACCGGAAGAAATAAGATCGTGTAAAATAACATCGCATAATATATTTAGAAAGAAGCTGAAGATCCTGTTATGGCAGGATAGTGTTAATGATATACAAATTAATTTATCACCAAAATGTCGTATATGTAAATTTTAAATTCCAAGGACTAATAAAGATTAATTAAAGATTAAATTAAAATGAAAAAAATATTTACATGAATCTATTCACTCGCAGTCGTTGGACGGATATTGGCAATAAGTTACTTTAAAACTTGCTTATATTTATGAAGAGGATAGTTGCGACTGTTACTACGTGGTAATTCATACTTACATTGAATTGAAAAATCCACTGTTTTTACCACACTTATAATATATAAAACTGTTATATAACATATTATTCACAGTTATAATATATGGATTGATGCAAAATATAGCTTCAATATATAAATATATTCAATCTATTAATTGTAAGACTAGGACAAATCTCATGTTAAAAAACTACTTTCTGGCTATTACCACACAGGCTATCGAATTATACATTGAGATTTGCATGTTATTAATAGTCTCAGTCCATTTGCATGGCACTTAGATAACTATAGAAATAACATTGTTTTTAGTAGAGAAATAACATTTCTTTTTATTTAAATTAATTGAATAGCCATCTGCAGTCGGCAGATTATATAATTCACTTATTTTAAATAAACAGAAATGATCTTAAGAACAATATTACTTCTCTAGTTCTGTTAGTGCCATTAAAATGGACTGGGACTAGTATTATAATGCAAATCTCTCCTGTGTTTTCCGATTCATCATTTAAGTATAATAATGTTTATTGTTACGCCTTTTGTAGGTTTTATCTGTCCTCTTCATTTAACCTCGATGTGATAGCAGCCTTTCATAAGTTGTATGTTTTTCCAATAATGAAACCTCGCTTCTAGAATTGGTTTTCACTTGTTTTATCAAAAGATACGATAATTGTCATTTGTGCAGTACATCTTCTCGCAATGCAACGTGCTACACAAAATTTAAATCGTGATGAATGTGTTGAATTTGTAACTTTGTCCAATGAAGGACTAACAAATGGCGAACTTGGTAGAATATATGGAGTGCCAGCAGAGGCGTATTCAACGTAGGTGCAATCGGTGCGTAGCACCGACGGGCCCCAATGCGGCGGGGTGACAATACTTTACCATACACATGTACAATACACTTGATTTACAATATACAGGGTCAGAAAATGAATGTTTGCCTGTTTTTCTCACACCTACACCATCGTTGAATTCTACACCTAGCGCTCAGTTCGAGGCTTTAGAATCTTTAGATAAGTATACTACAAAAACAGAGAACACTAAAATTTGTGAGGGAGGAACCAATAATACGGAGGAAGCCGAGGAGGAAACTTTTAAAACGAAATTTTCAAGAAAGGAAAAACAACGCACACTTAAAGATCTGTCCAACACAAGGTGGTCTGCAAGAGCAAAGGCAACAAGTGCTTTATTACAAAATTTTAAATCAGTTCTTTTTCAGTGAATCAGTTTTCTAGAAACAATTATAGAGGTAAGGCACAACCACGATAAAGTGGCTACGGCCTCAGAACTTTTAAATAGTTTCACATTTTGATTCGTTTTGTTTTTTTTAATTCGATTTGTTTCACAGCTGACACTTATTTCAACCAAATTTTGTAACTCTTCAAGTCAAAATGGCTTCAATGTGATATGGACGAAGAACACATGCATCTAAAAAGAAAAAGAATTCGAAGAGTTCCAAAATTTCACGATGAAGGCATCAGAGACGATTCTGTTATAGATCCTGTAAACGATTTGAAAAATAATGTAATAGATGCAATGGTAAACGAAATGTCTGACAGAATTAAGGGTCTAGAAAATGTTTCAGAATTATAATTTATGTCCCCTATTTTGATAGATGAAATGATACAATTTCAGGACATATATTTTTCACGTGATAACCCTTGTGATAGAAGTGTACTGGGTTATCTAGAATATTTAGGTAAATAGAAAATGTATGATATTTTCCCCAACCTTGAATTTGTTTTTCGATTGTTTGTAACGCTGTCCATAGGTATAGCAAGTGCTGAGACATCTTTTAGTGTATTGCGTAAACTAAAAACACACCTAAGGAGCACAATGACTCAAGTTAGAACTTTTGATTTGGCATTACTTTCAATAGATACTCTCTCTGTTTGCTGTATTTTTAATAGCTTTACTGGCTAGGTCACTCCACTACGGAGTCAGGCGCAAAGATGAGAGACATTTATAGAAGAACCATCTTTATGGGAGCATTTGAACGTTTTAACGCAAGTGTTTCCGTATGGAGGCAAGGTAATGAGCAATTGAACATTAAGGTGTTTGGCAAGTTCCAAGCTGTATCACAAATGAGTTCCCACCCCGATGCCTATTGTTTGAATAAATGCCTTTTGTTAAATTTGTTACTTTACAATGCGTGGCCATATAACGCCATCTGATTTTGGAGTTTACAGAACTAGCAGCGTGACGCCACAATGTATGCCAAGAAATTGTCCAACAGAACTCTTGTTGATCGTCCTTCGATGTACGTTTCTCTTCTCTGAAAGCGGGCCCCGCCAAAAACTTGCACCGAGTCGCTGAATAGCTTAAAAACGCGCGAGTGTCAGTAAGTATGAAGTTTAATGCACTACTGCAAGAAGTCTCCAAATACAACTTGCTGAGGTTCATGGCACTGCTGTTAGTCAAGATACCATAAAAAGAAGATTTTGTGCTTCAAATTTACGACCTCGAGTAGCAGCCACTGATCCCAGATTGTCTGTAGACCACCGAAGAAACAGAATTACTTTTGCAAGGAGGCATGTGGATTGGGAAAGCCATGATTGGCGGCAGGAATTATTTACGGATCAGTCTGGTTCATCAAGGTTTTGCCTAGTAAGTTCTGATCGCCGCCCAAGAGTGTACAGAAGGTTTGGCCTTCGAGTGTACAGAAGGTTTGGAAAGTAACAACTGCCCGCTTGTAACAACTTTACATATAGGTGGCTCAGTGATGGTATGGGGTGAAATATCTTTAACAGCTCGCAAAGAGCTTTTGATTGTTGATGGTGGACGTCTGCATTCTGAACGATACATAACATACATTTTAGAACCTTTTGTGGTACCTTTTGCTTCTTACATTGGGGATGGATTCGTTCTTATGCAGGAAAAGGCTAGGTCACATGCGGCAAATATTGTTACTGAATATTTAAATTTTGTTAATATTCGAGTCCTGTAATGGCCAGCCTGCAGTCCAGACCTAAACCCAATAGAGCATCTTTCGGACATAATGGCACGCCGGTTTAGAAGTCAACATCCACCTACCAGCTTAGACGTGCTGCCACAAAGTCTTATCCGAGTATGGGAAGATATCCCTCAAGAAACGATTAGATCTCTAATTGAAAGTATGCCACGGCGATGTCAAGCTGTAATAATATCTAGAGTTGGTAACACTACTTATTGATAAGCCAAAAACGTTTAAAAAGAAGCTGTATTCGTGTGTATAATAATAATGATAATTTTACATTATTTTGTTAAAGAAACCATATATTTGGTTTTCGTTTTTTCTCCACAATTATTTAAGGCAAATTTATTATTATCGTTTTTTTATTATTATTTTAACGTTAACATTTTAACTTTATTATTATTAAATAATTATGTTTATGTGTTCTACTCTTAATATGTTTTTCAAAATGTATATATATATATATATATATATATATATATATATATATATATATATATATATATATATATATATATATAGATATATGTATATATAGATATATATATAATAATAAGTTATAAATCGAAATGTATATGTGATGCGTTAATTTTGCGGTTAACTGTATATCCATCCATACATCCATCAGAAAGCGTCTATTGTAAGCAGAATCTGGGTGGGTGTGTGTGTGTAAAAGCATTCTTGTCGAAGACCGCACGAAATTTTGAGAGTGCTAAGCTTAGCACATACGGTTGCCTACATTGCTGACCGAAGGAATATAAATTATTTAAAAAAGTAAAGTATTAAAATATTGTAATGTTATCCATAGACACTTAAAAAAAGGGACCCTTAAAAAAAAGTACCATATTTATCAAAGACAATACAGAATGAAATTATTGACATAATGGCAAAAACAGTTAGAAATAGTATTTTAAATGACATCAAAGAAGCCAAGTATTACACGATAATGTTTGACTGTATCCAGATGTATCCCATAAAGAATGAGGCAGGTAATTCGATATGTAAAGAAAACTAGTGATGTTTGTGAAATAAAATAAAGTTTCATTGATTTAATAGAAGTTGCTGGAAAGACAAGAGATTATAGACAAATTACAGTTGATTACTTTAGATATTAGACAATGTCGTTGTCAATCCTATGATAATGGGTTTAATATGGCTAGAATCTATAAAGGAGTACAAGCCATGATTGCAGAAAGGAATGAGCTGGCCGAGTTCGTACCGTGATTGGCTCACTCCTTGAATCTTGCAGCTGTCCATTCTGCCTGATCATGTTTCCATTCTGCCTCATCACCACGGATTGGTATCGCCACAGTCGGTGCATGACCAGTTCACATCGTGAACTTGAAACTTACAGAGGAAGCAATCAAGGAGCGCGTTCTGAAAGTATGCGCCTCCTATGATAAAGTAACAGCCAGCAAGTTGTCTTTGGATAGTCATTTCATAAATGATTTAGGTTTAGATTCGTTAGATCACGTAGAAGTATTAATGGCTATGGAAGATGAGTTTGGATTCGAAATTCCTGACGTAGATGCAGAGAAATTGTTAAATCCAGCTGATATTGTGAGATATGTAGCGGACAAAGAATATGTCTACCAATGAGTTGGTAGTTTTTAAGTAGCTCTAGACTCGAGTATGGCGATAGCTGATGCGAATTAAGTGCGAATTTTCATCTGGTCGTTATATTCAAATGAGAAATATATTTCTATGTGTAATTATTTACTAGAAAATAAACTGTTTACTAAATCATGCCAGGAAGCTATAATATTTGGACTAATTCAAAAAGTATATTGCTTTTTTGTCGGCTCCCCTGCTCGGGTTATTTTGAAAAAAATGTTTACCAATTTAAAAGGAAGCAGCCAGACAGCATGGCGAAACAGGTTGCTGTAAATGCCTTGTTGAACAATTTTCCAAAAGTAGGGGAAGCCTTGGAAGAAGTTAAGCAAACTTCTCATGCTCCGGAAGCTAAGTACGAGGCAGGTAATTTTCTTAATTGCTAACGAATAGATAACGAATTTTAAAGGGCCATAGGACGATAAGAATACCAAATCCGCCCCAGAAAGGTATCGGGCTCATAATTTAAGGAAATGTTGGTACTTATAAAATACTTCGATGCTGCAAGTTTCAGATTTTTAGCTATTACCATTTCTGAATAAATCGAAAAATACTGAAAATCAGTAAAAATTGATATTCTCAGCACCTTGTGAATCGATTGATCTAAATACCGGATATGTTTTGGGGCATGGTGGTAGCTTCTAAGAAAAAAAATATCTGTTCATAAGAAACTTAAAAAAAACGAGCTTATTTTCATAATTTTAATTTTTAAGCATGTTACGATAACGATAAAAATATGAAACTATTTTTTTTTAATTCCTCATTCAATTTTCGATGAAATTATGAGGTTGGGGAGTTTTTTAAAACGGTACGCCATATTGAAAAAAAATAAAAACCGATTTTTTTGCTCAAAAATCGATTTCTTTTTATGATTTAACTCTTGAAATGATAAAATACAGAACTTTTGCGATTACTGTACTAGTGAAAACAATAGAATAAATTAGGAACTCTCATATAAAAATAATTATTCTTCATATAATGAACTCTAATCATTATTATAAACTTTATTTATAACTATAATGATTAAATCGGTATAACATAATATTGTTTATATAATTCAACTACGTTTTAGGGAATTTAATCTTTACCGCTCAATTATTAGTTTATTCAGCAACCATAAGTGGCACTGTAATTCAAAACTGGTAACACTGTTTTCTATTTTCATGAAAACCCACCAGATCTGTAGAAAACCTTAAAATTATTTGTTGGCATTGTAAACAAGTGTTGGTGGTACTTTTTTTCTGTTTTTAATAATTAATTTTATCTAACCATATTATTATTGAAGTGAAAATATGTCGACATCTAAAACATATAATCCAAAGTATTGCATTTGTTCAAAATTCATTAAAAAAACGCGAGGTACTTCAAAATATATACAAACTGATGAAGATGCAGAAGATGTTTTGTGTTATAATTGTCGTTCAAAAAAATATAAGAAAACGAAACTTGAAGACGAGGATCAAGATATATCGTTGGAGGATGAATTACCTGCAGATACAAGTGAATTGTTGGAAAGAAATGATTCGAACTTATCATCGATGACTTTGTCTCAGTCAAGTACTGATGATCCATCATTTAATTTAGAGGTTGTATGTGATAATGATACAGAAGAACGTATTGAAGTTCAAATTAAACGAACTGTTGCAACTCACAGATATTGTTGTGTGTGTTCTGTTTCAAATCAAAATCTGGTAGTTGTTCCTCAAGATGCTCGTATGCAATGCTTCATTAAGAAAATAATTTTCATTCCGGTTGGAAATCGATGTTGCAGCGATCATCTCATAAAAAACGCTTTTATACTGAAGATTTGAATTTATTGAAAGTTTATTCTAATTGGAGTTTTTTTAAATCGTAAAAGTTAACTAAATTGATGGAAAGCTTGCCTGTTGAATGTGAGTCTACACTGATTGATAAAATGGATGATTTTCGTATACGTGATGAACAACTTTACATATTTACTGGATTAAGACGCGAAAACATTATCGAGTTGCGAGATTTATTAACAACTATGAGAAACACAGGTTCTCGTACAGTCACTCAAGCTCTTATCGTATTTTTATTTAAGCTACGTACTGGTAACTCAAACAGATTGATATCAGCGACTTTACAATTGTAGAATGAACAGTTGGTTTCAAAATATTGTGACCAAGTGATACAATCATTTGAGAAGGATGTTTTACCTCGGTATTTTGGTTTTCGATCTGTGTCTCGACATGATCTCATTCAAAATAATTCATCACTGCTTTTAAAAAGTTTGTTTGCTGATCGCAGTGATAAGCTTTTCTTGATTTACGATGGAACGTATGCTGGTCACCAAAGGAGCTCGAATAACGCATATCAAAGAAAGTCTTATTCTGGGCACAAGAAAGTACCGTTATGTAAGCCATTTACTATTTGTACGACAAATGGATACATAGTAGATATGTTAAGGCCTTAGCATGCTAATATGAATGACGCTACTATAATGAAAGACATTATCGATACTCCTGACGGTATTTGCAAGCTACTGGAACCTGGTGATGTTTTTGTTGTTGATCGAGGATTTCGTGACGTTCAAGCGCACTTGGAAGAAAAAGGTTATCAAGTGTTGATGCCGGCATTAAAAGGCAAACGAAATCGTTTAACAACTGCTGAATCTAATGCGTCAAGATATGTCACAAAAATTCGTTGGGCAGTCGAAGCTGTACACGGAATGCTGAAACAAAAATATCATCTACTTGGCCAAAACTTCGACAATAAAATGTTACCTAGAGTCGGTAGTTTTTATAGAATTGCATCATTTCTTCACAATCAGTACAACAAACGTATAACTTCTGATGCAGAGTATTTAGATGAAATTGTTGAAATGATAAAATCTCGGAATAATACTGATCATACATTAGCTGAAGATGTAGACAAAAATGGTTGGCAGAGAAAAGAACTTCCATTTGAGACAATTATGTCCAGTGATTTGACATATTTTCCAGAAATGACCGAAAAAGACTTGCAACTTTTATTTACGGGTTCCTATCAATATAAACAAGCAATATCATATTTAGCAGAGACGATGGATGAATCAGATAATATTATTCAGTTTGTCAGAGATTAAACTAATATATTGAAGGCTCAAGTACAATCTCGCCATATTTGTAGAAAGGTTTACAGATGTTTTATTGAATATAAACCAAAAACAATTGGATGGAGTGGAATATCAAGATATAGTGCTAATGGACTGAGAACAATTGGTTGTTGTTCACACGTGGCTGCAATAATTTTTTACCTGGCGCACGGACGATATTTGGCTAAAATCCCCAGACCAGCAGCAATACTTAATACTTTGTTCAATAAAGACAATATCACCACTGTGATTGATGAAGATAGCGACGAGGACTACTCAGAAATTCATAAGAAGATTTTTATCATTAACAGATTAATATAATTAATGCATTTTTTAATAGTTTATAATTAAATATGAATATTAAAGTTATTGAACAAAGAACAATTATTTTTATATGAGTGTCAATATAAAGTGTTAATCTATTCTGTTGTTTTCACTAGTACATTAATCGCAAAAGTTCTGTATTTTATCATTTCAAGAGTTAAATCATAAAAAGAAAACGATTTTTGAGCAAATAATCGGTTTTTATTTTTTTTCAATATGGCGTACCGTTTTAAAAAGTTCCCCAAGCTCATAATTTCATCGAAAATTGAATGAGGAATTCAAAATAAATAGTTTCATATTTTTATCGTTATCGTAAAATAGTTAAAAATTAAAATTAAGAAAATAACCTCGTTTTTTTTAAGGTTCTTATGAACAGATATTGCTTATATTCTTTTTTTAAAAGCTACCACCATGCCCCAAAACATATCCGGTATTTAGATCAATTGATTCACAAGGTGCTGAGAATAACAATTTTTACTGATTTTCAGTATTTTTCGATTTATTCAGAAACGGTAATATATAAAAATCTGAAACTTGCAGCGTCGATGTATCTTTCGAGTACCAACATTTCCTAAAATTTCCTTATGAGCCCGATACCTTTCTGGGGCTGATTCGGTATTCTTATCGTCCCATGGCCTTTATTCTGAATTTAACGATTTGGGCAAATATTAAATAATATCAATCGAATAAATATCGAAATTCAAAAAGAAAATATAATCCTTGCGCGATCCGTCACTTTAATGGATGGATTGTTCAAAACTTTGCAAAAGATGAGACAATCTTCAATTGAATAGTAGACAAAGAGGCTAGAGAAGTTGCTGAAAAAAATGTCGTTGAGCCTATTCTGCCAAATAAACGAATTCCGAAATGCAAAGAACAATTTGATGACGAGATGTGTGATGACGAATTAAGAACACTTCAACCTGCTCCGCTCTTTTCTAAAGAAATAATGATGGTGTTTGATCGAATCATATCGATCGAGATTTAAACGCCCTTGAATTCTGCCAAAAACTCTACGTTTTTAAAGAGCAAGTTGTACTTTTATATGGTGATACAGAAAAGGCTAACGGTTTCTATCTCTTGCAACAGATCTCTGCGCATTATTTGCAGAATGCCTTTCCTAATATTTGTATTGCCCTGCGAATTTACTCTACGCCTCCTACTACATCTGCAAGCTGTGAGCGAAGTTCTAGCAAACTAAAACCTATTAAAAATTATTTGCAATCCTATGAACGAGGAACGTTTATCGAGTCTCGCATTCTTATTGATATAAAATCCAATTGCACTCTCATGTAATTGTGACAAGGCCATAGATTTGTTTGCAGAACAAAAGACTCGAAGAGAAAAATTGTAATTTCAATTTGTAATACAATAACATACTTAATTGATTTTTATTTTTAATCTTACGTTTTATTTCAGACCCTATCCTGTGCTATCCTAAATAATAAATATGTCCTACACGTTCATGTACGTACGTATATTTGTAAATAAATAGGCTTAACACAGAAAGAGCAACGCTAGATAGGTTATTGTGGCGTTCTTTCCGGGAGGCCTATGTCCATCAGTGGGCGGTTGATGGCTGAAATGATGTTGATGTTAAAGGTAAAAATATAGGCAGACGGGGGCGGCATTTTTCAGTTTTTGTCCTTTTGTCCTTAAAAATTGTCCTAATAGGTCTTAATATTATAGAGCTAAACAGATTTAATATATTTATATATTCAAGCTATATTTCGCTTTAGTAATTTTGTATGATTGTATCTATAATTAGTATGGTCTCACCCCAATATTCAATTATCCTTTAAATCAATAACTGCAACTAAGTTCAGGTAACCTTTTCATGTAACCTTTTCATGTAACCTTTTCATAGGTAACCCGTTCACTCATATCAAACCAAAACCTAACCTCGCCCGTCCGGCACATGGTGTTCAAGCTAGTCTAAGTGCATTCCATTTTATAAATCAAAAGAGCAAAGCTGCACTGATGAGAGGTAGATCTCGAAATGCGTCTCCAGATGACTATTCACTTCATTTAAATAGAAAGAAATTAATTTAAAAAGCAATGTTATTTCTGGTTAAAATGGACTGGTTCTAGGAATAACATACAAATCTCAGTTGTATAATTCAATATCCTGTGTGATATTAGCCAGGAAATAGTTGTTTCAATATGAGATTTGTTCATAGTCCTAATAAGACTTAATATTATACAGCTACGAACGGGTTGAATATATTTATATGTTCAAGCTATATTTCGCTTTCGTAAGTTTGTTTGATTGTATGTATAATTTGTATGCTTCCACCCCAATATTCCATAAATTAAATGTATTTATAGAAATAAAATTGTAAAGGAAAATTAAGATTCAAGTTTTTTTGAAAATATCGTTGAAGTCAAAATCTAGATAAGAAAGTACATGAACAAATAGTTGATAATGTTGACATCTGGGCTCAGCGCCGTCGTTTGAATTTTGAGGCCACGGGCATAAATATCGAGGTGGGAAAATCCCCCAGTAAATAAAAAAAGTGAATAAACAAATAAATTAATTAATTTTTAATACATACAAGAAAGGAACATGTATAGAAGAAATATAAAACAATAATATATTAATATAAAAGAAAAACAAAATTAATTAAACTTTATTTTCCTTGCTTTAATTTCGGCAAATTTATCTATTATTTTACTTAAATTTAAGTCCTCGCATAATTAATTTTATATCCAAAGCAACGCTACTTTGGATAGTCTTTCTTATCTCATTGTGGATCTTAAGAGTTTTTTGTTATTTTAAGTTATGAAAAACTAATGAAGAGGAATGAATGCCAATGGGTTAAATGAGTTTTTAACACTTCAGTTAAATCAAAACCAGTAGCTCACAAATAAATAAAATATTTGGCGTAAAACCAATAAAATATTCCTGAATTTAGATATCATTTTCATAAGGCAATTGAACATTTCGAATTACATATTTGACAAACATCTATTTTTCTGTAAATCCTTGCCATTGCGTTATTAATTCGAATATTTTATTTTTTAATGTACCAACATGCAATTGTGGTAGAATGGTTAACAATTGTAAAACATTTGTAAAACAATTAACAATTGTAAAATAGAAAAATAAAACTAAAATAAGAGTTAAATAACGCGTTTTTAAAGTTACCTCCTCATTTATTATTGCGCATCTTTGACGCTTGCAAACGGTTTCAGTCTGTATTGTTGATTAAAATAAAATGGCTCTGTGGGGCCCCCCTAGCCCGTGGGCCCCGGGCATACGCCCGATTGACCGACGCTAGCGACGCTACTGTCTGGGATTAATCCTTAAATATAAAGTTCAATGATTGTGAATATCGAGTTTGTGCAAAATGGTAGCCGAATTAAGGCCGATTCTCATATACGCGACACTCAGCTACGCGACGTCACGAGACATCGCCTGTCAAATAATGATTACATTGTTTTAAATGGGCACGTTCTCACTATGGCTACTCGACAGCTACGCGACGTGCTCATTTAATACGATGTAATCATTATTTGACAGGCGATGGGAAATATGGGAATCGACCTTTAATCTCTGTAGAATAGTTACTTTTTTGACCAATCTGAATATCTGATGCTTACATATGTGTTTCAAAGAAGCTAACCTCGCTGAGTGACTCGTCAATACATATATCCAACATATACCTTAAACTAGAAACCAATATTTTAAAATTCCTTTTCAAAAAAAAAAACAGAGACAGACGTGAAAATTGGTATAATGTTTCTTCTTTGAAAATGTATCACATACAAATCTAGTCGAGACATATTAAAAATAAGAGTTACTTTATTTGAAAACCCGGAAAATTTACAGATGCAAAGCTTGGTACGTATTATAGATGCTTCTTTTTAAAATAACTTCTTCTTCTTAGACTTGTATAGGCACGTGTGCCTGTTTCTTTAAGTTCCTCCTTCGTCTCTAATCTACTGTGATATGGATGTCCACGAGTCTGCCCATCTTTTTGGTGGCCTTCCAGGTGGTCTTGAATTGTTGGGTCTTTGTGTCATGGCCCAGTTAACGATCCGTTGTGGGATCATGTGTTTCACATGGTCCCGCCAGTGCCTCCGACGGTCCCTTGTCCAGCGTACGACATCCTGTATTTGTAGATCCTCTCTGATTGTGGAGCTCCTGATTTGGTCTCTTAGTGTGAACCCCTTTATCGCTCGTAGGGTGCGCATCTCTGTCGTTCTTAAGGCTTGTTTGGTAACTGCTGTGTCGGCTCTTGTTTCGGCTGCGTATGTGAAAATTGGTCTTATTGCGGTTTTGTATATTCGGATTTTACCTCCTTTATATATATGCTTATTTCTCCACATTATATTGTTTATTGCATCGGATATTTTCCGGGTCTTATTGGTGGCTGCTCGAGTTTCCATCTTAAGGTTTCTGTCGCTTGATATTTCTATGCCGAGATATATGAAGTTCATCACTTGTTCTATTACCTTACCGTAGAGTTCTAGTTTGCATCTTGTTGGGTATCGGCTGGCTACCATGCACTTGGTTTTTTGGTGGGAAATGTCGAGGTTGTATTTCTTTGCTGTTTCCGAGAATGTCTTTAGTAATCGTTGCAGATCGTCTTGGTTGTCTTCCATTAGCGTTGCATCATCTGCATAGCATAGGATGTTGAAAGATTGCTTCCCCATTTTGTATCCCGCTTTCAGGTTCTTTACTGTGGTTATTATCTTGTCCATTATGATGTTAAATAGGGTCGGGCTCATGCTGTCACCTTGTGGGACACCATCGCTTATGCGCACCCTCTCTGATGTCTTTGTTTTTGTTTTTATGATTGTGTAGTTGTTGGTGTTGATGTTTCTTATTAGATTGGTTAGCTTTCCCCCCGCTCCTCGTTTTTTGAGTTCTGAAATCACATCAGCGATTCGGATTTTGTCGAATGCTTTACTCAGGTCGACGACCCACAGATAGGCGGGTTTGGCAAACTCTAGATTAGATTAGATTCCTTTTATTGGCATAAACAACTACAGTTTTACATATAACAGTGCTACCATCTATGTTAACCAAATAATTACACACACGCTCCAACCTAAGACAGAATAAAAAATAATAAATAACTAGAAGAAAACAAACAAAAAGAAAAAGAAAAAAAAAATAAAAAATTAATCCTCCCAAAAACAACATTTCCTCTCAAATAATAATAATAATAAAATCACGCGTCACCAGATGGTAAAAGAACTAAAGTTTTATTCTTTTTTAACTCCACCACTCTTTTCATCAAGGGCCATCCCGCTCCGTCCTCCCTCATACACGAGCCCCAGTCTTCTACTACCACACTCTCCTCTCTGCTCCACTGACATCCTGCACAGCTTTGAGCCCAATGCGCCCACACGTCACTAGCTTCCCCACATATCTCACATCGTTTAAAACGGGAGCCCATCCAGTATCTCCTGCCCTTTTCCTCTGACCCGCATCTGTGCCGTGCTATCAATGCTTGAGGAAGTCTATCTCTTGTAAGGTACAACGGGAGCCTTTGGAACACTTGCACGCTCCCATATTCAGGTAGAAAATTACTCCCCTCGATCATCCTCTGACGACTCTGCAGCTCCACCTCGGTTAACCTTTCATATACCAGTTCTTCCACCTTCCTTCCACTCACAAACATTCTCGCAATTTCCTCGTATGCCCACCCGCAGCTTTCATACAACTTCTTCCTTTCACTCCCCCATTTAGTCACCTTATGAATACCCAAACCTTCCATTCTTACAACTCTCAGTACTTCTTTTACAATTCGTTCATTGCCCATTCCATACACTTTCCTTTCAAACTTGACGACCCTCCTAGCTGCTTGCGAAAACACTTTCACCATATTTGTTTCTTGCAGCACAATGTATGTCGGCGTGGACCTGTCTAGTTTGAGGGCCATTTTTAGAAACTGCAGCTGCACTCTCTCAATTCTCTCCTCCTCTCTCACTCCCCACACTTCCGCTCCATACAAAAGAATACTTCTCACACATGCCTTCCACACTACCATTTTCGCAGCAAAGTTATTGTTCAAGCACTCCTTCCATACATTCCATAGCCCGTTTGCAGCCACCCACGCCTTTTTACAAATATATTTTACATGGTCTTTAGCGGACCCATCCTGTCCAAACATAAACCCAAGGTATTTGAAGCTGCTAACTTGCTCAATTATGCTGCTTCCCCACTTAAACGATTCACTCCTATTACCCGCTCTCTTTCGAAACACCATCCATTTAGTCTTTTTCACATTTACTACCAGTCTCCTCTTTTCAAAAAATCTTTTCACCCGATCGATCATCTCTGACATTTCTCCTTTCGTACTAGCTAAGATCACAACGTCGTCCGCGTAAGCCAAACTCCAAATTTTCCTATTACCAATTACTACCCCTCCAGCTTGACCTTTGCTCAGTACACTCTCTAAATCAGCCGTGTACAGGTTAAATAATATTGGACTCAACGGACAACCCTGCCTTAGCCCCATTCTAACCTCAAAACTTTCTGAAACTTCCGCTCCTACTTTCACTCTGCAACAGGTATGCTGATATAAATCCCTGATTCTCTCGATTAACTGCCGCGCTACACCTTTTATTCTCAGACATTCCCACATCCTCTCCCTCCTCACAGTGTCGTAAGCTGCCTTCAAATCTATGAACAGAGCGTAAAGCTTCCCTTGTTTCTTAACCAATTCCTTCTCCACAATATATTTCAACGTCACCAAGTGCTCCACCGTACTATAATGTTTTCTAAATCCAGCTTGCACATCTGGGATTAGGCCTTTATCTTCCTCCTCACATAAAAGCTTTTGCTCCAACAGCTTTGCATAGATTTTATAAGACGAGTCCATAACCGTTATTCCTCGGTAGTTAGCTAAGTCTTCCCTATCTCCACTTTTATATATTGGTACAATTAAGCCTTCCTTCCAGCTCTCCGGCACCCTTTTACAACCTCTGTACATCTTGTTTAGCTCTTTGAAAAGCTCTTGCTGGATGAGTATCGGCGCATGCTTCCACGCTTCATTCGGGATACTGTCCAAGCCCACTGCTTTTTTTTTCGGAAGCCTATCCACAACACTTGTAAATTCTTCCCACGTAAATTCATCACTGCCAATTACTGCCCCATTAACCCCTCCTGTATCGTCGCCGAACTCTTCGGGCACACCACTGGTTAGCAGCTCTTTAAAGTAGGTTCTCCACTGGTCCAGCGGCTTGTCACAACACCCTTGTTTTCGTCTATAAGCTGACACCATTTTCCAAATATCCGCTTCATTGTGGATCTCCTTTAACTTCTCGAACTGCGCGGCTTCCCTCTCCTTCTTCTTTAGGAGTTCCAGCTCCTTCAGCTGCTTACGGCACCTATTGTATTCCTCCATCGAGTCCTGGCCCTCCTTCCACCTTTTGAACTTCTTCCTCACAGACCTCTTAAGTTCCTTGACTTCTTCGTCAACCATATATGTTTCTTTAGCCCCTCCACATTTGATCTTGACCCGAACCATGGCTTCTCGAACCACTTCCATTAAATGCTGCAAACTACCGACTCCCGGGGGTATTCTTTCCAGATTGCTTTGGAACTTAACAATGGCTTTATCGTTCCAAACCGAGACTACTTTAGCATAACTATTCTCTCTTGGCACTGTCCTGATTTTACCTTCCCACGTTATTTCCAATGGAAAATGATCAGACTCATCTCTCTCGCCTATTTGCATGTTCATTATGCGCATTTTTGCTACCTCATTGACTACTACATAATCAATTACCGATGCCCCTCTCCCACCAGCATAAGTGAATTCCCCGCTCCAGTCTCCTTCGACACATCCGTTAATTACATTCCATTCCTTATCTTCCACCCATTCCAACCATTTTCTGCCTTCTTTGGTAACTAACTTATCCCTCGATCTTCTCGTTATCTTCGAACCCTCCGCACTTATATTTCCTGTTTGGAGTTCACCTATCCTTACGTTCCAATCTCCTGCCAAGACAATTCTTTCTCCTGACACGTCGCTAGCTCTTCTGTTAATTTCTTTCATAAACAGCTCCAAATTTTGGTTGTTATAGATTATGAACAATCTTAACACCTCCCCATTGATTTCCACGGCCCTCTCTTGAATACCTTCAAATTCCTCCTGATAGTTCTCTCTTGACTCGACAATATTTACTTGCAAACCTGTTATTATTCCTCCCCTCGCTCTACCTTTGACCTGTTCCTTCAGGGCACCTTGACACTCCCATCTAAATCCCCTAGGTAACTTAGATTTAACATCCGGCCAGTCTTTCTCTTCCACCCACGTTTCCACCAAACCTATTATGTGAAAACTTTTCAAATAGTCACATAAGTCCGACTTCCTCGCCCCTCCCACTTTTTTTTTAAGACCAGCTATATTCCATACCAATATTTTAATTTGTTCTAGATCCTCCCCCAAACCCCCACTCCGCCCCCTACCGCCACCGCCCCCACTCACTGAAAAACCTTTTTCTCCAAAGATAATGTCACTTCATTTAAAATGAACCATTCATTATCTATCTTCAACTTCTGATGCGCTAGTTTCACTTCTTTCCCTTCCAACTTTGCCACTCTTGCTCTCTTTCTAAGTTCCTGTTGAATTTTCCTTTGCCTCACGGTTAAGTCGTCATCTATATAAATATTACTGCCGGCTAATTTATTTTTATTTCTCATCACATCCATTTTCTCTTCCCATTTACTTAGTTTAACTACTATGGGTGAAACGCCATTTCCGCTTGCTTTTCCCACTTTATACATCTTCAGGATTGCGGGCTCCAACATGAGTGTATTCGAAAATACCTTCTTCACTTCCACTTTCCAATTCTCCGCCTCTCTAATACCATTTATAACTATGTTACATTTCCTATTCTGCTTGTCCTTTTCTTCGTCTAACTTGAAAAGGTCATCCAATCTTCTTCCTATCAGTTCGTTTTTTTTTCCTAGTTCTATTTCTAACACCTCATTTTTAACCTTAACTGCTTTAAGCTCCTTTTCCAGGTTGGCCACTCTTTCCCTGGTCTCATTGTTGTCCGCACTAATAGATTTCAGCTGCTCCATCAGCCCAGCTTTCCACACTTTGTCCTCCTCCTTCTCCATAGTCATTTTTCTTATTAGACTCACTATCTGATCTTTCACCTCAACCATCTCCTTTAACAATATTTCCATCGATATAGGGTCTAATTCTCCGGCTGGACTTTCCTTCTCCTTCCTCTTCTTTTTATGAGAAGCTTCTGGAGTTCGATCTAACCGCCTACTTCTTCTAAACGGCGCGAATTCCTCTCTCTCGCTCTCCGAGATGCTGCCTCTTTCCCCGCTACCGGCCATCGCGCGCTTCGCAGAATCCTCCGCGCGCACTGCCGCTCACTCTTCACTGTTCTGCACTCCTAATACCCGCGCTGGCTTAATAATTTGATACACAGGGCCCCCTTATTTGTTTACTCAATCGCTTGCAATGATAATGCCTTTATAGGCTCTAGGCCTCCGCTAGAAATTCGACGCTAGCGACCAAACACCGGGAAACACTCTAACTAACTTGGTATAACACGACTGTCGCACTTCACTTCATCCCTAGTACCAACTAGGTACCCAAACTCTATTGCTTTCTCGGTGATCTGTCTTACAGTAAATATTTCGTCTGTAGTTGATCGATTTTGTCGGAATCCTTGTTGTTCGTCATTTACCGTTATTCGTTCGTTTATTTTTTGGGCCAGTATTTTTGTGAAAAGTTTTGCTGTGGTGTTTATCAATGTGATGTCTCGGTAATTTGAGGGGTCTGTTTTTTTTACGTTTCTTAAAGATCGGGATAGTGATTGTGTTTTTCCATTTTACCGGCACTTGTTCGGATTTGACAATTTTTCTAAATAAGGTGTAGATTTCTGTTTAGAGTTTGTCGCCGCCGTATTTTAGGAGTTCGTTGGGAATCATATCTTCACCTGGTGTCTTTCTTGTTTTTAGGTTCCTGATTTCCCGATTTATTTCTTCTTGACTAATAAGCTAGTAGGACTCCTCTATTGTCTGTTCGTGCGTTACGGTAGTGGTTCCTTCCTTGATGTTGTTGCCGTCTGTTTCATACAATTTCTTAAAGTACCTGGCCCATTCTTCAGGTGTTATACATTCGATTTGATGTTGTTCGTCAACTGGTTGCTTATACTTCCTGAGGAGCTTCCAGATTTTCTTTTGACCGCCATATAAGTCGTGTTGCAATTCAATTCTGAAGTTCTCCCAGTATTGATCTTTTAGGTGTCACACTTCTGTCTTGCACCTGTTCCTCACCAGTTTGTATTGGTCGTAAGCTTCCTTAGTGTTCTCGTGTTCATATATTTTCTATAGACTTCTGATTTTTGTCGGGCTATTTCTTTTAGGTCTGGGTTGTACCACGGTTTATGATTATGTCGTGGAGTATTACTGACTGATCTGCAGTCGATAGCCTCGAGAGCGCTGTTTGTAATGTTAGATTTCAGCTTTTCCCAGGCTTCATCTGTGCTGTTCTGGTCTTGTATGATGTTGGATGCTATTTTTTGTGCTAGTGTGCTGTTGCTGCTTTTCGTATAGTATCCTTAAACTCTCTGTTTTTAATGCCTCTATCTTAAATTTGCCGCATTTTGTCGGCTCTTGTTGCTTGTGTCTCGGTACTTTGAATCGGCACTTGCATTCGACGAGGTAATGTTCTGTGCCTATATTGGCTGCTGGTATCAATCTTTCGTCTATGATCTTATTTGGGTGGACTTTTCTGTTAGTTATTATATGATCTATTATGGATCGCTGTCCTCTAGTGTTTTGATACGTGTACTTTTGTTGGTCTTTGTGTTTAAAGTAGGTATTATTAATTCGTAATTGGTTTTGAATGCATAAGTCAATAAGCAGCATGCCGTTGTCGTTGATTTGCTCTTCTCCAAATCTATTCATTACTCCTGGTATTATGTTGTTACCAATTCTTGCATTTGTGTCTCCGATTATAAATATTTTGTCATTGGGGTCGATTTCATTGATAGTTTCGTCAATTCTATTGTAGAATGATGCTCTTTCGTCTTGCGTTTTCGAGCTATCTGGTGCGTTGATGTGCATTTTTTTTCCTTTTCTAAACTTTAATGTCAATAGTATTATATTATGATCTATATACTTAGTTGTTTCGATATTGTCTTTATATTTGTTGTGGATTAGAATTGCCACTCCTGATTTTGCTCTTTCGTTGTGTTCCTTTCCACTATAGCATAAGATTTAGTTGTGTACGAGTATGTTACCGTGACCCTTTTTTTCGTTTCGGATAGGATGCAGATGTCTATTTTGTGTTTATTGAGAGCTTCTATGATATCTTGTGAGTTGCTATCCAATGTGTTTATGTTCCACCCAGCAATTCTATCCTCACTCTTTCGTAGTAGATTTTTCCAGTTTTTCTCGTTTTTCCTGTTTCTCGCGTGGTCGTTATCGTGTATCCGTCCTTCCGAGGCTTGTGAGTTCCTTCTATGAGCATATTTTTTTTTACAAGGGGTAGCTCTCTGGCCTTGTTTCTCAACCCTGCTCTTTTATCCGGGCTTGGGACCGGCTATGATTTCACTGAGCTACTCAATCCACCCAGTGTCCTCATAGGCAGAGTTGCCGTTATTTTAAAATAACATATTTTAGAATTTAACCCAAATATTTAAGTTATGGTGTGACAACCGAACATTGTTAATTTTATAAAATAAACTGTACGTGTATGTGTATACGAGGTATTACACTTTCTAATTATTAAAAACTTCTAAATATAATCCTTGATTATAATTAGCCCTTTAACAGAGACTGAAACTCACCTACCGCCCTGCACATAACGTTAGCTAATAAGTAAAGTTACTATTTTTTTAATTTATAACAATATTTGATAGTTCAGAAATATTACTTAAAATTATTACTACTATTTTAAAATGACTAAAATATTTTATAATTTTATAATATTTTTCGAGGGCGGTAAGAAGTATCAGACTAAATTGATTTTTTTTTACAAAACACATAAGAACAACAAAATCTAGAAATATAGAATAATAAAATGTTCTTCTATTCCTTCTACAAAATATGTGTAACACGAAATTCACGAAAGGAAGTCCAAAAATAAAAATTAAAAATATTGGCGAGTTTTAAAGTAACATATTGCCCACATCCATCAAATAACAGACAGTGATTGAATATATTTTTATTACCCTACATATTTAATCTAAGCACTTGAGCATGTGCGGATGTGCGGCAGAAAATATGTACTAAAATTTTGGTGTTCATTGTCCTACATACTTATCTACAATATACCTACATACAATCTAATTAAGTATAGTCCCCTTCATACTGATAATCATCAGATAACAAATAATTTGTATGACACCCATCAGTTGGTTCCTTAAGAGTTTTTTTTTGTTTGCATGGTTGTGTTTATTAGCCAAGGAAAAGTTAAATGGCATATTTTATTTTTTTCTGCAGCGTCCTTCATATTCATGGAAACACTTTAAAATAAAGTCTACATATTCTTTTAATTCTACCTCGGATTTGTGTATTTACTAAATTTATGTATGTACTAACTTTTATTACACTATTTCTTAGTGAATATCCTTGAATTTAATATTATAACTGAAATATTAGATTTTGTACTTATTACACTCATTACATTACATTATCATGGGGTTTGTATAGAACATATCTTATGGGCAGTGGCGTAATTAAGAAATGTATTCCCTACGTAATACAAAATTTAAACATTTAATAAAAAACAACTCTTTTTACAGACAAAGATGAATACAAAATGTAATATTTTTGTCACAAAATTAAATTCAAGAGTACGTAGTTCAAGAGTAATAGTATGTAGTATTTGTGGAGTATTAAAAACATTGTATTAACAAGTAATCGATTAATTGGTAATCCGCGGCCCGAAGGCCACATAAACCGACAATTTTTTAAATTCATTTTATTCAATTTTGCCTTATACAGTCATGGTTTCTATTCCATTCTGCTGTGATAATTTGTAATTGTTTCATTTTCTGTGACATCTTGTAAATGCAAAATTCCAATCAATCTTTCCTGAAGTGTTATATTTCCTTTTTTTAGGAAAGACACATGATCTAATAAAGCTGCATGTTTCCTTTTCATCTCAAAGTAATGATCTTTCATTTGGGACATGTTCGTTTGTAATTTGACTAGTCTATAAACTTCTGCAAATAGTGAATTTCCTCGACATAAATCATATAATGGTTTGCTACTGGTGATTTCTAATTGTGACTGAGTAATAATCAAATCTTCTTTAAGGCCTTCAATCAATGTGTTTGTTTCTTGAAGTTTCTCATTTTTCAATGCACAATTGTTACATATAGAATCTAATTCTTCTTGTAAATATTTTACTTTAACTTTTAAATCTGTGTTATACTTGATAGTGAGATCAAAGTTGTTTTTAATTTCAATTGATAAATGATCCAGTAAGGTATTTTCTTGCTTTAATGCAAAGTTTTCTTGCAAAAAAGCATAATATTTTGTGCTAGGTTTCCTACTGAAGTAGGGAAAGATGGTATGTTCTAGGCCATCCTCACTCCTCGACCCCTTCTCCCGCCCCCACTCCCACCTCCAGAAAAATCAAATCTGGTGTCAGAACGGCTCTAGCATACACCCTATGAGAGATACCGCCCGGCCGCCACCCTCTCTGTAGATTACATCATCCGCCGTGGCGGATATTGCCAAACTAAATAATATGCGATGCTGATTGATTGATTAACGAATAAATAATTACAGTTGACCTTGTGTCTCAATTTATAAGCAATTTTATGGAAAAGTCATCATTACATTGAAAGCCATCAAGCTTCAAACTAATTTTGTGTTTGAACTTATTGTTAAACTTGTAAACGCGCGCGAGAATGGAATGTATGAATTGTGAAATAGTTGATAAGAACAGCCGAGTCAGCATTTTCGTATTTTAACTTGTGTACATTCAGATGTTTGGACGTTTTGTTTACAATAAATTTACTACCACGTCTCGAACGCGGTCGGATGTTTAGCATTGATAATCATGTTATCACTGAATAGCGTTCCAAATTAAAAAAAAATCGAATGGAATGCGATTGATATTTAAGCCTGAGCTCTAAATTCATCGTCATATCAACAATTAAAACTGTATCCCTGCAATCAATTTGTAAAAGTTTTCGCAAGCAAGGATAATCTTGGTAGCCATTAGGAAGTATGTTATCATAATCAAAAAATGTACTACATCGTTTTACAATTCAAACTTCACAAGAGAAGATGGAGCGACATATGAGAAAATCTTATAAAATCAACAATGATGGTGGAAAGAAGAGGAGTCTAAATACTCAATATCCACCGTACACCAAATAATTAATGTAATTTCTGTAAAATATGCAATCAACAATCCCCAACAAGGCTAAAGTATGCAGGAGATCTACGATCACAGAAACGCATCCAAGCAACAGTGAAACCAGTCCAGTAGAAAATCATGCAAGCTTGTGTCAGTTTAAAAACAGAGTGGTCAGCTATAGAATTGATGGTTCACGGGATCGATGTAGATAACTTTGCTAGTAAATTAAACAGCCGTTGTACGAGAATCTGCATAACGCTTCACAAGGAATCTTATGATTCCTGAAGTTGTGCATGAAATCTGCGCTCACACACGATTCCATACTTGTACGGGTTCAATGACTCATCAAAACGAGGTCAAACTCTTAAATCCGTCCACTTCCCATCCACTTTCCATCCACTTTCCATTCACTTTCCATACACTTTCCATCAACTTTAAACAGCTTTTAATCAGCTTTAGAACACCTTTTGTTATTTAAAAGTGATTAAAAGCTAATTACTTAATTAAAAGCTGATTAAAAGCTGATTAAAGCTGATTCAAAGCTGATTAAGCTGTTAACCCGTACAATACAGTTGATACAACAGGTACTACCTGTACAATACATTGAAACCGAGTGACTATCGTAACTATTTTAGAATGGACGAATTTACATATTTCAAGTTATTTTTCTATAAATTCTTCAGTTATTGTAGGTCCAGACGCCATGGCGGTTAAACTTCGACTGACTAAGCGCATGCGCGGTCAGTTTGGCGTGATGAAAACGAACTGAAGCCAGCGGATTAGAGGTACGAATCGCATCAAACGGAACGTAGTATTCTTTCTATAGAAAGAAAACAATTTATACACCGTGAAGCTTTAGTTTCCAAATCCGTAAATAAAGACAAGAATTTGTCTTGAACAAGGTAGCCAAGATTGTCAATTATGTTTCTACGATTTGATAACAGAATTAGTACTATTTTTGAAGAACAAAAGCAAAACAAATATTGCGAATTATTGCAGGACGATGAAAATATTTTAACTTTATACAAAATAGAGGCTTTCAAAGACAAATTGAAGTTGCGGATAAAGAAAGTAAGGTAGGGTAATATGGGAATATTTTTAAGTACCAAGGAAATGGAAAATTCGGCAACTCATTATTGAGCATTTAACAACATTAGAGTCAAAAGTTGATAATTATTTTCCCGATATCATTGTGGAAAATTATGATTGGATAAGAAATCCATTTGTGGCATCAGTGATGGCAGAAATGCTTGGGAACTTATTGAAGAGGAAGAAATGATGAATATTCCAAATGATCGAAAACTCAAACTAAAACACAAAGAATTAGACCTTAACTACTTCTGGATTGAGATAAAAAAAGGAATATCCCAACCTAGGACTGCATGCCCTCAAAATTCTCCTAAAATTCTCAACTTAATTTTTGTGCTGCTTGGCTTTTCTGGTTTGGTGAACATCAAAACTAAAAAAAGAGAAAGACTCAAGGCAGTCAAAGATGAAATGAAAGTATGCCTATCTCAAATTCGCCCTAACATTAAAAAATATGCGTTTCACACCAGTCGCATGTTTATCATTTAAATGCTTAAGCATATTATAAGTAAATTGTCAAAAATTAAACTTGCTTGTGTATAACATATACATGTTTTAAAATACATGGGAGATGAGAAAATACAGGGTGCCGTGAGTTTTAATAGATAATTTTGGGGTGTCAGCCGCAATAAAAGTGAAACCACTGGTTTGCTCCTTTGAGAGTTTTAGTCTTACGTAAATGTAACGTCGGTCTATAATTTGAGTAATTTATCTATATTGGTCCGATGATTCATTGTCCACTCAAACATTTCCGCGGAGAATAATGTACAGAGATCGAATGTTGAAATTATGTTGAGATTCTTGCATTTCACAGTTCAATTCATTTTTTATTTGAAAAAAATTGATGATATGAGATGATATGAAATAATGATATGAGCGATCCGCAGTACTATGCATCGATGAGCGTCTAATTCAACTCCACGGACGAATCATATTCGAAATACTCTATAAATACAATATATAAATAACTATTTTGAATTAACTTATTCTACTTTCAAGAAGAAATATTTGCGAAAACATTTTACATGGAGGAAACGTGCTCCATTGAATACATCTAAAAAAGAACATCTATATCTCACTAAAATTACCTTTAACTCATTTTTTACATATGTAGACTTATTCATACGACTTTAAAAGAAAAACGTCTCATTTGTCAATTAAAAAATTTTAGAATTGCGATTATTTCAAAATTCTAACTAAAAGTGTGCCTAATTAAAACCACTTAAATACGTAAAAAACAGAAAAGTAATGACGCACATTGTTTATCTATTTGGAATTTTCATGGTTTCTAAATGCGAATACTATAAACCATTTTTATTTAATAATGGCACCTAGTAAATAATCACCATTCTAGGCAAAAAAAATACTTAAGTTAAGAAGAATAAATTGTTGTGTAACGTCGGGACGTAGAGGTTCGGGTTCGGAAATACAAACGCAAAGGTGATGTATTTACAAACAACGATTTATTAGCCAGTTTTTATTAAGTCAGTTACTTTTCAGCCAACGATTTATTAAGTCAGTTACTTTTATAATGTGAGGATCTACCAAGGTCTACTAAGTAAAGCCAGGGTAGTCAAGTTCTAGTTAGGTGTTACTGCAAGCAAGCGACTAGATGAACTCTCCTCCCTTGTACGATGTAGCGGTTTATATACCGTAGGGTTGTTTACACAACGGCCGATTACAGCCAGGGTGGTGGAACTCAGAGGGGGTGGGCCAATAGGGTGCGACCCGGGACAGGGTTGATGCGCGACGGGCAGCGCTCCGAGAGGGTACTCGCTCTGGTACCATTTCTGTGGTACTATTACCGCTACAGTTGTCTAATTACTCGTTATAATAGTACAAATAAAATTTATTCTCTAACGAATAATAAGTTTTGAATTATAAATATTATTTATTCGAATTATTCACAAATAAAAAATGTTTAATGCTCGCAATAACTCCGATTGCTTTAACAGCAATGCTTTTGAAACCGATGCTGGTAAAACGATTTTAAATTTTCTTGATATAATAATCAAAATCAAATATTATGACTGCAAAATGTTTAAATTTCAAACCGGAAGTGAGTTCATTTCCACTCTTAAAATAAATCATGTTTGTGGGATTACATAAATACCTGTAGTTATGAGCGTTTTATGTAAATTTGAAATCGGAAGGTCAAACAATCACAGTCAATTTGTAAATTGTTAATGTTAAAAATAGATTTTATTCAGTACAGGCCAAAGTTTGACTACAGCGAATTGTTAGAAGAAAACTTTTTTTCTGGTATATTGATTTATTTTACGAAAATATTTTCTACTTCTTCTTCTTTCGAATAGGCCTACTTTGGACCACGCTTGTTCAACTGTTGGGTTCTGATCTTTGCCCAATATTGTCGCATTTTCTGCCGGTGTAACTCCTTTCTCTCTTCTGTCCAGGGGGTACCTTTCCTACGAGGTTTTTCCTGAAATCTGCGGACTTCCCTCAGGGTGCGTCTCACAGAGTGTCTGTTTTGGAGATCTGTTATTCTCAGTTCTTTAATATCCTTCTCGGTTTCTGTCAACCAACTGGTACGAACTTTCTTGTTTTGCCAGAAGGTGAACAGACGGTTGGTTAGTCGGTTTGGAGGCAATCTTGCAACATAGCCATAGAAAGCTACCCTCTTTTCCTTGCACAGTCGGAGAGCATCTCAATATGTTCGTAGAGCTCAGAGTTATGCCGCCTTCGGAATTCCCCATCTTCCTTTGCCGGGCCTAGGATTTTCCTGAGGATTCTCTTCTCTCTGATTTCCAATTTCTCTACCAGACCTCTTCAGTTCAAGGAAAGACACTCCATGGCATATAGGGCTTCTGGTCGTAAGACCGATGTGTAGTGCTTAAGTTTCAGGTTGCGTGACAGGCATTTCTTTTGTAAGTGTTCTTAGTCAGTCGATAGGCTAGTTCTAGCTTGCGAAGCTACTGCGAGAATAACCCCAGGCCCTGATGACATCCCACCGGAAGTCGTAAGACTGGCTGCCCTCCTTCAAACAGAGACCTTTGCAAACATGTTCAACTCGGTCATTCGCAGTAGAAAAATACCAGGTAGATGGAAAGAGGCCAGATTTAGTCCCCAAGCCAAGAAAGCCCTCATCGCTACGCCCAATCTGCCTACTAGACAGCCTAGGCAAACTTTTCGAGCGTATAGTAGCCACCAGAATAAACCAAGAACTTGATCTGCATGGAGGGCTATCAACAGCACAAAATGGTTTTCGAGGGGGGAGGTCGACCACAGACGCCATCCAGGAGGTTATCAAGATCGCCCACTATGCCAACTTGGGTAAACGTAGGCACAGAAAAGTATGTCTAGCCATTGCACTAGATGTTAAGAATGTGTTTAACACCGCGCCCTGGCGGCAAATCGTAGACACAAGCAGAAGGAAAGGGATGTCTGCTTATTTAATAGACTCAATTAAAAGCTATTTCACGAACAGGAGCCTAATAATAGACAACACAACCAGGCGGGTGACGTGTGGTCTCCCACAGGGGTCGGTTCTCGGACCGCTCCTGTGGAACATTCTCTACGATTGCGTTCTAGACCTAGAAAAGATAAAAGACCTCAAGAACTGTAGACAAGAACGGTAGCATTCGCCGACGACCTCCTTGTGGTGTCCGCGGACACCAATGAGGAAGCTGTGGCAGCGAGGGTCGAAACTGCAGTAAAAGACATTCATCGTTGGATGGGAAGCAACGAATTGCAAATAGCTCCAGAGAAGTTCGAGGTCATCGCAATTATAGGTCGCAAGAGAATAGGCACCGTAACTGTTAATATCCCAGGCAGGTTGATGTCGGCAAAACCGACAATAAAATACCTCGGCGTCCATATTAACCAACGGCTATCCTAGAGTAGACACATTCAAAACGCGGCTATGAAAGCCGAACGCGCTGGAGCAGCACTCCGCAAAATAATGCCTAGACTAAAGGGCCCTGCTACTGAAAGTAGAAGGCTACTAAGCGAAGTCGTAAACTTCATCCTCCTCTACGCCGCACCGGCCTGGGAGGATGGTCTAAAAGCTGCTTCGAATAGGAATATATTGATAAGAACACAACGCCCCATGCTCATAAGCATATGCTGTGCCTATCGCACAGTGTCCAACGTTACGCTGCAAGTTATAGCGGCAGTTCTGCCGATTGACCTTATGGCAGAGGAAAGGGCTTCCAACCAAGGAACGAACAAAGAGGGTAGGACCATAAACAGAAACCAACTGATGAGCAAATGGCAGCAACGTTGGGCCCACGCCAAGGAAGGTAAGTGGACCCGAACCCTCATCCCCGAAATTGACTCATGGTACAATCGCAAACACGGTGAAGTCAACTTCTACCTAACACAAATACTAAGCGGTCATGGTAATTTCGCAGCTTATGTTAAGAGGATAGGAAAAATAGAAAGAGACAGCTGCTGATACTGCCTAGCAACGGATACTGCTGAACATACTTTCTTTCACAGAAACTTTCTGACTTCCTGTCTCACAAAAACACGGACATACGATGACGAAATGTGTCTAATACATACAAACTATAAATTAATCAGTACCTTCTGTAGGAAATCCTTCAGTGGTAGAGGAGTTGCCATTTGGGGTAGAAATGATTTATTATTATATTACAAAGAAAAAACAAGTATATCGAGTAATTCAATAGAGAAACATATTGAAATTTGTGCAATAGAATTAACAAATAAAAAGAGAAGAAACATTGTATTGAATGTATACAGACCTCCATTAGGATACATAACTACATTCATGTTATCAATAGAAACCGTGCTTGAAAGTATCTTCAACAAATATAATGAAATAACTTTTGTGGGCGACTTCAATATACACTTTGAAGGGCCTTCTAAATATAGAGACAGTTTATTAAATTTGATGAAGGCATATGGTTTAACTGACATAGTAAAACAATATACTAGGATTACAAACAGCCAAAGTCGAATTGATAACATTTTCACCAACAATAATTCTATACCGGATATAAAAGTAGAAGGCACGCCTATATCTGACCATAGGCTTATATTTGGCAGTACTGCAAACGAACATTATATGTCCAATAAGGCGCGCTTCCAACAAGCTCTTGTGGAAGAATCGTGGGAAAATATGTATAGCGAAAAAGATGTAAATGGGGAATTTTTAGAAACACTTAAACATCACTTTTTGCAAAACTTTCCACTGGTAAGGCGCAAACCGAATTGGAAGCCGTGGGTAACGACAGCGATAATCTACTCAAGTACTAAGCTAAAAGATTTATTTCTGCTTCAAAAAAGGTTTGTGATATTAAAAATGAAATACAAACAAGAAAAGATAAAACACAAACAGCTATTAGTAGATACAAAATGCAATTTTTTTGGAGAAATGATAAATAGTTCATCAAACAAACAAAAAACGATGTGAAAAATAATCAATAAGCTTTCAAATAAAAACCAAGAAACGACAAAGATTGAATTAAAAGCCATTAATGAAATTTTAACGAATACAAACGTGATTGCTACTAAGTTTAATCAGTTTTTTAAAGCTGCTCCAGAGATGGCTTGTGCAGACATTGAACCAACAGTTTTATATAATAGGCACATACGAAACAATAACGGTACCATGTTTTTATATGAATTCTCAATAAATGAGGTTATTGAAGTAATTCTGAAATTAAAGAATAAAAGAAGATGTGGTCCAGATTTATTATCTTGCAATCTGATTCGAGAATTTTGTGAATATAAGCCAATAACCCACATAATAAACTGCTCATTTGACAAAGAGTCTTACCCGGATATTTTAAAGGTATCAGCAATAATACTGGTGCATAAAAAAGGGGACAAACAAATTATTAATCACTACAGATCAGTGGCCCTGATATCAGTGCTAACAAAAATTATTGAATATGCTATGGAAAGCAGACACGCCGTTTCTAAATAAATATAGTGTGATACCAGTTCAGCAACATGGTTTCTGCAAAAATAAGTCCACAATCACTTGAAGAATTCATTTTGAAGAATTAAATGGAAAAATAATAAACGAAGTGGATAGCGGGAAAACTCCAGTCGTGATATTTTGTGATCTAAGCAAGGCATTCGACTGCGTATCCCACTATAAGCTACTGGAGAAACTCGACATATATGGTGTGAGAGGTAAAACGGGAAGGTGGTTAAATTCTTACTTAACAAATAGGAAACAATTTGTAAGGGTTGTCCCAAAACAATCGGAAATAATATCAACCACAATTGGGGTACTACATGGAAGCGTATTAGCCCCCATATTATTCTGGATATGCACAGCTGATCGTGTTAGTTATGTTGCAGGAAACCAGATTACCCTGTACGCAGATGATGTAAGTGTCATTATATCTAAAGACAATGCAGAAGAGTCTCAGCTAGAAGCTAATATGTTATTAAAAAGTTATACAAATGGTTCTCTGTCAATATTCTACTCTTAAATGGAGAAAAAAAAACAAATACATAGCATTTCAAACAACCCGAAAGAAACATATGGAAGATCTTAGACTAACAATGGGAAACTGTAATATAGAAAGAGCTGAATCTATAAAATTCTTGGGAATATTTCTAGAAGAACATATGACCTGGAATATAAAGGTCAGCTATATCACAAAGAAAGTAAACTCAAAAGCATACCTCATTACTCATTAGAAGTGTGTTAGAGAAGTTTTACTCAAGTCGGCGATAATAAACGTTTATCATGCAGAAATTAAGTCAATCATGACATATGTATGGCATTCTTATATGGGAAGCTTCACCATACCTTAAAACAATATTTCTCGCACAGAAAAGAGTCATAAGGGCGATAGCAGGCATCTCCAGAAAGCACTCATGTAAACCACATTTCAAGGAGATGGAATTATTAACAATACCATCCTTATATATATTGGAAATAGCACGCCACATCCGTAAAAACCTGAATTCTTTCAGAATGAACATCGATGTACATCATCATAATACTAGAAATTGCTTAAAGCTCTATACACCAAAGAGCAACCTCACTTTATGTTCCGCAGAACCAAATAGAATAGGAGTCAAAATTTACAATTGTATACCGAAAATAATTAAAGAAAAAAGGACATACAAGTCATTTAGAAAAAATTAAAAAGTTATCTTGTCAATATGTGCTAGTATGGCACTGAGAATTCATCGATTTATTAACTATGGTTTTGATTGTGTTCAAAACAATGGATCTTTAAAGTAATTAATAACAATTGTGTGTTGTTGCGTATGTTGCAATTATGTATGTAGCGTATGTTTTCTGTTAATTTAATTTACTTTTTCTTTTTCTATTGTATCTTTATACCGTAATATGTATGACCTATCGAATATGTATATTTATACATCCAAAGATCAATAAATGTTTTGATTTGATTTGATCCAATGTTCGCAATGGGCTGATATAAGGGCCATAGCAGAACAGGAGGTAAGAGAACCCACTAACACGCAGAATATGTTCAATCTCATGATTAAGAGCGAGGACAACTGGAAGACAATAACAAATCTGTGTACCGAAATCCTTAAAAGAAAGGACGAAGACGAAAGAAGGGATGGTGTGGCAAGCAACAAAGGCCAACCCTAGTCAATCAAATAAAAATCAAATAAAAGGAAAATAGAAAAACTAGGGCGGTAAAAAACCGTCCGGGCTGCTCACCCTGAAGGAATGCGCACGCGATGCCGGGGTGGCGTACTTTTAAGGCAAGTGGGAAAGGGGCCTCACACACAGGCTGGTAGAGCTTCCCCCAAACCACATATAAAAGGCTGGTTCTACCTTGTTGACTCTCTTGGATAATGATGCTCTTTCTGATAAGTTGGGTTCAATCCATTCGCCGAGATACTTGAATTTCTCAGTCCTCTTGATGTGTCCCTGCTCTAGTAACATCTCTCTGTTTGCTTCCCTGATGTTGTTGAAGAATTCTGTTTTCTCCAGCGACACTTGAAGACCCGCTTTGACGGCCTGTTTTCCGAGGTAATTTATCTGCATTGTTGCCATCTCAAGAGAATCAGCAAACAGTGCCATGTAATCTGCAAAGGCCAGGCAATCTACAACCAGTCCATCGTTCTTACGTCGCAGGTAGATACCACTCTGAGCACCCAAATTGATCAGTTCCTTGCGCCATTCTCTCATAACTTTTTCAAGGACACAGTTGAAGAGAAGTGGGGAAAGTTCATCTCCTTGCCTCACTCCAGTTTTAATTTCGAAGCTTTCTGAAATCTGGCCTTTAAATTTAACCTTGGAATGGGTGTTAGTCAAAGTTTCTAGGATGAATCAGCGGATTTTGTTGTTTAGCCCTAGTTTTCGGAGTATCTGGTGGCACTTATTAGAAATTAGAAAAGATTGGAAATCGGGTGGTTAATTTCTCTGTTTCCCAGATGTCCTGGATGATCTCGGTTAGCTTGCGCACGGCATTGTTTCCAGCACCCTTCCACAGTTCAGCAACGATAGAGTCCTCTCCAGCTGCCTTATTATCCTTAAGAAGTTGAATAATCAGGCCAACTTCTTCGAATGAAGGGGGCAGCGAGTCTGGGTTTGCTGTTTGTTTATAGTGGAAGTCTTCGCTGGGTGGGTCACAGTTGAATACTGAGCCAAAAGATGGCAGTTGCCCTTTTCGTTATAAGTTTGCCTTGTCAGTCTCTGAAGTGAAGACTTGCCGGAACGTATTTTCTGAGTGTCTGCTTGAAGGTTCCAAAGAAATCTCTGGAGTAATTCTTAGCAAAGCTCTCTTCGATTTGGGTTAGTTGGTTTTGTATGAAGGATCGTTTGGTTCCTCCAATTATCCTGGCTGTAACTTTCTTTGTTCCAAAAATTTATTACACTTTTCCTTGGTCTTTTTTAGAATTCCACTTCACCCTGCTGCTGGCTGTCTGTCTTTGGACTATTGCATTGTCAGGCTTCAGTCCACCACGGATGCTTCCTTCTTTTAGCGAGAGGGGCCAGTTCATTCGCCGCCTTGAGAAGAGTCTCCTTCAGTTGGTCCCAGCTGTTTAAATCTGTATTGTTCAGTCTCTGACTTATCTATTGACTATTCTTGAGTCGCTCTACGTCAAATCTTACCATTTTGGAGGTTCTGTGTAATCTAGTGTTTCTAGGCTGGAGTCTTATTTTGATCTTTGAGAGGTAGTGGTCCGAGTCCAGATTGGCGCTTCTTAGTACCTTCACGTTTTGTATTTCCTTTTGAGATTTTCGTGAAATGGCCACATGAACTATTTGGAATTCACCCAAATTGGTATTAGGTGAAATCCAAGTCTTCTGCTTCCTTGGCAAGTGTTTGAAGGCTGTAGACTTTGAGCAACCCAAAAGTCCTTCACATATCCACCAATCGTTCTCCGTTGCGGTTGGCTCGCTTATGCGCCGGATAATTGCCTACTATGTTTCTGTATTTTATCTCTCTTACCAATTGAGCACTGAAGTCACCAAGCAGTATGACGGTGTGCCTCTCTGGAAGCTTAGAGATATCTTCTAAGTCTTCCCAGAATTTATCAGTTCTGTCTCGATTTCGTCTGTTGTCCTGGGTGATTGGGGCATGTACATTGACTATACTGTAGCCCTTGCTTGCGCACAATTAATCGATTAAAATCCTCGTAAATTATTGGCAACAAAATCAATAAACATTTGATTTTGTAACTTTCTTTGATTGCAGTCAAACGTCAGTTTCGAGAAAAAGGTATGATTAGACGTATAAGCATTTCTTTATTCGGCAAGATTGTAGATTGCAGTTTTAGTGATGACGACTTGTACTGCGACCTTCGTAGATATATTGTGCCCCATTCTCTTCCTCTAAACGTTGGTATACATAACCATTTAGAGCGCCTCGTCTAGTCCTGATTCCTTTACGAATTTCAGGATCTGGGTGGGGTTCAAGGAGTGCGAATCATCTGCGTTCCAGTAGTAGACCCCAAGATACATTTGACTCTTGCGGAGCAGCTCCGCAATCCTTGAGCAGATGTATTGGGTTTATTCTGCTGCACCACAGCATCTGCATCTATCATCTTCCTCTAGGCCAAGAATCTTGGGTGTTTTCTAAGTCTGCAGTGTCCCGTCAGGACTCCTGTCAGAATTCTAAGCTTGTTCCTGTTTAGCTTCAGGTAAGCTTTTGTTCTTTTCTGGTTAACAGATCCCAGCATTACTTTGGATTGACTCAACCCTGGAAGTTCTTTCTTGTTTTCTTATTTCTTCATATAAACTTTTGTGGCTGGTGTTCACACTTATACCGCAACGAGTTCCGGATCTCTAAATGGATTACAGGATCCCTTGTTTGCTAGGTGATCGGCTTCCTCGTTTCCATCTATACCAGTGTGTCCTGGTACCCAGTATAGCGTTACTTTATTTTCTCTGTCAAGCTTGTTTAGCTTTCCCACGCAGTCCCATTCCAGTTCGGATCTGATGGTGTATGAGCTAATGGCCTTGATGGCTGCTTGGCTGTCTGACAGGATAGCAATTCGTTTTTTACGATAATTCCTGTCGAGGTTAAATTGTGCACATATTTCGATTGCGTGTAGACTGCTTGGAAGATACTTGGGAACGTTCCCATAGAAAAATTTGGTGCTAGGTCCAAACACTCCTGCACCAGTACCTTCCTTTGTCTTCGAAACTTCTGTATACCATTTGATATCAATTTGCTCTATGTGGTATGCTGAGGATTCGTCGCTCCAATCCGCTTTACTACTACACATTGATGTGTAGTTATTCTCGAAATGGTATTTGCATACCATTTCGTATTTTGGTGCTTCCAGCCAGGGAATTTTTGGCAGCGGGCTGTTCTGGTCTCTGCACCCGATTATTTTACCTCTGCCTATTCCCTCCTTGCTGAACCTGACAATCGCCGATCTGGCGGCCCTCTCCACGACAAGGTGCAACGGAGTCAGATCGGAGGCAGACACATGCCAGTGTTTGAATCTTCTCAAGTTGCGGGGTTGTGGGGTTACAAGCCCACGTTTCCCTACCAGGTTTCTGCACACTATTAGAGCGCGTTTTGCTTTTCCTACCGCTGCTTCAAGGTGTCTATCCATAGGAGTTTGCCATCTAGTCATCATTCGGTAAACAAACAAAAAAGAGTCCCATATAAACCCGAAAACACCCGAAAAAATTCAGATAAAACTTTCGTTTCTCTTACGTACTTTGGCAGAACTAACGAGAAAATAACTAACGTTTTCCGAGAACAAAACCTACAATTAGCCTTTAAACATTCGTCCAAAATATCCCACACATTATTTAATGATAAAGACAAAATAGACCCCCCCCCTCCAAAATTCCGGCGTTTATGAGATTTGGCGTTCGGAATGCAATAGGTGCAATTGCCCTGTCTGACATAGGTCAGGCAGGGCAAAGCATATCAACAAGTTTTTCAGAACACGAGTGTTCTGAAAAACCATCCGTCAAAAGACATAAGCTCATTCTCTAACCATTGTTTAGAATGTATTCACAAATTCCCCGAAACAGGTAATCTTAAAATCTTGCATAATTGCAACAATTCAGTTAATCTCCTTAACAAGAGACCCGACATAATATTTTCCCAACTTTTAAATCTTACCCAATCTCCGGGAGGTAAGTCCTCAACTACGGAGAGACACCGCCCGTCCCCACCAAAACTATAGGGGTATATATTCAACCTCATCAATTTGGTAAGTCACTTGAAACTTGACGCTCTTTTTCACGTCGAAACTCGAGTCATGATAAACGTTGAAATTTATATAACTGCAAATAATAAGTTATATAACATTTTTATATATTATAAGTGTGATTAAAACATAGTGAATTTTTCAATTCAATGTAAGTATGAATTACCACGCAGTAACATTCGCAACCTATTCATAAACAAAAGAGACTTGATTTTGCTAAAGATTATGTTAACTGTAAAAAGTGAAAATCATAAAAATCGATTTGGTGGTTGTTCGCCATTTGGACGCGTTGAGGTTTGTACATTTTAAGAACCGTCGTCGACAATACGTTCGCCAAAAAGGCAGCGGAAGGTACAAAGCCCAGTGTGAAACACTGCGAAACATATTGATGGTTCCGTGTTGGTTCAGAGATTTTTTTTTTCGGGCGGTGGTAAACTTGCAACAATCGAACTAGTCATGAAAAAGGAGCGGAATTGAATAACATCTGGTACTCAATTAGTATAGACGTAATTTTTCAACAACGCAACGACCCCAAACTCACTTCTTCTCACTACTATATTGACTACTTACCACGAAAATAAAAAGATATGTACTTAGAATATTGAAATGGCCATCTGAATCTATTTGAACCCGATCGACATATTGTTGGATGAACTTGATCGGCAAGTGCGCGATTTGAAACCGACGACCCTTGGTTGTTTTTATTATGATTATTAACATTACAACTTGTCGAAACAGAAACAAAAAAATTCCACCGGAAATAAAGCAAAAGGTGGTCATTTTCAAGAAAATAGGCTGAAGTAACACTTTCAAATTTTTGAAAATTTGTAATTCATTTGATTTCTATAAAATTCATTTGTGATTATAAGAAAATGTTGAAACTACACTGAGCAAAACAATTGGCGGGTCACTAATTTGAGCTTCCATAAAATTCAAACTGGAAATTGCATGCAAATACATTAAGAACATCTGAAAGACACTCTATTTAATTGTTTTAATTGATACATAGGGAATTACCAGCTTTGTATACTTCCGGAGTATTCGTAATAATCAACAAGAACTACCAAAACTAAAGTGAAATAATGTGTCTCAAATTTGATTCAAAGAGCTAGGAGGCCTTGTTCAGATCAATATATCGTCGCAAAAAAAAGTACTCAAAATCAAGACGGATTTTTACCGATTTAGAGTCTTTTCGATAGAGGTTCTACTGCGAAATACCTATTAATTTCCTTCAGGAAGGCGCATGGGGTCACTGTATCAGACCAAACAATTAGGAATAGGTTGACGTAAGCAAATTTGAGGGCAAAACGACCCTACCGAACACATTTGAACACTATTGAAGAATGGGACGCTATACCACATGATGATCTTCGCAGACTTTTGCTAAGCATGCCAATACGATACGATAATGCCGTTATTCGTGCTATGGGAGGACATACTTACCCGTTATTAAGTTACCACTTTGGTTTTGGTGGTTGTTGTTAATAATTACGGCTACTTTAAGAGTACGTGATGCTGACACTTCATATGTGCCAATTAAAACAATTAAATAGAGCGTCTATCAGATGTTTTCAGAGCGTCTATCAGTGCATTCTTAATTTTATTTGCATGTAATTTCCCGTTTGAATTTTATGGAGGCACAAATTAGTGACCCGCTAATTGTTTTCAGCAGTGTATATTATACACACAAAAATGATGTAAATAAAGTTATATGTAAAATCAAAACGAAAGCATTCGACATTGTTTGGCACGCCGGACTGCTTTATGAAATGTACCTCCAAAAAATTCCTCCTTAACTACCCTATTTAATCAAGAATCTCTTCCAAAGTAAAACCCTTCTTATCAGAATTAACCATTCCTTTTCCTCTGAATTTACTCCCCTTCTAGGTCTCCCACAAAATTCTCCCCTGTCCTTTACGACAGCGGTTTCCAACCTTTATGCTACTACGCCTCCCCGCGTAATAATAATTTCCGCGCCTCCCTTACCTTTTATTGTTTTAATAGATTAAATAATATAGACACGTTTTAAATAATAAAAACTTTATTTAAAAAAAAAACTGAAAACTACAATTAACGGAATAATAACAAGGTTTAGCTATAACATACACATCCGTGTAAATTTATTTTTATATAAAATAGTTTTTAAACATTTAAACCAACTACATCTATCGCATACAAAATTAATGCGAGGGTTGTTGTTGTTTATTAGCACAAAGTTTATTAAGTCTTGGGGGCAATGTGGAGAGTGCCACTCGTATTTCTTTTTCGACTACTAACCTGTCTCGATATTTGGTTTTCAATGCAGCCAGTGCCGAAAAGCCCGTTTCGCATAAATACAACGTTACAAACGGTAGAAGCACTTGAATTGCTTTGCAATACAAAGATTCATACTCTCCGCTAATATTCATTCAACATTGAATTAAGGTTTCATTTTGAAACTTCTGTTTTAGTAGGCTGTCGCATAATAATTCTATCAGTTTTTCCTTTTCAATGGTTGTCAGCTCAAATTCGTCATCGTCATTGTCGATAAATGGATTATGTACCCACAAAAACTTTGAGAAATCAAGGTCTTTAAAATTATTTGAAAAATGCAGCACTAAACCATCTAAGTGTTCAATAAAAAGATTCTGTCTTGTTTCAATATTGGCTGTGGCCCAGAAATCTTCGGACAGTGAAAACATATCCAACTCATTCTTTTGTAAATTTTACATCCATAACTTCAACTTTTTAATGAAATCTTTTACTTTGTCTTTTTGAACATTTGTATGCATTTGTGATCCCTGCATTGATTTATTCAAACTGCTCAATTTTTCAAAAATTTCTACCAAATAGGCAATTTTAACAAGGAAATTATCGTTCGTCCACAAATGTGCCTCTTCATCGTGATTTTCTTCGATTCCACGTTTACAATTCCACGTTATGCCGTTTTCTTCAAAAAAAACTGTCCATTATGTTAAAAATTTTGTCTTGGATGTGGCCTTTCCAGGAATGGGTTTGCAAAATAATATATCTTCTAATATATTATTTTCCACAGCATATCGAACATATGCAATTAAATGGGCATCTTTAGCTATATCAGTTGCCTCATCTACTTGTATGGCGAATTTCGAAATACGCAGCCGAGAAACTAATTGATCGCAAATATCTTCAGATATATCATTGATACTTCTTCCGACTGTATTATCAGCAAGCGGAGTTTCTCCTATTGTATGTGGTTTCTTACATTTTGCGATTCGGTAAGGGATTTCGGTACGAAGCCAATAATGCATTTGGTGTTACAGAAAGTATTTTTTTGAACGTTTGCTTTTGATTATTAAGCTCAGCCAATTTTCTTTGAAAAAAATCTATGAGCTTATCGACATATTCAGAATGTAGAGTTTCATGGTGCCGTTTTAATTTGTCGCCATTTGAGTTAATTTGACTGGTCTCATACTATCTGAATCCAAAACTTTCAAACACAACAAACACATTGTTTTTTCCAGGCCATCTATACTCACACCTGTGAATCCTAATGATAAATAGGATGAACTGTATTGTCTTTTCTTGGGAGCTTTACTTCCTTGTTTTTTTTTGCTTTTATTCCCACTAGTATCAGCATCTTCATTATTGTTAAGTTTTCTCTTGCAACCACTCAAAAATTTATCCATTTGTCTAAAAAATATTTTATTGATATAATTTAAAATAAATAATAGTTGAAATTAAAAAAAAAGTTTAAAATATACTAACGATTATTTTCAGAAAGAAATCACCTCAAAAACAATTTAAAGAAACAAATGACATTTGAATTTAAATTTGAGTTTATTTTTTTCAGGCAACTAGCGGTCGTTTTGTGCATTACCGAAACAGTGCGTTTGCAAACGCGCCATTTTTAAATTTCTCCGCTTCAGATAATTTTTTTAATAGGAATTAAATATATGTAATAAAAAATAAAAATATACATTCATGCACTGAATTTTAACTGTTACGTTAAGATATGAAGTTTTATTTATTTGTAGATATTATGGTATAAAATTAAATTATTAAAAAAATTTTGCGCCTCACCTGGCAATAGTCCGCGCCTCCCCTGGGAGGCGAGCCTCCCAGGTTGGAAACCGCTGCTTTACTATATAATATATTTTGCCACGACATTTATAATTTCAATCTTTGGACAAAACCCAGGGCAGTCCGAACGGTTAGTGAAAACCGCCCTAGTTGTCGCCTCCCCGACCAGGATTCGAACCCGGGTCTCCCGCATTGAAGGCGGGTATTTTGTCAATTACACTACCGAGGAGGACTTCCTCATATGTCCTACAATACGCCAACGACACCGTCTTGATATCCCACCACAGTAACTTCAAAAAGACCATAGACCAACCTCAAATCCTCACAGACAAATAGTTTATTCGATGGAGACTTTCTGCTACCCGCTTCAAATGCTTACCCCCCACCATAGAATATCTCTTAACTCTCCTCAACTCCACCTAAACACTATAGACATAACACCGACACCACATGTTAAATGCTTAGGACTGACTTTCGACCATAGACTTACCTTCAAGACCGTCGCTACACTATAAAAAAAGTCTGTACGAAGCAGCAAATACATCCGTTGTTCTGGTAACAACGGAATCTCCATACAAACTGCTATGAAAATATATAGAGCTCTATGCAGATCTATCGTAGACTATGGAGTATGGATATATACTTATGACTACCGCACGAAAAACGACAACCGATATACTCAAAATAACTGAAATAGGTTGTGGGGGTGATTGAACCCCCAAACGCCCCTCCCCCTGGCTACGCCCATGTATGAAACAATCATTTTTAATTTGCTAAATGATCTTTCACAACTGGCAATATAAACCGCAATCATCAATATTTGCAAAGCTATACGCATATTTTGAAAAACGTTTACACCATTGTTCGGGGCTCGATATTTTTTCGATTCTTTGATTCTTTGATGAACACCAGTCTTGTGCAAAGTTCCCTAGAAGCTGCGCGGGTGCGCGGCAGCACACTAATTTTTCCAAAGTTGCGCAGCCATTTTTGTATTCCGCGCACAATGGGCTTGTTCATCTTGACAAAAAAAAATTAGAGGGTCAAACTAATTTTTTAAATCGAACATTTATATGTCAAACGAAATCTCTTTCGTTTACAACAAGTACGTTATCGAGCGTTTGCTTTATGTTAACACATTGTTTGCGAGGTACGACTTAAGTCGTATACTTCATTAGAGAATGGGTGTCGACAAAACATGGCCTGCGTTTCGACGTGGAATGGGGGCAAAATTACCCCCATACAAACACACCACAGATCTCTGTAAAAAAAATCTTTATTTTTACTTCTTCTATAGGTGCCTTCTCAATTCCTGAAGGTTGGCAACAATCATGGTAAATTCCGCACGGTCTTGTGGCCCTCTAAACAATAAGTGGGAGTCCAGACCAATCGAATCTCTTATGTTCTTTAACCAGGAGCACTTCCTTCGTCCTGGAGCACGGCGCACCTCTATCTTGCCCTCCATTATTAATTTTAGAACGCTATATTTTGAATTTCTGAGGATATGTCCTAGGTACGCTGTCTTACGTTTCTTTACAATAATGGTCTCTGTCCATGCGTCTAAGAACCTCATTATTCGTGATATGTTCCACCCAGGATATTCTCTGCATTCTTCGAAAGATCCACATCTCAAACGCTTCTATTTTGTTCACAGTATTGATCTTCAACGTCCAAGCCTCAACACCATACAACAGTACCGAGTGAATGTAGCATTTATCGAACCGGTATCTTAGGAACCGAAAAATACTTTTCTCATCTTTAGGAACGTTGTTCGGGCTATTTCGATGCGTGTTCTTACTTCCAGATCTGGATTCAGGTCTTCGATGATCCAGCTGCCCAAGTATTTAAATTTAGCGAACTGCTCTATTTGCCTATTGTATACTTGCAAATTGGCTTGAATATCTGGTGTTCTACCGATAACCATTGTTTTCGTTTTGGCCGTATTTACTTTTAGCCCAAGCGCATTACTTTCTGCTATTATTTGGTTCATCAAACGTTGTAGGCCACCTGCACTGTCTGCAAATATAGCCGTATCGTCCGCGTACCTGATATTGTTCAATAGTTCACCATTGATCTTGATTGCATGTGTAGAGTTTTCCAAGGCTTTCAGGAATATTTGTTCCGAGTAGATATTGAACAAAATGGTGATAGTACACAGCCCTGACGTACTCCACGTTTAATAGGTATATCGCAGGTCGTGTCGTCCTCGAGTCGTACAACATCAGTCTGATGTTTGTACAATTTTTTTATGCAGGAGATATCTTTTTGGTCGAGGCATTTGGTCATCAGAATGTTAATTAGGACGTCGTGTTTTAAACAGTCAAATGCCATTGCATAATCAATAAAACAGATGTACACATCCTTTTTTTGGTCTCTACATTTTTGCATGAGAAATGACAGCCCAAACAACGCTTCTCTTGTTCCAAGTCCATCTCTAAAACCAAACTGTTCCTTGCTTAGGTCTTCTACGCATTTCTTACGTTTCTTACGCAGGACGGAATTTACTTTAGGACGGAAAAATGGAGTGGCAGCACTTCTCATAAAGAAAATACCACATCTTACTGAACAACATTGCGTTGCGCACCGAGAAGATTTGGGTTTGGATGATGCATGGAAACATGTATCTCTTATGCAAGATATTGAGACCTTCCTTAGGACAGTTTACACTATGTTGAGTAGATCAGGAAATAAAAAAAAAATTGAAGAGTTGGCTGCTATTATGGATCGAAATTCGGTAACAATTAAATCATTAAACGAGGTACGTTGTTTATCTCGTTATTTTTCAGTGGATGCAGTGGATTAAAAATTACGAAAACCTAATAGAATATTGTAATGAACAAGTAGATGAATGTAATGATCCAATCTGTAAATATTATTCGCAAATTTTAAATAATCCCCCAATATACGGGCACTGATTGTTCTGAACGATGTTCTAGGTGAATTAGCAATTTTAAGTAAATATTTACAAAAAAGTTGTTTGAATATTATTGATGCACTAAATTATATAAAAGCAAAAGTACAAATCTGATACTGTACAAAGTACAGTATCTGGGAGAAATTTTTTTTGGAGTAAAAATATTTTAACAACGGTTGAAAGTTATATTGATATTATATGTGTGTCAATGAGTGTGTATCAATTGGAAATGAGATTTCCTGATGAAGTAATAAAAAACTGATTTTTTTTTAAATACATATAATATCAAATAAAATTTCGGATAAGCTTTCGGAAAAGACAATGTGGAGTAACTTGTAAGTAAATATTAACACTTTTTAAGTACTGAAAACCGTAATAAAATATGTGAAGAATATTCTAAACCTAAAGTTCTGATTTCACAAAAAAAAATAAGACTGGAGCCATAAAATCATTTAGTGACAGTGTAGAATATGTACTACGAAATTCAAATATATATATATATATATATATATATATATATATATATATATATATATATATATATATATATATATACTACAAAACAATAGAAATTTAATTTAACAATAATACGATTGTTTTGCACTTTCAAAACCTTTCGAAGATTTTTGCACAATCATACTTTTGTGCCGCGCAGTCAGTGATAAAATTATAGGGAACATTGGTCTTGTGTAGAGTCATTGCAGCAGCATTATCATAGCACTGTGATATACAATCTTGTAAATTCATATTGTGTTTTTCCAACTGCTTCAATATTTTTTGAACCAAGCTTGCAGCGTCCGAGAAATGATTTTTTAATCTGAACAGTTTTTTCCCAAAATATATGTCAATATATCGAAGAATTGATTGAGCTTGTTCAGAAGTCCAGTCAAACATTAGTCCATAATACTTTACTTTACCCATTCTTCTAGCAAACTATTACGAACAGTGGATGCCATGATGTAATTAAACTCGTTCTGTATTTTCGGTGAGAGATATGATCCAGGATGACATTCAAATCTTAGGTGTTCTTTTACGACAGGGTCAAAATTAGAAATTAGTTTCAACAAACCCTGTTTTTTTGGAAAAAAGACATTTCATCTTGCATCTTCCCATTTCTCGTAATGCCTCTCTTTTGTCTAGGTAGTTTTTTTAATACACATATTTATATCTATATAAATATTTTTACGTTAGGTGCTTTTTCGTGCCCCCCTTCAGTTCGCTACCATGGCACGTGCCATGCCTGTCATACCTTAGTTACGCCACTGCATATCTCCACAAACCATTTTTTCCAATTTCGTATGACATAAACAGATTGTACTTCCTGGCAGAAAGACCTTGTGGTCAATAACCATTTATTACTGCTGGTTACAATAATGATTATTATTATTATTGTTAAATAGAACGAGATAAAAAAAATGTAACGGCTTATTTTATTAATGTCTTTATTGTCTGAATTAGTGTGCATAGTGGAATATGTAAATAAGCAAAATCATTTTTTAGTTTATCCACACTTTCTTTGTTAGAAGCTATGTAGCCATTTCCGAAAGTTTTTGTTACGCGTCTGTACTAACACTAAGTAGAGTAAAGTATTCCAGCGTTTATCTTCCTGATAGGAATTTAAATTCCCTGCGAATAACCCTCCAATCCCAACAAAATCTTTCATTGCGTGTATTTAATATTTTTTTTTAATTTTTAGGAAAGCGGGTACTGGTGGGCCTAGTTTCGAAATGAGATGGGCCGTAGCTGAAGACTTTATGGACCTAAAAGTGATGCCAAGAATGATTCTGGATCATCTACCAGAGAATGTCTACAAAACCATTGACACAATACTGAGAGAACAACGCGACAACGCAAGCGAAATTATTTAAATCAACTCGATTTATTTGATAAAACATGGACTGGATTAGTCTAAATATTATAAAAACAAAATAGTGTATAAAAACTAAATCTTTATTTCCTATTCCTATGTCATTCCAAAAGGGTCATTTTATGGATGATTAATAATAAAGTTAAATAGTTGTTGATAAGTATTTACATATTGTGAATAACATGTATTCATGTTAAAGAATAAGAAAGAAATAGAATTGTCTAATTTGATTGAAACTAGTATTTGGTAAATTTAAATTGACTTGAATTTAGTATTGGGGTTTAAATAGATAGTGACGTACAATTTTTGAAACTGCAAATAATAAATAAGGTGGAAAAGACAAATAGTGTAGGTACTGTTGGGGCCCAAAGAAAATTTAAAAAGATATTTATATTTTTATAAGTTGTAAATATATTTTTAAATAAAGTTTAAAAATCATATTTGTTTGCTATTCCTTAAGCTTTATTTAGTTTAGTACCTATTTTTAGAAGCATTTTTGTATTTTAAGCGACGCGGGAGATGCACTCATAGAGATGGGTACTAAATTTGCTCACCACTGAATATATACATTAATAAATATATACCTGAATAATTAAGAAGCTAAATCTAGTTATATGTATATATAATAGTAGTATATTGTAATCGGTTATAAAATTATATACTTAGTAAAGAATTTTTTATAGTCACGTGATTTTAGATTGATCACGCGCACATCTCTAACTTCATCTGACATTTGTGAATGGTTAACAGTGGGGTGTCAAAAATCAAAATAATGGTGAACGTTTTCATCACATTTAACTGAAAATTTATGTGTTTTCATTAATTTTCACGATCGGCATTTCTTTATAATTATGTGATTGTGTTGTGAAGAGGTACTTGCTTAATCCGTAGTAGACGGATTTATTACTTTTTCCATTAAACGGTTTTGACATTACAAAATAAAGGTAAATAATATAACATCATTTTATTAATAATTTGTAGCCCACATTACTTAAATACAAGAGTCGCAAATTAGCTATTACACATTCCTTATGATTGCTATAAGCGCTAAAAGTGCAAAATTATTTAGGTTAAGTTTTCATTAGCTAAACAAACAGGTTATATTAGATTACATCAACTTGATCTTATCTAATATTTATGTTAGTTGTGCATTTATATTATAAAGTGTTAAAAAAAACAATAATGTTAACATGTATTGCATATTACATTTAAAAAAAATTATTGGTCTGGCTAATAGCTAACAAATCAACATATACATTTACGATAGCTATGAACTCAGACTTGTCAAATTTGATAAATTGAAGTCAAACCTTGTAAATTGATTATAATCATAACTGTCTTTACCATAAGGCCAAATGGGGCATGTGTCCAGCCCCCCCCCTTGGCAGGGGGGGCCAGAAAGGCCGATTTATTTGCTTATACTATACAGGGTTTTTTTTTTATTTTATGTCGATGTAACTCGACCAAAAGGTAGGAAGTATGTAGTTCCGCATTCTTACATTATCTAAGTCGACATTATCTATGGTTGGAGACTTCTCGAAAGTGTTGTGATTTTGTTTTAACCCAACAATTCTATTTTTATTCTCTTAAAATTATTTTAATTTTTAGTTTTGTATCTCTAGGTTCTTACAATTAGATATTTACATATTATACTAAGATTACAATAAACCGACCAATAGGTTCTAACATCTGGTCGTGACGCACTAATGGTTATGAATGTGTTTTAGGCCTGTTTTATGACCGCTACGTGCTTGCAACTGTTTTTAAATGCATTTGTAAACAATGTAATATTTAAACTTACAAATTTTAGATATAAGTATTTATTTTCTGTAGTTTAAATATTAAATATAGAAACAACTATGTGCACTTGAAGTTGGAATTCTTTTGTTATTAGTGGGGGCAGGCAAATGGGAACGGGGCGTAAGCCTTCCTGCTCTTAACAATATATAATTATCTTCAGTTTAAATCAATCCATCTTTCTTGACACCAAGATACCGAACTAATAGAAGTGTTAGAAGTGTGTTGGTAATAGTAGTGTTGACATATTCGTTGGTTTATTCTTTTTATTATGTCCAAAAGAACATATTTAAGTGGTTCTCAAATAAGAAAAAAAGTTGTAGCTCAAAAAGAAAAAACCAAGAAGCTTCCTAAACTCACTTCATTTTTTACGGTTGAAGAAGCAAATAGGCTGACTAATTCTTCACCGTCATCACCTCAAGATCGAAATACTTGTGTACCTGACATATCTGAATATCAGCCTGAATATCAACTGGAAAAAGATCCTACATGTGACAAAAATGACCAACACACATCAGATGCAGAACCCTCTACTTCAAGCTACCGTGAGTTAATAACTACAAGCTTGGAAAATCTATCACCTGATCCTGGTACTGTGACGAAATTTTAACAGAGGAATTACGCGATATTTGGTTTCAAAAAGGTCCAGAGATTCTCCAAAATGAAAATTATGCATCTCCAAAACTTCTACAAGTTTTCCAGATTCAAGCAGTAAAACAAAAACTAGATACTTGACTAAAAATATTTTCACCTGTAAATTGACAAAGTCCTTAGAAAGAAAATGGCTCCTTTATTTTCCTTCAAAGAAATCTGTATATGGTTATTGCTGTATACGGTTATTGCTTATAGATTGGAAGCATTTAACAATAAATATTATTACTTGAGCATGCGAACAGTTTACAGCACAGGCAATTAATGATAAATTATGTTGCTAGAAGCAAAACGAGTTGGGGACTGGTTGAATGAGTTTTGGGAGTATGGGACGAGTTGACAGTGAGTTGCTGTCCCAATATAATACAGAAGTCAATTATTGGAAGATTGTACTTAGAAGAATTGCCGCAGTAGTGAAATTTTGAGCTTCTAGAGGTCTTGCTTTTCGCATATTTTAAGTTTATCAAAAAATTATTCAATTTTTTCTCGGCTTCGACCAAACGATGGAAAATTATGACAGAGCATTTGGGTGCAAATAAAGTCCTGAAGTCGCTCCCGAATACTAGATGCTCTGCATGTGCTATGGCTATTAATATCTTACAAAATGGTTATTTAAATATTTCTGAAGCTTTGTCCTCAATTGCAACTGACATCAATCAACCAGGAGAAATAAGAAACGAAGCCCAAAGCCTAGCAAAAAAATATGGAAAAATTGAATACTATTCTTTTAACGGAGATATGGAATGATCTTCTGGGAATTATGAATAAAACAAGCTTAAGTTACAGAATAGCACTATTACCATGGACGTTGCAACGAAACTTTACGCATCTCTAATGGATTATGTCAATGACGCATGCAATAAATTCGATCAGTACGAATCGGTTGCTAAACAAAAAAATGCTGACTATAAAGTCGGAAAGAAAAAGAATTCGCAGTACACGCGTAACTTTTTTTGAAGGATCATCAGAATGTGTACTTTAACTTAGATACATTTATTCCTATAATTTCTAGTTCGTCAGCATACCAAGAAATTGACAATCGTTTTAGTTTTCTTTGTCAATTAATAACAATCGATTCTGACGAGTTGACAAAAAAATGCAATGAATTTGAAGAATTCTATAACAAACACATTAATGCGTATGAGCTCAAATCAGAATGTTTTCATTTAATGGAGTATTTAAAGAACATAGCAAAGGAATCAGGGGATTTGAGTATCTTAACCTTACATAAAATAATAAAGTCTGATAAATTAGAAGAAACTTTTTCAAATGTAGAAGTTGCTACAAGAATGTTCCTTTGCTTAATGGTTACCAATTGTAGTGGAGAGGGATCATTTTCACAGCTAAAGAAAATAAAAAATGAAATACCAACAACTATGTTACAAGAACAATTAACTAATTTGTCAATTATGTGCATAGAAAGTGATATCCGTAAAAAAATAAACTTTTAAGAAATAATAGAAGATTTTGCACTACAGAAATCCTGAAAGAAGCTATCGTAATCGTAATCATTTCAAACCAGCAGCATATTTATCTAATTAATAATATATGTATATATGATTTGTACCAATTGACCATAATAAATATAAGATCATAGCAGAAAAATGTTTTTGTCATTCACTTTTTTTTACATTAAAACATGGCCCCAAATTCTTGTGGGCAAAAGGGCCCTGGCATAGCCTTAGATGGCACTGATTATAATATAATACATATTCAAGCTTTGTAAAATATTTATATAAAAAACAGCAATTTTAGTTATAAAGTACCAAACTATAAATTGAAGTTGAGTGCAACTCAAACCCCCTAATAAAAAAGTGCATATACATTGTATATAAATCAATTGATAAACAGACATTGATTAATATCATTGACAACTTTAGTGAACATTATTCTTATTTATTGCCAAAGATTTAGAAGATTAGTAGGCTGATTTTCTTAAGTTGTACCACTTATAGCTTAAGTCGAATAAGTATTAACCCTCCATTAGTTGCGCGTATCTCACAGATACAGGTTCGAGATCAAATGCGTCTAAATTGGGAGATAGATCGAGGGCGCGGTTACACTTGCACCTATGCCTTCTCTGTTGCCTAAGTTCTTGTGTTAGTTAGCTCCAGGCAGGGCCGTCCCTATCAAGTGCGGGGCCCAGGGTAAAAAATAATTTTAGGACCCCTTAGACAATTTTTTTTTAATTTAAAATCTACAAAATAATATTGGATTTTGAAAATTAATTGTAATGACATAACAATGACAATAGTAAATACTGTTTATTTGGTTTGCACAAGAAAAATAAAAAAGTAAAATAAACATATATCTTTACTTAGCAGTAAAGCAAAAAATAATGAAAAACAATGTAAAATGTAAACAAATACAAGCTTAAAAATTCAAAAATTTTACAAAAACAAAATATATCCAAAACATAACATAAACATGATCAATAGAATCATAAAAAATAAAATATAAATTTTCAAATATCTGACAATGTATTTATTAGCTATATCTAAAGTTATTGTCCTAAACTAACTAAACGAAATTAATTTTTCGTGCCTTTATTTCTGATAATGCATGCAATGATTTCATCAAAATTTAAACTTTCACACAACTCGTGCTCAATCGACAGTAATGTTAAATTGTTTAGTCTTTTCTGGCTCATACTAGTTCACAAATAATTTTTGACTAATTTTAACTTTGAAAAACTTCTTTCCGATGCCGCCGATGTTACGGGATTTGTCAAAATTATTCGTAAAACTGTAAACATAATAGGAAAGGATTCTCGAATTTGTGATATTTTTTTACTCTCTACAATCTAAGGGTGATATTTTTATGGTGTCATTGTAAAAAATTTCAATAAATTATATAAAAGTACCACTTATATCACGGTTTTCGCCGTCAGGTAAGATTAGACCTAGGTCACACAATGGGTGCACATTTCTTTTTTATTTCATCGTCGCTTATTGTTTTTATATGGAGGATGTTATATAAAAATCCTAAATCTATTTCATAACTTTTTAATTGTGTAAATCTTTCCTCTACCGATAAAACTGCTTGATCGACCACACAGAGGAAATAGTCTTGATCAAATTTTAATTCAGGGTCTCTGGTTCTCGAATCTTCTCCTTCGCATTCATGTAGTCTTTTCTCTGGTGTCTTCGGGAATCTTTAAACTTTATTTCAATGTCATTTTCACTACAAATTTCACTTGCAACATGTTTCGCAGTGGAAAAACTAGTCTCTCTGAATTGAATTTGAAATGTTTTCAACCCGTTTATTAGCGATACAGCCAAACTTAAATCCACTTCGGTTTTTTTGTAGTACTTTGCTAACCTTATGTATGCAAGCAGGAAGTCGTACCATAGTAAAGGATAAAATAAATTCATAATTTATTATATTTTCTGATAGACACTGTGTTTCACTTTTAATTTTTCGGTGTTTTGTGGTTGCACTAACTTCTTCCAGGGCGTCGCGTAACTCAAATATGTGAAACCTAACTGTGTTAACGGATACATGTCGGCATTCCCACCTGGTGTCAGATAGGGGCTTTCATGTCGAATCTGGTATGTGCTTACAAAATATGGCCCATCTTTCAGCAGAGGCTGAGAATAAGGTAGAAAACCGAATTGTACCTTAAAATGTCATAGCCATCGCTACACTGCAGCTATGTCGCCTAATGTCAAATGTAAGGATTCTGCCGTACAAGGTACAAAAAATGTCCTAGGATTTTGTTTGCAAAATTTTAGACTGTAACCTTTGTTTTTGACAATCATATTGGCGCCGTTGTTATACGATTACCCTCAACAATCATTTAAATTAATATTCATAATTAATAAGAGTTTGAAGTTCATCGAATAAATTGAGACCAGCACTTTTAGAACTGGTGTAAAACCTATGAAAAATTCACTGATTTTCACTTCGACACTAACTTCTACAATTCTGCCTATAAATGTTAATTGTTCGATATGACTTCTATTGGTAGAACAGTCCGTTTGAACCGAAAAATATTGTCTCTCTTTTATTTTGGAAATTATTTCCTCTGTAACTTTTTACTGAGCAACTTAATAATTTGATTTTGAATTCTTGGTCCTAAATAGTTCTCATTGGTTTAATTAATTCGTCTTAAATGCTATGCCATGCGAATGTCGAATTTATAAATCATTTCAATTAGTCCTAGGAAGTTTCCGTTATTTTTGTGAATATCGTGCAATTGGAACCACATAAAGCGACGTTGTGCTTGGCTAAATATTGAATTGATAATATAATTCTTTTTAAAACATCACGCCAATGCTCTATTTCGCTATTTATTTGTCATTGTTGAACAACGTCGATTGTTTGATCTTTATTGTTTCTTTTTTTCAATTCGATATATTTGCCTTCGATATATTAGGCTTTGTTGTGCAGCATAGATGCTTCGTGTTCTCTCAGCCTGTCTTCTATATGCTTCCAATCACAAATTCCTTCGTGGGCCAAATGTGATCTTGCACCAATGTTGAAAAACAAGAAACAGTAATGGCAATATACTCTATTTTTTTATTTTGAGTACAGTAGCCACTTTCGACAAATTTTTTCGACAATTGGTAAACATCTTAAATAATGGGATTCGTTAAACCTTCTATCACAGTCGTCAACTGGAATGTTAGAATCACCAACTTGCGTTGGATTATTGTTTACGAGAAACATCCTCATAGTATCGGTAACATTTAGTGGCCAATGTCCTGGATCATTTTCAAGACAGAAAACTCTTCTAGTTAATTTTACACTTTCATCATTAAATTCATCACGTTTTTCTTCACAGATTTCACTCCCTGCGCTTCTGGATGTAGTAGCCACACATTCCAAATTTGATTGTTTTACCTTTTCACTTTCAAATTTCTCATTATCAAATTCATCATGAAGCTAGCGGTTTTCTTCATACATTTCACTTTTTGTGGTTCCAGATGTAGTAGCCGCACATTGTAGATTTCTTTACTCATTATTAGTGACAGCACCGGTCTTAAGAAATTTGAGCATGCCTCCCGGTTGAAGATTTTGTATTTCTGTCTGTTTCTTTCCTTTTCTTCTTTTCTGCGAGCCACACTCATATTTTCTTTAAAAAAATTACAAAAAAAAGTTCGAAAATGAATTTTGCAAGCTTTTCTGAGCCGCCTATAAAACTAGACTCAGAAAAACTTGCAAAATTCATTTTCCAACTTTGCAATTTTCATTTAAAAACGTTTATATAATTTATCGCTACAGAAATTTTATCTGCATAAACTTATATACAGATAAAATTTCTGTAGCGATAAATTATCGCTACCGAAATTGTATCTATTTATAGTACAGCAAGAAATACATACATGTGGGAAATTGATAGTTTATTTGTTTAGGACCTTTAGTTAACTGAATCGATGTATTCATAGACACTGGGCAGTGGACACTACCACTCACCACTAATACTAACTTTGCGTGTGTAGCCAGTGTTTTTTAATTCTGCGCAACTCTAGTGAAACCTTTCTTTTGGCACGTGTCCTTTTACTCGAGCAAAAAAAAAAAACATAAAAAACGGAGCGCAGCCTAAATGTTTGCTGCAGGCTCACGTTCGTGCCTGTCGGTTCGCATAAGGTTGCGGGGCCCCCAAAGCGCGGGGCCCAGGGCCTAGGCACCGCTCGCCCCGGTGTAAGGGCGGCTCTGGCTCCAGGATCTTGAGGTGTGTGCAACAGCGATTCATCCACGTGTGTATCTCACAGATACTCAGCGACTACTTTTGTAAGTATTTAGGTTTGTGTTACATGTGAACATGAATCGCGTAAATGCGTTACATTGTTTTGATTTTGAACTGATAGGATAGTTTATATTATTCATAAGATATTATTCATACTGTGTTTATAAAATGAATGTATCTGAGATATGTCCGCGCCGTTTTTAGGGTTCCGTACCGAAAACGGAACCCTTATAGGATCACTTTGTTGTCCGTCTGTCTGTCTGTCTGTCTGTCTGTCTGTCTGTCTGTCTGTCTGTCTGTCTGTCTGTCCGTCTGTCTGTCTGTCAAGACCTTTTTCTCAGGAACGCGTAGAGGTAACAAGTTGAAATTTGTATCAAATACTCGAGTCTGCGGTCTCTTTCAGCTGTGAAAAAATCAAACTTGTAAGTCAACGCGATCAAAAGATATGACCGTTTATGTCGCATATTTTGCGATTTTACGAGGGAATCAAAACCTATAGGGTACTTCCCGTTGACCTAGAATCATGAAATTTGGCAAGAAGCTGTGTCTTACAGCACATGTCAAGGGAAAAATGAAAACCGTAAATATGTGGTTTAATTACAAGAAAAATGCGAATTTACTATTTGAAACTTATGAAAATTCACTAATGTTGTCGTAGTGGTATTGTCAGGCTCCAGAAGCATATGGGTTGCATACAGTTAGGTCCTATTCTATGTTTATTCTGAATTTTCTTTGTTTATATTCGTTATGCATTTCATCACCTACGCTTTATATACATAATATATACAGGGTATATATTATGTCTAAATTTTGCTTTTTTATAACCGACATGCCACATACTCTACTTATATCGTCTATACTATATTTCGTCTAATTTTTCTTTATAATCTACATAATATGTTGATAATCTACATAATAATACTATACTATACAAGTTTGTACGGAACCCTCGGTGCGCGAGTCACAACTCGCACTTGGCCGGTTTTTATTTGTTTCAACGCAAACATCCATCTACAGAGAAATGGCTAGTGACAGAGTATATCACTACAGTAATCAGAGAGATTTTGCCGAGTTGCAAAGGCCCCTTGAGGATGATGATGAGGATAATGGAGATGGTTTTGACGATGATATTAATACGGATTCCTCTGAGCGTGTAGAAGAGGAAGTAATTGAATATAATAAACAGACTGATAATGATGCAAGTTGTACATCGGATGACAAAACTAGTGATGTCACTTATGTAACAACGAGAAAAGTAAACGGCAAAGTGATAGATTTGTTTGGAATAAAGTTGCCAGGTACTATTGATAACTATCGTCAAGCTAATTCATGCATGAGTGCATGGAAATAAATATTCGATGATCGTATTTTTGATCAAATAGTGCTATATACGAATCAGTATATAGAAGTGATACAGCCACAATTTAGTCGAACGAGAGATGCGCGTAAAATCGACATCGTAGAAATGAGAGCTATCATAGATTTACTCTATATAGCAGGACTGTACAAAGGTGGGCGGCTGAATTTAGGAGATTTGTGGAACACCAATGGAAATGACATTGAATTATTTCGATTAACGATGAGCTTGATGCATTTCCGATTCCTGTAGCGCTGCATCAGATTCGATGATCGTGAAACTAGAACGAAAGGAAGACCGCCTTGCTCCTATAAGAGAATTTTTTGAGATGTTCATTGATAATTGTGTAAAAAGTTATTAATTGCGTGCCTATGTTACCATTGACGAAAAACTGGAAGCAGTCCGTGGAAGATGTAATTTTTTTTTAATACATACTTTCGAGGCTCGCCAAGTATGGTATTATAATATTTGCACTTGCTGAAGTCAGATCAGAATAAACGACTGGAACATTGGTAAAATATCAATATTAGTAGTTTTACAATAAAATCCTTTTCCCTCAGGTACTCATTTAAATGTAAATTGTAATGTTTTATAAATTTAATGAATTTTTGTTTTATAGCTTCAAGTATTTACTACAAAAATATGTATGACCTAAAATAAAAAATGGTGAATTCTATTTTTTTTGTATATAAATATGTGTATCTGTGAGATAAAGCGCCCATATTTGTCTGGCTGCAGCCGCGACTAACGAAATGTTAAGTAATGCTGTATGAAGCCATCAGAAAGTAGTCTGTCTGTAGTAGTTAGGTCTGTCTTGTTCGAGCTGTCGACTGTGAAGGTTGGACTCGCATGTGTGTAGTGAAGTGTGGCTAGTGACTACAGTTAAAATCGAAATCTTAATTTCGTTATGTGTGTTATAGGTGGATTTAGAGACAGGACTCAATAGTTAGTGTCGCCATTAGGTGAACACGTGGTGTGACCACGTGGGTTCAACTCTCGACGTCTCTATATTTAGTAGTTTTTGCGTGCATAGAGCATTTATTTTATTTTATACTGAATTCGGAAAGTCCTAATAGCGTATTAGTTAGTGTGCGAATTCCAACTCGTATGGCCCGGGTTCAAGTCGCGGACGCATAAACTTTATTAAAGATTTTTCAAAGCAATCGAATCAAACTTTAATATAACTTCAGTTCAATAGCAGCGGACGTCACTTTCGGGTCTGTCAAGATCGCACGGCCGATAGTATCAAGGAGAGGACAGTTAGATGGCTGAACGGATAGGCAGGGAAAGGACGGCTAGCGAGTCAAGAGGCTCGTTGGAAAGATGTGCAAAAATGTCACGATCGCCCACTCCTAAGCGTAAAAAAGAGCGTAGCCAGCCCAAAGGCGGAAGAGGGTCAAGAGTCCGAGGAACAAGTTAATGATAATGATTCTGCAAGAGATAAAATAAATGAGGAAGGGTAATAAAGAGCTTGAAAGGAAGGTGGAAGAGATCAACAGAAGGCAAATAGAGGAGGAAAAGGAAGAAGTTAAATGGAAAAACGAAATCCTAAGCGAGTTGAAGGCGATAAGAGAGGAAAACAACCAATTCAAAAAAAGAGATCGATCAGTAAGCTAGAAGCGAAAATGAAAGAGCTAAAAGAGAAAACGAAAAGCGAGGAAAGAAAAGGACAAAAGACGAAAATGTAGGTCTATCAAAGGAGATAAAGGACCTGAAAGAGAAGGCGGCAGAAGGCTTAGCCTAAGAAGGAGCATTCGTCGTAAACAATATTGTAGTTTTTGGATTCGGACAGAAGGACACATACAAAGAGGAGGTCACAAAGATATTGAAAGAAAAACTAGGAGTAAAGCAGGGAATAGTTTCCATGGAAAGAATAGGACGAGAAGATAGCGAAAAACTGTTGTGGTAAAATTGGAAAATGGGGTTGTGAAAAGAGAAATTATGAAGAAAAAAAGTGAATTAAGAGAGACTAACGTATTCATTAGCGATGACCTTGCAGAGGCAGAAAGGGAGTGCCAGAAAGATATAAAAATTAGAGCAAAGGAATTAAAAGAGAAAGGACACCAGGTAAAAATAGGCTACAAGCAACTAATAGTAGATGGAAAAGTTGTATCATGGAAGGAAGGAAGACAAGAAGGTTTAAAAAACGAACAAAAGAGAGGAAGAGGGTGTGTAGACACAAGAACCATGATGAACGGTTAACGGAAAATATTAAGATACTTTTTTGGAATGTGGCGGGACTTAAGAGGAATCTGGAAAGCGATAACGGATCTATTATAATTTTTCTCAAGAAAATTCATATAATTGGATTAGTTGAAAACTGAATGCAGGAAAAGGAATGGGAGAGCTGCAAAGGAAAACTTCCCAAAGACTATAGATAGAAATTGCAGCCAGCCCAGAAAGAGTATAAGTATGGAAGAGCAAAGGAAGGTATATTAACAGGAGTTAAAATAAATATCAAATAGTCAGAAAGAAGACTGGAAGAGGCAGAAGGCGTTGTGTGCAGGGAAGTGGAATTGGAAGAAGCCTGGTGCCAAGTGGCTATGGTATACAACAACAAAGGACTGGAAGTAATTAAAGAGGCAATAAAAATTAATGGAGAAGGAATGGTAATGGCAAAGTTACTGATAGGAGGCGATTGGAATGTTAGAATCGGGGAAGAGCAGTTTCACACAGTGGATAGTGAAGGTAAAGAAATAATAAGGAAAGCCACGGATAAAGTTAGAAATGCAAAAGGGAAAGGGTAGGCTGCATGGGTAAAGGAAAATCAATAGGAAGTCGTAAATGGGTGTGTAGAAGCAGACTGGGAGGGAGATTTCATGTTTGTGGGTGCAGGGGGATTTTCGACTATAGACTTGGTAGTGGTAAATGACCTGGCAAGGCAGGAAATTAAAGAGATGGAGATAGGAGGGAGAATTGATTCAGACCACATGCCAGTGGCAATAAGCTTGAAGACGAAGACAATAAGTGTGCCTAGGGAGGAGAAATGGGTTACCAGATGGGACAATGAAGCTACTGAGAAGTATAATGCTAGAATGGAAGCAATAAACTGGAAGGAATTAAAAAATATAGACAAGATTATAGAGAAGATGGAGGCCGGAATGTTAAAGAATCACAGCAGCATCACCGGGAAGATCATGGGCACACAAAGAATATATGATGGAGAAACAAAAGTATAGAGACGTTATGAGAAAGTGGGGAGAGGGCACCAGTAGTAAAGAGAGTGGTTAAAGACGAAAGGCGAATTAAAGGATTTGGAGACGAAGACAAAACAGAATTGGGAGAGAAGACAACTTCAGCGCATACTAGACATCAAAACAGAAGCACAGCTCTGGAAGTATTTAAAAGAAAGAGGAGCGAGGAAAGAACGAGTTCCAAACAGCATTCCGATGGAAAAGTGGAAAAGTCACTTTATGGTTTTGTTGGAAGGAGTCAAGATCTAGGAAGGAGTAGGGAATAGAAGTGTAAGGGAGGAACAAGCTTGGGAATATGTATGTCAAGAAGAAATAACAATTGGTGAAGTGGACAAGGTTATAGCTGACGGCGTAGGAAACGAAGCCTGGAAAGCTATCCTGAAAGAGTGTATTGCTAGAATCACCCAAGAATTTAATTTGGTATGGAGGGGAGTAAAGAGTGCACCAAAGAGCTGGAAGGAGGGAATAATTCACCCAATATATAAGAGCGGAGATAGGGAAAATGTCAGAAACTACAGGGAAATTACGTTAGTGAATTCTGCATATAAAATTTTCACCAAAATCTTGGAAGAGCGGTTAAGGAGAGAGATAGAGGAGAAGCATCTAGTGCCAGAGGTGCAACCTGGTTTCAGAGAGGGCAGGAGTACGGTAGAGCATTTACACCCTTTATGTAACACCCTGCGCTACATAATTGATCTAGAAATAAGCAGAGGGAGCCTGTTTGCTCTTTTCACTGACCTGAAGGCGACGTACGATTCGGTAGATCGAGGGAAGTTGGTAGAGTGCTTGGGAAAAAAGGGTATCACAGAGAGTGTGATAAGGAATGTAAGGGAGTTGTATAAGGAAACTTTATGTACGATTAGAGTGAATGGGTGTGAATCTGAGTATTTCCAAGTAAGAAAGGGTATGAGGCAGGGATGTCCGTTGAGTCCCACACTTTTTAATCTCTACATGGCTGACATGGAGAAAGTGTGATGGAAAGTGACAGATGGTCCAGCTGAAGTCGTGGTTATAGGGAGAGGGAAAGTGTGGAGCTTAGCCTATGCGGATGATATAGTAGTGTTCGCTAAATCCGCAGGAGAAATGAAGGAGTTGATTGAAAGGCTGAGAGGTTATTTTGAAAAGAGAGACCTAAATGTAAACGCGGGAAAAAATAAATGGATGCGTTTTAAAAGGAGGGGGGAGTAGGAAGGTAGCTAGGAAAGGAAATTGAGGAGGTGCAAAAGTTGTAGATATTTAGCATGTGGATTATGTGTCAAAAAAAGCGTGGGTGGCTGCAGAACGTATGTGGAATGGATAAAAATCTAGATTTGAAGGGAACTTTCAGGCGGCTGAGGTAATATGGAAAGTGTGTGTGATAAGTGTTTTAGCGTATGGTTCGGAAGTATGGGGGACTAGAGAGGAAGAGAAGATAGAGAGGGTACAACAAAACTTCTACAAGAAATTCCTAAAGTTGGATAAGTCGACACCAGGCTACATAGTCCTGCAAGAGGTGAATGCCTACAAGATGGCTGTTTTAGCGGCAGAAAGGGCGATAAGGTATGAATGCAAGGTGAGTGAAATGGGGGATGAAAGAATAATAAAAGAAGTATTTAGAATGGGGAATCAGGAGGCTTAAAGAGGGAAGTAAGGGAATGCATGGGGAATGAATACAAGGAAATTATATGAAAGAGGAAGAATATCTGGCGAGGGACTAGAAAAACTTAAGAGGGAAGGGGCAAACTGGGTGGAAATGATAGGTGAGCGACTAGTAGAGGTAGAATTGCAGGAACGCCAAGGCCAAATTGACAATAGTAGATTTTTCAAAGAATATGCAAATATTCAGGTGCTTGGTTGTTTACCTACCTATTTAAACTCAACTAAAGAGTCAGACGCGCAGGACATACTGGCAAGGTTTAGGTGTGTAAGTGAAGAGCGTGGTAGGAAATATTGGATGAGTGAAGAATATGGGAAGTGCACAGTATGTGGGACAGGAGAGGATAGATGGAAACATTGGATGGAAGAATGTACAAGGAATGAATGGAAGGAACAGGAGAAAAGGCTAGGACAAGAATGGAAGGAGTGTATGGATGAAAGGCGAAATGGTTTGGAACTGTTAAGGAGGGTGAAAAAGTGGAAAGAGCAAATAGGTGCCAAGGAAGAACCTATTCCTTTAGAATGTAACGTGTAATATATAATGTATAGTATGCTAATGTTTTTATGTAAAATATTTTGTATATGTGCCAATAAAAGGTTATAATAGTAATAATATAAAGCAAACAACTAACTAAAGAACATAGAATTAGAGTTAAAAATGAACATGCATTTATTTAATATTTGCCGGCAACAGGAGCTTCCAAACATCTGAATAAACTTAATAAATAATGAGAAACATATATTGCCTTATTAAAAATACCTGCAATGAAGTTAATGCGAGATTCTAATTCTGTAACTGAATAAGTACGAACACTGAATGCATGTTACCAAACCGGCAATTACCGGCTTGGTACAATTACCAGCTCGGTTGCTGGTATAACAGTTATGAAATAACTAACAATAAGTTACAATTTAAGCAGTATTATGACATTGTCTGCAGCCGTTTCTTGTTAACCTATCTATTTTTTATCACAGTTTTGTGATAAAAAAATAGTTTAGTTAAATAGTAACAAATATAGTTTTTTATTTATTTATTAATTAACTAAAACTGTATTTATTATGTTTTTACAACTCTTTTCATAGAGATGTTTGACATATTGAAGAAATCTAATTTAGAGCTGTGGTTATTGGCTTGGTTCAGCATTTTAACAATTGACTCATTTTGTCCGTACTTACAATTAGTGTGGTAAAAGCGAATATTAAATATTTCCGAATTTCGTGTCCTTTTCTCATTAACATTAAATTTTACGAGCTCTAAGATTTCTGGTGATTTTTTTTTGCCATTTATGATTTTGTGTAACAATATGAGATTTGCTCCCAAATTGTTTGAAAATTATTACATTTTGTTGATTGTTTTATATTCATACTCTCTTCTAGCGTGGCCTAACCTATGTTCACAGTACCTCAAAAACTTGTTCTGAATACCCTCAAGCAAGTCACTATCAGTACTATAGTTGTATTGCATATTTGACCTTATCAGTGAGCAATATAATAGTTTGACAATGGTTACATTGAATGATTTCGAGTTCCTGAGAATGAAGCCTAACATTTCCAAAGAGTGTGAAGCTCATTTCTGTGCTCTTTAAAGGACATTTTTAAATCAACTATAATTCCTAGAGCCTTGACATTTTCTGTTTCAACAAGAACTGTTCCTTTGATTTTATATTCAGATGGTATAGAATGTTTTAATCTGCTGAAAGTGTTTGCTGATCATAGTTTAGATATAGTAAACTTGTTTGCTACTTATTTTTCGACTGTCTGGAATGGAATACAACTCTACAGTATGGAGCCCATACTATAGTACTGATAGTGACTTGCTTGAGGGCATTCTAAATAAGTTTATGAGGAACTGTGCACATAGGTTATAGGCTATGCCAGAAGAGAGTATGAATATAAAACAATCATGGAAAATCTGAATTAGAAAACATTAGAACATAGAAGGTCAGGAGCAAATCTCATATTTTTACACCAAATCATAAAGGGGAAAATAAATTCACCAAAAATCTTAGAGCTCGTAAAATTTAATGTTAATGAGAGATGGACGCGAAATTCGGAAATATATAATATTCGCTTTTACCACACTAACAAGGGAACTTCCGATGTCTGGATCACGGATTTTCTTCTAACTTGGTACACTTTTAGTAGTCCATTAGGACGACATAATGTGCATGTAATAATGTCGAAGTTTTCCGCGTCGAACATGTAACCGAGTGTTTAAGTTCAAGCTTTGTAATTTCTAAGTCGGTGGATCGAGTCTCCTTGTTTCTCTCTCGTCTCGAGACTCGTTGTTTTTTTCAGCTCTGGTCATATTTTTTCTTATAAATAACAATTCAAAGGTAATACGTATAATGTATATATGAATAAATATATACGTGTATTTGCATGCATTTTGATTGAATTTCCAATGTTTTTTGGCAGGTTAGTTTAGATGCTATCAAAATAGATTCTATACATCACCAATCACCAATTATCAGCACCGATTTTTATGAGAATGTTGCGTTACGCGTGGTTTGCACACAAGTTTTCGGAAGAAAGATATTTTTGAAAATGTCGATGAAGTTTGTTTTTCCATACAAACTCTGACAATTCCTTGTGCATTGCGGGAAAAATGCATTCATTCGATGTAGTAGATGTCGTTGTAATTTATATTTTTCGTGTTTGTATAACGAATATCACCCTGCAACTTGTAATTTCGTAAGCACATCCTAAGATTAATTTACGTTATTACTTTGTATTATTAAATGGAGTAATTATATGTCAAATTATATATATATATATATATATTTACTTTGATTGATTTGGACTTTCCAAGCTTGATGCCCTCCCCTTATCCCTTCGAACTCGTCGGTGCAGATCAAAGCACCATTTTTGTAATGATAAAATTCAGAAAACAACAAAATAAGATTGGAAATATGCATGCAAATACACTAGAAAATAAGAATAAATGCAAGGTATTTCGTAAATTCAAACTACATGTTCTTGAATCCTAGCAGATATTTTTCTATTGGTACGTCCAATGTAGGTCCGTTCACATGTTCCGCAAGGTATTTCGTAAATTCGGACCTACGGACCTACATTGGACGTACCAATAGAAAAATATCTGCTAGGATTCAAGAACATGTAGTTTGAATTTACGAAATACCTTGCGGAACATGTGAACGGACCTACATTGGACGTACCAATAGAAAAATATCTGCTAGGATTCAAGAACATGTAGTTTCAATCAGACACAGAGACAAAGTTTCATCGGCACTTGTCCAACACACAAACACTGGTCACTGGATGGACAAAATGAGTCAATTGTCAAAATGCTGAACCAAGCCAATAAGCACAGTTCTAAAATAGATTTCTTCAATATGTCAAACATCTCTATCAAAAGAGTTGTAAAAACATTATGAATACATTTTTAGTTAGTTTTTCAATAGAATTATTTTGTCATTAGTATTTTGTTCAATATATATATATACACCGCGGACAGGCCAATAAGGACCACGCGAATATCACTTCTTTATAGGTCTAGTTTCCGTCTTTCTCTTCCAGAAGTCTTTCATCCTGGTCGACTGCGCAGCTCTTCTTTCAGCAGTCCATTCTCCTCTGTTGAGATTCTTCTCCCCGACAAGAATTTTTAGGCCAATTTTTTTTTGTCTACTCTATTCGGTTTAGACATTCTTCTTTATTAATTTTGTCTTATTAATTTCTTCTTTTATTTCTTTTACATAGCCTCCTTGCCCTTTGTAGTTCCAGATTTTATCAAAAAATAGTTTGTTTAACCTTTAGCAATCCATGCGGACCATATGTCCGTAGAACTGAAGTCGCCGTTTTCTGATCATGACTTCAAGGTTGTCAATTTTACTATAAATTTCTGCATTGGATCTCAGTCTATAACCTTCCTGTGTTTTCATCAGGACCATAAATCCTTCTTAAAATTATTCTTTCTATCTTCTTAAATTCTCCATTCCCGTTATATTTGTAGTTTACATGCTGTAATTTTACATTGATAGACAGGTTCTTTTTATTGTATATATTTTTTGTACAAAAATTTAATCCTTCCAATTTCCCTTTTTTGTCCTCAATTGCCAATTTATCCGTCCTACTGCTTCTAATTATTTCTCCAAGATATTTAAATCAGTCAGTGACCCTGATGCTCCCATAATTTGTTTTTATTATTTTCTTAGTGTATTTCTGATCACTTACAATCATCTCTGTTATCATTTGTTTTCAAATCTGTAAGCCCGCTTTTCCGCTGTTTCTTTTAACAGATCAATGTGGTTAATAGCTTCTTGTTCTGATTCAGCGGATTCTCAAACAGCGGTACGTCGTCAGCAAATGCTAAACCTTTGACTTTGAGGTTCGGATTCTTTGTACCAATTTTAGCACTTGTATCGTTCTCTCAAAACGTCATCATGACTTTATCCAAGACCAAATTGAAAAGCAGTGGTGATAGACTGTCCCCTTGGCTTAGCCCTGGCTGGGGTAAAACAGTAATGGCATTTTGTTCATTATTTGTTCAATATTATTTTGTTCAATAGTAATTGTTATTTTTATTTATTTTATATTTTGTAGCAGAATTAAGTATTAAATAAGGCAATTTCTACTGTGATTATAATGTGAAGAATAATGAAGAATAATAAGTAAAAAAAAAAAAAAAAAAAAATCTGTGTTCATTTTAAGTGTTGATATTATTGACTAAATAAAAGCGTGGAGCATATATAAGCTATACTATATTGGGGTGACCAAACGTCCCGTAAAAACGGGATTGTCCCGTTTTTTAACGATCGTACACGGGGTCCCGAAAAAGTCAAAATTTACGTTGGGTTGATGATACACTTTTGTCGCGCCTCTCTTCGGGCCGTCTTCTCTCCTCTCCTCGACAGTTGAACTCGCTCATTCTGCAGGCGGCTATCCAACCGGAGTCAGACAAGTCAGTATGGCTGTGGGTGTTTGTCTTGATACAAGTGTTTGTTTCGTGCATTTCATATTGTTATTAATGACTAATTATGCCTAAGCGTCAGTGCAAGTTTAAGGAGGAGTACTCTAGAGAATGGAAGTACATTAAAAAGGAACGCTATGACAATGAAGCAGAGTGCACAGTTTGCAATACTGTTTTTAGTATTGCTAATGGTGGACACTCAGATGTAGTAGAGTGTGTAGAGTGCCCCAAGTAGTAGTAAGTCTCAAATGAAGAAACTAGAAAGTTTCTAGGAAGTTAGAGCTGCTGAGTTAACTCAGGCCTTTCATACGATCAAGCACCACCACAGCTTCAGGTCAAATGACTGAATCAGTAAGTTAAACAACGTTATGTTTAGTGACTCTGCAATTGCATCTAAGTTTAGCTCTGCCAGTACAAAGCAGTCAGCTCTGATAACTGGTGTTTTAGCTCCATTCCGCTTGAAAACTAGTATTGAAGAGATGAATAAATCCCCTTTTTATGACATTTCAACTGATGCAAGTAATCACAAGGCTGTAAAAATCTTTGCTTTTGTGGTTCAGTTTTTTTAAATAAATGAAGGGATACAGTCAAAGTTATTGAAACTTGCTTCTTGGCCGTGTGAAACATCAGATCAGATGTCTAGTTCCTGCTTAAATTGCAACGTATTTAAAAAATTGAAAACTAGTTTACATGGTGGTATTGAAGGTGTGGGTTGCCCTGCACATATATTACATAACTCCATTTGTACAGCAGCAGCTAGTTTAAGCTGTGACATCGAAGGTATTATTGTCAAACTCTTCTCTTATTTTTCTATATACACGGTGCGAACAGAGAGGCTACAAGAATTTTGTGAAATGGTCGACGTCGAATATTTTAATAATCCTTTAAATAAAGCATACCTATGGTTTGTCCATAGCCAATTCAATATTTTTCAGCACGAAATTAAAAAGATTGAAGGAAGTACAAAAAGTGTTATGGAAGTTAATGATGTATTGGAAACTACTCTCACAGCTTTGACAAGAAGAAAAGATGAACAGTTCTTATCATTTAATGTAAAATCCATTCTTAAGCGTGGCATTATTGTGCAACAAGACGAAATTAACTTTTGACGAAATGACTTTTATGAAAACGGCCTACAGTATCTTGAAAAATGGAGTGTACCGTTCTCTACTTTCTCAAAGTTTAAATGGATGCTTTTGAAAGAGATCCCCAGTTGGGAACAAATTGAAGAATCTATTTGTTACTTCAATGAAAAAAGGATTTACATAAATGATACTTGCTATTTGATCAACTGGCATCATTAGTGGATTTTGTAAGTGAAAAACTTAAAGAATGGACTGATGAAGATAAAAAACCACCTCAGTGTCACGAAAAATGGGTTTGTTTTTTTAAAACGCATACCAGGCCACAACAGCAATCTTTTCGCTTATGAACATTCAATGGACGGAGGAAAGGAACAAGATGGGAGTGGATACCCTTCCTGCAATCTTGCAGGTACTCTACAATTTAAAAATGGACTGTTCTAGTTTTTACAACTTTATATTGGAAAAGAAAGAGGTTTTAAAATTGGCTGGAACGAAAGAAAAATATCCCCAATTCAAACCCAAAGATTTTTAACATAACTTTGACTAACAATTTTAGTTATCTTGTTTAATTATGTTTTGAAGTATGTTATAATACTTATAATAAATAAGTATTCACTGCAAATTTCTTGTTTTTATTTATTATACACCTCACAATTTAAATTAAATTACATATTCATAGGTAAATTGAAAAAGATTTATAGGTTTCAAATTAGCAAAAAGAGCATGTTTCAATGATTACGTCTCGATGGAGGCCCCTCGGACCCCCCTTTAGCTTAAGGGTATCGCCCCCAAACCCCACCTTGGATGTGTTCCGTTTTATCAAGTTTATGATTTGGTCACCCTATACCATATTCACTTGATATTTCTTATTCTTGCCTGTAGAATTTCTATTTTTTTCTCAGTAATAGCAAAATTGACAAAGTCATGAAGTGACAAAAACGTTATCAATAAAATTAGTTTGAAAGATATTATAGATGAGGTTAAACCAATTAGTTACAGAAATGGAAATATATTGGTTTGAAAACTTCAAATCGCTTTCCTGCTTTTTTGAGTTAATACCCTGTTTTACCATACCTTTAATACCCTGTTTTACCCAATTTTATATATTTTCTTTTGCAACCGATTTAATAATTTATTAAATATTTTTTTATCTGCTGGCCTCGATTCTGATTAAGTAAATCTCCGTTGATATCTATTAACAAAACTAGAGGCTCAGTCCCTGACATATAGAAATGCATTTAGTATATATATATATATATATATATATATATATATATATATATATACATACATATACATAGATATATATATATATATATATATATATATATATATATACTATAAACAATACACCCACATCAGTCTCTGACGTATGTAATTACATTTAATATGGAATACTTAATTAAAGTAAAACAAAGTATGAACATTTTATATTCGGTCATACAGTAATCTAGTTCCAAGCTATGTTTAAAGTTTCAAGTGTCTAACTTATCTGAATGTTAGTTTAAAATTCCGAGCAGATAAGAACGAAGAGAAGGGAACCTTGAACAGATAAGAGATCTTGATCGGACACGAAGTTGAGTTAATAAAAACGTGACAATAAGGAACAAAAAAAAGCGACTTTAAAAATGGCAGTATTGGCCACAACCACTTTAATGTATTACATAAGTCAGTGATCACAATTGTATTGATCTCAAGCATTTGGCAGCAGAACAGGCTTCATGAACCCATGCCTTACATTTTTGAGACAGGATCCAGTCCTGGTTCTTCATGGGATCTTCATGCGATTTTAGACATGGAAAACAACTGCTCGAATATGCATCTTAGAACTTAAGTAACGAGATATTTAACTAGATAGAACGCGTCGTCTGCCAAATAGACATTGATTCACAATACTGACGAAGTTACCACTCCATCCGCATGTTAGTGGACAAGCTGTGTATCAGCTGCAACAGTTCATAAACTAAAACTATAAATAATAAATAGAATGTGCTAATAAATGCCTGTTTTTTCCATTTTACAATGAGAACATCTATCAGTCAAGTTTTGTTTAATTTAGCACGCGGAGCTTTGATATTGACTATGGATAATTTTATTCAAAGAAATAAAAAAACGAAGTGAAGACTCGTGAGAGAGCAGTAGAGAAACGGAAGAAGTATAGAAAATATGACGACCAATATTTGGATTTCGGATTTATCTACATTACTAAAGGAAATTTAGAACTTTCTCAATGTGTTGTTTGTGATAAAGTGTTGGCAGCTGAAAGCATGCTTCCTAATAAACTAAAACGTCGTTTGGAAACAACTCACAGTCATCTGTAAGGTAAACGGAGAGACTTTTTTGTTAGAAAATTGCGAGTACTGAAACATCAGGCGACCGCTTTGCTTTCAAGAGCATCAATTCCTACTAAGGCCGAGGCCGCACTACGGTTTTTTCCCGCGAGCGGTAACCACTATAACCGCGAAACCGCTCGAGAAACACACAGTACCTACGCTATGGTAAAAATCAGTCGCGGCCAAAAAACGCAAGTGAGACCGCTTGTATTAGCTTACTTGAGTGACGAAATCACGCGATTAAAAACCGCGGCGATTTTGCCGTAGTTCGGCCTCGACCTTAACCATTGCTCGCCTCCTACAAGGTAGCTCACCCTGTTGCCAAATGTAAGAAACCACACACGATTGATCATTTTACCTGCAGCAGTTGATATGGTATCAGTGATGATTGGAGAATCGACGGCTAAAGAAATAAAAAATGTACCTCTTTCAAACAATACTATTAGCAGCTGTATTCATGACATGGCAGAAGATATTAATGAGTAAATTGTGGAGAAACTTTCTGGTTTATTTGCCATTCAAATGAATCAGGCGATCGATACTCATGACGATGTTCAATTGATATGTTACGTTCGGTACATACAAGAAATAAGTTTGTTTGAGGATTTCTTATTTTGCAGTAAAATATGTGAAAGTGTTAAGGCTACTGATTCATTGAGAGGAGAAAACTGTGTGGGCGTGTGTACGGAAGGTGCTCGAGCGATGTCTGTACAGTATGGAGGACTACAAGCTCTCATCAAAACCAAGTGTAAAATAGACACATGCCATACATAGTCACACAGAGAGAGGCCTTAGCTGCAAAAACATTACACCTGAATTAAATTCGTAGTATCAAAGTAGTGAACTACGTTAAAACACGACCTGTGAAAGCAAGATTTGTGGAAAAATCTTGCTTTGTGAAGAATTGGGTTCCAATGCATACCTTTTTAATTTATTATTGCAACTCTCGTTGGTTTTTCAAAGTCAATGTACTCGCACGTGTACACGAATTACGAAATGAGTTTTACATTTATCTACAGACAGAATCACACAATGTTGCGCAAAATTGTATTAATACAGAGTTTATAATAAAATTGACCTATCTCTGCGACATATTCAAAAAATTAAATTATCTTAATCTTAAACCTAATCTTAATCCTAAGTCCTTGCAGGGAAACAATACTCACATACTGCAACTGTTGGATAAAATTACTGGGTTTCTGAAGAAGTTGCTCTTTTGGAGCGTCTTTTGGAGAGAAAATTAGAAGAAGATCAAGTAAATACTACTGCTTCCCTGCTTTAGAAAGCCTACAAGAAAAATCGATAAAAATGCTCGATCCCTCTTTAAAAAAATATATATTTATTATATAGCACTTTTCATCATTAATTAAGCGAAAAATTTGAAAAATATTTTTCAGAAAATCTAGAGCAATATGACTGGGTTAGAAACCCTTTCCAGTTGACCTTACCATCAACACTTTCGACAGAGGAAGAAGAACAATTAATAGAATTGTCCTGTGACTTCATCCTTAAACTCCAATACGATAAAGACAAATTGTTTGAATTTTGGAGCTCAGTTTCTCACGAATATCGTACCATCAGCACTGCAGCATTGATGGTTCTACTGCCATTTGCGACATCGTACTTGTGCGAAACAGGCTTTTCTGCAGTTGCAGTAATAAAGAACAAGTACAGATCGAAAATAAATCAAGAGAGAGAGAGATGAGAGTGCCGATTTCCAAAGGTGAGCCCCGTTTTGAGAAGCTATGCTCAGCCAACAAAGTAAAATAAATACCTCTTTTCATTTTTATTCTTACGTTTTATTTTGTTCCTATTTTCTAATAAAAATTATAAATGGTATTTGGACTTTTTCTGATAACTTGTTACCAGGCTAGAACTACAACTTGTAAGTACTTTTTGGCCCAAGGGGGTGTTATAAGTTTGGGAAGGCCTAGAGTAAGTTGTGCTCCCAAGTTATTATTAATTTTTGGAATGAATAATTTTTAAACAGCTTTAAGCTTATAATCAAAAGTCTGCTTGGATGGCTCCAGAACTTTTTGGAAAATGATTTTCAATAAATTCATCTCGCCGGATTAAATTTATCTGAAATAATGCACCGGCGCATGCTTATGCAGTGTTACTAAAAACAGAAGATGGAAACATATTTGGGGAGTATTTTCTTTCGAATGTTATATTATTAGCAAGCCGATGGACCAAAGTGGAAGGCCATGAAGAGACTTTATTGGAAAGACTTTATGTTCCAGTTGTTGGGGGAAATGAGATTTTATGTAAATGTCTGCACTTAAAAGAAGCAATTTATGCCATGTTATGTCTGGAATAGTGAAGGAAAATAATACGAGAAATGCATTTGATCAAATAATGCTCTTAGAAGATACTAAAGTTGAGAAAGAGATCGATTTGAATGATCCAGAACTATTACTATCAATTAAAAACATTACCTCGATAATGTCAAAAAATTGATGCTATGGAAAGATTGCCTACTCGTAAAAGAAGAAATGGATGGGAAGAATACAGGAATGGATAAGAAGTGATCGAAGAAAATGGACAGATTTTGAGTGAGGACCAACTCAGCAGTTCCACACCACATTCATACAGAAATACAGGGTGTTTCAAAAAAGAATATACTTTACAAAGTATTATTTTGTCCAAACTATCGATCGCTGTGCCTCGGCTCGGCTCTTGGAGAAACGAATGCATAGTTTATATTAATAACAAGTTACAGCTGTTACAAGCTCATTAGATTCAAGCGTCATTATGACAAACTCAAACGTGTGGCATTTTGTAACGATATTCATGATGCTATTGACAATGATAACACTTCCGCAAAACGCATAGTGTTCAGTGATGAAGCGACTTTCCATTTTAGTGGTCAGGTAAACAAACACAATGTTCGAATTTGGGGCCTACAGAACCCACATGCAGTCATTGAACATGTAAGTGATTCGCCCAAAGTCAATGTGTTTTCTGCGATAGCCCGATCATCTGTTTACAGCTCATTCTTCTTTGATGGAAACACGGTTAACGCTCAGCAGTATCTCGCTATGTTACAAAACTCGTTGTTTTCGAGGCTGCACGAAGACAACTTCATTTTTCAACAAGACTTGCCCGAGTATGGGAGAAATTTGAGTATCGGTGTGATATTGTTCGTGTCGCTGATGGAGGATATATTGAACATCTGTAATCTAAACTTGAAAGGTTCGTAAATATGTGTGTAAAGTTTCATATTCGTATGTCTTAAAGCTTAATAAATATATGCATGCGAAATACGTATATTCTTGTATTAACACACTGTATGCTCTGATACTAGCAGTGATGATAATAATGGTGAGTGGTACTGGTAAGTGGTAATTATAGTGTATACACCATAAGAAGTCATCATTAACCAAGAGATCTCCCCAAAAAAGGTGATCTTACAGACTGTGGCAATTGGAGAGGGATCACAATTTTCAACATTCAATTCATTCAACACTATCAACAGAATAATTTCTCACATTTTACTGGATCGACTATTCATCTGCATAGAGCCCAGTCTGCGCCAGGAACAAGCGGGTTTTCGCCCAAATAGATCCTGTGTCGATCAAATTAACACTATGCGAATCATCATAGAGCAGTCTACATTATATGCGGTCTTCGTCGACTTCCGTAGGGCCTTGGATAGCATCTATCATAATGCAGTCTGGAAAGCGCTGGAAGAAAAGGGGGTACCGGAAAAGATAATAAACCTAGTAAAGGAACTATACCGGGACGCATCCTGCTATGTAAAACACTAAACTGCTAAGAGCAGCGACATTACCATCGACATTACCATGAACTACGCAGACGATATCTGTTTCTTGGCACACACCCACACCGACATGCAGAGCAAACTCGACCGTCTCTCCGCAGAAGCATCCAAAGCAGGTTTAAAAATCAACATTGGCAAAACCAAATCGCTTAGAGCCGCCACGAAGAATACCCGCGCCTTCCGCATTTATCACGAACAAATAGAGGATGTAGATGAATTCACGTACCTGGGCAGCAGAATTACTAATGAGGGCGGCACCACCACCGATGTCTCATACCGAATAAAAAGGACCAAACAGGTATTTGGTATGCTCAGGCCGGTCTGGACCTCCAGACTGTATTCCACACGAATAAAACTAAGAATATTCAACTCAAATGTGAAATCCGTCTTGCTGTACGGGTGCCAAACATGGAAAATCTCCATAACAATAGTAAATAAGCTTCAGGTATTCATAAACAAATGCCTACGAAGTATACTGCGCATTTTTTGGCCAGATACAATACGCAATGTAGACTTATGGCACCTGACAAACCAACAAGAGATACAAAAAAATTAAAACACCTCAAGTAGAAATGGTTGGGCCATGTATTGAGGAGAGACGAAGGAAACATCACTAGGCAAGCCTTACAATGGAACCCGCAGGGTTCTCGCAGAAGGGGACGTCCAGCTAACACGTGGAGGAGGACCATAGACGCAGAATTAAAGATCGCAGGAAAAACGTGGAACGAGGTGAAACGCCTCGCTCAGCATAGAGTCAGATGGAAGGTCTTTGTAGAGGCCCTATGCTCGGCGTAGGAATTAGAGGACAACAACATTAACCAAGAGATGCAGTGAATATGTTACTCGAACATTTTGAAACTTTAAACCTAACGATATTATAGTTTTCCAGATTAGACCATTACCGGAGGGGGCAAGAATAAGAATTTAGTAAGCAAGAATTTTAAAGGCGAATGAATCGGCAAAAAGAAATTACTGATTTTGTTTAAGTAAATTGTACTTATTAAGTAATACTTACTTAGTAATTGTATTATGTACCTTTTATGTATTTTTATATTGTATATTTAATTGGCAGGGGGCACGACGAAAGCGATCTGACGGCCGAATTAAATCTTGCTCTATAACTGTTGAAGCAATGACAAATTTTTAATAATTTCTAATATTAAGGAAAACGTGATATTAATCAAAACAATTTTTCCGTTTTTTTTTACGACCCGCGTAGCAGCGAGTGCGTAATTCCGCGAGTACGTAATTGCCTTACAACTCGAGTCATGTACTATACTTTATCTACGACCACACTAATATTTGATGTAACAAATTTATTTCTTATTAGGTACAGTATTTAACATTATAATAAACAAACTATTGTATTTTCATATATAACTATTACTCGACATTATTTAACTTTGTAAAAATGAAAAGAAATACATTCTTAAAGATTACATACCTTATTATTTAGTACTTAATTGTAGTGTTCGTTAGATTTTAACGTGAAAAACGAAATGAATGACAGCTTTTATGCGAATAATGTGATGTTTTATGATTGCTTGAAAATCACGGAGTACTATATTTAACAATGGTATCAACGTGCAGCTCTCAACCAATCAACGAATCGTAAACCAAACGCACGTGTGTGTTATCAATCATAACTTCATTAATTAACTTCAATCATTAATCGCGGATTGTTACATACGTGTGTGTTATGATGTATTCACATAGCCCACGAACTGTACAATAATGGGCATTTACAATAGTGGGCGTAGATAAAAAAATTTAACTTTACATAATTTTAATATCAATTAGTAGAAAATTTAGTAAAATGTATATTTTCCCAATTTTTTAGGTAAAATATCAAATTTATTACATTTCAGATTTAAAAAAAAAAGATATACCTTTTTCAAATTAAATTCACCTTTTTGCAAATTAAATTCACCCTATTCCAAATTAAATTTATCCTATTGCAAATCAAGTACTTTTTCATATACCGTGACGCGGGCAAAAGGGGTTATGTTAGTAAACAAAAGACGTAAAGAAAGTTATATTTCACCTCCAAAATCTATAGTATATTTTACAACGAGAGATGGCGTTTTTTCGATGAGGTGGGAGTTTGCTCACGAGCGCCAGCGAGTTAGCAATCACACCGAACCAAAAAAACACTTTTTTTTCCACGGATTTCGGTTGTAGAATCCATAATTCGACTTTAATAAATCCAATTCGAAGGGAACTGTCAATACAAATTTAATTGTTGGTTTGGTCGTTTCCATAGTAACATATTGCATTCTCATAGAGGGGGATCATTTTCAAGACAAATGTCCTAATTTTATTTCGGTTTTTTAAATAGTTTTAGGCTAGTTTTACGTTTGTACATAAAATATTTCATTAAAATTGATGTAATTAATAAGAAAGTTCATGCAAATTTGGTTAGTTTAGTGTTTTAATCGAGCAAATCAAATTAAAAATGCTCATTTTCGTCTCTAGATGTGAAAATATTTTCATCTCTAGAATGAGAAAATTTCTCTTTCATGTAGGGTAAGCCGTGGAAAAAATACCATTTTCACATATATCCGTAGAAAAAATATATTTGTTTTATTTTTCTAACTTTATATTTTAATAATTTCACGCCAGACCAGGTTATAAAATGGCTCTTGAATATTTTCAGCCATTTTTAGCAATTTAGTAACAAAGCAAACTGATTTTTCCAAATTGACTTTTGACAAAAGTCACTTTTTTCATTCGCGTCCGCTGTATTAAAAAAAAAACATGAAATAGTGCTAATTACATAATAGGAAATCGGAAATTTGATTATTATAATTTATACAATAACATAATCACATATATAGAGATGTTTGCTTATTACATTAATAAACAAATACATTATCATTTTCATGTTAATTGCACCATTCGCGATTCTGTGAGATATTGATATATGAAAATGCCTTTATGTACGTTTTATATAACATACGTTTCTATTATATTTCTTTTTGTTTTTATTAGTATGGTTATACGTGCGGTGCCGAAGCGTAACGTTCGCATCCTTCTGCTCGGCGACCGTGGAGTTGGAAAGACCTCACTCATCCTATCTTTGGTTAGTGAAGAATTCCCGGAAAATGTACCGACTCGTGCAGAAGAAATTACTATACCAGCGGATGTTACACCTGAACAGGTGCCAACTAATATTGTTGACTACTCGGCCGCGGATCAAACGGACGAAGAATTAAACGATCAAATTAAGAGAGCTAGTGTAATATGCGTGGTTTATGCTGTAGATGATGATGATTCCATTGACAGAATATCTTCTTATTGGCTGCCACATATTCGGGAAGCTTGTGGTGATGTGCAATGCCCTGTTGTACTTGTTGGGAACAAAATCGACCTTGTCGAATATTCAACAATTGAGGTAATGGCATAAATTATGATAGGTAATAAAGAATGAGAACAAAATTCATTTTTACTACATTCAATTTGATAAAATATATTTAATTTTTTATTTTTGTATATATCAAAATTTCAATATTTTAGGGGGTGTATACAATAATGGATCAATATTCAGAAGTAGAAACATGCATTGAATGTTCTGCAAGGACCTTAAAAAATATATCAGAAATGTTCTATTACGCACAGAAGGCAGTTCTCCACCCCACAGGCCCAATATATTCAGTCGAAAATTCTGATGTAAGAAATGAAGTTCTATCACACTTGTTATACTAAACATTTTTTTTTTAATTAGCTGACTGAAGCTTGTAAAAAGGCTCTTATACGAATATTCAAGATATGTGATATAGACTGCGATGGTCTACTTAATGATATCGAGCTTAATAACTTCCAAAGTCGGTGTTTTAATACACCGCTCCAACCACAAGTACTTGATGACGTCAAAGGTGTCCTCAGAAAGAATCTCGAGGATGGTGTAACGCACAACTGTGTCAATCTCAAAGGATTTTTATATCTACACAGTTTATTTATACAACGTGGACGAAATGAAACTACATGGACAGTACTCAGAAAATTTGGATACAATGACAATCTCAATATGTCCAAAGAGTATCTCTATCCAAGGTATCTTTATTCAATAGTTGATTTGAATTTTGCTTGATATATTCAAATTTGAATAACAAATAAATAGATTAATCTTTATCAAATAGAACATTATCAAATATTCAAATAACAATTTAAAATTGGGAAAATGTTACTATGTGAATTTCCATATTACAAGAAAAGAATTGATAAATTACTATGTTCTGTAATGCACTCATGACTTATAAAATAAATAAATATAATTACAAGTACGATTTGGTTTCCTGCTCTTTGGTGCTGAGGGACCATGTGGGTTTCTAAAAAATACCCGCTCGTACAGCGGTCGGCAACCGGGGGCCCTTGGACCCCCAGTGGTTCGTGGCGAAATTTTAGGAGACCGTAAATATATTCAGATAATAAATTCGTTAAGCTCATGTCATGAAATTTTTAATCAAAAATAAATTTTGTTAAGACTCTATGTAAAATAAAAGAAGAACATTTAAATAACGCTTTTGCCTTTTGTTGCCCTTTGCTGGAGAAAACACAACATCATTCAAAACTGACAATTTTCGTTGCAAATTTTTTACACAGTAAAAGCTAACTTTCAATTTAAACACATTTGACCTTGCTAATTTTTGATTAGGGTCCGCGAAAGTTTCAATTGTGTGTTTAGTGGTCCGCAATACCTAAAAGATTTCCGACCGCTGGTCTAGAAGATCTTGGCTCTACATAAATATGATAATGTGAAATAAGAGATTCATTTCCACTTAGAACACTCAATGAGTAAGTTCTAGTTTATATTTAACTTTAATTCAATTTGAGATTAGATGATAAGTCCATACTGATGAAGCCAAAAGGCGGAAACGCGTCTATGGATGTTCATTATTATTAATATTTATCAGGTTATGGTATTTTTTAGAAACCCACATGGTCTCTCATAGCACAAAAGTGCAGGAAACCAAATCGTACTTGTAATTATATTTATTTTATTTTAAGTCATGAGTGAATTAGAGAACATAGTAATTTCTCAATACTTTTCTTGCAAATAACAATTATGCAAAGTAAATGTTATTATATGTTACAGTTTATTTTTTAAATATTATTTAATTCAGCTTCAATATAATTATTCTTTCTAGAAATCTAGTTATTTTTATTCCATAGTTTGAAGGTGCCAACTGGGTGTACAACAGAATTATCACATCGTGGTCAACAATTTTTAACGCACATATTTGACCGTCATGATAGAGATAGAGACCACGCACTTTCACCTAGTGAATTTGAAGAATTATTTTCTACATGTCCAACACCTGCATGGGCTACAGATGTTAGTGCAATGGTACCAACAAATGAAAGAGGTTGGATCACTTATCAGGGATATATGTGTCAATGGGCACTTATGGCCCTCTCTGATCTCCCTCGCACCTTGGAATACTTTGCATATTTGGGCTACAATATATATGAAAATGATTCCCAGGTTACAGCTATACAAGGTAATATAACTACCATTTTTATAATCTCAATGTTGGTATAATATAAATTCTTTGTGCATTACTACATAATTCATTTATAGTGATAATTGAGATAAGTATTTTTTCTTAAATCAATCGAATATACATTGCTCCAAACAATTAGCGGGTCACTAATTTGTGCCTCTATAATATTCAAACGGGATATTACATGCAAATAAAATTAAGAACATCTGAAAGACGCTCTATTTAATTGTTTCAATTGGCACATATGGAAGTGTCAGCTTCACGTACTTTTAGTACTTCAAGTACCCGTAATAATTAACAACTACTACCAAAACAAAAGTGCAATACGAATTTATTTTAATTGATAATGTTAATTTTTATGTGCTCCCATAGCACGACATTATACAGGGTTTGCATTCTTCACAAAAGTCTTCGATGCTGTGTGGTATAGCGTTCCATTCTTTAATAAGAGCCGTTAGCTGCTGGATGGACTGCGGGGGATGCGGGCGACCACGAACAAATCTGGCGAGCATATCCCAAACATGCTCTATGGGAAATATATCAGGACTTAACGCAGGCCACACCATTGTTTGAATTTCCAGTTCTTGTAGGAGTCTAAACTGATTCGCGCATTATGTGGCCTTGCGCTATCCTTCATAAACCATTTTTTTTACCTATTCCATATACCACAGGGACAACATGTTCTTGTAACACAATGTCAACATAGAGATTAGCGTTAAGATTTCGTGAACAACAAGATTGGTTCTACTGTCGATACTAATCCCACCTCAAACCATAACTGAACCACCTCTAAATATTTCGACTTCCTCGACAGTAGTAGCGGCGTAGCGTTCTCCTGGGCGTTAGTAAACACCTCGGCTATCACAACGAGTTAAGGCCGATTCTCATATACGCGACACTCAGCTACGTGATGACGCGCAATGAAGTGTCTCGAATTGTCGAGTCGCTGCTAGATATTCTTATATATGCGATACTCAGCCACGCGATTCTTTGCTGCAAGTGTCATATCTGCAGTTTCTCTACATTTCAGGTTAAGTTATATTTTCAAATTGTCAAGTTCGTCAAGTTCCGATGATTTTTTCGTCATAACCATGTGTTATGAAAATGAGAAAGTAAAAGAAAAGAAGCGACAAAGAAAATATTGGGTGCATTGGATCTTGAGAACAAGACTAGTAGAAGGAGAATTCTATACTCTCTTCAAACAATTACGAGAGTCTCTACTTACGAGTCTCATCTAATTTTAAAGAAATTTCTTTCCAAATGAGATCTTTCCTTTGTTGGTTACTAGTAGGAAAAGATGGTTCCTTCTGGCCCAGCCTCCAGCATCTGACCTTGTCCATGGCCACTTGCGTCACCGCCCCCAACTCCGATTTCCAAAAATCAAATCTAGTATCAGAACGGCTCTAGCATGCACCCTAAGAGAGATATCGCTCAGCCGCCACCGTCTCAGTAGATGGCGTCATTCACCGCCGCGGATATTACCAAACTAATTATCTCGATGCTGATTGGTTGATTAATGAATCAATAATTACAGTTGACCTTGTGTCTCAATTTATATGTAATCTTATGGAAAAATGTGACTGTAACAGTGATTTATGAAAATTAACATTTCTTCTTATGTAAAACGCGTACAAACTTACTTTATTTTGAGGGCCCTCAAGCTTCAAAATAATTTTGTGTTTGAACTTAAACTTGTAAACGAGCGCCAGAATGGAGTGTATGAATTGTGAAATAGTTGATAACAACCGCTGTGTCAGCATTTTCCTCTTTCAACTTGTATAATTTTCTCGCTATACATTCAGATGTTCGGACGTTTTGTTTATAATAATTTTACTTTTACGTTTTTAACAAACGCCTAACCTAACCTACTCCTCCAAGAATATAAAGTAGGAGCCGCAGACAGTCAAATAATTTCTGTAAAATATGCAATCAATCAACAATCCCCAACAAGGCTAAAGTATGCAGGAGATCTACGATCACAGAAACACCTCCAAGCAACAGTGAAGCCGGTCCAGCAGAACATCTTCCAAGCTTGTGTCAGTTATAGAATTGATGGTTCAGGGATTGATGTAGATAGCTTTATTAGTAAATTGAACAGCCGTTGTACGAGAATCCGCATTCTATCCGTTCACTTTCTGTCCACTTTAATGAGCTTTTAAAGCTTTTAAACAGTTTTAAACAGCTTTTATTCTGGTAAATGGGAGAAATGGGGGTTGGGGGCGGTGCCGGAAGTTAACCATCTTTCCCTACAACTACTGTATTTTTTATTTTGTCAGTATTTTTTAAGTCATACAGTTCAACATAATCAGCCACAAGAGCGATCAATTCCTCCGCTTTTTCGTCGTTCATTCCACCCATTTTCAAAAACGCCGTTTTTGACGCAATCCGTCATTAAAATCACAAACCAACTGGTCAAATGTCATGCGACGTCGAGCGTCAAAACGTAAAAGAATACTCATGAAATAATCCCAGCGCCAGCGCGCGGCATAGCGACTTGTAGCAGCTGTCGCGTAGCCATAGTGAGAACGTGGCCATTTAAAATAATGCAATCATTATTTGACAGGCGACGTCGCGTAGCTGAGTGTCACATGTATGAGAATCGACCTTAATACGCAACCTTGATTCGTCCGTGAAGAGCACAGACTCCATTGTCGAAGTTGCCAAGTGACCTATTCACGAGCAAAATTCATCCATGCTATTCTGTGACGTCGCACAGTGGGATAAAATTCAAAAAAAACTGGCCATAATATGAAGTTTTGGTTCTATCTACACCAAATTTGGGATGGGGGGTTTTTTGATTCGCTGATTACGAATTTGAATTCTATTTTTCCAAAAACAAAATGACGGATGCAATATGGCGAACATTTTCCTTAGAAAATGTTTATACCTATATTGCGAAGATTTGACAGGAACAAGATTTTTTAGGCACTAATTACGTATCTAAGTTCTATTTTTCCAAAAATAAAATGGCGGATGAAATATGGAACATTTTCTCAAGAAAATGTTTGCATATGGTGAAAATTTGACAGGAACGAGATTTTTTGAGGCACTAATTACGAATCTAAGTTCTATTTTTCCAAAAACAAAATGGCAGAAGCATATTTAGACTATTGGATAAGAACGAGTTTTCAGATATAAAAAATATTTAATAATTTCAGTAAATAATTTTAATTGTACAAACGAAAAACAAAGGATTTTCGCTCTTGGAAACATCATCACCAAAATTGCTGTCGCTTTCATCCTCGTCTGTTTCAATTTCAGTACTTTCATTCACATTTTCTAAGTTGTCGCATGTGACTTTTGCAATTGAGGGTGGGACCAATAATTGAATTGCCTCAGGTGACAATGATTTTCATTTTCTCGTGCTACCAAAAGCCTTTCAAAAACATCTTATCCATATTTTTGTGGCTGCTACATTTGCGAGCAAAATTTTCGCGGTATCTTTTAATAAGTTTATTGCAAGATTCTTGCGCTTCCTCGGACATTTGACCAATCGGGAGTAAAGCGGAATCGGTAATAACGTGATCCCTATACAGGTATTTTATGAATAGTTTATGTCGGCATGTAAAACCACGCGTACAGCTTTACAAAAAGTCGAGCAGTATGTAAGGTACTTCTTAAATATAAAAAAAATAATATGAAACCGTTTTAAACAAAACTTCGTCAACGCCCGTTATACTGGAAGAAACATTGGAATTTTCAAAAAAAATCGTCTTGCCGTATTTCCGTCATTCGTGCTCCCATACACTTGCTTTGGTTGTACGATGTTGCTACCATTTCTTAGTTTCAAGTCTGTAAGTAAATGCAGGCAACACTCAAAGAATCTTACCCAGGCATGGAGCGATGAAATCCCGAATTGAAAATTGTCTACAGATATTGGCGTTTCCAAAATGTTGTCTATTTTATTAAATTCCTTAGAAGTCGCATGGCATAGGAAACGGCGAAGGCTTGATGATACATTCGAAACTGCATTACAAACTTTACCGTCAACCATTGTCAACGACAACTTAAAGTTTACAGTGACTTCTTTACCATTGATTATAGAAAGAAATGGAGAAAGATTTTTTGATTGTTCTTCAATATCTTTGACTTCTTTTCGAGTTACTTCCATAGTTTCATTCAAAAACTGGATTGTAATAGGACGTCAAAATCTCGTTGACGATGGTCGTAGGTTCTTCCAAACAATAATTTTAGAATCCGCTTCTCCACTAGCAGGCGTTAATTCCAATGGAATAAGCGACGTAAAAAAAATGTTGCCATCAGTATCACAATCTCCGTCATTCAATTTTTGTTTATATCTACTTTGTCCCGAAGTACCGTCACATCCCCATTTACAAATCAAAATCAAATCACCAATTTGTTCATGTGGAAAACTTTTGATAACCAGAGATTTAACTTGAATTGGGATTGAGTCAACAAAAAGATGCACTCACTGTATGGTCTAATAATCCTTGCAGGGAGGTGGAAAAAAGTTTAAGGTATTTTCGACTGCTTTGTTTGAAATGAAAGATTGGATTGGATTTCAATACCTGCATCGTTTAGTTCCCGGAATCAGACGACCCCAAGGGTTCTCTAATGAGATGCATTCTCCGAATCGCATTAATTTTTTAATATTTTAGGTTTTGGACAGTTTTCTTGAATTTATCCCACTGTGTTTCTAGGGATTGCAATTCGGTGTCGTTTTCAATCCGGCCGGGTTCGGCCGAATTTACACCAATTCGGCTGGATCCGTCCGGATCCGGCCATATCGATGAAATTAAATATAACATAATAAACATTACTTACTGAGATCACAACTATTAGGCATTTGAGCATGCTAGCATGCACATCATGATGAATCCGACTAATGAAATATATTATCTATTCAAATGTCTGTTTAATCAACTTACTGCAAATACCGTATTTGCCGGTGCATAAGACGCACCCTAAAATTCAACCTACTTTTTGAACGCCTATAACGCGGACCTATGTTTTAGAGGCAATTTTTTTCGAAAAAAAAGGTGCGCGTTATACTCCAGCAAATACGCTAATTATTTTAAGTATACATTATTTATCACAAAATCAATTTTTGTTTTGAAAAAAATATGTGGCGCCATGCGCACCACGCATTTAAAGTAACTACTCATGCAACAGCGTGATTTTTTTACCAAAAATTAGCAAATTATCACCGGTCACCGGATCCGCTATATTGGTACCGGATCCGGTAAACGTTTAGTGATGATGGATCCGCCGGATTATCATATCCGGTTTTCCAACTCATTGACCTGTACTGTATTCAAGTACCTGTTCCACAATCGTTGAATAACGGACAGGCTTACGTGGAAGTTTCTTGAAACTTTTTTTTTCGCCATTTTCAATTAATGTTATAGCACGAACAACTTCCGCTTCGTTGAGTTTCACTTAAGTCAAACTGCCAGTTGCGCACATTTTCGTCTGTATATTGATTTGAAAAAAGCCTTCCTAGCTCTTTGAAGTTTTGGTAGTTCTTGTTAATTATTAAGGATACTCCGGAAGTATGCGATGCTGATAATTCCCTATGTGTCATTTAAAGCAATTAAATAGAGCGTCCTTAATATAGATGTATTAGTAATATAGACTTTATAATAGATGTTCTTAATTTTATTTCCACATAATTCCAGTTTGAATTTTATGGAGGCACAAATTAGTGACCCGCTAATTGTTTTTAACTGTGTATATCATAACTCATTTCTAATTGTTAAATTAAACGTTACAATGTTGAATATTAATTCTGCAGATTGCAAGATTATTTTATAAAAAATCTTCGACTATGGTCAATCCCTGGACTGTCAATCCCTGGACAATCTTTGGTTTTTCATGGACTTGCTTTAGTTTTTTTGTCCATACACCATTTAAGAAAATGGTTTAAAACATTCTCTTTAACTTGGTATAAGTTGCCTTCAAAATTGTATCTTGTAACATAGTTATTTAATATTTTTAAAAAATGTCTTTTGCCATTCAATGCACATTATTGTACATAATTTCATTGTCTTCTAATAAATATTCTTTATACTCTATTTAGTTACAAGGGAGAAGAAATTAGATTTAGTTAAAAAACAATCGAGTAGAAATGTATATCAATGTCATGTTATTGGACCAAATGGAGCCGGAAAATCAAGCTTTTGTAAAACTTTTATAAGACCGACTGTGGAACGAGGAGGACGTTTTGAAAGCAGTACTATGCAAGTGGGTACGCCTACATGCACACTTAACGTCGTTCAAGTTTATGGACAAGAAAAAATTATGGTTTTGCGAGACATAAATGTTAGAAACGTTTCTGATCCACTTTTACCGCATGAAGTACACTGCGATGTTGCCTGTCTCATGTATGATAGAAGTAATCCAAAATCTTTTGAGTATATTGCAAGAATATACATTGTAAGTAGTTATAATTAAAATTGCTTTACATTTAGTTTGATAAATAATTATGCAGGGCAAATGTATGGAATATAGTAAAAAGCTTACATACCTCTCACCAGATAGTGACCAATCTATTTGCTGTTTTTTGACTAAAAATGCGCCATTTTGACTAAAAATTGGTTAAAATTTCTTAAATAGAACAGCCTGTATATTTTTGTCTTTCTTAATAGATCATTCTTAGACAATATTCGTTTGATACCTTTTACTTTAATAAATTTAGAAATATCAAATAAAATTAAAATCAGAACACAGAAATAATTGTTATAGCTCTTCTTCTTCTCTTGTTAAAGAACCCATTTATTGTAACTCTTAAAATGGTTAAATTAAAAGAAACTGAACACATTCAAATTATAATGATGACTAGTGGGATTGTTCACAATTTTTGATGACTACAATAATGATTAAAAAAATTAAAATATTGTAGTATTTTCAGACAACGGAACTTTTTTTACAGTTGTACAGTTTGTATACAGTCAATGGCACAGTGGGAAACAACAAATTATTAATGCAATACGAAACACAAATAATTGGTTATGCAGATGACCTTGCACTGATAGAAACAAGCAAAAAGAACCCAGACAAAACTATAGTAACTATCATCAAAGAGGCACGCATAAGAGGATTGACTGACTATCAATGAAAACAAAACAAAGTACTTGCATATTGCACGTACGCAAGAAGAGGACCAACAGACACAGATACAAATAGCACAGTATGCATTCCAACGGATAAACAGCTACAAATACCTAGGAGTCACAGTAAACGGGAGCAACGACAGAAGTATCGAAATTAGCGAAAGAATAAAGGCTTTAAAGGAAAAATGGCTTTCTGGAAATACCCTAAGCTACTTAAGGACAAAAACCTCAGCACAAGCACGAAAATAAAAATCTACAAAACCAGCATTAGAGTAGTAATAACATACGCAGCAGAGACAATGTGCCTGACCAAGAGAGACAAAGAAAGAATGAGAATACTAGAAAGAAGAATTATAAGAAGAACACTGGGCCCAAAGAAAACACAAGGGCAAGAACACAGACCACTAAGAAATAAAGAAATAAAAAGTATCCTAGAAGAGGAAGACGTAGTGAAATTCATAAAAGCACAGAGGCTTAGCTGGTATCGCCATATTCAAAGAAAAACCCAAGACTCCATAACGAAGAGAATTACAAACTGGAAACTACCACTCAGTAGACCAAGAGGAAGGCCGAAAATAAGATGGCAGGACCAAATACACGAAGATATGCGAATAATGGATGTCACAGAATGGAAGAAGAAGGTGAAAGACAGGAAGGAATGGAAGAAAATAGTACAAGAAACAAAAGTTCACAACAAAAACAAAAGTCCACACAAGAATCTATGAATGGAAAGTAGAATACGCGGACTGGTCCACTGCAACAAAAGGATCAAAGAGCTCCAGAATGGAGCGGCCAATACCCCCACAAGGAGTCTATGGCCATATGTACCTATGTAAATGGTACAGTACAGGAGAGGAAAGGCATAAGCATAGATGGCACATATCTAAATCACTTAAGGCGGAATTCCACTGAGGCAACACTGAACGACATGTGGCATTTTTGACATCATGATACATGTTTCCTAGTGTTGCCTGATTATAGGTGTGCGACTATGTGCCACAAAATTCAATAATGTTGCATGCGGCACTTATGTACCCACATCGCATGCGCTTTGTTGTCTATGTTTGTAGCATGCGTCCGAAACGATTCCATTCAGGCAACTTCAGTTTGGTGCAGCATCTCTTTACGGAAGTCGTGGCAGCTGCATGTTTGGTAATATCTTTGAATCATAAGAAAAAAAGAGGGTCCCACGGTGGTGGAGAAGACAACTATATGTTGATGTTGAAGAAACACAATATAATTTATACAACAACTTGCTTGTTGATGATGAAGCTTTATTTCGAAATTTTACACGAATGAGTAAAGAGGATTTTGAGTACTTGCTTATATAAAATATAAAATAAAATCTCGATCAAATCTCACTCACCCGCTATAAAAAAAGCATTATACCTTTTATGCATTGATAACTTTCGTGATGCAATACCACCTCATTTGAGGTTATTAGTAACATTGGGATATTTGGCTACGGGTGTTAGCTATCCATCACTTATGTATCTGTTTCGGAGATCTGAGCCAAGCATTTCTCGAATTATTCCAAAACATATTATAGGTGAATTTCGGTAATCCTCAATGAATGTTGTGGTTCTTTCATTATTCCAGTCCATGTCGCACACTACAAGTCAGCATACATTAATTTCAGCAGCTAAACCTGACCATTTATATGCATGTAAATTGAGAAGAGAAATTCAAAGAAGGGAAAAATATTTTGCATTCCATTTTTTTTTTTTTTGCTTTTGTGGCTAAATCGAATGATGACTTTTTTGTAACCACCGACGTCTTACATACGGGGATGCGGTTTACAATTTTATATTTTGAAGCGTAGACGAGATATTGGCAAAAAACCTTTGATGAAAAAATAATTAACCACGCCGCCTCCATTGTAGGGGGAGCGTTAAAATTTGGTCAAAGGGTACTTCTTGTGGATATCTACATTCAGTAAAAGTTTCATTGAAATCCTTCTGGAGTTAATACATTTTGCAATATATTGAAATGTTGCTGTTCGGTTCTGGTCGGAATTCGTGATGTTGAACTTGGTGTTGAAATTAATGTATGCTCTACAAGTCGCCCGATCCGATTGCTGTTCGACACGTTCAATCTTGTCTAGAGCTGACGCATGCGTGCCTGCAACAACACTCGACACATAGAATGCCACAAATAGACATTTTTCTTGTAACATCGTGTTCCTTCAATGGAAAAACTTGTGTAGCATACGTCAATGCTACATGTTGCCTAAAAAGTTGCCTTAGTGAAATCCCGCCTTTACGTTTCGCCGATGATATTATATTAATAAGCTCAGACATCCAAGAACTTGAAGACATGCTAGACCAACTAAATACAGGATTACTATCAGTAGGCCTGAAAATGAATTTGGGGAAGACCAAGATCATGGCCTAAGAAGTTGGAGCCCATCCACACCAAATGGACCGGCAGGAAATCGAACAAGTGACCGAGTACATATACCTAGGACATGAAACCAAAAAACTGGAGAAGGGAAATCAGTCAACAGAAATAACCAGAAGAATAAGTCAGAGCTGGGCTGCTTTCGGAAAACTCAAACACATACTCAAGAACCCAGTCATACCGCACTGCCTAAAACGAAAAGTACGACATACGACATGTGCATATTGCCTTTACGACGTATGGCCGTAAATGATGACATGGATAGCAAAGAGCGCAAACAGATTAAAAACCTGCCAACGAGCAATGGAACGGGCTCTGCTCGGCATAAGCTTAAGATACAGAATAACAAACCAGGAGATTAGAATGCGAACCAAAGTCAAAGACGTGATTGAACGAAGCGCAGAACTTAAGTGGAGCTAGGTAGTACACGTAGCCAGGGAAAACACTGACAAAAGGACCTATAGGATTACTCACTGTAGACCAAGAGCCACGAAACGAAGCACTGGAAGACTCCAAAGAAGATGGCTCGACGACATCAAGAAAATAGCGGGAAAAGAATGGCATCAAATCGCAAAAAGAAGATGCGCATGAAACAACTTGAAGGAGGCCTACGTCCAGTAGTGGACAAACACGGGCTGACGAGAGGGAATGGTATAGTCAATAGTTATAACTGTTGTTGTTCCAAAGAAAATCCCCATTATATTTAGGAAGCTCATACTCTACACTTCCTAAAATTAAATGTTTAAGCTGGCTTTTAAAAAATTGAATTTTTATTTTTTTTATATATATATGGTACCTCAAAATTTCAATATTTGGTTATAAAGTACAATAAAGTACATAACTTACAAAACTAACAAAATTAGATTGTACCTGCTCTTCAAGAAGAAGGGAAATTAACAAACGATATTTGATTTCAACCTAATATTTCCAAGTAGATGTATAGGACAAAGAGGCTTTATTTAGTGGTTTGACCATACACTGGACCTTAATCCTTTAGATTTTTTTTGCTTTGGTAATATTTTAAAACAAAAGTAAAAGCCTTCTTCTTCTTCTTCTGACTCTACAGCCCAGGGTGAGCTTTTGCCTCCTTAACAATCCCCTTCCACCTTTGACGGTCTTCAGCGACACGTGTCCAGTTTCCTACTTGTAGAGTTTCTACATCTTCCTCTACCTTATCTTTCCACCTGGTTCTGGGTCTACCTCTGCTTCTTGAGGTGTTAGGTTGCGCTTTATGGTTGGATCTGGGTGCTCTCGCACTCGGCATTCTAATCATGTGGCCCGCATCGAAGTCTCTGTGCCTTAATGAATCTTACTATGTCTTCACCTTCTATTAGTTCTTGAAGTTCGTAGTTCATGCGAATTCTGTATCCTTCTTCCTCTCTCACTGGTCCAAAGATCTTCCGTAAAATCCGTCTTTCAAAAATACGAAGAGAGTTTTTGTCTGCTTCCGACATACTCCAGGATTCAGCTCCATAAGTTAGCACGGGTCTGATCAGGATTTTATATATTCGCAGTTTTGCTATACGTGAGATGATTTTTGATTTGAAGAGCTTCAGATGTGAATAATAGCATCGATTCGGAGCTTGGATTCTGTCTTGTACCCTCAGTGATAGATTATTTGTGTTATTGAAAGTTACTCCAAGATATTTGACATTTTGAACTTCTTCAAACCGATGATCATTTATAATGAAGTTCTGAGGGGCCCTTCTTGGGTTATCACGTGACAGTTTTAGGTATTTTGTTTTATCTGCATGTATTTTCAGGCCGACTTTGCTCGCTTCCTCTTCTATTTTTAAAAACAATTCTTCTAGAGTTCTGTTGTCCCTAGGCATGATCAGTATGTCGTCCGCGTACGCACATATTTGGTATGATTTTGTTATGATATTTCCCTTATTTTCGAGGTTTCCAATTGCATTTTGTAGCGCAAGGTTAAAAAGAACAGCTGACAAGGCATCTCCCTGCCTAACACCGGTTCTTATTTCAAATTCCTTTGATGTTTTGTTTTGGACTGTTACTCTGGCCTTGGATACATCCATTGTCATCATGGCTAGTTTGGCAAGTTTATGTGGGATACCCATTAGAGCAAGTGCACTTCCTAGTTTTGCTCTTTTAATACTGTCGAATGCTTTTTTAAAATCAATTTACAGACAGTGCAGGTCGATGTTGTATTCATAACATTTTTCCATTGCTTGACTTAGCACAAATACCTGATCCAGAGTTGATCTACTTTCTCGGAAGCCACATTGATATTCTCCTAATATTTCTTCTGCATACGGTCTTATCCTGTTGAATATCACATTGGAGAGTACCTTATATGCAGTGTTGAGTAGTGTTATTCCCCTGTAATTGTCGCAGTTTGTTTTGTCGCCTTTTTTGTGGATAGGGCAGATTAACCCAGTTTTCCACCTTTCAGGCATCTGTTCTTCTTTCCATATTTTGCATATTAGTTGGTGCAGTCTTTTATGTGCATCTATTCCGGCCAGTTTTAAAATTTCGGCAGTGATGCCGTCCTCGCCGGGTGCCTTACCATTTTTAAGCTTTTCCATGGCTGTTTTGACTTCATCCAATGTAGGTGGTTCGGTATTTTCTTGTGCTGTGTATATTACTGTTTCTGGCTCTTCTAGGTCTTCCATATGATCAACATTTAGTATCTCGGCGAAGTACTGGCGCCATCTATCCATGACATCTTTCTCTTCCGTTAGGATTTTTCCGTTCTTATCCTTGCATACGTTAAATTTTGGCTGGTACCCTTTCGCTTCATTTCTGATTGTTCTATAGAAATCCTTCACTTTGCGTTGATTATAGTTCTCTTCTATGCTTTCTATTTTCTTACGCATCATATCTCTTTTTTTTTCCCTTAGGCACCTGTTGGCTTCTCTCCGCTTCTCTTGGTATACTGCATTATTAGTTCTAGTGTTTCTTTGCAGCATCTTTTGTCGCGCATTATTCTTTTCTGTTATAACCCTTTCACATTCCATATCGAACCAATCTATGTTTCTTGATTTTCTTTTTGTCCCTACTACATCTTTGGTTACTTTTATTATTGCCCTCTCCATGGACTTCCACTCATCGTCAATATTGCTATGGTCTGGGAGTCTATCTAACTCCATGCTGATGGCGTTTTGATATTTGTTTAGGGCTTCATTTTTGCTCAACTGGTCTGTATCCCACTGCTCCCTTTTTGTACCTTTAGTTTTGGCGACATTTGATATTCTCTGCCGTAATTTTCCCACTACCAGGAAATGGTCACTATCGCAGTTGGGCCCTCTGTGGGTCCTCACATTGGTTATTGATGAGCCGTATCTTCTCCTTATAAGTACGTGGTCGATTTGGTTAACCAGTTGGCTTCCCGGCATTTTCCATGTGCCTTTGTATATAGTTTTTCTCTCATAGGCTGTACTTTTTATTCGCAGCGACATTGCGTTGGCTAATTGGCATAGACGAATGCCGTTTGGGCTTGTCTCATTGTGCAGTGAATATTGCCCAGCTACTTCGACTGCGAAATGTTCTTTCCCTATTTTAAGATTGAAGTCTCCCATTATTATTAAGGTATCATAGGTGCTTGTTCTTGCACATACATTCTCCAGAGCATCATAGAATCGGTCTTTTGATTCTTCACTGCTGTCTTCTGTTGGTGCATATGCATTTATGAGAGTAATGTTGTTGAACTTCCCGTGTATCTTCATTGTACTGAGCCTTTCATCTATTGGTGTAAAGCTAATAATTGACGCTCTCATTTTTTTATTGACAAAGAACCAGTTCCATGTTGTCCAGCAACTTCTGAGCATCCGCTATAGAATATTGAATACTTCTGTTTATCTATCCTTCCTTGTCCCTTCCATCTAAGTTCCTGGAGTGCTACGATATCCATTTTAAACTTGTCTAATTCGTTGTCTATTTCTATCATTTTTCCCGTTTGCATCATGGTTCGAATATTCCAGGTCCCAATTCGTAAATCTTCTTCCTTTTTTCCTTGCAAATGTCGTATCCGTGTGTCTATATAAGTTTTCCGAGGCTTGTTGTTTGGTTTCGTAACTTGTTCTTTTTTCCAAGGTGGAGTAGTTGGCCCCACGCTTAACCCCCTTATCGGGGGACCATTTCGCCTGCTCTCGTTAGCCTTCACTTATATCCCCCGCCATACGGATTTCCACCGCATCTTGGTGGTATATGTGTGAAGTTTCCAGGGATCGCCAAGCGTGGAGGAGAGAGTCAGACTTGGTTAGGAGTAGCTATGCTAGGTCTCTTTCGTGGAGATTGTCGTGCGGTTCGCATGCACTACCCCGGAAATCCCCAAAATTAAAAGCCACTTAGCAAAATAATTTGGAAGAATTAAGATTAAGAAAATTTGAAGAAATGAGAATTCTCTTGAATGTACCTGCAGAGTTTGGCGACAACATGAATGCCAACAAGCATTGAAAGCACTCAAATTATGTGTTTCTGGCAATCCTGCCTTCGCCGATCACGGGTGACCCCGCGATGCTACAAACAAACTTAGTGCCGGTCACCGGGAATCCCCATGATATTCAACGTGTTAATCAAAATTAAAGGAATTGAACCAACATTGTTCTTGTAAAGAAGATCTATAGAAAATGTGAAACAAACCTACTTGGTGTTCTATTTAACATAAGAAACTTGTGTCATTTTTGGTCAAACAGGATGTTTTCAGAAACTACTAATTATGTTCATCTGCTCCTCATTTTTGAACATTAGCATGTACAAAAATTCATTCATTTAAATGGTATAGAATATTTTCACTTTATTCCATACTTTTGCCCAATATATCCAGTTTCTCAATATTTCAATAATATTCATCACCCATATATGAAACTTGGTTCTCAGAATACTTAAGAACACACACTTAACCACACACATCCACTCACACACACACACACACACACACACACACACACACACACCCACAACACGCACACTCAGCCATACAAACCCGCCCATAACACCCACAACCACCTACAACAAAACCACTTTGTCCCACACACCAACACACCCATCCACAACACACCTGGGTACATTAGGATAATGAGGCCCTGGGCACATTAGGATAATGTGGCCCCCATGACCTTGATAGAGCAATACTTTGTTAGAATAGGCAAAGAAAGTAGTTAAGATAAGTTGTAGATTTATTTTTATTTCTTTATTGTTACATTAAATGAATAGATAATATAATGTAATCCACAAATGTAACTCTTTTAGAATTCACAGGTTAGCGTTTAAAAATGAAGAGGTACCCTTTTAGATTTGAGATGGGCAAAATCGTTAATCACTTCTTCAAAATCTATATTTTTGAGCATATCACATTCTATGGACATCAGCATTTTTCGTCTTTTATTCTTTTCAATTTGAAAAAGGAACATTCCCCACTGCAGTTACTTACTTTCTTAAGATTCTCAATGCAATTTCTACATTTGGAAATGTGTCTTCAATTTTGTTTTCTTTCAAATGATGATATATTTCCAATATACATATGCATCACCCATATATGTTCCTTCATTTTCAATATGAACAATTTTCAAGTATTCGGTTAAATGCAGACTTTCTATTTCCAACTCTTTCTCATTAACGTATTCTTAAAAGATTTCAGTAAATGCTTTGCAACTTGTCTTTTTTGAGAGTTTACAAGAGAAAAAATAAACCAAAACGTTGACTAATGTTCTTATACGGACGCTGTTTTAGATGAACGCTCAGGGTATCAAATATGGAAAGAAAGGTTTAGACATTAAATTTCTCTTTTCCATTCAGTTGAACTGACGGACTGACTTGAGATAGGTCCTTGTAGTCAGATTAATTATCGTTCGAAACTGAAACAGAAACTAAACTTTTCGATCGCCGGACAATGGGCACGTGCCGCGAGTGTCTAAAGAGAGTGGGAAAGAGGGGCCTGTCCACAACACATACATACTACAAACACGCAGCATATATACATACATACACACCAAACTCACATCATACACAGACACACCTATCAACAACATACATACTACAAGCACACAGCATATATACACACATTCGCACCAAACACGCATCATGCACAAACACATACACCGTATATATCCACACCAAATACACTCACCCACAACACACATATCTACAACACGTACAGAACACACACACATCCACACTACACATATTCACACCACACATATCCACATACCTACCAGACATACTAATCCACGCTACACATATCTACACCACACATACATAGTACAAACGCACACACACATGCATATTTTCTGGGTGATTTTTTTTTGTGTAGGTAATACACTGGTAAAATTGTCATATGATACTACAGTCTTTCAAATTAATTTTAGATCAAAACTGCTAATATAAAAGTTGTTCAAAAACTACATTCATTGAGCATAGATTCATTGGTATAGAGTTGTCCAATTAAGTCTCTCTGTAAAATGGCTCTCTGTAAACAGTTTAAAGATGGAAATTTCATTTATATGTATCTCATAAGAAGAACATATCAATAAAATAAGATGCAATTTTTCATTCTGAATAACTGCTGTTTAATTCATTTATTCACTGAATTACACTCACTTTATTCAATAATTAATTAAGAAAGAAGTTCTAGGTCGTTTAATATAAATTTTCGGATTATTCTTAGAGAACATTTTTTATTACCCATGCGGGATAAGTACTATCTTGGCGCTCTCTTTTTAGTGGGAAAAATGGCTGTTTTTGTCCATTCTATTATTACCTCATAACTTGGGTAACGCACGCAAATATTAAATAAAAATCGCTTGCTTGCATTAAAAAAACAATTGAATAAATAAAATAAACACAATCAAAACCTGGATTTAAAAAAGTGACTTGAAAGAATTTTTTTTCATTACAAAATAAAAATTAAAGAAAACGTTTTAAAATGAGTGTAAATTCTATGGCGATGCCGGAGACTGATGAGAGTTCTTATGACGTTTTTTTTTTATGGTCCCTGGACTCCAAACTTGTAAGATACGTCCCCTAGCATGAGTAATAAAAATATTATCTTCAACTCGTGCGGTATTGTCAATTGCCCTCTCGAGCGAATTATTGTCCACTCTCGTGGACAATTGTCAATTTACCGCCCTTATTACACAATATACTATTGTTTCATTTTATTTAAATAACCATATATTTTCGTCGAAATGGGCACCATTTGCTTCAATACTTTTTTGTCAACGCGTTTCTAGCAAACAAATCTCTCTTATGGTTTGAGATAGATAAAAATTTAAGATTTGAGATTCGCATAATTCGAGGAACTAAAGAACACTTTTTTTGAGAAGAATTATAATGTGTGGTGACAGAATTGTGGACTTCAAAGGGTATCGTCCCCATTCATTCTTGTTGTCTGGTCAAACTATAAATCGAGACTCATTCTGTCGTGAAATTGAAGATTCTCAAGAACATGTAACGCCGAGATTGTATAGAAGGAAACGTACTATTTCTAGGGAAAATATCCTTATACAAGCAGAGCAAGTGATGCAAGATTTGGCTTCGTCTAAGGCTCTTTTGGAAGTGCAATATGAGAATGAAGTTGGAACAGGCTTAGGTTTTTTACTTAAGTTTAAGGTTTAGGTTTTACGCTTTGGTTTCAAAAGAGTTACAAAGAAGGGATTTGAAATTATGACACGGTTCAGAAACAACTGGAGAATATGTACATAATGCTGTAGGGGTTTTCCCTGCATCTTTACCAAGGAGTGCAAAAGTTGGCCATATTACCAAATCTAGAACTAAGTTTCGATTTTTTTTGGGAAAATTCATGTCCAAAGCTGTTATGGATTCAAGAATATTGGATTTGTTTCTGTTTTCTTTAACGTTCTACAGGACAACAACACAGTTTAGTACTCGCCGATTTGGCGCACATACCACCTGATATTCATAAAAGTTTAAGGAAAATGGAAGAAATTGTTAGGCAACGTGATGCTATTTTATCAGATCCAGAGTTATTAAAAGTTGAAAAGGATTCACAGAGTGATACATTGGAGTTTGATGGTTGTTCAATCGCTGCCTAACAATTTCTCCCATTTTTATGAATAATCGGGTGATATATGCGCCAAATCGGCGAGTCCTAAACTGTGTTGTCCTAATAACCATCTGTAGAACGTTAAAGAAAAAGTCAAATCCAGCATTCTTGAATCCATAACAGCTTTGGCCATGAATTTACCCAAAAATCGAAACTTAGTTCTAGATTTGGTAATATGGCCTTAATATATGGTGCAAGTTTTGCACTCCTTGGTGAAGGTGCAGGGAAAAGACATAGATTTCGTTTTACTAGGCCATAACGTGGAACTAATCAAAAACGGTTGTGTGACTACCGTAACAATTCACAACCTTCATCAATATACCAACCTAGTCAATCATTGGTTCTTATATGAAGCCGTCTCTAGGCAGAGGGCGAAAACTTATCCAAATGTAAACCAATTGGCATGATCACATTTTCCATCATGACAATGTAAGGCCGCAGTTGCGTAAAGAAACTAACAAAAAATTAAAGACTTAAAGTTGTGAAACTTAAAGAATAGCGCAAGGAACTGATCAACTTGGGTGTTCAGAGTGGTATCTACCTGGGAGGTAATAACGATGGACTGGTTGTAGATTGCCTGGCCTTTGCAGATGACATGGCACTGATTGCTGATTCTCTTGAGATGGCAACAATGGAGGTAAATTGTCTCAGAAAACAGGCTGCCAAAGTGGGTCTTCAATTGTCGCTGGAGAAAACGGAATTTTTCACCAACATCAAAGAAGCAAACATAGAGAGGTTACTAGATCAGGGAATCATTATCCATTAGAGTCAACAAGTTAGAACTAGCCTATCGACTGACTAAGAACAGATACAACAAGATGTGCCTGTCACGCAACCTGAAACTTAAACACTACCCATCAGTCTTATGACCAAAAGTCCTATATGCCATGGAGTGTCCTTCCTTGAACCGAAGAGGTCTGGTAGAGAAATTGGAAATCAGGGAGAGGAGAGTCCTCAGGAACATCCTAGGCCCGGTAAATTAAGATGGGGAATTCCGAAGGCGACATAACTCTGAGCTCTACGAACATATTGAAAGGCTCTATGACTGTGCAAGGAAAAGAAGGGTAGCTTTCTATTGCCACGTTGCAAGATTGTCTCCAAACCGACTAACAAACCGTCTGTTCACCTTCTGGCTAAACAGAAGGTTCGTACCATTTGGTTGACAGAAACCGAGAAGTATATTAAAGAACTGCGAATAACAGATCTCCAAAACAGACAGTCTGTGAGACGCACCCTGAAGGAAATCCGTGGATTTCAGGAAAACCCCCAAAAGAAAGGTACCCCCTGGACAGAAGAGAGAAAGCAGTTACGCAGGCAGAAGATGCGACAATACTGTGCAAAGACCAAAGCCCAGCAGTTGAACAAGCGTGGTCCAAAGTAGGCCTATTCGAAACAAGAAGAAGATGAAAAACAGACTGTAATCCTTACGCGCGGTTAAAGTAGAACTTCTGATAGTTGTGGCACGGATTACTAAAAATATTATACATTAGATCTCTCTGATGAGGAATAACTCTCGGATATTAAAGAACTGGGAATAACAGATCTCCAAAACAGACAGTCTGTGAGACGCTCGTTGAAGGAAGTCCGTGGATTTCAGGAAAAAAACCGAAGGAAAGGTACCCCCTGGACCGAAGAGAGAAAAGAGTTACACTGGCAGAAGACTGTTTGGCGACAATACTGGGCAAAGATCAAAGTCCAAAAGTTTGACAAGCGTGGTCCAAAGTAGGCCTATTCGAAACAAGAAGAAGAAGAAAGGTTTAAAGTAAAACTGCACTAGACGGAACTGTACTGCAGCGGATCGGCGTGGCTCTATTTAGTAAACCGTACTTGAACTTCAGCTCAGCGGTATTACGCAGAAAATTTGTCAGACCTTCGGCAACCTCTGAGCAAGATGAACGGGTTACATAGATGTGATCATATATTTTTATATGTTATCTGAGAGCGATTGGAGCAAGAAAAAAAGCGAAGATTATGGCTGCATAACATTTCGAATTCACGATATCAAGAAGCAGAATATCACACACTTTTTCCACGGCTTAAAAATATTATTTAATAGTAGTTTTAATAGTAGTAATACTTTAGAATATCTTAACATAAATTCAGCGAATTATTATAAACTATGCAGAATCAATTGATTCAATAATTTAATTGCTATGTAAAAGATTATTTATATATAATTAATTAAAGAATGACGTGAATAATGTGAGTGTCGCGCCACTTGCAATACAGCACAACCGTTCACGGAATTATATTAGACATAACGGCCGGAACGGCGTGACATATTTGATCAGTTGGTCAACTTTGCCGCGTCGTGCAGTTTTACTGTCTCGTAGTGCCTTCTATCCCATACGATTTCATATATAGAATATTTGGTTGTTTAAGCCACGCCGCACAGTGGTGCCAAAGCGTTTCGATTTTCGAAGGCGCTGATTTCGATTATCTAGTTTGTGATTCTCACACTATATAAGCTACAGGATCTAGGAACAGCATGATTTTTTTTCCTGGTTCAAGGGTATTCCATTAATTTAGGCCCACTGTCAGAATAATGGAAGCCAAATTACACACTACTCTAAATAAGTGATATATAATTGTAAAAGAGGGAGAAAAAAATTATCAAATTTTTTCCCTGCTCTGCGATGGTCAACTAAGCCACACATCAGTTACACTGCGCAAAAAAAAATTAGGACGCTTTACAACGTTATAAGTTACGAATTTTAAATAAGCATTGAGAACAGCTATGATTACAATAAAAGCTCCGGCTTCCTCCGAGATGTGGAAGGTCACTTTTCAAACTAGACGTGTTAATGTAAAGATTAGAACAAAAATCATCTGCCTATCCGATCATAACACCGCAAAGAAAGGAATAGATTAGAGTGCGCCTAGTAAGTTAGTCGCACTTTCTTGTTTACCCATTTGGCTCAAATAATGCATGTCCCCACTTCAAAACACTTTTAATTCGAGTTCGGTCTAGTTGCTAACGCTGTCTAGTCATGAGCTCTATCAAAATTAAATACCGCGATTTGTGTGAGTGCTTGTGGGGTGATACAAACTTCGACGTATTCCTTCGACAAAATCACCCTGAACGGTGAAAGAGTTCTTTTGCCTCATTTTAATATAAAAAAAATGGTAAATCGGGACCGGGCGAGGTTCAAGAAAAATTCAGCGAATGGATGGAAAATGAAATGTTTTTAACATACGAGACCAGGAATCCACAGGATGTGTTGGAGACCAAGTAAATACGTTGGTCATTGTGGTGAAAGAAGCAAGAGAAATAAAATACACAGCCTTCAAGCATCTTAGCAGCAAAGCTTGATTAACGCAGCTGCGACATATGAAGACCATAATAAACCCAAAGCTTTGTCAGCTGGTCAGGCATTAGCTATATTTCTCCATGCCAACCTGACAAAATATCAGTACGAGGTGATTCGACAAGCGCTAAAAGACCTTGGGAGCCATTTATTTTCAAGTTATAGAAAATTAATCCTCTCAAAGAAGCAGTGCTACCCTGAAAATGTGTCAATTAATGAAACATCTGCAATGGTCCCTTTGCCATACTGCCAAACGAATTCTGGAAACAAAACCACCAGAAGAACTAGAAAAATTAAATAATCATGAATTTATATTGACAACGAAATGGGGATTCGATTGTGCCTCAGGCCAAAGTGAATTTTGTGCCATAAGTGACTCGAATTTATTCATGACGTCAATAGTTCCTCTGAAGCTCACAATCCCCATTGATGTTAATCAAAATGGATCGATTTGGGAAAATAATCGACCTTCCTCGACATGACATTGCAGGCCCTTGCGATACAGTTTCCAGAAAGAGACACTTGATTGGGCCCGAGCTGAAAAAAAAACCGATTGAAGAAGAAATAGAAAAGTTGGAAGCTACCGAAATGGTGATCGGTATTAATGTCATCCGTATTCGACATATTCTGGTGATGACAATGTTAGACGGCAAGGTAGCACAATATCATCATCATCAATCAGCCATTTTTGTCCACTGCTGGATATAGGCCTCCCTTGGATTTCTCCATTTCTCCCTATCTTGTGCATCCAGATTCCAGTGATGCGCTTAATATCGTCGGACCATTGTGTCGGGGGGTGTCCTCTGCGTTCAAAATCCCCTTGTGAATGAATACACCAAGGTAGTACAAGCCAGCAAAAATACGAAGTCTGCAAGTGCCTGCTACATATGCAGTGCTCTACCATCCGAAATGAACGATTTGGCAAAAATCCAACAAAAAGCTCTTAATGTCAATGCTCTCTAATTTGGTATCTCTTGTGTATGGAATCTCAAGTGTATGGAATACATTCTTCACTCTGGTTCACAATAGGCTTTCATTTCCTCATAAGTTCTTTAATTTTCTTCAAAATTTCAACAAAACAGTTGAACTTTTGTTGTATTTTTTGTTCTGAGTCGAATGAGACCGGCGCCAGGTTTCTATGTTAATCCATTCTCGAGATATTGAATTTTTTGGCCATTCGGCCCCTCTGTGCACTGTTCCGCTGCCATGCAGTTCCGCTTGAGGTCCGATTTGTCAACAGTTTGTAATACCAAACCAACGTTTGGCGAACAAAATAAAACCTTTCAGAATGTAAATAAAGTTGAGAGGCCATTTTCAGAGTTTGTGACCTGAAAAACTCAGGTATCTTTCTAAAGAAGGATTTTTATGCTTGAAATTCGTTGACAAAAATATTGAAACAAATGGTGCCTATTTTGACGAACATCGTTATTTAAATAAAACGTTACAAATAATCTCCTTGAATAATCCGACCTTACATATTATCTTTGTAGGGAATAATCTGTCCTCAAATGAAAATTTTACAGTAGCATTTCCTATATAACAAGGTTTTATTTGGATACCAAGTAGATATTTTATAACCCAAAATTATAAAATGCTTAAAACCCGACATAAATGTGTTTTTGTGGAGCTAGAATTACACGTTATAATTTTTTTCATTGTTTAGAAATACTTCGCTGAAAGTAAAATACCAGTTTTGGTCGTTGCTTCTAAAAATGATCTGGATGAAGTGCGGCAGGATTACTTGTTACAACCTGCAACGTTCTGTCAAAAATACAAAATCCTCCCTCCCCAGCAATTTGGGGTGAAAGGCCATATGCGCAAAGATGTTTTTGTCAAGTTAGCTACAATGGCGGCATTTCCGTAAGTATTTCTAAATATCTATTGCAAATTCTAATTATCTATACAATATTTGATGTTATCCATACATACAAGGTTTCCTACTTAGGCAGAATGAAAATTACTACTGCACCATAAAGGTCGATTCCCATATGCGCGATAGTTAGCTACGCGACGTCGTGCAACATCGTCTGTCAAATAATGATTACATTGTTTTAAATGGGCACCTCGCGTAGCTGTGGCGTAGCCATAGTGAGAACGTGCCCATTTAAAACAATGTATTTATTATTTGTCAGGCGATGTCGCCTGACGTCGCGTAGCTGAGTGTCGCGTATATGAGAATTGGCCTTTATAATGCATATAAAATACAATACTGTACACATTTCTTAGATACTACAACAATATGGCGATTTTCAGTATATGAGTAGCCTTATGTTAAAAGAAATACCTTTATATTAAATTTTCTCTCTCTTTGTTTCCTCCGGCCATATACAACTTAACATTTCAGAGTTTTACAACTTGACATTGAGTTTTTTTCCATCTATCTTTTTTCTTTGCCTATTCATCGCTTACATTTTCATATTGGGAAGCGTGAAAAAGAGTGAGAAAATACAAGAAATAAAGTCTAAATGTAAAGTTTTATGTTTAAAGTAAAAGTGGACATATAGTTAGTTATCAAGTGAATAAAATTAAGGCATTATTCATAATCGTTATTACTTCTTCAAATTGGGGGTTTACTTGCAAGTAATTATTTCATTTTGTTTATTCACATGACATAAACAAATAAAGCCTTTTTTTATTGCAAATAAGTGTGCTCTTGCAAATTAAAAAATGAATGCATTTGATGATTAATATAAGCTTTGCCTTAAAAGTGTTTGTTCAAATTTTAAATATTTGAGAGATCTTTTCTCCATGTTCTTGGATAGAATAATTCGCAGTCTGAAAACTTGGGTGCTCTCTGTCATGTTGAAATTGTGAAATATTTGAGAACCTATTATATGTAGGTATAAAGTAAGGGACCAGACATCCTAGATTGGGTGTTCTGGCATTTAAAAGCAGTGTCTTAAGAACACTACTGCTTGGAAACGAATAAAGCTTTCATATATTTATAAGATAAAAAGAAACTTTTAAAATTTTTATAGGGACACATTCCAACAAGAAAAAACCTTAATATATATTAATACGTAATACGTAATTATAACGCAAGTTTTCAACATTCAAAATTTTCTTCTTTTTAACAGTATATACTACATCTTTTTTATTACTCATGCGTTAAAAGTACTATATTGGCGCACGTTTTGTAGTGCGACAAATGCCATTTTAGGCTGTATTACCACATAACTTGGGTAACGCACGCAAATATTCAATAACGCTATGTTACATTAAAAAAAACAATTAAATAAATAAAATAAACAATCAAGACATCAATATTAAAAAAGTAACGTGAAAGTGACAAAAAATTTTTTACAATACAAAATAAAAATTAAAGAAAACGTTTTATGTAAATGGTGATACCGGAGACTGACGAGAGTTCTTATAACGAATCCAAACCACAGGAGAAAATTGAAAAAGCAAAATCTTCATTTTTTTTATTCTATTTTTTTATAGCCTCCGGATCCCAAACTTGTAAGATACGTACTCTCGCTTGAGTAATAAAAAATATTATCTACAACACAGACGGTATTGTCAATTGCCCTCTCGAGCGAATGTGCGCACTTCGTTCGTGCTCCCAAATTCGCTACCAATTAACAATTTTCCGCCCTAGTTGCAAAATACACTATTACTTATGTTTAAAATTGCATCATATGTTCTAAAAGTTTTTAAAGATTTGAGATTTATTAGATTATAACTTTAGATAAATATTATATGAAAGTTTTTTTCAACAATATTTCATCCTTTCATCTACATTATGCTGAAAGTGAACAAAAGGTATAACCTACAAGTAATTCAATGCTATGCCCCAACCAGCACAGCAGATGACGAAGAGATTGAACAACTGTATAAAGATATTACAAATGCACAACAGCAGAAAAGAGCGGAAAATGCACAAATTTCGTTATAATCATGGGCGAACTAAATGCGAAGATTGGTCAAATGACAAATAACGACCCAATAAATATAGGCAAGTTCGGATTAGGAACTAGAAACGCCAGAGTTGAAATGATGCTTGATTATCTCAGAAACGAACATTTATTCTGCATTAATAATTCTGCAAGAAACCAGCGCAGCCGAGATGGACCTGGAAAAGCCCAAATGGACAGGTCAAAAACGAAATTGATTATATAATAACAATCAGAGGATCTGCAAAAGTGGCAAGAAAAGTGAATCAATATTGACGGAACTCGCCTAAATCAACTGCGGGTTGCGAACGACATTGTCCTTATAAGCAACAATGCAGAAAAGCTCAAAGCGATGATAGATCAACTCCACCAAGTATCTAATACCGACGGCCTAAATATGAACCTGGCCAAAACCAAAATAATGAGCAACGACCAAATCCAAGTTACTATCAATAACAATATTCTCGAAAATACGTCAGAATATTTTTATCTCGGACACAAGATCACTCTTGGGAAACAAAATCAGACCGCGGAAATAACTAGAAGGGTAGGACTGAGCTGGGCTGCATTTGGAAAGCTAGGATTCATTCTGAAAAAAAAAGAGATATCCCTCAAAACCTTAAACCGACATGGAAGGAACTGGAAGAGACCTACACCCATGAGTGGAAAAAGAAGGAGAAGATAAGCACTAAGATTCATCAAGCCGGTAAAATGAATAATGAATTTGTATAATTAGATCAAGAGAGATTCATTTCGATGAGAGGGAGGGTCTTTTTTTTCAGAGAGGAGAATTCCCTACGATATGGAAAACAGCGAGACTAGTGCTAATACCTAAGGAAAAAAAACAAGAAAATGCGGAAGTAACATATAGGCCACTATGTATGCTAAACACAATGGGGAAAATGCTGGAGCAACTACTAAGCAACAGAATCAAGGAAAGTATAGAAAAATCAGGGAATTTATCAGAAAGGCAATTCGGCTTCCGGAAAGGAAGATCTACAATTGATGCAATGCTCGTAGTACAGGAGATAGCAACCAATGCGAATACGGGATGCTACAAACGCAGAGATTTCTGCGTTATGGTGACCCTCGACGTGCAAAATGCATTCAACTCTGTTCCATGGATGGAAATTGTCCTAGAACTAGTTAGGCATAAGATACCACCGTACCTAGTACAGATGGTATGCAGTTACCTTAGTGAACGAGATCTAATGGTAGGAAAAACTGCCAAGATAAATTACAAGAGACGTCCCTCAGGGATCTATACTAGGACCGTTACTTTGGAATATCTTCTACGATCAGGTACTAGGGCTGCGCATGCCTGAAGGAGTAACCCTAATAGGTTATGCGGATGACTTGGCTGTGATCGTAAGAGGCAAGAAAGAAGAGGAGCTGTGTATTAAAATAAACGAAGCGATACAGAGAGTGAGCCGGTGGATGAACTCCAAAAGCCTAAAACTGGCTCCGACGGAGCTAAAACGGAAGCTATAATATTAACAGGAAGGAGAAATCTAGAACGACTAATGGCAAACATCGGAGGACCTCGATGTAGCAAACGACGGCTGATCGCATCGGTAGTTTACTCCATCATACTCTATGGTGGACATATATTTCGAAAGGTCATGGCAATGAAAAAATATAATCAAATTTTAGAACGTATCCAGCGAAAAATACTGATTAGAGTCTGTTGCGCATACCGGACTGTATCTAGCGATGCACTGCGAGTGGTGGCGGGAAGCCCACCCATCGATCTAATAATAGAAGGAAGATGTAGAAGGTTGGAAGGCACAAGCAAGAAACCATCCGCATCAGAGAGCAGAACACCGATAACTAACCAGAGGCAGAAAAGATGGGAGAACTTGAAGGGAAAGGCGGATTGGACGCGAAGGCTCATTCCAAATGTAAAAAATTGAATAAACCGGGAGCATGGTGAAGTGGACTATTACCTGACACAAGTATTGACGGGGCATGGATGTTTTGCCCACTACCTTCAAACTAGCAGAAACGGCGGACTGTTACTACTGTGGGGAGGACGATACAGCGGAACAGACAGTCTTTGATTGTCCAAGATGGGAAGTGCAAAGAAAAAAAATTACGGAAAGCATAGGCGAAAGAGTAACTGCGGAAAATGTTACTGGGTATATGCTGGAGAGTGAGGAAACATGGAGAACTATAACAAGATATTTAACAGACAAAATGAAAACGAAATAAAAGGGCGAAAGAGGTGAACGGGACAAATGGACAGGAAAAATGCTCCCAATTCTGGAAAGTGGGAGGAATATGTGTTTGGTTGCACTATTTTATATTGTAACAAACCCTTCTCAAATTAAAATATATATGTATGTATGTATATATATATATATATATATATATATATATATATATATATATATATATATATATATATTCCCTTTCGATCGCTATCATCAATTTCAATATATTTAGGTTTAAAGGCGGACGATTTTTTTTAAGAAGAGGGAATTCGTGAATGTTAATCAAACTATCTATATTGAATTTATATTGATTTCCTAGTCCTCGCATGAATTTGTCCAGCAGCTGGGAAAATTCTTATTGATCCTAAAATATTGTCATCAACAAAATATTGTCTATGCTCATTTTTAAAATACATATTTCAAAAATGAAGCGAAACGTATTTAAAAATAAATGTACATTTTTTTTATTTCAGTTTATTCACAAAATAATAGTTCAAAACGTTTAGGTACACTGGTTTCACCAAATTTGTGCACTTTTACTTTTGTGTACAAAGTTGTATACCAAATTTCACCGCAATCTAGCAAACAATTTTTTAATGAGACGCCCAGCAGTGCAGAAACAAATTGTTTTGAAAAACGTGTTTAGGAATTCGAACACCACTTCACAGATTTGTCCTTTGTGTCTTTCGGAGGCTATAACTTTTGAACGACTACGAATTTTGATTTAAAACTTTGGGAAAAATATTCTCATAATGTTAAATTAAAAAAAAATGTTATGCAAAAGAAATCGATAAAACTATATCATTCATGCATTAGTAATACATATTTGATAGTGTCAGTATTGTGGATAACATCATACTGATATTGAATTTTATTTAAAATTCTTTATTTTTTTTCTCCCAGTCGTTTTCAAGCTGCTTGGATATTATTCTACAAACACAGGTTCGTGTTTCGTACCTATATGACACTGAATTTTCCTTGCGTCTTAATATGTGTTTCATTTTTTTCCAAATTATTTTTGTTTTATTTTGTTTGTAAAAACTACTAGTTTTATACATAAAACTAGTAATTTTTTACAAATTCGAAGGTATGCCACAAAATGAAAGATTGATCCAAATGTGTTTTTTATATTTCCAGTCCCTTACGGCGTATGGTAAACATGTTATTGTTAAGACCGCAACCATCCGAATGGTTCAGTCACTTTTACAGGTTGCTATAATATTTTTTGATAATGATTTTCAAATATTTTAATCTTGTTTGACCTCTTTTAAATGTATGATTTTTTAGTAAATGCTAATATATATAATAACAATCAATTGGCAACCAAAAAAAATAATAAAAATTCTGTTTTTTTAAATTGAAATTGAAATATATATGTTATTTATACTAGAAAAGTGTTAATAAATATTACTAATTGTAAATTTGAAGCTACTAATTGCATGATATATAGATATTAATATTAGACTGAGTAAAATAATCTATTAAAACTCTGCAATGCATGGTTCCTACTATTTTATTGATTTATATAGATTCAGGGCCGTTCCTAGGCTGCCCAAGCGCAAAAGCAAGATCTCCCGCATTTATAATTCTGTAATTAGTGTAGTGATAAAGATTATATACATAATATTAAAATGATTCAATTTTGTTTGTCTGAAATGGTTAATGGGTTGATTATATAAAAACTGTCTGTGATACCAATGTATGGGCATTTTGCACTTGTGGCAGGAACAGCCCTGTATAGATTAATAACCAAATAACTCCATAATAAAGTATACTCGTGTTTTATTGATATCTATATTATACAGTTTTAATATCTACATCTTTATCAGCTTTACTATATTTTCAGCATGTTATTTGTTTTAGTATGTATATATTACATAAATAGTTTTTTATTGATAATGGTATCATTTTTAGAAATCTTCGTGAATTTGGTTTATTGCCTACTGATTCGACAATGTGGTGGAAAGCAGGACTAGGTCTTGCAGCAGCAACAGCATTCGGAATAATAGCAATGAAAGTTCTTAACACAACAGATAAAGTTCGATAGTTTAGGTATTAAAATTTTAGAGATTTGGGGATATTTTATCATGGGATGTAGATATTTATGATGAAATAGATTTAAAAAACAGTTGTAGCCAGTATACTGACTTTTCTTTTCATTTATGTTCCCCCTTTATTATTATCTTTTATATGTGACTGCTGGTTGTATAGGTTGAAGCATTTAAAACATGTAATTCTCCAGTTTGTTTTATTTGTGTTTATTTTTTCTCTAGTCTAGTATTTCTCTTACTACCACGTTCCTTCTTATAATTTTGTTTTCAACTCATTATGTATTAATCGTTAATTAAAAAAAATATACGGCAGAAATAACAATTATTATAAAAAAATGTAGTTATTATTTTGTATAGAACTTTAATTTGTAATAAAATAATATTTAATTATATTTAAAAGTTTTATTGTTTTTCTAATACATACTTATTTATAAATAATGAAACATTAAATATAAGCTAATAACGATGGATAAGAAACAGAACATATGTATTTAATTTTCTTTCAGTACTTTAAACGCCAAATGTTCTTTTCATTAGAGTTTATTATTCTTTTAACTAACAAGAATAATACTTGTAATCCTATGATGGGGACGGGCGAAAAGAAAAAGCTGCAGTGAGAAAAATTTGCCCGCTCAATGCTATTTAAGAAAATTTGCTAAATAAACTATATTTCGCAAATATTGTGTTGATGTACTGCTGGCTAAACTTTTTTTTTACGTATTTTATGTCAGTGGTGTTTGTACATTTATTTGCATACTAGCTGACCCGGCGAAAAAAATAATCGTGTCTGTCCTCTCCCTCGCATAAGGTACGACATATCAAAAATAACCCTCAAAAGTCGAATTGCTCGTTCACTCAATCAATAGTAATTTTTGTGATTAACAATAATTTTCGGAAATACTTTGTAGATAGGCTCGTCCTTAGTTGAGACGAAATTGCAAAAATTATGCGGAAACGAAATCAATCCATTCGTTTCTTCGGTGGGTAGACGGCATTACCGATTGACAACAATTGCTTGGAGAAATCTTCGACAGATGGAACGTTTTGCAATGCAACTCGCATGTTTCTCGTCAGCTAAAGTTTCTTAATATAGCTCCACAGAGTAGATGATTTGAGTCAATCGTTTATTTCATACGCAGCGGTTGATCTTGGAATTACTGGTAGTGTTCGCCGGAAATCGCCAGACAGTAGAATCATTGCGCCTTCATCAAACATCTTGAGTCATTGCGCAGCACTTTCATGGTTCGATTTAGTGCTTCCACTGAAATATTTACATACTGGAACGAGCGCTGGCTTCAAAGTTTGTGCGGGTACAGCGCGAGGTCCCAAGGGGAGCCCTCTTATCGCTCTGTCTTCGTCTAGTACATTCTTAGTAAAAAACCTAATGTATAATATAAATATCCCCCGTATTCATAGTCGCTCCTTGAGGAACAAGGCCTCCTTATTTCGCGTTTCATAGACCTTCCTTGACAGCTGAAGGATCCTTATTCGGCTCCTTAACTTAAGGAAGGTTTAGAGCTTCCTTGAGGAAGCCTTCAGCACTGTGATTGGCTGTTCCGTTTCGATGACGCTTGCGCTTGTCGTCGAAGTAGTTTTGACATGTTAGTTAACCTCAGAAACAGTATAATGAACAACAATTTTTTAAATAATTATGATAGTGTGTTGATAATGGTTTTGAGGAAAATTCAATATGAAATGGAAATAGATTTCGAAGGCGGCTCGCCAGAAGGTACATTCGATACTTTCAGAATCTTATCGAAATGTACAACGATGTTCCTTTTCGAAGAAGATATCGGTTCAGCAAAGGAGACGTGGTCGAACTTCTGTTGCCGTTGGTAAATGTCCAATTAAGGAGATCAAATAATCGTGGGCTGCCCGTGTCTCTGTTAACACATTCACTGCCGTTGTGACACAGGTGACCCAGCGGTGTTTGCATACTTTTTTTCGTATTACACACCAGCACGTCACTAGTGACCCATTTCGTGAAAATCACCTAAAATAGTTCTATGGGGCCCCTAGAGAAAGAAAATAAATACCATATCATTCTATCGATTTTGTAGAGGTTTAAATCGGAGATACAGGAAAGTCATAAAATCAGGCACAGCAGTGAACGTGTTAATACAACTCCTAATAACATTGCATTCTTATTGGTAAACTGGGTTTAATGACAGTCTTTTACTGAAAAATTGTCATTAAACCCAGTTTACCAACTTAAATGAGAGTTAATAATTGTGTATATGTAAATATATGAAATAAATATACTTTGCTCTAAATATGTTTATATTTATATGATATGGAATATTTTTTATTGTACAATTTATTGTAGAATCTTCTAGTCTAGCTTTTCTTCTACTTTGGCAATTTTCTTTTCTTTTTTTTAATAAAACTCTTGCTGCTGTTCAATCACTTCTGACAGTCGTGTCAGCCTCAGTACCTTTCCATTGGAAATATTATGAAAAGTAATTGCAAAAAATTGCTGTAGACCTGATGTTGACCCCATGTCACCTGAAAAAGTTAAAAGAAAATGGTAAAAGAATGCTAATACATTTTTCCTTTTTATAATACTTACAATGTTCTTTAAATGCTACTGTGCTGTCAAATGGACAATCAATTTTCACATCAATATTTATACTTGTTTCATCAATGAAATCCATGACTCAGTCCACACGTTCTACAGGCACAGGGCCCCCACCAGTCATGAAATGTTGGTGTTTCATTGTTGTTGTCAACTTTCGTCTTCTGAAAATATTTTTGATAAAATAATTGCATTTTGAAATAGAAAATATCATGCAACAATTCGATTAGATGGGAAGAAAATTGTTGTCACTTACTTTTGTTTCTGATTTAGTGTTGTCCCAGCACTTTCTCAATTGTTAGCTGGTATGTGGTGTCCACCCTTTAATTATAAATTTCATCATTACCCTTTTCCATGCTTCAGCTTTTTGTTTCAAATCAACAGCACTTGTTTTTTTTTTTGCAGTCGATTGCGCTTTCTTCTGATATTGGCTGAGTTAATAACAGCCTTTCGCGGTTCGTGTAATGCGCACTTTTTACTTCATCAATAATAACAATTTTAAGGTTATATTTACAATTAGCCTGGCGGTTTGAGTAATTTGAGTTAGTGTTGCCACCATAAGCAATCAAATATCCCTAAATGTCCCTAAACAAGGATTCCTTCTGGAAGGAAGCCTTATTTCACGACTATGAAACGAGGACGCCTCAGAGATTTAAGGAAGCCTTCATCAAGGCGTCCTTATTCCTTAAGTTAAGCTGTTTAATTAATAAGTAATTTTTTGTAATAGCTTTTCATAATATTTCCAATGAAAAGGTACTGAGGCTGATACGACTGCCAGATGTGATTGAACAGCAGCAAGAGTTTCATTAAAAAAAAGAAAAGAAAGTTGCCGAAGCAGAAGAGAAGCTAGACTACTAAAGATTCTACAATAAATTGAACAATAAAAAATATTCCGTATCATATAAGTATAAACATATTTAGAGCAAAGTATATTTATTTTATATATTTACATATACACAATTATTAACTCTCATTTAAGTTGGTAAACTGGGTTTAATGACAATTTTTCAATAAAAGACTGTCATTAAACCCAGTTTACCAATAAGAATGCAATGTTATTAGGAGTTGCATTAACACATTCATTGCTGCGCCTGATTTTATGACTTTCCTGTATCTCCGATTAAACCACTTTATAAAATCAATAGTTATAATGATATGGTATTTATTTTCTTTCTCTAGGGGCCCCATAGAACTATTTTAGGTGATTTTCACGAAATGGGTCACTAGTGACGTGCTGGTCTGTAATACGCAAAAAAAGTATGCAAACACCGCCGGGTCATCGGTGTCACAGCGGCAGTGAATGTGTTAACAGAGACACGGGCAGCCCACGATTATGTGATCTCCTTAATTGGGCATTTACCAACGGCAACAGAAGTTCGACCACGTCTCCTTTGCTGAACCGATATCTTCTTCGAAAAGGAACATCCTTGTACATTTCTATAGGATTCTGAAAGTATCGAATGTACCTTCTGGCGAGCCGCCTTCGAAATCTATTTCCATTTCATATTGGATTTTCCTCAAAACCATTACCAACTCACTATCATAATTATTTAAAAAATTGTTCACTATACTGTTTCTGAGGTTAACTAACATGTCAAAACTACGTCGACGACAAGCGCAAGCGTCATCGAAACGGAACAGCCAATCACAGTGCTGAAGGTTTCCTCAAGGAAGCTCGAAACCTTCCTTAAGATAAGGAGCCGAATAAGGATCCTTCAGCTGTCAAGGAAGGTCTATGAAACGCGAAATAAGGAACAAGGAGGCCTTGTTCCTCAAGGAGCGACTATGAATACGGGGGTTAGTATATATTTCAGTGAGTGCTTCTAATGAACGTTTGTGCGCCATTGTGCATTCATCCCATATGATAATTTTACTTGCTTTAAATTATTAAACACCAATTTATTAACACTTTGGCCATTGCCGATTGTTTCGCAATGTTGCATGTGGGTGGTTCAGTCGTTTAACGGTTTAACGGTAATTTAAACGCTGAATAAGCCGTTCTGCATCCTTCTAGCAACGTGGCCGCTATACCAGAAGAAACAACTGCTACGGCAATTTCGGATCTCGCACGAACAGTGGTTAAAATCAATGACGTGAGGAATGTCTTCCCAGTTCTACCGAACGCATCGAAGAAAAATAAGCCACCATGTCCATCATCAATTGCCTTCATTAACTTATCGTACCCATCCTTCTGTTTTGAGTTCAACGGTGGTACACTCATTCAAACTGATTCGTTCAATGCATCTCGGTCGTTTCCACGTTCATGTTCCAATTCTCGATTGAAAGCGTCGTTCATAGCACGATTTGGCGTTGGCATTCCTAACTTTACTAACAAACTGCCTCACACGAGGGAGCACATGTCTTCTATCAAAAGCAAGGCCTTGTTATGTATTTCCTCATTCACCTAGAGATCGGGATTTCCTGAAGTGACACGAGTTCGATGTAAAATGTCTTCTGACATGTCATCATTGTACTTGTTCCACAGTTCAATTGGATTCGATCGGAAACATGTTAAAATAATGATAACAAATAATGAGCGTATCTGATTTGGAGATGCAATGAATTTCGTTTGTCCCAATGAATTTCGTTTTCAAGCAAATGGAGCTGTAGACATGCAGCACGAAATGTTGGGCACACTGCACCATTAAAAGTTCGATGTGATCAAAGGATGTCGGCCCACAAACATTAGAGAGTAGAGTAACGTTCGTGCAAATGGATCGCTTTGCAAAATAAAAAACTAAATCCTCAATGTTATCGCTGGATGTGTTTCAGCACGTTGAGCAACATTTGATGTGTTGAAATAAACTCTTTGACCATTTTCTAGATGCACCGCCAAATGTAAAACACGTGGATGAAGTTCATGAATGCGGAATGAAAAGCGCTATCTACTGGCATAGCTTAAGTAGTTTCGACTGAGCAAATATATGTAGCGTTCCATTAAAAAAAGAGAAAATGAATTATTTTCATTATTATTACTTTTTTCCGTGATTTTTTCCGATATTTTAATAGTAACTATAATAGCAGGGGTGGAGGCAAATGCAACAAAGCAAAAATCATAAAAATCAGTCCAGCCGTTCTTGAGTTAAAAGTCAAAATTCATACCCGACTGTGTTTTATATATTAAGATATTTAAAATGCGTACGAAATTTATTTTATTTATAAAACTCTAACATAAAAGATACAAGATTTTTTTATAGAAAACCAAGGTTATGGTATAAGAAAATATTTCTTATGTGTCAATGTTTTTAGTATATAGTATTATTTTTTGCCGATATGTCATTTAAATCATCAATCACATATATCAATTGATAATTTTAATGATATATCAGCAGAAAATAATACTAAAAACATTGATTAATATGTATATGTATAATATTAATGTATATGTAAATATATATATATATATATATATATATATATATATATATATATATATATATATATATATATATATATATATATATATATATATATATATATATATATATGTATATATATATATATATGTTGTATTTGAGGTTTTCGCGGATAGATACCTGTGTTGTATTGTTTTCTCGGGGATTCCGCGTTGATGCTGAGGGTTGGCTCTGAAAAGAACCGGATTCTCGACGTTTCGGCGAACTAACATTCGCCATTCTCAAGAGATATATGCGTCCGTACGGGTCAACCGTTCGACGCATACTATTTGTATACGTATATATATATATATATATATATATATATATATATATATATATATATATATATATATATATAAATATTCCGCACATGGCATAAAAATTGTAAATTTACATTTTTCTTTTATTCTTGACTGAACATCAGAATACTTTCCAGCCATATTTGATGCATTATCCTAACTCTGCCCACGACAATCTTTTATATTAATATCAAGGCTTTAAAAAAAGTTTAAAATAGTATCTGCTATGTATTCTGCTTTATACTTATCTATAGAGAAAAACTGCAAAAAACTCGCAATAGGCTCTCCGTCTTTTACGTATCTAACGATGAAGGTCAGTTGGTCAACATGAGAGAGATCTGGTATAGAATCCACGATTATATAGTAGCATTTTGATGATTTTATTTCGTTAACAATTGATTTTCAAACTTGCTGTCCCATTATATTAACTCATTACAAATATTTGTAGAAAAATATGATGAAATTCCTTTTTCACAATTTCCGCAGTTTCGTATATGATCAGTTTCACTAATCAAATTTACTAATCAGTTCTAAGCATCCCAAATAATTTGCGTTATTTTGAGACCCCAATATCTTTAGAAGCTAAAAATTTCACTACTGCGATAATTCTTCTAAGTACATTCTTCCAATAATTGACTTGTTTATTATAGTGGGACAGCAACTCACTGTCAACTCGTCCCGTAGTTTTGCTTCTTGCGACTTAATTTATCATTAATTGCCTGTGCTGTAAACTGTTCTCATGCTCAAGCAATAAGTTACTTAAATGCTTCCAATCTTTATATCCATTCATAGAATTCAAATTATGTCCAGTAGTAGTATTAAATAGACGGCAACAATAACAGTACACAGTTTGCTTCGACGGTGAATAAAGGAGTCATTTTCTTTCTAAGGACTCACCATTCGTCAATTTACGGGTGAAAATATTTTTAGTCTGGTATCTAGTTTTTGTTTTACCGCTTAAATCTAGAAAACTTGTAGAAGTTTCGGAGGTCACAATTTATATTTTGCAAAAACTCTGGCCCTTTTCGAATCCAAATATCGCGAAATTCTTCTGTTGTCAATACATACATTTTCCAAGCTTCTAGTTATTAACTCACAGTAGCTTTAAGTAGAGGGTTCAGTATCTGATGTGTGTTGGTCAATTTTGTCACAAGTAGGATCTTTTTCCAGTTGATATTCGGAAGTACTTCGATCTTGAGGTGACGAAGGTGAAGAATTAGTCAGTCAATTACTCACTAAGAATTAGTCATCATTAATACCCATCTTTGATTCAAAATATTTCTGATGTGTCAATGTTTTTAGTATATAGTACTAGACATATGGATCGATTTTTTTTAAATGGAATAGTTATTGTGGATGGAGGAGTTGAAAAGAATGGAATACTTGCTAAAGGTGGAATAATTGATGAGGGTGAAATTGTATAATGAATTTTTCTTTTCAAGATGAACAACTTCTACTGCACAAAATATTAACTAATAGTTCATTCGTCTCAAATGATTTTAATGCTGTCAGGTTTGTAAAATAATATAATCAAACACTTTTGAGATGTACTTAATCATATAGTGTTGCCCATTGTCTGAAATCAAAGTGACTTTAATTTAAGGAGTGATATTAGAAATGAAAAGCTCCCAACGTTCATAAAAAAGTTACTATATCTAACGATGTGATATTAGTTACTAAGGTGTACAACATGGACGATAAAAAATCAGCTGTGGAGTAGAAGTTACTGAAAATCTCACTAAAACTTTCATAATCTTTAAATTAATTAAGTGACATTGATGTTGTCAACTTTGACGTTTAACATAACCAATATATTCTTTTAATCAAGTTCGTATATTGTGTTGTTGAGTTACCAACATACTCAAACATAATCTCACCAACTATTTGTGGAAGTTACGTTTTTGTTGTTAAGTTTGACAGATAACATAACCAAGTCTGAAAAAGTCAGCTGTTAAGACGTTTTTTCGTCAAAGTTGTAAGCCTTTATTAGTTACTAACATCACTTCATCATATATGGTAACCTCCTTTTATGAAGGTTGGCAACTCTTGATTTCCAGTATCACTCCTCCAATTATAGTAAGTTTGCTTTTAGACAATTAGGAACACTTGTAAAATTATGTTACTAATAGTTTCACCAAAAAAAATAACCAATATATACATATATAACCAATAAATTACTCAACTGACGTTAATGACAACTTTGACTTTATTTTCATGTATCTCACCAACGCAATTAACGCAATTTTTTTATGTAAAAAATGCAGTGTCAAGGTTATCGACCATGAAAATTCCTAAATGGTCAAATTGCTTCAATAGAAATAAATATGATCGTAATAGATCTGAAAGAATTTTTAATATATCTATTACAGTTTTAAAGTTGTTGCTATCTGAATCTATTATTATCAGTTCCGGTTTTTCTTCGAGGGATGCGTATGTGGTATGGATTTATGTAACCTAACCTAGGTTAAACCAACATTCAGCTTTACTGCTATATCTTATTTTTGATCTCTTGGGTCGCGCTACCGCTTGTAGTTTGTCTTAATTATTCTGCCGCTTTGCGGTATCCAACCCAACCTAAGTTAAGCTAACACATTTAAGCTTATTTTAGATCGACGTGTTCTAACGTAACCTTGGTTTAACAACACCTCTTGCTACTTTATTTTATTATGGACCGAGAGGTCACGCGGCCACAAGGTTTGATTTGGAAGGATAAAAATTGCACACTTTTTAGAAAAAAAATCTGCTTTATCGAGCAGTGTTATACGCAATTTTGATATGAATCAGAAAAAGCTTTGAAGAATTTCAATATATAGTTTTTTAATTAAATCCTGCGGCAAGGCTATCGTCGTCAAAGATACCAAAACGAAAATAGAAAATGTATAATCTATATAGAACTGAAAGATTTTTTAATGTACCTCTTTTTTAATTGTAATTAAGCTTTTCAAGCTATAGTCATTTGATAAAAAGTATGGTATACGACTGTTACTACATAGTATCTATACTTACTCTGAATTAAAAAACGTGTAATTAGTTGTAAAAACATAGTAAATTTTTCATTTCAAAGTATCGTTATTAGAATTTATTACTCTCTGCAATGGTATGAATTTGAGGGCAGAAGTCTGAGGCCAGAATCGCGAAGATGTCAAAATATCAATTTCTATAGAAAAATGTTTTTATAAAAAACAGATAAAATATTTTGCAAAATTGACAAAGTGATTTCATACAACGATGTCCTTACAAATGTGTACTATTTTATTGTTCTACATGCGGTGGAACTCAAAAAGGCTATTTTTTAAGGAAATCAAACCTGTCAATCGAATTTTATCCAAAACCGAACGCGGAAATTTCAAAATACTCAAAAATAAGGGGAAAATGCATTAAACCTCAAAGGATTCCAACGATTTTTACTGTACATGGATACCCATAGAAAGTACACTCAGACGAAAATTCAACGTTCCGCTGCCATCCGGGACGACGCGGGAAATTATCTTAGTTTTGGAGGATATTGGCAAATACCTCTGCAGAGTCTCGAAACAGAAAATAGGGATTTGGTGCACCGTATGTAGAATTCTGGTATCTACAAATAAGTATACTTTGCAAATTTTATAGTCTTTTGGTTTTGTCACAAATGTGAAAAGTGATATTTTTTCAATGGGTTTTCTTCAAATGGTTCTCTGAATTTGGTTTTACATTTTACATGGGTTTAAATTTTAAATGGAGAATGAATTCGGAGTTGAACGAAAAAAAATCCCATGATCAAACAATTAACAGCGGAGCGATGAAATTAATTCGTTTTATAGATCTGTATTAAAATTATTTATTGTAAAGCCAAGAAAATGAGGCATATAATTTTTCGAAGATGAAGCAGAAAAGTAGACGACATTTTTAAACGCTCGTCATGTCGAGGCTATCAGCCGCAAAAAGTTCATACAGCACATTTCAATAGGCCTCAATGAGGACTATTCGATGTTAAACAGAAAATCCGAATAAATTTCGGGGAATACAGCTTTAGATTCCAAATTAAATGTGTAATTTTTAATTATTCTGGTAGAAAACAATTCTCACCGTTTGGAAAATGGATTTTAAATTACCAGATGACCCAAAAATGTACATAGTCCTCCATGTAAAATTAGCCGAAGTCAAGGTTTCTTTTATAAAATCGGTAAAAACTCTAATCAAATATGGCCGAGCTTACTTTTACTCACGTAAAAGTGTGAAATTGAAAGAATATTCAATTGTTTCTAATGTAGAATTTTCCAACTTTAACAAGTCTCAGAAATAAAAAATTTCCGGACACCATGCACCATGGAAAATAGAAGGAAACTTCTGCGGGACGGAGTTGATAATGCAACCGTTGCTAGCCACCCCGAATCCTGGCAAATGAATTGCATTTTAAAAAAATCCGGGTAAAACGGTTTGCAATGGAATGATAAAATGTGTTCCACTGGTAGAGGAAAGTGTGCTCTATCGATTCATGCTAGAAAAATTTCTTAGAAATCTAGGGAAATGAGAAACGCCAAAGTTTGAAAATCAAGTAAACAATTGGAGGGAGATTTCAAACGTCGGCCACGTCTGGACCGTCAGCCGCAGATAACTCACGCAACATATTTTAGTAGAACTTGATGAGTTGAATCGAAAATGCCGATAAATATTGAAATGGCTGTTCCTTCCGCAGTGAAATGGTAAAACTGACTGTTTTTCGCCAATAACTCTGATGCTATACATCCGAGAAAGACGCGTGTTGTACCGTTGGAATCTAAATTCAATTTAAAAGTTCCAATTATTCTTAAATAAAACTCGAAAATATTGTGCTTTATGAAATAAATTTTAGAATTCAAATGTGAACGGAAGCAACTGTTTCTGATGTAAAATGGTCTGAATTTTAAGAATCTGCTAAAAGAAAAGTGTAAAATCTTCGTTTTCTTGTAGAAATTTGTGAAAATTGCGAATTTTGACGTTACTATGTGTTGCTAATCAAGAGCCAGAGTCGCCGAAATCTGCAATTTAGAGATTTCAAGAAATCTCTTTGAATTTGATTTGAATTTCAACCTAACAATGAGCGAAAAATCAGAATTTTGATTTAAATTCCTTTTTTTAATTTTATCTTCTTATGCACACGAATAATCGTAAACGGATAAACTTCAACAATGACATTTGCACATAACCTAACCGAAAATAGTGTCAAAATGATCAGCTGTAAGTGTAAATTGACGATTCAGCGGCAAGAAATGATCGTAGTTTTTTTGACCTGGAGTGCGAATCCGTCGATGGATTTGAGAAATTCAAACGCCATACTGCTGGCCTTTTCGCCGGCCATGCACCTCTCAGACTGGAAATGTAAATTTTCCTTTTCGCGTTTCCGTTTGAAGAGGTGAAAAAAAGTGACTTTGCGAATTGGAGCCTGCGGTACGTCCCCGGAGGTGTAATGTGCCGAGAGAGGTGTCGTTCGAAAGTAGACACGTGGGGCTATAATCCATGAAAAGAGCAATACAATTCTAAAACATTTCACCGAATATTGAGGGTTTCAATTTGCACAATTTTGAAAAATTCGTTTCGAGTTTGGACGGGCGTCGTGACCCCCAAATGCGATCTAGCGGTGCCTCGTTCCTATCGCCTTATACACCCTTTCATTCTCTATTTAGAAACCGCCACCGCGACGCCCTGCTCTTTATTTTAGCCAATCCCGGAGGATTCTCGCGTAAGTCTGCAAAACATGGTTTTTCGGAAGTCCCGGCGCCATCCGGCGCGTAATCGCAATTAACCTCCCAAAACAAACTAAAATGCACTATGCGAATCGATTGGTGCCGGTGCGGTCCCGATCCGACTGTTGGGTATCCCAGGATCAGAGGCGTATTTAACGTAGGTGCAATCGGTGCGTAGCACCGACGGGCCCCAATGCGGCGGGCCCCTGTGACAATACTTTACAATACACTTGGTTTACCATACACAGGGTCAGAAAATAAATGTTTGCCTGTTTTTCTCACACCTACACCATCGTTGAATTCTACACCTAGCTCTTAGTTCGAGTCTTTAGATAAGTTTACTACAAAAACAGAAAACACGGAGTTAGTGAGGGAGGAACCAATAATACGAAAGAAGCCGATGAGGAAACTTTTAAAACGAAATTTCCCTCGGAAAATTGAGATGAAGTATTTTCAAGAAAGGAAAAACAACACACACTTAAAGATCTGTCCAACACAAGGTGGTCTGCAAGAGCAAAGTAACAAAGTCTACAAGTGCTTTATTACCAAATTTTAAATCAGTTCTTTTTCAGTCAATCAGTTTTCTAGAAACAGTTGTAGAGATAAGGCACGACCACGATAAAGTGGCCAGGGCCTCAGGATTCTTAAATAGTTTCACATTTGATGATTTTAATTTTTTGTAATGATGTTCTGCAAACTATCGATGTTACATCACAAATATTGTAAAAAAAGACATTGATTTATTTAAGTCGTTTCGTGCATGAAAAAATCTAAATATAAACTTGCACCACTAAGAACTGATAAGCGTCAGTTCAACCAAATTTTGGAACTCTTCAAATCGAAATGGCTTCAATGTGATATGGACACATGCATCTAAGAACACATGCAACTAAAAAGAAAAAGAATTCGAATAGTTAAAAAATTTCACGATGAAGGCACCAGGGACGATCCTGTTATAGATCCTGTAATCTATTTTAAAACTAATGTAATAGTTGCAATGGTAAACGAAATGTCTGACAGAATTAAGGGTCTGGAAGATGTTATAGAATTATTTCAGGTGTTCTAAATTCAATCTTCATGAAAAACAGTGCAAAATCAGAGTTAGAAAAAAGTTGTACATTATTAAGTGATACATTTAAATTTATTTCCCCTATTTTGATAGATGAAATGATACTATATCAGGACATATATTGTTCACGTGATAACCCTTGTTGTGATAGAGGTGTACTGGGTTATCTAGAATATTTAGTTGAACAGAATGTATGATATTGTCCCCAATCTGGAATTAGTTTTTCGATTGTCTGTAACGCTGCCTATAGGTATAGCAAGTGCTGAGAGATCTTTTAGTGTATTGCGTAGACTAAAAACACACCTAAGGAGCACAATAACTCAAGTTAGAAATTCTGATTTGGCATTACTTTCAATAGATACTCTCAATAATCAAAATTTAGAGGAAAATATAAAAAAAAAATATCGGCTAAAGATGTTTATATTCGCACACAAACATCTTTTCAAACCTTTGTTGATTTTGTGGTATTGCTTTTTTTGTTTTGCTGCATTGCTTACTTTTGTTTACTTAAAAGAAAAATAAATTATCAGTTAATTTTGTATTATTTGCTGTATTTTTAATAGCTTTACTGGCTAGGTCACTCCACTAAGGAGTCAAAGATGAGAGACATCTATAGACAACCATCTTTATGGGAGTAATGAGCAACTGAACATTAAGGTATTTGGCTAGTTCCAAGCTGTATCACAAATTCGTTCTCACCCCGATAAAATAGATGCCTTTTGTTAAATTTGTTTCTTTACAATGCGTGGCCATACAACGCTTTATAACGCTATCTGATTTTGGAGTTTACATAACTCTAGCAGCTTGACGCCACAATGTGTGCCAAAAAATTGTCCAACAGAACTCTTGGTACTGGTTCTTCTATGTACGTTTCTCTTCTCTGAGAGCGGGCCCCGCCAAAAACTTGCACTTGTACCGAGCCGCTGAATAGCTTAAAAATGCGCCTGCCCAGGAGAGGGATCCCCGCAAATTAGGTGAAAAAAACACCGCGTTTTTCCGATTTTTGTGTTAAAATTGACTCAAAGCGGGAATAGGATGCCGCAAGCCCAGATTCTTCCACCGCCCGTTGCGGGTAAACATCTCGCATCGAACGAACCGGTTTGGAGACACAGCGCTCTTCAATCAAGAGAACGGCGTCCACAGATGTGATGGAAAAAACGTTTTTTTTTCGCTTACATTTTCCGGCGCACCGGGTGAACCGAGGGTCACGTACTTTTCCGCATGACGTCAAAAAACGTGAAATCGACGCGGCTAGAGGACGCAGTAAAAAAATCGAACCGCGGACCAAAATTGCTCCTCAAAGGTGCTAGAAACGATTTCCTGTTTTTTGGCACCTGGAGGACGCCGTTTGTTACTTGCGAGCGGCAGACAGACACGGGTCGAAGGCCCGTTCAGTTTTACAACAGAAAATGACAATTTCCCGTTTCGACGCGCAAGAGGAACGGAGTTTTAAAAGGAAAAGTGAAAAATTGTAAATGCACCTACAGCCGCTCCCCTGCGGGGGCGGACCTTTACAAAGCTCGTCTAAAAAAACCTAATTTTTTGTTCAATTTACCGGAAGAAATTCAAGACGTAAACCGCATTTTTACACAAATTTTCAAAAAACCTTACTCGATTAGTATATTTCAATTATTTTTTGCCGATATGTCATTTAAAATCAGCGTTTCTCAACCTTTTTTGGCCCACGGACCACTAAAATTAAAAAAAAAAAATCACGGACCAGTGATATTTTTTTAACAACAAAATTTTACTAGGTTATCTACATAAGTTAATTGTAACATTTTTATTATCATTTACTTACAATAATATTTAAATGTAAAGATATGTAATTATTTATCTTTTTTTCTTCAGTGCCGTACTAATCATAAATTACATTACAGAAGTAATTTTTTTTGGCGGATAGAAAAAATTGTCCGCGGACTAGTAAAATTTCTCCGCGCACCACTGGTGGTCCGCCGGACCAGCGGTTGAGAATAGCTGATTTAAATCATCAATCACATATAATCAATTGATAATTTAAATGATATATCAGCAGAATTTTATATAATAATATATCAGCAAAAATCAGCAGAACTCGAATTTATCCATAACTCGTAAAAATTTGTACAATGGTAAAATTTTACATACTTACAAAATAATCTACAACTCCATTTCTTTCACCGCCGCGTATTTTCCAAAATAGGGTATATAATGCCGGATAATTCCTACTATAAACCGTGGATAGTGTCGATAGTGTAATCCTCGGGCAGATTACATTTATTTTTCATATTTTATGATCAGCAAAAACTCGATTTACCATCGGGTATGCTGTAGGAAGATTACGACATGATATTATTCTCCCGAGAATCGGTAATCCAAGAAAACACGATATAACCTATGATCGCTCACAAGATGCCTATATATTAATGAAATTGTTGCTTCTTACTTCTGCCATTACAATTTCAAATTTGAGTGGCCACAAAAGAAAACTGAATATAATGTCGTTATCTGACGAAGTGAGGTTGATAAGTGAAGTTGACAAACGTATTAAAGAGAAAAAAGTGATTGCTGAAGAATTTAAGATTCCTCCAAGTACACTTTCCTAAATTATAAGAATCCGCGAAGAAATTCCGAACAAAGCTGAAAATGGTGCAACTAGTGATCGCAGACGATTGAAAAAGTGTACCTAGATTGACAAAGCTGCTTTGGAATGGTTTTAAATTGCGCGGGATAAATATGTGCCAATGTCTAGACCACTTATTAGAGAAAATGCTCTTTATTTTGCCAATCTGGGACACATTTTGAGAGTCTGGGACACATTGATTTCATCGCTAGTGTAGGTTGGCTAGATAAGTTTAAGAAAAGGCATAATATTATACTAAAGGTTATGTGTGGTGAAAGTGCAGACGTTAATGAACATGACTGTGAAGAGTGGTGCAACAATATCTTGCCGGAACTTAGTAGCATCTTATCACGAAAAAAACATTTTTAACGCGATCGAGACGGGCTTATTTTTTAAATGTTTGACTAATAAAACGTTAACATTTAAAGACGAAAAGTGCTTCGGTGCAAAACATAGCAAAGAAGGAATCACCGCCATGACGGGAGCCAATTTGTGGTAGTACCGAAAAACTGAAACCTTTGGTGATTGGAAAATCCGCCATGCTTTAAAGTTAAACGTTTTTACCAGTGACATACAGAAGCTACAAAAAAGTTTGGATGACAAGCGCAATTTATGAAGAATGGCTTTCTAGTTTAGACAAGTCATTATAGCAAGTTCACCTCGGAATTCGAGATACCCAGCTGTAAGTCTGTAAATACTTGTATATTGACACCCTAAAACATGTCTTAAAACCTACATATGTAGGTATACCAATACCATATGTAGGTTTTGAGACAACTTTTAGGGTGTCAATATACAAGTATTTACAGACTTACAGCTGGGTATCTCGAATTCCGAGATTCTTACCTAATTTAAGCTTAAATGACTGGACTATATATTGCTGTCTGTGGATAACTGTCCGTCACACCCAAAAATTACCAAGCAGCTAAATTCGATTCGTTTTGCTTTTCTCCCGCCAAACATGACGTCATAGTTACAACCTATGGACCAAGGGATTATTAACAATCTAATATTGCACTACTGAAGAATTCTGAGAAAAACTATAGTTGCCCTAGAAGACAATCAACCCGAACATATTACTTTATAATATGTACTTTAATTTTTACTATACAAAAAGGTGGGACATCGATGTTCAGCAAGCAACCATAACAAATTGTTTCAGAAAGACTGGCTTTAGGCGAAACTGGAGTGAAGAAGGTGACTCTTCTATCAGAATTGAAGTCCGCGTATGGCACATATAATCAGCATAACATGGATAGTATCTCTTAATGATTATTTATCTGTGGATGAAGATGTGGTTATAGCGGACTATCCAACAGATGCCGATATTTTTAACAAGATTAGAAAACACGAAGATGAAGATGGAGATAAAGATGAAGATGTCTCATCTAGCAACGAAACAGTGCTAATTCCACCCACTAACAAAGAAATTCGTAATTATTTAAATAACTGTAGTGTTCTAGAGACAATCTTCCAGACGAAGTGTACTTCGCATTATCTACTTTGGAAAACTTTGTGGATAAAGATTTTTTTAATGCAAAACAATTAACAATTACTGACTTTTGCAAAACAATAATATATTAATTAAAATTATTTTTAATTAATTGTAATTATATAACATCATATTAATAATGTATATATATTTCTTTTTTACATACACTAGCAACGTAGAAGTCTTACACTATAAATCTTTCGATACACTAGAAGTCTTTCAAATCTCTTGTAAATCATGATGTGTTGCTTTTGTTCGGTTTATTCATCTGTGTAGAGCTTGTACGAAGAATTTAAAAAGAATGAGTGAAGATTTGATGATGTATATAGTTTTGAACGAGTTGTGTTAGGACGATATGAGTCCTTTGAAGAAGAAAAGAGTGTGAGCGAAAGAGTGTTTCCAAAATCGTAGCCAATTTTCGCATTTCAGTTTAATGAGCATCGGTGCACCTCAGGACTGAGGACAATTTTTTTTTAAGAATGGACAATAAAACCTATGATCAATTGCTGGATAAAGTGCGACCCTTCCTTGGAAAAATTGACACGAAAATAAGATTGTGTGCTATTACTGTCAATTTCATCTTGTTGCATATCATCAGCAATAGTGGATTTTCCCGAAATCTGATTATCCTGGTCCCTTAAAAAATCAATTGTTTCAAAGTACCATACATTTGGAATATACTCATAGTCTGTTCCAGCACCCGACTTTTCACCGTTTTCAACCTTTTTCCTCCGGTAACAAGTACGAATATTTGTTAATCTTTTCTTTAAACTATCATAATTGGCGGCTGAGTATATTTATAACGTAATCCAACTTTTAACAATTTTTACATGGTAATCTTTTGCTTGTTACGATCTTTATAAACTTCAGACTTTACTTTTCACAACTCAGGCAGCTCCCAGAACGTTTAAAAAAATTCCACCCATACCGGAATATTTGGTATATTACAAAAAAACTGAAAGAATAAAAATCGCAAACACAGTCACCTGCATAAATAAGAATTCCAAAACCTTCATAAGTTCACAATTGAACTGGTTTATAACAATGTCCTCAACCTCCCCACACACTCCTCAACTTGGTTGCCAACATCAGACTCTGCCCACCAAAAATCCAAGTCACTTTGATTTTATTCAACTTTGTACTCAACCTGTAATTTTGTCTTCAGCCCATACACTACTAAACCTTGACGTCAATATAGCAAGTTGACGACAAAGTTGTTGAATATGTTGCTAGTGTATTGGGCCATTAAAGGTTGAAAAAACATAGTAGGAAAAAGAATTGAAGCCCTTGCCCTGGTCGTCTGTAATGTTAGATAGTTTCTCTGAAAAGCAGGGTGGCCCGATAAATCGTTGTGTGGTTCATCTCAGGCCTGCCAGCGATTTCAAGAATAGAAAATTCTTCTTCAGACAAAATAATGGATGTGACACGCTCATCACGACTAAAATTTCTTGAGATACGTTGTATTTTAAACAAGATATCTAAAGTCTAAACAATTGCTTGTAGGATAAGTCGACTGATCGTAGAAAGCTACCTATTAGGGACTATTAGGGAAATATTAATATACCCTATTAGGGAATATGCAAGAAATTTAAATTTACTTGATTTTTCTATCCCCGATACTTTATGATCTTGACATTACACCTATACCATTATTTTCTCATTTACTTTATATTTAATTGCAAAAATTTAAATCAAAAAGTCCAAAATATGCGAGCGAAATTCATATTTGCGAAACGCATCACCATTGGTCAAGTGATGTGACGTGCACGTTGACATCTATCTGCCTCCACGATATACACAGATGTAGGTAGGGTGGAATATACACCTCGATAGGGACTTTATCAAACACTTTATCTTGTATACTTATAATGTATACTTATAATACTTATAATAAGTGTTTTTGCATTCCGGTACTATACAATATCTATAAAATGGATTTTTAAAATGGACTTTTTCCATTATCGAAATAGCAAATTCAAACGGAAAATCCGTAACTGTCTATGCACATATGCTAGGCATCACTGAATGCGATAAATGGGATAAATGGGATACCGTTCATCCAATACCACCTAGATAATAGGTGGTATTGCTATAATAAGTAGTACTTTAGGTGGCATTGGTTCATCCCATTTATCGCACGTTTTGGATGACGTAGCATAACACATGACATTCAGTGTTGTACAGCATATTTGCATAGACAGTTGAGGGTTTTCAGTTTATATTTGCTATTTCGATAATGGAAAAAGCTAAAAAGACATTTTATAGATATTGTATAGTACCGGATTGCAAAAACACAAAAGCACTAGTTCAAGTGCGACGTTCAGCGAGAGTGGACGTTCGAACAATTCATAAATTTAATTGTTAAAGAAAATAAAAGAAAAAAACTGTTTGTGGTAGCTTAAAAAATGTTTATTGCAAATAAAAAAATCTTAACTCAATCTTCAAAATGAGAAAATTGAGATCAAATATTCCCTCGGAAAAGCATTTCGAAATCTTAACGACTTTTCTTGAGAGTCCAGATTTCGAAAACATAATGTCAGGGATTATAAAAAAACACGTTGAGCCTTTGCATATCCTAATTGCAAACTTAACTAAGGAAGTCAAAGAATTAATGGACAAAAATGAAATGTTATCTGCCTCAGCGTGTGCTACTACGCGAGAAAAATCAATCATTCCGCAGAAATTAAACCAAAAAGAGCGGACTCTATCGATAAGCAGTGATAGTGGTTCAAGCGAACGGCCTGATAAGGCCGAAACATATCCCGTCAAGGATGGGCGCAGTACTGGAAAAAATAATAACACAAAAACTGGAACGATTAAGAAAAGAAATGAGCCAAATCTACATATAAATGAAAACAAAATAGATAATGATAAATGGGAGACACAACATTATAGAAAAAGGGGTACAAGGAAATCGAAGATTATTCAAGGTACAAATGATGAAACTACCCAGATAAAAGCAGCCACAAGATATTGCCACCTGCATGTCTACCGGCTGGACCCAACCTTATCTGTAAGTGATATAACACAATATCTGAATAATAGAAAACTTAATAAAGTAACGTGTAAGAAACTTACTTCAAAATACCCAGACGAATACTCATCGTTTAAGGTTTCGGTACCAATAGAAGACCTGGATAACATAATGAAACCTGAGACATGGCCAAGAAATACCTGTGTAAATCGTTTTTTACTACGGTTAGACAAGACCACAAAGAATCTATAAATGATCAATTTCAGAAGAAAAGTATCAAATTGCTTAATATTGCACATGTTAATGTTCAATATATAAAAAACAAATTTGAACTTGTGGAACTCTACATTCTACGTGAAAATATAAATGTGTTATGTATATCCGAGCACTGGTGTTCACAAATTGAAATAAGTTCAATCGTGCTAAGCAACTTCGTTCTTGTTTCTAGCTTCTGCAGAAGCTTCCATAAACATGGAGGGGTTGCGATTTATGTCCGTCAAAATTTACAAGTGTCTGATCTGAATATTCAAAAGTTTTCTACTGAACTAGATTTCGAAACTTGTGGTATAAATCTAATGGTACACAATACACGAATTTCGTTACTGACTTGTTATAAATAACAATAGTGACTAAAGGTAATTTAAAGATTTTTCTTCATCAACTCAAAAACACTTTAAGCCATGTACAAAAACTTAATAATTATGTTATTCTCTGTGGTGATTTTAACATTTACTTCATGAAAGATACTATGGATAGACGAACTCTACTAGATCTTCTAAGGTGTTTTAATATAAAAGTGATTAATATGGGGCCTACAAGAATATGCGGTAGAGCAGATGGCTCTTGTACGCGTACTGCAATAGACTACATAGCCACAAACCTAGACAGTAATACTTTCACAAACAGCTCAGTTGAACCTGTTCTTGCTGATCATCTATGTCAAATTTTACATCTAAAGTTGAAAGCTTTTGAATTAAGGAATAGAGTGTTAAAAAAAGAAACGTGTGTTTATAAACTTTCTAGGATCTACTCTGAAGAAAATTTCAATAAATTCCGACACTGGCTCTACAAGTTGGATTTTGGATTTGTGCATCAAAAAAATGTTGATGAAAGCTTTAAGGAATTCCTAAATACAATCTCATTTGGACTTAACCATATTATGCCAGAGGAACTAAAACGAATTGTTATTAAACCTGAAAACAAATGGATAACAACGGCAATCATAGAGGAGGGGAAGAAGTTGCGAGATCTGTATTGGGCTTGTTGCAGAGTGGGTGATCAGCATCTTCGTAATCAATATAAAATAAAAAAGCGTCAACACGCAATAAATGTTAGTATTACAAAAAAGTCCTACTTCTTCAATACAATAAATTCTGCAAATAATAAAATGAAAGAGGCTTGGAAAATAATAAACCAAAATCTGGGTAAATGCTCTCAACCAAAACAAATTTCCCTAATGATAAATAAAAACAAAATAGTGAACAAAATGAAGACGCAGAAGAATTTGCTAACTACTTCTCCGAAATTCCTCGTCAATATATTAAACGTGTTTATCCATCACTACCCTGGCAATGCACTAAAGCAAATACTGCAATGTCAACATCCTTCTTCATGCCGCCTATAGACGTAGCTGATATACAAAATATTATTTACAAAATCTCTTCAAAGGACTCCGCAGGCATTGACGGATTTTCAGTTAACACCATATTACGTATTTTCACAGCTATCGAACAACCGCTAGTGCATCTTTATAATAAATCCATAGACGAAGGAGTCTAGCCATCAGTTTTAAAAGTCGCATTGGTTGTGCCACTACATAAAAAAGCAAACCCTCAGAATGTAAACAACTATAGACCAATCTCGTTAATATCTTCATTCTCAAAAATTTTTGAGCGCCTCATATTTGATCGCATGATGATATTTTTAAATAAATATGAACTGTTATCAGAATGTCAGCATGGATTTCGACCAAATAAATCGGTTGAAACTGCTGCCACCAGTTTCGTTAAATTTGTCATACAAAATATGGATGAAGGAAACCATGTTGTTGGACTATTCTTTGATCTAGCCAAAGCATTCGATACTATCAATATTGATTTTATAGTTGACAAGATGGAATGTTACGGCTTTCGAGGCACCTTTTTAAACCTTCTACGATCATTTTTGACAGAACGAAAATTAATTGTGAGATTAAACAACTACATTTCTAACACAAAGGATATCGGAATCGGTGTGCCACAGAGATCTGTCTTGGGACCACTTTTATTTTTACTATTTATTAATGATCTACCGAGTTACATAGACGCCAAGACCATCATGTTTGCTGATGATACATCAATTGCTGTTACTGCAAACAGCATCGATGAATTGAAAATACAGGTGGAAATTATTATCAATCAATTCAGTAAATGGTGCCAAAAGAACCGGCTTATTATGAATCATGACAAAACCGTATGCTTATATTTTAACAAAAGAAAAACCATGGACAGGAACTTTGACATTCTAATAAATAATCAACGCTACAAACTGTCACCTACTACCAAATTTCTTGGAGTACAAATTGATAGCAAACTTACATGGTGTTATCACATTCACATGGTTTGCAAGAGACTATCAAGAGCTTATTTTATAATCTCTCAAATGAAAAAATCGATGGATACCAATACAATTTTAAATCTTTACCATGCTAATGTATATTCACATCTTGCATTTAATGTTCTGCTTTGGGGAATCTCAAGTATCGCTAAAAAGTGCTTCATTTTACAAAAAAGAATAATTCGGCTTATTTTTAATTTAAAGTCTAGGCAGAGCTGCAGAAGTTCATTCAAAGCCAATAATTTATTAACTCTACCATCGATTATCTACAAATGCCTGTGCTACACTAAGAACAATATACATCATTATAGCACTGCATCTAGTTCGCACACATATCAAACAAGACATGGCAAGACAATGCAATTAAGACCTTAAGTCAGCATTGTTTGAAAAATCTTTTTTTTTGTATTGGCACTAAATTATTTAATCATCTAAGTGATGACATTAAATGTAAGCCACAAAAGCAATTTAAATGTAAAATCAAAACTTTAATGACCGAGGGAGCATTCTACTCAATTGATGAATTCCTCCAACACTAATAATATTCTGCAAATTGTATGCAAGTCTTAATATAATTTTAATTTGTTTATTTTAATCAATTTTGTTCTTTGACTATCACATCCACATCATGGTTTGTATGTATATGTATTTTTTCTATTTATTATGTCTGTATATATATATATATATATATATATATAGATGTATGTATGATTCTGTGGCAAATGTGAATAAATTATTATTATTATTATTATTATAAGTATACCAGATAAAGTGTTTGATAAAGTCTCTATCGAAGTGTATAGTCCACCCTACCTACATATGTGAATATGGAAGCCGATAAATGTCAACGTCACATCACTATGACCAATGGTGAAGCGTTTCGATTAGGTCAAATTTAATCGTATTATATATATATATATATATATATATATATATTTTAATTAATAGAAACACTTTCAACAGTATTTATATTTTTTATTATGTCAAAACGAAGTAAAAAGTGAATTAAGCAAATAAAAAAATTTGATGCATATTCCCTATTGAAGGGTACGGGGGAAAAACCACGGATTCGAAAAACGAAATTTAAAGTTAGGACTTACGTTGTTTTCCTCGGGATATCTATTTAATAATGTGAGTTTTATAGGGACTAACGTGCTTTTTCCCCAATCTTATACCTACAGTGGAACCTAAAGTACAAGTTCTATACTAAAATATCGCAGCACCAGATTATTATTGACAAAAAATGGACTTCCGTGGTTTTTCCCCTGTGCCCTTCAATTGTTTAATGTCAGCTACACGATTTGTTATTTTTGTTTTAAAGTAAAACTAAATTGTTTAAATTGAATAATTTAAACAATGTTACGAATCGAGAAACAGACTAAGAAAAACATGTGTCTATCAGACGTTCATTCCATGCATTTGATTGAAGTAGATTGGGGACGTCTTTTCTTTTATCGTAACATTAATCGGTACGTTAATTTCTTGGAGTAGTGTATATTAAAATATCTTATTATTAATAAAATATATAAAAAACCAATATAATAACTCATGTATCTGTAAAATTAAAAAATAATGATATTACGTTACTCCATATTTTGCACAAAAAGATTCACCCCCTTCCAGTTGCTAAATTTGAAAGTAATATTTTTAAATTTCCCGCTTGCAATCATGCGCGTAGTTTGAAGCGCCATCCGCGGCTCAATCGTAAACAATCTTTCTTTTTCCTGTGTTTCCTTTGCGTGTATGGTTCGACCATAAACACAAAATAAATCGAAGGTAATCTTAAAGATTAATAGCCATCGGCCCTTAAAAATGATAAAGACGAATAACTAAAATCACAAAGTTTCTTTCGACGTGCGTATTGTCGCCGTTTTTGTTCAAGTTTTCTAAAAAAACAGTGAGTTGACAAGACACTAACCTACAATTGTCATGAGTGAACTGTGATGTTAACAATAATGTTTTTAGAAAATTTGTGCAGTAGAAATTACGTTTTTTGGGGTTTATATATTTACTGAAATTTGTAAAGTGACGGTTCAAAACATTTCAAGTAACTAAGAAAAATGGAAGAAACAATCTTTTGAATGAATTTTATTTGGGGTCTTAAAACCACATATATTTGATATTCTAAGCTACATATCTTACCAATATAATAATCTAATGTTACTTTTTTTCTAAAAGACTGTGCTCAAATTAATATTTAAATTATATGTTTTAGCCATGGTGCGTATGAATGTATTGAGTGACGCTCTCAAGTCCATAAACAATGCCGAAAAGAGAGGTAAGCGTCAGGTTATGATAAGGCCTAGCTCAAAGGTTATTGTAAAGTTCCTGACTGTAATGATGAAACATGGCTACATTGGTGAATTTGAAATTGTTGATGATCACAGATCAGGCAAGATTGTTGTAAATTTGACGGGTAGATTGAACAAGTGCGGAGTAATTTCTCCAAGATTTGATGTACCAATTACACATATTGAAAAATGGACTAACAATTTGTTGCCATCTCGTCAGTTTGGGTAAGTTTATTTCTATAATTTGGATCATTCTATACAATACCGAAACTATTTAACATAGTTCTGATTCTTGACTATAAAACCACCACTGTTATTCACAATATTCTCTTTTTACTCGAATTGAAAAATTTAGGTGTCTGTAGTTATTTAGGTGTTAGGATGTTATTTAGTATTTAGGTATATTCAGGTGTCTCTGCGGCTTATGGAGATGCTTGTGTTAAATCAAAAAGGTGAGAAAAGCTTAGCTCAGTTTGCTCACTAAGCAGATTAACTGATGGAATATGGGTTTGTTTGAAAATTTCTAAAGAATACTGGAGATTAAGCTTCAAGCGTTTATTGGAATTTTGCAAGATTTTTAGATTATCTATTTCAGAAAATGGATAACCACAAACCTGGTTACAACCATCCTTTTCATTATTCTATTTTCGGAATTTTATTTAAAATAAACTAATGATTCTACAAAAGCAATCTCATAACTTGCAACTTTTCATTAAATTCAAGTAACAGAAATTAGAAACAAATTTCTTACACCAAGACCAATTACAACTAAAAACAAAAGTGGAACCCTGATTGCAAAATTTGGAGCTTGAAGAATAATATTTCTATTTCCAATTTTCCCCTTATTAGTTTGTATTTACATCTTATAATAATAATGTGATCTTTCTATGACCAATAGGTGTATATTTGTTTCTGGAAAATGAATGTATTCTTAAACAACAAATCCACAATTTTCAACATTAAGATGCATTTTGTGAATTCTCACTGTTTATTATTATATACCTGTTGAATTTACCCAAGCATCTATAAAAGTGGTGTTTTATATTTTCTGAAATGTTCCTTGTTTATATCGAATTATCCTAAATAATGGGCATGTCTGGTTAGTAAGATTCATTTGTGAAATACAGACATAGAAATTTTTATAGAAATCAAACATAGGGTAGGGGAACAATCGACAAGAGGAAATCGAATCAACAAGGGGAACTTCCGACGTCTGGATCATTGATTTTCTTCAAACTTTGTCCACTTTTAGTGGTCCATTAGGACGACATAATATGCAAGTGGTTAGGCGTTCTATTTAGGCATTTTCGATCAAATTTCAATTTTCTCCCATCGAAATTTTCCGAGTCAAATATACAGTGGTGTTAAAGTTTGGAATCAAATCAATGATTTATTTATTTTCTGTTTTTGGGATAATCGCTCGGATCCTTCAATATTTTTTTCCAAAATACAGAGTTAGGTTAGGTTTTGGTTTTATACCTTGACGCAACGCAAATGTATATATTCGACACGGAAAACTTCGAAGAGAGAAAATTGCAATTTTCTCGAATATGCCGAAATAGTACGCCTTGCTACTAGCATATTATGTCGTCCTAATGGACTACTAAAAGTGTACAAAGTTTGAAGAAAATCCGTGATCCAGACGACTTTTCAAGATAATTGCCAATAATGTTAAGGCGCTTATCTCAGAAAAACAGAAGCTTCTGTATATCTTATTCATAAGATGTGCTCCTGCATGTGTTCCTTCATTTACTATATATTTCCAAGTATTCTGTTAAATGCAGACATTCCATTTCCAACTCTTTCTTGTTAATAGATTTCAGCAAATTCTTTGCAACTTTGTCTCAACTCGTCGGAATTCAGACTTCAAGTGAAAAAATAAAGCAAAATGTTAACTAATGTTCTTATACGAACTTAAACGCTGTTTTAGATGAACGCTCAGGGTATCAATTATGGGAAGAAATTTTCTCGAAAATGCCAAAATAGTACGCCTTACTACTTGCACATTATGTCGTCCTAATGGGCTACTAAAAGTGTACAAAGTTTTTCAAGACTTTTCAAGATAGTTGCCAATAATGTTAGGGCACTTATCGCAGCAAAACGGAAGCTTCTGTATATCTTATTCATAAGGTGTGCTCCTGCAACCACCCGTGTCCTTTCATCTACATTCTTGCCGAATAGCTTTTTAAGAGTTCATCAGTAAATATCGTTGTTGAAATTTGTGCGCATCTTTTATGAAGAGGGTATACTGAATTGATTTAGTATTAGTATATATGATTTCTATAAAGTAGTTTGTAATTCACAAATGTACCTTAGTAACCAAAAATCCTTCATATTTAAAAAATTTACAAATAACTTTATAAAATTTTATTTTATGGTAATAGTATCTAATGTTTTAATAATAATTCATATAGTACATATTTTATGTATAGTAATTAATGATCCATTTTATTATAGATATGTAGTATTGACAACCAGTGGTGGAATAATGGACCATGAAGAGGCCAGAAGGAAACATCTCGGAGGAAAAATCTTAGGATTCTTCTTCTAAAGTAATGTTAATTAAAATAAAACTTTAATACAAATAAATGATATATTTATTATGCACCTTTCCTTCTTAGTCTAATTCACGAAGTTTATAAGAAATATAGATTTTAATAAGAAATGTAGATTATAAATTGCATGGAGAACATTCTGAAGTCAGTTAATTTCATGTTTCATTTTTGTAAATGATTTACTAATATTTATATTAGAGTGTGGAAACATTGATTTTACAATGCAACAGCTCCTTTGGGGAACGAGCCCGAAGGGTTCCCCATTTGCTGGAGCATTGTAAAATCATTTCCGCACGAAATTTGTATAAGATTTTTCGGCCGACAATTATTATTTAAGAAACAAATAGATTTAGATTAATTACAATTTTGGAAAATATTTAATTTTTTAATGTTGGTACTCACAAACTTTGACGTTTTTACTAATGTTGCCAACTGGTAATTTGGTATGGTGCTGCTCCAGGATCAGGACAATGGATGAATTAATTACACGCAAATATGCCCTTTAAATGTATTTAAATACTACTTATCTAATTTTCTCTTCACTCTCATTTTCTACATTATCGTGACAAATGTGGTGTAAAGTAGCGTTTTTTAAATTATATTTTATTGTCTTAAACTTAATTTATTTTGTAAGTGTCCCTGAAAGGTTAAAATTTACTGATCACTTTACCGCATCGTAGCCGTACTTTGCAACATCATGTCTAAAAATCTAGTTTCGCTGGACGTATACACGATGTCAAAGCTAGCTTTACAATTCAGGAGGCCAAAAAAGTATTTAATTTAACAAACGATAGCTTTAATAATGTTATTTACAATCGACCCTGTCAGGATGATAATACAAACTGTTATTTTTATTAACAGGGGTTTCTAGTTGGACACTAGATGTCTATACTTTACATCTCCCTTTCTTTGTAACTGAAATATTGAATAATGTTGAAACAATTGTTACACTTTGACACATTAAGTTACATTGCACAATTACAAGTAGTATTAAAGATCGAGTCTGTTTATTGGTTTGATTAGGCCGAGGCCGCACTACATTTTTTTTCCCGTGAGCGGTAACCGCTATAACCGAGAAACCGCTCGACAAACACACAGCACGCTATGGGAAAAATCAGTCGCGGGTAAAAACCGCAAGTGAGGCCGCATGTATTAATCTTCTTGACTCTTAAAATCAGGCGGTTGAAAACCGCGGCGGTTTAGCCGTAGTGCGGCCTAGGCCTTATTCTACCGAACCTTGATGATCGCGGTGCAGTCACTGGTTGAGCCAGGCTGGACAACCCTTCTGGGTTAAAATGTGCTTTAAACCATCACTTGAAATGACATGTATAAGCAACCCACCGTACGCACTATGCGCATAGGGGGCAGAACACAAAGGCGTAGGGACAATAAATTTGAAGGGAGTATATAAAAATTCTTTAAAATGATAATAAACCCCAACAACTCTAACCTAACCGGAGTTAAACCTACGGTCCTTGCCGCTTTGTCATATATTGAATCGAGAGTTCGCGCTGCCGCGAGTTTTGGGTTCGCAACACTCGAATAAGTTTTTAAAAAAGATTAAAAAATTCATTGAAGAACAACACTTAATACTAACAAAATAAAATGAAAATTAAAATATAATAGTTTTGACTTAACTAGAGATTACAATTATAATATAATATGAATAATATAATATGAATGAATGTCTTTCCTCTCCGCATATCTTTATATATGAAAGATAAGCTGAAATGTTAGTTTCAGCACTTTTGCAGGTGCAGACTTGGTGTTGGCCTTGGGCAGCTTCCTTAACTCCTCCGGGGATAAGTTTGAGCATCTAGCGTAGCAGGTGCGAGATTAGACGATGATGTCCATGGTCTTGGAATTTTCTTTCTTGATGACGAGTTGTTTTCCAGAATTTATATAACATATAAGAAGTTATTGCGACACATATAATATAGAGTATTAATGTCCACACACTTGGTTTATCTGAAAACAATGGTTGATTCATGATTTTATCAAGTTCTTTATTTTGCAAGTCTAGAATATGTTGGAAGTTATTAATTTCATTGAAATTTATAGATTCAAGTTCTATGGGTTTTATTTGCAATTGATTATTTATTTTAAGTTGATTTTCAAAGTTTAATTTAGTAATTTCGATAACTCGAAAATTTGGTTTTGAATTTTGATAAGATTTGACTTTTATACTTCCAATATTAATTTCACAATATGGGTTCAGTTCTAACATGAATGTTCCGTTAATTGGGAAACTATCTTTAATTTTTCCGCACTGTTGCACTGCCACTATTTCTTTAGGGATGATTAATAACCATTTGTTGTTTTCAATTTTCTGTACTTTGGGGTTTTGGATCTTTATGGAAATCTGGTGACAACTTGAAATGTTTTTAGCAAATTTTAGCATTTGTATTTCACAAGGAGCTTCTTCGGTTATCTCTTGATGGTCCATTTCTTGACATATAAATTCTTCGGGGTTTATTTCATTACATTTTTCATTGAACTGCATGTAGTAGTGTTCATTTAATGATAGGTATTTTGTTTGTGGAAAAATGGTTTTGTATTTTCCATTTGTTGGAGTAGGCAATGGATATAGACGGTAAATGTTATAACTATTGGGTTCAACAATTGGAATTTGGATTATGAATACTATTTGATTTTCTCTAATGAAACTTTTGATTTTCATTACTTTTTCGAATAATAATATATTTTCTAATTTAGGTTCAAATGGCAATTTGTTTTCTTTCAATTGATCGTTAACAAGTTTTAGTTCTTGTAATAATTCTAAAGGTTCAATTAATGAGTTGTGAAACACATTAGATTTTGAAAAAGAAATTGATGTTTCCAATTTCTCAAATATTTCTTGAATTAGTTGTAGTGATGTTGTAATTTGGAAGAGAACTGTCTGTAATAACATAAATTCGTACATTTCTGTATAACTTGAATGTTTTGTTTTTAGTTCTTGTTCTATTTGCGTAATACGGGTTTCTAATATTATTTGATTGTGTGCCAATGTTTGAGTTTCATTATTAAATTTATTAGTAGCCAATTGCAGGAGTGTGATTTGTTCTTTAATAATCGTTTTAAATTTTCCTTGGTTATTTAAGATGGTAGAGATAGCTTTATCATATTTTTCAGCATCAGTTTGGTCAAGGTTGCCAGTTAATATTTTAATTATTAAGCTTAATCCTTTGGTGACGGGGTAGTGTGTGGAGAAAAGGAAAATAACAAACCCGGAGACGATGTAATTTTTTATTGCGCGTCACGTGACGCGTGCCGGTTTTGATGCGAGTTGTGGAAGTTGTCTCTGATGTTCTGCTGGGAGTTGTGTTCACTGATGTTCTGCTGGAAGTTGTGTCTGGATGTTGTTTCGAAGTTGTCTCTCGAAATTGTTTCTAAAAACTGTCCCTTTGTCACTCCCGTCCCGTCCTTTTATCCCTCGGTCAAACGCATCTTCTCTCTGGTAACTTTGGTGGGAGAGGTTTTCCGTTGTCCCGATTGGTTGTTCGTTCTTCCCTCCTATTGGTGCTGACGCCAAGTAAGAGGGAGGAAAAATCGGTATTGTTTGATCGGCTCCAGCCCGCTCATAAAAACGGTCTGGGCCATAAAACGATTAAGAAAAACCCGAACCTATCGGCTTTGTTTGATCAGCTCCAGCCCGCTTATAAAACAGTCTGGGCCATAAAACGGTTTAGGAAAAACCCGAACCTGTGCAACTCATCTTGTCAATAATGAGTCCCTACAGGACCCCCCTGCTAGTGATTAACGATACAAGTGCATAATTTACAAAGTTACAGGGTTTATCTCAAACCGGCCTGGTAAAATTCGGTGAATCTAACGCGGCGTCCTGATCTTGTTCGGAGGCCTGGGTCGATGTTGGGAGTCACAGGTTGGGGTGCAAGCGATGGTGCTGGCGCTGGTTGCATGGGAGCTTGGGTTCCGCCCGCGTCGTCCGGAGGGTCGTCATCGGAGTCGCTCTCCAGCTCTGGTTTTTCGATGTTCTCGTCGATGATGTACGCAGGTTTGAGTCTATCGATCGTAACTGGTACGTGTCTTCCCCGCATCAAGAGAATGAAAACCTTGTCAGTGCGAGAAATTACTTTGTACGGACCATCATACGGCAGTTGGAGAGGTCCGTTTGGTGCGTCGTGGCGCACAAAAACGTGGGTAGCAGTGACGAGATCCTTAAAGACGAAGATTCTGCGCTCACCGTGCCTGGACCCACTGACTGGACGGAGTGTCTCGAAGCGTTGACGAAGTTCCTTCACGAATTCAGCGGAGTTGTCGACCTCTCGGATCGCCCGGGATACCAGGAATTCTCCGGGAAGGCGAAGGGGCTGACCGTAGACCATCTCGGCTGTTGTCGCCTGTAGGTCGTCCTTCCAAGCTGCACGTATGCCAAGTAGCACCGTTGGGAGCGTTTCAGTCCACCGAGTAGCCTGCAAGCACTTGATGGAGCCTTTTAGCTGCCGATGAAAACGTTCGACCATGCCATTGGCCGCTGGGTGGTACGCCGTTGTGTGCAGGTGCGTCGTCCCTAGGAGTTGGTTGAGGCAGCGGAACAGGTGGGACTCGAACTGCCTGCCTTGGTCGGTGGTGATCCGGAGAGGTGTGCCAAAACGTGCAACCCAGCTGTTGTAGAAAGCGCGGGCAACGGTTTCGGCTTCCTGGTCCTGTAGAGGGATTGCCTCCGGCCATCGCGAGAAACGATCAACGCAGGTTAGGCAGTACCTGTATCCCTGCGAGTACGGCATGATGATCAGGTCCAGATGAACGTGCTCGAACCGGCGGGAAGGTGCTGCAAATGAGCCGACTGGAGCGGATACATGCCTGGTGACCTTGGATTGCTGACACTGGATACAAGCTCGTGCCCAGGTGCGACAGTTCACGTTGATGGAGGGCCAAACGTAGCGCTGTGTCATCATTTTCGTTGTTGCCCTGATCCCAGGATGAGACAGCCCGTGGATGGCGTCGAAGGCTCCCCTGCGGAACGGCGTCGTAAGAAAAGGCCTGGCAGTGGGTGTTTTGACGTCGCAGAAGATCGCGGCGTCTGAACCCGGAATGCGGATTTGTCGCAAGTCCAGCTCGGAGCTGTCATCCTGCAAGAGTCCTTGAAGTTCCTGATCTTGTTGCTGCGATGTCGCCAGAGCCTCGAAGTCCATTGGAACAGTGATCTCGTCGACCCTGGATAGAGCGTCGGCGACGACGTTGTCTTGCCCCGCGATGTGCCTGATGTCGGTTGTAAATTGGCTAATCAAGTCCAGGTGACGGAATTGGCGTGGCGAGCATTTGTCGGATCTCTGGCGGAAGGCGAAAATTAGCGGCTTGTGGTCCGTGAGGATGGTAAACGGACGGCCCTCGACCATATGCCTGAAATGCTGAACTGCACAGTAAATCGCTAGGAGCTCCCGATCGTATGCGCTATATTTATTCTCGGAGCTACTAAGCTTCTTTGAAAAGAATCCAAGCGGCTCCCAGTGATCGTCGACTCGTTGTTGAAGGACTGCGCCTATGCTGTAGTCCGACGCGTCGCACACCAGAGACAGGTCTGCGCCGGGTCGAGGATGCGCCAAGAGTGCTGCGGTGGCCAGTTCCTCCTTGCACTGCATGAAGGCTGCCTCGGCTCCGTTGTTCCACTGAATCGGCGTGCTCCCCTTGATGTTTCCTTTGAGAAGGTCGTTGATGTTCGCCTGTGTTTTAGCAGCCCTGGGTAGAAACCTTCGATAAAAATTGAGCATCCCCAGGAACTGCCGTAGTCCTTTGGCAGTCTTCGGCTTCTCATATTCTCGGATCGCGGCGACTTTTTCGGGAAGCGGTTCTGTTCCTCACTCGGAGACGCGGTACCCTAGAAACTGTATGGTTGCCGCGCCGAAACAGCACTTGTTGGGGTTGATCACGACACCAAACTGCTGCAAGCGTTCGAACAGGATTTGCAGATGACCACGATGCTCCTCTTCGGACGATGATGCCACCAAGATGTCGTCTATGTAAGCGTAGCAGAAATCCAAACCGGGAAGACTTCGTCGATGAACCGCTGGAACGTTTGCGCGGCGTTTCGCAACCCGAAGCTCATGGATGGAAACTCGAATAATCCAAATGGTGTGGTAATGGCCGTTTTAGGAACGACTTCTTCCGCGACTGGAATTTGGTGATATGCCCTTACCAAATCGATCGAGGTGAAGATCTTCTTCCCATTGAGCGTCTGCGCGAAGTCTTCGATGTGGCGCACCGGGTAACGATCCGGGATGGTGCGTGCGTTGAGGGCCCGATAATCACCACAGGGACGCCATTCGTCGCCTTTCTTTGGCACCATGTGCAAAGGTGAAGCCCAACTGCTCTTAGATGGGCGGCAAATGCCCAACCGCAGCATGGACTCGAACTCCTTTCTGGCGTTCAACAGTCGGTCCGGGGCAAGTCGACGCGGTCTTGCGGCTTCAGGTGGTCCGGGCGTCGTGTGTATGTGGTGGACGGTGCTGTGTTTCACTGTTGGTGCCTTGCATGCTCCGTCGGGTCGCGTGATTTCTGGGTAGCGCTGCAAAAGCTCGTGATATTCCGAATTTCCGATGACGATTTTGACACTTGCGATGTTACCCGAACTCGGCCTATTTCCGGTCGTCTTGACTTGCGTCAGGCTATCTACGAGATGTTTGTTTCGCATGTCTACCAGCAGGCCGTAGTGAGCCAGGAAATCGGCGCCAATAATCGCGCGTGTTACGTCCGCGATCACAAGGTTCCACGTGAAGTCGCGTCTCAATCCGAAATCCAATGTCATTGTCACTGAGCCGTACGTCGCAATCGGCGTGTTGTTTGCTGCGGAAAGTTCGTAGTTCGTCTTTGTCCGGCGACCACGCACAAGTTTACGGGGAAAAATACACAGATCCGAACCAGTGTCTATCAGAAATTTCGTGCCGCTAATGCGATCTGGCACGAACAAGCGGCGTACGTTTGGGCAGTCATCGCTTGCCGCCATAAGCGATGATCCGCTTAGTTTCCCGAACGCGCGGTGAAGACGGCGTTTAACTCGCACGGAGGCCTGCATTTGCGCGCACTGTCACCGAACGTGTAATGGTACCAGCACATTCCGTCGTACTGGACCGGAAGGCGAGAACCTGAGCGGTTGCGGTTCGACGGTGACCGATCCGAGCGGTCTCGACTGATTGAACGGCTGCGGCGCGCTTGCTGGAGCTCTGACCTAATGGCCGAGATTTCCCGTCGGTTGTCTATCTGCACCTCCGCCAATTGTCGTTGGAGGCCGGCCAATTGCTCTAAGATCTTCGACTCGAGGGAAGATGACACTGCGGATACCTGGTTTCGCGGCTGTAGGGTCCCAATCGAGTCCAAAACGTTGTCCGCGATCCTGGCCAACTCGTCGAGGGAGGTGTTTTCTTGCTGCGTCGCTAGGCAGGCCCGCACGACCGGGTTGAGGCGGTCCATCCAGAGAGCCTTGGTGATGTCCTGGGCCCCGTGTTCACCGGCAAGTAGCTGCAGATGTCGCAAAAATTGTGACGGAGTTCGGTCGCCGATGTCCTCGCGCTCCAACAACTGCCGTGTCCGTTGTTGCTGTGTTTTTCCGAGTCTCCTGATAAGTTCGTCCTTCAGCTTCTGATACGGGTCGTCGGCTTCCTTTGGTGGGTCGAGAAGTAGGTCGCGGATCTCCTTAGCGTACCGCGGCTCGAGCGACGTACCGATGTATTCGAACTTCTCGGTACTGGTAGTGACACCAGCGTTTTTCAATGCCCAATCAGTTAGTTGGAACCAGAAGTCCGGGTCCTCTGGTAGAAATGCGGACAGTCTCACTCGCGCCCCGTTGGAGTGGTTATTCGCCATAGCTTGTCGCGAGTGTCTTGGCGCACGTTGCTACCACCGTCACTTGTAAAATATGTAGATCACGTCGGGGTCACCACTTTGGTGACGGGGTAGTGTGTGGAGAAAAGGAAAATAACAAACCCGGAGACGATGTAATTTTTTATTGCGCGTCACGTGACGCGTGCCGGTTTTGATGCGAGTTGTGGAAGTTGTCTCTGATGTTCTGCTGGGAGTTGTGTTCACTGATGTTCTTTTTTTTTTTTTGGTTCTGTTTTTTCCTTTTTTTTTTTTTTTGGTTCTGTTTCTACCTTTTTTTTTTTTTTTTTTCTTCTTCTTCTTCTCGTTGTTGGTCCTTGGTTTGTCCTGGTGTTGGTTCCTGGTTCGCACCCCTGGCGGTTCCTGGTTCGTCCTTCGTTCTTGTGGTGGTTACTTGTTCGTCCTCGTGGTGGGTGCTGCGTCTCTCTGGTTTGTTCGTGTTGTTCCTGCCTGTTTTTGTTCCTGGGTGCTCCGCTGGGTTCGGGGATGTGGGCTTTCCTGTGAAAAAGAAAGATCAGTGATTACCTATGTTGTTGAGGTTTTGTATGTTTCCATTTAACGTTGATGTTGTAGTTTGCTGCGTTGTTGATTGTTGGGTTGTCATGCGTTTTCATGCGTTCGAAGCTTTTCGTTGCTAGTTTTTCTATGTGTTGCTTGATTGTCTCCATGTTTAGATCGCTGTGCAGCTGCTCATTGGTCATGTACCATGGCGAATCTGTTATTTCTCTCAGAGTTTTGTTCTGGATGATTTGGAGTTTGTAGATTTTCCTTTCTTTGGATTGTATCCAGCACGTCGATGAGTACGTCATTGTCGGCCGTATTATGGACTTGTAGATTTGTAGTTTGTTCCTTATGTTCAGCTTTTTTCCTGTTTAAGAGCGGGTAGAGGTAGCCTTTAATTTGTTTTGCTTTTTTCGCCGTCTGATCGATGTGTTCTGAAAATGTAAGAGCTTTGTCTAGGATTACGCCTAGATATTTGATTCGGTTTTCCCATTTTATGTCTGTGTTGTTGATTCTCAAGCAGCTACTGGGTTCGTGCTTAAATTTTTTCTTCGTGAAGATAATTGCCTGTGTTTTTTCTGCGTTTAGTTTGATCCTCCAGGTGTTACACCAGTCGTTAATCCTGTCCAGGTGATTTTGGAGCCGTTTTGTTATGGCCTCGGTCGAGTATCCTCTTGTGAAAATTGCTGTGTCGTCTGCGTATAGTGCAATTTCTGTGTCGTTTAGTTTTGGGATGTCTGCGGTGTAGATGCTGTAAAGAAGGGGGCCCAGGACAGATCCTTGTGGGACACCGGCTGTCATTGTCTGAGTTGTGGAGATGCTGTCGTTTGTTTTGACTTGGAATGTTCTGTTACAGATAAAGGACGCCACTAGTCTGATCATTGGTTTTGGGATTTTAAATTGGTGCAGTTTGTATATTAAACCTAGGTGCCATACCTTGTCGAAAGCCTTAGAGACGTCCAGAAAGACGACTCCCGTGGCTAACCCTTTGTTGAAAGCGTCGATTATGGCTTCGGTTATTCTTGTCGTCTGATAGGTGGTAGAGTGCTCTGTTCTGAAGCCGTATTGTTCGTCGGGTAGAATGCGTTTGTCTTCAGTTATTTCTGTCAGTCTTTTGTGTATTACTTTTTCTGTGATTTTACTGAGACCTGTCAGCAGACTTATTGGTCTGTAACTGGAGGTGAGGTTTCGGGGTTTGTTCGGTTTCGGGATTAGAATCGTTGTTGCGTGTTTCCATTGGGTCGGAAACACTCCAAGTTTCAGTGCGGCGTTTATGATTTGTGTTATTCTGTCTATTGCGTTCGGTGTTAGGTTTTTTAGCGCGACGTTGTTGATGTTATCGCAGCCTGGTGCTTTCTTGGTTTTTAGGTTTTTAATTATACCTTTTATTTCTTCCGGTGTTGTTTCCTCTATTTCCGTGTTTTCTACGCTACTATTTAGTACTCTCAGTACGGTTTCGCGTATTTCTTGCCTTTTGCGGAGTGGGTGTGTGTCGGCGTTCGGTTTAAACTGCTGTGCAAGCGACTTTGCGAATTCCTCCGTTTTCTCCTCGTCCGTGCTTGCTACAGTGTCGTTTGTTGTTTTCAGTGGGGGAATTGTTCTCCTCTCCTTGTTTCTAAGATTCTTGGCTAATTTCCACGGTTCCTCTATTGTTTCGTTGATGCGTTCTAGTTTGTCTTCCCATTCGGCGTTGTGCTGTTCGCGCAGTGCCCATTTCAGTTGGTTTGTCAGTCTGTTTAAGACGTTCTTGTCCGTCGGTGCCAGCGTCCGTTGGAATACCTTGTTAGCTTTGCGCTTTTCTTTTAGTAGATTCCTGATTTCCTGTGGGAGGGTTGTTGTCGTGTTGGCTGTCCGTTTCCTTGTGGCGGCCTCGAGTGCTGCTTTTATTTCGTTTTCTATCGTCCGTGCTGCTTCTTCTAGGCACGGGGGGCTTGTAATTTCTGTACAAGTGACGTTCGTCAGATTATCTTTGAATTTGTTCCAATTTGTGATAGTTTTCTCGATTGTTTTCCTGGCCGTATTCGCTTGGAGATTTATGTGCACTGGGTTGTGATCTGAGCTCAAGTCCTTGATGCAGATTATTTCCACGTTTGCTGTGATGTTTTTCATAACGGCTATATCCAAAATATCCGGCATTCGCTGAACTCCTGGAAAGTGTGTTGGTTCGTTCGGTGCAATTACTTGTAACTTCCGGTTTTCCGTGTACCTTAGTAATTGTCGGCCCTTGGTGTTTGTTACTCTGCAATTCCATTGCGAGTTCTTTGCGTTGTAGTCTCCTGCGGCTATGGTACCTATATTTCTGTCGAATATTTTGTCCAGGTCGTCGGCATTTATTTGTTTCTGTGGCGGCGAGTACAGTGCGTAGAGGGCTATGGGTCCGTCAGTTGTCTGTACTTCTACTCCTACCGTTTCCGTGTCCGTGGTTGTTTCTACTTCCGGCAGTTCGTGATGTTTTATGTTTCTTTTGATGACGATGGCGACTCCACCTCCGGCTTTCTCGCTTCTGTCTTTTCTATAGACTTGGTAGTTTGCTATGTTCAGTTGGTTGCAACGTCTGAGGTGCGTCTCGTTGATCAGGGCCACGTCGACGCTGTGTTCGTTTAGGTGTGCTACTAGTTCCTGTTTCTTGTTTTGTATTCCGTTTGCGTTCCAGAATGTAAGTTTCAGATTGTCTCTAGTTCTTCTAGTGGTCATTGTTGAGTGTGAGCATGATGGTTGTGATTCTTCTACTGAACTTTTCTGTTTCCTCTTTGCTGTGTCCCATTTCGGCAAAGTCGAGCATCATTTCCGTCAGTTCAGATCTGATTGCTTCGTTGCTATTCCTTTTGTTTCGGCTGGTTGAAGGTTTTGTCTCCGGGTTGGGGTTGTTGCTTCTTTTTATCGGTTTTGGTATTTGGCTCGTTGTCGGTGTTTGGGCTGTTTGTCTCTGTGTTTGGGCTGTTTGTCTCGGTATTTGGGTTGTTTGTCTCGGTGGGGGTCTCGTTTCCTGCTGTCTTTATTCCGTTTGTCTACCTATTTCCGGTCTCGCCGGGCAGTTTCTCCATATAGAGGTGTGTTCGCCTCCGCAGTTTGCGCATTTCGGCGGCAGTGTTAGCGGTTTCTCGCACAGGTGCGTGCTGTGGTTCTGTCCGCATTTCATGCATTTGTATTCGGCGTTGCAGTGCCTCTGCACGTGGCCGAACATCTGGCATCGGTGACATTGCACGGTTTCTCCTCGTGTTTTCAGTGGTTCCATTTTCACGCACAGTCCGTAGAATCGATCCATTTGGTAGATGGATTTGTATTCCTTCCCAATTTCTACCAGGACCATTTGGATTGGCGTGGCTTCTCTCCCTTTCATCCTGGTCACATTTATGGCCGGGTATCCGTTGTCGTTAAGGTTCTCTTTGATTTGCTCCTCCGTCAGGCCGCAGGGAACTCCCTTCACTACGACCTTCAGATTCCTTTCCGTGCTCAGTTGGTGCGTGTGGAATTCGTAGTCTTCTTCTTTCATCAACTTGTACATGTTCCGGTAGTCAGTTATGGTTTGGGGCTGGATTCTTATCCCGTCCCTGGTAGTCGTTGCCCTGGTGTAGTTGATGTTGTTTCTGTTTAGCTTCCTTGAAAGCCCTGCCCATTTGTCCTTGTTTCGTAGCACGATGGGAGTTTTGTTGTTGACGTTGTTTTCGGTGGGGGTTTCGGTCTCAGTGACTTCGTCTTCGTCGTCGTCGTCGTCACTGTCCCTTGTATTTAAGCATGCGTAACTGTTCATACTCACCTGCGGTCCTCGCAGGCTTGACGTGGTTGGGCTCGTCAGCTTAGCGGTTTTCTTGGGAAACCGGAAGGTTCCCTCGTCCTCCGGGTCGGTTTTGCGCTTGGGAGCGGCCTCGGTGATGCTCTCCGTGTCCATCCGTGTGGGTTTTCTCCTCGAGGCGGCTTCGGTGGCTCTCCTCGGGGCGGCGTCGGTGGTTTTCTTGGGTTCGGCGTCGTTGGTCCTCTCGGCGGCGGTCCTTCTGGTCGCGGCGGTGTCCTGGGGCTGTTCGGCGTCAGTGTTCTTCTTCCTGTTCAGGAGGTGGTTGAGTAGCCTGTCCAACCCGTCCTCGCTGATGGACTCCAGGAAGGCGAAGTCCTGGAATTCCTGGGCGGCGGCGGTTCCGTTGGCGCTGGTTTGTTTCATGATTGGATTCATGTCTGCAGTTTGGTTTTTTTTGAATTATTTTGTCAGAATAATTGCTAAGTTTAACGTCTGCTTCGTACGAAGTTCGGTTAAGCTGTATGGCCCTTTGTATCTCCCTTTGTCACTCCCGTCCCGTCCTTTTATCCCTCGGTCAAACGCATCTTCTCTCTGGTAACTTTGGTGGGAGAGGTTTTCCGTTGTCCCGATTGGTTGTTCGTTCTTCCCTCCTATTGGTGCTGACGCCAAGTAAGAGGGAGGAAAAATCGGTATTGTTTGATCGGCTCCAGCCCGCTAAAAAAAACGGTCTGGGCCATAAAACGATTAAGAAAAACCCGAACCTATCGGCTTTGTTTGATCAGCTCCAGCCCGCTTATAAAACGGTCTGGGCCATAAAACGGTTTGTTCATATAGCTTAACCGAACTTCGTACGAAGCAGACGTTAAACTTAGCAATTATTCTGACAAAATAATTCAAAAAAACCAAACTGCAGACATGAATCCAATCATGAAACAAACTAGCGCCAACGGAACCGCCGCCGCCCAGGAATTCCAGGACTTCGCCTTCCTGGAGTCCATCAGCGAGGACGGGTTGGACAGGCTACTCAACCACCTCCTGAACAGGAAGAAGAACACCGACGCCGAACAGCCCCAGGACACCGCCGCGACCAGAAGGACCGCCGCCGAGAGGACCAACGACGCCGAACCCAAGAAAACCACCGAAGCCGCCCCGAGGAGAGCCACCGAAGCCGCCCCGAGGAGAAAACCCACACGGATGGACACGGAGAGCATCACCGAGGCCGCCCCCAAGCGCAAAACCGACCCGGAGGACGAGGGAACCTTCCGGTTTCCCAAGAAAACCGCTAAGCTGACGAGCCCAACCACGTCAAGCCTGCGAGGACCGCAGGTGAGTATGAACAGTTACGCATGCTTAAATACAAGGGACAGTGACGACGACGACGACGAAGACGAAGTCACTGAGATCGAAACCCCCACCGAAAACAACGTCAACAACAAAACTCCCATCGTGCTAAGAAACAAGGACAAATGGGCAGGGCTTTCAAGAAAGCTAAACAGAAACAACATCAACTACACCAGGGCAACGACTACCAGGGACGGGATAAGAATCCAGCCCCAAACCATAACTGACTACCGGAACATGTACAAGTTGATGAAAGAAGAAGACTACGAATTCCACACGCACCAACTGAGCACGGAAAGGAATCTGAAGGTCGTAGTGAAGGGAGTTCCCTGCGGCCTGACGGAGGAGCAAATCAAAGAGAACCTCAACGACAACGGATACCCGGCCATAAAAGTGACCAGGATGAAAGGGAGAGAAGCCACGCCAATCCAAATGGTCCTGGTAGAAATTGGGAAGGAATACAAATCCATCTACCAAATGGATCGATTCTACGGACTGTGCGTGAAAATGGAACCACTGAAAACACGAGGAGAAACCGTGCAATGTCACCGATGCCAGATGTTCGGCCACGTGCAGAGGCACTGCAACGCCGAATACAAATGCATGAAATGCGGACAGAACCACAGCACGCACCTGTGCGAGAAACCGCTAACACTGCCGCCGAAATGCGCAAACTGCGGAGGCGAACACACCTCTATATGGAGAAACTGCCCGGCGAGACCGGAAATAGGTAGACAAACGGAACAAAGACAGCAGGAAACGAGACCCCCACCGAGACAAACAACCCAAATACCGGGACAAACAGCCCAAACACAGAGACAAACAGCCCAAACACCGACAACGAGCCAAATACCAAAACCGATAAAAAGAAGCAACAACCCCAACCCGGAGACAAAACCTTCAACCAGCCGAAACAAAAGGAATAGCAACGAAGCAATCAGATCTGAACTGACGGAAATGATGCTCGACTTTGCCGAAATGGGACACAGCAAAGAGGAAACAGAAAAGTTCAGTAGAAGAATCACAACCATCATGCTCACACTCAACAATGACCACTAGAAGAACTAGAGACAATCTGAAACTTACATTCTGGAACGCAAACGGAATACAAAACAAGAAACAGGAACTAGTAGCACACCTAAACGAACACAGCGTCGACGTGGCCCTGATCAACGAGACGCACCTCAGACGTTGCAACCAACTGAACATAGCAAACTACCAAGTCTATAGAAAAGACAGAAGCGAGAAAGCCGGAGGTGGAGTCGCCATCGTCATCAAAAGAAACATAAAACATCACGAACTGCCGGAAGTAGAAACAACCACGGACACGGAAACGGTAGGAGTAGAAGTACAGACAACTGACGGACCCATAGCCCTCTACGCACTGTACTCACCGCCACAGAAACAAATAAATGCCGACGACCTGGACAAAATATTCGACAGAAATATAGGTACCATAGCCGCAGGAGACTACAACGCAAAGAACTCGCAATGGAATTGCAGAGTAACAAACACCAAGGGCCGACAATTACTAAGGTACACGGAAAACCGGAAGTTACAAGTAATTGCACCGAACGAACCAACACACTTTCCAGGAGTTCAGCGAATGCCGGATATTTTGGATATAGCCGTTATGAAAAACATCACAGCAAACGTGGAAATAATCTGCATCAAGGACTTGAGCTCAGATCACAACCCAGTGCACATAAATCTCCAAGCGAATACGGCCAGGAAAACAATCGAGAAAACTATCACAAATTGGAACAAATTCAAAGATAATCTGACGAACGTCACTTGTACAGAAATTACAAGCCCCCCGTGCCTAGAAGAAGCAGCACGGACGATAGAAAACGAAATAAAAGCAGCACTCGAGGCCGCCACAAGGAAACGGACAGCCAACACGACAACAACCCTCCCACAGGAAATCAGGAATCTACTAAAAGAAAAGCGCAAAGCTAACAAGGTATTCCAACGGACGCTGGCACCGACGGACAAGAACGTCTTAAACAGACTGATAAACCAACTGAAATGGGCACTGCGCGAACAGCACAACGCCGAATGGGAAGACAAACTAGAACGCATCAACGAAACAATAGAGGAACCGTGGAAATTAGCCAAGAATCTTAGAAACAAGGAGAGGAGAACAATTCCCCCACTGAAAACAACAAACGACACTGTAGCAAGCACGGACGAGGAGAAAACGGAGGAATTCGCAAAGTCGCTTGCACAGCAGTTTAAACCGAACGCCGACACACACCCACTCCGCAAAAGGCAAGAAATACGCGAAACCGTACTGAGAGTACTAAATAGTAGCGTAGAAAACACGGAAGTAGAGGAAACAACACCGGAAGAAATAAAAGGTATAATTAAAAACCTAAAAACCAAGAAAGCACCAGGCTGCGATAACATCAACAACGTCGCGCTAAAAAACCTAACACCGAACGCAATAGACAGAATAACACAAATCATAAACGCCGCACTGAAACTTGGAGTGTTTCCGACCCAATGGAAGCACGCAACAACGATTCTAATCCCGAAACCGAACAAACCCCGAAACCTCACCTCCAGTTACAGACCAATAAGTCTGCTGACAGGTCTCAGTAAAATCACAGAAAAAGTAATACACAAAAGACTGACAGAAATAACTGAAGACAAACGTATTCTACCCGACGAACAATACGGCTTCAGAACAGAGCACTCTACCACCTATCAGACGACAAGAATAACCGAAGCAATAATCGACGCTTTCAACAAAGGGTTAGCCACGGGAGCCGTCTTTCTGGACGTCTCTAAGGCTTTCGACAAGGTATGGCACCTAGGTTTAATATACAAACTGCACCAATTTAAAATCCCAACACCAATGATCAGACTAGTGACGTCCTTTATCTGTAACAGAACATTCTAAGAATTATATAAAATTATATAAAATTATATTTTAAGAATTATATAAAATTTTCTTTTTGTATTATATATTACATGTATAAAATAATGTAAATATATATATACTATACATTAGGTTTTTTACTAAAACTGTACTAGACGAAGACAGAGCGATACGAGGGCTCCCCTTGGGTCCTCTCTCTGTACCCGCACAAGCTTAGAAGTCAGCGCTCGTTCCAGTTAGTATATTATATTTCAGTGGGTACATAATAAATATGTCATTTTTCCACATGCCAGACGCACAGCAAAATTTAAAAAATCACTCTTATTTTCTACACTATCGTGACAAATATGGTGTAAAGTAGCATTTTCTAAATTAGATTTTATTGTCTTATACTTAATTTATTTTGTAAGTGTCCCTGAAATGTTAAAATTTACTGGTCATTTTACCGCATCGTGGCCGTACTTTGCAACATTGTGTGTAAAAATCTAGTTTAGCTTTACAATTCAGGAGGCCAAAAAAACTGTTTGATCAATTTTCAAAACAATTTCATAATTCCATGCCGCCGCGGTGCGGTAAGAGAAGCGTTGCACTGCGCATGGCCAACGACGTTCCTTATGCAAGAGAGAGATCAGAAAGGATTATCTTCCTTCCTCATCTCTCATGGAGTCGTAGGAGGGGATGGGTAGTTAAATCACTGAAATATATACTAACTTATACTAATATACTAAGTTAGTATATGAGAAGTCTTATAGACTAAGTATATATTTTAGGATAGATACACATAAGTTATTTTAGGTTAATTCCTACAACCTGGCCGGAAAAAACTTAGTGGCGCTGGTGTCGTTTTTATAAATTTGGTGCATGCGCATTACAATTTAGGACATGCTCATTACAATGGAAGACAGAGGCGTAGTGAAAATAAGTTGAATATATTTTGTGACGAGTAATAAAATATATTAAAATATATCTAGACAGACAATCATAGATTGTGAGAGATCATATATTTCCTACAAAACGCCACGTTTATTCTTGCCCGTTTATATCAAAGAGGATCCGATTCTCTTTGCTTTTATATGAAAAACTGTAAGTATGGCAACATATATATTATTTTAAGCGTCGTATTGAATTTGCATGCAAACAGCTACGGTACAATGTCTCGTGTGGATTTTATTGGTGGTTTTACCTTGGTTAGATTAGGTTGTCCGCCGCGAAGCGGGAAGATAAATCAAGACAACATACGCGCGGCAGCGCGAACTCTCTCTCCAATGTAGGACAAAGTGGCAAGGGCCGTTGGTTTAACCCTGGTTAGATTAGGTTGCCCGCCGCGAAGCGGGAAGATAAATCAAGACAACATACGCGCGGCAGCTCGAACTCGGTCCAATGTAAGGTTTTATCTGTTTTTTTTTTAATTTCAAAATTTACTCCACATTGGGACAGCTAACATGATATGAGGTTATAATAGCTTCCTGAAGTAGTTCCTCGATATCAGGTGAATTTATAATCCTGTTGTCTAAATGTTTATGTTAGAGATATCGGTTTAATCTAGTTTTTTAACTTTCCCCTTAAATAGTGTTGGCACTCCTGAAATATAATTTAAGTTCGTAGAGTTTTCATGTTGTTATTAATACGTTTGGTTATTTCCTACACTCAACACAAACATACCTTCTCCCTAACAATCCCAGATCCATCAACCATTCAATCAATCTTCCACTCTCTTTCATCTCCCTTAATTTATCAATACAAAATTCCATTTTAAAAGTATTACAAATTTTCTACTTGTGAAAATGTTGGGGTTATAACCGTTATTTTTCTATAGTGTGTTCCCGCGCAACGCCACTGAGCTGCCACGTTAGTTGCATTTTCTGCCACCTACTAGACGGCCAGGTTGTAGGAATTTACCGTTATTTTATAATAATACTGAACACTTTTATTGGTTTGTTTACAACTAGATTGACTTATACATATTGATTGCCATTAGGCCTGGCGTTGACATTCGGAACCACTGAATACAGGGACGGCTGCAGTTTCAATTTAAAATATCACATCTCCCTTTTAACAAATAAGTTCTTAATTTACGAAGTCTTTAAAGTACGACGGCATTTTCACAGTTCTTCCAGACCTGGTTGTGTAGTTACAATTTTGTGCGGATACCAAAGGTCCGTTTAACAAATACTGTTCCCCGTTCTCATCATTACCATGTGCAGATACAGAATCCGCAATGGACTGTTCTCTATGAGCTTGTTTTGCAGGCGATTGCAAATTATCCTCCCGTTTCTTTTCAATGTTAACGATCGCTGGTTCGATCGAGTTTTCATTCTGTTGATATAAATGTATATGTTTCCTATTTCGTTCTATTCTGTTTCCCGACTGCAATTCAAGCTCGTAAGAACGTGGACGATTACAAACTTTAGTCACTTTAGCTTGTTCCAGGGGGTTTCCCATTTCCTTCCGAACAAACACTTGATCATTCACGTCTAGAGGCCTTAATGTGTGCGTGTTTCTGTCGTGGTAGGACTTTTGTGTTATTTGTCTTTTTTCGAGTTTTTCTTTGACCTCAAGGTTTACCTTTCTTTGTTCTTCTCGAATTTTTGTCGGAAATATGCCACGAGTTTGATGGCCAAACATTATTTCATTAGGAGACTTTATTTCATTGGAGATTGGAGTATTTATGTATTCGAGAAGAGCAATTGTAGGATCTAAGTTACTATCTTGTATTTTCTTGAACATATTTGTTATTGTTTTTATGTGTGCTTCAACCATAGCATTCGACTTTGGGTATCTAGGGCTTGACGTTTTCCACTCAAAATTCCATGAAGCTGCAAAGTTCCTTGCTTGAACGTTATCAAAATGCGTTCCGTTGTCTGAATATACTTCATGGGGTATTCCAAATCGTGCAAAGACTGACTTCAGTTTTGATATAATCGTCGAAGCCCTTATGTTTTCTAACTTCGCAACTTCAGGGTACTTACTAAAGTAATCTACAATCAGTAACCACTCAGAGTCTCTAAAGTGAAACAAATCCAGCCCCAAAACTTGCCACGGCGAGTTTGGAACCTCTCTTAAAATAGGTGGCTCATTCCCGTTTTCTTTCCTGTATTTTGCACACTTTACACAGTTTTGAACTACACCTTCTATTTGCTTATTCATTTGTGGCCAGTAGAGAACTTTTCGTGCTCTAATCTTGCACTTTTCTACGCCCAAGTGAGTATAATGTATTTTGGATAGCATTTCCTTTCTGAGACCTTGTGGGACAATCAGCCGTACCCCTTTGAATATCAAATCCTCCATGATATTCAACTCATCCGCTCTTGTATGAAGTTTTTCAACATTTTCATCTCGTCTGCATTCGTATGCAATTTAAATTGTTCCTTTTTTTCAAGTGTAATCGGAAAATTTTCTACTACCATACTAACCTGAACTGATATTTCTTTCTCCATATCTATTGAATTATCTTCAGAATGCGCACGGGACAATGCATCTGCGATTAAAAGTTCTTTCCCTGGCTTGTATTGGACTCTCAAATCATATTTTTGTACGTTCAGTCTTATTCTTTGTATTCTAGCTGGGCAATCATTCATTGACTTCTTGAATATCACCTCCAATGGTTTTTGGTCACTCTCCACCACAGCAGACTTCCCATAAATATATTGGTGAAATTTTTTACATACAAAAGCAATCGCAAGTGCTTCCTTTTCAATTTGAGCGTATCTTTTCTCCGTTTCACTCAAAGATTTGCTCCCGTACCCAATGGATAAATTCTCTTGTAGCAGAACGCATCCCAATCCATTTTGGGACGCATCTACACTGAGAGTTACTGGTTTGTTAACATCGAAAAAACGTAAGACCGGTTTGGCCATGAGAACTCTTTTCAATTCACAAAAAGCTTTCTCTGCGTTCGCATCCCATTGCCACTCAACATCCTTTTTTGTGAGATTTCTCAATACTGCGTTCACTTCAGACAAGTTCGGAATGAATCTATTCACATATGTTATCATACCTAAAAACGTTTCTAATCCTTTTTTATTTTTCGGACTTCTGATATCATTAACTGCCTTTAATCTATCTTGGTCTAGAGTAATACCATTTTCGGAGAATATATGGCCCATATATTTTACTTCCCTCTTCCCGAACTTGCACTTTTTAAAACTGAATTTCACATTTCTTTAAGCCGCTCTTTTGAAAACTCTCTCCAAGCTCTCTATATGTTCTTTTGTATCTTTTCCCCACACGATTATATCATCTATATACACTTCAACCCCGTCCAGATCACCAAATATTTCGTTAAAACATCTCTGAAAAGGAGGACCCTTTAGGTGAACCCTTTGATGCTTTCGATTCCCGTGAACAAGTTCTCTATTTCACTCGTATTTTCAATTAAATTTACTTTATTTACTAATTTCAGCTTTAAAAGTGACGGAAATCCAATGACTGTTGGAGAATTCATTTCCTCTGCCACTACAATAAATTCCAATATTTGACTATCTTTGCCCTGAAATTTGCACGTGAAATTACATTTCCCCAACACTTTCAAAGAATTCCCTCCATATGCGCTCAACCTGACTTTTATTCTTTCCAAATTTTTTACTATTTCAATTTCTTTCAACGTTTTCAGCGACATGACATTACACTGAGCCCCTGTGTCTAACTTGACTTTCAATTTCCTTTTATCATCGACTAGTACCATTTCAATCCATTCCGTTTCATTTATCTTATTAAATAGGGATCCAATAAAATATGTGTCTATGTTTTCTTCAAAATTTTCACTATTTGATTCCAAAACGTTTACATTTCTGTTCCCTGTTTTAAATCTACATAGCTTGGCGAAGTGATTTAAACGTTGACATTTATTACAGACCTTTCCAAATGCTGGGCACTGATTATCCCTGTGACTTCTACCACACCTTTGACAGGAATTTCGAAACGTTTCTTGTCCTGTGTGTTGCTGATACCCAGATGATGCTGTCCTCTGTTGATGCTGCCATCTATTGTTGTTGCCATCTGCTGGTGCTGCTATATGTTGTTCGATTCTGTTGGTTTGACTCTGAAAACTTTATTCTCCCTCCACTTTCTTGCCTGGCTTGTTTTCTGTTGTCGTGGAACTTGAATTAATGGCGTGTATTTTCGGCTCGTCACAGATTGTTTTTATTTGGATTTGTGCCAGCTCACTCGCTTTACATATGTTAACACACTTTTCTAAAGTCAAATCTTCTTCCCTCAAAAGGCGATTTTTCAGTTCATTGTCGAGAATTCCACAAATTACTCTAACTTTTATTAAACTATCACGTAGCTCACCAAATTCGCACTGACTGCTCAACTTATCTTATTTAAATCGGTTAAATAATTTACAAAAATTTCACCCTCTTGTTGTGAGCGGGTAAAAAATAAAGAATTTATCGAGTTTACGGGTCTATTGAAATTTAGTGTTATGGACTTTTACCTGGTGTAACTGTTATTAATCGTCCTTGGCACGGGTTAACGGAAAGGTCGCCAAGGTCGGAAAGCAAAAATGAAGCTTCTAAGTTATCTGGTTCAATAAATATTCGTGTTTTTCTTGAAATAGTTGTAAACATTGTCAACATGACAGATAGTCGACGCGAACGCAAATAACTAGATGTTGTCATGTTTATTATTTTTTCTAATTATCAACAGATTTGCTTCGAAATAAAAAAAAAGGAAAACTTGTAATATGTCCAGGGAAAAATGTAAATAAATTAAGATTTTCATCAAATTAAATTAAAAAAAATCGCCAGATCCTCCATCTGGAATATACAAATTAAATTTTGAAATTAAAAAAAAAACAGATAAAACCTTACATTGGACCGAGAGTTCGCGCTGCCGCGCGTATGTTGTCTTGATGTATCTTCCCACTTCGCGACGGGCAACCTAATCTAACCAGGGTTAAACCAACGACCCTTGCCACTTTGTCCTACATTGGACCGAGAATTCGCGCTGCCGCGCGTATGTTGTCTTGATTTATCTTCCTGCTTCGCGGCGGACAACCTAATCTAACCAAGGTAAAACCAACGGTTCTTGTCACTTTGTCCTATATTGGATCGAGAGTTCGCGCTGCCGCGCGTATGTTGTCTTGATTTATCTTCCCGCTTCGCGGCGGGCAACCTAATCTAACCAGGGTTAAACCAACGGCCCTTGCCTCTTTGTCCTACATTAGACCGAGAGTTCGCGCTGCCGCGCGTATGTTGACTTGTTTTATCTTACCGCTTCGCGGCGGACAACCTAATCTAACCAAGGTAAAACCACCAATAAAATCCACACGAGACATTGTACCGTAGCTGTTCGTTGAAATCTGGTTGAAATATGAATGCAAATTCAATACGACGCTTAAAATAATATATATGCTGCCATAGTTAGTTTTTCATATAAAAGCAAAGAGGATCGGATCCTCTTTGATATAAACGGGCAAGAATAAACGTGGCAACTTCCAAATAATTGCGTTCACATATACTGTCTGCAATCTTAAAAATGTAAAAAAAAAAATTCAACAAAAACAACGTAGAGGCTTAATTTTTGCTTGCGGAGCTTAATAAAAGAGTGCCAAAGACGATTAAAAACAGTTACAACAGGTAAAAAGTACACAAACATATTTTCAAGACAGACCCGTAAAACCAAATATACCCAAAAAGGAATGTATGTTTACGTTCTCGTTCACTCGTGGGGTGCAAAACGACTCAAAAGCATCCTTTATACTTTTGAAAGACTAGAAATACTTTTTTTCAAACTCTTCTGCTCGTCTTCGGTTAAAGTGAAAGTGTTATATTTGTCAAGAGCCTCCTCCCCGATGACATGAAGTAACACAGCAACTTGTCTTTCTTCCGACTTTGAATCAAGCCCCGTGGCCTTCAGATAAAGCTGGAAACGTTGTTTCCACTTTTTCCAATTTTCACTCACGTTGTCCTCAAGTATCAAGGTGGAAGGTGGTTTCATCGATGATTCCATGTCGGCTCTTTCCACTTTCCGTCTCTTCTTCACTCAGGTATTGTTCTAATTTGCTGAGATTTCCCAGAAAATCTTTTACTTTTTATTATTTATTATTTTTAACATTTTCACTTTTATCCGCAGCACCATGTGAAGTCTTATAGACTAAGTATATATTTTAGGATAGATACACATAAGTTATTTTATAATAATACTGAACACTTTTATTGGTTTGTTTACAACTAGATTGACTTATACATATTGATTGCCATTAGGCCTGGCGTTGACATTCGGAACCACTGAATACAGGGACGGCAGTTTCAATTTAAAATATCAAAGTATATATTTCAGTGAGTTAAATATAAGCTCCACTTTATTTTTATCCGGAATGTATGGTTGGTTGTATAGTTACGGAATAGATATTTTATTTGGTTAATAGAGAGCCTTAAATTCAAAAAAAGTTCAATAAAATATCGACAAAGTGAACAAAAATATGCCTCGTCCTATATATTTGAAATTTTGGTTACAGGGCTTCTTTTCGTCGCTGACGAATACATTATCAAAATTTTCAAAAACAAAATGGCAGCTTTAAAATGGCGGATGTTTTTTCGATATACTCCTTAGAACAGGGCTTCTTAAACTTTTTTATATAGCGACCCCCTTCAAGCTTAGGAAATTTTAAACGACCCCCTCCTCCATATAATGAAATATATATTAACCGTAGATGTAGATGTAATATCGCACTATTTTACAATGTAAATAAAATAAGGATTAAAGAATACGTACCCATTCATTTCACATATATATATAATTGGAAACGTTGACGGGATATCGGTCGTAATAAAACACAATAAATAGAATGACATAAAACTATATAAATATTTATTCAATAGAAAAAATAAACTTTTGTAACAATTTTTTTATAAGAAAACATAAAACTATATCTATATATTCAATAGTAAAAATAAACTTTTGTAACAATTTTTTTAATAAAAACATATTATTAACATCAAACAATATTAATGTGACGGATGTGATTGTTTATTTTTACACAAATAATTAAATCTAGGCTCAATTTGAGTTAGTGCAGATCGTAATAAATTTTCAACGTTTATTAAAGTTGAACGGTATTTTGATTTTATGTAAGTTAATGTGGAAAAGGCTGATTCACATAAATATGTTGTACAAAATGGCAGTAATTTGTTCATTGCCATTTCCGATAGTAGGGGATATTCTGATTTGATTTCTATCCAAAATTCATGCACAGGCACTTGAGAAAATCTGAGTCGCAAGGTAGTATCACTTGTTAATTCGGCAAATTCTTCTAGTGCTTTTAAGTTTAAAAAATTAATTTCTTCCATTTCAATTGAAAATGGATTGCAAATCCATTGTTGTGTATCGATATCATTGGGAAAATACCTATGCATGTAAACTTCCATATCCTTCAAATGATTAACTATAATTTTTGTTATAGGAGTATCTTTTTTTGAAATATTGTTACTAATTATATACTCGTCAGTAAATGGAAACATTTCGAGCGATCCACTTTCCACTCTGTTCTTCCATATAAGAATTTTTTTAACAAAGGCCTCAAGTTTATTTTTTAACATAAACATATTAACGCAGACTCCCTGCATTGATAAATTCATATCATTGATTTTATCAAAAATATCTGCCAAATAGCATAGCTTGAGAAGCCATAAATTATCGTGAAAATAATCGGCCAAATTAGAATTTTGCTCTGTTAGAAATATAAGAACTTCATCTTTTAAAGTTAATAATCGTTTCAAACTTCGACCTCTTGATAGCCACCTAACTTCAGCATGTAGCAATAAACTTTTATAATCCGAATCCATATCAATGCACAAATTTTTAAACAATCGACTATTAAGTGCTCGACTTTTAATAAAGTTAATGATTTTGACTGCATCAAAAAACACAGTGTTTAATTCTGGTGCAATTTTTTTAACAACAAGTGCCTCTCGGTGAATCATACAATGTGTAAATGTAATATGATCATTTTCAGCTTTAACAAATGCTGTAAAACCAAGATCTTGTCCGGTCATTGCTGCAGCACCGTCCGTGCACACAACAACACAATTTTTCCAATTTAATCCTTCTTTTTCAAAAAACTCATTTACTTTTTTATATATATCTTTTCCACGAGTATGACCTTCCAGAGGACGACAAAACAGTATATCTTCATGAATGCTTCCCTCATAAATATATCTTACAAAAAGTAACAACTGTGCCATTTTTGAAATGTCTGTCGACTCGTCCAGTTGTATTGCAAACTTTGAGCTGTCTTTAAGCCTCATAAGAAGCTGTTGAAATTGATCATTGCTAATGTCTGAAATTCTTTTGGACACAGTGTCATTTAATAATGGAATTTTACTAATTTCAGCAGCATACTGTTTTCCATGAACAATTTCAGACATTCTTATAGCTGCAGGTAGTAAAAGTTGCTCTCCAATAGTAAAAGGCTTTTTCGTTTTTGCTATCAAATACGAAACTTCATACGATGCCAATAGATATTTATCATTCAAAGTAACATACTTCTCCAAAGTGTTCTTTTCTTTATTTGATGTTTGCAAAAGACGCTCAAAATATTCTATTGGCTTTTTTGATAACGTTGCATGTTTAGTATTCAAATGTCGTTGCAGTTTTGACGGTTTCATGCTTTCTGCAGCCAAAACTTCTTTGCAAATTAAGCACACTGGTTGTTCTTCATTGTTGTGAGAAGAGCATGTGAAGCCATACTGCAAATATGATTCGTCATATTTTCTTTTTTTTGTTTTGCTAGAAGTCGGATTTGAAGCACTGCAACTTGGTTGTGACGGCGTGGCAGACTTATTAGTTGGAATTTTAATTAGCCATTTATCCATGATGGTTAAATAATAATAAATAATTAAACAAAATGTAGTTGAACTTTAACGTAATAATTAAAAACACCAACTGAAAATTACACAGTAAATACACACATGTCACTACGAGTCCAAACTGAAGTACAAACAGAAAAATAACTACACTCGAATCTTTACCAGCGCAATGACAACAGGGTTCCCAACTTAGGGGGTTTACCCCCAAATTTAGGGGGTAAATAAGCGGGATGGGATTTTTTTAGGGGTTTTATATTTTTAACTCAAGCTAGCCAATGACAGAATAAGATAGTTATATAATTGTTGACCTGGTGACTTACCGTCATCTAGTACATTTTCTCGTTACTAAGATTTCGGAATAAAATGAAAAATACAATGATTGTGACGCAGATGGCTGTAAACCTTTTGAAAATGTCTCAAAATTCGGACTAGCATTTTTCACGGTGTCAATTTCAGACGCGCATTCTCCATCTACAATATTGTGAAAAATAAGTTGCGGAATAGACTATCTATTGAAATGTTACAAAGTATGATGATAGTCCGATTCAAATTGCAACGAAATGGTGGATCTTGCACACCATTTAATCCATCCCCTAACATGTCAGGTTTATTTAATAATCAATATGTATGATTTCAAAAAGTCAGAACCAGATAAAAACGAAATTATATTTGAAATATTATAAATAAATAATTTTAAAAGAAGATTTATAAATAAAGAATATTAAAAAATATTACAGAATATTAATTATTATTAATTTATTATTTTTTTGTAAATATTATTTTTTTAGGGGGATTTTCAAGTAATTGTGGCAATTTTAGGGTTTTTTGACTTTGGTTTTAGGGGTAATTATTTTTGGGGGTTGGTAACACTGAATGACAACAAATTACGATCAGATCAACCCCGACGCATGGCGTGTTCAAAGTGTGCAGCGCACAAAGGCACCGTATCACAAAGACGCCGAAAAAGAAGCTTTCATTTAATTTTTTTTATTATTCTTTTATAAAAATATTATGCCGATTCGCCTAGCCTAGCTTGATTATGCTTCCGTATTGTATGTGTAAGCTGTAAGGCGACGCGGCGTCTGGGTACTTATAATCACTAACTTATCTTGCAAACACTGACGCCGGCGGCCAGACATCAATGTCGAATGTTCAGTTGAAAATCGAGGAGCGCGTTGTATTTATTATTTTAAATGCTACTTCCATATTTTCATTTATAGGCCCTACATAACAGTTTTGCATTGCCACTTTTTTTAAAAAATAGTTATAATAAAACTACAATAGTATTTTGTATGATTTTTATTTGTATTTATATTTGTACGTAGTGTGTATACTAATTTTAAAATTTTATTTATAATGATTGAAAAGTATCAGATCTTTGCGACCCCCTTTCAGTAGTCTCGCGACCCCCCTGGGGGTCGCGACCCACAGTTTAAGAAGCCCTGCCTTGGAACATATACTTAGGATTTTTATAGTTAGGTTTAGTATAAGTTCTGTGATATAGTCATCCAATCTTTACAAAATGTACATAGGGATATTTTACGTCGCTAGTAAAAGCGAAAAGAGGCCATTCCGAGACAGTTTTGGTTATTATTTAGGCGAGAACGAGACCACATACGGCGAGGCACGAGAGTCTAGTTTCTGAATTCGTTCAATCTTTGACTCGGCCAACCGTAATATTTACATAAATTTGAACTGCTCGTTCTGGGCTCGGGCAAGTTACATTTCATCATCATCATCATCATCATTATCATCATTATCATCATCATATATATATATATATATATATATATATATATATATATATATATATATATATATATATATATATATATATATATTAATTATTTATATTAAAAGAGTAGAATTCGTAATGTAAAATACATGTCGTAGACAATTTAAAATGATGCGGTTCATTTTTATTATAATTTTAAATAGTCAACAAAACAAAAGATTTATGTAAACATATTTATAGCTTCTTATTGCTACATTTGCATGTGCCTGAAACATGGCGAAGTTCGAAGTAAGTAATAGTAACCAAATAACGTAAGTCCCAAAAGTCTTGGAATCAACTCTTGCCATGAATTTGAAGACGTAGGTCATTTCTTAATTCCACACAAAAAATTAAACAAATTATCAAATGTCATTTTTAAGTAGCTGTCAGTGGTCTTGAGGTTATGTCGCATTGTTTTTAGTGTTAAGTTCAACAATGGTATTAGCTATAAATAAAACGCCTTCTCATATATTTAACACTGATTTATTTTATAGTGTTGTGAATTATAAAATTAACAAAGAAGAACAAACATTACAACAGATTTGGGACCACTCCAGTCATAGCCCACGGTAGACTACAGCGACTGTCAAACATTTTTTGACAGTAAAAATGTAAACAAACCAGTGGCTGAAAAAATGTCGTTAGAAGGACGATTATAACCGGACAATGCGCATGATTTTCAAGACGACCGGAAACTTCAAAACGACCGTTGAGATTTTTAACTAACTGAGATCAATACGAAGATGGAAGCCTACAACACAGACAAATAATGTGGCTAGGACCGTTGGTTTAAACCTGGTTAGATTAGGTTGCCCTTCGCGAAGCGGACAGTTAAATCAAGACAACATACGCGCGGCAGCACGAATTCTCGATCCAATATAGAACAATGTGGCAAGAACCGTTGCGTAACTCTTACAATTAGTAAGAGACAACAGTTCCACAGTTCCAACAGACAACAGTTCCACACGAGCATTCAAAGCGTGTGGACGTGCGAATAAATACAGTTAACTCCGCACCAATTTCTAAGTTAATAAGTCATAATAATGTAGTTAAATGGCAAGAGACCTTAGGTCTAACGTCTCTAAAGACGCAGGATTCGATAAAGTCTTATCGTTCCTTGCAGGCGAGGAGTTTAAAAAAATAATTGCGGGGATTGTGAAAGAAGAAGTGTCATTACTTACCGCAAGTTTTGAAGAAAATGTGATAAAACTTACTTCACAAATCAAGTCACTTTCTGAAGAAAATACAAAATTGCAACAGTTGTTACAACTCGCGGGCGTCGCGAACAAAGAATCTTCACCAATTTCACAAATACCGAATGTCACGGATAGAGAAAAGTACAGCGATAAGCCAGGTAGAAGACCCGAACATACTCAAGGCTAAACAGCTCTGATAAAGTTCATGAGGACGGTAAAAACAGCGATAGTTAAAAAGACTCCGATACGGAAACAAATATAAATAGAAACACAGAAATGTGGGAAACGCAAAGGACAAGGAAAAGGAATAAGAAAAATAGGAAGCCGGAGGTTATTCACGGAAATTCAGAAACATCAGACATCAGGCCAGCTAACTAGCTAGGTATGCACACTTGCATGTTTATAAACTTGCCCCTGATGTAAGTGAAACTGAGGTCGTCGGATATCTACAAGGTAAAAATATAACATCTGTAACATGTAAGAAATTAGCTTCTAGACGTCCAGAGGAATACTCATCGTTCAGAATATCCGCTCCTTTTGAATTCCTTGAGGAGCTACAAAAACCCGAAACTTGGCCCAGATACACGTGTATCAATCGATATTTTCTATAGCTGGAAAAGCGGAAAAAATCGAACTGATACACCAAAACACTATCCCTCGCAGTAACGAAACGGAAGTTTGATCTGTCTAAACACCCAATCCATTGGAAATTCCGTGGATAGAATTAATTACATGCTAGAAAAGAACCAGCACTGTCAGTTTCTCATTTTAACTGAGCACTGGAAAAGTTCAGACCAACTCGATGTCATCAAGATAAACAATTTTCATCTATCCACCAGCTTTTGTCGGGAGAAAGGGAAACACGGAGGAGTGGCCATATACACATCTTCACCAAATTTCAAGAGAAGGATTGACATCAATAACCTATCCCTAATCTCCGTGTTCGAATGTGCTGCAATCGAATCTAAATTAAATAAAAAAGACACAATAATCATCGGCATTTATAGGGCGCCGTTAACTGATGTGAAAATCTTCATGGACAAATTGTGTACCCTCTTAAACAAAGTTATTAAAGGAAAAAAAAACAATTCATTATTTCTGGTGACTTCAATATTGATACGTTGAAACCATCAACACTCAGTAGAAAATTTGTATCGCTCTTAGAGTCATTTAATACAACACTGAAAATAAAGGACATCACCCACCCCAGCTCCAATACTTGCCTAGATAATATAGAAGTGCACACGGATGCGGTGTTTACCGCAGAAGTGCTAAACGTTCACATCTCGGATCATCTAGCTATCCGAACAATTCTTAAAGCCGAAAAAAATCAAACCTACTTCCGTCATTGCAGAAGCGTCAAAGAAGAGAACATAAGGAATTTTAAAGAAAATTTGAATAACGAAACATGGGATGAGGTTTTTACCAAACAAACCTCAGACGTAGACGGTCAGTGGAAATCCTTTCTGAACACGGTCAAGCTTCATTTTGAGGAAAGCTTTCCCATGTTTATAATTAACAAGAAGGAAACGAAAAAAAGTTTTTTCATGATACAACAATTGATGCAATGAAATAACGTATCGACTTATTGCATATATTATCCCAAACAACCCCTGAACTAAAAAGCAGTTACAACAGACTGCGGCGAAAGTACACGCGTTTATTGAAGCTAGAAAAGAGGAAATACTACCAAAATAAAATTAAGGAGGGTGACAACACCGAAAAATCAACATGGGAGGTAGTACAAGATATTACCCAAATCAAATCTGTTAAGCGAGATGGAGCAAACTGTATGCTGGGGCCGAACATCACGCCCAACATGATAAACGACTTTTATGCCGACAATCCCATAAACCTTACAAAGGACCTAACGAGCTGCCCATACGAAAACAAGCTGCAAAATAACTCTCATTCTATTTATTTAGAACCAATAACACAATTGGAACTACAACAAGTTATAAGAGATCTAAAGAATACAAAAAGCTCGGGCTTCGATGAAATTCCTATGGCAATCCTCAAAGATGTCGCTGTAGAACTGTCTAAACCACTTGAAGTCATCATTAACAATGCGTTTGTACACGGAATTTTCCCAAGTTCACTAAAGGTCTCGAAAATAATACCAATTTTCAAGAAGGGAAACATAGACGATATAGACAATTACAGGCCGATCAGTCTACAATCAGCTTTCTCGAAAATTATGGAGAAGCTAATATGTAATAGGTTATTACTTTTCCTAAACAAATTCCACATCATTAGTCAACGACAGCATGAGTTTATTAAAGGTCGTTCCATAGAGACTGCTTGCTTCCAATTCATAAGAGAGATAATGAGTCAACTTGAAGATCATAATATACCATGCGGGATTCTACTGGACCTCTCTAAAGCATACGACACAGTCGACCACGCCATCCTATTAAGTAAAGTTGAACGATTCGGAATTAGGGGAGTAACCTTAAACTTGCTTACATCCTATTTAAATAACAGAACACAAATCTCAGAAATTTATACCCCGCAAGAGAAACTAAGATCGACGCCGAGAACCATAAATATAGGTATCCCACAAGGTAGCATTTTGGGTCCGCTTCTGTTTATTTTGTACATAAATGACCTACCAAAATTAAATTTAAACAATACACCAAACTTGATAATAAATTATGCAGACGATACGAGCTTAATTGTAGCTAATAAGGATACAACCGAACTCAAAAATAGCATCGAGACATCAATAGCAACGCTGGAAACGTGGTTTAGTGAGAACAAATTAGTGGTAAATAAAAAAAAGACAAACCTAATTATATTTAAAACAAAACGTGATAATCGAATATACAACATGAATATCTTAGTTCAAAACGTTCAAGCGGAACTTAGGAAAAATGTAAAACTGCTAGGAATCCATATAGACGACACTCTGGATTGGACTTCCCATATATCATATGTTTCAAATAAACTTAACAAAGCATTAATATGCTTTACGTATTCTTAAACACTACCTAAATCCAGAGATATTACGTACGGTATACGATGCTAACTTTCATAGCCATATTCGTTTTGGTATACTGTTCTGGGGTGGCGGCACAAACATAAAGGACATCACCACTATACACAAAGAAGCACTAAGAGTCCTACTTAACCTAAAGTTCAGGGAATCATGTAGAGGAAAGTTTAGCGCCGCAAACATACTTACTACAACAGGTACATATATTTACGAAGCCCTACTGTTTCTATTTAAAAATAAATACCTATTCAGTCAGTACAAAATTAACAACGAGAAGACCACAAGGTTTGCAAATCTAAACTACAACGTTCCCAAACATAAATTGACCATGTCTGAAAAATGTCCTCCATATGTAAATATTAAATTATTCAATGCCCTGCCACGGTCAATTAAAGAACAAACAAAATTTAGGGATTATAAGAAAATGCTTCACCATATCCTAATTAATATTGAGCCCTACTCGATGCAGGTGTACTACGTTGCAATAAAAAACTATTGAAGTTTCAAGTTTCACATTCGGATTTTGACACATTTCTTTTAGCATACATTCAGAATATTGTTACATTGATGTAATTATTTCCCCTTATGTAAGCTTATATATTGAAATAAATTGAATTGAGACAACAAATTTGACTCTTTTGTTACCACTGCTGTAAAGGTTTATTGCACATGAGCTAGTTTAATTTCTGAAACTGCCACCCAACATGGGCTATTGCTACACTTTACCCAGATTTGAATATGTTGTCCATTTTCACGAATACACAAATTAATTCTCCGTTTTATGTTATCGAACACATTTTGTAATACTGTGTTGTCTATCTCTTCACATTTTTTTATTACATTGTTTCGCCGATCTTCTACTGTATGCACTGGACTGCTGAACACTGCTTTTTTTAAATATGGAAAAAGAAAAAAGTCCAGAGGAGTTAGATCACAAGAACATGGTGGAAAACGTGGTGCTTATTAGCCTGTCGTCGAAGAATTCCTTAAGATAATTTAATGTTTCACAGGCAATGTCCGGTCTAGCAGAATCTTGTTGGAAGAAGCCATTTTGGAGTTCATCATCATGAATTTCGTTGCAAAATAGTGGCTCTATAAGTGGCAGTGTTTAACACTTATGTCAATACCCAGTCACTACTACGTTGTTCAATACCCGGGTACCCGTGTACCCGCATGGGTTTTTCATTCAATAAAATAATTTTAATACCCGGAGACTTTCACATTACAACTCGGGATTACCCATAGAGTATTCCACTACCCGAAAAACCCTATTTCTATAAATAAAACCGCCGGGTGGGCAAAGTATGGTATCAAAATATGGTGGATAAGCGACACCAAAAATTCATATCCATTGAAAGGTCAAATTTACACTGGCAAAATAACAACTGGCCTTGAAATAAATGAAGGCGAAAGAGTGGAAGAGAGTAAAAGATTTTGCTGCAAAATATAAAGGATCCGGAAGAAATATTACAATGGATATTTTTTTTTACTACTTTACCTTTAGCAAAGCATTTATTGTATGGAACCTAACAATTGTAGGAACATTGAAAAAAAAATAAAAATACATTCTAGTATACATGCTAGCATCTAAAGATCGTGAAGAATTCTCTTCTCCATTCGGGTTTCATGAAAAAGTTACTCTATGCTCTTATGTTCCTAAAAAAAATAAAGTTGTTATACTTATATCTACGATGCACTCAGATTTACAGCGAAGACTAAAAAGAAACCAGAAATTGTTCAGTATTATAATAAAACAAAAATTGGTGTGGATATAATGGATAAGATGTTGTTAAGATTTTGGATATAGCCAGTCTTGCCAGGTATATCATTTATCATCTAAACGACGTATTTTTACGAAAATTAAGTGAAGAATTATGTATGACAGCTATTCAAGAACGATCTCAAAATATGCAAAATATGAGAAATTTCACCACTAGGATTGCCATAGGAAGCATATATGGAAAACCAATAGATCCTACAAGCAGGGCAACAAAATCAAGTGAGCCAGGCGGGTCTACTGAACAGACAGATTCCACTGGACGAAAAATTGTTGTAGGATCATGTCATATTTGTTACCAGGATGTTTATAAAAAAGGAGAAGAAGCGCGAAAAAAGTCGTGTAAAGAATGTAATAAACGAGTTTGCGATGAACATTCAAAAGCAATTGTAAAATGTGACGCATGTTGACAATAATAAATTGAAAATAAAAATATTTTATGTATAATTTATAATAAGTTTTATAATAAAATTAATTAAAAGTTAAATAAATCCGTTTATTTATATATTAAGAAATATTTTTTATCCGTAGAAATAAGTTTAATTATTTATTTATATATGGGTACACGGGTACCCCGGGTATTGAACAACGGGGTATTTGACTTTAAGTCCAAAAAGTTTATATATTTGTTGACACATTTTATTATTTATGTATATGAATCGATGTCAATAGACTCAAATAACGAGGATCTGAAAGCATTTGATGATTTTTCGTTAAATAAAAAAGATATGTAAGTAAGAACATGCAAAAGGGTACCCGTGTACCCGGGTATTGACATAAGTGTTAAATTACCATAGAAAAAATAGTGGTCCGATAATTCTGCATGTTGACATTGCTAACTACACACCAACTTTGATTGGATGCGATGGGGTCTCTCTAAAAAAAAATGGGTTGTCAACACTCCACATGCGCATGTTTTGGGAATTAGTGTATCCGTTTAGATGAAACCAGGCTTGATCAGTGGAAAATGTTAAACTTAACACTTCGTCATTCATATTTTCCTTGAACCACCGACAGTAGGCCAGTCTTTTATTATAATCAAGTGGTAAAAGTTCTTGGTACATTTGCAACTTATATGGTTTCATGTGAAGATCTTGACGAATAATCCTGTGAGTGGTAGTACGCCTTAAATTCAACTGTTGTACTAGTCTACTAATTGAAGTGGTAGCTTTGTCTTGGACTGCATTTCTGATGTTGTTTATAATATTCTCATTATTAATACGAGGCCTTCCACTTCTTTGTTTCTTGTTAATGTTACCAGTACTTGGAAAGCAAACAACTGATCGTAATACATGTCTTCTAAACTGATTCTTATTAAATTCAGCCATAGGAAAACGTTGCCTAAATTCTTCAATGCACGGGTCGATACTACATTACCATTCACCATTTTCCAGGCGTCTACCATTACTAAAATAACTTTCGACAATAAAAGTTTTCTGCTCTGTAAGAACGGTAGAAATAACATAAAACGGCGAACTAATTTGTGTATTCGTGAAAATGGACAATACATTCAACATCTGTTGTAATGTTTGTTCTTCTTTGTTAATTTTATAATTCATAACACTATAAAATAAATCAGTGTTAAATTTATGAAAAGGCGTTTTATTTATAACTAATGAAATTGTTGAACTTAACACTAAAAACAAGGCGACATAACCTAACCTAACCTCAAGCTCACTGACAGCTACTTAAAAATGACATTTGATAATTTGTTTAATTTTATGTGTGGAATTAATAAATGACCTACGTCTTCAAATTCATGGCAAGAGTCGATTCCAAGACTTTTGGGACTCACTTTACAAAGTTTATTTAAACAGGTTTCAAATTAGGTACAAAAGTAACTGCAGCAAGTTTGGTAATCAAAGTTATTGTTGAAGATGTTAAACATTCTGCAAAGAAAGAAGAGGTAAATATTGAATATTATTATGGTTTCTTATCACTACATGCACTAAAATGCAATTATACGTTACATTAAGATTTTATACATTTGATACATTTTTGCAAAAATGTCGTCGAGAGAAGATGCTAGTAGTGACAACCTCAACGTTCTCAACAAAAGGCCAAGCTTAAGTAAAATTTAACCATTTAATCTATATTTAATAAAAATATATCAGCAAAATATATGCAAATTTGAAATAATTAAAGATGAGAAAAAAAGCGATATGTTTAGTAATGCGAAAATACAGAATAAGAAAAATAATTTGCAGAAAAGACCATAATACGACAGGTATGATTCACATTTATTTAAACTTAATAAAGTCGGAACACAGCCTGAATATATAAATATATTCAACCTTTCTGGAGAGATATAAAACAATTGAGTTTTTTTAGAACTACCAAAACAAATCTCATGTGAAATTTGCCAGCTATTTACTAGCTTTCAGTGGTACTGAAAAGTGTGGCACTTTTTCAGTTTTTTTTTTAAAGTGGCACTTTTCAGTGGCCACATCGTGGCACTCAACGAAACCCAGAAAATAACATGTTTTTTTTAAGATCATGTCTTTCTATTAACTTAAGTGGACAGCCATCCGCAGTTGCTTTTAGAGATTTATCTCTCATCAGTACAGCTTTGCTTTATATGAATAATAATTTGTAAACCACTTATTTACAAATAAGCAGAATTATTATTCATAAAAAGCAAAGCTGCACTGATGAGAGATAAATCTCGAAACGCGTCTGGAGATGGCTATCCACTTAAGTTAATAGAAAGACATGATTTTAAAAAACAACGTTATTTTTCTGGATTTCGTTGAGTGCCACGAAGGTGGACTGAAAGCTATAAAATAACTGGCAAATTTCACATGGGATTTGTTTTGGTAGTCCTAAAAAGACTCAATAATGTTATAGAGCATTATGTATATAAAGCATTATGTATATAACAATGTAAATAAAGGTTGAATATATTTATTTATATGATATTAAATTTATACGAATAACTATCATAATAATAATTATTATATTATCTAGTATGGTTCTACCAATATTAAAAAACTAATGCTGGTTAGAAATCGCTCGCGGTCGTTTTTAAATTTCAGCGAGTGTATTGTCAGTTTATAGTCAACCTTGTCTTAAAAGTTGTAAAGCTTTTCAGCCACTGGTTTATCTGCATTCGGACTGTTGTTTTTTTAACAGTGGCGCCGAAGTCTAGGGACGTTTGTAGATCTCAACGCAAATTTGTTTTACAAATTTCATTACTCTATACCAGGGGTTCCCAATGTGCGGTCAGCGGGCCAAATGCGGGCCAAATGCGGCAAAGCCTGTGAATTCTGCCCGCGATTTCGTTTCGATATATTATATTTCTATTAAAAAATAAATAAGTAAATACTTAAAAAAATAGTAAATATTACAAATGAGATAAAATAAAATATTTTAATATTTTAAAAAAATTCTTACAGAACTTTAACTATAAGCGTTTGTATTAATAAAATATTGTTTAGTTTCTATTTAAAAAAAATATTGTAGTATGTCTAGACTAGTTATTACACATTTGTACAGAAATATAATATAGTAGTCTCAAATAGATACAGAACTGTTAATCATTTCTGGCGCATCTAATGCAACACACAATTTCAAGGACTCAGAAACGAAATTATCGTTTTTTTTTCAATGATGTACGCTGTGCCGCACACTACAACTGTGACCATTACTCGTAGAATTGAAGATATTGATGAGAATATTTTACATCAGCTACAAGAAATTTCAAAAGCGTTTACTGCTTTTTCTATTGTTTTGGACGAGAGTACCGATATCTGCGATTCGGCACAACTGTTAATATTTATTCGTAGAGTTTGAAAATTTTATGATTTTTGAAGGGTTATTGTCAATGGAAAGTTTAAATACCGTACAAAGGGATGTGATATATTTTCCGCGGTAGAACATGCTTTTGATTCGAACAATATTAATTGACAATTTAACTAGCAACTACAGACGGTGCTCCATCTATGATGAGCCACAAATAAGGCTTTATACATTAAAAAAAAACAATTTGAAGGACTCTAACAATTGCCTTAAACTGTATTATTAATCATTGTAGAATGATGAAAAATAAATTCACTGTATTATCATTGTAGAACCGATAGACAAACTGGCAAGGTGGAGCGAATATATACTTTTCAACGATAACCGGATAGAACTGGAGAACCCAGACATGGAGTATACTGGCCCAGAAATATTAAGGGAAGAACTCGAATATGCAATTACAAACTGTAAATCAGGAAAGTCAGCAGGACCTGACGAAGTGTCTGCTGACCTACTAAAACTTATCGGAGAAGACTCCATAGATATTCTATTCAAACTGCTTAACAACATTTATGAGACGGGCAGAATTCCTAGCGATTGGCTAGCCTCAACATTCGTGACACTGCCAAAGAAAATTAAAGCATGTTGAACCACAACAAAGAATGTTGGACCACAGAATCATTGCCCTAATGATTCACACCTTGAAAATATTTTTAAAGATCATACATAACCGAATTTATAAGGAGTTAGAACAAGACATCAGTAACACTCAAATGGGTTTTAGGAAGGGCGTGGGAACAAGAAAAGAGCTATTCGGACTAAACGTACTAAACTTTCAAAAGACATTTGATAGAGTCCAACGCCCAAAACTCATAGAGATACTGAAGAGAAAAAGCATCAACATAATGATAAAATAATAGCAATAATAAAAATAGCAAAAACATAAGAATAATATCCAATCTCTATTGGCACCAAACAGCACGAGTAAAAGTCGGAGAAGATCTGAGTGAAGAGATTAAGATATGTCGAGGTGTTAGACAGGGATGTGCATTGTCGCCTCTCTTGTTCAATATATATATAGTGAAGGTATCTTTGAAGAAGCGCTGTCAGAGGAAACCGGTGGTATTGTCATAAACGTGGAAAGAATTAACAACTTACGATACGCAGACGATACCGTTATCTTCGCCGACAATCTGGAAGATCTACAACATCTGGTTGAGTTAACAAGCATTTTCTGCAAGAGATATAGCCTAGATATGAACCTAAAGAAAACCAAAGTCATGGCAACTTCAAAAAACCAAGGCACAAATCACAATAGACCATCTATAAATATTAATAACGACAACCTGGAATGGGTATCCTCCTACAAATATCTTGCCACATGGGTAACTGAAACAACAGAACACACAAACGAAATCAAGTGTCGAATTGAAATAGCTCGCAGCGCTCTCATAAAAATGGCTAAAATACTCAGCAGCCGAGATATAACATAAGAACTGAGTACCAGAATACTAAAATGCTATATATTCTCCATTCTATTGTGTGGAATGGAGGCTTGAACACTCAAATCAGAAAACATCAAGAACATAGAAGCATTGAGTTTTTAAATGAGAAAGGAGTAAAGAAAGTCTCACATACCTGTGTATTGAATTGTTTAATTGTTGAACTGTTGTTTATTTTCAGAGTTTCTTAATATTGGGTTCATATTTCATATTCATTAATTTAAAACATTTCCCAGTTCACTTACAAGTTTATTTCCATTTTTATATTTTACAAAATTCATCAAAGAAAATTATTTTTCACAAGAATATGTCGACCCAAACATCTATAAAAGAGTATTAGCAAGTTTCTTCTAGGGCTTCACACGAAAACGATATTTTTCTCGTCTTGTCTCGTAAAAGCGAGAGGAGACCGAGAGGAGAGAGTTTTGAAAATTATTTAGGCGAGAGCGAGATTATATGTAGTCTCGCTCTCGCGAGACACGAGAGCGTATGTGGTCTCGCTCTTGCGAGACTCGAGAGCCTCGTTTCTGACCTCGTTCATACTCTTCTTTAATCTTTGACTCTGACACGGACAGCCGTAATATTTTCTTGCATAAACTGCAACAGACATTTTTGATTATCCACTCCACTAACAATAAAAATGCAACGGTCAGTTTTAGGAGAGATATTTTTATAATTATATACATACTTTTATGAGTTTTTACAAAGATGTTTTAAAACCTTTAATTTACTATAATCCGAAATTGAATCGACAGTTTATGAATTAGATAATAAGCCAAACCGTACTCTCTTGGATGAAACTCTTTTGATCGCTTTTCAAGCATCAAGAGATAAAATGTTAAAACATTATCGAAAATAAATTTGGGTTTATTGTTTAATTTTAGACTATCGACATAAAATCAAGACATTTTACAAGACGGAATGGGAGAAGATATTGAAAAATGAGGCAGTCCAATGTATGTACCAATTAATGTAAATATCAATTTTGAGAGAGAATCCGACAAGTTAGTCGTCCGAATAGAAGTAAAATCATTTAAAAAATGAATTGATATTGATACTCAGGATTATACAACTATTCAGCAAAAACTTCAAAACATTGAAAATCTTATTTTGATGAGTATTTACTACTAAAAATGCGAGATTTAATAATAAGTCAAAATATTTTAGAGTGATGTAAGTCTCATAAAACGATTTTCCCCTGTCTTACCAAAATTGCCAAGGATTTATTGAGCATAATGGCAACAACGGTACCTATTGAAAGATTATTCTCTACAGCAAGCGCTATAATGATCAAAACACGCACATCATTAAAGAATGATGTAATGCAAACATTATTATGTTTGAATTCTTGGTCATCTTGTGACTTAAAGTGAAAAATTTCAGTTAGTTAAATAATCAAAGTTCATTGTTTCGTAACCTGTAACTTCAGATATTTGTAACTTGCATGAATGAATAAAGAATTGTAAATGCATGAAATTTAAATTTGGTTCAAATATTTTTTTTCAGAATCTATATTGACCGGACATTTGAACTAAATCATCATTTTTGTAATTAATATCTTTTTAAATATTATGCAAATTAAGCGTCGGAAATTTTAATTTGTAAAATGCAATACCATTGGTTAAAACGAAAGTGACGTAACATCCCAGTCAGCGTTGAATGTTGCAGGAATGTTGCAGCAATGTTCCGAAGGCTGCACAACATTCCGAATGTTGCAGCAACATTCCTGAACATTCCAGTGGCAACGTTGCAATGTGAATGTTGCAGCAACATTCCTACAATATTCCAGTTGAAACATTACAATGTGAATGTTGCAGCAACATTCCTGAACATTCCAGTGGCAACATTTCAATGTGAATGTTGCAGCAACATTTCTGCAACATTCCAGTTGCAATATTACAATGTGAATGTTGTAGCTACATTCCTACAACATTCCAGTAAGGCTGCGCCAATTATTTTTTTCATTATTAATATTATCATTTATTTTTACTGTGATTATTTTTACTCGTCTCACTTTTTTTTATTCTTATACTCAAAAATGTATTATATTTTTAGTTATTTTTCCGATCGGCGCGTGTATTTTCCGCCGATCGGAATTTGCATACACAATGCGTATATGTACTCAATGAAATGTTGCTGTATTTATCTACGCTCTCTCTTCTTTCTGTACTCCTCTCTTCCACTTTTATGTAGTGTATTAAGGCGGGATTACGATGAACTTAACGTGACGAGATGAGACGTGATGAAAACCTAAAACGCGTTGTTTTATATGCGGCCCATTACGATCGAGGTAATGTGAAGTATCCGAACTTAACGTAATGTGAAATCTACCAATGTCCAAAGTTTCAGGTCGTTTCGCCTTATTTTTCAGCCAGTCAACGCTCTCGATTCTTGCGCGCATGCACTCGAATTCAAGAGTAGCATTTTCCATTGTGTTGTTACATTCGCTTTGTTTACAGTTCGAAAAGTTGTATTATATAAATTAAGAGTTAAAAAATGTCGATTAATGACGTTTTGTCAGTTGAGTGTTTGCGGGCGTATCCCCAAATATATGATAAGGGGCATGCAGGTTTCAAAAAAAGACTCCGCATGGAAAAATGTGGCCGAAACAATGAATGGTAGGTTATGTTGCATCTTTTTATTCGAAATTTACAGTTCATACTTTTTTATATCCTTTCTATCTTTATTTCAGTAACAGTGAAAGGATGTAGCTCCAGGTGGCAAACGCTTCGTGAGAGGTTTGTTATCCGAGGCTTAAGTTTACAAGGTATTTTGGAGATAGTGTAAGAAATAATATCAGACTTCATAAATCACAATATGGATATAGCTAAATAAATACGTGAACAATGAGTGTATTAAGTGACGATAGTGAGAGTGAAATGACAACGTGTGTGGTAACAGAAAACCCTAAAAAAAGACGAGGAGCTATCAGGACAATAGATGTTATGAAAAAGTTACAAATCTCGAGTCACTGTACAGGTGAAGATTGCCAATGCTCGAGATTGCATTGCTTTGAAGAGGTTCCTGAAGAAGGACGACGTTGGATCATAAGAAATTTCAATGAATTGACTTCTCAAGAGGAGCAGTCTTCATACCTAGCTGCTCTTATTACAGTAAAGCCAATTAAGCAGCGTCGAAGTCGGAAAGATCCTACAATAAGTATTCTGTGTATGCATACAATGTCATATTCATACAAAGTACGTATCATGATAAACAATGAAGTAATAGAAAAACCTGTGTTACAAAGCTTTCCTAGCATTGCATGGATTATCTAATAAGCGTGTGCACTATATAAAAAGAAGTTTATGAGCAAGGTACGTACCTACAATGTGTTCTATTTATGCTTTGGTTTTTATATTTTTATGTATAGTGATTGATTCTAATGTTTTAATTTTCTTTTTTCAGGAAAATTTAAACCTGACATGAGAGGGAAACATGAAAATCATCCCCATCGCTTGTCTGAAAAAAACAAACAGGCTGTTATGAAACATATAGCTGGGTTTAAAGGTAGAAAGTCACACTATAGCATAAAGCAGGGGTCTCCAAACTTTCCAGCCTTAGGGCCATACTGATTACTCTAGTAAGTTTGGCCGAGGGCCAAAACCATATTATCATTGTTGCCGGTGGTAGAAAGTGAAATAGTCCACTGATGAAAAAAAAGTCCGAAAAAGTACGCAACGTTTAAAAAAGCCTGCAAATCGGACTAAAGTCCGCAAAACAGCAACAATGCATATTATTAATTTTCCTGTCATTATCTGTAATTTCTAGATTAGTCGTAGAGTACGAGCCATGAGGAGTAACGTGACACGACATCTGGTGGACACAAGCGGAAATAGGTAGTACCTTCTATCGCTAACAGATGGCGCTACAGAATAATCGTACGTACAGAATAATCTCGTTGGTTCGAGAAGGTTCTGGTGTCTTCCACTCACTTCTAGATGGCAGTAATTGGAATATATAAGAAGGCTAGTGGCGCAACCACAAGTCAGTTCCTATGACACTGTTGTGAAATAAAATAGTGTGTACCTCCTTAAAATGTGTTTGTGCGTGTTTAAGTTTAAGACATCTTTGTAACAGTATTTTGATTTGAATTGTTGCTTTTGTGTGTGATTTAGTATTATGGAAAAGAAGCGAAAAATTGATAGTGAATGCAGAAAATTCAAAGATCAGTGGAACATTAAGTATTTCGTAATTGAGTCCAGTAACAAGGCGCTATGTTGGATTTGCAATGAAAGTATAGCCGTTCGCAAGGAATATAACATTAAACGTCATTATGAAACAAAACATTTTCAAAATTACTCAAAATATACAGGAAGTTTGCGGACCGAAAAAATCGAAGCTATGAAGCGCGGATTGAAATCGCAGCAATCTTCATTTACAAAACTCAAAACTGAACAAGAGGCTGCAACTCGTGCCAGCTTTCGTGTGGCTCTTGAAATTGCAAAACGTGGAAAACCATTCACCGATGGAGAAATGATCAAAGAATGCATAATTGCAGTAGCCAAGAAATGTGCCCTGAAAAGGTAAATTTATTAAAAACTGTCAGTATGTCAGCAAACACTGTGGCTCGAAGGGTAAAAAACATCGCTGAAAATATATCCTCTCAACTGTTCGACAAAAATGGACATGTTGAGTGGTTTTCTTTGGCCTTGGATGAGTCAACGGATGTGTCAGATACTGCTCAGGTGTTGATTTATATTCGAGGAGTAGATAAAAGCTATGAAGTGCATGAAGAACTTCTTGATATGTATAGTATTCATGGCACAACTACTGGTACAGATATTTTTAAAGGAGTTGAAATGGCCATTAATCAAAAGAACCTTCTATGGAAAAACTTGAAATGTATTACAACTGATGGAGGCAAAAACATGAGTGAGAAAGATAAAGGAGTAGTCGCTCTTGTGTCAAAGGCTGTAGAAAACGACGGTGGTTCAAAACCATTAGTCTTACATTGTATCATTCATCAACAGTCTTTGTGCGGAAAATGTTTGGATATGTCTGAAGTTCTGAAACCAGTCATATCAACTGTTAATTTTATCAGATCTTTTGGGCTGAATCACCGACAATTCCGTCAATTTATTGAAGAGATTGGAGAAATGACTTACCTTATCATACTGCCGTACGTTGGCTTAGTTGTGGTAAAGTCCTTCAGCGCTTTTTTGAACTTCGAGCAGTAATTGAAATTTTTTTGAATGAAAATCATCGCCTAATTACTGAATTACAAAACAACGCATGGCTGTGGAAGTTAGCATTTTATGTTGATTTGACAAAACATGTGAACGAACTGAATTTGAGATTGCAAGGAGAAAACCAGCTTTTTTCTGATTTATACACTAATATCAAATCATTCCGGAAGAAATTGATACTGTTTTAATCACAACTACGAAGTAAATGTTTTTCACATTTTAAAACATGTGAAATATTCAGCCACACCACTGAGACTGAGTTTCCTATCGATTTTGCAATCGAAACTTTGAGTGCTTTGAAAATAAATTTTAATACTCGTTTCTCGGACTTTGATGCCATTGCGAATCAAATTAAGATTTTTCAGAATCCTTTTGATACTGACATTGAAACTCTAGCCCCGGAACTTCAAATGGAAATGATTGATCTACAGTGCAGTGATATAATTAAGAACAAATGTCAAAACTCATCTTTGTTGGAATTTTATAAGAGTCTTCCACTGATACAATTTGATAATTTGCATAAATTTGCTCGTGGGCTGTTTTCTGTTTTTGGTACTACTTATTTTTGTGAGAAGACCTTCTCCAAAATGAAGTACACAAAAAATGTTTACAGATCTAAATTAACTGATGAGCATATTAAATCTCTTTTAATAATTGGTACAAGTAAAATTAGTCCACAACTACAAACTATTGTCAGTGGAAAATCTCAATTACATAAATCTCATTAGTATTTCATATGTCATTCTGCTTGTTATAAGTTATGTTTTTATTTAAAATGTATAAAATGTTAGTTGGATTCATTTCAATAATTTGTTAGTTATTATATACTGAAGTTAAATTTTCTGCATATTATACATGTCTTTACTCATTACAATTCTGTGTTTCTTTATCCAACTTATCACAAAAACAATAACAATGAGCCTACAACAATGTTATGAGTAGTTAGCCCATGACCATATCAATGTAGATGTCATATTAATAATTATTCAACATAAAATTAGAATACTTCAGTAAACTAAATTTAACTTGCTATGAAAAATATGTTCTCTAAAAGGAGTTTTCAAGTAATCTGTCCGCGGGCCGGTTGTGGCCCTCGGGCCGTAGTTTGGAGACCCCTGGCATAAAGGATTCTCAGAGAATATACTTGCCAGAAGAACTTAATGTGAAAAAAATGCACAAAATATTTGAGGAAGATCATTCTACACTTAAAGTCAGTTATGATACATACCGCCTTATATTCCTAACTAAGTTTAATATTTCCTTTGGTTATGGACAGACAAGTGTTCTTTCTGTGATGAAATGAAAGCAAATATTGTAAATCTTGAAAATATTCTTTCTCAGACACCAGAAAATATAGGGAATCAAAATGAATTGAAAAAACTTCAAATCCAATTAAAACTCCATCACCTTACAGCAGATAAATTTTACGATCTTAAAAGAAAAGCCAGAATAAAAGCAGAGAATGACCCTGCACATGAAGCCTATGCCTTTGATTTTCAGAAGAATTTGCCTCTTCCTAATGTTAGTACTAACAATGCTTATTATTGTCGACAACTCTTATTCTATCTATTTAATATACATCAACTCTCTACAAGATCATCTTATTTCTACACTTATGATGAAACGAGAGGCAAGAAAGGTGCAGATGACGTGGTATCAATGCTGCATAATTTTCTCACAAAAGGGTGTCTGTAGTTGAAAAATCACGCACTAATCCAGAACCTTTTCACGTTATTGATTGCCCTTTATTTATGTTTCAAGTTGTTTAAGAATTACTTTATTGCTAAGTGTCCCTTTGCATCCCGACCTATGCGTCAACTGCTGGTAAAAAACACAGCTCCCAATCAAATATTGGTAAGATCTGTTCATTACACTGCCGAATATGAGTCTTATCTTTGCATAAAAATGTCTAGGAACCCAGAATTGCCAGACAATAATAATTTAAAAAAATTGTATCCAAAATTACTAAAGGTGCCTAGACCAAAGTTTAATGATCTTCTATGTTTAAAAAAATGTTGCTCTAATTTAGAAGCACAACATTTTTATACTAATTTGCCAACACAATCTATTAAATCTTTTTTTTTTCAAGTTCAGTTTTTAGCCAATTTTTTATTATACGAGTTTCTAACATATTATTTCAATAATATAATAAATTGAATTTATATTTTTGTTTCTTCTGCAGGAGTACTTACCAATTAATAAAAAAATAAACTTATAAACTATAAAAAAGATCATAGTCCACGGACTTTGACCTATTTTTCAAGATTTTTTTCAACGATATTTTTTTAAGTTTAAGTAAAAACTAAAATTATTAAAATAGTTTTTAATTATTATAGTAGAATGTAAGACTTAATTATTACTCTTGTTAATGTGTTTAAATTTCATTGAAATAAAAACGTGTTATAAAATAAGGAAGTTTTTTTTGTTTTTCTTCAAACTATCTCCTATGACCTATTGACTATGACCCTTCTTCCCCCTTACCCTTCATGTACAAAAACTATACCATTCCATTGTTTAAATGAAATTTCTTATTTAAGGTAATTGGTTTTAAACGTTTGCCTTAAATTCTGGAGGGCGAAAAGAAGGAGAGAGAAAATAGCGGTAGAATTGATGATAAGACGGGTTTTCCAAGCAGCGTATTTATTGCACAGCCTGAACTGAAAAGGACATTTCACGCAGGAGCGTATTATTCATTACGTTGCGCCTTTCTGCATTCCTAGACAACGTATTATTTCCTAGTAGTATTTTATAATTTCGTGTGTGAGGATGTTCCGTTCTAGGGTAAAAAATATTAGCTTCTTTACTAATTAAAATACATTTAGTGCATGAGGATGAAGAAGAAAGAATACTGCAGAGTTACTTAATTATAAAACTTGTCAGCAATCTGTTCTTAAAACGACAAGAGAAGGGTGCTTTTACTATATTGATTAAGAAGCATTTGATTGGCAAAGAAGAGAGGTTTAAAATGCATTTTAGATTTACCTGTGAGCAATTTAGTTGGATCTTAAATAAAATCAAACAGGACCTGCAAACGTATCCCTGCAATCGAGTCAAGGCTAAGGCTAAACTATTTTTTATTCATAACTTTTTATTCATGACCATTTTATTCATAAAAAATAGCACTACTAGTTTACTATGTAAACAAATATCAACTAATTATAATTCAGTGTCATCAACTGACATGCATTGTATGCCTCGATAATCAATCCAGAGGGAATCTTAGAGAGTAGTAATGGATAGATTGACAGGGAAGTTAAACTTGATGTATGGTGGGAGGAATGGTTGGAGAGTTCAGATTGATAATTTGCAGGGGAAGTGTGGTGGGAGGAATGGTTTGAGTGTTCTGTAGTATAACCCGAAGAAGAGGAAGTTAAGCTTGATGTATGGTGGGAGGAATGGTTGGAGAGTTCAGATTGATAATTTTCAGGGAAAGTATGGTGTTAGGAATGGTTGGGGGGTTCAGATTGATAATTTTCAGGGGAAGTATGGTGCTTGGAATGGTTGGAGAGTTCTGTATATGTAGTGAATTTAAGCAGCTCCATATCAGAAACAAGCTGGAAAACTTTAATTTTTGTTTGGCTCACAAGATTTGGTGGAAACTTCTTCACTGTCTTGGCAATGCTTTAAATAACAGATTGGCATTATCTTCTTTGTCATATTTCAATAAATCTTTTTTTTTTCTTTTACGTATTTAACTAGTGCTGAATTTTCTGGTATTTGGTTCCGGGCGGTTTACTATTGCTTCATAAGTACTATCATCAAAAAACTCATGTTGAAGACAACCCCCAAACCCGGAACCCCCAAAGTTAGATCTTTCTCATCTGATTTATGACCATTTACGTCAACAATTAAGGAGCGTCACGTTAGGAAATAATGAATCAGATTCGATATGGTCTGAATCCATATGTTTCAATTTTTCTTACCATAAACTTTGCATGAATTGTATCAAAAGCTTTCAAAAAACAGTAGCACCAGGAAATTTAGGAGTAGGGAAAGATCCTGTGTTCTGGCGCCACCGCCACCACTGTCATGCGCATGCGCGATGACCTTTGACCCCTAACCTAACCTTGACCTTGACCCCTAACCTAACCTAACCTTGACCTTGACCTTGACCCCTAACATAACCTTGACCTTGACCCCTAACCTAACCTTGACCTTGACCTTGGAACTTCCGGTTTCGACTTCCGGTTTCCGGTTTCGACTTCCTGTTTCCGGTTTCAACTTCCGGTTTCGACTTCCGGTTTCGACTTCCTGTTTCCGGTCTCGACTTCCTGTTTCCGGTTTCGACTTCCGGTTTCGACTTCCGGCCGCCATTTTCGGAACTTCCAGATGCGCGGGAAAATTCAAAAAATAGACGCGAGGCGGAGAAATTCAAAATTAGATCCTGTTGAGACAAATGAGGTGTGAAAGTTGGTTGCATACATCAACGGGACTAAACACATGAGACTAGACAGACGAAGCTAAATACATGAAACTAGATACATGGAACTAGACAGACGAAGCTAAATACATGAAACTAGATACATGGAACTAGATAGACGAGGCTAGATACATGAGACTAGATACACCGAGCTAGATACATGAGACTAGATACACGGGGCTAGATACATGAGACTAGATAGACGGGACTAGATACCTGAGGCTAGACTAGACGGACTTAACTAAACCATTTTAAACCATTTGATGAGAAAAATTAAATCTGGTGTCAGAACGGCTCTAGCATGTGCCTTAAGCGAGATACCGCCCTACCCCACAGTTGATGACGTCATCCGCCGCGGCAGATATTGCTAAACTAATTACCTCGATGCTGATTGGCTGATTAACGAATAAATAATTACAGTTGACCTTTTCCCTCAATTTATATGTAATGGATAAGACTGGACAGACAAGACTAGACAGACAAGACTAGACGAGACTAAGACGCAACCGGACGTTTGTCAGTCATAACACCAGACAAGAATAGAGGGACTAGACTAGACAGACTAGATTAGACAGACAGACAAGCGGAGAAAATTCAAAATGAGTTGCGGATGGGTAGCGGACAATCCTGTATGCATGCATAATTGATTGCAAACATATTACGGATTGATTCAAATGAGATTATTGGTTTTAGGCCGGACAAGATCGGATAATACCGAACAAGGTCGAACAAGAACGGACAAGACTATACAGACCTTATATTTATTCGAATAATTTCCTATGAGTAAGCGAAATTTCTTATACTTGTCTGTGAACCAGATCGTATTAATGTTTTTCATTTATATAAATACCAAAGAGTTCAATTCTGGCATCCACTTTTCATCTACTTGCATCCACTTTTCATTTACTTGCATCCACTTTTCATCTACTTGCATCCCCTTTTCATCACGCCAAACAGGGTGTGAGGTCTATGTGACCCCACGCTAAACAGGGTGTGAGGTCTATGTGACCCCACGCTAAACAGGGTGTGAGGTCTATGTGACCCCACGCTAAACAGGGTGTGAGGTCTATGTGACCCCACGCCAAACAGGGTGTGAGGTCTATGTGACCCCACGCTAAACAGGGTGTGAGGTCTATGTGACCCCACGCCAAACAGGGTGTGAGGTCTATGTGACCCCACGCTAAACAGGGTGTGAGGTCTATGTAACCCCACGCTAAACAGGGTGTGAGGTCTATGTGACCCCACGCTAAACAGGGTGTGAGGTCTATGTAACCCCACGCTAAACTTCGTCCACTTTTTAGGGTAGGTTAGCATTAGATTAGTTGGATTATGTTAGGGTAGGTTGTAGGTTAGTTGAGTTAACATTAGGGTAGGTTAGCATTAGATTAGTTGGGATAGGTTAGGAATGAGACGCGCTTCATTCCTAACCTATCCCAACTAATCTACTGCTAACCTACCCTAATGTTAACTCAACTAACCTACAACCTACCCTAACATAATCCAACTAATCTAATGCTAACCTACCCTAAAAAGTGGACGGAGTTTAGCGTGGGGTTACATAGACCTCACACCCTGTTTAGCGTGGGGTCACATAGACCTCACACCCTGTTTAGCGTGGGGTTACATAGACCTCACACCCTGTTTAGCGTGGGGTCACATAGACCTCACACCCTGTTTGGCGTGGGGTCACATAGACCTCACACCCTGTTTAGCGTGGGGTCACATAGACCTCACACCCTGTTTGGCGTGGGGTCACATAGACCTCACACCCTGTTTAGCGTGGGGTCACATAGACCTCACACCCTGTTTAGCGTGGGGTCACATAGACCTCACACCCTGTTTAGCGTGGGGTCACATAGACCTCACACCCTGTTTGGCGTGATGAAAAGGGGATGCAAGTAGATGAAAAGTGGATGCAAGTAAATGAAAAGTGGATGCAAGTAGATGAAAAGTGGATGCCAGAATTGAACTCTTTGGTATTTATATAAATGAAAAACATTAATACGATCTGGTTCACAGACAAGTATAAGAAATTTCGCTTACTCATAGGAAATTATTCGAATAAATATAAGGTCTGTATAGTCTTGTCCGTTCTTGTTCGACCTTGTTCGGTATTATCCGATCTTGTCCGGCCTAAAACCAATAATCTCATTTGAATCAATCCGTAATATGTTTGCAATCAATTATGCATGCATACAGGATTGTCCGCTACCCATCCGCAACTCATTTTGAATTTTCTCCGCTTGTCTGTCTGTCTAATCTAGTCTGTCTAGTCTAGTCCCTCTATTCTTGTCTGGTGTTATGACTGACAAACGTCCGGTTGCGTCTTAGTCTCGTCTAGTCTTGTCTGTCTAGTCTTGTCTGTCCAGTCTTATCCATTACATATAAATTGAGGGAAAAGGTCAACTGTAATTATTTATTCGTTAATCAGCCAATCAGCATCGAGGTAATTAGTTTAGCAATATCTGCCGCGGCGGATGACGTCATCAACTGTGGGGTAGGGCGGTATCTCGCTTAAGGCACATGCTAGAGCCGTTCTGACACCAGATTTCATTTTTCTCATCAAATGGTTTAAAATGGTTTAGTTAAGTCCGTCTAGTCTAGCCTCAGGTATCTAGTCCCGTCTATCTAGTCTCATGTATCTAGCCCCGTGTATCTAGTCTCATGTATCTAGCTCGGTGTATCTAGTCTCATGTATCTAGCCTCGTCTATCTAGTTCCATGTATCTAGTTTCATGTATTTAGCTTCGTCTGTCTAGTTCCATGTATCTAGTTTCATGTATTTAGCTTCGTCTGTCTAGTCTCATGTGTTTAGTCCCGTTGATGTATGCAACCAACTTTCACACCTCATTTGTCTCAACAGGATCTAATTTTGAATTTCTCCGCCTCGCGTCTATTTTTTGAATTTTCCCGCGCATCTGGAAGTTCCGAAAATGGCGGCCGGAAGTCGAAACCGGAAGTCGAAACCGGAAACAGGAAGTCGAGACCGGAAACAGGAAGTCGAAACCGGAAGTTGAAACCGGAAACCGGAAGTCGAAACCGGAAACCGGAAGTCGAAACCGGAAGTTCCAAGGTCAAGGTCAGGTTAGGGGTCAAGGTCAAGGTTAGGTTAGGGGTCAAGGTCAAGGTTAGGGGTCAAGGTCAAGGTTAGGTTAGGGGTCAAAGGTCATCGCGCATGCGCATGACAGTGGTGGCGGTGGCGCCAGAACACAGGATCTTTCCCTACTTTTAGGAAGTGTTTATTTCCATTATAAAGGATATTTTTCAATTGTACTTCTTTCTATGGTTGATGCGAATTACAAGTTTTTACTAATTGACATGGGTTAATATGATAAAGAAGGTGATTCTAGAATTAAAAAAAACACGTATTTCACAATTAGGAAGAAATTAAGCTATTTTTTATAAGAATATGTTTTACACCTATAGACAGGGCCGGCGTGAATGGTGGGTAGGGTTGCCACCCGTACTTTATAATAAAGTATTCTACGTTATTTCTGGTAATTATACTCTATACTTTATGAGAAGAATAAAGTACGCGAAAATACTTTATTTCGCATGATTTGATTCCTGGGATTCAAAAAGTTTCGGCGTAAGCATTTTTGCGTAAAACGGAACGTTATCGATTGGTGCCAAATCGTTGGGTCGCCAGTCGTCAACGCCACTTGAAAGATTGTTTTTTATAATTTCTGAACGCAACCTAACCTCAAATGTTAACATTATCAATATCATTGTCAAAACTTCGTGTTTTTTTTGTGCAAAGCTGGTTTAGCGCAATTAGAATTCGATTTATCGGTTTTATAGATTTATGTTATAGTAAATCCTGGATAAGAGCAACTTCAGTATACAAAGTACTCCATGTACATCTTCAAAACGTAATTTGGATGGTGAAGCAGATAAAATAGATAGTGAATATGTTACACCGACAAAATGCGCTAAAAAAATGATACGAGGAAACAGAAAGCTAAACGATTGTAGAAGTATAAAAGTCAATGGGAAATCGAATATGGTGATTGGTTAAATGATGATCCACAAAACGAATATAACGCATAATGCAAATTGTGTGGAATTACATTTACAATTGCTTCATATGGAATAGGACAAGTTGAATATCTAATTTCTGTGTGTGGTATAATGAGCGTCGAAGGTCGAAGAATTCTACTTTTTCTATAATTCCTATGTTTAATGTTACAAAATTAATACCATGAAAAAATGCCTGAAAATGGGACTGGTGATTGATCGCTAAGGTCAAGGTGATGGGTAAGGTATTTTCAGGTTAAACAACACCTGCAATCAAAACAACACAAATTAAAATTAGAGATAAAGTGAACATTTTGACTACTTGAGAAATTTCTTGACTGCATCCAAATCGTCTAAAAGAGCATTCCGCAGTGATAAAGAAAATGTTGTTGCTGCTGAACTAACCCTAACATATCACACTGTAAAACATAATTTGTCCTGCAATTGCATGGATTTTACTATAAAATTGAATAACGTTATTTATGCCAATTCAAGTACACCTACAGGAATTAATCTAGCTAGAACAAAAATGGAAGCACTGGTTACAGAGGTGTTGGGCCCATATGCTATACACAATGTAATAGATGATATTAATACAGACAATTTATATTACTATTTACAAACACATGCTTCTAACAAAAAAATATATAAAACTGTTTCCATTAGTGATACAATATTTTACGGCAAAAAATGGCATTCAAAACAAATTATTAGATTTCTATGAAAATAGCAACGAATCTGCTGATGGTGTATTTCAAGCAATTAAAAAATCATTGGAGCAATACAAATTATCTTTTCATAATGTATCTGGGCTAAGTGCTGACAATACAAATGCTAATTTTGGTGTCAACCATTCTTTATTTACAAATATGAGAGATTTGGTGCCAGATTTGATTAAAGGAAATTGTCATGCACACATAGTACATAATTGCATGAGACATGCCATGGGCTTTTTATCATATGATATAGAAAATGTGATTTTGAAAATGTATGCTCATTTTTCACATTCTGCTGTAAGAAGAGAGGAACTGAAAATATTTGTAGAATCAGTAGATGGAGACTTTCTTGACATAAAACTCCATGTGGGAACAATAAACTTATTTACTTTAGAACTTAGTTACTTTAACTTCAATATAGACTGTAAAGAAGCTGTGCAATGGCTCTCTTTCTTTAACCATGCATTGATACATTATTATTAGATTGGTCACCTACTAGGAGTTATTTTGTAAGTTTAGACAACTGTCCAATGGTTTTACAAAACTTATTGATGCTCAACAACACTGAAAATGATATGATTGAATTTTTTTCCATTTTTATAGCCACATGTTAAATTTATTTAATAAAGCCATAAAATGTTTAGAAGGCAATTGCATAACAATTTTAGATATTTATGAGATTATGGATAATCTTAGAGATGTTTTAGCACAAAGGAAACAAGAGCTCTTCTTTGGCTATGAAACAAGTAAAAAAATTAAACTGTTGTCTTCACGGGAACTGACTAGGGAATTTCACACAATTTTTTTATTATTTATTGACAAAGCCTTAGATTACCTTAATAAATGGTTTGATTTGAATGACACAAACTGGTTTATTTACAATTCAAACTTTTCAGCCAGTCAGCATTCATAGAGAGTTTTTTTCTGTTACGAATAGCACATGGCGAAACGAAAGAAACAAAGCGACTCTAAATCTTATAAAAAACAAATTACTTATTTACTTTTACTTAAATATAGACTGTACAGATGCTGTGCAATTGTTTAGTAGTGATTTAGTAGTGATAAACATAATAATAAAGACAATTGAAATCTGAATCCAATTTGAAACTAAAAAACGCATGGACGCAAGACAGAAGACAGGCCCAGAGCGAAAGGATGAGAAAGTTTTGGGAAGATAAAAAGAACAAGAGCAGTGCTAAGTAATGGTTCTACGCGCTCCTTAGAGGGCTAAACGAATAAATAATAATAATAATAAATAAAAGTAAATTGTAAGAGTACTTTTTATTTGTACTATTTTGACACTATGTACTTTTTTTTCTTACATTTAATAACCAATGTACTTTAATTGCAACAATAAAAGGTGGCAACCCTAATGGTGGGCGAACTGTGCGACGACACAGGGCCAGCGCCAAGCAGGGGCCCCGCGTATTCAGAGAGTTGAGTTGATATTTTGCCTGTAGGTCTGGGATCGGCATCTATTGGCGTTCGCAGCCACCTGCGCCGCAGCCTGCTGCGACGGACACATTTAGCCGCTTAATTGTGTTGCTTCTTTGAATACGCCGAACCAGAGACAAGTATCTAAAGAGAGATGCGACACCCACTAAGGAATTTTTGTGACAGAAGTTTGCGCTAACTATGAAAACATTATGGAACTAATTATCAAACGCGGGCTATATGAATGTTTTATTAAATATATGCGATAATATAATTTATTTAAAATAGGGTGAAAATTAAAAACAATTTGTTAAATATGTTATTTACATGTACTAATAATTTATTAAATATGTATTTACATTAAAAAATATATATAAAACTTTGTAGAGGGTCATCCTTCATATTACTTTCACAAACAGGAACAACACATCAGAAATATATGGAATCCATTGTCTGAAAGTAATGGATATGATGGTAATAAACCAATCATGTTTAATACAATAAAAACATGAACATTTACCTTTCAATTTAGATTATAACTAATGTACGGAGAATTATTTTCAAGAGTCTTGCACTAATAATATCTTGCAGACACAATATATTCTTGGATGCTTGGATGTAAAATTCCTTGACCGCATAAATAGCACTTATTGACAAAAACAAAAAAATTATATATCCAATATAACGAATGAATATCTTGCACATTGGCGACATCATCTTTAAACATTTGTCTCTGGGTGACATTTTGCTACTATAAATGTAAACAACACTAGTTATTTACTTGAGATTTCACATGCTCAGTGCCATCTATCTCTTAATTTAAGCGACCAAGCCATCTATAAATTCATTATTGAATTAAAACTTCTGTCACAAGGTCACCCATAAGAGTGCCATCCCCCTGCGCCGAACGTAGACTACTCATAACTACTACTCGTAACTAAAACTGATATTACAAGTCTAGATAAATTATTTTTTAATCCACTCGCCGTGTAAGAGACTGCGGAAGAAAATATAATAGTGGGTGTAAAAAAACGTAAAAGAAAACGTGATAAAGATGCGGCAAAAGAACATCAAAAAGATTATTTAAACAAAGTATTGGCAACACTGGCTTATTGGAAGAAAATTTACAGTATTTTCAAACGGTTAGAAAACATGAATATAAAAGCTAGAGCTGACGAAGAACTTCGTGAGTTGTCCTATTACTTATCACAATGCAATTTTGAAATTAAATATATTCCGGGAAGAGATAACACGGAAGCATGTAGTTTGAGTAGAAACCCTGTATTAGAACCACTCGAAAATACAGAAGAATTGCTAAAAATAGTTAATCTTATATAAATTAAAGAGATAAAGACAGATCAAGGAACAAATAGAACATTACAGAAAATCAAAACAAAATTAATAGAAAAAGATGGTGTGTTCTATAGAAAAGTTAGAAATATAGAAAAAATAACTTTATCTGAAGAACTAAGCTTAGAATTAATTAAACAAATACACTCTGAATTGTGCCATATAGGGATTAAACAAATGATGAATAGGATATGTCCGCATTATACAGCTAAAAACATTACTGCAAATATATAGAAAATATATAAAAACTGTGAGATATGTATTAGAAACAAATCCAGAGGGCAAGTAAAATATGGCCTGATGTCACAATTGGCACCGGCATCAAAACCATTCGAAATAATGTCAATTGATACCAGTGGAGGCTTCGGAGGACAAAGATCAACAAAAAGATACCTTCACCTGCTTGTGGACCATTTTAAAAGATATGCGTTTATCTTAACATCCAAAACTCAGAGTGCAACTGGTTTCACCAAGTTGGTAAACGAAGTGCTAGAAACGGACAAAATTGAAACAATACTTACAGATCAATATCCAGGAATAAACTCGAGAGAATTTAAGGAATTCCTGAGAGGAAACAATGTTAGACTAATTTTTACGGCTGTTAATGCGCCTTTTTCGAATGGTCTGAACGAGAGACTAAACCAGACCCTCATCAATAAAGTAAGAAGCAAAATAAATGAAGCAAAGGAAAAGAGAGCCTGGACAACGCTCGCCACAGAATGTATCGATAAGTACAATAAAACAGCATACGGTAACCGGATTTACGGCTAAATAATTATTAAACGGCACAAATACCAGCATTCTACCACAAGAAATAAAACGAAGAAATAAAAAAGAAGATTGGATAAGACATAAAGAAATAGCTCTGAAAAGAACAAAAAAATCTCGTGATTATAACAAAAAATATTTGACAAGAAAAGAAAAAACTATATATTTAACACAGGAGATTTAGTATATATAGAAAATGGCAACAAGTTAAATAGAAAGAAATTAGATGAATTGAGAATTGGACCCTTCGTAATTATAGAGAAAATTTCAGATTCAGTATGTAAATTCAAAACAGGAAAACGAAGAAACCGGTTTCTTCCACGTAACAAAATTGATACCAGCAGATAATGTAAATGAAAATTGAAAGTGCAACGAATTTTCACCCAGGGAGGGGAGATGTAAGGACCATATACTTTCCTTAATAGATAGCTTTGGTAGGATTTCCATGGAGACGAAAAATAATTACGTAAAAAACATAAAACTAGAAAAAGTAAAGTTAAGTCCAGTTAAGAAGTTAGAAGTTAAATAGACTTGAAACTGTAAATAGAGAAGTTAATTGTGAACGTTAATTGTCGTTTCTTTGTTTACAGGTAAGAGTGTAAATAGTTTATGAGTGTAAATGTTTTGTTTACAGAGAAACATATTCTCGTTTACTTTATAAAAAAATAATGTCACATTATATATATATATATATATATATATATATATATATATATATATATATATATATATATATATATATATATATATATATATATATATATATATATATATATATATATATATATATATATATATATATACATACACATACTAAAAAAAGAGAACACAAACTACACTGAGCTCATTGAACACGCGTATTTTAAAACTTTCTTCATGTATTTTTATCATGTATTTTATTACTGCTGCATTTTCCACTTCAGTCCATACACATTTTCTGCAACTCGCCACCCAATGTTGCCACAGCTTCTCACCTTCTCCACATGCTCGGCACGTTCTATCACCTGCAGCCATCCAATATGGAGATATTGGATGCGGAAGTGAAAAAACCCCTTTCTTCACTTCCGCATCTAAAACGAGCAATAGTCATCTGTAAGACTTCGGGGTTGAGGAGATATTCTGGGCATTTGTCTGTAACTTGGATCTTCTTGTAGTCTTTGTAATTTGTACCCTCGTCTATGTGTTTCTGTCTCTCCTGTAGTCTCTCTTCCAAATAAATTTCAACTAGCATTCCCTCATTTATCATTCTCTCAATCTCCATGAGACTCCATCCACCTCTTTCATACATCAGCTTTCGTTTGTATTCCCACTTGGTTTCAGTCTTACATTCTATCCTTTCTTTCCTTAACACTTTCAGCACTTCTTTCACTATTCTTTCCTCATTCATACTATTCACCTTTCTTTCAAACTTGGCCACTCTCGTTGCTGCATAACTGGCGACTTTGTTGGTGTTTGTCTCCTGTAGAACAATATACCAAGGGCTAGACCTCTCCAGCTGGAGAATCCTCTTAATATATTGCAGTTGTACGCTTTTTATGTCCACCTCCTCCTTTACTCCCCAGATTTCCGCCCCGTACATCAGGATAATTCGTACACATGCCTTCATCTCCATTTCTTCCCATTTAAAATTCTCCGTCTTTGCTCCTTTTCTCTTCCGGAATTGCAACCACTTAGTTTTTTCTACGTTCACTTTTAACATACGCTTCTTAAAAAAGCCTTTCCACCCGATGAAAAAAGATTTTGTATTATTATATATATGATATATATGATCCATATATAATTCTATACAAAAATTGGCCAGATCTGACTATATATAATTATATATGATCATATATACTTATCTATATATGGTTATATATAATTATATATAATTAGATCTGAAAATTGGCCAGATCTGAGCATATCTAATTATGTATATTTATATATGATCATATATAAATATATATGATCATATATCTTTTCTTTGTTTGGAATTTTATAGGGCGTTGACAAATAATACGATCATAATAAACCAAGCATATTTTGTAGGAAATTTAACGCTCTACAAGACCTTTTTTGTAGAGCGTTAAATTTCCAACAAGAATATATATGGTTTATTATGATCGTACTATTTATCAGCGCCCTATAAAATTCCAAAGAAAATAATTTTCCCCATGTTATTTCCATTTAAAACTTACTCGTGACTCGTGTTTTATTTGCCACACTTTATCATGGTCTTTACTTCATGATTTTACTTCATGGTACATATTAATACGTCATCTAACTTCGGTTTGGTTGCTGTTTTAGTAGAGTGAAGTCGTTATATGTCAGTCGTTGTAGCAATTCGTTGTAATAAGTTGTTTCATTGGGTGTTTAAATAAATACGTTTTTGTGTTAAATATATTCTCTTGCTCCTACTCTACATAAAATTGTACTAACATGTTTTAATTATTAAAAAAAACGAAATTGTAAAGGTCGATACTCATGTGCGCGAAACTCGGCTACGCAAAGTCGCGCGACGTCGTCTGTCAAATAATGATTATATTGTTTTAAATGGACATGTAGTAAGCTGTCGAGTGCCGTAAGTGAGAACGAAATTATAATTTGATAGGCGACGTCGCGCGGCTTCAGGTAGCCGAGTGTCGCGCATATGAAAATCTACCTTCACTGTTGTCTAGGCAGTGTTTGTTTCTTATTATTTAAATCATGAGTTCTTTTTAACTCTCCGATTTTTTGTGACATCGCTTTTTTCAAATCCTCTCGGGTTTGAGGTTTCCCGTTTCTGGAGGTCCATTTTTTTCATTTGCCAATTTTAAGAAATCTAGAAAATATAATATAAATAATCTAGAAAAGAAATCACAATATCATCAAATAAATTCAAAAAGTTTGGGAAATCCAAATGTACATGCCTTAAGCACTTTATATGGATAGTGAAACTATAATTATATAAGTATTTACTTAAACTACATATATATATATATATATATATATATATATATATATATATATATATATATATATATATATATATATATATATATGTTGTATTTGAGGTTTTCGCGGATAGATACCTGTGTTGTATTGTTTTCTCGGGGATTCCGCGTTGATGTTGAGGGTTGGTTCTGAAAAGAACCGGATTCTCGACGTTTCGGCGAACTAACATTCGCCATTCTCAAGAGATATATGCGTCCGTGCGGGTCAACGGTTAGACGCATACTATATATATATATATATATATATATATATATATATATATATATATATATATATATACATATATATATATATATATATATATATATATACATATATATATACATATATATATATATATATATATATATATATATATATATATATATATATATATATATATATATATATATATATATTTATGTATATTTATATATATAATATTACCAATTAATTATTTTATTACCAATTTTATTTAATTACCAATAATCTCATTCTTGGCCGTCTCGTTTAAAGCCTTTACAGGAGCTACCTTTACTTGGCCTAAGTGAGCTCGTGGAGCTTGGCCGGAAAAGGTGCAATTTAAATAGCCTGATGGCTTGAAAACTCGAGTTAACAATCGCCGTGCAACATGTGATGCTTACACATTGTACACATTGACCGAATGGAGTCAAAGTCTGATTTTTTGCAATAAACTTGACTTTTTTGATCAATTTAAACATCTATTTTATAACAATAATAAATTATAAATGAAAAAGAATTTAACACATTATAACTGGCATATTGCGTTACAGATGCCATAAGGACATACACCGGTAAAAAGTATCAATAAAAAGCGTAAATACAATAATACAAATTTTTTCTGGAAATGAACGTAATTATAATCTAGAAACATGAAAAGGAAGAGAAAGATTTTTATCAAACATGAAATTTTTTATACCCTCCCTTTTTTGGCTTCCGAAACCTACTCGAGAAGTATAAAAAATGATTTTTTGAAATCAACGTAATTATCTAGAAGCGTAAAAATGAAAAAAAACTTTAATCGAATCTATAATTTTTTTTTTGGAAAAAATATTTTGTTTCTTTTCTTAATTAATTTTTTTATTAATTTTTTAATTTTTACGCTTCTAGATTATAATTACGTTGATCCTCAAAAAATAAATATTTATATGCGCCCTTATGGCATTTGTAATTTGTAAATTGTAATTTCAGTATAATAGCATATAAAAGAGCACAACTTAATAAATACAAATATAATTTTTTTACTGATAAATATAATTACAAAAAAAAATGTTTTGGAAAATGGCACACATAAATTTTATTATCACTTACCAGATATCATAACTACCCGTCCATTCTCTTGTTTATTATTAAAGAAAAACATTACATGATCTCCTTCTTCTGGGGGATGATCCTCATCAAAAATCACTTCATTATCGTCAACTTGACAATATGAATGGTCCCTCTCGCAATTTATAACAAACATTATAATAGATTATATTATAATTATATATCTAACTAATATTTATGCACACGTTGTCTATATGGCTGCCGAAACACGTTCAAAGATGAAAAGGTATTTGTGGCGTAGTAGGGCCAGTGATGCCAACTCGTACAGAATTTTCCCCCTAGCACCAACTTCAATTCCCCCTAAATTTCGATTAAAAACCCCTAAAGTTTTCATTGTTCACCTTGTTTGAGATTTAAAATGTAAAATTAAAATACTGTTAAGTAATAAATATAGTTCGGTAATACTATAAGGTAGTTAGTTGTAAGAGCTTTTGTATTTATGTGGGCGTATTTTACACTTTTACACACATTAATTTATGAAGTAATAATAGCATTGATAACAACAATGAAATAAAACGATTTTTTATTTTGTTTTTCAACTTTCCTTTTCTTTACTTTTCTTTATGTACATCTATTTTGCTTCATCATTTTATTTTCCTACAGTATTTTTTGTTTTTTATACTCTCCTTTTGTTAACGTATCTTAACGCAAAAATAACGTAATCTCCCTAAATATACCCCTAAATAAATGTACCCCCTAAGAAAACCCCTTTACAACTTGGTTCCCCCTAAATTTGGGGGTAAAACCCCTAAGTTGGCATCACTGAGTAGGGCGAAGGGCATAGCCAAGGTTGCCAGGTGTTCGGTATTTTACCGAACCGTTCGGTATTTCAGCCCCGTGTTCGGTGTTAGGTACGACAAAAATATTGTTCGGTATTTTTTTCGGAACTCATGTATTTCTCTAATTTATTAATTGAATCACAAATTCAACTCAATAAGCAAATGCCAATTTAGTTGTTTGCCAAACAGCCGAAACAAATCAAGCGTGGACATGGATAAAAAGTGGATAAAGCGTGGATTAAGGCTGAATTATGCATTTGTTGCAATTTCAAAGTGACATGTCGCGAATTACATCTCCAAATCAAAGAGAACACCCATTTGTGATGCGTGCATTAGCAATAATAAATACGATTTTTAATATAGTGTGTTCGATTCGATCTATGGTGTAGTTCCGAAATAAAACTTTTCAATAAATGTTTGTTTTTTTCTTTTGTTTTCACCCTATGTTCGGTAATTTGGTTCTCATCTGGCAAACCTGGGCGTATCACGTGATACACCATATGTTTAGATATTTGTCTTTGGTTTAGTATCATAGTCACCTAAACCGCTGCATATAAATTTTATAGCATATTTTTTTTTTCTTTTTTACGAAAGTAAAAATAGTATACAAATTGCGCAGGGAGTACAAATGCTTAAAAATCGAATGGATGAGCGTGAAAACATTGCTAGAAAAATTAATAAATTAAATAACTACGAACTTCTAGGGAACAATATTACAAATATTAAATTTGATATTCTCGAATGTAATTTATTTGTATCTAATGATTATGAAGTAGAAAATGTGTCTGTTTACGCTCGTTTAAAAATTGATAAAGAAATTTATACTTCAGAAATTTACAAAGCAGTAAAAACGAACAGCTACACAGTCGAAATAGACTTTAATGGTTCCATTATTTATGAATCAATTAAATTTTTTGTTAGAATTCAAAGTGAAATATTTATAGTCATACGCTGTTTCGCTGTTGAACATTTTAAAATGTTCTGTCACTTCGTTTCGAGAAAAACAATTGAGCATGTTATACCAATAGCAGACAATAATAGTTTGATGTTGCTTAGATTAAAAAATATTAAATCAATATTTCAACTTGTAAGAGTTGGTAGTTATGTTTGCAAAGAACCAAATAATAATATAAAAATGGTTTGGTAATTATATTATTGACTAATTTAGTTATGTAGAAAATATTTTTATTTCATAATAAATATTTTTTCTAAAGCTACAGAGTATAATCATTTTTAAATATCTCCTAACAGGAATAATTAAAAATTTACATGCAAACATTTATATTTGTCATAAAATTGACATAATGTATGATTTTACATATTTATCAGTCAGGTCTGATCAGATCTAATTATATTAAGACATATATAATCAAATCTGATCATATATAGTCATGTACCATTATATATATGTATATGCTTATATCAGCGAGATCTGATCAGATCTAATTATATATAGACCTATATATAATCAGATCTGGTCATATATAGACTTATATATAATTATACATATCCATATATAAGTCAGGTCTGATCAGATATAATTGTATATCGACTATATATAATCAGATCTGATCATATGTAGACTTATATATATTTATACGCAGGCATATATCAGTCAGGTCTGATCAGATACAATTATATATAGACCTATATATAATCAGATCTGATCATATATCGACTTATATATAATTATATATAATTATTTATAATTATATATTATTATATATAGACTTAAATCAGCTAGGTCTGATCAGATCTAATTATATATAGGTTCATATATAATTATATATAATCCCATATATAATCCATCATGTCCATCATGTCCATCATGTATGATTATATATAACTCCATATATAATCATATATAATTATATATAATTTCATATAAAATCATATATAATCATATATAATCATATATAATCATATAAGATCATATATAATTAGGCAAAATCTTTTTTCATCGGGCAGTCGTGTTAATACCTTCATTTCCGCATACGTAAACTCCCACACTTTTTCCTGTACTACAGAGTCGTAGGCTGCTTTTATGTAGATAAACACTGCGTACAATTTCCCCTTTGGTTTCCTCGATTCTTTTTGAACAATATAGTTTAGCGTGTAAAGATGTTCTGTAGTACCACGCCCTTTTCTAAATCCGGCTTGGACTTCTGCAATCATCTTCATCTCCTCTACTTCTTCTAACAATTTTCCCTCCAGTAGTTTAGGTATATGCGGTATCCATGAGAGTTATCCCTCTGTAGTTACTTAATTCCTCCTCATTTGGAGGAAGGACTGGCACAATAATTCCCTTTCGCCAACTATCCGGAACTTCTTTGCTGCCTTTGAAGAAAGAGTTTAGTTCGGCGAGCAGTTTCTCTTTCACGGTTTGTGTAGCCAAGCACCACGCTTCGTTTGGTATCGTATCTGGCCCTGGAGCTATCCTTCTTTTAAGCGCCGCCATAACACTTTCCAATTCTTCCTTTGCAATTTCTTCAAGGAAATCTCTGTTGGTTTCCGCCGCTCCAAAATTTCTATCCGTTGCATTTCTATTAGTTACAAAATATACTATTTTATAATAACCTTTATTTTTATTAAAATAAATTATTTTCATATGTACTTACCTCTTTTTTCTAACTTCTCCGCAATGTCCTGCCAAGCATGCTTCATGTTTCAAATATATTCAAAACTATGTACATGTTCAATTAGCTCTTCGTCCTCTTCAGAAGTAAGGCCGAGGCCGCAATACGGTTTTTACCCACGAGCGGTAACCGCTATAAGCGCGAAACCGCTCGAGAAACTCAGTACGCTATGGGAAAAATCAGTACGCTACACACTGGGCCGGATTTCAAATTTACGGCGACAAAAATAGAATTTTACAATGTCTCACAATTAATCAAAACCGCTTAAAATGTATTGTTTGATAACCCATTCACAAAAATACAACCAAATTAATGCGACAAACCAATGCCATTGGTTGTGGGAACGTCTCAAACATCTCTCTTGTCCCTTAGGTACCAAGAAGGAATTAATGCGCTCGATATTTCATGAAGAAGCAACGCCTGTTTTGTGTTTGTGCTAAAAAATTGCGACCTTTTTAAATATGAAGAAAATAGCGTCAAGTATGATATATGTTATAATAATATCAAATTTATAGAGAGTTTTAAGGAGGTTCGAGCGTAACTATTGTGTCAAAATAGTGCTTGAATTTTTCTATATTTTCAAATATCCTAATAGTTGTTAAAATTCATTATTTTTATTTATAATAACATAACAAATTTAAAAATTGCTAATTATTATTTATTTAATAAAATAAAGTTATATGACTTCGTTATTTTTGACATATAAGGTGACATAAAAAGATCTGGCAACATCAGTGTTATGAGTCGACTGGTTGTAAAGGCATCAGAATTTTATTAGCCCAAGATGTTGGCCGAAAACCTCGAAATACCAAAAGACAGAAAATTGTAGATAATCTATTAAAAATCTGGAGTATATTCTATCAAATAGTTCCACAGACGTTCAAAAGTTCAAAATGTTTCCATTTTTTCTTTTTTCTCACAATCAGCTGTTATCGTCACGTTGCCAAACCATCTGTCATGTGAATTACTGTCGATAAACAAGGTTCAAAACAAAACAAAAATAACTTTAATTATTTAAATAATTTCATCGGGAACATCACATTGCTTTAATGTTATCGTGTTTTAATATTATCTAAGTTTATTGTATATAGTTTTTTATTCCTTAAAGTTGGGAAATTAATCAAGCAAGCAAGCTTGTCGGCCATAGGAACCTGTGTATAAGATTCGAAAAAACATTTTTTCCCGGATAAACTAAACGGAGGTTCACTTTCAAATTTTGAGGACATAAAAAAAGTATTGATCTTCATGTATAAAAAGTTCCAAACCTTAAACTTGAAAAAAATATTTAACATGGGATTCGCTCGAACTTCCTTAATCAATTGGGTTATAAAATAAGTTTTTTAACGACTAATGTAAATTTAAATATGTAGTAATATTCTGCAATACATTGATTTAAAAAAAACTTCTACATAGTTTCATTAAATTAAATAGTCTGTAGGAGAAAACAAACATTGACAATTGTAGGAAAGCAATAATCCCATCCACATTGTTCCACCTTGCTTAAAATTGCACCTTTTTTTAAGAAGTCCGGCGGAGGTGCTGGGACTTGCGTTAACTGGAACTCCTGAGAGGTTGAGAAGAATGAAAAAGGCTCATTATTCATCGCCTTCTAAGAGAATAAATCCATGTTTACGCCAACCCAGTGCTCATAATTGGCGATGCTGATAATAATTTTAATGCGGTCTCAAATATATTTTATGAATGTTATAGAATTTGTGCGAGTGTTCACAAATTATTAATGCATGGGGCTCACATAATAAACTCACTTCCATTGCCTGTAGGCCTCCTCTCAGAAAATGTTATAAAAGCTAATCATAAAACTTACAAAGAGATTAGACAATACCACTCCAGGAAAATGTCAAGAATTAATACGAACATATACGACATTTTGAACTGGTTACTTATATCATCAGATCCTCTAATCACTAGTTATATAACAAAACCCACCAGGAAAAAATAAAAATGGAATGAGGCATTATTAGGAAAGCCTTGAATGCCCAACTATCTCAATGAAGAATGTTCACGAGAAACTACTGATAATATCATGAGTGATGATGAAGAAGGTGCAGATACTGATGATGATATTGATTTTGACGAGGATCAGTAGTGAACTTTTAAAGAAAAAATTTGCATAAATTGTCATAAATATATTTTTACACTTAATTTTGCATTTTGAATTAATCGAGGGAAGGCGTATGTATACATCTTATATAGTTATACAATTTTATATAGTCTCATTTTATATTAAGATCATCAGAATGTCATCATAAAATGTTATTTTTGTCGCCGTAAATTTGTAATCCCGCCCAGTGTGCGTTATGGAAAAAAAAACCGCAAGTGAGGCCGCTTGTATTAATTAGCTCACTTGAGTTACAAAATTACGCGATTAAAAACATTTAAAAATTTAGACATTTAAAAAAATAAACGATATTTTATATAAATATAAATTATCTATATTTTAAATAAAATATATTTTATATTTGTATAAACGATATATACAAAATAAGAATTAACCAATATCTACAAAAATCATCAATAAAAACGCAGCGTAAGACGCAATAGACTCCTCTGAATGCAGTCGGTATTATCACGCCTGACGTGCAACGCTCGAGTTCAACTTATTTCGCTCTGTAAGAGAACAGAAACACTGCATTCCCAAGAAAGAGTGCCGGTGTGTTACGCTGGGCGTATTACGTCGTACAAGGCTTACAAAACACGCTGCTTAGGAAAACTCGCCTTTACTATATGCAAAAATCGAGAGATGTGCACAATTTAACTTCGACAGGAAGTATCACAAGAAACAAATGTACTATCCTGTCGATAGTCAAGCGACTATCAATGGTACTAGCTCATACATTATCAGAGCCAAGCTGGTATGGGACTACGTAAATAAGCCAACCTTGTTTAGCGTTCCCATTGGAAAGCAACAAGGTTGGTAGGGACAACAAAATAACTATACTGGGTACTAGGACACTGGTATAGATGGAAATGAAGAAGCCGAGCAACTAGCAAGCAAGGGATCTAGTAATGTCTTTATAGGTCTGGAACCCTTTTGTGGTAAGAGTATGAGCACCATCCACTCAAGTTTAGATGAAGAAATAAGACAACAATAAATGAAAACCTGGAAAGAACTTCGAAGGCTATGGCAATCCAAAGTAATGCTGGGGTCTTTGAAAAAAGCTTGCCTGAAACTAAACAGGAACAAGCTTAGAATTCGGACAGGAGTCCTGACGGGCACTGCAGACTTAGAGAACACCTTTAGACCCTAGGCCTAGAAGAAGATTACAATTGGAGATTCTGCAGCACAGTAGAGCAAACCCCACAGATGCGTGTATAACGTAGGTGCAATCGGTGCGTAGCACCGACGGGCCCCAATGCGGGCGGGCCCCTGTGACAATACTTTACAATACACATATTTGTCCATAAGAAAAGTAAAAATGACTTTCATATTCACCTCAAATGTCATACTTATTGCCATACATGTTGGTTATTTGGGAAGGAAAACGTGGTTTTGTGGAATTATTGGGACATCTATCCACCAAAATTCATGAATATTCCCGAAGTAAATCTCATCTAATGGCTACAACTGCAATAAGAGCATATTTGGAGGAAAAGTCAATTGATGCATCCCTTAAAAGAGAGTATGACACAGAGCAGTTCTCACGTTGCAATTTGATCTCCTGCGGACAATTACATCTCTAACTTCACCCTTACGAAGTAATTCTAGTGAATTGTGCTTGAATCGTACCGACTGCGGTGTATACCTAACGTTTATTAAATTTTTTTCAAGATGCTGTCCACAATTGAAGTATTATTTAGAAACTGAGACAAAGAAACTGGTTCAATAATACAAGAACAAATTGGACTTTTGGCAGCTGCTACTAGTACTACATTGTTGGAAGAAGTTAAAAACTGTCATTTGACAGTGTGGTAATGAAGAATTGTTGATAGTACCTAGTAATAGGCTTTATTAATTCGTTATGTACATTTAGATATTCTAAATAAAAATGTGTCAGTAAAAGAAGTTTTTCTAGAATATTTGAATTTGGACAAGCACCATGCTCCTGAATACGTTTCGTTATTGTTAGATACATTTCAACGTCATAATTTAAATACGGACAACATGGTTTTCGTTTGATGAGTGGTGGTGAAAAAGGTGTCAGCACATCAGTTAAACCTAGTATCAAGTCAAGCGGCTGAAAAAAACCGCCTCCACACAAATACTGATTTTTTTTGCAAATGTCCAAAAATGTTACAAATTTCGGGTTGATTCACCCCAACGTCGATGGCCTATGCTAAAGGCAGCTTGTAATGATGCTAGAATCTTTTAGGATATGGAAACGGAACATAAACAAAATAAAGAAGATGAAGTATTTTGAAGAAAGGAAAAACAACACACACTTAAAGATCTGTCCAATACACGGTGGTCTGCAAGAGCAAAGGCAACAAGTGCTTTACTACAAAATTTAAAATTAGTTCTTTCGTGTTTAGAGGCAACTGTAGAAATAAGGCATGACCACGATGAAGTGGCTACGGCCTCAGGACTTTTAAATTGTTTTACATGTCATTTTTTGATGATTTTAATTTTTTGGAATGATGTTCTGCAAACTATCGATGTTACATCAAAAATATTGCAGTAAAAAGACATTGATTTATTTAAAGTCGTTTTGTGCATGAAAAAAATGTAAAGATAAACTTGCATCACTAAGAACTGACGCTTATTTCAACCAAATTTTGGAACTCTGCAAGTCGAAATAGCTTCAATGTGATATGGAAGAACACATGCATCCAAAAAGAATTCGAAGAGTTAAGAAATTTCACCATGAAATGAGTAACTGAACATTAAGGTGTTATCACAAATGAGTTTTCACACCGATAAAATAAATGCCTTTTGTTAAATTTGATACTTACAATGCGTGGCAATAAATCAATGCCATCTGGTTTTGGAGTTTACAGAACTAGCAACGTGACGCCACAATGTGTGCCAAAAAATTGTCCAACAGAACTCTTAGTGATGGTTCTTCTATACGTTTCTCTTCTCTGAGAGCGGGCCCTGCCAAAAACTTGCACCGAGCCGCTGAATAGCTTAGAAACGCGCCTGAAACCTCATACATCTGCTCAAGGACTGCGGGGCACTGCTCTGTAAACGACAGATGTACAGGGTGTCCTGTGGCAAATTTCCGATTTTTAACTCGAAATGAGATTGCGCGATAATTTTCGGTGCGTGCGCATGTTGAAAACCATGTTTTGGGAAATCAATTGGTATGGAACGCTTCACGGGTGAGGACTCTCTGCTTTAAAGCGTATTATAAAAATTGCGTCCTGGTTTACGATACATGCTCCTTTAGAGAACGTGATCAAGAGTTGGGATACAATATTTGAAGGAACGGGTGACACAACGCCATGAAAAGGAAGGGACTCCCGAAGGGCCACCAGAACGCCGGAAAACATCGATCGTGTACGACTCGCCGCTATTGAACACCCACGTCGTTCGGTGCATAAACACGCATTTGCGCTTCATTTATCCAAAACAGCTGTTCACAAAATGTTGAAAGATGATCTCAAGTTGCATCAACAAGACCTGAAAATAGAGGATTACCCATACGTGCTTTTTTCGAATTAGAACTTTATTCTGTCGAAGCACATTTCCATCTACACGGTTTTGTAAATCAGCAAAACTGTCATTACTGGTGCGATGATAACCAACAACAAACACACGAGAAACCACTACATTCTCTGAAAGTCACGGTTTGGGGGTCCTCGAAGTGAATGGAATAATCGGTCCATACTTTTTTGAGGACAGGCCGGGAAGGGCAGTGAGCGTTAACCCGGAACGTTACCTAGAAATAATCACTAATTTCTTCATGCGTTTTCATCGCTGTATAGTGATGTTTAACAGAGGAGATATTTGGTTTATGCAAGATGGAGCCACTTGTCACAGCGAAAATGTGATTATAGAGAAAAGCCTTCGAAAAGTTTTCTCAAAATCGCATCATTTCAATAGAAGGAAAAAACCCTATTTTGGCCTCACCGACGTCCGGATATGACACTTTTTGATTTTCTTTGTGGGGGTACCTTAAATCTAAAGTATACAAGAATGGGCCCCGCAATTTGAACGAGTTAAAACACAAAATCATTGGAGAAATTCGCGCCATAACACCGAACATCGTTGTTAACGTGATGCAAAATTTTAGGGTCCGTTTAGAAGAGGTTATCCGCTGTGAATAGCGTAATTTGATGATGATATTTTGCGCAAATAATTTCCCAAAGAATAAATTTTAATTTGTAATTTTCGTGAATAAAAAAAAATTCAAGAATAAAAAAGTTTTTTCAAAAATAGAGAATCGGAAATTTATCACAGGACACACTGTATCTTGGCCCCCACTGTCTGAACAAGGTGGATTTGTAATCTTTGAATCACATCTTGGAATTCCTAAAGGAATTAGGACTAGATGAAGCGCTCTAAATGATTACGATTAGAGGAAAAGGCTTAATCCGCACTTCGACCGACTAATCACGAAAAAGAAACGAAGTCTGCTAATGGTGTGCCAAATTCAAATAATTTGAAATAATGGGGCGCTAGGAATTTGCGCGTGCAGATTGCGTGCCAGTTTTCACTACTTCTCTTTGTGTCGAATGACATTGCTACCTTAAATGAAGTTACTTAAGAATAGGGTCTGTTTCGAATTCTTAGGTTGACGAGACTTTACTTACTGTAACTGTTGATCGTCTTCCACAGCGTATTAGTAAGTGCAGAAAACGATGTTTATACTTCGACTTGTTTAAAAAATATCCCAGTTTTTATGAAAAACTTGATATTTTTAAACGTAATAACTAACATTTTTCATAAATTCCGAACCCAAAATGGCACGGCAAATAAAGTGTCAGTGAGGAATTCAACCCTACGATCACATGTATGTGCCTTTTTATTTCTTTGATAGACTTTGGCATATTTTAGACTAGGGTCAGTTCCGAATTTTGGGGTGGCAGGGTTCTTATCTAGTATAACAGTTGATAATCGTTTTCCACGGTGTATTAGTAAGTGCAAAAAGCTACAACAAAACCTCTGCATCGTCTTGTTAAAGAAATGTACGTGTTTCTGTTATCAAAAAAATTGACCAAGATTGCTCTTTACTATTACATCAACATTTTTAATTACGCGCCCGTTAAAATCTTGGTACTTTTTTGGCACTTTTCTAGTGGCACCTTAAGCCACCTTTAAATGCACCTTAAGGTGGCGTGTTGGTTCATTCGTTGGCAAATTATATATATGTAATAGTATGAATATTGTTGACACCGCTACTTGCTGACAACCTGAAACGCCTTGTCTCATACCCCTTTGGACACTGCCATTGATTCATTGTTAACAGCATAACAATGACTTTGGTTGGGACGTCTGCTCCAGCTGAGAGATTTTTTTGGATTATGGGGAACAATTGGTCTACAGAAAGAGGTAGACTTTTAGTTTCAACAGTTAGACAACTCCTAAATCTTAAAATTAATTCAGAACTTTCTTGTTGCGAGTTTTATGATCTAATCAAAACAAACACCATTTCTACAAAAAGTCATGTCCAATGAAAAATGCAATTGATAAAGTTTCATGTTTCAGTAAACTGAACACATAATTTTTTGTAATTTAAAAAATATGTCCAGGGTTGGAGCCAAAAAAATATGGTAAGCTTATTTAAAGATATACCCATAAGAGATAAGGTACCCAATACCTAAATACGACGCAGGAGTAGAAGATGCCATTAACAAAATTCTTGGTGAAAATGGATTGTCTGAACGAATAAGGAATATTCTTATAAATGTTAAAATGCTTAACATAGTAAAAAATACTGTTGAAAGTGTTTCAATTAATTTTTAATTAAATTGTGCATGTTGAACGGTCCCATTTATCGCGCGCGTAGGGAAAGATGATTCGTTCTGGACCCATCTCCTCCTCCGATCTTGATATTACAGATTCCTGCAATAAAATTATAGATTCCTGTAAACAGCCGTAGATGGCGCCAAATTACAGATTCCTGTAAACAACCTGCCAATCTGTAAACAGCCTGCCAATGTTTCCCTACTACATTACAGATGGCACAAAATTACAGATTCCTGCAACAAAATTACAGATTCCTATAACAACCTGCCAATCTTCCCATGCTACATTACAGATGGTGCCAATCATTATTTTCGAGCAGATGAATTTTTTATTGAATTTTTGATGATTGAATTTTTCTGTTAGATGACGTATAATTCTGAACAGTTACCTTCCAATTAGTTCACAACATGACGGGCATATGGTGTTATTTGTATAAAGTTTTCTTGTGCATTGTTGGTTGCATAAGACTATTTTGTAGGCCAGCGGATTAAATATCAGACTGCTACTAGGCGTCCAGATAAAGATCAGACAAGAGGATCACATAAGACCAGTCAAGATCAGACAAGAAGACAAGACCAGACCGGACAAGACCATACAAGGATTAGAATAGATAAGATCAGACTAGACCGGACTAGATTAGCTTAGATTATAGACCGGACTAGGTCAGATAAGATCAGACTATGGAGAATTTACATGGGCCCTGCCTTCTTATGGGAATTTACATGGGGAGCCATGCTTATGGACGTTTTAGATGTACCAGCCTTAAAATAATTAACACTGGAGACTGGTTTAAAGAAATAAAACTTGACGCTGCAATCAGAGTTGTCAATAAGGAAATTATTGTGCTTAATCATGGAAGTGGGATAGGTTTTGTGTGGGTTGAGTTGAAGGAAGCATTCATTTACAGTTGCTACTTCTCACCAAATGATACCCTCGAACAGTTGGAAGCCTCACTGGAAAACTTAAAACAACATTTAAGAGTCTCAAATAAGCAAAAACTGATAGCGGGTGATTTTAATGCCAAATCCCCCTACTGGGGAAGCCGAGTAATGTATGTAAGGGGAGATATAAACATGGATTGGCTATCCGAACTGGATCTAGTCATAATAAATGAAGGGAACACGCCGACGTTTGAAAGGAGGGAATCAACATCCATAATAGACCTCACAATAACGACATCTGGCCTGGCAAACAAAATAAAAAATTGGAAAGTGCTAAACAGGGAGACACTAAGCTATCACAACTACCTCTGCTACCGGATAGAAGGAAACGCGATAGACTTTCCAATTCAAGGGATAAAGTATAAAAGATGGGAATCAAACATCTGGATGAAACAAAGTTCGCAGAAAAACTGCGAAAAGAAATTAGCCAGACGACAGAGCGCACTCCAGAGATGCTAATAAAAGTTCTAACACGAACCTGTGATGCCACACTAAACAGAAACAAAAAACAAACACGGAGGAAGCTAGTATACTGGTGGAGCGATGAGATTTCCAAATTAAGAGCACAGTGCATTGCAGCAAGAAGATGCTATCAACGAAAAGTCAAACGAGATAAAAACGCGCGGAGCACACAACAATGTAGAAACCTGTATAAGGAAATCAGACGGTCTCTAAAGATTGAAATAAATAGGTCCAAAGACTTCTTGTTAGACATCTTCAACAATATATTAAAAAACGGTAACTTCCCTGAAATATGAAAAAAATCAAGACTGGTCCTGTTAAGAAAAGGAGACAAACATTTACAGGATCCATCATCGTACAGGCCAATTTGCCTGCTAGATGTAACAGGGAAATTGCTAGAAGAAATGGTAATACGGAGGATAAAACATCAACTTAGGGAAGCTAAAGATCTATCCAGAAAGCAATTCGGCTTCAGGGAGGGACTCTTAACTATAGACGCAATAATGAGAGTACTAAAGCTGGCAGAAGTGGCTGCAGAAGGATTGCGGGGGAAAAGAAGAATTTGTGCACTCATAACGTTAGACGTTGAGAACGCCTTCAACTCCGTTGTTTGGAAAAATATTGTTGAAGAATTAATATCAAGAGACTTCCCTCCGTATCTCCTGAAACTCGTAAGCACCTACCTCTGCAACCGAAAAATTATTATAGAGGCAGAGGGTGAAAGCGTAGAAAGACAAATCTACAGTGGTGTTCCACAAGGCTCAGTAATGGGACCAACTTTGTGGAATATCCTGTATGATGGAATCCTTAGACTGAAGTTGCCAGAGGGAGTGGAAGCTGTCGGTTTCGCCGACGACTTGGCCCTCATCGTCACCGGATTAACAGAAAACCGTGTTATAAATATGGCGAACAAAACCATAGCACTAATAGACAACTGGTTGGAGAAAAAACAGCTAAAACTCGCTCCAGAAAAGGCAGATGCGGTTTTATTGACAGGAAGAATGGATGTAGGATCAGTCACATTTAAAATAAAAAGCGAAACAATAGTACCAAAGGAGGCCATTAAATACTTAGGCGTAACTATAGATAAAAATCTTTCCTTTCGACAGCACATTGTTCTTGCAGCTGGGAAGGCATTAAAGACCTCAGCGGCACTTGGAAAACTTATGCCAACTGTAGGTGGTCCTAAGAGCACCAAACGAAGGATCTTGTGTTCAGTTGTCGAGTCTGCCATGCTCTACGCAGCACCAATTTGGAAGCGAGCCATGGAGAGAGCAAACCTAAGGCAAAAACTGCAATCCATTCAACGAAAAATGGCGCTACGCGTATCCAGGGCATATAGGACCGTCTAAGGTGACGCTATTCTTGTTATTGTGGGAATAGCTCCTATAAAACTTCTTGTTGAAGAGAGAGACACGCTTTATAAAGAAAGGAGCTGTAAAAACAAAAATGAACTGAGAAAAAAGGCAAAGATCCAAATGCTCGAAAGTTGGAAAGAGTACTGGGAAGCCTCAGAGAGGGGTGAGTGAACGAGACTCCTGATTCCAAAATTGGATCCATGGGTCACGAGAAGGCTCGGACAAGTTACCTACTAACTGACGCAGGCACGTAGTGGCCACGGGTGCTTCAAAGACTACCTGCACAGTATTGGGCGCGAAGCAGACAACCAGTGCGTTTATTGTAATAAGACAGATAGTGTGTATCACACAATCTTCGAATGCCCCAGGTGGTCTTTAGAGAGGGACATATACACTTCAAAAACAAAAAGAATTTTAGAAACTAGCACACTCATGGAAACAATGCTTAGGAGTGAAGAAGACTGGTCTGCAACAGAAATGATGATAAGGGACATACTAAGCATGAAATAACAGGATGAACGGACAAAACAACATAAACAACGAAAACTGAAAACAACCTGAACCCCTAATCACCTTCCGTGGATGGGGGATGTAAGGGCATCATGTAAGGTCAAAGCCAACGCCATCTTGAAGATATGCGAAAAGCGGTTCCAAGATGCCCGTGAGTTTCCAGGGGGGGCACTTGTCAAGTCAACTGAATGTGCTTGCTACGTCCCCCATAAAAAAAAGAAAATATGTACCAGCCTTGAACAGCTTTCAATCAGCTTTAACATGTTTCAATCAGCTTTAAACAGCTTTCAATCAGCATTAAACAGCTTTCGATCAGCTTTAAACAGCTTTCGATCAGCTTTAAAGAGCTTTCAATTTAAAGCTGTTTTTAAAGATCAGACTAGATCAAATTAGACTGGATTCGATAAGCTGGACTAGATCAGACCAGGCCAGATAAGATTAGACTAGACATATTGGACTAGATTAGATCAGAAAAAAACCAGACAAATAAAAACAGGCCGGACTAGATCAGATAAGACCAAAACTAGATCAGATAAGACCAGACTAGATTAGATAATACCAGACCGCCTAACCGCCTATATCAGATAATATCAGACTAGATAATACCATACATTTAAGACAAGATCAGACAAGAAAACCAGATCAGACAATAATACCAGATAAAACCAGACTAAGCCAGACTAGCAAGACGAGACAAGAGGGGTGTTCAATAATATCAATTAATTAATAGAAAAAAAATATTTTTCATTTCTCACACTATACATAGAATATTCGTTAATATGAACCAAAAAAATAAACTAGGCAGATTGAACTAGATTAGATTAGAAAAAACTAGACAAGCCCAGACTTTTAAATAAATTCAATTTTAAATAAAATCAAAACCGAACTAGAACAGATAAGACCAAAATACATTTCTTATTTTTTAAATATGCATAGAATCGCAATTATATGCAAAAATTCATATCGCTATGAATTCTTTGTTCTCTAACAAGCTCTAACATCGATTGCGAGCGCATGCAATATAAGTGAAATACTTTTAAATAATAGAAAACGTCGTATAATCCCCCGAGCTGAGAGTTCTAAATCATAATTTGGAAAGGTACCGCGGTCGCATATTCAAAAAATGTTTCCCTGCGCTAAATGTGGAAAAGTGTTAATGTGGAAGGAAGGATGCCCTCTCAGACATCAGAATACCTGTGGTAAGGCTAAGTTAAATTATAAATGACCAATTCACAAGTTAATTTAATTTATAGAGGGTAAAATATATTATAAATGTGGCATATGAAATGCCCAATTCACAAGAGAGGATAATTGCAAACGTCATAAGAAACAACAACATAACAACCATGAGCCTACTACCTCGAAGAGTCCCCTAGATGTTGATGATTCACCCTCCACCTCGAAGAAGGATAAATTAGATCATGCGACCCTTTCGACCCATCACTGTGAGATATGTGATCAGCAATTCGCAACCAGAGTCAAGTACGCTGAACATCTACGGTCGCAAAAACATCTTCAGGTTGCGGTGAAGCCGTTCAAACAAAATGTTACAGAAGTTTGCTCCAGCTTCAAGAACAGAGTGGCAAGTTATAGAATTAATGGATCGGGTATGGATATAGATAGTTTTATTACTAAATTAAGGGACACTGTACGTTGCATGACTGAAAATGTTATCAAGTCGTATAATTCCGGGTTGAAATTTAATATAGAGCTATTTCGTTTTTACATAAATGAAAGAAATCCCGCGGGCGAATTAAAATCATTCAATACAAAGTATCGCGAGATAACACCTAACATGAGTAACTTTATGATATGATATGAAATTTATGATAATATGTGTGCTACAATTAAAACAAAATGTGGCGAGTTTCAGGAGAAAGATTCGGGTTGGTCCCTTAGGGAGATTTCCCATTTAGAAATTAATCTAAATAAATATAAACCAATACGTGGGTCGTCATTTATTGAACTGCCGAAAGAGATTAGGGACCGGAAAGCGTGTATCAATGTTCAAAACGAAGACGAGTTTTATTTTTTATGAAGCATTGTATTCGCATTACACACCGCGAATACGCATTCAGATCACCCGGCATCATACCCTCATTTTCTCAAATTTTAAAATACGACGGACTAGAGTTTCCACTTAAAATTAAGGACATTTCAAAATTTGAACAGGCGAATAATATTTGCATTAACGTTTATGGTTTGGAGTTTAATATTAAATCTAAACAGCATAACGTTGTAGGACCAATTTTTCACATTAATAATACTAAGGAGAGACATAAATTTATTATATTTGTAAGAGGGTGTTAAAGGCCATTATGTATATATTAAAGATATTTCACGACTTGTAAAAAGCCAAATATCATCGCGTCACGATAAAAAATATTTATGTGATGGTTGTCTAATTTTCAACCGAGTCATATATATTAAAATTCCGGGGGATATATTAAAATTCCAAAATTACGATAGAAAAATGCGGAAATTTGTTGTATACGCAGATTTTGAATCAATTTTAAAACCGATAGATACATGTTCGCCAAACCCCGACAATAGCTTTAAAAATCAGACATATACACGTACCGTAAAGTTTTGCCTATAATATAAAATGTTCATTTGATGATTCATTGAGTAAATTCGTCACTTATACCGGAGAAGATTGTCCCAAATTATTTTGCTAGAACCTCTATGCGGATGTTTAGGAAATATATAGGAATCATTTAAGCGTCATACTTCCGATGATTAAATTAACTGAAGATGAGCAAAATTCCTACGATACGGCCACCTATTGTTATATATGTAATAAATTATTACAAGTACCAGACAAAGTCGCCGATCATGATCATTTAACGGGTAAATTTCGGGGAGCCGTGCACTCAAATTGTAATTTAAATTATAAAATTCCGAAAATGATTCCAGTTTTCTTCCACATGTCAAATTATGACGCGCATTTATTTGTTAAAGAGTTTGGCTGCGATGAGGAAAAAATTGATATCATCCCTCAAAATAAGGAGAAATATATTTCAATCACCAAAAATCTACCTGTCGGTGAATATGTAGATAAAAATGGGGTTGAAAATAAAATTTATCTAAAATTATGATTTGTTGATTCATTGAGATTTATGGCTAGTTCTTTGGAGAAACTAGCGAAAAATTTGAGCGATGATCAACGCATAGAGGTTAGAAATTTTTTCCCCGACAATAAGCATTTTATGTTATTAAGACAAAAAGGTATTTTCCCATACAAACACATGGACTCGTTTGATAGACTGACTGAAACATCTATCCCGCAAAAGGACTGTTTTAACGACTACCTAAATAATCATATAATCACCGAAAAAGAATACAATTTTGCACAAACTGTTTCGACTACTTTTAATTGTCAAAATTTAAAAGATTATTCTGACCTATATTTAAAGACTGACATATTACTATTGACAGATATTTTTGAACAATTTCGCAACGTGTGCACCACAACATATAAACTTGATCCGGCACATTATTATATAGCTCCAGGTTTAAGCTGGGATGCAATGTTGAAAATAACAGCCATTAATTTAGAACTTTTCACCGACATTGACATGCACCATTTCATCGCCAAAGGCATTAGAGGAGGTATTTGCCAAGCTTCACTGCTATGTGCTAAAGCTAATAATAAATACATATCTGAATATAATCCCAATTAACCTAGCACGTATTTAACATATTGGGATGCTAATAATTTGTATGGCTGGGCACTTTCCCAACTAATGCCTTGCGGTGGTTTCAAATGGTTGACGGAGACTGAAATTTTAGACTTTGACGTTACAAATATTAATGATGATTCACCTACTGGTTATTTTATTGAGGCAGATATCGAGTATCTGGAATCGCTACATGCCCCACATAATGATTTACCATTTTTCGTTGAAAACATGATACCGCCAAAATCAAAATTTAATAACAAAAAACTCATTCCAAATTTATATAATAAAGAAAATTATATTGTTAATTATAAAAATTTAAAGCAGGCAATAAATCATGGTCTCAAAATTACAAAAATTATAGAATAATAAAAATAATAGAATTCCAGCAATCCGATTGGCTGAAACAATACATCGATTTGAATACTTTACGACAGGCGGCTAAAAATGATTTTGAAAAAGATTTTTTAAAATTAATGAACAACAGTGTGTTTGGAAAAACGATGGAAAGTGTAAATAAACGAGTTGATATAAAGCTTGTTAATCATTGGGAAAATATTGGCCGTAAACCTGGCGCGGAAACACTTCTCGCTAAACCGAATGTGAAAAGTGTTTCAATGTTTACCGAAAATTTAGTTGTGATACAATTTGAAAAATTAAAAGTTTGTTATAAGAAACCAATTTATGTGGGGTTTTCCGTTTTGTAATTATCGAAATTATTAATATACGAATTTTACTATGGATTTTTAAAACCAAAGTATGGTGATAAAGTTACTCTCTGCTACTATGATACCGATAGTTTTATTTTATTAATTGAAACAGATGATATTTATGTAGCTATTAAAGAGAATATTGAAAAATTTGATACCACCAATTTTGGACATAATAATGTTTTCAATATGCTATTAAAAAGTAAAGCTGTATTAGGATTAATGAAAGATGAGTTAGGGGGCGAGATTATGTTTGAATTTGTAGGAATAAGATCAAAAATGTATGCTCATTGTACAGAGAGGGATAAAGTGAATTGGAAGAAAAAGGCTATAGGTGTTAAAAAATGTGTAGTAAATAAGGATATTACGGGTGGTGATTATAAACAATGTTTATTTAGTGATGAAGTAATATTTCGAAAACAGCAGATTTTTCGAAGCTGCAAACATACCATCTATACTATCGAACAAAATAAAATTGCTCTCATTGTCAGTAGTAATGATGATAAACGGCATAAATACTCTAGCTTGGGGCCACTCATTTATACCACAAAATAATATTGATTAGTATTATAAAGATTTTATAACCTTCGAGTTCGAGAGTTCGATTCGAGAGTTCGAATAAGTAAGACGTGCGAGTGTTTGACAAAAAGTTTAGTTGCGATTATAACCGCTGGTAGTTCGTTAGCGTCGAATTTCCAGCACATCCTTACGACAGAAGGGGCCACGAAAACCCCAAAAAGCTAAGTAATCATACCAGGAGAACAGGAAAGAGAAAAGGGGGCTGAGTGTAAGGAAACAGAAAGAAGGAAAAGAAAAAAAAGCAAAGATAACGATAGCAAGAAAAGAAAGAAAAAAAAAGAACAAAAAAAAAGAAAGGATAACATGGAGTATAGTGAGAAGGAACGCAGTTCCGATAGTGAACAGGCTAACTCATTCCAATCTAAAAAACGGCTAGGCCGTTCCCCCTGCTCTAAGAGAAAGAAGGAGACCAGCCCAAAAGAGGCTAGCCCGAAGGAGGGCCACAAATCGCATCGTTCGCTGATTGAAGCAAATCTCTCAGTGGTCCAGGAAATGGCGGAGATAAAACGCGAGCAGATGCGATTCTCGAAGAAATTAGAAGAATATAAAAGAGAGGAGAAAAAGTGGAGAACGGAATTAACAGAGGAACTAAAAGCGATGAGGGAAGAAAATAAAATAGCAAGAGAGAAGATTATAGGCTTGGAGAATGAGATTATAGACTTAAAGAAGGCAAATGCAGACAAGGAATGTGTGATTGAAGCAGATAGAAAGCGACTGGAAGAGAAATTGGCTAAAATTGAAAATTTTAATGAGTAAAAGGATGATAAAGAAAGAAAGTTAAACATAATTATGAATGGAATTAAAGAAGAAGCTACGTGGGAAAAAGAAGTAGAGCACTTGCTAAGGGACAAATTTCAAATAAATGCGGTACAAAACATGCACAGAATAGGAAGCCCGATAAATGGAAAAACCAGAGCAATATTAATTAAAATGAATAACTGGGAGGAAAAACTAAGGATAATGAAAATGAAAAACCAATTAAAAGGATCGCAGGTCTACGTGGACAATGATCTCACAGAGAGGGAAAGAGAGGTGCAGAGGGAGATAAGACAGAAATCTAAAGAATTGTAGGAAAGAGGCAAGTTTGTAAGAGTAGGATACCGAAAAATGGAAGTAGACCAGAGGTGGTACCACTACAATTATGTTACAGGAATAAAGGATATAAAATTTCAGTAAGAAAGAATAGGGAGATGGAAAACCAGCAGGTCACGAAGCAAACAAAGATATTGTGTTGGAATGTAGCAGGTTTGAAGAGAAAATCAAGAGCGGATTATGAGGATGACTTGTTGGTTTACATGAAGAGCTTCGATATAATTGGAATAGTGGAAACATGGATTGACGAAAAGGATTGGGAAGAGGTGAAGAACGAACTGCCAGATAACTTCGCGTGGAAGTGCCAATGGGCAAAAAGAGATTTTAACATGGGGCGACCAAGAGGCGGTTTAATAACCGGAGTAAAGAAGAACATAGAGGAAGAGAATTATAGGGGAGAAGATTACAGCGAAGGGATTAAAATAAGAAAGATAAAATTAAACGGGGATAAATGGGAATGTATTACAGTTTATAATAATAAAAGACTAAAAGAATTATTAACGGAAATAGAGACGGAAGCAAACGAGGAAACCTTGTCTAAAGTTATAATTGCGTTGGACTGGAACTTAAGAATAGGGGAGAGCCAGGTTGGGAAGCTCGGGGAAGTAGGACATGAAGTAACAAGAAAATCCAAAGACTAAATAATCAACGCGGATGGTAGAAAATGGCTTGACTGGATGACGGAAAGAAAATGGAACATATTAAATGGATGCACGGAGGGAGATTGGAGTGGAGTGACAACGTATCTAGGGGGAAGAGGGATGTCAGTGATAGACTATGTAGTAGCAAACGAGGCAGCATCAAGTGACATAATCAGCATGGAAGTAGGGAACAGGAGGAAGTAGGGATCATGTATCGCTGGAAGTAACGGTAAAAGGAAAAACGGTGGTTAGTAGGCAGACGGAGAAGCAGAAATCAGTAGGGATATGGAATAAAGAGGCGGTACAAATATTTAAGAGCAACCTGGAAAACTGTCAGCTAGAATCAATAAATAGCCTAGAACAACTGGTATCTAAAGTCCATGAGGCGATAGTATGGAAAAATGTCAGGAGAGCATGGGTTGATAAAGAATATATCTCCAAGAAAAAAGAGTTGAGAGAGGATGTTAAGAGATGGAGACAGAGCGGAGGAACTCCAGGTAGATTAAAAAATTTGAGGGACCAAATGAGAGAACTTGTGAAGAACAAAAAAGGGATGTGGCAAAGAAAACAAATGGAGGAGGCTAGGAAGCTCAATAGTGAAAGAGAAAGATGGGAGTTTATTGCCAAAAATGTGGAAAAAGCAACCCGGAAAGTTAATGCCATTAAGATGGAAAGATGGAGAGCACATTTTATGCAGTTGCTGGACGGCAAAGAAGATAAGGGTGCAGAGGAGACAGTGGAAGAGGACGGAAAAGAAGAAGAAGGCCATCGACTAGAAATTATGTGGGAGGAAATGGAGCAAGTGCTGGGTGGGCTGAAAAGAAGAAAAGCGACTGGTCCGGATGGAATTCCAAATGAAGCGTAGAAACCAGCGCCGATGTCAATACAAAAAAAAAACTCCAAGAAATATACAACAAGATTTTCAAAGGACAGCAAGCAATTCCAAAGCTGGAGGGAAGGGGACATCGTACCAATTTTCAAAGCAGGAAATAAGGGAGAAGCAGAAAATTACAGAGGCATCACACTGATGGATTAATCATATAAGATATATGAAAAAGTAGTGGAGATGAAAATACAGGAAGAAATTGAGGGAAAGGAAGTGATTCCGGAAGTACAAGGGGGATTTAGAAAAGGGAGGGGAACAACGGACCACCTGGTTACCTTAAAATACATAATAGAGTAAGAGCTGGCACAGAAAGGTGGAAAGGTGTATGCTGTATTCATAGATCTTAAAGCGGCATATGACACAGTAAACCGAAAGATGCTATGGGAAATGATGAGAGCAAAAGGAATTAGCGGGTGGCTAGTGAAGGCGGTTATAGATCTACATGGCAAGACAAGCTGCATAGTAAAAATAAGTGAAAAAAAATCCGAAAGATTATGGGTTAGGAGAGGGTTAAAGCAAGGGTGTCCACTTAGCCCTGTCCTATTTAAGAGGTTATAGAGCAGGTTTTTTTTAGCAGGTTAAAATACTTGGGATTTATGTTTGGTAGTAATGGGTTCAATAATGAGCACATTACTTTCGTATGTAAGAAAGCATGGGTGGCTGCTAATAGGTTTTGGAATGCTTGGAAAAATAAATTTTAAATTATTTTCGTTGCAAAAATGACAGTGTGGAAAGCGTGTGTTCGGAGTATTTTGTTGTATGGAGAGGAAATATGGGGTATGAACGAAATGGAACAAGTAGAAAGGGTACAACTTCAGTTTATAAAATGGGCGTTGAAATTAGACAGGAGTACGCCAGGGTACCTGGTACTACAAGAAGCGAATGTGTATAAAGTTGCAGTAGAAGCATCAGTGAGAGTGGCAAGATACGAAAGGAAAGTGTATAGGTTAGGGAATGAAAGGATAGTGAAAGAGGTGTTCAATAGTTTAAGGAAGGAAGATGTCGAAGGGATCAAAATGGGAAAATGAACAAAATGGGGAAATTAATGAAAAAAAATGTATGAACGAGTAGGGTGGTCGAAAGAGGAGGTAGAAAGGATGAAAAGAGAAAGCGTAGAGTGTGAAAAATGGTTTGGTGAAAGGAGTAGGGAGATAGAGCTGCAGATAAGACAAAGCCGTAAAAACGAAATCAGGTAAAATCGGGAGTACAACAAGGTACTAGTATACGGCAGACTCCCTTTGTACCTAAGCAGAGGGTCCAGCGGTAGCTAAAATAGGATAGCCAGGTTTCGGTGCGGCAACGAAGAAAAGGGAAGAAGGTACTGATAGAATGAAAGAGAGAATTTTTGTACCATATGCGGAGAAGGTACTGATAGGTGGGCACATTGGATGGAAGAGTGCAAGGGCTAACATGGGAAGAAGGAAAGAAAAATAAATGTAAAGACTGGGAAGCGTGCATGGACGAGTCAGGTAGCGGGTGGCCCATAGTGCGGGAAATTCCAGAGCGGAAGGAAGTGATTGTGGAAAGAGTTTAGGGAGGGAGAAAAGTTAGTGCGGGCGAAGAATTAGTTTTTTTTTTGTTTCTTTAAAGTGTAGTTTTTTTTTAAGTTTGAGTATTTGGGGTATTTTTGGGTCGGGTTATTAGTTATGTTCTGTTTTTTTTTTTATTGTTTCCTTGTGTTTTTTTTGTTTTGTTTTGTTGTATTGTTAGTCTTATAGTAATTGTTGTAAATATGCCAATAAAGGTAAATAATAATAAAAAAAATAAAAACTAGTGAACAATATAAAATTTCTCTCAGTAGTAATGTTGATAAACGCTTCATTTGCCCTGACGGCATACATACTCTAGCTTGGGGCCACTCATTTATACCACAACATAATATTGATTAAGATTTTATAAACTTATAACATGTAAATAATGTATATATGTTTGTATGTCTGTAAATAATGTATTATTTATTATTATTATATTATTAATTTTTAATTAATAAAACTGTAATTTTAAATTTAATTTAAATTTAAAAGTCAATAAATTTCATTAGTTTTGTTATTCTTCGCAATATATTTTTTTTAAAATATTCAACAAAAACATATTTAAAATAGTAGTTTTTTAAAACAATTCTTATCTTATGTTATTCTTATGTTCAACAATGTTAATGGACATTTTTCAATTCTTATCACCGTAAAGTCTTCCGTTCCGTCACCATAAAATTTTATCGCAGTATATTTTTATGCTAAAAACAATTTTATCGTTATAAATGAAATTTATCGTTATAATTAATATAGTTTTGAATCACATATTTTGATTACAAACAAATATATAAACGTAAATGAAAATAAAACTAGTTATAATAGAAAAATTTAACAAAATGGTTTGTAATACTTGAGTGTAATACTAGTGAGTCATATTTTTATTTAGTTCGTAATGGGTTACCCCATTATGTAAGTATGCTTTAAATTGTGTATATGTGTGTATTATTATGTTTTTGTTTTGTTTTTGTTTTAGAACTTAGAAATAGTTTGTCCGTGCAGACATGGTTTTAAATTCTCCCCTGACAGGGGAGATATTTGTTTAAAATGTTGCCAATTACCAAATGATAGATTCCTCTGGCTATTTAAAATTCGCCAAGCAGCGATTGTTTTATTTATGTCAGTGGAAAATAACGCAAGGTTATAGTATATTAAATAATATATAGTACATTAGTATAGTAATAGTATTTTTTTTTTAATTTTTTATTGTGGTTTGGGGGAAGCTCTACCAGCTTGCGTGTGAGGCTCTCACTCACTAAACACCTTCTTCTACTTGGCTGTAGAGGCAAGCACCCCGGTATCGCTTGCGCATTCCTTCAGGGTGGACCGCCCTAGTTTTGCTTCTACTCTTGAGATTCTGCTAGGTGGCTGCCTGGGCAGCGCGTTCTTCGGCCTCTTTCTGGGTGATAATGCTAATGATGAAGTTGGAGATTGCTTTCCAGTGGGGTTGGTCTATTAGCATTTTCCTAACGCAGTTATCAGGGGTCAGTTCTCCTATTTCCGAGGTTGCCAGGCGTCTGTCGTTTTCCCATCTCTCGCAGAAGAAGAAAGTATGTTCAGCGGTGTCTGGCTGGCCACAGTAGCAGCACTCCTCTGTTTCAGCGACCTTAAACCTGTATAGGTAGGCTCTAAAGCATCCGTGTCCGCTTATCATCTGGGTTACGTGGTAGGATGTTTCGCCGTGCTCTCTGTTGACCCACGGACGCAGGTCAGGAATCAAGCGCTTGGTCCATGTAGCCTTCCCGGTTTCCGTTTCCCACCTTTCCTGCCATCTGCGTTGCAGGCGTCTGCGGGCTTCTGCCTTATCTACCTTGCCTCCTTCGTGTGCGCGAGCTCGCTCATCGACGAGGAGGACGAGGGGGTGGAGGGGCTGGGGGGCAGCTGGATATCACCCAGGCAACTTCTGTGGATACGGTACGGTATACGCTGATAATCCGGAGCATGGTCCGCCTTGCCACCTTCTCCAGAATGTTTTTGTTTCTCTGTATTTTAACGGCATCTTGCCAGAAAGGCGCCGCGTAGAGCAGTATTGAATTCACGACAGAGCAGAGTATCCGGCGCTTGCTAGCTCTAGGACCTCCTACGTTGGGCATTAGCCTTGTGAGGGCAGTGGCTGCGGAATCTGCTTTCTTGGCGACCCAGTTGACGTGCGCTGTCATGTTCATATTTCTGCCCAGTTGGACTCCGAGGTATTTCACGGATTCCTGTGATGGTATTCTCGCTACCATGATCACTATGGTCGTTTTGGTCAGTTTGAACCGCCCGACCAGGATTAAAAGTTTTGTCTTGTGGGGCGCCAATTTCAAGTGTTTTGACTCCATCCAGCGATGAACATAGTCCAGTGCCTCGTTTATGTTCGCTTCCAGTGCCTCTTTAGTCCCGGCCGTGGCAACCATTCCCAGGTCGTCTGCGAACCCAACCAGCGTAATCCCTTGTGGAATTGAGATGTCTAGAACCCCGTCGTAAAGGATGTACCATAGAGTGGGGCCCAGTACTGATCCCTGGGGTACTTCGCACGTCACCTCGTACTCCTCGTTGTCGTCAAGGATGAGTTTCCAGTCTGACAGGTAGTTCTGAATCACTTTCAGGAGGTAGCTTGTGATTTTTTTCCTTTTTGTAATTGCCTCCACTATGCCGTCCCATGTTGCCGAGTTGAAGGTATTTTGGACGTCTAGCGTCACCAGCGCACAGAGTCGTCTAGTGTGGTAGGTTCCGGTGTTGGCCTCAAGGACCAGCCTTTTGACCTCGAGTAACGCATCCACCGTTCTTCTTTTCTTTCGAACGCCGTACTGGTGGTCAGATAGCCCCTCTCCGGCTTCCAGCGCCACGATTATCCGTGCCAGCAACAGGTGCTCGTAGAGTTTGCCCAGGGAGCTTATAAGACATAAAGGGCGGTAGCTTTTCGCGAGGGTAGAGTCTTTCTGCTTCTTTTCTATCAGGGCCAATCGCGCCTTTTCCATTGCCAGGGGACGATCCCCTCTGTCAGTAACTTGTTCATGACTCTGTTGATGAACTCTGGATAGGTTGCTGTGGCGGTCTTTATCAGTTCTGCGGAGAACTCTGGTCCGGAACTCCCGTCTGGTCCGGGAGCTTTTTTCGCCTTAAGTTTTTTAGCTGCGGTTAATAGTTCTTCTTTCTCAAACCTAGGGATATCTGCTTCAGAAACTCGTGGGTATACCCATTTTATTTTTTCCCGTTGCGGGAATAGAGTTTCTACGATTTCCTTCTTCTCTTTGAGGCTCATCTGGAGCGAGAACTTCTCAGCTTCTTCGTGACGATTTTAGCTGTCAGCTGTTAGCTGTCTCCACGCTTTCGTTTTGGCGTTCTTTATTACCGTTTTTAGGTGTCTTTTGCCTACCTTGTAGTTCTCCTGGTGCCTTTCTTTGGCTTCCTTTGTTAAGTCTCGGGCGTTGTTTCGCACTGCGATCCTCTTTTTGCGGATGGTTTCTCTCCTTGCTACAGCCACCTCCTCCGTCCACCAGTAACTAGGTTTTCGGTTTTACGCCGTAGCTGATCTGTTGTTCTTATTGGCTTGTTTGAGTGCTTCTTGCAGTATTTGTATGCACTTGTCTGCGTTGCATTCGTCGTCACCTCCTTTTTCTATGAGCGTTTTCAGAGCTTGCGTGCAATCTGCCATCTTTTTCCCGCTAAGGTTCCACATCTTCAGTTTCTTTGTTTTGGGAGTTCTCTCGTTTGCCTACCCGACCTTGAATGTGATGTACTGATGGTCGCTTAGGGACTCTTCGTCTCTGACCCGCCAAACGGTGATGGTTTTGGACGCATCTTCCGTGCTAAAGGTCAAGTCTAGGAAAGAGACGCTGTCCCGTCTCACAAAAGTCGGATTCTCTCCCGTGTTCTGCAGGACCAGAGATCGCTCTTCCAGCCACTTCACCAACACCCCCCTTCTGGGGTCTTGTCGGCGGTTTCCCCAAGCCCTGGCCTTGGCGTTGAAGTCGCCCCCTACTATGACCTGTTTCTTTTGGTTGTCGATGCTTTCCCGTAGGTGGTTTAGAAACTGTAAGAAGTGTGTGTGGTCTTTGTTTGGGGAGACATAGGCTGAGTACAGACAAACGTTTTCCAGCTCTATCCACACGAATCCAGGGCCTCTCCGGTTCTCAGGGCTTTTAGTTGTTTGTTATGTAGCCTAATGGCTACGTCTCCGTTTTTATCTAGTATCCAAGGTCCTTTGGAGGTTAGGCGTATGTTGGGTTCCGATAGGAGGGATATATCTATCGTCCATTCATAGATGTTTTGGTAGAGCAGGTTCGTGGCCTGTTTACATCTGTTCATGTTGATTTGGATTACTGCGAATTTGTCGCCGTGCAGACTCATCCCACTCGTCCCACTTTCATCCCACTCGTCTTTCGTGCCTTCTAGGTTTATGGTGTAGGTGTGGTGCTCCCGGTTGTTGGTAGGTGGATCCCCGGCATCATTGGTGCACATGCAAGTGGTGCTTTTTAGGATTGTGAGGGATCCGTATGAAGTTTTCCCGTGCTGGATCGCGTTTCTCAGCAGGCTCCTGCTTTCGAGAAGCCTTCTTATAAGGGGGTTGTCTTCATCTGCTCGCATATCTAGCAGATATACTTGGTCATAGTCTTCTTTGAGTGTAGGGTTGTTGCCGTGTGATACTGCCGTAGGAGCGTAGGCGGTTTCGTTCCATTTCTTTTTCCCTACGGTCATGAATTCGTCGAAGGTGTTTGTCATGGGAACCTCTGTCATCATCTCCACAGCAGTGGCTCCTTGTGTAGGGTTGGAGTCGTCCTTGTCTCCGCTAGGGGCTGAGTGCTGACACTACATGTACGAGTGGATTCGAGCTCTCTAATGTCGGCTTGTATATCTACGTCGTAGGTAGGTATTTCAATTTTCTCCCATCTATGGGCCTCAAACAACTCTTGCGCTGGCTCCTTGTTGACTTTCTCGACCTGTCTTCTCAGTTTGTCTGTCAGGTTCTTGATCTCTCACTTTGTGTTTGGATTTTCTTCCGCCAGCTTAGTAAGCTGGGCCGAATGCAATGATATCATTTGGATGGCTTCTATGATGCAGAAGGCGGTCGGGCATTCTTTCTTTTTAATTAGCTCTATTGAGTTCCTGTCCTCTGTGGATTCGATGGAGGTGTCTGCTACCTTCCTTTTCTTCATCAGGGAAACGTTCAGGGAGTTGCATCGTTGCCTTTGGCTATTGCTGTTTAATCTGCTGTGGGGTAGACTAGAACCGTCCATTAGCCTATCTCTATTCACGCCTCCGTCTGGACTTCAAGTAGTGGTTTCTAGCACCCCGGCCTGGTCACCTACCGGGAGTGCGGGGCGGTCGTTGGATAACGGTCGCGGGGAGCCCGCTCGCCCAGCACTGAGGTATCTCTCCTCTGCACCGTAAACAAATTATAGTTATTCGTGTCCATGTCATATTGTAAGGGCTATCCGGCCCAGGCCCGCCCCACTGAGTCCAGGGAACTTTTTTTGTTGAAGAGGATTCTCCCCTCTGTGCGGAATCGGGTGGGATATAGGAAGGATAACTTGCAGTGTTTGCTAGGATTAGGTTAGGACATGGTTACCTCCCGGAATTAGTGGGTGGGAGAGAAGCCAAGGCTTGCGTGGGCAGGGTCGCATCCCTGAAATAGGTCTATCCCTGCAGGGACCGCAGGGAGTACCTACCCGCTACCCGATAGTAATAGTATATAGTATATGTAACATAATAAATCTAATAAAAAGGAACAATCAATCAATAACAAGGTATTTATTTATTTTTTGAATTTTTGAACTGTTCACCATCAACATGCCATCCTCACCTACCACCCCCATTTTCCTCTGTTTTGATGAGGCTGGCCGCTTTCTTTAAATAAAAAAAAACAAAAATTTAGCTTTTTAGTTATAAAAGATATTATTTTTAATAAGAGATAATATAAAATTATTATACCTTAATCGGTGGTTATTATAATTTCTGTATCCCTAGTTGTATGTTTAGTCCACAACTCTTCTATTGTTATTTTTAATATAGGCAGTTGTCCAAATTTATACATACTTATCATTGTTTCGTTAATTACATCTAAATATTTATAAGGAATACTTTATTTATAAGGAATACTAAAAATTTATTGCAGTTTCTTCAAATACATTGTTACCTTTTTGTGAAATTTCACAATATTTTCAGAATTTTCAACAAATGGATTGATACCATTAATTAAAGCAAGTTTATGTAAAATAATATGATATTCCATTTTAAAGTTTAACAAGCAGTAACAATATAGTTGTAGATTCAAACGCTTTTATTGTTTTACTACCGAAATTTAAAACATGCATTAAATCACGGTCTCAAAATTACAAAAATTCATAGAATAATAGAATTTCAGCAATCAGATTGGCTAAAACAATATATAGATTTTTTGTTTTAGAATTTAGAAATCAGGCAAACTATTTCTAAATTTAAAGATGAAACTATTTCTAAATTTAAATTTTTAGATGCAGGCATGGTTTTACATTCTCCCCGGGGAGATATTTGTTTAAAATGTTAAATTTAAAATGTAAATTACCAAATGACAGATTCCTCTGGCTATTTAAAATTCGCCATGCAGCGAATGTTTTATTTATGTCAGTGGAGAATGACGCAGGGCTATAAATTTAATAATAGTTTAAGTACATTAAATAATAAATAGTATATTACTATAGTAATAGTATATAGTAATGGGGAGAATTTAAAACCATGCCTGCACGGACAAACTATTTCTAAGTTCTAAAACAAACAAAAAACATACAAATACACATATATATGTCGTAGTCTTTTCGCAAAATCCGTCATTTCATGAAATAACTAGGCACTTCCAGAAACGTCGACGTTTAGTGAAAAATATTAAAATTGCATTTCCCGCCTAGGTAGTTCAAGAAATGACCACTAGACGCCGGCATTTGGTACTTAAAGCCGAGTTTCACAATCAGACACATTGCACAAATCACTGGATCCATCAAAAACCAGCACAATCCAGTTTGATTCTTCCTGTAATGCCTAGCGTGTTGTGGGACGTTCCATAATAAAGAAAAATATCATGAATATTATGAAAAAACAGCCCTAAATAGTTATTTAAAGTTGTCTTAACCTCAAAATATTTCATTTAATATTTTACTAGACTTTAAGCTCAAGATGACGGCGCCGAGTGGTCATTTCACGAACTACCTAGGCTACCTAGGGATATGCAATTTTAATATTTTTCACTAATCGTCCAAGTTTCTGGTAGTGCCTAGGTATTTCATGAAATGACTGATTTTGCGAAAAGACTACGACATATACACAATTTAAAGAATACTTACATAATGGGGTAACCCATTACGAACTAAAAAAAAATATGACTCACAAGTATTACACTCAAGTATTACAAACCAATTTGTTAAATTTTTCTATTATAACTAGTTTTATTTTCATTTACGTTTATATACTTATTAGTAATCAAAATATGTGATGAAAAATTTCAAAACTATGTTAGTTATAACGATAAATTTTAATTATAACGATAAAATTGTTTTTAGCATAGAAATATGCTGCGATAAAACTTTACGGTGACGGAACGGAAGACTTTGAACTAAGAATTGAAAAATTCACAATTAACATTTTTGAACATAAGAATAACATAAGATAAGAATTGTTTTTAAAAACTACTATTTTAAATATGTTTTGTTGAATATTTTTAAAAAAATATGTAGCGAAGAATAACAAAACTAACGAATTTGATTGAATTTTAAATTTAATTTAAATTTAAAATTGCAGTTTTATTAATTAAAAAATATATACATTATTTACAGACATACAAACATATATACATTATTTACATGTTATTAGGTTATAAAATCTTTATAATAATAATCAATATTATTTTGTGGTATAAATGAGTGGCCCCAAGCTAGAGTATGTATGCCGTCAGGGCAAATGAAGCGTTTATCATCGTTACTACCGACAATGGGAGCAATTTTATTTTGTTCGATAGTATAGATGGTATTTTTGTAGCTTCGAAAAATCTGCTGTTTTCGATATATTACTTCATCACTAAACAAACAAATCACCACCCGTAATATCCTTATTTACTACACATTTTTTAACACATATAGCCTTTTTCTTCCAATTTACTTTATCCCTCTCTGTACAATGAGCATACATTTTTTATCTTAATCCTACAAATTCAAACATAATTTCGCCCCCTAACTCATCCTTCATTATTCCTAATACAGCTGTATTTTTTAATGGCATATTGAAAACATTATGTCCAAAATTGGTGGTATCAAATTTTTCAATATTCTCTTTAATATCTACATAAATATCATCTGTTTCAATTAATAAAATAAAACTATCGGTATCACAGTAGCAGCGTAACTTTATCACCATACTTTGGTTTTAAAAATTCATAGTAAAATTCGTAGATTAATAATTTCGATAATTACAAAACGGAAAACCCCACATAAATTGGTTTGTTATAACAAACTTTTAATTTTTCAAATTGTATCGCAATTAAATTTTCGGTAAACATTGAAACACTTTTCATTTTTTTTTCATTTATTTACATTTTCCATCGTTTTTCCAAACACACTGTTGTTCATTAATTTAAAAAAATCTTTTTCAAAATAATTTTTAGCCGCCTGTCGTAAAGTTGTATTCAAATCGATGTATTGTTTCAGCCAATCGGATTGCTGGCATTCTGTGAATTTTTGTAATTTTGAGATCATGATTTATTGCCTGCTTTAAATTTTTATAATGAACAATATACTTTTCTTTATAATATAAATTTGGAATGAGTTTTTGTTATTAAATTTTGATTTTGGCGGTATCATATTTTCAACGAAAAATAGTAAATCATTATGTGGGGCATGTAGCGATTCCGGATACTCGATAATCTGCCTCAATAAAATAATCAGTAGGTGAATCATCATTACCAGTCTCCGTCAACCATTTGAAACCACCGTAAGGCATTAGTTGGGAAAGTGCCCAGCCATACAAATTATTAGAATCCCAATATGTTCAATACGTGCTAGGTTGATTGAGATTATATTCAGATATGTATTTATTATTAGCTTTGCAGTGAAGCTTGGCAAATACCTCCTCTGATGCCTTTGGCGATGAAATGGTGCATGTCAATGTCGGTGAAAAGTTCTAAATTAATGTCTGTTATTTTCAACATTGCAACCCAGCTTAAACCTGGAGCTGTATAATAATGTGCCGGATCAAGTTTATATGTTGTGGTGCACACGTTGTGAAATTGTTCAAAAAGTAGTCTAAACAGTTTGTCCAAAATTGTATTCTTTGTCGGTGATTATATGATTATTTAGGTAGTCGTTAAAACAGTCCTTTTGTGGGATAGATGTTTCAGTCAGTCTATCAAACGAGTCCATGTGTTTGTATGGGAAAATACCTTTAATATTTTTTATTTAATTTAATTTAATTTAATTTAATTTAATTTAATTTAATTTAATTTAATTTAATTTAATTTAATTTAATTTAATTTAATTTAATTTAATTTAATTTAATTTAATTTAATTTAATTTAATTTAATTTAATTTAATTTAATTTAATTTAATTTAATTTAATTTAATTTAATTTAATTTAATTTAATTTAATTTAATTTAATTTAATTTAATTTAATTTAATTTAATTTAATTTAATTTAATTTAATTTAATTTAATTTAATTTAATTTAATTTAATTTAATTTAATTTAATTTAATTTAATTTAATTTAATTTAATTTAATTTAATTTAATTTAATTTAATTTAATTTAATTTAATTTAATTTAATTTAATTTAATTTAATTTAATTTAATTTAATTTAATTTAATTTAATTTAATTTAATTTAATTTAATTTAATTTAATTTAATTTAATTTAATTTAATTTAATTTAATTTAATTTAATTTAATTTAATTTAATTTAATTTAATTTAATTTAATTTAATTTAATTTAATTTAATTTAATTTAATTTAATTTAATTTAATTTAATTTAATTTAATTTAATTTAATTTAATTTAATTTAATTTAATTTAATTTAATTTAATTTAATTTAATTTAATTTAATTTAATTTAATTTAATTTAATTTAATTTAATTTAATTTAATTTAATTTAATTTAATTTAATTTAATTTAATTTAATTTAATTTAATTTAATTTAATTTAATTTAATTTAAGTCAGTCAGTCTATCAAACGAGTATGGGAAAACACTTTTTTGTCTTAATAACATAAAATGCTCATTGTCGGGGAAAAATTTTCTTATCTCTATGCATTGATCATCGCTCAAATTTTTCGCTAGTTTCTCGAAAGAAATAGCCATAAATCTCAATGAATCAACAAATCTTAAATTTAGATAAATTTTATTTTCAACCCCATTTTTATCTACATATTCACCGACCGAAAAATAAAAAATAATAAAATTTGAGAAAAATGAGGGTATATAAAAAACAAAACTCGTCTTCGTTTTGAACATTGATACACGCTTTCCGGTCCCTAATCTCTTTCGGAAGTTCAATAAATGACGACCCACGTATTGGTTTATATTTATTTAGATTGATTTCTAAATGGGAAATCCCTCTAAGTGACCAACCCGAATCTTTCTCCTGAAACTCACCACATTTTGTTTTAATTGTAGCACACTTATTATCATAAATTTCTATAATGCTAGGTGTTCTCTCGCGATACTTTGTATTGAATGATTTTAATTCGCCCGCGGGATTTTTTTCATTTATGTAAAAACTAAATAGCTCTATATTAAATTTCAATCCGGAATTATACAACTTGATAACGTTTTCAATCATGCAACGTACTGTGTCCCTTAATTTAGTAATAAAGCTATCTATATCTAGACCCGATCCATTAATTCTATAACCACTCTGCCACTCTGTTCTTGAAGCTGGAGCAAACTTCTGTAACATTTTGTTTGAACATTTTTTTGGCTTCACCGCCACCTGAAGATTTTTTGCGATCGCAGATGTCCAGCGTTCTTGACTCTGGTTGCGATCACATATCCCACAGTGATGGGTCGAAGGGGTCCCATGATCTAATTTAACCTTCTTCGAGGTGGAGGGTGAATCATCAACATCTAGGGGACTCTTCGAGGTAGTAGGCTCATCGGTGTTATGTTGTTGTTTCTTGTGACGTTTGCAATTATCCTCTCTTGTGAATTGGGCATTGCAAATGCCACATTTATAATATATTGTAGCCTCTATAAAGTAAATTAACTTGTGAATTGGTCATTTATAATTTAATTTAGCCTTATCACAGGTTTTCTGATGTCTTGAGAGGGCATCCTTCCTTCCAAACACTTTTCCACATTTAGCGCAGGGAAACATTTTTTGAATATACGACGGCGGTTCCTACCAAATGATGATTTAGAACTCTCAGCTCGGGGGATTATACGACGTTTTTTTTCTTTTTCTATTATTTAAAAGTAATTCACTTATCTTGCACGCGCTCGCAATCGATGTTAAGCTCGAGGTCAATACATAAAAACTTTTTTTACAAAGAATTCATAGCGATAAGAATTTTTTCATTTTATTGCGATTCTATGCAAATTTAAAAAATAAGAATTGTTTTTTGTCTTATCTGTTCTAGTTTGGTTTTGATTTTATTTGTCTGGGCTTGTCTAGTTTTTTCTGATCGAATCTAGTTCAATCTGCCTAGTTAATTTTTTTTGTTCATATTAACGAATACTCTATGTGTAGTGTGAGAAATGTTGCAATTAAATGCAAAAAATCTTATTATGGTAAAATTTGTAATATTTTATCATACATTTGCAATTAAAAGATTTGAATTGATTTGAATTGAATTGATTTGTATTGATTTGAAATGTATTGAATTGAATTTTAATATAGTCTGAACCTTATGTGATCTAGTCCGGTCCGGTCTAGTCTGATTTAGTCTGGTCTTGCTAGTCCGGCCTACATTAGTTTTCTTCTATTAATTAACTGTTATTATTGAACACCCCTCTTGTCTGGTCTTGCTAGTCTGGCCTAGTCTGGTTTTATCGGGTATTATTGTCTAATCTGGTTTTCTTGTCTGATCTTGTCTAAAATTTATGGTATTATCTAGTCTGATATTATATGATATAGGCTGGTCTGGTATTATCTAATCTAGTCTGGTCTTATCTGATCTTGTTATGGTCTTATCTGATCTAGTCCGGCCTGGTTTTATTTGACTGTTTTTTTCTGATCTAATCTAGTCCAATCTGTCTAGTCTAATCTTATCTGGTCGGATCTGATTTAGTCCAGCTTATCGAATCTAGTCCAATTTGATCTTGTCTGATCTTTCAAAACAGCTTTAAATTGAAAGCTCTTTAAAGCTGTTCGAAAGCTGTTTAAAGCTGATCGAAAGCTATTTAATGCTGATTGAAAGCTGTTTAAAGCTGATTGAAAGCTGTTTAAAGCTGATTGAAAGCTGTTCAAGGCTGGTACATGTAAAACGTTCATAACCAGGCTGCCCATGTAAATTGCCATAATAAGGCTGACCCCATGTAAACTCTCCATAGTCTGATCTTATCTGACCTAGTCCGGTCTATAATCTAAGCCAGGGGTCTCCAAACATTCCAGCCTTAGGGCCATACTGATTACTCCAGCAAGTTCCGAGGGCCAAAACCATATTATCATTGTTGAGGGTGGTAAAAAGTGTCTAGTCTAATGATGAAAAAAAATGTCCGAAAAAGTACGCAACGTTTAAAAAAGGCTGCAAATCGGACTAAAATCCGCAAAACGGCAACACTGCATATTATTAATTTTCCTGTCATTATCTGTAATTTCTAGATTAGTCGTAGAGTACGAGCCATGAGGAGTAACGTGACACGGCATCTGGTGGACACAAGCGGAAATAGGTAGTACATTCTATCGCTAACAGATGGCGCTAATAGCACGTACAGAATAATCTCGTTGGTTCGAGAATGTTCTGCTGTCTTCCACTCACTTCTAGATGGCAGTAATTGGAATATATAAGAAGGCTAGTGGCGCAACCACAAGTCAGTTCCTATGACACTGTTGTGAAATAAAATAGTGCGTACCTCCTTAAAACTTGTTTGTGCGTGTTTAAGTTTAAGACATCTTTGTAACAGTATTTTGATTTGAATTGTTGCTTTCGTGTGTGATTTAGTAGTATGGAAAAGAAGCGAAAAATTGATAATGAATGCAGAAAATTCAAAGATCAGTGGAACATTCAGTATTTCGTAATTGAGTCCAGTAACAAGGCGCTATGTTTGATTTGCATTGAAAGCATAGCCGTTTTCAAGGAATATAACATTAAACGTCATTATGAAACAAAACATTTTCAAAATTACTCAAAATATACAGGAAGTTTGCGGACAGAAAAATTCGAAGCTATGAAGCAATCTTCATTTACAAAACTCAAAATTGAACAAGAGGCTGCAACTCGTGCCAGCTTCCGTGTGGCTCTTGAAATTGTAAAACGTGGAAAACCATTCACCGATGGAGAAATGATCAAAGAATACATAATTGCAGTAGCCGAAGAAATGTGCCCTGAAAAGGTAAATTTATTAAAAACTGTATGTCAGCAAACACTGTGGCTCGAAGGGTAGAAAACATCGCTGAAAATATATCCTCTCAACTGTTCGACAAAAATGGACATCTTGAGTGGTTTTCTTTGGCCTTGGATGAGTCAACGGATGTGTCAGATACTGCTCAGGTGTTGATTTATATTCGAGGAGTAGATAAAAGCTATGAAGTGCATGAAGAACTTCTTGATATGTATAGTATTCATGGCACAACTACTGGTTCAGATATTTTTAAAGGAGTTGAAATGGCCATTAATCAAAAGAACCTTCGATGGAAAAACTTGAAATGTATTACAACTGATGGAGGCAAAAACATGAGTGGGAAAGATAAAGGGGTGGTCGCTCTTGTGTCAAAGGCTGTAGAAAATGACGGTGGTTCAAAACCATTAGTCTTACATTGTATAATTCATCAACAGTCTTTGTGCGGAAAATGTTTGGATATGTCTGATGTTCTGAAACCAGTCATATCAACTGTTAATTTTATCAGATCTTTTGGGCTGAATCACCGACAATTCCGACAATTTATTGAAGAGATTGGAGAAAATGACTTACCTTATCATACTGCCGTACGTTGGCTTAGTTGTTGGAAAGTCCTTCAGCGCTTTTTTGAACTTCGAGCAGAGATCGAAATTTTTTTGAATGAAAAGCATCGCCCTCTTACTGAATTACAAAACAACGCATGGCTGTGGAAGTTAGCATTCTATGTTGATTTGACAAAACATGTGAACGAACTGAATTTGAGATTGCAAGGAGAAAACCAGCTTCCTGATTTATACACTAATATCAAATCATTCCGGTAGAAATTGATACTGTTTCAATCACAACTACGAAGTAAATGTTTTTCACATTTTAAAACATGTGAAATATTCAGCCACACCACTGAGACTGAGTTTCCTATCGATTTTGCAATCGAAACTTTGAGTGCTTTGAAAATAAATTTTGATACTCGTTTCTCGGACTTTGATGCCATTGCGAATCAAATTAAGATTTTTCAGAATCCTTTTGATACTGACATTGAAACCCTAGCCCCGGAACTTCAAATGGAAATGGATTGATCTACAGTGCAGTGATATAATTAAGAACAAATATCAAAACTCATCTTTGTTAGAATTTTATAAGAGTCTTCCACTAACACAATTTCATAATTTGCATAAATTTGCTCGTGGGCTGTTTTCTGTTTTTGGTACTATTTATTTGTGTGAGAAGACCTTCTCCAAAATGAAGTACACAACAAATGTTTACAGATCTAAATTAACTGATGAGCATCTTAAATCTCTTTTAATAATTGGTACAAGTGAAATTAGTCCACAACTACTAACTATTGTCAGTGGAAAATCTGAATTACATAAATCTCATTAGTATTTCATATGTCATTCTGCTTGTTATAAGTTATGTTTTTATTTAAAATGTATAAAATGTTAGTTGGATTCATTTCAATAATTTGTTAGTTATTATATACTCTAGTTAAATTTTCTGCATATTATATATGTCTTTACTTATTACAATTCTGTGTTTCTTTATCGAACTTATCACAAAAACAATAACAATAAGCCTACAACAATGTTATGAGTAGTTAGCCCATGACCATATCAATGTAGATGTCATATTAATAATTATTCAACATAAAATTAGAATACTTCAGTAAACTAAATTTAATTTGCTATCAAAAATATGTTCTCTAAAAGGAGTTTTCAAGTATGCTAGCTCTCCGCGGGCCGGACAAAATCTGTCCGCGGGCCGGATGTGGCCCTCGGGCTGTAGTTTGAAGACCCCTGATCTAAGCTAATCTAGTCCTATCTAGTCTGATCTTATCTGTTCTAATCCTTATATGGTCTTTTCCGGTCTGGTCTTGTCTTCTTGTCTGATCTTGTCTGGTCTTATCTGATCTTCTTGTCTGATCTTCATGTCTGGGTGCCTGGTAGTAGTCTGATATTTAATCCGCTGGCCTACAAAATAGTCTTTTGCAACCAACAATGCACAAAAAAACTTTATACAAGTAACACCATATGCCCGTCATGTTCTGAACTAATTGGAAGGTAACTGTTCAGAATTATATTCGTCATCTGACAGCAAAATTCAAAACTAATGGAAAAATATCTGTTCGAAAATAATGATTGGCGCCATCTGTAATGTTGCAAGGGAAGATTGGCAGGTTGTTATAAGAATCTGCAATTTTTACAAAATATTAAAAATAATATTTTGTCATGTGCTACTAGTATTATATATATATAATAATTTTCTTTTTGTATTATATATTACATGTATAAAATAAAATAAATATATTTATACTACATAATAGGTTTTTTACTAAGACTATACTAGATGAAGGCAAAGCGATACGAGGGCTCCCCTTGGGATCTCTCTCTCTCTCTACCTGCACACACTTAGAAGCCAGCGCTCGTTCCAGTTAGTATATATTTCAGTGGGAAAGATTGGCAGGCTGTTTACAGATTGGCTGGTTGTTTACAGGAATCTCTAATTTTGTTGCAGGAATCTGTAATTTGGCGCCATCTGCGGGTGTTTAGAGGAATCTGTAATTTTATTGCAGGAATCTGTAATTTCAATGTCGGAGGAGTAGGTGGGTCCAGACCGAATCATCTTTCCCTACTGATGACGTCGCATATCACTTGACATTCAGTGTGGCATTAGCTTATTTGCATATACATTTAGGGATTTTCATTTTGAATTTGCTATTTCACCAGATTACAGCAGATAAAGTGATAAAGTGCAAAGTCCCAATCGAGGTGTATGCGTGTATAGTCTACCCTACATACATCGACGCCGATAAATGTTAACGTGCACGTCACATACCATTACGACCAATGGTGATGCGTTTCGCAAATTTGAATTTCGCTCGCATTTTTTGGACTTCTTGATTTAAGTTATATGGCATTAAATACTAACTAAATGAGAAAATAATGGTATAGGTGTAATGTCAAGATCATAAAGTATCGGGGATAAAAAAAATCAAGTAAATTTAAATCACTTGCATAATCCCTATTGTCGGTAAAGCGTCAACGAAGTGTTGTCAGCGTATCAGGGAATTGTCTATTCGTCTATTGGAACACTGAAATTTGAACTGTAGTTCTTCGTTGCAGTGTTTTATCGTGAAGTGTCGGGAAGTGTTGACATTTGTGCTGTGCGACACTTCGTTTGTCTCGGAAACATTGCGTTGCACTTCGACGAAACACTTCGTTGCTCTTCGAAGACACTGCGTTTGTCTTGGGAACACGTTGAATTTCAATAAAATTTCCTATGGCACTTCCTTTTCACTAGGAATCCGCAAACTTAAGAGGAAATGAACTGGCCACGTTTCGAGACTAAGAGACGATGGAAGAACAAAAAAAATGTTAGAGCGGTGAATAAGAGGAGATGCCTATAGAAGCCGAAGGTCGCCCTCTGTGACGATGGGACCGACGCGCGACGATATAATTCGGGTAAATTGGATGCGGGTGAATATTTTAAATAAACTACATAGATTATTTCATTTATTTATTTTATCATCTTTAAATTTTTATTAAGTAAATCACAGATTTATTTTACAATTATAAATAAATTAAATTATTTAAACATAGGCAGTGTATCGTATAATAATAATAATAATAAAATACAAAATTAAACACAAATTACAATCAAGTCTTAAAATGGAAAAAGATACAAAGCATACTGGTCCTAGAACATAATAATTATTTATTTTTTGTTGTTATTTTTGAGCACTTTAATGAGCATAATTCTGCTTAGACATATAAGCTGGAAAATGAGAAGACAAGAATAATCATAAGTAGCACGCTGGAGTTGGAAAATTTATAAATATTTCCATCGTGGAATAAGTATATACAATCACAATTTTTCTAGTTTCTAAATATATTACAGTCGGAAAGATGTTTTAAAATAAATATTGAGAGAATATAAAAACATTTTTTTTATAAAGAGTCATAGAAAAAGATTTATGTTTTATATACAATGACAAATTTCCATAAATATTTTTAAACTTATACTTATTTAACAAAGTCTTGAAGAATTTTTAATTAATATTCTTCTGAACCCATTCAACGAGCAAAATTTTACAAACATTTTTTTCAATAACATGGCATTTTACATTATCTGGCACTACAATTTTTCGCTTAAGAACATTTCTATGCTATTACACTCGACACAAAATAATAGTAAATAAAAAATACAAAAATTTATCGTGGTACAATATTTTAATTTAAATAAATAATAACGGATTTGGTAGATTTTCCGATATGTTAGAATTATAGGACGCTGAACATAATTTAATTCGTTTAAATATCAACTAAACTAAAGTTCAATAAGCGCGATTTTGCAGAACGCGTCCATGTTTTTTTTCTAATGGAATCTAAGTGCGAAAAACGCCTTATGAACGAGTGTTTTATACTATGGTTTCTATTTTGCGCCCTTTTATGGCATTTATAAATATAAAAATAAATTAAATAAATTTAAAAAAATCGCCGATACATGTTGAGAAAATTGTATCGCACTCGGCGGGCCATTAACGAACCCATATGAGTGCTGTAAACTTCATATAGACGCAAAATAGAAAAAGTATTTTATTTTAACAAGAGAAAAACTACTTTTAAAATCAATTATAATTAACATTTTATAATTTTTTCTTAATCTTTAATATCAATTATATGCTAAATATTTTTCGTCAATATATTTAAAAACTCCGTACAGTATGATGCTAAATATTTTTTTCGAATTATTTACGACACATTTGTTTTAATTTGAACTTTATACAAATCAGATCAATATTCAGAATCATTAGTATTTTGTGTCGAGTAAAAATTTGGAGGAATCTCGTTGCCCGGGTGTAGTAACTAACCTACTATAAATTGCATCGTAATCCCGTACGATATATGAGATATGCGTTCTTCATACACCCGTGCGGCAATTGATTACATATTTATATAATACACACCTATTTTAATTAAAAACAGCTAAAATTCATCTACTAATTAAATGCTCTACTAGACTATACGAACGATGAGAATCCAGGTAAGGGCGCCCTCGATCTAGCCATATTATTCATGATGATCTGGCCCCCGTTTAGGCTGACGACGGCGCTGCCTTCCGGCTCCGAATCTGTGTAACTTGAATAATTACGGACTGGCTTCTGCCGTTTCCACGATTGTCGTAATGTGTCGTTCACATTGGCGTAGTGATTGACGAACGAGTGTGGGTCGGAGCGGACGCTCTCGTTTTCGCTCTCAGAGCCCTAAAAAAGAAGTGAAACAATATGAGAATTCAAATAAAAAAATGGTTCTTTTATAAGTGCAGAAATTAAATGAAGAAGATACTTTAAACAAATGTTTAGATAGTCTATACAATTAATTACATGAAAGTATATATTTTGATACATATTTTTATCTATACTGGCACGGGCGAGAGAGTGCGTCTCGTTTCAACGAGTTTAGCGTTGTTCTACGCATACCCCCGCGTTGTCCTGCGCATACATTAGTTCGATTGCGCGGTGTTTAGTTGTCCGTGTTTTGAAAAACTGACGCATATTTCGTAACTCAAATTAACCTGCGCGTATCTCGGCGCGTCCCTTGCCCCTCATACCTAGGCGCTCTATAGCTGCAGTCTCTCGCCGCGCCGGTTCGAGTATAGAATATATTTTTTCCGATAACAAAAGAAGTTGTGGACACAAATATCCCAAGGACTATCAAAATATTTATTATACTAAGTAAAAATTGGTAGCAAAGAATAAAAATCTTTTGCTTCAGATCTAAAAACCCATGCAAACAAAAATGCATATATATATATATATATATATATATATATATATATATATATATATATATAAATTCATGTGCTAATAGAGCGTGTTCTAAAGCTTTTTTGTTTTAAGTTTCGCGGAAGCGAAACGTTTTTTAAATATTGTTTAATTTGAACAATTTTTCCTATTATTTAATCACTTAATTAAAAGAAATTATAAATTAAATGCTAATTACAATCGCAGCCAATTCCTTTGAGCAAAAAGAATGTCGAAAATAATAATCAAAATAAATCAGAAGAAGCTTTAGATATATATTTTTGTTTAAGTACCTGTCACAATTTCAATAATAATTTCTTTTTGTTTCACCTGCAAAAACAAACTCTCTTTTATTAACCCTCCAAATCTTGAGGCAACCCAAAACTAACGAAAATAAAAACACAATTCCGAACACAAAAAGCCACCCAAAATGTAATGAATTTTAGACATTTACCTGAGAGTCACTAGAACTCATTTCAGAGGGTTTTTCGGTCACACTGCTATCATCGGGATTTTCATCGTAACCCTTTAAACTCTCTTCGTCGGAATGGTAGGCTACTGAACCTGGAGCTGGACGCGGTGGCGACTTTCCTAAAGGAGGCGGTGGATGCATTGGCTTTCTGACTAAAGTACTTCTCTTGCTCATAGTACCTATCGAACTGAGATTTCCACCGCCATGACGAGATCTATATAATTCCAACGCTAATTCTTGACGATCGTCCATCGATATGGCCATAGATTCTTCTAAAGTCTTCTGTGCTTCTTCTAAAAAAGCATATAAATATATAATAATATGTTTACCTATTTCAAATATAACAAATTCTTACGTTTATATTTATAGCTTTTACTCTTAACACAGAGAATAGCAATAACTGTGATAATTATAATGATTGAGATTGCAGCAAGAGCAACCATGAACCACGTTTGGCGGTAAAATGGTTTGTGTTGGAGATAACCGTATTCTAAATACAGTTTTGAGGGAGTTAAGACTGTTTCTTCAGAAGACGCTGGATAACTAATACCAAATCGATTGTATGGTATTACTCGGAACTTATATGAAGTTGAAGGCAGTAGGCTCTGATAAGACACTGTGAAATCTTGCAGAGGTCCATTAGTTGTCCGTGTAACTGTTTGCCAACGACTATCATCATCTGAATAAAAAGTTATTAATTATTAACTATTATTAAGTTAATTTATTAATTTCATTACCTATTCTTTTACATTCTATGTAGTATCCTAATAGGGGTCCCTTTCCTGTGGGCCCATTAAGCCAATGTAGTTCTACACTTGAGAGGGTTTTTATGAGGGTTAGTTCCTTAGGCGTTCCAGGAGATCCTTCTTGAGGCCCTGTGGTTACGTTGCTGCTAACTGCAGGTCCATAATCTAAAGTTTGTGCTCTTACTGTGAAGGTATATGTCACTTCTTCTTCCAGAGAAATTACACTTAGCAATGTGGTTGATACCTTTTGCTTCACTTGTTTACTAAATTCTGAAAAAATAATATAATGTTATCACTTCATATAATATTTTTTAATGTCACATTACTAACTCTCATTTTGTTCGGTTGTTTCGTATGTTACTATATATCCAATAATGTTTCCATTTCGTTTTTTAGGAGGATCCCAGGAAACTTTAAGACTGTTCATTGTAATATCGGTAAATTTCAAATCATCTGGAGGGCCTGGAAGTCCTTGTAACGTTTTAACTGTTATTGGTTTAGATCTAGGACCATCTCCTGCTGGATTGAAGGCCAAAATTTGGATCCTATATTGAGTGAATTTATCTAAAAAGACTAAACTATGCCCTGTGGCTGTTGCTGGTACAACTTCAATTTCTTCTTCTAATTTCTTTCCTTTTTCTAATTCTTGTGAAGAATTTGTAACCAAATAAAATATCTAGAAAAATATAGTATTTATATATATATATATATATATATATATATATATATATATATATATTATATACATAGGGTCTGTGCATAAAATATCGAGACTGACATTTCTTTGTTAATGGTAAAGGGTGAGGAGTGGGGGCAGTAACACGATGTGGTGGGAAGTGTATGGAGCTTTAGATGCCTCCAAGTTTTAAAGTGCATACATTATGGCTAAAGTTAAAGCTTCACTTGTTCCACTTGAACCACTTGATCTTTCAAAGATGTACATGCCATTAAATTTTGTGTGAAAAGTCTGAGAATTAGGGCTGCCGTTTTCAAAAGGACATCGCCGATTCCTAGATGTTCCAGCATGAGTCCGGTCACACGTCGCTGACTTCTCTAGCTTCTCTAGACTTATCGTTTTAAGACGATTGAGGCGGTTCAAGTGGCTTCGACGACGTGTGTGAATTGTGTTGCATTTCCCAGTTACAAGAAGCATATGCTTCTTTCTACTTTAGGTGCGTTCTCCATTACTGAAGGTTAGGTTAGATTATAGGTTAGGCAACAATCATGGCAAATTCCGTACAGTCTTGTGCCGCTCTGAACAATAGGTGGGAGTCCTGTCCAGACCAATCCAGTCTCTTATGTTCTTTAACCAGGAGCACTTCCTTCATTCAGGACCACGGCGCCCCTCTATCTTGCCCTCCATTATTAATTTTAAAAGGCTATATTTTGTATTTCAAAGGATATGACCTAGGTATGCTGTCTTATGTTTCTTCACAATAACCAATAGCTCTTTGTCTCTGTCCATGCGTCTAAGAACGTCATAATTCGTGATATGTTCCGCTCAGGCTATTCTCTGCATTCTTCGAAAGATCCACATCTCAAACGCTTCTATTTTGTTCATAGTATTAATCTTCAACGTCCAAGCCTCAACACCATATAACAGTACTGAGTGAATGTAGCACATAACGAACTGGTATCTTAGTTTAAGGTTTAGACTTCTCTCGCAAAATACTTTTCTCATCTTATATCTATCTTATATCTTTTTGGCCGAGACCTTTGGCCATCAGAATGTTAATTAGGACGTCATGTTTTAAACAGACAAATGTGACATTGTGACATTAATTATTAATGACATTATCAATTAAAGAAGCATATAATCAGTGGAAAAAGGCACTAGTAACGCTGCATTGTTGCGAGAGGAGAGTACTTCGAAAAATATTAACGCGCACATGTACAGTGTACCTATCTAATAAATATCTATTATCAATCTCGATACTTCAGATAGACCTTATATATATATATATATATATATATATATATACATATATATATATATATATATATATATATATATATATAAATGTTATTATTACCTTATATCCTAAGAGTTCTCCATTTTGCATTTGCTGTTGTGGTGGTGTCCATCGTAATCTAACTTCAGTGGAGGAAATAGCTTCACCGTCCAAAGCTCTTGGTTCTCCTGTTGGCACAGCTTCTCCTACATATACTGTAACTGGAGGACTTGGTGGTCCTTCTCCTTGAGAATTAAATGGTACCACAATAATTTCATAATTTCGGTCTTGTATTAAATCGCTTAAAATTATTTTCTTGCTCTAAAATAAAGTATTTTTGGATAAAACACAACTTTATAACTGTTGTTATAAGCCTCCAGAATAATATCATCTTATTTTACTTGTTATGCATATGGTATTATAATATTAATCATTATATTTACATTAATTCCTCTAATTTCTTGTTTTGGTGTTTCTTTCCAAGCTGTAGGATAATCACTAACATGTTGGAAGATTACTCTATAACCGCCCGTACTGATATCACCACTCCAGAATTGTTCCTCTACAGTGTCCCAGTACACCTCCACACTGGTAGTTGTTATTGGGACAACCTTTAAACCACTTATTCCTTTACTAGGTGCCGCCGGAAAAGTTCTAACTTCAATAGATTCAGGACTAAATCTGCTTGGACCAATGTCGTTCGTGGCTTGAATTCTAAATCGGTATGAACTAAATGGTTTCAGATCGGAAGCCGTGTATGAGGTTACTTGAGGATCTACACGTTCTGACAGAGATTGCCAAGGACTATTATTTTCCATTTTCTGAATTGTATAATATCTAGAAGTGATATTAATATATACGTGAATATAAAAAACACTGATATTTTATTTGATATTTACCTGAGAGGGGCATATCCATCTCTACCTGGTGTCCAACTAAATGTAATTTGCTTGCTTTGAATTTGACTATGACTTATTTGTGGTTTAGATGGAGGTTCTGGTGTTTCCCGATTATTGGTGGTAAAAACAAGTACGTGAGCTGTTTTTCCCCACCCTAATCTTGTTTGTGCAGTAACAGAGAATACGTAATATTTTTCTGGTTCGAGTTTTGTTGCCCTGAAGGTTCTATCAGATGGTGGAAATTCTTTCGAAAATTTGCTTGTGACATGCGTGTCATTTATTTGGTAAATTACTTTGTATGCCAAAATTTCACCATTAGGTTCTTCAGGAACATCCCAGATAATCCTGGCTGATGAGAACGATACGTCGGGGAACGAAACGTTTGAAGGGGCGCCAGGGACTAAATAAGATAAAATAAGTAAATATACAGATTTTTAAGAAACGTAATAATAGAATTACCATCTTCAAATGTTTGAACCCGAACTGGTGGTGTGCTTGGGACTCCATCACCAAGCCGTGTGTACCCTAATACTTGTATATGATACAATACAAACTTTCGAAGTTCTGTTAATGTAGTAGTGAAAGTCGCATTATTGGGAATAAGTTTGTACTGTATTAAAGAACGAGTGTCTGCTCCATAGTAAACCTTGAAACCTTCTATTTGTCCATTTTGGTGTTCTTTGGGTACATCCCCCCACTTGACAACAATTGTGGTAGAAGAGGTTGCATTTGCCTCCACATTTAAAGGCCCAAAAGACGGTACTAAAAATTATAGATAATTATAATAATATCAACAATATGATATGAATAATTTTACCAGATTCTCTTGTTCTTTCCAAAGCTCTTGGACTAGTCACACTACTTCCAACATCGTTATAAGCTTGCATCGTGATTTCATACAAAGCATACTCCTCAAGAGATGCAACAATATGGGAATTTGCTGTTGGATCCTCAATGGTTTCACTACGAGATTTACCTGTACCCAACTCTAAATATGTAATATTATAACCTCTGGGATTACCATACCATTCCATTTGTTGTAGAGGCTATAAAAAGTAATTATTGATATTGATAAAGAAATATATGGATTTTGCTAAAAACTTACAATCCATCTCACCCTTAGTTCAGTAGCACTCATAGCCCTAACTGTAACATTCTTTGGTGGATGTGAGGGTGGGGCTTGGATTGTCTGGAATTCTTTACTAGGTTCACTAGGATTACTTGATCCAACCACATTATTAGCTATCAGTCTTAATTTATAGTTAGTGAAGGGCGTTAAATTGGTTATGGTAATTGTCGTGGCATCGGCATCGGTTTTGTGGAACACCTCAAACCAGGTGGCATTTCTAGCCGTTTGAGCTTCAACCGTCCATTTGGTAATTGAAGAGTTTCCATCGAAACCTGGAGTGAACTGGAGAACAACTGAGAAGGCTTCTATATTTGATAAGGCTAATTTAGAAGGAGGGTGCGGAAGTACAGGTTCTACACCTGATTGAATTATAGCTACTTTAGCTGGTCCAGCGCCTTTTGCAGTCCACGCCGTTACTTCAAAACGATAGTGTGTAGTTGCTTGTAACTCATAAATTTTTAAGCTTGTAGTGTCGGCTGATAAATTTCGGTATTTCATCGTCTCTGGGTTGTCTTTAACCTGATACTTTATTTGGTAACCAGTAAGAATTCCATTGATATTTTTAGGTGGTAACCATAAAACTTTAACTGCTCTGTCACTGACTTCATCAAATTGTAAATTTGAAATTTCATCTGGAACTAAAAAAGCGCAATATTAGTTATGTTATGATAGAAGCGAACTTCTTATTTATTACCATCTTCGGTTGTTTTAACGTAAACGAATTCAGAAATTTCACCATCCCCTGGATCAGTAAAACAAAGCACAGTGATATTATATTCTGTAAACTTTTCCAAGTTATTCATGATAGCTTTCTGTTTAGCTAAAGGATCCAATAAATTAGGATGGACTGTCATAACTTTAGCTTCAATACTTTCTCTGACGCTGTCATTCCATTTCCAGGCTTGTAATTTGTATCCTTGATTAATACCATTAATTTTTTGAGGATCTGGAGGTTTCCAACAAACTTCCACTGATGTCGAATTTAAAGCCGCGACTTTTTCAATCACGGGGGGAGCTTCAGGTTTACCTTCTTTTGTTTTAATTTTTGCTTCATCCGTATATCTTCCGATACCTTTATTATTATATGCAGCTATCTTCACAACATAATCCTTCCAAGTTATAAGATCTTGTATAAGATAATTTCTCTGGGCTTCATTAGTGATGTTTCGCGTAGTCCACGGACTATGATTATAGCCAAAAAGACGGTAACTTATTATGTACCCTAAGATTTGCCCGTTTCTATGTTCTTCAAGAGGCGGCTGCCATTGTGTTATTATTTCGGAAGAGCTTCGAGCGGATCCAACAAAACCAACAGGTGGACCAGAGGGAGCTAAAAAGAAATTATTAGTTTTTGTTGATTGAAAAATGAAGAAAATGTGAGTCATGCCAGATGAAATTGGTGATGCATAAAGTAAAAATGGAACAGGACAAATTGGATCGAATAGATCCTAAATGTTTTATTAAAATCATTTATACTCCAAGAAGAACTTATATTCTAGAAATTAAAACAGCAAGAGCAAGTAAAGGTAAGTAGGAAAGATACAGTACAGTACATAACATAAAGCAATCACAAAAAAGAGTTCCCAACCTTTAAAGATAAAATTCTTTAGGCTTCCTGCATGGTGGTAAAAAGAATTCAAAACAGTTTACTGTTTTAAACAAACAATTTTAAACTAATATAGTTATATATTGATATTAATACTTTTAGATTTAAGATTGAATATTAAATAGTTATAGTATCTTTGAAGTAACGTTTATGTAAGAAATTGATTTTACTTATATTTTACGTATTGGTTCGAATATAACGCGAGACTATTATAAGAAAGATACGTCAAGGACACTCGAAGTAAGATACATCAAGAGCACAAGAATTTTTGACTTGTGTCGTTTTTCTTCCGGAACAGCGAAATGTTAAATCTTGTGGTTAAGTAAATTTTATTTTTTACTTCCAAAACCAAGCAAAAACCTTGTTTTTGTTATATTCGGACCAATACGATAATCATTATTATTAATATATTATTTGAATTATAATTTTATGATATATCTAAAAAATAATAGCTTGGATACTACTTCTATAAAATAGATATTTTTATGCTAAATTATAATTAGATAACATATACATATAAAAAATGTTTATTTACCTTCTTGTGGCAACATAACTTCCATGCTTGGTTCGGACGGACTTCCCTCTCCAACGCTATTCACAGCACTCACTCTGAATTGATAGGCTGCAGCTGCCTTGAGATTAGTGAGAAGAACCCAGCGTTGGTTCGCGGAAACATTGCTGATTTCCGTTGCCCAGTTCAGCAGTGGATCGGGGATCGGACCTAAAATCGGCGGAACTATAGCGCAATAAGCAACTGTCGCGTCGAAACGGCGGACCAGAGAGTCTTAATGTCATTTAAATACTGAGCATGCTCAACATAATGTTATAAATAAAATAAAGTAAAGAGGAAATGTTTTAAATATGGATGTAGCGTGTGTTCCAAAAGTCTAGGAATCATCTTTTGCCATTAATTTGGAGAGCCAGATTATTTCTTAATTCACACACAAAAAACTAAACAATTATCAAACAGCATTTTTATTACACATGACGCGCGTTTTTTAATACAAGAAATGCCACTTCGCATTGTCTTTCCACATAACCTGGGTAACTATAAATATTGCATATCGCTAGGTTACATTAAAAAAGACGCTAGGTTACATGAAAAATAAAATGAACACAATCAAGACCTCAATACTAAAAAAGTGACGTGAAGTGTCATAATTTTGTTTCATTACAAAATAATAATGAAAATTAATGAAAATGTTTTAAAATGAGTGTAAATTCTGTGGTGATACCGGAGACTGAGGAGAGTTCTTATGACGAATCCACACCACCGGAGACAATTTCAAAAGCAAATTCTTCATTTTTGATTCCATTTTTTTGGATGGCCCCTGGATCCCAAACTTGTAAGATACATCCCCTCGCATGGGTAATAAAAAATATTGTTTGTAACACGGGCGGTATTGTCAATTGCTCTCTCGAGCGAATGTGCTCTCGCGTGAACTTTCCGCCCTAGTTACAAAATATACTATTTTAAGTAGCTGTCAGTAGTTAATACAGATTTCTATCCGTCTTACTTAATTTATCTAATTTAAGAGTGTTTATACAAGAACAGAAAACATTTAGAGTGGCAGACGACGAACTCGGCGAATGTGTGTTCTTATAACGCTGGACGTTCGAAACGCATTCAATTCTGCATTTTGGAAACACATCATGGATGAAATGACAAAAAAGACATACCACCCTATCGCTTACGGATTATGATGAGTTATCTCAGTGACCGCAGAATCATCTAGAGATTTGAAGCACAGTATTAAGAGTGGTGTCCCAACAAGAATCTATACTAGGACCCACACTCTGGAACATTGTCTATGACGGGGTACTTAAACTGGCTCAAGCGGAAGGTGTAATAACAACGGGCTCAACTGCCTCAAGCAAAGTGTAACAACGTTGTTACACCTTCCGTTTGAGCCTGTTTAAGCACCCCGTTATAGACGATGTTCCAGAGTGTGGGTCCTAGTATAGATCCTTGAAGGAGTGCTCTCTATATGATTTTGCAGTCACTGAGATAACTCCTCATAATCCGTAAGAGATAGGGTGGAATGTCTTTTGATGATAGGTTATTTGCTTTCCAATCCGGTGGTGTGGATGCGTCATAAGAACTTTCGTCAGTCTCCGTTATTACCATAGAATTTACACTCATTTTAAAACGTTTTCTTTAATTTTAATTTTTATTTTGTAATGAAAAAAAAAACACTTTTTTAATATCGAGGTCTTGGTTATGTTTATTTTATTTAATTGTTTTTTCTTTAATGTAACCTAGCGATATTGAATATTTGCGTGCGTTATCCAAGTTATATGGTAATACAACCAAAAGTGGCATTTCTCGTACCAAAAAAATGACGTTCTCACGTAGAAATATGTGTTCTCGGCAATCCTAAGGGTTGACTCTGAAAGAAACCGATTTATTTACGTTTACACGAAATAAGATATTATACCCAACTAAGCGTTATAAGAATACAGTATGCGTCGAACTCTCCAGAAATCGATTCCTTTTAAGAAAATTAACACGAAATTCCCGAGAACACCTATCAACAAGAACTGCTTTCTAGATTTTTTAAAAAACTAATACGTCCGATTTTGGATGTATAGAATGCTCACACACGCTCGTTTGATCAGATGACCAATATTTTACTTTAGTTTTTAGTTCTAACAAAGGTATTTCCTTTGAATAATGTAATAATAAAAATAACTATGATTTAACATAATTAAAACATTTCCAAAATAGATAAAAATAACAAAAGTAACTATTTACAGTAACCAAAATAATAATAAAAAAACTTTGAACCCATAAACCGAAACTTTATTTACAACATTTACATGCTCATGCAATATGAACCTCCAATTTAAACTACCGAAAAATAATTCGATATTTTATTTTGTAGGTCCTTGCTCCCTAAATTTCTACTTACCGAGCTCAGGAACTTCCCTTTTCTGAATAATATATTGTTTGATAGGGTCGTTTCCGTCGAAGCCTGGAGTCCAAGAAACATTCACTGCACGATGAGTCGCCGTGTCCAACCTGGCGGCTTTCACATTTAACGGAGCAAATGGCAACTCGATGACACCTAGCATGGCAGCACGTGTTACGTTTCCCCCTGGGGAGGTAACCGAACACGAATATTGTCCCACATCAGAGGCACGCACAGCTTGGATCTCCAAAGTACCATCTGCCTGGATATTTATTCTTGAACTAGTGGATGGTGTAATCAGTCTATATTACAGAGAAATAAATGTCAAAGAAAGTTTTAAGTTAAGTTATAATAAATAAATTATTTTACTGTTTGTTATGGAACCAGTCAAGTTGGTAGGGCACCGTGGGGTCCGAAGAAACTTTACATTGCAGAGTTGCTGTGTGACCTAAAAGAACTCTAGTTGGTGCTGGAGCTTGTATGATTTGCGTTCTTACTGTAATTAATGCAAACAGTGTTAGTTACAATATTTTAGACATTGTCATAGATTATTGAAACTTTCACATTTTAAATACATGTGAATCAATAAAAATATATTTTTTCAAAAATATAATTACATATTAAATTTTGTATTCCACAATCTAAAGAATGAATAGATTAAAATATAATTTGTGTAATATTTTGCATTGCGGTTGTTCTAAATATAAGCTGAACGTATATTAAATAGTTCGCAGAACTATAAAGTATTAATAGTATTAATATACAGGGTGGGACATAATAGAGTACCATTTTTCAGAAAATAACTGGTGCTCCTGATCACGCACTGGGAGGCGATTGGTCGCGATAGATCGCGTGAACGATGAGATTTTAAGTTGGCAACATGCCATGGTCGGGTCAATAACGGGGGTACGTCATGGAGGCCTTTTTCAAAATCGCCGAGTCTGTGACTTCGACGCATAGGGCATTTCGTAAGCGCTTCGGTATTCGAAACGAAAGTGTACCGACACGTAAATTTTAAAATGAGTTTTAAACTTAAGGGCAACAGGGGGCAACAGGTCTAAAAAGAAAAACAGCTGGCCGTTCCAAATCCGTGAGGGCACCCGAAAACATCGTCGTTCTCAAAGCGTCAATAGAGCAGTCTCCAAGGCATTCTGCTAGGAAACACACCTCTGTGCTTCAGATATTAGATCATATACCATCGAACCGTGAGGCAAATTTTGCAATCTATATGGCCCGTCGTTCGCGAGTCATTTTGTAAGAAATGTTCCCCGGTCGAGTAATCTGTTTATGAGAAGCCGTTGAAAGGCTCTCTTGGGATACTGATTTGAGGGCCTGTGATTTTTTCTTGTATTGGTAAACTAATCAAATGTTTTTAAACACCGCTCTCGAAGCCTACAAGAACTAAAGGAAGCCATTCATGAGTTTTTTTTTAAATCACCTCGTAAATGTGGTACTCCATTATTTCTCACTCTGTACATGTACTGACGTGACATCAATATAAAATGTAAAAGGTAGGGTCGATTAATTACCAAGCAGTTCAGTTAAAGCAACTGCATTCTGTAATAGAAAATATTGATGAATGATCAATGACTAGCTTTGAAGTGCACTAATATACGAATCGTCTTTTAAATTAGTATGACTGTTATTTTATGTGCGATCGAGCTGTGTTATTTATTCAGCACAACCCTTTACTTGATGGTGTTTTGCATTTACCTTAATAGCACCGTAAGTATTCGTTCACCGGCCATTCTAGAGGCTACAAGTAGATGTGGAAGATGTTCGCCATAAGAAACATATTTGGTTATATAAACATATTTGGAGGCGTTCAAGCTAATTCGGTAGTTTTAGTTTGAAAGCGAACCTCTAATATAAAATGAATTTATAGTATTTGGAGCTCCTTTCTGTTTCAATATTTGAATAATCTTATTTTAAAGAATACTGCATTGTTCCGGCTAGGAACCAACCCTGTCTTAACGTGACCAGAAATGACTTATTGTTAGAAGAGAGAGTTGCCAAATTCGTACCGGTCATCTAAATCGTACCACCCATATTTGTTTACTTTTCTCGATTATTAGCGGCTTCAGGTAGGGAACATTGTACTGAAAATAATTTCGTGCACGGTAGACATCATGTGATAGAAACGTGTGCATTATTTTGTTTTTTTTAACTGATCTTTGAAAATCTTGTTTTAAATCGCTGATATAAGTTTTGCTTATATGTATATTATAAACAATATTATATAAATTTAAGGTTTAATCATTTGTTATTCTATACCGATGTAGGTTTACAATATTACATATCTATCCATTGTTCTATCCATTATTATCTATCAATATATACACGTGACATATCTATCCATTGATTTTAAGGATTAGTTAAAGATTTCTTATGATAATGGCGAGTTTCCTAAATGATACCTCTAATAGTATTCCAAATCGTACTTATTGACATGTATCATTCAACTTTTGCCAAGTTTTATTCCTATTATTTTAAATTAATTATTTTTTTAGAAAGAAGGTACTTATTGCAAGTGGAATGAGGAAGATTTGCAAAGTGCTATTAAGGCTTACCTCAAAAATTGCTTGAAAAAATGTTTAGTGTTATTTTTCCAAAGCAGTATGATTTGGGAAAGAGGGCGGTACGATTTATGATACCGGTTGTCGAAATCAATCCTTTTGAACACTTTATCAAGAGGACATAAATAATTATTGAGGAAAGTAATAATAGATTCGGCACATACGTATGATGATTTATTTATCGCTTTATCATTTGGCATGAATTGCTTTTCTAAAAAGCGAACCAAATTTCGGTAATATGCAAAATTGCTTAAGTGATACGAGTGATATAAAACCTAGTTTCCACTATTCTCGCGAAATTTTAGAAAACGAATCATTATAAAAAATAGAAATCCTTGGAAAAAAAATCACCGAGAATCCGATGATTCACTTATTTTGTGTGAGGACCGGCGATTGAGAAATACCGATTGAACGTTAAACCGATCAAATTAACTGTTTACAAAATTTCCATAATATCTCCTACATAAAACGATTTCACATAGCAATTTATCTTAAAATGTGCACACAATTGGTACAAAAGTGCGATCTAAAAGTAGCATTCGTCTATACTGTGTATGATTGCCCAAATCTGCTAAACAAATAAAAAATAATAGGGCTCGCGTTTCAACAAAATTCTATAAATTACAAATGTGTTGTGTGGAAAATGCATAGTTCGGGTCATGCTAGGAGAGCGTGCAAGTCGTGTGGCGTAAATTATTTAAATTAATTTTTCTAATTTTGTAACGAAAGGTCGTGCTGCCGCGCGATATGTAGTCTGGATTAATCTGCTCTAATATTACCTAATCTAACCTTAACCCAATCTAGGTTAAATCAGTGAAATCGGTAAACTATAGTGTTTTTGCCAAGTTGTTTCACCCAAATTTGCGTCTATTAAGTTCATTATACAACTCAATAGAAAAAAATTGATAAGCTTTTCTCTTAACTTATTAAATTTTTCAATACAATAAAATTTAAAATAAAGAGAAGGAAATGGCAAGAAAAAACAGAGTGAAATCGAAATCTGGAAAGTGACCGCTTCACTAATGTTCTTGTCAATATTAGCTGAACTCAATGTGTGGGTTTTGTATCAAGAGGGAAAATTTCCTGGCAAGATTTTTCTTTTTCAAATTAGCTGTAATACATGCTACTTAATATCGAGAATCGCGGATAGAAGAAAATATACCAAAATACACCAATTGTTGACCTTTTATTTTAACATTTAAAAGTTTCATACGTACAAAAAACTTAAGTACAGTAGAACCCGGATTAACCGTGCGGGGTAAACCGTTTGCGGATTATCCTGTGTGAATTAGACATACGCGCAATGTTTAGTCCAAAGAACAAAAAAATCAATAATTTTCAATTTTCAACTTCAATATCCAAGTGGTTTTTAGAGAAAAGAGCCTAAGAACAAAGAACAGTTGAAAATCTTCTGGAAGTCTGGAAGGCTGCACTTTACTTTTTTTATAGAATCAACCATTTATGGGGAGAAATTGAGTGATGATAATGTAGATATGGTAGAATGTTGATATTGTTTGGAAAATATTATAAAATAACACGTCCCAAACAAGTGTACAATGCAGGCGAAACTGGGCTGTACTGAAAAGCAATATCTTAAATTAGGACAGAAAACAGTGCTCCAGTTAGTTCATATTTGTCTACATTTTTAAACGATTTATAATTAAAAGACTGCTTGGATGGATCGCGTAGTTTGTAGAATTAGTTGTTTTTCTCAATAGACCTTTTTACGGTTAGTTAAGCGCATGCGCATCCGCCAAGTTTAAAAGGCGGGAATATGAAAGTTTCGGGCACATATTTAGTTTACGTCATAATATTTACGTATTTACGTATTACGTATTTACGTCAATATATTAATACGTCATAAAGTTCGGGCACCTTTTGACGTATAGTATGGCGGAAATTGACACATGCGCACAACACAATTTCAACTATGAAAAGGTGTATTGAAACTTATATGAAAAAAAAAATCTTACACCAAAAGCCATACTGCTGTTGGATGACACACCCGCGCATCTTGAAGCAGTGTTAATAAGAACAGATGATTTGAATTTTATTCCGAAAGTTAGATATATTGCGCAGCCAATGAACCAGGGTGTTATAGTGGTCATGTTGACACTTTATCGGAAAGAAGTTATGCTCCAATTGTTGGGGAACATGACTTTAGGGGGTTTTAGAAATGCCTGCACTCAAAAGAAGCAATGCATGCCCTAGTTTGTGTCTGGAATAGTGTGAAGGAACATAACAACTTTAAATGATACTGACATTGAGAAAGAGTGGGATGAATGATTGATCAAAAAGTAGAGTCAAAAATTAATGGTTTGGTAAGAGTAGGCAAATAAGAAATACAAGAATGGATACAATGTGATCACGAAGGAAAAGGATTCTAGATTTTGGGTGATGATGCTGATATCTTAATCACACTCCTGCAAGTGTGCAGGAATAAGCTCTGCTACTAGTAGTAATAATAATAATGGTGACTATATCACCAAAAGAAATAATTAAGAAACATGAGATTTACTACTCGAATATTTTGACGTGCAAACTGAACTTAATGGTATTAAAGTTTTTCAGCTTAATCAAATGTAGGAATTTATAATGGTGAAAATATATCTTAATAGCAAAAAAAAAATTGAATTTTAAATTGTACATAATTACCTTATTTTTTATTTGTTGGTAAGTATAATGTTTATTTAATAATATGTACTCTACTTTTTCCATTACTATGAGAAATTTTTTTTGTTTTCATAATAAATTTTTAATGGTCTTTCTAGATGTATTTTTCCAAATAAAAACATTAAAATGTAAAAACTTTGGTTTTACCTTTTAATGTGTTTTTCAATTATCCGACAAACTCTCGTTCCCCGTCAACCTGGATAATTGAGGCTCTACTGTACAAGTAACATAATGTAAAGATTCCAAAACTAGGAGAATCAAAGAAACTAAGAAAAAAACTAAGAAAATTTCGTATTACAAAATATATGTGTGCGGAAAATGTATATTCGACGATTTAATAATTTGTAGAAAATGCAAAAAAGTTGCATATGATATACATTATGTATTTATTTATAACTAATACATATGTAATGCGAATGCATGTGTTTGTATGCGTATCCGGATAATTGTTTTTTGACAAACATTGTAAACCATTTTTCAAAAGTAATTTGTTCGGAAGAATATTGTTCGAAAAAAAAAAAAATTTCGAATAGTATTCGAATTGGATTTTTTTCATTCAATTATTTGCTATAACTTATATTATACAGGGCTCACAAAAGGACTCTGTCCCGGGGCAGAGATATAAGTTTTTAATGAGTGATGTAAAAAAAAAATAAAATGTGGGATCACTAAAGTCATAAAAAGTACATTGTTAGAAACGGAAATTAACAAAACCATCAATTTCGTGGACCTCACAATATTTCATAACAATTACAACAAATATGAATTTTCAATCTATCGCAAACCCACATACATTGACATCACAATACAAGCTCTCTTTCTCTTTCCACAAAATAACAGAAAAATTATCGGCCTACCAATCCATGGTACATAGACTTATTAACACCCCAATGAGTATAGACAATTTTGACTTGAAAGCAAAGAACAGAATCTTCACCATAGATATGAATAATGGATACACAATAAACATGGTAACAGAAATGTTAACCAAATTCAAAAAATCCAAAACACTTGATTTAATCCACACCAAAACGAAACTTATAACATCCACAAATTATGGCTCAAATACGTATTTAGGAAAAATTTCAGACAATATAAGCAAGATCGTTAAAAAATCGACAGACCTAACTATTGCCTTTAAAACAAATATTCGATTAAAAAACACATAAATGATAATAAAGACAAAACAGATAAAAAGTCGAACTCGGAGATCTCGCCACTTGCGAATATTGTGAAAAAGTCTACATAGGACAAACAGGTAGGTCTTTTAGACTAAAAATAAAAGAACACGAAAGAAGTTACAAGTCAAAACAAAGTGACTCTACTTTTGCCAAGCATTGTGTAGAATATAATCACAAATTTAATAATAAAATTGATATCTTACAGACCGAAAAAAAGTAGAAAACTTAAGTTATTAGAAAGTCTAGAAATTAACAAACATAATAAATCATATTAAATAATCAAACAGTTGTAAATAATTTTCGCCTACTAAACCTAAATGAAACTAACGATTCAATAATTTGGAGAAAATGCAGTGAAAAAATGTAAAAAAGTTGCATATGATATATACATTATATCTATATATGTAATTATACATTATGTATTTATTTATAACTAATACAAATGTAATGCATGTGTTTGTATGCGTATCCAGATAATTGATCGCAACAGTTTGATTTAGTATTTATTTTTAGGTTATAAACTAACCTAAATCTGTAATGATCACCCGCCCTTCAAATTTGTTTTGGTATATAAGAAGCTTGCTTTTGTAACTTTTTCTATTTTTCATCACCTGATGAAGCCACAGTGTGGTGAAACATATGTAGTGTTCTACAAATAAATTTTTAAACTATAAAACTGTTTTATTATAATTTTATTAAAAACTACATTCTTATAGATATTTTAGAACTTCCATGAAACTTGTTTTTTTTAAAGATGGTTACCCCAATATTTTTGAGTCGAGCCCTCTGCCGAGTTTCACCTAGTTTTATAAAATAAAATTAAAAATTGTAAGTAATCCCCGACACAAAAAACTCTCACAAGTACAAAATAAAATTTCTCTCTTGTCCTTTTAAGTTCTTTAAAAGTACCTATTAATATTTTGATTTTGATGATGAGCGTCGCCGCGTCTGGGGACCGCTATGTGAAGAAGTATAATTAGTTATACCTACATATGTGTAACGAATAGAAAATACCTACCGTTTCAAATTGTACGTATGAACTTAGTTGTATCAATCTATCTTACAAGGTATAATTAGTCTAGTTTTATTATTTGATTTACTTAGCAGTCTCCCGACACGACGACGCTCATCATCAAAATGCTATTAGGTATTTTTAATGATGATAAAAGGGCAAGAGAGAATTATTTTTTTTACCTTTTAGAGTTTTTGTGTCGGTGTGTACTTACAATTTTTTATTTAATTTTATTATTCGAACTTTTTTCTATTCTTTAATAATTTGTATGTAAATACGGGATTAATGTTAGCTCTTTCGAATTGCGTTTGCAAATACATGACTAGTGGGGATTGTTTATAAAAAAAGATTAAGTTTTGGGCAAAAGATTGAGTTTGATTTGTTCTTATAAAATTTAAGAGTTACGGTAATGCGTTTCTTAATCTTTGGAGTTCTGCTAAAACAGATTTGTCATGAGGATTATTAAACAACTTTCTTTGATTAAGTTCACAAATTAACGAAATAGACACCTACGACAAGAAATGTAACGCAACCTGAAACTTAATCACCAACCATCAGTCTTACGACAAGAAGCCTTGTATGCCATGGAGTGTCTTTCCTTGAACCGAAGAGGTCTAGTAGTGAAATTAGAAATCAGAGAGGAAGATCCTCAGGAAGATCCTAGGCCCGGTAAAGGAAGATGGGGAATTCCGAAGGCGACATAACTCGGAGCACTACGAACATATTGAGAGGCTCTCTGACTTTGCAAGGAAAAGAAGGCTTTCTATGGTTATGTTGCAAGATTGCCTCAAAACCGACTAACCAACCGTCTATTCACCTTCTGGCAAAACAAGAAGGTTCGTACCACTTGGTTGACAGAAACCGAGAAGGATATTAAAGAACTGGGAATAACAGATCTCCAAAACAGACAATCTGTGAGACGCACACTGAAGGAAGTACGTGGATTTTAGGAAAAACCCCGAAGAAAAGGTAAAGAAAAATCCAAACACTATTTTGACTTATTAGTTATGTTCGAACTTCCTTAATATATTAAATATTTTATTAAACCAATGGCTACACTTTACTAACGCATATACTAACTAAAGAAAACGCTATGGAATCGAAAAATTACATTTCTATAGAATACTATATTTCGTAACTAGGGCGGAAAGTTGTCAATTTGACGCGAGAAAAGAGCAATAGACAATTCCGCTCATGTTACAAACAATATTTTTTATTACTCATCCCAGGGGATGTATCTTGAATGAAAAAAAAATGGAATAAAAAATGAAGAATTTGCTTTTTCTATTTTCTCCGGTGGTGTGGATTCGTCATAAGAACTCTCCTCAGTCTCCGCTATCACCATAGAATTTACACTCATTTTAAAACGTTTTCTTTAATTTTCATTATTCATTTTTAATGAAAAAAAAATCCGACATTTCTTGATTGTGTTCTTTTTTTTAATGTAACCTAGCGATATTAAATATTTGCGTGCATTACCCAGGTTATGTGGAAAGACAATGCGAAGTGGCATTTCTCGTATTAAAAAACGTGCGTCAGGAAGTACTTCGGACGCAAATTACCATTCGAACATTTTTCTTTCGAACAAATTACATTCAAACAAATTGTTTTCGAACAATTTTCCTGGAACTGTTTGTATGTATATAATGTAACGGCTGTCGAAATTTCGATTTCGATTCCAACATTTCGATTTTTTAACAACAAAACACACAAAATACTCATATAATAATAATACATATGTAATGCCATTTTGGAGTCTACCAGCCAAGTCAAAATACAATATTTGTTCCAATTTTATTTAATTTTCTTAATTAAATATAAATGTTGCGGTTAACAGTAAAAACATGAGTCACAAGTGACCTCTTTTTGCATGTTCCGATTTCTTGTTAAAATTATCGATGATATTCCTTAAACTGTTCAATTATTTGGGCATCATTAGCATAAACTTATCCTTAGTAATTATGCGGCCACTAAACCAATCCCAAAAAAGATCGCTGGCAAATTTGCATGTCACGCTAATATTACATGACTTGCCAATGCTAGAAGAGGGCAATTATTTATTACACTTATGTTTTGTTACTGTGCAATGACACAGTTTTTCTTTCACTTTTTTTCATAAAATTAATAATGGTGTAATGTGTATTTCGAAACGCATACCTACGTAATTTTCTAGCTGTTTAAGCACATTTTCCATTTTGGTAAAAGATTTTAAAACAAATACTTTAATCGAAAATTGTTAAAAGCCGGTATTTTTGCTAGTTTTTACTTTACAGTTGTCATTCTACTATCGCAAAAACAAAAAATGCCAACAAACATACACCGAATTGATACATTAACTTTCTTTTAGCCACACTTAATTGATAAAAATATTATATAACTTACTATTCTCAGTTATATAAATTTAGACACATATCACACTTAAAAATGACCTTCAACAGTAGAAACTTGAGTGATAAGTGTCTAAATTTATATAACTGCGAATAAGAAGATATATAATATTTTTAAATATTATAAGTTTGGTTAAAACAGAGTTATTTTATCAATTCAGTGTAAGTATGGATTACCACGTAGTAACGGTCGCAACCATCCTATTCATAAAATTGAAACATATTTCATATTTAAATGAATTAAACTACCGTTTATTTTTCATTCTCTGTTCAAATAATTGAAATTGAAAAAATGTCTTTTTGTTTAGTTTAAGTTTAGTTTAAGTTTTATTTATTATTATGATTATTATATTCAATTCAGTATGGACTATTATCTACTTTTATTTGTAAAAAATGTAACTTTTTTATAAACGGTCCATTTGGTCGGTCACGTTATGAATATGTATACATGATGTGTTGGTAGATTTACTGCCAAGGCAGTACAGTTCCAATTATTTTTTTTAAATGTAAATCAATGTTGCGTATCAAATTGAAGAACATCTTGATAGTGAACCAACCATTCCTATGTATAATTTAGATGCGAAAAAAGCAGAATGTGTGCACGAAAAAAATATAGATGAGTGCAAGTCGAAAAAAAGGAAAAGAACGAAATTTAAAACTAATCATAAGACAGAAATTAGGACGAGTAGAAAAAAGACAATTTCCTTCGCTTTGACCACTAGTTTTTGTGATGATTGTAGCACAATTAAAATTATAGATATAAAACAAAAAACATTTGAATAAAAAAAAAAAAAACACAAATATGGTTAAATGTCGCTGAAGAATTGATAATTTGATAAAACGAGTAAAGAAATTGCTAGCCAACTTTTAAATTTCATACAGGAATTATAATGGAATTTTAAAAACTCTGCCGGAGAAGGTTACTATAGCGAAGCCCCTATGACAGGAAAGCATAATGGTGTGTAGGCAGTTCTTTAGCATTTCTCTGGTTGAGGAAACCATTCTTTAAATATTGTCTTAACCTAACCTAACCATAACATAAATCTTGTTAAATCGAAGTGGATTCCACTGAATCTTGCAATGAAGCTCTATCCATATCTTTCTTCGGTTCTGTCCAGAAAATTTATAATCTCTTGAGTGGGAGTCAATAGCGCGAGAAATACAGATAAATGTTTTTTAAACCTCCTATCTTTTGAACTTGTGCAGAAGATAGGACGTTTAAAAAACATATACCTGTATTTCAAAAACAAGATGGTCAGCAAGGTTAGAAACTGTGGCTCTAAATTTGAATTTATATTTTTTATTGTATAATTATTATATAATTTGAATTTAGTCACTTGTTTATTTTAGTCAATTGTTTCTGAAATATTACGTGCTATAAATGTTTTTTTTTTCGATCAGCTTTAAATATAATCAATTTAAGAAGACATAATTTGAATGTCTAAAAGTTTCTTATGTATACCGTTTGGTTGAAAATGCTAGTGTATTACATCAACGAATCTCATTATCGAATCTCGCTAAGCTAGTATTCCTAGCCTAATCTAATATTCCATGTGAGAAAAGAAAATATTGAAAACTACGTTAAAGGTATAGAACAATTTAAAGGTACGTCTACACCGGCATACATATTTGAGTACTTGTGTGAGCATCAATTTGGATCAATAAGTTTGCGCATACAACAAATCATGTAACAATTGAAAAATGTTAAGATTTTAGGTTTTTTTAGTTAAAATTCAAGATAATGTAAGTTGATCTAAACAATATCATTTAAACGATTTTAATAAAATATCAATTCTATAATAGATTATACTATTATATATTAGAATAGAACATATTATATGTAATAATATAACCTATTATATATGATAATATACATAAATGGATCAATAGTAGGTGGTATATAGTTATTAAGTCAAAATTATTGCTACAATAGTATATTACAGAACGAGTTCAATAAGCGCGATTTTTCAGCACGCGCCCATGTTTAATGTGACAATGTGCGAAATATGGACATGTGCGAAAACCAAGTGAACTAAATTTTACGTCACTTTTTTTAATATTGATATTTTGATTGTGTTATTATTTATTCAATTGTTTTTTTTAATATAACTTAGCGATTTTTATTGAATATTTGCGCATAATTTGCAAAGAATTTGCAAAGATATATTTCCAATGGGCCAAGTTATTTGGTAATAATTGAATTGACAAAGAGCCATTTGTCGCACCAAAAAACGGGCGCCAAAATGGTACTTATATAATAAAATAAAAGTAATAAAAATAAAAAGTAATAAAAATAAATTATCGACATGGGATTTATAAACATATTTTCCAATAAAAAAAAATGTAGTTCGATTTTTTATAACCCTGCTTGTGGGTGAAGTAGAAGTTTAGCGAGCATTTAGTGTTCTGAAAAGAATTTGAATAAAAACTACGCTCGACAAAGTGTCAGGAACGACCAAATTAACTACTAACATTAATTACCAGATAGCGTGTATTTTAGACTATTCTGAAATTATCAGTTAATGTTAATGGCAAACCGCGCAAAGCTTTTGTAAAATAATTTAAATGTAATAACACAAAAAAATATTAAAAACCGTCGGTTTTATTTTCTTGTCCACAATTTAATTCGGGGTTTTAAAGGACCTCTAAAATATTAGTTGCCCTGAGCATCGCATTTTCTCTGAAAGGTCCTGGTTGAAAGTATTACTGATGCTATGTTACATTTTTAATACTAGTGACCACCGTCATTAGTCAGATAATGTTTTTAACGTACAGGAAAGAACGCACACATATTTACGAGATGAGTGGCTTCCACGTTTAGTTTTTATTTTCTCGTGGCATAATACGCACTTTCGCAAAAAAAATCTGACAATAATTTAATTTTATTTACTCGCACACCAAAATGAACACATTAATAAGTAAATTGTTGTAAGTGAAGGATGTCATTATTATAATCGTGTGTAAAAGTATCCAAATCGTAAGTAAAAGTTATCAAAAGTAAATCAAACGAAGTTTCAATATTAAACGATTTCTGTTTGTTGTTACTATGGCAACAACTTGCGTCAATAAACAAAAAACATAGACTTAGTAAGAATAAATTTTCTGACGTATATTAAAATTGTATTAATGTTTCTTATTTTGAAGCAAGAAGTCTCGGCCTCTCAGTCTGGATTTGTCTGGCTCTAATATAAATTAACCTAACCCTAATCTAATCTAGATTAAATCTAGATTTACCAAAATAGTGTTTTAAATTTACCAAATCTAGACCAAATAGTGTTCCCGTCGCTGTGCGTTTTTACTAGTTAGCATTTTTTTCTACGGTGAACGTTCTAACCCCTAATGTGTCACTAATTTGAAGTATGTTATCTGTCAAAATTACATTTTTTTAAATATCATCGGTAAGAAACAATATTTTTTTTGTCTGCCTTCCATATTCCACTGCATTTTAACATGCTTCGTAGATAAAATAATGTATGACACACATGTATGAAAGGCTTTTGTGCACTCATTGCGAACTTCGCAACTCATGCACAAAAGCCCTTCTTCACACACTTGTATCATAAACTACAATATGTTCAACAAGTATGTTTCAACAAGTAACTCCACAATCAATAAAACAATTTATGTTTTCATCTGTAATATTGAAATGAAGTTTCAACAAGTAACTCCACGATCAATCAATTATTTATTTTTGTTCCCGTCGTGCAAAAAAATAATGTTATAAGCATCATAAACGTTAAGTAATTCTCAAACAAAATTAAGGATTTAGCTTGGCTCAATCAATATTGTTTTTTATCTATTTTATTTATTTTATGTTTAATATATTCTATTTTTAACGTGGATATTATTAATATTATTTAGGGAGCATAAGCCAAATAAACTTACCGAGAACACTAATGTATGCAGATCCTGAAACACGTCCAGCTTCGTTAGCTCGGGTGCAATTATATAAGCCAGCATCAGTTTCCCTTACAGCTGCAATGAAAAGATCTCCGTTTTCTAATTTTTGGAAGCGATCTGTACTTTGAATTTCTTCTTGATCTAAAAAATGATTAGTAGCAGAGCGCATAGCGAAAAACGATGAACACAAGCGATATTAGAGATTTGCAATAAAAACATTCAATCGCGATTTAGCAAAATATATAAATCGAGAAAAGAAATACCATTGTATATCCATGTGATATTAGGTTCTGGGGCTCCAGCAGCTTGGCAATAAATGGTAACGTCTCTGCCGTCCAACACAGTAGCATTTTGAGGACCTATTTCCATTACGGGAACAGCGGCTGAGGGAGAAATATATTAATTAATTTAAATTAACGGGTTAAAACATTTTACATGCACATAGTTTATTAAACTAAACATGCACAAGGCGAAAATGCTTTTAAAACATCTGAAACTTAACACAATAAAAATACAAAATTGAATATTTCGTAAATCAAAAACATGCCCCCATCAAAAAAATAACAGAAAAGTGAAAATAAATACTTCATCTTGATAGTGCGAAATAACAAAAATATAAACTACTATCGTTCTTATTATAACCTTGTCTAACAATTTTGTTTTATATACAATAAAATAAGGGGAAAGTCATCTAGGTTGGGACGATTTTCATTTGCGGCCCATAACTTTTTTCCATAATAATATTTTCGGGCTTTCAATACACCATTTTAAAGGTATATCAAATAGCTAACTTTCAGTCAACAAAACATAATAACGTTGGAAAAAAATTTACTACTATTTTATATAGTGTCACGAAATTGCAAAAAAAAATGTTGCAGAATACGATCGGACACCTCTAAAAACTTGCGAAATACGTGCATACAAGTATTTAAAAACACCACATTGAACTTAAGTAAATATTTATTTGTTCAATTAGGTTGTTACGTTAAAATGAGATATTAATTTATTGGTTTTGCCAAATTAATCTGATTCACAGTTCTTACATGTGAAATAACTCACACGCATGTTGGCACATTTTGAACACATTTCGTCGACTGAATTACATTTGATTGAGTTAACAAGAGTCAGCGTGCGTTGCATTGCATACGTACATATGATACAGAAATCTCCATCAATTTTTTTCAGAAAATGATTTCTTTCGTGCTTTTTTCGTTGGCGGTGTTGATTTGTCTTTTTGTGACTTCTTAGAGGTCTTTTTCTGATTCGAGGCGTTTAGTTTACTTCTGCTGCTTTTTTCGTAATTCGGAAAAGATTTCTGGGGATTTTAAAATGTTTGGTTCTTATTGACTTCGTGCACTTCGATTCAATTTAGAGACTGGGTCCCAAGGATCCTATCATAGACAAGACCGAAGAAAGGTCACACGCACGAGACTATGTTGATGGTTCTTCAGAATTTGTTCCTTCTTCTTGTGCAGCAACTTCTGGTGTTATTTTTTCGTGCGCAGCAACGTTTTATGCACTTGAAATCACAATACTGCTCTGAGTTTCTAATTTTTTTTTCGAGCTCATCAAGTAAGTAAGAACTGAAGAAAATTCTACAGCTGCCGGGTGGAATTTTCTTCAGTCAATGCTGCCTGTATAAATTACGAATCGGCTTCCGGATTGCATGGTGAAATCCCAGTCGTTCCAAATCCAGGTTTCATATTTGGAGGACAAAGTGCGAAGTCTAGGGGGGGGGGGGATCGTACTAAGCCCTAAATATGTCGAATTTCAATAACTATGACTAACTATGAATAACTATGAAGGCGTTGTTCCTTTGCCAAGCATTGCATTGCGATTTATAGTAGGTTTTTACTGGTCCATACACTTACACATCTAAGGGCTGCAATTTGTGATTCCAGTGTTGGGGAAAAGATGGTAAAGTCAATCCATTCTTCGCAGCCAAATCGAGTGCTTCAATTGATGTGAAGTTGATGTGAACGGTGTTTATGGAGTAAAAAGAAAGTTGGTGATTACAAAAATGACCTAATGCATTGGATGAAATGTTGCATAAATTTGACAACTTCTGCCTATTAGCATATCCAACAGCACCAGGGAAGAAGCACCAGGCTAGTTTATTAGGAAGGAGTTCTATTTTTTAGATCTAGTAGTGCCCTCAACACCGTTACATATTATCCTGGTTGTGTGTACTAGTGACGATGCGCATTTCAAGTAGGACGGAGCAGGTGCTAAAGAAGAATACCGATTTACCTCTGCATTTTACCGAATACCTCTGTAATGATACCGATTTAAAGTATCCTAGAATTGTGTAACATGCTCTGTTTATGGCAAGACAGATAGTAAGCCAGAAGAGGGCGCCGTAAATATCTAGGTTGCTATCATAACTTGAAAAATCGAGACATTATAAGACCATAATTGACATCGTATTTATGGTTCCGTGTTCTTGAGTTTCAATCTGCCAAACTGACCCTTGTTTCCTTTGTTTTCAAGTTTCACGGCTTTCAGTGCCTTGCCAAACCTATCAACCAAACTCGAAATTAGTTACTACAAGTGACCGTGTAGCTTTAGGTGGTAACGATACATGCGAAAATGTACAGGGTGAGCCAAACTCCATGTCTTAGCACTTAGCTAGCAGTACCGTCAGAATTGACCCTTTTAACATTTGTTTTTCCGTTACGAAGGAAAATAAAATGTATCGTTATTTGCACGTAAGTTGCGTAAATTTAGCGATTATGAACTTGGTTTAAACTTCCACCTAGACCTAGAAGACTGTATACATGGAAGTCTCCAATGGACAGACCTGGTAGATGTATGAGAAACCAGATTGATTTCATACTAATAAATAAACATTTAAAAAACAGCTGCACCTCCGTTAAAACATATCCGGGAGCAGACGTAAATTCAGATCAAACACCATTTGTACGAGTTTTTAAAGTCAGAATGAAAAAAGTGAAGAGAAAGAAACGGCATATCTACAATTTGAGGAACATGAAAGATCCTACAGTAAAACAGAATATGCAAACAGAACTCAACTTGATGTTTAACATAGAGGACATCACAAGTAACAATTTAAATCAGAATTGAATTGATCGAGTGATTCATGGATGACGGATGCGCTACAGAACCTAATAGAGGAAAGGAGATTAAATAAAGAAAACCCAACAGTATACAGAAAGATAAATGTGGACAACAGAAGATCAGAAAGGCTAAAGAAAAAGAAAAATTGGAGCAATGTGAGGAGATTGACTTTTATCAAAGCAAATAGAATAGTTTCAATTTACACAAGAGAAATAACGGATACTAGTGATGGGCATAATCGAATGATTTCGATAATCGAATGATTAGTAATCGAGTGATTTCAATAATCGAATGATTTCATAATCGAATGATCTCTCGATTTACCCTAAAAAATATTTTTATCAGTTATTATTGCATGTAGCTGTAATATTACCTGTAGAATGCAATTTATGTAAATTAAGCCAGTTTCGTTAATAATTTGACGCATTTTCGGATAGTTTTCGCGGAAGTTAACGCGTATAGAGAGAATATTGCATTTACAATACTAGTAATTTATAATTGTAATATAAAAATATTATAAATGCTTGGTGCCTCTATAGAGAGGTTTCAACATTTCCAGCGGCTGTTCCTCCTAAGCAAACATTTGGGCATTTTATAAACAAACGTGAGATGAAGAAAAATGTAAAGAAATCTTTGATAATCGTATTGTATCGTTAGCATATTTTATGGCAGTAAAATAAATAAATTTAAATAATATTGGATTCTAAATATGATCCATAATACTCATATTTTGTTGTTTAATTCAATTTTGTTACTTTATCACCAACCTAGCTTTTGTTAAAAAATTCAAACTAAAACTTGTTAGAAAGTTTTAAAATAGTGTGACCCATCACTGCTTAAAAGATTCTACTTCAAAAACTAGAATTTGTTTCCTCATTCTCAAACAAAAAACCTGTAACAAAGGTATTAGTATATGGTATTTTGGGTGCAGATTCCTAATACTAAAGTCATTCGATTGCGCATCTCGACACTGCCGACGACTACTAACGCCAGATTCCGCTTTCCCAGTCCGAATGAACATTCGTAACTCGAAACGAAATAATTCGACTATGCGCATCTCGGCACTGTCGACGACTACTAACGCCCAACTCCGAATTCCCATTCCGAATGATCATTCATAACTAGATACGAATGCACGAACTCCAGCCGAATACTAAAATATTTCGATTATGCGCATCTCGGGCCAGCCGACGACTACTAACGGCTGATTTCGATTCTCAACTCCCGAGTGATCATTCGTAACTCATGCGCATGAGTGATAATCGACTATTCGAATGATCCAGAATAATTCGAATGATTCAGCTCTAGTCCGAGTGATCATTCATCACTCGTCCGCACGTTTAGTAATCGTGAACTCGAATGATTTAGAATAATCGAATAGTCGATAATCGTCACTCGATTATGCCCATCTCTAACGGATACACACAGGAATAGCATCAGTGGAAAACTAGTGGACGAAAAAGGGAATTTGATGGTGGATTTAGAAGACAAGAAAAGGATATGGAAAAAGTAATTTAAAAAATTATTTCATGACACTCCAAGTACAGATGAAATAAGTGGTACGGATATATTAGAAGTAGAAGTTCAAGCAGCCATAAATCAGATGAACGATGGAAAGGCAGTAGGACTTGATAAAGTAGAAGCAGAGTTCCTAAAAATTGATGGATGAAATTAATGTAAAATGGTTAACCCAAATTTTCAATCAAATTTATGTATACAGAAACATTCCATTGGAGTGGCTGAACTCAAGAAGTTCATTACTCTGCCCAAAAAGCCAAATGCAAAACAATGAGGAGATTATCGTAACAGATAGCCCCTAATAATTTTGGGTGCGTTAATGCAGTGGGTACGAGAGAAGCCTTGTTCAAAGCGCAAGTATTGTTTCAGAGATGTAAATATAAATGTATTTGTTTGACTAATAGATTACCAGAAGGCTTTTGACGTAAAACAAGACAAATTAATGGAGATTTTGAGAGATATTGGAATGGAAGAAAAATATTTGCGAGTCATCATGAACCTGTATTTAAATGGAATTGAAAACCTGGAATCAAACAGCGGCATTGCGTGAAGAATCAGCAGTTAGTATGGGCTAGAAATAAACACCACAAAGACAACTCATGTTAATTCTTTTTCTTTAGGTGCCTTCTCCATTACTGAAGGTTGGCAACAATCATGGCAAATTCCGCATGGTCTTGTGGCGCTCTGAACAATGAGTGAGAGTCCAGACCAGTCCTGTCTATTACTTTCTTTAACCATTAGCACTACCTTCATCCTGGACCACGGCGCCCCTCAATCTTGCTCTCCATTATTAATTTTATAAGGCTATATTTTGTATTTCTGAGAATATGTCCTAGGTACGCTCTCTTAAGTTTTTCACAATAACCAATAGCTTTCTGTCTCTGTCCATGTGTCTAAGAACCTCATTATTCGTGATATGTTCCGGCCAGGATATTCTCTGCATTCTTCGAAAGATCCACATCTCAAAAGCTTCTATTTTCTTCATAGTATTGATCTTCAACGTTCAAGCCTCAACACCATACAACAGTAACGAGTGAATGTAGCACATAACGAACCGGTGTCTTAGTTTAAGGTTTAGGCATCTCTCGCAAAATACTTTTCTCATTTTAAGGAACGTTGTTCTGGCTATTTTTATGCGTGTTCTTACTTCCAGATCTGGATCCAGGTCTCCGATGAGCCCAAGCTGCCCAAGTATTTAAATTTAGCGACCTGCTCTATTTGCTTATTGTATACTTGCAAATTGGTTTGAATATCTGGTGTTCTACTGATAACCATTGTTTTCGTTTTGGGCCGTATTTACTTTTAGCCCAAGCGCATCATCTTCTGCTATTATTTGGTTCATCAAACGTTGTAGGCCAGCTGCACTGTCTGCAAATATAGCCTTATCGTCCGCGTACCTGATGACAATAGTTCACCATTTATCATTGAACAACAATGTTGTTCGTACATTTTTTTTATGAAGGAGATATCTTTTTGGTGGAGGCCTTTGGTCATCAGAATGTTAATTAGAACGTCGTGTTTTAAACAGTCAAATGCCTTTGCATAATCAATAAAACAGATGTACAAGTCCTTTTTTGGTCTCTACATGTTTGCATAAGAACTGACAGGCCAAACAGCGCAATAACCAAACTGTCCCTTGATTAGGTCTTCTTCGGATTGCATACGTATTCTATTATGTAGGATTTTTAGGAATACATTTATTACTTGGCTCATCAAGCTTATCAGTCGGAATTGGTCGCATTTGGTTTCTTTGGTAGGACAATGAATATTGATTTTGCGGATACATATATTTTGTTAAAGAAGTTTACAAGAATGTCGATATTTTCCTCTTGTATAAGCTTTAAGGTTTCTAAGTACATGTCGTCCGGTTCTGAAGCTTTACCTGGTTTGGTGAATTTTATAGCTTCAATAACTTCGGATTTCATAATGTTCGGGCCAGTGTCTCCTCCTTAATTTGGATGTGGTAAATTAGCGAACAAATTTTGGATATACTCCTGTCCTCTGTCCTCTTGTTTCATTTCTTTTTTATTTGTCAGAAGTTGGTTGTCCTCATTTACTAATCTGGATGGTAGGTAGTAACTTCTTAACTATCAACTGTATAATTTGTGCATAAAATATAGCGTGAAACAAAGCCTGGGTCATATTATAACACGACTTTGCTATTTGCTTCATATTTATAATTGCCCAAAAAATACTTGTTTTTACAATTTTCAGAAAAGATAGAATTTTTTTACAAAAGTGGTTCAGAAAACTTACCTCTTTTTAAATATGACAAAATATAGGTATATATTCGATGTTGTCATTACTTAATTTTCCAAATATGGAAAAATATGCTAATTCAGCCTAAAATGGACTTTACTAAATGCCATTTAAAAACATCTTTTCGGATTTCATCCATTTTTTTTTCTACTTTTCAGATATTTTATATCGTTTTTTCTTTCTTATAATAGAGCCGGGACATCGAATTGCGCTCACCGTGTACACGGTGGTATAAGTATGGTTATTATGATTATCCAGACTCAAAAGTTACTTTAAAGATGATTTTTATGGAAAAGCATAGGCATTTGTGCCAAAACATTTGTACAAAAAATGTGCCAACTTATACGATATGAATATCACAACCTATACCAACAATTGAAGGCATCTTATCATTATTGGAAAAAAATCACTGCACTATATGCCTTTTCAGACACAACGATCGTTATGTCTGAAATTATGACCCTAATCCTTTTCAGACATAACGATTTATCCAATTTTTAACACACTCAATTGATTTACCTACGTTAACCTACCTTACTTTACCTAAAGTTTGTGGAGATTTCAACACGACAAATTCTCAACTCCTAGTAAACACACATTTTAGTGTAGCTACAACAAGCACGGCTACTTTCCTCAAAGTAACATAAAAGTGAGCTATTATTGAGACTAATACGTGACAGTAAAACCAGTGTAAAGTAACTGAAAAAAATGCGCTGTTCCAGCCTTTACAGTGTCCCAACCTATATAACTCTCCCCTACATGTACGGAAAGAAATGGTTGGATTTAAGAACATATTCTAATAATACTTTCAACTATTACACTGTCTAATACTTTAAATAAAGTAACAAAATATTTTATTATCATGCACAATTTTTTTTTTAAATATTAAATATGGTGCTATAATGTGATAAAACTGAAAAGCTGAAGCTCATAATAAAATATTTTTGTGTGCCTCGATTTACAAATAATTATAATCAAAAAAAGTCTTAAAACATTTTAAAATTTCTCTTACTGGGTGGCACTATTTGAAAATGTTTTCTATTACGTCTATCGCCTGAATTTCTGAACCTGACTATTTTACCGCTGTAACTTCTGCGAATCCGAGTCCTCGCTATTTGTAAATGACAAGAATGTTAAAAACGTTAACAATTAATAAAATATTAAACACACATACTTTTTACTTTCAGCCATGTCGACATATAACTCTCCCCCGCTTGATTGCGTGCAAAGCATTGGAACATCCCCATATCTTGGATAGATAATTTCTTGATGGATAAAGAATTATCTTCTTCTATTTCATATCTGAAAAACATTGCCAGAAATATATTTAAACATTTATTTATATTTTCAAATTACCGTTTATCGTTAAATTCCTCAATGTTAATAGTGTTTCTATACCAAGTAACATTTGGTTTCGGTATTCCAACAACATCGCAAGGTAAGCTGATTTGTGATCCATACTCTCCGAGAGTCTCGGTTCTCGTATTGCTGACAAAACGTGGTTTTTCCAAGACAACAATAGAAGCCGCAGCTTTTACAGTAGGAAATCCACCAGTTTTTAAAGAAACTTGACATTCGTATACACCGGTATGTGTTAAATTCGCCGAAATTAAAGTCAAACTTCTATTCCAAACATCATTAAATGTATGTTGGATGCCAGAGTTTTCGATCATCATACCATCTTTTAACCAAATAGTTTCAAGTTCGTGTAGAGGTCTTGCATTCGCAATACAGTCAAGTGTAGTTTGATCAGTTCCTTTTACTATTTCAACGTCTAATGGTTTTATTATAATTTCTGGTGCAATTTCTTGTTGATTATTTGTCTCTATTACATTTAAACGTATGTAAGCACTATTTTCTTCTTTACCTTCCTGAGTATTCATTGCGCGGGCACGATAAGGGCGTTGATCGGTCGCATCAGTCGACAAAATAATAAGTTGATTTGTTTTGGATTTTGTATATTTTTGACGATACAGCAACGGAACATTTCCTTCATCAGTTTGCCACGTAATTTGAGGTTCTGGTGAGGATTGAATGTATGGTAGATCTAAAATTGCCGCTTGTCCAGCTTCTACTGATACTGTCGATTCGGTTTGATTTTCAAATATACCCATATCTGTAATAAACGAATAGATACGTTCTTTATACAGTTAGAGAGTCGGTAAGTAAATTTATGAGTCACATGAAAGTAAGTTATTTTGCAGAAATATCTTTGAACTTGCTATCAAATTGGTAATGATATAAATCTGTCATCAATATTACAAACATAATCTAATTATATCTTTTGCGAATGAAAAGTTTAAACAAATCATCAATGAGAAGAATAAGTTTTTAATTATAATGTTTACAAACATTACTTTACCAAAGCATTTACTCATCACTTTTTCATAAAGTGAACTATTTTTTATTCTCGACAAATACCATTATCTAATCATTGGTTAATGAATGTAATGTACTATTAGTTAACGAGTTAACCGCACACTTGGACTAATGTTTTTTTGTAATTGTTTAATTTTCAAAGAACTTTAAAGAAAGAGAGGGAGAAAGACAAAGATTAAATTATATGTACTAATTATAACTTACATGCGACAACGACTTTAATTTCTTCGCTCATAATCGAGCCGACCTTATTGGAAGCAATGCATCGATAACCCCCCTCATCTTCCAGTCTCGTACGAAAAATCTTAAAGAAAGATTCCGTTGATAATTCCGTAATAAGAAGACCATCTTTCATCCATCTATATTGTGGTTGCGGATACCCTACAAAAAGTATAAACGTAAAAAATGTATAAAATATTTTATTACTTTTAATAAAAAAAAACTTTTAAGAACTTACATCTATAAAACGAACGGATTACATTGGTTTACGATCACATATCATATTTAGTAACAGATTTGTAATAATAGAAATATCTCGGAAATAGAATTGGAAAACATGCTGCACAGTTATAAACATGTCAGTTCTGCGGTTTCACAAAAATATTTATTTCCCTCTGTTTAAAATCAAAATCGAAATGGTAAACGAAAAGACATTAATATTACTTTAAAGTGGTTTCCACTTCTGTTCAATAGCACTCAACGTTTCAAACAACACGTTTCAAAATATTGTTAATTCATTTATTTCTGCAGGAACACATATCCAAAGCCTAGACTATATTTACTCGTACGTGCGCTTCTGTCTAAACTTCTTGCGCTCAAGTGTTGAAATGCAACTTGGTTTAGGTTTAGATATGCAATTAACTTGTCAGGAATCTTAAACTTGTGTTTATTACAGATAGTTTCTCGTATATATTTACTGGACGAAAAAGCGAGATAATTACAAAAACAAAAAATATCTCAAATAATAATTTTTAATTTACAAATGGAGTGTTCGGTAATTGATAACGAATTAAAACTTATTTTTATATATTTGATCTGAATTAATTAAAAATTGTTACAAATTAATTAATTATATTTGGATCTAATTTTTGTACTTTAGAATTAACTTTTTCTTTAAATTAATCTTGTTTAGAATATGTTGAATATTCTTCTAAAAACGGTTTGGGTGCGAAATGTTGCCACTGACATGTTTCAAGATTTATTCACTAAAGATTTATTGATAGTAAAGGCCAGAAATTATTTTCTCAGAATTTCCGTTCATAAATTGGCCTAGGCTGAGAGCATTTCCTCGAGACAAAATAAGGAGATGGTGTTGTGCAATATTATTTTATTCTTATTTTATTATTGCCTTGCTGCTCTAAATTGAAAAGCGCGGTGGTTGGTGTATTGTAAAAGATTAATAGCGGAAGGTGATTCTTCCAAAACAATGAAAAATGCGCGAGCTGATTTTAGAAAAATTCCATAAAATATTTATATATTAAGTATAAAATAAATATTTCAAAATCGGCACATCGAATACCATAGATTCACTCACAGTACCATTTTTTTTAAAACTAAGAAATTTTATTTTTATTTATTTTAATGTAACCTAGCGATATTGAGTATATGCGTTACCCAGGTTATGTGGAAATACGAGATGACATTTCTCGTATTAAAAAATCTACGTCAAGAAGTACTTTTCGCGCATGAGTAATATTAGTAATTAATATTAGTAAATATTAAGTAAATAATATTAGTAATTATAAATAAAAGCATGGAGTGCTAAACAATATTGATGTAATCTTCGTGGGTTTTCAACCCGCTTATTTATAGTCACTAGTGTCATGATTATATTTAAATTTATTCCAAATTTGTCTCTTTATTCATATCTATTTAGTTTCTCCTTTTTAGTGTATTTTAATGTAAGCGTGAGTTTTTTTATATAAATTTTATTTTCTGTTTTTTAGTCTTTTCATTTCTTGCAACTGATTTTAATTACCATTTCAATCAAGATTTTTTGTAAAAGGGAAAATATTTTTCCATATTAAATAAAGTTGAAATAATTTATAAAAATATCAGCGAAATGCAGTCGGCAATTCAATTTAAATTGCAAATAGGCAACTTCTAGCACATACGCAATCGTCATTTGCATATTATTATAACCAATAAAAACCAAATATTTCATAAAAATACTGAATTAAAGCAATATTAAGTGTCTAAACTGTCTAAAGTATTAACATATTGTATTGTCAATGAAGCAAGTGTGTTTACAAATTTTCAGCAAGATTAGACAAACACAAGTGGTTTAAAATTTGATTATCTACAATATTTGACGCATACAACACGGCTAAGTTAATACAAGCGTGATAAAAATAATACAAATCAGATCAGAGACTGAAGAGCTACTATAATTTGTAATAAGTACATAGGGCATGGATTTGACGAGCCCATGAACCATGAACTTCTTATGTTGTCTCTAAATAGATTCCTTTCGGAGACTGTCATTATGGTCAAGAACGTTAATTTATGGTCGTTTATGGTCATCATTTATTATGGTCATTGATTGTTGTTAGAAACAGTGTTCTTCGTCAACACACTGTCAGTGGGACGATTTTTTTTAAACTTGGCCCATTATCCCATCTGTTTCCGGAAGAACGGAACAACGCTCTTCAATTGCTCGCTTACTTCATGTTAGTTGTGAGAACGATTTTCAAGATGATTTAACCCCAGCGCAATATTTATATGACAAATGGTAAATGGTAATTATAAGTTTAATTTGACAACTAATGGTCATTAAGCTTAATATGACCTGCACATTTTCACTGTAAATTTCGGTACTGTTTATTTTGGCGAATACTGTACATAAATATTGACGGAAGAAATTACGAAATCTTAAATTTTCATGCAATTTTATAGCAGAACAATTATGTATTTAGCTTTTTATGGGGCGAGCGACAAGAGGTCGGTTGCGTTAAGTAAGTTGAACAGACGACAAAAAGCGTCTTAACCCCCTGAAGCTCAAATTATTTCTTAAATAGAGGGTGTTAGGTAAACATTCTTATGATGATTTCTGAAAAAACATTTCTTTCGAAGATACATTGTGAACAAAATGATAGATAGTAACAACAGTTTATTATCAAAAAGAACATGTAAAGTTGCTCAATCCACAATAAATATTCGAAATGACTTCCTCCAGCCTAGATACAAGCATTCAATACTCTCGTTATTGAGTGTCGAACTTTTTCAAACACACCAGGGTTGTTTCTAATTAAGTTACATTCAGCAATTATCCGTTCCGGCAATTCGTCCAAATTCTCCATTAGAGTAGTGTAAACAAATGACTTCAGATAGTCTCATAAGAAATAATCCAGGGGGGTTGGGTCTGGGGATCGAGCAGACCATGCGTATGGCCCATCTCGACCAATCCAGCGATCTCTGTATTTGGCTGTTAAAAAATCACGAGCCACCAAACAGAAATGTGGTGGTGCACCATCGTGTATAAACCACATTGCAATTAGTGTCGCCAATGGTACACATATAATACCTGTAGAAACTCGGTCAGTGTTTCTTCGAAAAAGTTGCGATACATCTCGCCAGTAAGTTGGTAATAATACTTCCAACCACATTACACAATTCCAACCCAAACTTTCAAGGAGAATTGATGTTGAAATCGATTTTCACACAGCTCATGCAAATTTTCATCTGCCCACACATAGTTGTTATGAAAATTCCTTATAGCATTTCTTGAGAAACTGGCTTCATAGGAGAAAAGAATCTGGGTCAGGAATTGAGGGATTAGAACTAATGTTTGCAAAAGCCATTGACATAACGCAATGCGTGTATGATAATCAGCAGGTATTAGTGCCTGAACACATTGAATGTGTTATGGATACAACACAATGCCTTTAAGAATTTTCGAAACTATCCAATGACTCTCTCTGGATGACTGGATTTTCCTCTATCATGTCCAGCACATTTTGTTCTAGTTGTACCGTTCTTACTGTCATTAATCTTCCTGGCCCTCTATTTCGTTTCAATGTGCCTGTTTCACGAAGACGTCGATGAATGTTTTCGAAGATTTCTCGATCGGGGATATTACGGTTAGGAATCCGTTCAATGTACAATCGTATAGCTTGTAATGAATTGCCATCAGCAAGTTCACACATGAGATGCATGTCAGTCATCTAACATCTGCGTTTGTATAAACGGTAGGACTTCACTAACTATTAAAGACACGTCAAACAGCCAAACACAATGTAAATAACTATGACCGATACAGGTGATGATCACTGTAACAAAAGGTATTCAAATGACATCCACTTGTACGTTAGTAGATAAAACAGCCGTTCCAAGTTTTCGTCTACAATTTTGTGTACTTCATAAACTCATTAATTTTTTGCTTATCATAATCATACTTTACTTTACTTCACTTTACTGATTGCCGATTCTCATGAGATGGCATTCTCATGAAAACAGGCTGCCAGAGTGGGTCGCTGTAAGAAAGCATAATTCTTCAGCAACATCAAAGAAGCAAACAAAGAGATGTTACTAGAGCAGGGAAATATCAAGAGGACTGCGAAATTTAAGTATCTCAGCGAATCGATTGAACACAACTTATCAGAAAAAGGATCAAGGACATTATCCATGAGAGTCAACAAGTTAGAACTAGCCTATCGACTGACAAAGAACACCTACAACAAGAAATGCCTGTCACGCAACCTGAAACTTAAGCACTACACATAAGTCTTACGACCAGAAACCCTGTATGCCATGGAGTGTCTTTCCTTGAACCGAAGAGATCTGGTAGAGAAATTGGAAATCAGAGATAGGAGAATCCTCAGGAAGATGGAGAATTCCGAAGATGACATAACTCTGAGATCTACGAAGATATTGAGAGGCTCTCTGACTGTGTAAGGAAACGAAGGGTAGCTTTCTATGACCACGTTGCAAGATTGCCTCCAAACCGACTAACCATCTGTTCACCTTCTGACAAAACAAAAAGGTTCGTACCACTTGGTTGACAGAAACGAGAAGGATATTAAAGAACTAGGAATAACAGAACTCCAAAACAGACAGTCTGTGAGACGCACCCAAAAAGGTATCCCCTGGATAGAAGAGAGAAAGGAGTTACACCGGCAGAAGATGCGACAATACTGGGCAAAGATCAAAGCCCAACAGTTGAACAAGCGTGGTCCAATTAGGTCTATTAGACTTATTCGAAACAAGAAAAAGAAGACAAGCATTAAAATATAGCACTAATTCAACACTATTACCTAGAAATGAAAGGGTTAATAAAATATTGACTTCTATGTTGTCCATTTGTAGAATAAATAAATAAATCGACTACGCCTGTTTAAAATTACAGACATAAGTCTGGAGCTCAGAACAGTAAAAATAAATCTCAGAAGAGTTTTTTTCTATAAAATTTCTATTTTCTATAAATACAGTGAAATGAATAAAATTAGTGTGAAACGAATTCAGATGTAAACTTGTGTACTTTTGTGTACTTGTACTTGTAAATCTTGTAAACCTTAACTGAAGTTAAAAATCTGAACGAGTTTAGACAATTAGTGCAGACAATTACGCCAAAACCATTCTTGACCAAATAAGTACACACCGGGAAACAAATTATTGGCAATATCCATCAATATGTTGCCAACATTTTGTTGGGACATAAGACCATACGTTGCTCGTAAGATACGTTGCTCGTCCAAACCAAAATCAGCCATCGATTAATTGAATTGGATTTTATATTTTTATTGATTTCTCGAGAAAGTTTCAATCGATTTTAATAAATTTAGTCTCAAAGGATGCATAAGGAATGTAGTCAAATTATTAAGTATGAAAAACTTGCAAGAAATTAGAGGAAATAGCTCAAAACTGTGAAAAAACGTTGATTTTTTTTCAATCCAATGTTGATAAATACAATAAATACAGAGCTGATATCTTGCTTATTTCTACCTTTACAGTGAAATAAACTCGAAAATCGTTTTCAGTACATCAATTTATTTTTGGCAACCTACAAAATTGCGACAAGTTTAAAAAAAAAATCTGTTTTTTACAATGTTCTCAAAAATTACATATCGCAGCAAAATCAAAATTTTGATACACTGAAAATACTCACGAAAAAGAAATATTTGATGTATAACTTCTTTGGAAGATTTCTAATTGTTTTTTGCGATTGTCGATTTCATCAGTCGATATCTCGATATCGGCTGTAAATAATTAAAAACAGCATCGCTTTCAGGAGATCATTTTCCTATAGAAGCACTATATTTTTTTCCATTATCACGAAAATTAATTATTTTCTCAGTTATCTAATAATGAATCCTCCATACAACCACTTTGACCACTGAAATATATACTACCTGGAACGAGGGCTGCCTCTTAGTTTGTGCGGGCCGAGGGATAGAGCATCACAAGGTGTCTATCGTATCGCTCAGATTTTCTAGTGTCTTCGTCTAGTACAGTCCAAAAGGAAAACTAAATGTATGTACAACGTCCGACGTCCATTTTTACTTACAAATACAACAGTATTTTACCATTGTCTTTTTGAAAACAACTTTCATTAAAATATATAAACTTCGGTTTATAATATGCTCACCGATTGAACGATCTCACTCTCTTTCTTGATACAACTCAATACAACTAAAAGAATTAAGCAAAAATAAGTGATGAAAATCTTAAAAAAGGCATTATATCTATCTAAGATACACGTTTCCAAGATATAACTATCCATTACTAGTACAGTATGATAATCCGGCGGTTGCTTAATTTTGCAGTAATCCGGCGCTCCGGGTAAACACGTGTCTTTTCTTTCTGCTGTCCCGCATCGGATTTAAACCTCGCACACAGCTGGAATAAAGTCAAAATAGACACCTTTAAACTCTGAAAACTTGACTTGCGATTCTGACCAAGCTAACTTTTCTTTACAATTATCTTCGGAATTTTTACAAGAACTTGACAAACGATGACATAGCTTGGCTTCAAGGCACAAGCGCAGAAAATTTTCAATCCTTTTCTGACGAAGAAATCCTCAGCCTAATTTGTTCCACGGATTACGATGAAGTTAACGATGACTTGAATGTTTGAACTCCGCGAACTGTAGCAAACAATGGCGCGTTTACAACATGTAAAATTCTTATTGTTTGGTCCCAACCAATTCAAATTGTCTGGTCCCATATGTGTCGGATTATGAAGATTATACTGTATATAAAAATACGTTAATGACTAAATTTGCGCGGCGATAATAAAACGCGTTTTGTCCTTGATACCTAGATCTTAGAAAAAAAAAACTGTGAGCTGCTCTCTCTGTCTTTGTCTCTCTTAATTGTGTATAATCCCTCAATTGTATATTGTATTTTTACTATTGTATTCTTTGAATTGCCATTTGGCCATACGCTTTGGCATAAATAAATTAAAATCAATCAATGAATCTCTCTTTCTCTCTCGCTCTCTCTCTCTCTCTCTCACTCTCCGCCGAACAAATTCATTCAGTTGTATGTAATACAACACTCAAATTCAATCCAGATATTATCACATTCATCACCATTTTAAGTGATTATAGGAAGCAACAAAATGTTAGCAAATATTAATAATGAACGTTGGAATTAATTAAGAGCATTGTCATACAAAGTAAAGGAATGTCACCTGCGGAGACCGCTAATGTAAGAGTTGCAGTGCCTCGTGGGAAAGTGTTGTTATTTAAGAGGAAAAAGTTGTTAGAAGCGTAACTAAAAAGCCTCTATAGAATCTGCGCAGGATTTTTAAATTTTTATTATTTTGACTTATTTTCACTTTAATTTTTTTCACCCCTTTTTTCACTTTAATTTTTCTTCAACTTCCAGAACTTTGAGATGGTTAAATAGTCCTATAATATAAGCAACAAAACTTGTAAATAATTATGCGAAAGATCTAACAAAAGTTTTACTGTACGAAATCGTTTACCCTAAAAGTAAAATAATCGAATATTAAAGAACGAGATCAATAAGCGCAATTTTTCACGCGTCCATGTTCAGATTTTCTAATGGAAAAGTGCGAAAAGCGACTGATCGAGTGTGAATGAACGAGTTTTATATACTATTTTTTTAATTTTGCGTTCTTTTATGCGATTTCTAAATAAAAAAATCGCAGATACATAATGAGAAAATTGTATTGGCGAGCCATTAACGAACCCATATGAGCGCTTTAATGACTTCATTATAGACGCAAAATAGAAAAAAGTAATTTACGACAAGAATGGTCTATATGATGGTCTATATTAATTCTGTAGGAAAAACTTGCAAGAAGTTAGAAGAAATAGCTCAAAACAAGGACAACCCGTTGAAAAATTGATAAAACGACGATATCTTGCTTATTTAACTTTACAGTGAAATAAACTTATTTATCATATTCAGAACTCTGATTTATTTATCGGGTAACCTGAGAAATTTTTACCAAATTTTTCAAAAAAATCTCCAAATATTTTTATCATTGTCGTCCGTACAAAATGTATATTTTCGGTTTTTACAATTATCTCAAACACGAAAAATCGCAGCAAAATCAGTTTTGCAACATTAAAACTACGCGATAAGAAGAACAAATTGATGTGTAACTTGTAGGGAAATTTAAAATTTTTCATTGAAAAATTTGTAAGTGAAATTATTGCGATTGTCGATTTCAAACGTCGATTACTTGAGAGCGGTTGAAATAATTAAAAACAGGAAATCGTTTACCTTAAAAGTATTTACAAGACTAAAAGAAGCCCTATTAGAGCTATAAATGTAATAAAAAAGTAAAATTAGAACTATGGAAAAATACTACAAAGAAGTGATATATTTGTTAATAACACAACTAGCCAAAAGTGACTCTATTTTGTACATCGAAAATGATAAAGTGGGCATAGAAAGTTAAGTTTAAGCAAAAATAAAATTAAAAATTTTCTTTTTGAAAACCGTTTTTCTAAAATGCACTAAAATGGAGAAAATATTTTTTCCGCGTTGAAATTAGTGACTATATTGACGTAATCTTTGTGGGTGCTCTACGCTTTTATTTATAGTCACTTGTCAACACGGAAAAAAATACTTTCTCCTTTTAACGCATTTTAATAAAAACATGGTATTTAAAAAAAATATATTGTATTTTTTCAATTTTATAGTCCTTGCCATCTATACTGTATACATTATAAAAGTTAATTATACAGTTAATTCAAAAGTTAACTTCGTTAATCGTTAACTCGTTAATAAAAAAGTTAACTTCTATGATCGTTAAAGCTTTAAAATTTCGAAAATTTAACGCAAGTTAAAGCTAACCGTTCAAAGTTAACCATCCAAATTGTATACTGCTTTTGGCATTTTTGGTCTGAGATACACTTGTAAATAAAAGAAAAACAAGTAGATAGATTAATTGATTCAATTATTACAAGCGACAGTAGCGACCCGCCCTGGTTTCGCACTGGTAGCAGAGCATATATGCACCTACTATGGAAGACTAACTAATATGGAAGAAAAATGCTATTTATTGTATTATTCATAATTTTTTATTAGTTTTATGTTCACGTTGTTCAACATAAGCATATTAAATTTGTCATCTGACAGTGATGAGCGATTAGCTCTCAAAATATCTTTTCCTGTAGAAAAAAATCCGATCTACTGTGGCGCTTGATGGGATTGCAGTGTTATATTTAAACAAAGATTTATTAAAACTTGTTCGCCTAGAAAGGCAGCATCTGTAAAAGATTATTTTGACTTTGAGGTCAGCCAAGTTCTCACCAAATTCTGCGCTTTGTTTTTGAGAGATTTTTGGCGTCCTCTAGACCTATCTTCTTTAGACTGAGTAACAGAGCTGAAAAAATCTTCTTCTTCATTATTGCTGCTTCCGCTAATACTGGCACTATCCATTTCAATTTGCTTTCCTATCTCTATTCAGAGAGTCTTCAACTTTTTCTTCCATAAGTTTCTTGACTTTTGATAACTTGCTGCTATCATACTTTTGCAGCCATATAAGTCAAAACTGCGAGTGAAAGGCTGCTGCCAACATCAGAAGAATTCAAATTCACAGCACTTGAAGAGGGCTTCAAAACGGTTTTATTCTTCCCACTAGTTGACGCTGCTTTTACTTTTTCTTTAAACAACACATATTTGGATGCATGAGTCCTTTTCACATGTTGTTTAAGATTATTAAGACTAGACATGTGAGACTTTATTGTACAAACTTTAGGCAAACACAGTTTGCATCATAAATCAACTTCTGTTCTCCACGTTTTGATTGGAATACAAAGTAATCACTCAAGTGTGGCCAAGGATTTGATTCAGTTTCACTTTCAGAGCTTTTCGTACTTTGAGTAGAAGTAGTAGTGTTCATGATGTATACTTGTAAATGTTACACCATCAACTATTTCCACTAATAACCAACACAATTGAAAAAGATATATAAACGAAGAATGATAAAATATAAATTAAGTCGGTTAAAATGACGCAAACGCTAAAAAAGTCAGGTTATAATAACTTGTCGTATTCACTCACAAAGAGCAAATAATCAACAGAGTCGCTTTATTTTTTTCGGTTCTGGTTTTTTGCTCTTTGAGCTATAGTGTCGTGCCGCGTCCGTGTGCCCGCATGGCGCGTAATTCAAACAAAAACTGACAACATGTCAACAAACAACCAATTAAACGGACTAAAGTTAACGGAAGTTCAATTTAACGGAAGTTAACAAGAGCGTTAACATTTTTTTGAGTTGAACTGACTTAAAAGTTGATCAGTTAAACATTGTGTTAACTTCGTTAATTAACGATTAACGAGTTATTGCCCACATATGGTCCTTACATATCTTGTAATCGATTTTATTTTAGACCAGCTAACCTCGGTGTTCTTTAGCGCAGAGGGTTACCTACATTGCGCCATTGCTGACCCGGAAGGGTATAAATTAATTAAAAATACTTAATGGATGTAAAACTAAGTGTCTAGAGTATTAAATTATTACATTGTCATCAAATTCTGAGTCAATGTTTAAAGTCTCTAGCTCATGGGGATGTTGGTTTAAAATTGATTGCAAAATCCTCTCCGGACGGAGAACAGACAGATAAGAGTATAGACATGAAAGCGCGTTAATAAAAACGTGGTAAAAACTATGTTGATAGAGCTGGAAAATATACATTATTAAAGATAAGAACAAACATTGTTTTTAAGTTTAAAATTTATTGTATAAATACAACATATGTTTCACAGCCACTGTAGCTTCTTCATGTATTAATACACAAATTTCAAGGAAACAAAAATAAGCAAAATAAGCTCATGAATAATAGTGATTTATAAAATTAAATGAAAATATATTACTGATGTTACAAAAAAAAACAAGTAGCATTAATTTACGTTAAATTTTCGAAAACTCTTCCACCACACCACAATACACTTATTCACGCGTTTATAAATGGACCTGGTAGCCAGTTTCAGTGAACGACGATTCGCTCTAATTAACGCCGCAACATTAAGAATGCGATCTAGTAGCGCATCCCTTGCGTCCACTATCATAGCATAAACTAACGACTTTATCCATCCGCAAAGGCAAAAATCTAGGGGAGTGAGATTCGGTGATCTCGGTACCCAGGGCCAATACGCGTAGCCAGGTGGTGATTATACTAGCTCGGAGCAAGCCAACGCGTCACTTCCCCCACCACGGAGCCTAGGCGCGTTAGCTTGCTCCGGGCTAGTATAATCACCACGTGGCAACATATCTTTTTATTATATTTATTTATATTATATTTTTCATCTTTTTCTATCAAAGAATGTACGTAGTTAAATTGTGTTTTTATCATCCTGAAATATTGGTGAAATATAGTGTCATCTAAAAAGCGATGACACTAGATTTCACAAATATTTCAGGATGATAAAAACACAATTTAACTACGTACATTCTCCAATAATATCATTCACCAATAAATGATATTCATTTCGAGTTCCTCTTAATGCATTTACTGGGTGCACCTAGTATCTCCTCTTCTTTCTATTCTTTTTGAGTAGGCTTAACATAAATAGGTAGGCAATATCTTCTTCAATATTCGAATCTGCGTTGACAGAGAAAATTGTAAATAGGTGCGGACGTTTACGCGGTCACCACTAATCTGACACAAAAATTAATCAGCACGCCCGGTGACGTGACACTGTAGTATAATCACCAGTCCGTTGCGTCAGGCAGCGTTGCGACACGTTGCGTGGGCCTAATATAACCCCAGCTTAAGACTTGGATGGCCCTATATAAAAGGACCAAACAATTGATCATTTAGAATGCCACAGCATACATTAATACTAGACCGATTTTGTTCTTGAAATTGCGTTCTTGCGTGCCATGGGCGGTTTCGTCCGACCATCGATGATTATTATGGCAATTGTTAATTTCATCTTGAGTAAAATGAGCTTCATCAGTAAATAAAATGCATTTGAAGAATCTTCTATTTTCACGAATCTATTGACAAAATTGTGAAATTTCATATTGGATTGCAATGCGGCTTGTACTTATCCCTGAATTATTTTCTACAACATCCAGAATATCTTCTTGAAGTTCCAAACCGAGCCCTTGCTGTTTTTCAAAAACAATACGTGCACTTTGGAACATTCCAGTTTCGCAAGCACGTGCAAAAACAGTTCGAAACACTTGCCTATTAGAAATTCCTCCATTTGGAAAACGACGTCGATACTCTCTCCTACTGAACGTACACACGAACGAATTCCACAAAATGGTATATTATACAAAATCTGCATATTCTCTATGACTGAAAATATGAGGCATTTTTATAATATCGTAAAACAACTACAATCGTTACTATTTATGACATATACCTAATTAATATTATGTTTGAAATTGGAATTTAGGATTACGTTGTCAAATTTAACTTATTAACTTTTTAGAAAGAAAAACCTAATTACCTCTGAAACAAATGAAAATCTGAGTACCTGAAGAAGTGTAAGTGACACATATGTTCATGTATACAATAAATTTGGAACACAAAAACAATTTATGTTTTATTTTTAATATTGAAAAGAAGTTTCAACAAGTAGCTCCACAATAAATCAATTATAGAAAATTTACTTTTTGTTGATTTTTGATTGTTATTAGATTTATACAAAAAAAAAATCTATACAACATATGTTTGCATAAGTTTATTAAATGAAATGGAAACATAAAACTTTATTCAATAAGCTAGAACAGTAAATAAATATATATAATTTTAAAATTACTTCAGAAGAAAAATAGCTAACATTATACCTAATATTTTAATGAAAATAAATTTATGATTGTACTTATTACAAAGTAAATTATGGTACTCTATTAGTAAAAAACTACTAAATTAGATGTGAAAATCGATAATACCAGTTTAAATTAATATATTTTTACATTTATTTAGCAACATATACAAAGAAAAGACAGTGAACAAAGAATTTCATGCGGCAAGAATTTTTTTATCAACAACAAGAGTTTATATTAGTCCTGTATATTCCAAAGAAAACGAAATGTGTGGTCTTGTTAGCAAGTTTACATCATCTTTACCGAATTTTACATGAAAGAAAGGTAAAAATAGTCTTAACCTATAATATATATTTTGATAAACATACACTCCTCCATACAAAAACATTAAAATTCAACTACGAGGTAGTTAAGGACAACAAATTCAACTAGCGTAAAGGTCAAGATCAAATATTCCTAACGAATTATTGCTTTTTGCTATTAAAAAACTGTTTAATTTTATATCCCCTTATATTATTATTATCGTATTAGAGACCACGTTAGGCAAGAATTACATGTTTCTGGAAGCTTTCCTTCCAGCCCAAAAACTTTACATTCTTTCTCGGGCAGCATGTCTTCTTTCTTCTGTCCAACCACTGTTCCTTTTTGGTTCGTCCTGAAATCTCTTAACTTTTCTGTCACTGATCTAAACTTTGTTCGGTTTGAGATGTCTTCCGAATTCAGTCCAACCTGTTTGAGATCCTTTTTCACCTCCTTAAACCATTTGTTGACACTTTGACACTTTATAGGTCTACTGTCAAGTATTTTAAAAAATCTTTTTGTTAGTTTTCTCATGGACTCAATCAGTCTTTCATTATCCTGGTAGAGATCTTCCCTTCCTGTTAACCTCTAGTGCCCTTCCACGATCTTTGGACCCATTATCTTACGAAGGATCTTCAATTTTCAGCTTTTTTCAAATTTCAAATTTCTCAGCTTTTTTTTTGTTCGGTTTCAGATGTTTTCCGAATTTAGTCCAACCTGTTGTAGATCATTTCTCACCTCCCTGAACCATTTGTCGACAATTTAGGTCTACTGTTAAGTATTTTAAAAATCATTTTTGTTAGTCCCTTCTCATCCATTCTAAATAAATCCCCATAGAATTTGAGTTTCCATTTTCTCATGGATTCAAACATTTTTTCATTGTCCAAATTCTTCCACTCCCCTTAACCTATAATGCCCATCCACGATCTTTGAACCCATTGTCTTACGAAGGATCTTCCTTTCAAATTTCTTAGTTTCTCTGAGTCCTGCTTTCCCTGTCATTTGGAGGCATTCACTAGCATACAAGCATTCCGTTTAAATCACCGTATTGTAGTGTCTTAGTTTAGCTCCCTTTGAGCCATCTTCTCCCGTCTGGTGTTGTTGGCTTCTCTTTCATTGGTTTTCAACTGCACGATTTCACCCAGGTACTTAAAGTTGACAACTCATTCTATCTTACCATGCTCGGTCTTCAGGTGAAAGGGGGCTTTCTTAGTGTTTGTCATATACTTCGTTTTTTCGAAGGAAATCTGTAGTTCTGCTTTTTCTGCTTGATTGGTTAATATATTCAGGTGTTCTATAGCTGTGCCAGTATTTCTAGAAAGAAGCGCGAGGTCATCAGCAAAAACAAGACAGTTGATCTTAACGCCATTCTTTGATCCTCCAAAGTATACTTGATTAAGTAGTCCTTCCCTGTCCAGTTCTTTCTACCATTCCCGGATAATCTTCTCCAACAAACAGTTGAATAAAACTGGTGACAATCACCTTGTCTGACTCCTGTTTTAATTTTATACTCTTTGGAGGTCTCTTCCATGTACTTTATTTAGGAATGTGTTCCTGTTAGCGTCAGCTTAATAATTTTCCTTGTTTTGGCGTCGACGCCAAATTCCACGAGTGTGTTAAACAACACTTCTCTGTCAATAGAATCATAAGCTTTCTTGAAGTCTACAAACACTACTACTAGCTCTTTTGACATATAATTCTTCAGTATTCGCTTCAGGCTCCAGATTTGTTCAACACATGATCTTCCTTTCTTAAATCCCGTTTGATATTCACAAGTTGGTGATCCACTTGCTCCACAAGTCTCTACTGTAGCGCTTTAGACAGTGCCTTATATGTTACAGGAGCTATGGAAGTTCCACGGTAGTTGTTATATCCCTTTATATATAATACATATAATAAATATCTCTGTGGAGTCGAGAGATGGACATTGAATCCAATGTATGAATAACCGAGATAATGATATGATTTCATGCCATGAAAGGAAGTTACTTCGAGTTATTTGTGAATATACTAACCAAAACATTGCAAAAAAGAAGTTATGGAAAACGTGGATATTGCAAAAATATGTAAAATTACTCAATTCCTTGTTTAGGTCTTCCAGTCTTCATGTAGAGACTATATACACATAGCACTATCAGTCAATACTGAGCTTAATGCATTTACCGTTTGTATTGACTTACCATGATTTATTTAGTCTTATACAGAAAATATAAGGGACCAAACGGTATATTTATATAAAAATTGCAATGAGTAAATCCAATGTGGACTCCCATATAACGTGCTCGCGTAAAACACGAATTGGTGTTACGCGACGAAAAAATGTGAATAGAACTCATATTGCGTGATAAGAGTTCCGCATAAAGCGTACATTAATTTTAACATTTCCACAAAGTTTCTGATATCTTTTTCACAAAAGCAAATGTATTTACCTGTTGTTTATATGTGAACAATGAAGAAGACAGTTTAAAAAAGTAGCGGTTTATAAAAACATAATAACACATATACATTTACTGTTATAAGAGAAAAATTAAAATAATTTGATTCAAATTTAAATATTAATAAAAATTAAAACATGCACTTTAGTATTTAACACTTATTCACTATCGGAAGTATCAACAAATAAGCTACAACGACACCATCTTCTTAACATTGTTTGTACATATTCATCGCTTGAATAGTCCACAGTTTCGTCTTGCTTGTTTCCGTTATTTAAAAGTAGTTCTTTCTCCAGATCATTTATAGATTGAAAATATAGGGATCATTCAATTCCGTAAACCGGTCTATTGATTCATCAGTTTTCATAAAATGTCTTTCTTTTAAAACTTTTGGGCCATTTGTAACCCTTTATTTATACCTTCTAAAGGTTGCTTTGGTACATTAAAAGTCTGGGTTAAGTTTTCCTTTTCATTACTAGAATGATAATGCATTAAGAGGTAGCGAATGCGTACCACACCACAATTCCTACCTAATTCTGATTCTCACTACCACGTTTGGTAATCCCTGGAAATCAGATAGATACCTCTTGAGATGGGGTGAAAATCCGTATGGAGAGGCTGAAGTCTGGGCTAACCAGAACAGGCAAAATGGCGCTTCTATATTATAATAAGGCTCTACCACTTACGAAATCTTTAACAAAACCTTGGATTGGACAGAACCTCAAAACAAAACAGAACAGGCAAAGGAAAACGGAATATGGACAGGACATATCATAAGAATGGAAAAGGAAAGACTGCCAAAACGAGTCTACTAAGGAAAAATAGCAGGGAAAAGACCAAGAGGCAGACCAAGAACACCTTTGACCCTGGAAAGATGCCAGAGGTTAGCTAAAGATTAGGGGCTTGAAGAAATCATTATCGGATAGAAGTGTGGAGAAATAATTTGATAAATCATTGTATACATATCGTGATTGTATACATATCGTCAACAAAGTTGACATCATTGGTATAACTAATCTTTGTATAAAAAAACATTTCTTAAAAACAACTACTCCACTGGCAAATACCACGACTGACATTGAATTACATTACAATATATAAATAATTACTTTATTGCAATTAATTAATTTGGTGAGATGTCTCATTCATATCACTAACATTCTCTCCAAGAATATTTTTTACAGCAATTATTACGCGATTTACATCTGTTTCTGATGAAGTTGGAGAATTTGTTATAATAGCGACATTTGGCCATAACTTTTTCCGATAGGTCTTGAAAGTCAAAAATTTCATTTCTTTAAGAGATATGTTTGTTCATTATTTCTACACAATTCAGTACTGATTTACATGAAACGATTTTAGAAAATAGTGGTTGTAATTTGAATACGGTTCCGCTAATTCAGAAAAAAAAACAGTACTGAATTGTGTAGAAATAATGAACAAACATATCTCTTAAAGAAATGAAATTTTTGACTTACGACGTAAATAAAAAGTTTTAAATGTTTTGTATTATCCATTGGTCCAGTGGTTGAACAATTGAGGTGTTTATTTTTAAAGGGTTTATTTTTAATTTCTGTTGGTAGGTGATTGTGAAATTGTATACCCATACAAAAAACGATTTTCTATAAAATACTGTGTAGTTGTTTTGCTTTTCTTAGATAATGGAGCATATCTATGGAGCTTTGTGTTATACGAATGAATGTTAGATCCTACACAATAGTTATCTATGTTATTTTGTATGTAACATAAGCATTTTAATATAAAAATTGAAGCCAACGCTAGTAACTTATTATTAAATTAACATAGGTTTAGTTACATGTTCTCCAGCTGCATTAGAACACAAAACCAAAGCAAACACGTTTTCGTAATATATGTCCTGCCAAGATTTTTTTCCAATACAGAGTAAATTCATGAACGTTGTAGACTTGTTGTGCTAAATAATTGCTCTCTTTGTCAAATTTTAAACTTTTTTATATTGGCAATTTTGATATACGTAAAGAAAATATATATGTTGACTTTAAATTCGGGTCTCAATAAGTAATAGTAAGAGAGTAACTTACGAGTAAAATGCGGATTAGTATCACTCCAATAACGACAATTGTGTCTATTCACTTCGCCATTCAACATAAATGTGCATTCGTCGGAGAAACATGTATTGTAGAGAAGATATGGATTCAGTAGAAGTTGTTCACTTAAGTATTCGCAAAATTGGTTACGGCGATCAAAGTCATCTTCATGTAACTCTTGAACCAGCGTCATCTTAAATGGATGAAACTTGTGTTTTTTCAAAAACACTGGAATGGGATACGCCAGAAGCTTGAGACACAGTAGTAATCGATTGCTTATTATCCATCTGTACATGACTCAAAACTGCCACTTCAACTGCTTCATTTCGAACTGGTCCAATTACTTCACGTTTCTTGTTTAAAAGCGAACCTGTTGCAACAAATTTGTCAATCAGGTGTTTAACGTACTGGTGGTTTACATTTTTTTCAGGATGATTGTCATTAAAAATTCGTGCTGTAGCTTTAGCGCAATCGTGATTTCGATAATAAATTGCAACAATTTCTACTCTTTCCGCGATAGAATAAACCATTTCGAACACACGTTAATACTTTCAATAACGGCTGAAACTAACGATTTCTTGGTCACAAAAAACACCGACTTTTTTTGTAGTACTGATTTTTTGTTATTTTGAAAAGGTCTGAATTCCTATAAACTTAAGTATCTTCTACTAATAACTAATTTAGTATCTAGTTTTATTTGCTTCAGCTTTTTTATTTCATTTCTGACTTTTTTGTAAACTGATAGACACATCAATAACAATTAGGTAATGCGGTCATGTGTAGTAGATGAAAAACTTATTAGTGGTGGGCATTTGTGTAGAAATTACTACGCGTAAGTTGGTTTGTCATCTTTTCGTTTGTAACCAATAATTCTGTCAAATCTCAACCGATTTCTAAAAACGGTACGTCACTGTATTCACAATGAATAGGGCTTTAAAATAATGTGCCACAAGTGGGGTAGTTGCATTTGAAATTTTTAAGTTGGGGTTGCTAGGCATTAGGGGGATGAACATATCGAGTTGGCTTGACTGTCAAAAAAGTTCCCCCCAAGAACAAAAATCGACGGGTCTCGGCGAATTTTGAAATATTATTCGGTTTTCCAATTATAGGGGAAGGGGGGGGGGGGTCAAATTTTCGTTGGAATACCCTGTATAATGTTGAATTGAATTTTATTGACTCACTTACTGGCTCCTTAAGCATAACCCTAAATGTTGACTTCGCTGATGTGATGATGTTTTTTATTGATCGCCAATCACACAACTCATACAGCTTTTTGTATATCTCTTGATTTCTGCGGGAGTAATCTTTCCGCAACTGCGTCACTATCTAACAATAATTCTTCGGATGTATCCATTTATGATTAATAAAACACAATAATCTAAACAAAATTTTAACTTACGAATCAACAACTTTATCGTTGTCATGGCAACAACACAATCGCGGTCGATTTGATCGTTAATTACGACATGCTTTTGGTAAAACAAAACACGGAAAATGAAACTTTCTTTGAATTTAAGTTGTTAAATCAAAAGCAAAATTGAATAAAAGTTTGTATTACACTCGCGGATAATATTAAGGCTTTGTGAATTTAAATCCAAATTTAACATTCTGCTCGTTAAACATTACTTTTATCCGCTTATATAATAAATAAGTATTATTCTTAAACCTTTGAACAATAAATATTCTCTGTTATAATTATTACTTTATATTAAAATTAAAAACGAACGTTTAAAAGTATATTAGGCTTGTAAACATTATTCCATTTCACAAAGAAAATTGAATTTCCAATTGCTTAAATATGCGATACTAATTAAACGAACCGCGGACAGATGCACAGAACTTGTAGAGCTCCCAAGCGAGTTTGCCCGGCTTAATTGGATTACGAGAGTCGATCGTGTAATAACATCGTCGATTTAAATAATAAATAACTTCATCAGACGAATTTGGCGACGTTCACTCTTACTAATCCACCTTGAATAGCCGGTGGATAGATGCCTGTATATATTTTTTAAAAGAATCTTAGCAGGTAGTTTGTAAAGATTAACTCAAGTTGTAAGAAAACCTTTGAGCTTAAGATAATTGAAAGGAGTAGATTGTTGAAAAGTATCGTATAATATGAGTTATATGAAATGTATTTGTATTGTAAGGGTATATTTAGTTTTGGACAAAGAAATAATAGATTTTCCACAAAAATAAATTATTTTTAATAAAAAATATTCCTTCTTATTGTTAAACCATTATATTTACTTCTAGAATAGTAGTTCTTAAATTTATATTATTTTTTCTTTTAAAATAAATGTTTAGAGCAGGCATGAGCAACCTTTTTAGGAATAACTAGGGCTAAATTACCATTATTCTTCCGAGAACAGACGCGACAAAGCATAGGGCAGAGTTTCCCAAATGCGGGGTCGCGACCCGGTACCGGGCCACGGAAAAAAATACCGGGTCGCAAAGAAACACTAAACAATTCAGCTGCTTTTTGTTTTAGTTTATTTATTTTCACGAAAACGAAAAATATAACTAAATAAAATTATATCGACATTATTGAATAAATTTATTGTGTGCAAAAATACATTAAATTTTTATACTGTCTGGGAATATATCAAGCTATTCTTGGAAGAATCAATTAAAAACAAATAACATCTCACAATGCCGCGACTTGCGAGAGAACACAAACTTAAATTATATTGATTTTAATTGTAATAAACTAGAACTTATTCATTATTCTTTGTGAACTGTTCGGCTACCAATTAGGCATTTACGAGTTGGCTAATTCTTGCAAGAAATGTAGAACATGTAAACTGCATTTCTGATTACATTTTCGCTTTTACGATTTTTGGCTTTTCTGTCAGCAGGAATGTGACGCATTTTGTGACAACATACAAGTGTGAAGCAGGCTTTTCATCACTGGTTTTTCTTAAAAATATATTTAGAAATCGATTAGACGTAGAACCAGATTTAAGAATAAAATTGTCATCCTTTTCTCCATACCTAAAATATTTAGTCGACGAGAAACAGCAACACTCTTCACATTAATATTTATTTTATTTATAAATACGTATATATTTTTTGTAATGCTGTTGTAGCTTCAACAAAAATTGCACGCAAACAATGCAAACATTGTTTGCGTGCAATCTTTGTTGGAGCTACTTTTGTTTTACCATTAATAAAAGTATCCATTGTTTATCTTCTTTTATTTTAACAAAAACTCATATAAATTGTTAGGTACTGGGTCACGAAGGAAAAATATTAAAATAACCGGGTCACGAAGAAAAAAGTTTGGGGAACGCTGGCATAGGGTAAGAATATTGGTTTCGTTTATTGCAATTTAGGGCAGAGGAGTAAGTTTCATAACGGAAGGAAGCCGGTACATGCATGGAAGCTGCATGCGGCCCGCGGGCCAAAGTTTGCTCATGCCTGGTTTAGAGCATAGAGGTTCTCAAAAGTTTTGGGTATATCGCCTCTTTTCACAAGAATTAAATTAGCCAGAGCCCACCAACAAAAACGAAATTAGCTAGCGCCCCCTTTCCACTTTTTAAAAATTATTTTGTGAGCTATATATATACAGTATGTCTAAAAAAAATGTTGACACTTTGACTGTCGCTAATCTTTTGCGTTTTTGCAGGTGCAGGTGTATTAACAGGTGTAATTAACTTAGCTAGGAAGAGAGGAAGTTTGTCCTGAAATGTTATTGGAAGACTGAATATGCCACAAGTTCATAGGCGGTTCAAAAGGGAATTCGAGAAACTGCCATTCAACGCAAATTTGAAACAGATGGAACCGTCCACAACGTCAACAAAAAACGTTCTGGAGCTCTGAAAAAGAAGAGCAGGTGTAGGAAATACTCCATCGATCCTCACCGAAATCTCTTTGACAAGTTTCTCGGGAGGTCCACATCTCAAAAGATAGCATCCATCGCATCATGAGCGTTCATCGCTACATTGCAACACTAATCCATGCTCTCAACGAAGACGATTCTGACCGGAGAATTCAATTCCGTGAATGGTACCTTGCAAAATGTGCAGAATATGCAGGGTTTCCACACAAAATTATGCGAAGCGATGAGTCCTCCTTTAAATTAAATGACTCCATTAATCGCCATAATTGCACGTACTGCGGCCCTGTAAATCCTCATGTAATAGTTGAACACCATTTAAACTTGCCTGGAGTAATAGTGTGGTGTGGGATATCCGCATTGGGCATCATATGGCCATTTTTTAACGAAAGTGTGACTGGTGAGAGTTACTTCACCTTGCTGCAAGAATTTTTCGGTGAAGACGAAGATGACGTCGATGTTTGGTGATGACGATGAGATTTACTTTCAAAAAGATGGAGCACCTCTCAACTACCATCGCGATGTACGAGCACACCTCGATGTAGCTTTTCGAGACACATGTATTGACGAAGGGGTAGCAGTGATTACCCTGCGCGTTCCCCAGACCTCGGGTCCCTGGACTTCTTTTTGTGGGGATACTTCAAGGACAGAGTTTATGGCAATATAGCAAGGAAAATTGATGCACTGAAATTGAGACAATATCGCGATGTTCCAAATGACCTGTTTCGTGACGTTTGTGAATCCGTTGGTGCGTGTTATTAGCGTTATTTGACCAATTATGGTCACCAATTCGAACATTTGCGAACATGATTCTTCAATTACAATTGTCTTCTGTAGAAGCGTTGAAGCGTTTCAACTTCTCTATATTCTTCTTGTTCGAATAGGCCTACTCTGGACCACGCTTGTCCTGTTGGGGTTTGATCCTTGGCCAGTATTGTCGCATCTTCTGCCTGTGTAACTCCTTTCTCTCTTCAGTCCAGGGGGTTCCTTCCCTTCTGGGGTTTCCCTAAAAACCACGGACTTCCATCAGGGTGCGTCTCACAGACTGTCTGTTTTGGGGATCTGTTATTCCCAGTTCCTTAATATCTTTCTCGGTTTCTGTCAACCAAGTAGTAGGAACCTTCTTGTTTTGCCATAAGGTGAACAGACGGTTGGATAGTCGGTTTGGAGGCAAACATGCAACGTGGCCATAGAAAGCTACCCTTCTTTTCCTTGCACCGTCAGAGAGCCTCTCAATATGTTCGTAAAGCTCAGAGTTTTGTCGCCTTCGGAATTCCCCATCTTCCTTTACCGGGCCTAGGATCTTCCTGAGGATTCTCCTCTCTCTGAATTCTAATTTCTATACCAGACCTCTTCCGTGCAAGGAAAGACAATTCATGGCATTCAGGTTGCGTGACAGGCATTCCTTATTGTAGGTAATCTTAGTGAATCGATAGGCCAGTTCTAATTTGTTGACACTCATGGATAATGACGCTCTTTCTGATAATTTGGGTTCAATCCATTCGCCGCGATACTTAAATTTCTCAGTACTCTTGATATTTCCCTGCTCTAGTAAAATCTCTTTATTTGCTTCCTTGATGTTGGAAAAATTCTGTTTTCTCTAGCGACATTGTTGATTTGGCATTGTTGCCATCTTAAGAGAATTAGCAATCAGTGCCATGTCATCTGCAAAGGCCAGGCAATCTACAACCAGTCCAACGTTCTTACGTCCCAGGTAGATACCACTCCGAACACGCAAGTTGTTCAGTTCCTTGCGCCATTCTTGCATAACCTTTTCAAGGACACAGTTGAAGAGACGTGGGGAAAGTCCATCTCCTTGTCGCACTCCAGTTTTTATTTCGAAGCTTTCTGAGATTTCGCGTCTAAATTTAACCTTGGAATGGGGGTTGGTCAAGGTTTCTAGGATGAGTCTACGGGTTTTGTTGTATATCCCTAGTTGCTCTAGGACTTTGTGAAGCGTTTCTCTATCAATGGAATCGTAGGCCTTCCTAAAATCAACAAAGGTGACGACCACCGACTTCTTTCTATGTTGATAAATAAAGTTTTTCTCGTCTTTCGAAGTGTTAGTAATTTTTTTTTGAGATACTCTGTATATAGAATTATAAGTTTAGCTCAATTTACTCCAGTTTTTACTAGTATTGTCTAGTTATTTCAGGTCTTGTCTTGTTTAGCTTGTGAAACCAAATGCTTCTGAATCCACTTTCAGCGCCCACTGGAGGCGGTATCGCCTATTTTGGGAATTTATGGTTTAGAATTAATAGTGCAGGTCGGTTTTATTCTAGTAATGCCATCGGGGTTGAATCTTGTTTTAAAGATTTCGGTTTTTCCTTAACGATAATCATTATTATTAATGTACCCAGACCATTTGGTTACATTAATCGATAACACATGGTACAGTATTTTCCACCTAAAGCGAGTCTTTAGCAACATTAGTTGATTAGTTCCTATTTGTGTGAAATTTTGGATTGTTAACTAGGCATATATTTTGTAAAATCAGGAGAGTCGTTTTAGAGCAGCGAAGCTATATTTTTTAAAATCAGTGAAGATTTTGCGGTAAAATTCATCACGCAAACTGATAGTAATGTTTATAACAGACAGTTTGAGATGAACAAATTGAGATGTTCTGAATAATGATCGATGTGGAAGATGAATGAATGAGGTTTAGTATAGATTTCGGAAAATGTCAAGGGATACGAAAATATGTTCCATTGAAGGAATTTAATAAATATGATATATTTATTAAAATAGAAACTTTTGAAATAGGAATGCTTCGGAAAGTAATTCAAAACAAGACGAAATGTAATTTAACGTTTATGGGGTGGATTTAGGTCGGGTTAGGATTTATATTTTAAGACCGTTTTGACAGGACCTTAATTCAGAATAATATAAGGGGATATGATGTCGCCGAGGTCATTAATAATAATGCACACGTCTGGTTAACTAATTTTAATAAATCAATTTGTATTAATGACCTATTCCAAATTATCTTCAGAGAGGATAGTCTGTAATAACATGATTGCATATTTAATTTCATCATATTTGCAACATATCTAACATATTTGCAACAACGTCACAACTCAAAAAAACACGAAAACACGAGAACTTAGTATTAAACACGATTAAACGATGCTTAAGAGCCCAAGGCTTCTACAGCACCCATGAATTTTTGCACCAAATATCCATGATTTGCTTAAAATAAATACAAATATTTCGTAATTCTACAAAAAAGTAAAAAATTAAAGTAAAATACAAAAAAGTAAAATCATCGGGTTTTGAACCACAAGTTTAATCGCGGTCCAAAGGTTTAACATTACAATTGACGTAAAATTTGTCAAATGAAATTGTACAATGATATTACAATATTGTTTAATATTCAAATATAAGTCAATTCCAAATAATCAATTGTTTACACAAAGAGAGATGATATCGTTCTTACCGAAGGTTTTTAATAAATTTTATAACAACAAAGTTTACAAAGGCGATAGAAAACTTGATTTGATAACGTAATATTTCTTACACATTTCAATTAAGTGGTAACTTTATATGAAGTATAGTGTATTTCATTATACATTATTATTAGTTATTGTCAGAATACATGAACCAGAGGCAACGGATGACACAATTTCAGTATACATTAAGAAGTGATGTAAATCATAATAATAATTTTCCAATCATTTGAGGAATCAGGCAGTCTAAAATCTGTTTTTTTTTTCAGGCTGAGGATATTAACAGATATAGGGGATGGAAATATCAGGTAATTGAAGAAAGGGAAAATGAAGGGCAGCACAGAAGGGCAACAGAGAAATCGTAACAATAACTATACAATTTATTTGAAAGGATCAGGCAGTTTGAAATCTGGATTTTTTTCAAGCAGAGAGGCTATTAACAGATATAGGGTATGGAAATAATCAGGGAAATGAAGTGAAGATGAAGAGCAGCACATTAAAAAAATTATATAATTTACTATTAAATATGTTAATCAAAAATAAAGAATTTGTTTTGTATCCACTTTTTTTCTGGCTTTCTGGCGGTGTTCCGTGTTGCCACCTAGGTCGTGGAATGTCCCATAAGGAATATCATATGGATTATATTTGTATATCCTAGGGATATCCGACAATATCCTTAGGTGATCTATAATATCCCATGTGAGATATCTATAGATATTGTGTGGACGGGCATATTTATAACCTAGGGATATCCCAGAGAGGTACAATAGACATCTCAGGACAATCCCAGGATATCCTTTTAAGTTCGATACGATATCCATAGGATATCCTCGATGACCCTGTGCTATATGGACATGCCCAGGATTTTAAGCGGGCAAGGAAAGACTGACAGTTCTTTTGGGATCAGGTGCTTGCGGTTCCTTAAAATTAAAGTGTATCATTTTTTGAATCCACGGGCTTTTAAAGGTCTTGATAAAAGCTCGCTGCCACTTTTTTGGAGGTGGAATAAAAATGACTGGGTCACTCAAGAGGTTTTCACAGGCTGATAAAAATTATTTTTGTCCCACTGTGCTTAAATTTTGTGACCGAAATAACCTGCCAAGGTCATTTACATGCCCCTTAGCATAACCTCTATATTACAACTCATGGATCTGGTAGTAATTTCTACCTTTAAAGCGTATTATTTGTGCACGGCATTAAAAGAAATTATTAAGGCGATGGATACTAATTCCAATCGGACCGTTGAAGATTATTAGTCATACGACATTTTAAAAGGAATCAAAAATCTGAAGACTGAAGTCTGATTGGAATGAAGTGACCACCAATTTTTTAAATGGCGTTTGACGTAAACTTCTGCCTGTATTTATACAAAGTGCAAGTGTAGAAGAGGTAGATAACATTAACATAAATAAAGAAATTATCAGGCCTACACGCGGTTGCGGATTCGAAGACGTAACAATCGAAGATGTGACCGAACTGTTAGACGTGTATGACCAACCACTCCCGAATCAAGAATTAGAAGAGTTGATGGAGGAATTAGATGGCTCTCAATCAGAAAATCCCGAAGATGAAGTGAAGGATGAGATACTAAAAGATGGGAAAACCCTAAAAACCGGCCTATCTAAATCTTTCTTCTATGGAAAGGTTAATATATAAGCACTGTGAGATAGACGGTTATTTCAACCAAAGCGCTAATGTTAAAAGAAGCGTTACAGCTGCCGTTTGACCTTATGCAATAATTCTACATGAAAGGAAGCAACAATCAAAGCAAATGAAATTGGATGCTTTTTTCAAAAAAAAGTGTGAGAATTTAATTTCGTACCGACAAACTGGGAATTTGGGTAATTATTTCAAAAAATGCATTAATTATATTAACAGATTATTACTTTATTTATTTAATACATTTATAATTTATTTTGAATATATTTAGGCTAAGTATTAAATAAACATGTTAGATTGCTCTTAGAATTTTGACACGGAACCTAACTTATATCCTCCATTATATTTGTGTTCATTTTATGCCGATTTTCTTTACGGCGCACACTGTGCCGGATTTCAAATTTACGGCGACAAAAATAGAATTTTTCAATGTGTCACAATTGATCAAAACCAATTAAAATGTGTTGTTTGATAACCCCGTGAGTCTTTTCTTCAAAACTTATATTTTTATTCTATATGTATACATTTCGTTAACAGTGTTAAGATCATCAGTATAACTTAATTGTTACATATAAAGTTATATGTAAAGTTATAGTGATACTTATAGTAATAATAAAGTTAAAGTTAAGGATAGTTATATTGATGATGTTAATTATAAAAATATAACTTTTGATAAGTAAAATCAAATTAAATATTAAGTAAATTGAAATTAATTAAAATCTCGCCGCTCTTAATTTCGATTATCTGATTCTCGTAAAATTCAACCAATAGGGAAAATGCATCAAATTTTTTTATTTGCTTCATTCACTTTTAACTTCGTTTTAACATAGTAAAAAATATAAATTCTGTTGAAAGTGTTTCCATTGATTTTTAAAATAATTTATAAAATGTCTATTAAATTTTACATGTTGAACGGTCTCATTTTTCGCGCGTTTTGGATGACGTCATATAGCCCTTTGTCATTCAGTGCTATTTACTATTTGCATAGACAGTTAAGGATAATCAGCTTGAATTTGCTATTTCGCTATAGAAAGAAGCGAAAAAACTATTTTTACTATTTTGAGTCTATAATGAAGTCATTAAAGCACTCATATGGGTTCGTTAATGGCTCGCCGAGTGCTTTTATAATTTAATTTTTCAAGATTGGCACCGTTGAAATTCAGAGCTATCAACCTGTCAGACGTGTCAAATTTTCGACGAGTTAGTTTTGAGTTAGTTTGAGTTATGTGATGTGTGGAAATCCCGAATACGCAAATTTAATTAATTAATGGTAATAAACGATATAACACATATTTAATTTAAATACATTTAAACCATTTTCAGTCATTGTTCTTGATGATAATTTATAATCCCACCATATGCCAAAATCGCACTAGGTAATGGAAAACACCACAGAAATATTTTACAGCAAAACAGAACAGTGAATATTGACGCCGATAAATGTCATAATGTGCACGTCACATAGCATCGACCAATGGTGATGTATTTCGCAAATTTGAATTTCGCTCGCATATTTTTGACTTTTTGATTTAAGTTTTATGGCATTAAATTCAAACTAAATGACAAAATATCAAGATCATACAGTATCGGGGATAAAAATTTAAGTAAATTTAAATCACTAAGAAAAAATCAAAAGCAATAGGGAATTGCTTTTGATTCATTTTAAATCCATTTATTGATAGTAACATTTCTGAAATATTTCAGACAAGCAGATTGCAAATATGATAAATAAAAATGCTAATTTAGAAATAGATGTAATTCATACTTTTTCCGATGTAAATTTAAAACAAGTGATTTTTTGAACAGATTTTTTAAAACTCGAAGAGGAGAAAAAATGAGAAATTCTTCACCGGTCAAACTCTTGTATTGAATCAACTTACTTTGCGCAAGCGGTTTTTCAACAATGAATTAGTTACATCTGAATGACTATGAATTTATCTATAACATCGTACAGTGGCATAACTACGTTAAAAAAAAATTGTGGGGAAAAGAGACCCTGAGAAACAAAAAAGCTGGTAGATATCATTTAATGAAAAAAGAGCGCGCAATGACAAAGAGGCAGACTAGTTATTTACGGATAACTCCCTTCTGTTAACATTTTTTCTTCGACCCCAAGACTTGAAAAGTTCCTGATCTCCAGCGTAACTATCGGCATTCCATCTATTTCATGGAAAACTGGTGGCCGTCATCACTTTTCCAATAAATAGATGGAATGCCGATAGTTACGCCACTGACATCGTATGTACCACAGCACAAGAAAGTAGCAAAAGAAATACAATGTCAGCTTTCATATTAAAATAAGTTTTTCCTATGTGTAATTTGAATTCTTAATATATTACGTATCTTCCTTCCTTTCTTTTCTATTTATGTGGCACGCCTAAATTTTGTTAGTTTAGCTAAGTTAAAGGTTGGACACCACTGTTATAGTTTCATTAAAAAATAAACGAGAAAGATAAAAAATAGCAACATAATTATTGCCCATAATTTTAGGACCTATCACAAAATATAACGATAAGACAGCTTTAGTGCTTCATATGCCCCCTATAAACTATGAATACTTAACGATGGTGAGTATTAAAGAAGAATAATATTATTCTATGAATAAAATTATGTTACTAGTTACTTTAATGAAATATTTTACTTTTATAGTTAGGTATATTATTATAAATTCATTTATAACGTAACTGTGATTATTTCTTAATAAAGTAAATATTTGCTGTGCTTTCATTTTAATTATTATAATAAAAACAAAATATTAAAAAAAAAACAATTTAATTAAAATATAAATTTGAAGTTCAAGTTTTTATTATTGAAAGTTTGCACTAAAATTTTTATTCATTATTCCTACCTAATACAATTTAGAATAGTGTATAGTTTTAAAAACATTTCCAGAATTTATTAACGTTTATCAATATGTTTCAGTTAATAATTTAGTTAATTGTTAATTACAATGTAAATGGATCGATCATATATGTATACATAAAATTGACTTTCAATTTTAAAAGCCTTTATAATTTCCTTGCAGGATTAAAATGACAAGTAATTGCAACAAACCCTTCAGTCAAATTTACTAAAGCAAACAGCTTGAATATATAAATATATTCAACCTGTTCATAGCTTTATAATATTCAGTCTTATTAGGACTATGAACAAATCTCATATTTAAACAACTAGAGATTGCATGCCATTTCTAGAACCAGTCTATTTTCATGACACTAGTGGAGCTAGAGAGATAACATGGCATGCAAATCTCTAGTGGTTTCATCCTGAGATTTGTTCATTGCCCATAAGACTTATTATTATAGAGCTACTAACAGGTTGAATATATTAATATATTTAAGCCATGTTTGTATGATTGTATCTATAATTAGTATAAAATTGGTAAAATCATCCTACGTTATAGATAATCATACAAACTTTGTTTGTATAATTAGTATGGTTTCACCCCAATATTCAATTATCATTTAAATCAATAACTGAAAAGCTTAGGTCTTTCTACACTCATTTCAAATCAAAACCTAAACTCGATAGTTCGGCAAATGGTGTTCAGGCTAATGTAAGTGTATTCCATTTTATAATTAAAAAGAGCAAAGCTGCACTGATGGGAGATGGAGCTCAAAACGCGTCTGCAGATGGCTATTGACTTAATGTAAATAGAAAGAAATTAATTTAAAAAATTGTTATTACTCTAGCTCCGTTAGTGCCATGAAAATGGACTGGTTCTAGGAATGACATGCAAATCTCTAGTTGTTTCAACATGAGATTTGTTCTTAGTCCTAAATAGATTTAATATTATAGAGCTACGAAAGGGTTGAATATAATTATTTATTCAAGCTATGTTTCGCTTTAGTAAGTTTGTATGATTGTATTTAAATTGGTATGGTTTCAATATTCAAACCCTTCAGTATTTACGTAGATTAAATATAAACAATAGTATATTAATGTAACATGACGTATTGAAAACATCAGTGTTTCAGTTATATCAGGTATGTCCAAATTTAACTCTAATTGTAAGGGCTAAACAAACAAAAATACTCCGATTAAACAAAAATATCTTTTTTTCTTTTCACTCGTATTTGAGGCAGATTATTGAAACCTTTCCAAGGTTCTATTTTTAGGGTTCCGTACCGAAAACGGAACCCTTATAGGATCACTTTGTTGTCCGTCTGTCTGTCTGTCTGTCTGTCTGTCTGTCTGTCTGTCTGTCCGTCTGTCTGTCTGTCAAGATCTTTTTCTCAGGAACGCGTAGAGGTAACAAGTTGAAATTTGTATCAAATACTCGAGTCTGCGGTCTCTTTCAGCTGTGAAAAAATCAAACTTGTAAGTCAACGCGATCAAAAGATATGACCGTTTATGTCGCATATTTTGCGATTTCACGAGGGAATCAAAACCTATAGGGTACTTCCCGTTGACCTAGAATCATGAAATTTGGCAAGAAGCAGTGTCTTACAGCACATGTCAAGGGAAAAATCTGAAAACCGTAAATATGTAGTTTAATTACAAGAAAAATGCGAATTTACTATTTGAAACTTATGAAAATACACTAATGTTGTCGTAGTGGTATTGTCAGGCTCCAGAAGCATATGGGTTGCATACAGTTAGGTCCTATTCTATGTTTATTCTGAATTTTCTTTGTTTATATTCGTTATGCATTTCATCAGGTACGCTTCATATACATAATATATACAGGGTATATATTATGTCTAAATTTTGCTTTTTTATAACCGACATGCGACATACTCAAGTCCCGTAACATCCTGTATATATTATATTTCGTCTAATTTTTCTTTATAATCTACATAATATGTTGATAATCTACATAATAATACTATACTATACAAGTTTGTACGGAACCCTCGGTGCGCGAGTCACAACTCGCACTTGGCCGGTTTTTTTGGCTATAAATTCGCTACCAGTTTTGAAAAACTAGTAACATCATTTAGAGATACTTTGATTTTAATTGTGCCGGTTTTGCTTATTTGCTGGTCATGAAGGAACAAATCACAATGAAAATACTTATGAAAAACGAACATAAGTAGCAAATCCTATTTCAATGAACATTGGATCTTTTGAAGGTGATACTCTGATCCATCACCTGCACAAAGCCGAACTCGATACAAGTTGCCTTCTTATCCTGGGTTTCAACCATCGTTCAGGGAGTAGTTGGTACTTAGTCACTTAGTAGTTGTAACAGGGCGTAGTACACTTGAATGGCTCTAATTTAAATAGAACCTGGTCGCTACATTTGTCGTACGTAAAAATCGCACGACAACCATAGTGTCGTGCGATTTTTTAGCATATACATTATATGACATCATGTCGCAATGCTACCGTGCTCTGAATAAATATGAATGTAGCCAATTTCACCAACTAATTTCAAGTTTCTTGCATTACGCTAATGACAACAATGAGGATAAAAATAATTAAAAAAAAATGTGTAGACCACTAATTAAACAAGTCTACAAAAACTTTTCCTCGAGTCAGGGTTTATTTTATGATTTTGGTATTTATCATACTAAAAATGCGAAACTCGAAAAAAGGGTGAAATTCAGAAAAATGTTTCGAAAAAGACTTGGAGAGAATTAAATATTCTATACGAATCTTTGTGATTTAGATATCTTGTCTGTTAATATGGTAATAATCAACCTTGAATAGAGATCAAACATTAGTTTTGTTTAAAATTTTCCTCAAGTGACTTGAAAATGATGAATGAAAAGTGACAAATTCATGAGGTTGAATATAAACCTCTATAGTTTTGGTGGGGAGTGGGTGTGGTGTCTGTCCGTAGATGAGGATTTATTTGCTTGAGATTGTGACTTTGTGTCCATCATTTGTTCATTAGCATTCGTACACTTTCCTGTAAGTCTTCTCCTCCCATTTTCTTCTCCTCCAACATTTATTATTTATTAACAACAAAACAATAGGCCCACTAACACATCTACAGGGTGTTCGGTAAAAATGCGGCAAAAATTCCTGTTAAATAAAATGTGTTATTCCTTAGCCTATTCTAGGAATATTTTGTTCTATAATGATTTCTGAAAAATCCCTTTGTAAGATACAGGATAAACAAAATTTGCGACAACCATATTTAAATATAAAATTTGTGATTAATATAAAAAAAGTATGGCGTACCCAAATGAGTTTATCAAGTACAAAAAAATGTTGACTTGGAACGGCTGTTTTATCTACTAACCTACAAGTGAATTTCATTTCAATACGTCTGGTCAGTGATCATCACCTGTATCGATGGTGGTTTACATTGAGTGACGTTTGGCAATTTGTTGTATCCATACCACATTCAATGTAGTATTCAATACCCAATTCAATGAAGCCAGTTTCTCAGGAAATACAATAAGGAATTTACATAACAACCATGTGTGAGCATATTAAAATCCACATGAGGTATGTGAAGATCGATTTCAACATCAGTTCTCCTTGAATGTTCGGGTTGGAATTGTGGGTGACTACCTAATAGGACCAGTATTTCTACCAGCAAGACTTACTGGCGAGATGCATCGCAACTTTTTGGAAGAACACTGCCGAGGTTTCTGCAGGATATCTAAGTCGAACTTATGACTAATGACGCGACTCCAGTGGAGAATTTTGAGGAATTTCGAAATCAGATAATTGCTGGGTGTAACTCAATTAGAAACAACCCTAGCGTGTTTAAAACAGTTAAGTACTCAATAACGAGAAGATTGAATGTTGTATTCAGGCTAGAGGAAGTCATCTCGAACATTTGTTTTGGGCAGATTGGGCAAATGGGCAGATTGGGCAACTTTACATGTACTTTTTGATAATAAAATGTTGTTACTGTCGCAAATTTTGTTCACCCTGTATCTTCGAAACAAAGGGTTTTTCAGAAATCTTCATAATACAAAATATTCTTAGAATACGCTAAGGAATAATACCTTGATTTTTTGCCGCATGTTTACCTAACACCCTGTATAAATTCCTCATGAAACTAATAGCAAATAGACTAACAGAAAAACTAGATATCCATCAATCAGTCGAACAGGCTGATTTCAGAAAAGGATACGGTACCAACGATCATCTACAGATACTGAGGAATCAAAACAAATGAATAAAATGTTCCACTGCACATTACTTCCGCAGACTACCGAATATCACTCGACTGTGTGAAAATTGGAAATTTGTAGAAGCAGTCGATAAAGCAAGAGTATACACCAGATACGCAAGACTAAGGTTAACGGATTGAAATAAGAGCGAATTATTAAAGAAGTGTTTAGATCTGCAAGTATGGAAGGAGGTCATGGAAGGAGAGAGACAAACTGGAGAAAGATTAACAGGACAATGTACGAAAGAGGTTTTTTTATCAACAACTGATGTGGAAAGGCTTAGGAAGTCGTGGAAGTAGTCTTCGGGTGGAGGATTGGCTAGTAGCAAGGCGAGTTATAGGAGTTTCAAAATGAAATAAGAAAACCTCCCAGCATAAGTTTATCAAGACGGAGAAAATACCGATAAAGAGGTATTTTCTCCGTCTTGATAAACTTATGATGGGAGGTTTTCTTATTTCATTTTGAAACTCCTATATCTCGCCTTGCTACTAGCCAATCCGAATCAGGAATATGACAGACGGACACGATTTCTACGAAACAATTCTATAGAAGAACTAAAAATAATGCTCGAAGAACTCAAACAAATATTGATGAAAATTAGACTACAGATGAACCTAGACAAAACAAAAACTACCAAGCAAGCAATGAAGAGAGCCAAGCTAAGAGACAAGATTCGAAAAGAAGAGATCCGATGAAGGACACGGATAACTAATGATAGCCGGTCACATAGCGAAAAAGGATCCCTCAATGCACAAATAGGTTGCGCAAAGAAGGTGGAGAGACGACATCTGGGGAACCGTCGGGAAAAATTGGAGCCAAAATTCATAAAATAAGGAGACATGGAGAAATAAGTGATCCTACATCCAGGACTGCATAAGAGTGAAAGAAGAAGAAGTAGAAGTTTAAATTATTTATTTTTTTTCTATTACTTTATAACCATATTATTTTATTTATTTCCTTTTGAAATTAAACGTTTTTAGGCGCGATATGGGAGTAAAATCTTTTTTAAATCGGAAATGATGTTAACTGACTGAAATAAGGTTAGGTTAAGTCATATCTACATAGTTATCGCTCTTTAACAGTTCCAACATTTTGACATTTCTCAACATTGAAAAATTGAAGTAAAACTACCTTAGGTGCGACTTGAGAGCAACTCATACCTTCTTTCTGATACCCGGTTTCGGTTTTAGACGATTTTAAATTTTGTATAAATTAATCAATAGATGTCGTCTAAGAATATAAATATGTTTTGAAGAATGTCACTGTTTGAATAAAAACTAAAACTTTTGAATTTTATGAGTGTTATATACACATATGAGGTTTAATAGTAGTATTTTATTACTCAGTGGGTATTATACAGGGTCTTTCATTACGCGCTTCCTATCTTTAAATTTAAATAAAACGAAGGGTGTGTGCGATATCATCGAAATTTTGTATTTGTTTGAAAGGCCTATTGATGCCATTATGTATGTAATATAACATCCTGCAAATATCCGCCACGGCATCGCTGGGTGGCGTGCATCCAAAATGTCCAATTTTTCATGACTCTGGCGCATAAATCTGGCTGAATTTGACCGATAGCAGAAGTTATGTTGGCTTTGAAGACCGCTGTCGTTTGTGGCTTATTCGCATAGACTTAAGAAAACCCCACAAGGAAAAAAAAAACGTATGAGGTCAGGGGACCCCCGTCAGGAACGAAGTGCCTCGCGTGAGAGAGCAACTCATAATAAACTCTTCTTTCTGATACCCGGTTTCGGTTTTAGACGATTTTAAATTTTGTAGAAATTAATCAATACATGTCGTCTAAGAATATAAATATGTTTTGAAGAATGTCGCTGTTTGAAGTAAAGAGGAACTTTGTATATTTGAACGTCTTTAGCATGTTCTAAATCTGTGGCTTGTAAAATTTCTTTTTTCTCTGTCGATACTCTTTTTGACTCTGTGCTTGTGGTTTCACTATCGTCTCTCTATAATGTATATAAATATAATGTATGTAAAACCGAGTTATTTCATGATCTGCCGACAGTTCGTGTATTATATTTGAAATACTTGATACGACTAGCAAATTCGTGAAACCATCTTAAATATGTTTATCTACGACCACTATTATAATTGCCCAATATTGTACAGATCGTGGATTATGTAAATACATCTTACAACACACGTATGTAACAGTCCGCGATTAATGTTATTTAATGATTCAATAACACACTAGTGCGTTTGGTTTACAATTCGTTGATTGGTTGAGAGCTGCTACTATCATTAATATAGGCAACCCAATACATTCCGTTATTTGTCAAAAAAAATTAAACGTCAAACTAATACATAAACACTATATTTTTTTTTCAATTATAAAAATTAAAGTCCAGTGATGTCCAGTGATAGCGAAATAGAAAATGCTACTCCGCCCGAAATTGTTGAAAAAGCGAAACAAGCTGCCCATAATTTGCTACGGATTAAATCTTGGGATTGATACGAGGATGCATATAGAAAATTTATGGACCGGAGAATGAAGCATAAAGTTAAATCCTTTTCAGAAAATGTTTTATTATACTTTGATGAGTTATCTCAAACAGTGATCTTCACTTTGGGCAATTTATTGAATGGTTCGGACATCAATTATTTAAAAGCACAACATCGACATTTCAAAACATTCAAAGTTAATAGCTTTACTAAAGAGAAAATCTGATGGATTTAAAAGCAACAAATCAAAAATTTTAACCATTCAAGAAATTCAAAAGTTTCCTCTATAATTCGCCGGATAACAAATATTTATTGATGAAGGTATTCATTACTTTTTTATCTTATAATGCTCTCTAATGGGCATAACGACATATTTTTTTATATAATTTTAGATTATTCTTATCATTGGCATTAGTGGTGCCTGCAGAAAACAAGAACTATGAAATTTCAAACCCTGCCATATAGAAGACACCGGAACATCTCTGATCATTAAAATTCCTGATTCCAGAACAAAACCTTAAAGATCTTTTGTGCTACCGAAAGAATTTTACCAAACCTGTAAAAAAATATATTAACCTACGCCCACAAAATATGGACAAAACTCAGTCTTTTTTTTCTAAATTATCAAAATGAGAAATGCACTAAGCAATGGAATAAATAAAATTGGCTCTATTCCTAAACAAATTGCCAATTATCTTCATTTGCCGGAAGAAAATCTTTCTTTATACAGGACATTGTTATAGACGTTCGTCAGCCACCATCCTTGTGGATTCCGGTGGTGATTTATTGTCACTAAAAAGGCATGGTGGCTGGCGTTCGTCTGCAGTAGCATAAGGCTATATAGACTGCTCCATGAAAAATCAAAACGATACTGCTACAACACAGTAGGTATTAATAGGTATTAATGAAATTAAACAGATTATAAATTATTAAGTAAAGATAAATTATTTCATTTGACACTGACACTGCGTACATTGTGTTGCCTATATCGATGAATCACTATATCAGTTACATCAAACATAATTTTCTTATTAAATAGAAAAAAAAATAGTGTGGTCGTAGATAAAGTATAGTACATAATTCGAGTTGTAAGGCAATTACGTACTCGCGGAATTACGCGCTCCCCGCTACGCGGGTCGCGCGTAATTGTTCCGCTCGTACGTAATATGCTTCTTACAACTCTCATTACGTAATATACTATTCTTTATTTATCTCTTTAGTAATAGGTCTGATAATTAAGACATCTAGCTTTATACTATCAGATGACAGCACTTAGGCATTTCTGGAAACGTCGAATTGGTAAGTAAGATAGTATATATCCCACTTAAACTAGTTCCTCATAAAATTTCACGAGCTGAGCTTGCATGAGATTTCGTGAGCTACACGAATTATATGAACTACTCGAACTGCCGACAGATCATGCAATGGCTCAGTTCTAAACAATCTGACTGATTTCACTATATGACTACAACATATATAAATATAGTAAATATCAATCACTCAAATTAAATGTACGATAAACATGTGTAAATAGTTACCAATTGTACAGTTTTCAACTGTCAATTCAAATTGTACAGTTTTATTTTTATAAACTTACTTTTTTCAGTATTTTGTATCCCTTCTTTCTCAGTATAATATAAACAATATAACTCTCCTATGACATTTATTATATATATATATATATATATATATATATATATATATATATATATATATATATATATATATATATATATATATATAATTAAAACATAAAAATATTAATTAAATATTAATATAATTAAAACAACAAAAATTAAAAAAACGTTAGAACAATTTTTTTTCCTTGTTCTTGTTTAGTTTTAAGGTTTTAAACAGGCCACGCTCGTCTGTCACTCTGCGAAAGAAAGATAGAGCACGCATTATAAAAATATACACTGAGAGGAAGAGTAAAAAAGAGAGAGCGCGCAGTATAGAAATATACACTGAGAGAATGAGAAAGGCCGCATAACGGACAGCTTACGAGGGACATCGTATGTAACGTAACGTTTTCTGCCGAATCGCTCCTACCAAGACCTCCCTAAAGAAACTTCGTTCCAAAAATCTAAAGGGGTCAAATCTCACGATCCCGATGGACAGTTCACATAACCTCCACGTGAGATGGCCACGTCCTCATATCGCTTGTGCAGAATGTTCAATGTGGCAAGAGCTGTGTGGCACATACCGCCGTTAAGTTGGAACCACATGTCGCTGGTGTCCATAATATCCAATTCAGGCCAAAAGAAGTTGTTCGTCGTTCTCGTCGTTCTCAAAGAAATATGGACTGATGACGCCCCTTGACCAAATTCCACACCAAATAGTGACTTACGGGATGCATTGGACTCTCTTGGATCTCATGTGGATTCGTATCGTCAAATTTGACAATTTTGTTTATTGACGTACCCATTCGTCCCAAAATGGGCCTAATTTTTGGATGAAAATTAGGGTAAAACTGCTCCAGATCCCATTCAGGGAACACACGTCGTTGTCTATGGTTGTTTACCTTCAGCTCCAGGGTCAGTTGAATGTTTTACGGGTGCAGCCTCAAGTCGTACCGGTATTGGTTTATTGTTGAACTTGTCTAAACCAATGGCCTCAAATCTATCCACCACAAGAGGATAAGATAAGACGATTATGGCGACCGAAAATGGTGGCAGCGCGCGGACTTTGCCCGAACAGAACACCCATTTTGATAAAACAGTTTTATCATTTGCATGTATTGTTGTCCGTCCATGGCAATTTAGCAAAACAGACTGAATAAATGACAGCCAATTCGATTGGGGTGTATCTTCAACATTATGGCCACTACCGACTACCAAAGTTCAGGTCCCTATAGGAAGACCCTATATTATCAATAAATAAATTCAATTATAATAAATTATTTATTTAAAGTTTAATCTATTCAGTAATAGGTGCCACAACCGTCTTTTTATTTCAACCGCGTATAAAGGTTACATAATCATTTTTTTTTAATTAAATAACATATGTTAACAGCAAACTGTTTTGGATGTATATTTTAATGTAATTTATTATATTGCACTATTTAAATTTCAATTACAATAATAAAATAAACATTTTCAATATTGAAGGTAAAATATTGGTATATATGGTATAGTGGCAACATATCATTAATTTTATTTAAATATGTGCAAATAACAAATATATTTTAATTTCAAATATTATTATGAAAATTTGGTTGGCATACTTTTATAAAGCTTGAAAAATTGCAGAACTGTGCTTAATGTGAATGATAAACAGATTATAGAGAGGAATATTTCAAGGAGACTCATTATTATTGACCAGGTGAAAATTTGATGAGACTTTTTTATCCAAACACACATTAAACAAAATACTCCTTACATAACCGTTGTTGAAAAGAAAAGAGTTTATTTACATCACAGATGTCTCAATTCGTGGAAACAAGAAAAAATGGACAAAATCAGGAAAAAAACCATTGAATTTTGAATAGAAAGACGATTGTGATTCGAATTGTGATTAATATACGAAGAGCAACCGTTGGGTTTTCAAAAAACATGTTTTCGACAGTTTGGAACTCGAAGTAATAACGTCTGCACTGTTGCAGAAAGCGATGTTATTAGGAACGGCTCACATATTACGACGATGCCTTTGTGACTAGGTCCTTGGTTAGAATTCGACTTATAAAGCTGATATTTTCAATTTAATACTCTTGATATATTCTGTTAATAAATATGATAATAATAAAAAAAATGTATAAAAGTCTATAAATACTATTACCGTTGTCACGTAATTTTTTAAATAAATGTTTAAAAAGTAGTAGCTTTTGAATAGCATAGAGCTTTGCCATTTAATATCATTGAGTTGTACTATTTCCCTCTACGGGTATCGGTTTTAGCGAAAGGCTGTGATGGTCGGAGACGATTAAATATTGAACAGCGTTCAAAAATAATGACCACCGCTTATAGTATGTCTCCTGTTTTATTATTAATGAGAAGGAGGTAGATAGGGCGTTTGTGTGTATAGACACCCCTTTTTAAACATGCCTCATGAAATACTAAACAGTTGCGCCGGAAGTGGTCTGCAGTTTTTAAGAAATCCTTTTTTCCGCTTAGATTAAATATTTAAATAGAAATTGGCCAATTTGCCACCGGTGTCCGTTCAATTAAATTATTCAATAGACAAACTATTTTATGCATTATTAATATAGGTTTAAATAGAACTTTTTATTACATTTAGGGAACTTAAATTTATTTTATTTTACATCGCTTCATCCGCTTTGGGAGGATAATTCCGGCTTACATCCGGAGTTTTAAAACCAACGCATATATAAGAGAGAGAAATATGAAAAAGAAGGGAGAGTTTTCAGTATTGGAAATTGAGTTTTCACGTAAGAAAGGAATATATTAAACTCACCGAAGGCTTGACACTGCATAATTTTAGCTGTACCCAACCTGCTGATACTACTTGTGGAGGAAGATGTGGTAAATCTAGGTGCTTGGAGATTTTCTGAAAAAAATAATATGAATAAATAAGAAATCAAAGTTAAACCAAAACAAAGTTAATTAAAAAAGTGTAATAAATGTGTGACCTCTACCCATAGAAATTCAGTCTACTGTATATATTTAAAGCAAGTGCGTGACAAATCTTGAATGTTGAAAAAAAGTTTAGGGTATGTAATTATAGATTTTTTATGAAAAAAAAATGATGAATTATGAAATATTTCTTACATTAAAAGTAATATATAAATTTTTTTAAACACGAAATAGAGTATTTTTTAGTCGACTTTGACTATTTTATTATTTGATAACACCAACAAATTGAGTTGTGATGTAATTATACGTTTGCTATGCGAAATTAAAAATTCATTAAATTTGCATTAATGGAATTGCTCAAGAAGCATTAAAATACCTAGTGTTAGTTTCGAGCCATTTTCAATGAAGTTTAATTTAAATGTAACGATGTATTGTGAATCTATTGTTCTTTTATTACGTCATAAATAAGCACATAAAACAGAATTAAAATATTTTCTCCTGCCATTATTAAAACAAAAAGTAACTTGTGGGATAAGATTATATAAACTCGATAAAGAGTTTTCATCCTAATATACATTCGCACATCATCTATATGAGAACAAAATCTCTTTAGCTGTTCCACGAAAAAATGCATAACATATATACGTAGGATTAGTTAATTGTTAGGTATATGTTTTTTCCATTAGAGTTATAAGTTTCAAATGTCCACGCTGTGTATACTATTATTTTTTTGAGGGGCGGTGGTACACGAATTGTGACACATTTTTGAACAATCATAGTGGGGAGGTGGTATCTGCTTTATATCACCTTTTTAAATTATATTTATATTTCTAATATTTTCGTTTTATATATGTTTACTTGTCCTTACCGCGTCTTTAAAGGGCGGTGGTACGCACCTTTTGAACATGCTTGGAGGGGTGGGGTACTGGTATAGTAGGTACCATCTTAGTGGTTGTTCTTAGGTAGTTCAAATCTTTTCGATTTATTTTTGGATTTATATACGAACATGAGACGTTTATACACGGACGTGGTAATTGCCAATGGTACACATGCAATTACGGGTTTACCGCCATAAAATAAAGGAACAAGACGTTAGTATATCTTTGATACAACTTCCATGATCCCGAGGAGTTAACCCATGTAAATAGATAAGTAAGAGAATAGTAAAAGGACAGTTGCTTGTCCTCAATTGGTACAACAAGAACATGAATTGGGTGGATAAGTTCGAGCAACTTTTAGCTAGCTACACAGTAATTATTATTACCAATAAATGGGGGTACCGAATTTTTTTTTATCTCTTAGACGCTATATTATTAATGCGTCTTGCATCTACAAAGAACTAGAAATTCATAAAATGCAGTTTAAAGATTTTAGGAGAAATGTAATTAATCGCATATTATTTTTTTTTTTTTAATAAAACTACTTATGTAACTTGTTTCATGTGATCGTTTATTGATGACAATAATTACCAACACTTGTGACATCTCCAGACGTACTATAAACATTTTACAATTAATTTAAAATTTTAGATATTTATACTATTTTACGATGGGGTTTGACATATATTTAAGAGTGCTGATTGGTGGATAGATTCGTTTTGTTCATTGAGGCAATTAATAGATTATTTATTTAATAGATTAGTTTTTCCGATTTCTAAAGATTCTAGCAGGTTCAGTTTTAATTCTTTTTTCTGGAGGTGTAATATTGTCGGCTGGTTGTGTGCTGAAATTTGGTGTCCTGTTGTTATTTAGTGATTAGCGAAGATAGAATTATTGTGTTTCAAGCGTAGCAAACGTTTGTGTTCTTTAAACCGGGTTTCGAAGTTTCTTCCGGTTTGGCCTATGTAGGTGCCGTTGGATTTATCGCAATTGAGTTGATACACGCCGGATTTTTTTTAAAGATGTGTTTTTGGTTAATGATTGCATAATAAAGTTTTGAGAAGTATTGCAGTTTTTGGAGGCTATGACTGTGTTATTTACCTTGATTAGATTTCCTGTCTTAACCGAAATCTTTCCTAGATATGGAAATACATTTTAGTATATTTTGTAACTAGGGCGAAGAGCCACTTCGCGAGAGCGAAATTGTTTCAAAAACATTCGTTCAAGAGAGAAATTGACAATTTCGCCCTTGTTACAAACTATATTTTTTATTATCCATGCGAGGCGATGTATTACTCCGGTGCGTGGTGTGGATTCGTCATAAGAACTCTCCTCAGTCTCCAGTATCACCATAGAATTTACACTCACTTTAAAACGTTTCCTTTAATTTTTATTATTATTTTGTAATGAAAAATAATTCTGACATATTATGTCACTTTTTTAATATCACGGTCTTGATTGTGTTCATTTTATTTTTTTTATTTGTTTATTTTAAACTAACCTAGCGATATTGAATATTTGTGTGCGTTACTCAGGTTAGGTGGAAATACAACGATATGTGACATTTTTCGAATTAAATAAACTACGTCAAGAAGTACTTTTCGCCCATGAGTAAAAAAAAGAGTTTTTTCTCTTTTTTCGGAATTAATGCTATAAATTAATTTTAAGGATTGATGTCTCTATTTTTTCTTTAATATTTGTGTGATGATGTCTTGGTTGTAGTTATTGTTTTTGGCTATTTGTTTTATTATATTCAATTCGGCGTTAAACTTATACTCATTGATTGGGATAGTGCCTATGTATCTTAGAATGGAACACCGCGCGTTTATGTAGTATAGGGTGTAAGCAAGTGTTGTGTATTATTGTATTTGTGTAAGTAGGTTTTTGGTATATTTTGAACGAGTATTTTCGAACGAGAAATTTATTGCTAATTCATGAAATTAAATAGTATGTGTGCATAACTGTTTGTTGGTTCCTGACCAACAGACTAGGATGTCATCTATATAGCGGTGCCATTATTTGTTTTGGGGGGAAGAGTTAATGTTTAAAATTGATTCTTCTAGGTTGCCTATAAAAATAAACCTTCTGTTTGGTTATTAAAGCTATTGTTAAAAATAAAGTAATTCTGTTTTATGTTAATTGGAGAATAATTTTAAAATTCCTTTGAAGATAATGGTGTCAATATTGTTTTTAGGTAATTGCAAGATAGACTTTATAAGTGAAATTGTTAAGAAGGGACATTTGGGAATAAATTCACTAAAATAGTTTATCGCCCTCGTTTAGTTTTATGTCAGAAATTTGCTTGCAAAGTTTTGCTTTCTGAGTTTTTGATGGGTTTAAATTTAGTGAAGCTATAGAAGATTTCATTTAATTTTCTAGCTACTTATCCACATGGCGGTTGTGCGAATGTACAATAACAATAACCAAGAAAAAATCATTTACACATACATTCTTAAAATTAGTTTATAGCAGTAATAATGAATAAGGAAAACGGAAGCAGTAATTCTGAATTTATAGTCCATTTTTTTAAAGAATGCAGTTCTTATTATGGTTAGCTAATTTGTCCTTGTTTTCGAGATATGTGAGAGAAAGAGATATGCGGCAACAAATAATAAAACATTTAAAATGTCCGAAGTATCAAAATTATTTCATGATGGCTTGGCGCAAGTTTCAGCTGAGAAATGGTCTAATTATGTTGACCATGGTATAAAAGGAAAATATCAACTGTACCAACTTGATAATATTGTCGAAGATATCCATCTGCAATTTGTTGTAAATGTGGCTCGTCCAGTGAAATGGAATTTACAGATTCAAACTAATTTTATGTGATAAATTTAAATATGTTTTACACTTCAATAAATGTGTTTTCGTTATGCTTTTTTAATAATTATAAAAATAATAAACAATTTCTTTAATTATTATTTTTTTTTATTCCAAACCTTAGAGTACAGCACCGTTAGGTGTTAAGGTAATGTCTCGCCTGCCATATTTGTTTTGTTGATCTTTCCTCCTTAATCCTCACTAGGTGTCCAAACCATTTTAATTGTTGTCATTTGAAAGGTCTTACTATGATGGGTTCTACTTCCAGTTCTTCTCTTACTAAGTCATTTCTAATTCTATCTTTTCGTGAAATCCCCTTCACTCCTCGTAGGTACCTCATTTCCACTGCTTGGATCTTGCTTTTTGCTTGTTTGGATAACACCCAGCTCTCGCTTCCGTAGGTTAATACGGGTTTAAAAATAGTTTTGAATACCGTAATTTTTGATTTGCTGGATATTTCTTTTTTCCGTATGAAAGCGTTGTTCAGTGAATTATATAACCTAGTAGCACTTTCCAGTCTTATTTCTGCATCCATCTTTCCATTTTTGTGAATCTTCACTCCCAAATATTTAAATGTTTGCACTTGCTCTAATTTTTTTCCATCTAATTTTATTGATATTTCCAAGTTCCTATCACCATTACCTTGGTTTTTCCTGCATTAATTCTCAAATTTTTATCTATTAGTGCATTTTTCCATATATTCAGATTATAATGCAGATCTTGTTAGTTTTTCGCATATATTACCAGGTCATCAACAAATACACTCTATGATACTTCTACCATTTGCATGTTCTTATATCCGACCATTAGTTTCTTCACTTTACTCTTTACTTCCTTTATAATATCATCCATAACTATATTGAATAAGGTTGGGCTGAGGATGCCTGCTTGTCTTAAACCTTCCCGAGTTGTAAACTGCTCTGATTGTAGGTTTCCTGTTCTTACAATGTTCCTTGTATTCCCATATGTACTTTGTATGCATCGCTGTAGTTTATTGTTCACTCTTCTCCCTTTTAAGCCGTTCCACACAGTTTGTGACGCTGTCGAATGCTTTTTCTAGGTCTATGAAAGCCACGAATATCTTGTTCTTCTATCTTGCGATATTTCTCTATCAATTGTTTTATGGAGAATATATGGTCTTGCACCCCTCGGCCTTTCCTGAACCCGCATTGAGAGTCCTCTAGTTGTGTTTCAGTTTCTTTCCTTAACCTTCCTTCTAGTATTCGTTAATATAATTTTGATATTATGCACAGCATAGTAATTCCTCTGTAGTTATTACATTCTCTTCTGTCGCCTTTTTTGTGGAGTGGTAGTATTATCCCTAGTTTCCAATCTTTCAGTATTAATATTTCTTTAACTAGTTAATATTTCTAGACCTTTGGTTCCCAGGCTCTCAACCATTTCTGTTGTCATTCTATCGTGGCCTGCTGCTTCACCTGCCCCTTTTTAAATTTTTCACGGCTTCTACTACTTCTTCGATCTTTATATTTTGTTCATGTGTTTCTACATTACTCTCTATTTCCTCGAAGTATTCCTTCCATCTCCTCACTATGACTTCTTCGTCTCCCAGTATGCTTCCATCCTTAGTTTTTATATGGTTGACTCTAAATGGTTACCTTCCGAAAACCCTTGATAACTTTATAGAATACTTTTTGGTTTTCAAATCGGTCTCTTTCCATATTTTCTCCGAATGCTTACCAATATCTTTGTTTCACTTGTTTCACCATTTCTTTGACTTTGTTCCTCTGTTCTTTGTATTTTTTGTACTTCTCCATTGTTGCGTTTTCTGAGTAGTCTTTCCATTTCTGTTTCTTTATTTTTACTTCTTTCTTTACTTCCTCATACCACCAATTCGTTTGCTTCTTAAATTCGATAAATTTGCTTGTTCCACATACTTCTGTTGCTATTTTTAATAGCATGTCTTTGATATACTTCAATAATTCTTCCAGCGTTGCATTGTATGTGTTAATTAAGTTTTTAGCTAACTCAGCTTCTACTTCTTGGTTGAATTCCTTTGATGTCTCCTCTTCTTTTAATTTATATGTCTTGATTTTTTCTTTGGCCTTGTTTCGCATTTTTCGCATTGTTTTGTTTTATTTTCTTCTTCTAGTGCTCCCTTTTCTTTATTCCATTTTAATATCTTGCCGTCAATGAACAGTTCCTGGTAGCCACTTTTAACGTCTTTTCCTCTTTCCCTTTCTTCCCATGCCCTGGTCCTGATAAGCTTGTCGATGTCTCTTTCTTGTTTTGTCATGTCATTATTAATAAATATCTTTTCTCCTCTTATATTCCTTAATTTATTCTTGTTCCTCATTACCGCCATTTTATCTTCAAGATTCTCCAGTTCTACTAGGTAAATTTTTGGTCCAATTTTATGGGTAGCTTTGATCCTCACCTCAGTTTCTAGTTTTCTCCTAATGAATTCGCTAATTCCTTCTTTAGTTTCCGTTGGTTTGTTTCCATTTAAAGAAAGGCCTGATATTATTATGTTGTTCCGTCTCTTATCTTTTTCTAATTGTTGAAGTCTTGTATTTGTATATTTTAACTCTTTAATCTCTTATCTTTAATCTCTATATATTCCTTTTTTATGCTACTATTCTCTTTATTTAGATCCTCATTTACTTTCTTTATTTCCTTTATTTCTCTATTATTTTTGTCCTAGTCTAGTCGTATTTGATTCACCTCCGCTTTCAAATCTCTCAGTATATCTAATATTTTATCTATTTTATCCTCGTACTTTTGTATGGGTTTTGCTGGTGATCTGGTTGTTTCCTACTTTTGGAGAAGGATTTTGTTTCATCTTCACTACTCTCCTTTTCAGCTTCTCTCTTCCTTTTATCTCCATATGATGATTCAATATCCGAGTAATGCATTTGCTGGTAAACTTGTTTCTGCTTAAGCCGACTCTTCCGAGTTAGGTAACTTATTATATAAGTGCAACTTAACCTAATCTATTCACCACTTTTACTTATCGCTTTGATTTTATTATTTTCCTAGTTTGTGCTCTTTATCTACTTTATTCTTTCACTTTATTCACTTATCTATGTTTTATCTATCACTTCTACCTTCTTTATTTGCTCGTTACGTCCTAATTTTGGATTTAATAACGGAGCTATTTGTTTTGTTCAGTCACTCACTTTGCAGATCCGGACTCTCTTCTATAATTTTTATAATAAGTTATTCAATAATAATACGATATTCAATCAAACCATTAATAAATTATCAATTGGGTTGTTGAATAAAAAAAAATTATCGATTTTTTTTATGTATTTTAAAACCTTATTATATAAATAAAAAGTTAAAAAAAAATGTTCAATTAATTATAAACAATTTAAAAGTGATAAAATTTTGAAAATAATCACGTGACTCCAAACGCGCAATAATTTGTTTGTGAAGTCGAAAGGGTGAAACTTCATTCTAACATTCAATTTCATTTCGATTTTATAAAGAATGTTTATGCATTCTTTATAAAATCGTTGTCTTAGATTTTTTTCGGCGCACTGTTTAAAACCATTGGTTTCGACGTTTAACAATGTGGGACATTTAAAAACATTTTTGGAGTTATTTTTATAGTACCTACTCCTACACGATGGTACAAAACAAACACGATAACTTTTAATATTTGACATATTTGACATGTCTACTACAACTACTGTATCAACAAAGTGAGGAGCGGGTAGAAATTACATATTCTACGTCACAACGGTACAGTTGCGTTTTCGGTACGGAGTTTAAAAATATATTTTCAATTTGTTATAACTTTTTAATTACAACGAAAAAAATAAAACAAAAAAGAGTTTTGTGATAAAACTTATATATGAGCTTTCGATTTATGACAAAAAAATATTTGAAATTTAGCGCCAAATTCTGTAACTAGATTGAACATTTGTCATAGTGTAAATCAGGTTTCTAGTTAGTGAATTCTTAAAAAATGGACTATAGGAAAGATTTCGGTTAAGATAGGAAATCTAATCAAAGAAAATAACACCGGCATAGCCTACAGGAGCAACAATACTCTTTCAAACGTGTTATGTAATTATGAAGACGGTTTTCTTGCAAGCATTAGCTAATCCTGAAGACTTATTTAACGGTCTAAATCAATAAACTAGCTAAACTAATAAAAAATTAATAAGCTATTAGCTACCTTAAGTAGCTTATAAACATTTTAAACTAGAGTACTCTAGCTAGAATATTAAGGTAGTTGTCAAAGTTTTAAGCAAATTGTATCCAAAGCTTTCCGAAATTTAGAAGAAATAATTCTAGACAAGAGCAGTCTTGTCTGTGTAGCTAAAACATTAAGCTATTTATCAAAGTTTTTAGAAAATGGTTTATTTAACTTTTAGTTTGAGTGTTTAATGCTCAGCCACTGGTTTAGTTAAAAGGTTGAAACTTGGTAGATTTATAGCTGATATATGATATAGCTAAAATATGCTATCCAGAATTGTTAAAAAGTTTCAGATTTTTAAAGAAAAAGTCAAAATAATTTAATATTGATTATCATTTTATACTTGTAAATTAATTTAAAAATGCCATTTATTAACTGACCATTAAAAAAAGGTAAATTTGCTCTTAAGAAATATACGGTTAGTCATTAGATCATATTATTATTATCATATAATAAAAAAGGACCAACTTATAAGCCTAGGGCTCGAAGAATCCAAGGCGCGGCATTGGCACATACATTTTCATTTTCCCGGATTTTTTCGAGTGTTTTATCTAAGCCGGGTATCATTTTATCTTACTTTTTTTTGGTTTTCAGTATTTCATTTACACCTACGAAAACTCGTCAGTAAATTTAGTTTGCGAATGGAAACACCACTATAAGCAAATTATTATATATCAATTTAATGTATAATTTTTAATTATTCAGTCAGTGAATATAATACATTATATGTATGTACCGGTATGCTGGTATTTTCGGAAGTAGCTTATGTAGCGTTCCGATTCGGAGCATAGGATTTTATGATTACTTGACGGAAATAGATGCATTTGGAAATATACATCTTCATTTATACATTCGCTGCTTGAATGCCAAAAACGTCTTTGTTAAATTTTACATTTATGAGAAATATTGAATATAACAGAATTTATCACTTGTATATTTATTTTATTTACCATTTTTTATCAAATTTCCTATTTTGTCCATTGTCTACGAAAATTTGTTTTTAATGGTTTTAAATGGTAACTGACGAGATATTGACGTAATTATATTGACCCTATGAAGGGTATCTTCAATATTTTTCTCTCAAAATATTTAGTTTACAATATCGAAGCAATTATATTGACCTAATGAGGGTTCGTTAAGGTAGATGTGGGCAAGCAGTCTGGCGGTCAGTCGCGTTAATGGAAAAAAACTTTGTAGATATATCTCTTTCCACTGCATAATTTACAAGAAATCCTTGTGTACAAAAATATCGGTTCTTAAAAACATTACGTATATAATTACCAAAATAGTAAATTCTACCTGAGCATGTAGCGAAACCGTCTATTTCCCTTTCCCACTCAGTTAGAAGAGAATAAGTTGTTGAAGACTTACTGCTTTCACAAATAGAGAGTGGTTTAGAGAAAAGTTTGTCTAGGGTTTTTTTCCTTTTTTCCAAAAAATAAAGTATATTTTGTAACTAGGGGGGTAAGTTGTCAATTGGACACGAGCGCGAAATTGGGCACATTCGCTCGAGAGGGTAATTGACAATACCACCCGTGTTGCAAACAATATTTTTTATTAGTCATGCGAGGGGATGTATTTTACAAGTTTGGGATCCAGATGCAATAAAAAAAATGGAATGAAAAATGAAGATTTTTTTAATTGCCTCCGGTGGTATAGATTCGTCATAAGTACTCTTCTCAGTCTCCAGTATCACCTAGAATTTTCACTCATTTTAAAGCGTTTTCTTGAATTTTTATTTTGTAATGAAAAAAAATGTCTGTCACTTTTACGTCACTTTTTAATATTGAGGTATTGATTGTGTATATTTTATTTATTTAATTGTTTTTTTAATGTAACCTGGCGATATTGAATACTTGCGTGCGTTACCCAAGTTATGAAGTAATTCAACAATGGCATTTCTCGTACTAAAAAACGTGCGCCAAATAGTACTTTTAATGCATGAGTAATAAAAAATATTTTTGGATACACAAGACGAAATGGTTGCAAGAAAAATTTAGGGCTTTGTGTTTCAACTAAAAAGCTTCTGTCGATTTATAAAGATTCGGGCGATGTTGAGTATCAAAATAATGGAAGTAAAAGTTTTAAAATATATATATTTTTTTACTTTACTTACAAAAACTAGTTCTTATAAGCTAACGATCTATTTTGCTATAACAAATATAAATTTTTAATATAGTAATATACTGAGTTGCTCCCACTGGATCCCTCAGTTGTTTGGCAGGTCTATTCTAGACAGCTCATGTGGTTTGGTCCGTTTAAGCCGTCTGGTTTCATTCTGTTGCGCACATACCATGGCGCATTGGCGATGGTACGTAGCATTTTGTATTGGTAGCTTTGGATTACATTGATATTTTGTTTTTTAGCACATCCCTATAATTGGATACCATATGTCCAGATTGGGCGCAACACCTGTTTGTATGGGGTTAGCTTATTGTGCATTGTTAGTTCGGAGCTATGTCCTAGTATCCAATACATTTTACGTGATTTCAATTGCACTTCCTCTTGTTTTTTTCTTGATGTGCTCCTTCCATCGGTGTTTGGGGTCAAAAGCGCCATGTCCAGGTACTTTGCTGTGTTGCAGGCTGAATAGTTATGTCATTAATATTGAGGGCTCTGTTTTCAATCTTGGTATTGGTAAAGTTGTTGTATGTAGACTTTGCTTCATTAAGTTTGATTCGCTATTTTCGAGTCCAGGTGGCCACGTTATTTACTGCTAGTTACAGTATCTCTAATGATTGCTCTACAGTTTTTCCAGTTGCCATCAGTGCAGTGTCATCCGCAAAGGTGGCAGTTATCGTGTTATCAGTATTAGGTGTATCGTTTGTATAAAGTAGATATAACACCGGGCCCAAAACGCTTCCCTGAGGGACACAAGCACCGATGTTTCGAAGATCGGAAAACGCGTCCTCATGTTTAATGCGAAACTTTCTTTCGGATAAGTATGATTTTAATAGCTTGTAGTATGGGTCAGGCAGAATGGATTTCAATTTGTGCAATAGGTTAGGTTAGACGCCTGTGCGACGTCGAGGAACACAATAGAGCAAACATTTTTATTTTCTAGCAATTTTTCGATGACGTCGATAATTCTATGAACTTGATCAATTGTTGAGTGGTTGGTTCGAAAACCAAACTGATAGGCACCAGCTTATATTTGTCTTTTATTAGCTTGAGACATTTATAATGAACTTCTCAAAGAGTTTGGGCATGATCAGAAGTAATGCGATTGGCCGATAAGACTCCACATCATTGTGATTCTTGCCAGGTTTTGGTAGCACAATTATTTCCGATACCTTCCAAGCGGCTTGTATATGCTTTAGGCAAATTGCGGCATTGAATATATTAGTGAGTTTGACCAAGGCTTTTCTCTGTATTTTTTTGAGGATTGCACCAGTAATTAGGTCGGACCCGGGTGCTTTCTTTGGATTTAGATTCGTGCATCTCTTTGGCTACTTTTTTGGGTGTTACTAGCGGGATTGTATCTTTGTAGTTGTTTGTTGGAAGTTCATCCGATCCTCGGTTGGGAAGAAATCTGCTTTCCAAATGCTCTGCAAAAGTGTCTGTTTTATCTCTGCTGTTACGAGCCCACTTGCCGTTTGGTTTGCGTATCGGTGGTATTTGGGTGATCGGTCGCTTCAGCTACTTGGTTGCCTTCCACAGAGAATATTATGTGGTATTGTCAGCGGTTAGTCCCGAGAGGAAGTTGTTGATAGAGTTGTTTTTAGGGTTCCGTACCGAAAACGGAACCCTTATAGGATCACTTTGTTGTCCGTCTGTCTGTCTATCTGTCTGTCCGTCTGTCTGTCTGTCAAGACCATTTTTCTCAGGAACGCGTAAACGTAACAAGTTGAAATTTATATCAAATACTCGGGTTTGCGGTCTCTTTCAGCTGTGAAAAAAAAAAAAAAAAAAACTTGTAAGTCAACGCGATCAAAAGATATGACCGTTTATGTCGCATATTTTGCGATTTCACAAGGGAATCAAAACCTATAGGGTACTTCCCGTTGACCTAGAATCATGAAATTTGGCAAGAAGCGGTGTCTTACAGCACATGTAAAGGGAAAAATCTGAAAACCGTAAATATGTAGTTTAATTACAAGAAAAATGCGAATTTACTATTTGAAACTTATGAAAATACACTAATGTTGTCGTAGTGGTATTGTCAGGCTCCAGAAGCATATGGGTTGCATACAGTTAGGTCCTATTCTATGTTTATTCTGAATTTTCTTTGTTTATATTCGTTATGCATTTCATCAGGTACGCTTCATATACATAATATATACAGGGTATATATTATGTCTAAATTTTGCTTTTTTATAACCGACATGCGACATACTCAAGTCCCGTAACATCCTGTATATATTATATTTCGTCTAATTTTTCTTTATAATCTACATAATATGTTGATAATCTACATAATAATACTATACTATACAAGTTTGTACGGAACCCTCGGTGCGCGAGTCACAACTCGCACTTGGCCGGTTTTTTTGGCTATAAATTCGCTACCAGTTTTGAAAAACTAGTAACATCATTTAGAGATACTTTGATTTTAATTGTGCCGGTTTTGCTTATTTGCTGGTCATGAAGGAACAAATCACAATGAAAATACTTATGAAAAACGAACATAAGTAGCAAATCCTATTTCAATGAACATTGGATCTTTTGAAGGTGATACTCTGATCCATCACCTGCACAAAGCCGAACTCGATACAAGTTGCCTTCTTATCCTGGGTTTCAACCATCGTTCAGGGAGTAGTTGGTACTTAGTCACTTAGTAGTTGTAACAGGGCGTAGTACACTTGAATGGCTCTAATTTAAATAGTCCAGTAACATCCTGTATATATTATATTTGGTCTAATTTTTCTTTATAATCTACATAATATGTTGATAATCTACATAATAATACTATACTATAATCTACATAATATGTTGTAGATAATATGATTTAAGTATATTATACTCAAATAACGTACCCCCTATATTTTTTGGTAGTTAATTGCCCAAAAGCAGTCAATTGAACAACTGAATGTTAAGAGTATCGAAATAGATCTATAAATATATAATATATTAGTTTATATTAGATCTAGAAATAGTTAGGTCTTAATATAAGTTAGTGAATAAGTGTAATACTAAAATAAAGTTTTCTTTTTATATGTTTAAAAAAAATCGCGTTATTAAAAAAAACCTGTGTACCTTTATACAGGGTATACAGGCAAAATTGAGCAGTAAAAACAAATAGTGAAGTTCCAGAACCCCTAAACACTCATAGTGTATGGGGGATGTAATATAAATAGTAATAAAATATAGGGTAGAATTCCATCGTACGACAGCGACATCTTGAGGTTATGCTTGCAGCGGTACTAAGATGGTCGTGATTTCAGGAGGGCCACTTGTCAAGTTAACTGAATGTGCTTGCTACATCCTCCACAAAAAAAAAATATACCTTACTTACAAGTTTGTACGGAACCCTCGGTGCGCGAGTCACAACTCGCACTTGGCCGGTTTTTTTGTATTTAAACCTCCCTTGTCAATTGTTTCGTTATTCTATTTAGGTTGTTTTTTTCTTGCGGTGCTCGTGTTTGATGCCAAAGTCTTCTAAGTCTGCGTTTTAAGGGGATCAGATCTTTTATTTCTTTAGGGAAGTTGAGACCCTTGAGTTTTCGCTTTATGGTAGGCGTACTTTTCCAAGCTCTTCTTGAATAGCCGTAGTGAATGAAAGTTTCAAATAAACTTTTTTAAACTTTTTAAACTTTATCACTTTTTTTGTGAAAATACCGATATTTTAATTTAATCATAAGGTAGAAATGTGGGAACTATATATGAAACAACATATCTGATAAATGCCCTTCTCGGCTTTGCTGGAACATTTGCTTTTTGCACGAAATTTTCAATCACTGTTTGGCATATCTCTGGTTGGATTTCAGTGATCCAGTCTATACAATCTACACAATCTAATCTATTCTTTCAAGGCATGTGTAGTCGTGGGCTTGTTGACAGAAACTATTGACGTAACTTAACTATTGACGGCCATTGTTTCACGTGATGTATAGCAATTGGCACATCCTGTTGGAAGCACATGTCTTGAAGATCCATACCATCCATATGAGGCACACAAATTCTTACACTAAAATTCACATCAAACAGTTCATCATCAAACAGGGATGAATTTCTTTCTCGTGGTACAAATGTGGGCTTTCGTCAATCCATATGCGATAATTTAGCTGGTTTAAGATGTCATCTACATTAAAAAGGAGCATCGTCGCTTAAGATGATTTTGTTGGAAAACACACCGTTCACTTATAGTTGTTCATTGATCCTCGCTGTGTATGGTCCGCAGGCTAGCGTTTTTGAGTTAGTTGTATTTTATGGGCATGAATACGCAAATCTTTATTGAGAATACGTTACATAGTGCTTTTTGAAATATTCAATTCTTGAGCACGATACCGAATAGATGTTCTCGGACTCGCATTCTGGCGAATAGCCGTGATGTTTTCTGTTGAACGACCTGGGCGAACACGTGTCGATGGTTTGACATCCATAATCGATTCAGTCTCCTAAAAATTTCTGAATATTCTCTTCACAGTTGATGTATTTGCGAATCGTGGCAGTCATCCTTTCACCATTTTTAAAATAATATTTAATAAAAAATATATGTCTTCGTGTCGAATTGCGATCCATTTTTAACATTGGCAAACTATCTACCATAGAACTCTCATAAGAGTAAGACTGCCAAAGCACAATAATAAAAAAATGTGCGTAAAATTACAATTTTACATTCTTGTTGGGATACCCATCACTACTCTTTGAAATTCTTATGGAAGAATTTCTTATTACACACGTGTTTCTTTTACAAAGTGATATACTCAGTAGCTCATAACAAGGTGAGTTCGTCAAAAGTCGATCTTACTTCATAGTTTGCCCACCATTGAAAACGGATAACTATAATATGCGGCTTTAGAGTTGCTAAATGTTGATCTGATCTACTGGATTTTGTTAATTACTTGAATGAGCAGATAAAATAACTGCTAACCGTAAAACTTTTTATAACTATGTCTATTGAATTTAAGTGTTGTTTCCATTTTTTAAATGTGTTCTATATTTTTATTCATATCCTTTTATTAAATTTTCCTTATTCACATCAAATACATTTCGCATCTGTTTTGGGCGTCTTACTTGTACAAAAAGAAACCACTCTAGATACAGCCTTCCGTTAAAAAAGTATTTTAGTGTAACCACAGTCGCATAAATAAATCCAAACATATTTATAAAAGCAGTTTGTACAGCATCTGTCAATTTAAATTTTCTCATCTAAGTTTCCAGTTGTTTGTGTATGAGTGGTTTTAAGTATAATGGTCTATTCTATTTATCGAATAAATTATGCACCGACGTTGGTGTGTTTTAAAGACGGAAGGCAAAAGGAAGCAGTCGCCCGGGGGTTGTTCCGGCGCGAGCATAAAGGGGTCAATATTTATAATAAACGCGTGCAGCCATAATAGCTGCAAAACCTACTCCACCCCCTCACCTTTGCGACCTAGGTTTGAGTGGTCACGCGAATCTATAAAACCACACACAAAGATAACATCGTAGAAAGCTTTTGATTTTATTTATCGCGAGTTGAACGCTTTTCTCCTTATATATACACACACCACCTACCTGTTCATGACCCATTTTACATATATGTATATATATATATATATATATATATATATACACACACATATATATATATATATATATATATATATATATATATATATATATATATATATATATATATACATATATATATATTGAAGCAAAATTATATTGAAAATAATATATGGATGTCCAAGGATTAACAACAAAAAGAGTGTTACAAATTCTATTATAAGCTACAGTTTTTATAATGTAGGATATATTTTGGGAATAAATTAATTAATCCCCTTAAATCTGTTCGTTTATAATCCCATAGATTTCCATCGCGAGAAATATCGAGGGAGGGATAGAGAAAGAGAACAGAAAAAAGAATTGCCCGGCAAAACTTTGTTATATTTTGTCTAAGTGAATAAAATGAATTATTTCGAGTTTGGTGTTATTATAAATATTTGAAGGAGCTCTAAAAGTATTCGTTGCTCGAGGAATTATTATAGTAACGTTATTAATGGGGTCTATTATGGTTATTTAGGCAGAAATTGTGGGTGTGCATTAAGTTTAAGTGATGCATCCAGTGACTGCATTAATATCTGTACAAGTAGGGACATTAAGTCCAAACAAACGATCCCACAGTTAACACAGAAAGAGTTACAGCATAATCCACTCTTATCATAATTAATTTCTAAAAAAATAGTAAAAACTTAGTTCTTAAGTATAATTAGTTCCGACTTTATGGTATACACGAATTCAAGGGAGTTCTACACCAAACAAAATTCCAGCTATATAGAAAGTTTATATAGGGTCATCTAGTTTAGTTGTGTTGGTATAGACTTGTCTGTTTATTTTTTTATATATCTAGTATTACTTGTCTACATTTTTTTATATATTGCTGTCTATTTAGCCTTAATAGCTTTATTTTACCTGCTTAGTCACATTTCAAATGTAAATTTCAACCACATTTTATTTTACAAATCTTTTTTACAAAGTTTATATTAAATAAATATTAAATTTTCATTAAAAAGTAAATTATAAACATTTTTCCTCGGCGAAACGAAAACAATAATTGCACTATTTATTTTATCATATATTCAACTAATTACAATTTTTTTCCTTGTTTCTGCATTTTTTCAAAGCAGATTTAAGTATTAAAAGTATGCAAAACTTTGTTTGCTTAGTTTAAAATTTATACAAAATGTTGTAGCTTCACTTGTTTGATACATAAGTATTTATGACACCTGGCATATTTTTTTAGAAATCTGTCATTATTTTTAACATTTTTGTTACAAATACTTATATTGTATTACTCATGCAATAAAAGTATTATCATGGCGTACGTTTTTTAGTACGAGAAATGCCACTTTTGGTTGTATTGCCACATAACTTACACTAATAGCGGGTAACGCAGGCAAATATTCAATATCGCAAGATAATATTAAAAAAAAAACAATTAAATAAATAAAATAAACACAATCAAGACCTCAATATTAAAAAAGTGACGTGAAAGTGATTTTTTTTCATTACAAAATTAAATAAAAATTAAAGAAAACGTTTTAAAATAAGTGTAAATTATGTGGTGATACAGGAGACTGAGGAGAGTTCTTATGACAAATCTTCACCACCGGAGACAATTGAAAAAGCAAATTCTTCGACAGCTGGATCCCAAACTTCTAAGGACATCCCCTCGCATGAGTAATAAAAAATATTGTTTGCACACGGGCGGTATTGTCAATTGCCCTCTCGAGCGAATGTGCGCACTCACATCGTTCGTGCGCACAATTTCGCTCTCGTGTCCAATTGACAACCCTTCGGCCTAGTTAAAAAAATATAGTATTTTCTCTTGAAATCAGAATTACAAAATTTAAACTGAAATTACAAGGAAAAAATAAAATATTTACATCGAATAGAAGTTCTTCGAAAAAAACTTTTACTGAAAAAAAGTCCTTTCAATAATTATTTACTTTTAGATTTTAATCGTGTGTGCTGAATACTTTCTAGTATAATTTATGTTTAAATGTAAAAAAATGACTGAAAACACTTAAATTACTTAAATTTTATAAAACACTTAAATTAGATTATCTACGCGCACACTAAAATTACACATTAATAAGTAAATTGTTGTATGTGAAGGATACCATTATTATAAACGTATGTACGTATTCAAATCGTGCGTAAGTCCTTTGTAAATCAAATGAAGTTTCATTATTAAACGATTGCTGTTTGTTGTTACTATGGCAACAACTCGCGTCACCAAACAAAAAAACATAGACTTTATAGTAATTTTTTGACGTATATTATAATTAAAATTATTTTTCTTATTTTGAATTAAGAAGTCTCGGCTTCTTAGTCTGGATTTATCTGGCTCTAATATAACCTAACCATAAGCTAATATAGATTAAATCTAAGTTAACCTAGATTACATCGACAACGACCAAATAGTGTTCCTGTCACCGTGCGTTTTTAGTAGTTATCAAATTTTCCCACGGAGGAGCTGAACGTTAACCTAACCTAACCTAATTGTCACCCAATAGTCAGTGATTTGAAGTATTTTGTTTGTCAAAATAAAAAAATTTCAATATTTTCGGTAAAAAACATTTTTTTTTTGTAGATTCAATAGTATTTTAACATGCTTTGTAGATAAAATAATGTAGGATACACGTGTGCGAGAGAATTTTGTGCACTCATTGCGACTAAACTTTCAAAGTTATGCACAAAAGCCCTTTTCACACACTTGTATCATAAACTACTATTTTTTGTTAGTTTGGACATATTTTACATAACTTAGTTGTTAAATTTGGCAAGCTGTCATTGCTAGTCATGTTTTACAACCAGTAATTACTTTTCAAGTTTGATAATAAAAAAATGTCAATGTCCATTTTTGACAAACTCATTGTTTCGTCGTTATAAAGAGCTCTGGTCTAGTTTTATCTGTTCTGGCTCTCTGTCTGTCTAGTTCTGGCTCTCTGTCTATGCAGTCTTGGCTCTCTTATCTGTCTCTAGTCCTGGCTCTCTTGTCTATTCAGTCTTGGCTCTCTTGTCTGTCTAGTCTTGTCTCTCTTGTATATCAAGTCTTGCTTATTAGGTCTTATCTGTTTAGCTTTGCCGGTCTCGGATTTTTTATTGAATAAAAATTATAGCAACATAGATAGTAATAGACATATTTATATTATTGTTTTATGTAATTGTTTTCTTCTATCAAAACTACATAGACGTATTAATTACTACATAAATACTTCTTCTTCTTATTATTTTAGGCAGCATCGCCTGTATTATCCTGACGCTTCTCCTGTGACATAGAAGTCGAACTGTCTTTCCATCTTTTGGGAGAACAACGGGCCGTTCTGCCTTTTGGTTTGCCGTCTCTGATGATTTTCCCAATTCTGTTGCGACATCTTTCTGATTTCGGTTCATTCCTGATTTCGGTGTTTCGTTTTCGATCCCAAAGTGTGTGTCCACTGATGGCTCTTAGCGTTCGCATCTCTTGGGTTTCTGCCGCATACGTTAAGATGGGACGTGTGCAAGCCTTGTAGATCCGAGTTTTGCTGGGTATTGATAGCATGTTGTTCTTCCATATAGCGTGCGCAAACATCCTGATATCTTTGCGGCTTTGTTTGCTGTCTTGTTGGAGGTTTCCCCAACTGGATAGTCTAATTCCTAGGAAATCGAATGACATCCCTTGGTCAATAATTTCATCGTTGATTACAATCTTGCGTCTTGTGGGTTCTTTACATTTTGTCATGCTCTTTGTTTTCTTGGTGGAGATTTTCATGTTGTACTTCGTAGCTACTTTGTTGGATTCGTAAACTATTTTTTGCAACCCGTTCTCACTGTCCGCGAATAGCTTACCAGACACATTTGATTGTGTTATTGCGTATTCGATATCCAGCTGTAATTTTTTTGGTCTTACTGATGATCTGATCCATGATTGTGTTAGGTTTTTGATGATGTTAAGTATCCGGCTAAGGCTGTCGCCCTGCCGAATCCACTTTACCTCCTTTTTAATATATGGGGATCATGAAGCTTGTTTTCCAGGCATTTGGGACAGCTTCGTATTTGATGATTTTATAAAATAGTTTTCCTAATTCTTCTCTTAGAGTATTATCCCCATACTTGATGAATTCATTACTGATACTCTCTTCGTCCGTTGTTTTACGATTTTTCAGCCTTTTCACTGCTCGTGTTATTCGGTCTTCGTCTAAGTGCGTCGTAATTTCTAAGTGCGAGACATGGGTTTCAGGTGACTCTGGTTGTTCGTTGATATCGTGTTCACGGTATAGTTGCTAAAAGTGTTCCATCCATTTACTTTCACCGATGTTAGTTATAGTAGTGTGTTCGTTAATTTCCCTTTTCATTCATCTTATCGTCTTCTAAATGCGTTCTTGTCCGCCATAGAGATCTCTCTCCATTTCGCTACTGAATTTCTCCCAAAATTCTTTCTTGATATTACGTATTGTGTTGTTAGATTTGTATCTGAGTTGATTGCAGTGCCGGATCGTCTCTCGTGACGGGTGGTTTCGAAATTGTATGTATGCCTTCCTCTTTTCGCCAGCTACTGTTTTGACTTCTGGTGCGAACCATGTTTTGGATCATTTACGATGTGTCGGTTTCACTATTTTGGTGACCACGGCTTCTGCGGCTGCCTTTTTGATGTTCGTTAGGATATTTTCCCATGCATCTTCAACTACCGGTTTGTATGTACATAAATGCTAATTTCATTCGTAATATGATTATGATTAAATTGGCACTGCATAACACTTGTATGTAGTATTAATACTTAGGTAGCAAACGATATTTGAAAATTAACTATGACGAATCCGTAACAATTTCGTAAAAATTCTTTACAACTCCGAATAACATTAACAAAAATATTGTTAATATTATTCGGAGTTGTAAAGGAGTTGTAAAAGGAATCAATAGCGTGAATAAACTAGATTAAATTGTGTACAAAATTAGAGATTGTACAATAAAATCGCATTAGAATTAACTAAGTATAAGGGTGTATGTGTAATATATTTAAAAAATGACAATATTTTCGGAAATGATACTTTCTCTGATTCTTTTGTTATCGCGTTTTCTTAGCTCATCTCACTTGAAAGTCTGCTTATCCCTGTCCTAGTCTTGCGTCAATTGAATATATTATTTATAAAATAATCTAAATCTGAAGATTTTTCAAAGATATAAATTAATGTTGTTATTTTTAAATCCTCAACTAAATTTAAAACTCAATATAATACTTTGTTAAGTAGTGGCTTAATTCTTTGTTTGTAGTATTCCGGTAAACGTTTTCAGACCATTAACAATCAATATACAATTATTACGATTTATTGTACACCATAAAAGACATTGCTTCAAATAGCGTGTTTCTTATCTTAATCTCAAAAACTCAATTCAACACAGAAAACAATTTATCAATAAAGAGACTTTAAAACCCACCACAAAACCAATCAGATACATTTTTATTTGTTCCATAATTGTTTCTCGTGAACCCTAATCGATTGCGACGCGTATCGCAATACCTCGCAAAATGCAAATACCGGCTCGCATGTCTAAAACCGGATGGAATTACGCGTGCATTCTGCTGTTGCTGTACGTTATCTAGATTCAGCAGGTTTCCGATTGCGGCCATTTTAGTTTCCGTACACGGAGTTTTTAGTAAACATTTTCAAATAAAGAAACAGCACACATTTTGCTTTAAATTGGAATCAATTTAAGAGAAATTGCTTCAGCACCATTACATTTACAGCACGAGAGATACAATTACGAAATTGCTTCAATTATTTGTCATTATCCAATCGAAACATCTTTAACTTTATAAGACAATATTAATACTTTTTAAGTTTTATAAATACTCACGTTCATTGAACTACATTTGATAAAAAAAAGGAACTTTGACATTTCAACTTCAAACTAAATCTATTTCTTATGAAACTAACAATAAGCTGTTATTAAAACGACACCAATTTTGAAATGCAAAGACAAAAACGAGTATTAGTAGTTATTAAAAAATCGGTGTAATGTAATGTCATAATCAGGGGTGACCCCTAGCGCTAACACCATCCTCCCCCACGTCCAAAAGTTAGTCTGCGACGCTTCGAAGAAAAACGAACGTGAATTAATCACTTAAGACTAACATCATTTGAATTGGAAAAACCAATACCGAATTCAATAGGACGTTAAAGGACATTTTAAATGACTTTGTAGAAATGATAAACTTTGTAAAATCCAGAAGATTAAGTTCGAGATTATTTGTTTTACTGTGCGAAGAATTATCCAGCAACCATTGAATTTTACTTTTCAATTCAGAAGCTGACTTTTTGATGGTTATCGAAAGTAAAACAGATGATTATGCTCCAAATTATATGATTCAAGGGGTGAATGTTCGTATTATAAAAATTAAAGAAAAAAATAATGCATTGCTTTAAAAATTTAAGATGTGGTCATTATACGTCAAAGACAATGATGTGCAATGCTTTGCAAAACTAAACAGTTTTCTATTGGAAAATGAAATGAATTTGGATGACAGTGTTAAGAATAATACAATCGAGCAGCTTTTTCAACTGAACAAAACCATAAGAGATTATTTCCATGAAGAGGAAACTGGAAGCCAAAAAAATCTGGTCGAATACTATGATTAGTCCGAAGGTTTATAATGAAGAAGAGGGAATAACTTATCATCAGATTCAACGTTAAAATCTAATTTTAGGCTAGGGCACCTCCTATATTTTTGGTTGCAGATTCATGCATTATGCCGTGAAGTTTCTCAAACAGTAAAAAACCTTTCTCAAAGTAGTTGGCAACAAATACAAAAACAAATTAAATGTAATATATGAAATTCAACTGCAGATAACATCAATAGAGCAAGACTTCGACAAATTAAGTCAAAAAATGTAAGCACACTCCAGTAAGTAAATATAATGAAAGGAGACATTTGGGGAAAGAGTTGATGCTACTAATGATTAAATTATTTTAATTTTATTTTTTAATTTTTTTTAAATAAAAAATATAGGGTTGGCAAAAAGTAATTGGGTTGTCGCACATGGAGAGCATTATTTTAATTTCTTTGAATGCATTCTGTGAGTGATGTTCTTTATCTTTTGACATTTGGTATCAGTGGTTGCAGTCCATGTTAAAATTGACCCGCAATTAACAGCTATACCGAAAATCACACACCACACATGTTTCTAAATTATCATCGATATGACTGATATCAAATGTCAAAAGATAAAGAAAGCTGCAGCGGCTCACAAAGAGATATGTGAAGTTTATGGCGTTGAATGCATAAAAAAACGCAGTGTCAGAATTAAAAGAATAAATTGCGATTCCTTAACTGTTTATGCAAATAGTAAACAACACTAAATCACAGCTCTGCGACGTCATCCTAAGCGCGCGAAAAATGGGACCGTTCAAGCAGGTCTAATTCAATCGGTATTTTATATATTATTTTAAAAATTAATTGCAACACTTTCAACAGTATTTATTTTTTTATTGTGTTAATAAATTATTAAAAAATTTAAGATAAAAAGACTTGAATTAGACATCTTGCGAATCAGCGAAACAAGATGGGCAAACAGCGGAATATGTCAACAGGATGGGACAACGTTTGACTACTCGGGAGCGGATGAGATAGATGCTAACCACAGTAGCGGAGCGGGAATCTTAATAAGAGACTCACTTAAAAAATATGTTACAAACGTCATACTTTACTCTGAAAGAATAATTTTGCTCCAGCTAGCGGGAGAGCCGATATACATAAATATAAAACAGGTGTACGCACCCACCGCAGAAAAAATCATCGAAGCCAAACAATTTTACGAGCAACTGCAGGATGTATTAAGAACAATCGAAAAAAATGAAATTAGTATAATAATCGGCGACTTTAATGCAAAAGTTGGATGTGACCCGGTTGACGGGATGATGGGTAGATACGGACTAAGAGATAGAAACGAAAGGGGAGAAATGTTGTTAGAATTCTGCTCAGAAGAAGAGCGTGTCGTCAAAAATATTTATAATCTACCGTCAAGGAGACTGTATACTTTGAAATCGCTCGAAGATAATGGTAGACATATAGTCCGGAATCAAATTGACTACTTCCTGGTCAAAAAAGATACCAAAATAATATCAAAAGAGTGGCAGCATACCCCGGAGCCAATATTAGATCGGACCATAACCCCTTAATAAGCATCTTCAGGTTTAAGGGAAAACTGGTCACAAGTCGGGCCAAGACCAACAAGTACGATATAGAGGCACTCAGTAACAACGAAGTGTGAACGAAAGCTAAACAGTGTTTTTGAAAATAACAAAATAAACAACTCATCCATACAAGAGACCATTGAACAACAATGAAACAGTTTTAAAGAAAACATACAAACAGCTACAAAGAAAGTTCTAGGATTTAAAAAGACACAAGCGAAGAAAGAGTGGATGACTAACGAGATCCTTGACATGATGGAGGAAAGGAGATTGGCAAAGGGTAACACACAGAAATATAATATGATCCACAAGAACATTCGCCGTAAAATCAGAGAAGCAAAAAACCTATGGATCAGAACAGTGCACAGAAGCCAAGGATCTACACGCAAGACACGACAATTTTCACTTTCACAAAAAGTTGAAAGAGATAACCAAAACTTAAAAAAAAACAATTGCCTAAAAAATCACTTAAAATAATCAGATTCTAAAAGACAAACAGGAAATCTGCAATATATGGAAGGAATACATACAAAACCTGTTTGAGGATGTACGTAATATAGCGCCGAATTACGACACAAGCAAAGTTTCGGGACCACCTATACTAGGATTGGAAGTCATATATGCGCTGTCAACACTAAAAAAATTAGACAACACCAGGCCAGGATACCATACACACAGAAGTACTAAAGCTAATAAACACCAAAAAATGCAAACTTTTAAATGACATATACGATAGTGGTGAAATACCAAACGAGTGGCTGACTTCTACCTTTGTCGCTATCCCTAAAAAGCCAATCGCCAAAACATGCGAAGAGCACCGTCTAATCAGCCTCATGAGCCATGTACTTAATCAGCAAAGCTCCGGATTCATAATACACTACAGAAAAATAAAATAACGATAGCTAAAGGGGTCCGACAGGGTTGCGTATTATCACCGCTGCTATTTAACATTTATGTAGAGAAGATATTTCAATTAGCACTGGAAAATAACCCCAGAGGCATAAAGGTTAATGGATTGCCAATTAACAACTTAAGATATGCCGATGACACAGCTATATTAGCAGATAACATCGAAGACATACAAGCAATCATAACAGACATAAATGAGATAGGAAAGGAAATTGGTCTCGATATTAACATAAGCAAGACCCAACTGATGATAGTAGGTCGACTTCCTCATAACAATGTTCAACTTTATATCGATAATAAACAAATTGAGAGAGTAAACAAGTTTAAATAGCTGGGCACTACGTTGAATGATAAATGGAATAACGAAGAAGAGGTTAAAATTCGTTTGGCTTATACCCGAAAAACATTTGCTAAATTCCATACCTACCTCCTACGACAGGTGATACCACTAAGTCTCCGCCTACGAGTGGTTAAATATTACATATAGCCAATATTGTACCAGAAACTTGTTCATTAGAGTCAAAATCCCTTAATATAATCGAAGCTATAGAATTGTGGATTCTGAGAAGGTTTTGTCTCAGGTTTTACAAAGAGCAAACACGCATCGACAGCATATCTTCCAGATACAGACTGCTGAAAACTATACTTATAGGCAAAATCGAAGGTACAAGAGGACCGGGACGAAGGCAACACTCATGGTTCCGCAATATTCGGAACTGGTGCATTATCGCAGATGCCGCAACGATATTTAGAAGAGCCGAAGAAGGCACACTTAACATTACCCAATGACATTACCACATAATAATAACATTACCACATGAACGTCAACGTGCAAGACAGCGTATGTCACCACAAGAAGAAGAACAATGTTAAAACGAATTAAAAAGCGAATTAAGCAAATAATAAAAAGATGCATATTCCCTATTGAGTTTGTCACCTCTGGTGACCAATGAAAACTTTTAACTAATCGAAGAATGGGTTTTCCCATTTTTAATACAAGTTTATTAAAAAATAATGCATATAATATAAATAATATATAAAATATATAAATAAATATGAAGCAAAATCAGAACGTTGAAATGTAGTTTCAAGTTGAAAATGTAGTTGAAATGGTATTTAGAAATTTCGCCCAACTGCATTACTCAGTTTTCATTTGAACCATTGAATTATTATGTAAATGTAAACGTTATATATGTTGGTCCAACAAGAGCGTGCTTATTTTTATAAATTCTGAATTTCATCATTTATCTTGCTGATATTTTTATTTTAACTCTCAGACTGTGTAACATCATTTTGTAATAATTATCCGTACGTTCAAATTTATTTTATAGACCATTTAATTTGATATCCTAAATCATTCGAGATTTGTTATCGTTTCCATAGCTCAATTAGAATTTTAGTAGATGACAGTTGGTACAACAACATATTATTAGTAACATATAAAAATGAAAGGACGGATTACTGTGAGTAAAATATTCAAGGTTCCAAGAAATGGACTATTAGGTGATGCAAAAGAGAAGACATTAAAGAAATGGAAAGTTTTTGCAGCGAAAAATACGGAATACGCATCATTTATTCCGTACGTATTTTCCTTTCACAGGTATGTACGTTATTTATTTGTCATTATTTTTTTAAAATGTGGAAATTTGTGTGGAATAAGTATTTCAGAGAACCGGAAAGCCGCAATAGAAACCTTAAAACGGAATATCGTCATTGTGGGAAACTGCGTCGCTTCTTTTATTACAACGAAGAAGAAATATTGGAAGTAGAGATGCTATGAAGCATGGTTTCGCCGAATACCAAATATTCGGCTTACATTTTCGCCGGTGCGCCGAATATTCGACTGAAGCATATAACATATTATAGCTAAAAAAATAAAATTTAAAGTTCGGAGAATTCCCTAAAAAATATATTTATTTTAATTAAAGAAAATTACATAAAAATATAGTTATTTTAACCAAATAATACATAGAATATCATATAATAATTGTTGTAAATTTAATGATGAAAATTAAGTTTAGCTAAAGGAACATGTATGAATAGATATTGTTCGGCATTATTTGGAAGCGATGTACTCTTTTCCCATAAATTTTTCCAGCCTCTTTCACTGCATGCGCTAATAATAACTGGTTCTGAAAAATATTATCTATGCTATGCTATATATGCTTAAAACTCTTCATTACAATAACGAGTCATCGTTACTTAACAAAAAGAACTAGCGTGCGTAGAAATCGCCGCACTGTAGACTTTTGACTTGACTTAAAAACTATTTTTTTAAAAACTAATTATGGGATGAAATAAAGAAATATGCCGTTTAAAAGACAATTTAAGATGCTATAATATGAGTTTAAATTTAGCAAGAATGCTTATTGTTTATTACGTAGCTAACGGTAATAAAAAATGAATGTATTTATGTGTTGGTTATAACGAGAATAACAAACCTGTGACAGATTGTAATTATTGGCTTTGCAATTGAAATTTGCACATTAACTGTTTTTCATAATTTTAATTAGTTTCCAAGAGTGTTAGTGTAATGCATGCTACACCACAAAAAGCCGCCCAAGTTTTTGTTCTAATCGAAAATGGACTTAGCCAGCGAGCTGTTGCTCGACAACTGGATATGACATGCGCCGGGGTTAGAAGAGTGTTTCAACATTATAGGGAGACTGGATCCTTTCATAGACGACCTGGTACAGGCAGAAGGAGATTTAGAACGGTTCGGGATATACTTGTTTGTCATGGCTTTATTGTGTCAACAACATTAAGAAATCGTCACCTTAATGCTGTTCAACTACAACAACAGCTCCGTGAAGTACGAAGTGTGGCTATTAGTCAATGGACAGTAGTGGGGAACACGGAAGGAGCCTCTACGCAGATTGTTTTTTCATGTGATTTCGAAAGACAATCGGGCGTCCCCTGGAAACGACAGAATTTCGACTAATTCTTCTACCACCGGAACACCATCCATAAAAAACTCTCCGAGTAGTTTGTCAGAAAGTCTTTTTTGACAACTTTGCTGACTACTTCAATAAATATTGAAGGCTTATCGACAGATATGGAAAACCTCCTGTCCAACTGGTGCAAGGAGAACGGCACCGATATCCTACTACTCCAAGAAACACTTAGATGAGATACAAGCCGCAGACCGAAAATCAATGGTATGAAGTAATGGTACTGCTGTTTACGTCAAGCCTGATACCGAAATATCCTTCATGTCCTCAACCTACGAGAATGATATAGAGATCCTCACAGTTAAGCTTGGTTAATGCACGATAACATCTTTCTACAAACCACCAGCCGTAGCCTTTGCTTTTAAAGAAACTGGCATTTTCCACTCGAAACCGCTGAAGTTTGTGATTGGCGATTTTAACTGCCACAGCTCTGAATGGGGATATGCAGAAACAGATGCGAATAGCGAAGAGCTGGAACACTGGGGGGAAAGAATAAACCTGAACCTGATACAAGAACCCAAACAACCTGCGTCCTTTAATAGTGAAAGATGGCGCAGGGATATAACCCAGATAATATCTTTGTAAGCGACAGGATCAAACATCAAGTGACAAAAACTATGGAGGAACCCCTACCTATAATCCAACACCGACCTATCACATGCTCTGTAACTGCGGCAATAAAACCAGAATACGTTCCCCTCAAAAGAAGATTTAACTTCAAGAAGGCCAATTGGAATGAATGGACCAAAGAACTAGACCAGGGAGACACGCGAATAGAACCATGCTCCATATGGTATGACCAGTTTGTCATGCTGGTAAAGAGAATATCGAGAAAGCTTATTCCAAGAGGCCTGAGATCAGAATATAGCGCAGGTCTTGACGACTGAGCTAAAGCCGCCCTCCGTAACTACCAAAATATGTACAATCAAGATCCCTCTCTGAGGAAACCATCCAGGCAGGAGGAGATGTTCTGCAAGCGATATCAGCGACTAGAACAGAAAGATGGTGCAAGCTAATAGCAAGTCTGGACATGAAACGAAGTTGTAGACGTGCATGGAAGTTACTAAAGAATCTCAACAACGACCCCTCCGCTCGAGCACCCGATTTATCTGGAGTCACACCAGACCAGATAGCCCATCCCCTCTTACTTAATGGTAAGTCCTCAACTAAAATGGGAAAAATCAAACTCCAATGTGACAGTAACAACAAAAAAGATATCTCTAACGAACCTTTCAGAACTGATTAAATAAAACGAGCATTCCACCAACTGAAAGAAAATAAAGCTAGCTGGTCTGGACGAAATTAGCTCAGAGCAAGTTAAAGATTTTGGGCCCCTAACCATAGACTGGCTCACTCAAATGATAAGCAACAGCGTCTCCAAACTGCAAATTCCAAAAATTTGGAGGAAGGCGAAAGTGGTTGCACTTCTGATACCAGGGAAAGAGCCAACAGATCCCGGGAATTTTAGACCCGTCTCTTTGCTGTGTCACCTTTTCAAGGTTCTTGAAAGAATGGTTCTTGACCGAATCTATGATATTATCGAGGAGGAGACCATAACAGAAGAGCCAGGTTTCAGACCAGGCAAATCGTGTTGCGGGCAAACCCTCAATCTCACTCAATATATCGAAGATGGGTTTGAACGGAAGCAGATAACGGGAGTCGCTTTCATAGATGTATCTGCCACCTATGATAGAATTCTTTCTATCATAGGCAGCTGTTAGAATTGGTAGAATGCTTCCTACAAAATCGACGGTTTTTTGTTACACTACAGTCCAGGAATAGTCCTGGCGGGGAGTCTCTATAATATCTACACCAACGATCAGCCAACAAATTGAGAGACAAAGCGTTTCATATATGCTGATGATACGGCTATAGCGATTCATTATAAATTAACTCACGCTCTAGAGGATCTAGCAGCTTACTATAAAAATAACCACCTCAAAGCTAATCCCACTTATTGTAAGACACAGGTATGTGCTTTCCATTTTAGAAACAAGGAAGCACACAGGAAGCTAAGGGTGACATGGCAGGGCCAAGAGTTGCAGGATAACAACACACCGAAATACCAGCTTGGCATACGCCTGGACCGAACTCGTCCGAACTGAGTTTTCGAAAACACTGTCAGGAGATCAAAGGGAAAGTATGCACAAGAAACAACATCATTCGAAAACTAACAAACACAAAAATGGGCAGCACAACCTCATACACTCCGGACTTTAAGAAATTTAAAAATTGTAAAGCGTACAGATTTGTTTATTTTCTGTTATTTCCAATAATTTCATCAGTGTCAAAGAATAAATAAATATCTGTATGTTTAAATAAGTGTACTACGTGGTCCTAGGTGACAACAAATTAGATTTACAAGAAATGATGAAAGGGATTGTTTAGCACAGTGAGTGATTTGAGACTAAGACTACACATGAACATTTCTAATTGACAAAAGACAAAACTGCTCGTTTTTTCCAAATTACCGAAACGCTATTAATAAATGGTAAAAATATTGAACATGTTTCGTTCGTCAAATATACATACACCATCATTAATTCGTTATGTGATCCGAAGCGTGATCCGAATGCGTGGCAGATTAGAATAAACCAGGAAATCATTCACCAGCATGAGGCAGTTTTTAACCAACTTTGATCTGAGCTTGCAGCTCAGACTACGCATGACCACATATTATATATTTAATGTGTTACTATATGGATATGAATGTTGAACTAAACCCTGTAATAGCAACAGCAAAATTGAGGCGCTCGAGATGTATCGCCGTATGTTTCGAATCTCATCGATCTAATGATTCACAAACGTAAGTAAAGTACTCACATGAATAACCACCATAGAAGAAAGAAAAACAAGATAGAAAAGCCATATCACGCGAGGCCAAAAGACACGAAATGTTAAGACTAATAATTGTGGGTAAGATTGAACGAAATAGATCAATTGGAAGAACCGAAGCTATAGATTGAAAGACTTTTTGAAAGATTAGGTTTTAATGAAATCGCACACCTAGGCGAATAAATTAAAAACAATTTGTGGTTATAAAGACGAGATTCCACATGTTATTGAAGAAACTGTACAGAATTATTACCAACATTTAATAGGGAATATCGACAATAAACACAATTTTTGAAAAATATATGCCATTTAAGTTAAAGCACTTCATATTACGTTATAGTAAGTTGAGAAGTACTGCTTTCTGAAGTATAAGTATGCTGGGAAATTTGAATATCTACTGATCTGTTTTGCATATCATATACGGAGAATGTATGAATGAACGAATGAGTAATAATTATTGAATAAATTATTTGAACGAAAATATATTAAAGCATTTATGTATTTCAAACTAAGTTTACAAACAGATGATTTCTCGGCTAAATGCTGCAAACTTTACCCAACTATGGCAGTATAAGTCAGTATAGTGTGCAGATTATCCAAATACTAATTGTAAGAATTATCTTGGTGGTATCTTGACATATGAACGTATCTTGATAGTTTCAAAACAAGTAAATATGTTTTTCGTAATTAAAGACGATATTATGGGAATATTAGCACAATAGTATATTACATAATGAGAGTTGTAAGAAGCATATTACGTACGAGCGGAACAGTTAGGTTAGGTTAGGAACAGTAATTCCGCGAGTACGTAATTCCCTTACAATGCGAATTATGTACAATATTTTATCTACGACCACACTAATTTGTTTCTGTTTAATAAGAAAAATTTGTTTGATGTAACACCTTCGACCATATTTAACTTGATAGAAATTAAAGTAAATACATGCATAATGGTTACATACCTTTTGATTTAGTACTTATTTGTAGTTTTCGTTAGATTTAAACGTGAAAAAACGAAATGAATGAGAAACAGCTTCTATGTGAATGATCTGACATTTTATGATTGTTTGGAAATCACGGAATACTATATTTAAAAATAGTATCAACGTGCAGCTCTCAACCAATCAACGAATCGTAAACCAAACAAGCAAGGGTGATTTTGAATTATTACATAACATTAATCGCGGATTGTTACATATGTGTGTGGTATGATGTATTTACATAGTCCACGAACTGTACAATAATGGGCATTTACAATTGTAGTTGTTATATTATTAAGTTTATAAGCTGTTGGTTTTAATAACAAAGAAAATAATGTATAATTTGTTGATCTGGATTTAGTAATGATAATGGTTGGTTATGAATTAACATGTAAAAACACATATATAATGATACACGAACCCTTATTTTAGGACGAGGCACTTTTAAATATATAATATACAAATCGAAGGTTATTTGAATTGAAAATATTTCATCTACTCGAACAACAAAATGAACAATAATTGAAAATTAAGGGGGCCTTATTATTAGTTACAGTCAGTATAGTTACATTTAAATAAACATAATAAGACGAAAAATAGCTTGAATATAAAATATTCAACCTGTTCGTTAATCTAAAAAAATTAAGTCTTAATAGGACAAATGTCATATTGAAACAACTACTTCCCTGGCTAATACCACGCAGGATATTGAATTACACAATAGACATTTGTTTGTTATTAGTAGTACTACTACATAAAGAACATTAAGATTACCTTCTTCATAAATTAAAGCGTTTCGAGGTTTACCTCTCATCAGTGCAGCTTGCTTTTATTTAAATAACAATTAAAAGTTAACGAAACACACTTACTACGTCTTTTTCTAAATTAAGAGGTTAGGTCTGATTTTATAGTTGTTCTCTGCGTAGAAAGGGTTGCGGCAGTGTTGCCATCTCGAATTTTGAAAAAGACGTAGGCCAGAATAGAAAATTACGTAGAATTAGTAAAATTTGCGAATGCAAAGTACGTAGATCTACGTACTTATTTTTATAGTGATATACCAGCGATACTTTAAACTTGAACTCCACCATCCATCCTATGGCAGCAAAATAAATAATTTTTAGTACATATGTATATATATATATATATACATACATAGGTCTATAGGCGGTGTTTTGCATGCTTATCCAAAACCCTTTTACCTCCACCACATTTCAAGTCACATTTAAATGAATTACAATAAAAATATTAGTCCATTTTATTGCTTTTTTGAACACAACCTGAATAATTTTCCAGAATATTTCTCTTCATTATGCAGCTTATTTTTTTTAGTAACATTCCGATTTTCTTTCATAAATCTCACTGTCACTGCTTACTTCCATAATTGTTAATTGTATTTAATTCAAAAATGAATGATATTTATGATAATATTGAATGCAGAGTCTGATTCACCGAGAAAACGTGGCTGATGTGGTTCCCAGCCTCCCAAATAGCTAACCAATGAAAACACGATAAAAAAACGTAGTTATTAAAAATATGTAAGAGTTTACTTCAAAATTAATAAAAGGCAAACGAATTTCGATTAAACTCGAAATTTGTTATTAAAAACAAGCTTGTGAAAAAAAAATCAAAACGCATTTAAATACCGCACTTTAAGAGATATTGGTTTAGCTGAAGTCAGGAAGCAGTGGCGAATAATTAAAATTCAAAATAGCCGCGTTTACTTTTTAAATTTATTTTCCTAGCGAATCGAACGCCCTACCGCGTTCCAACTGGCGAATTAAAGAAGAACCTTTGCAGAGAACCCCAGCACTTTTAATATGAACTACCAGACGCATATTATAAACTTTTTTCGCGAAAGGAGAAAATATGTCCATTTTCTGCCTAATGCGATGTTATTTTGCAAATTTGTCAATTTGATAGAAAATACATAAATTCTGAGACTTAAGTTAGTAGGTTTGCAGGAGAGGCCTAAAGTATGTAGGATTACGTCAAAAGACGTAGAGTTGGCAACGCTGGGTTGCGGCCAAAACCGATTGACGGTTAAGCAATAATTGAAAATTAAGGGGGCCTCACTATTTGTAGTTACCTTTAAATAAACATAATAATACGAAAAATAGCTTGAATATAAAATATTCCCCCTTAGTTTTCAAATATTGCTTAATCGTTAATCGGTTTTGGTTAAAAACCGCAACCCTCTCTACACAGCAAACAACCATAAAATCAGACCTAACCTCTTAATTTAGAAAAAGACAAAGTAAGTGTGTTTAATTAATTTTTAATTGGTAATTAAATAAAAGCAAGCTGCACTGATGAGAGGTAAACCTCGAAACGCGTCTGCAGATGGCTTAAGTCACCAAATTTATGTAGAAAGTAATCTTTATGTTATTTATCTAGCAGTACTAGTAATAACAAACAATTGGCTATTGTGTAATTCAATATCCTGCGTGGTATTAGCCAGGGAAGTAGTTGTTTTAATATGACATTTGTCAAAGTCCTAGTAGGACTTAATTTTTGTAGATTAACGAACAGGTTGAATATTTTATATTCAAGCTATTTTTCGTCTTATTATGTTTATTTAATCAAAATGAACACATTAATAGGTAGATTATTGCGTAGGATGCCATTATTATAATCGTGTGTAAAAGTATCCAAATCGAGTGTAAAAGTCCAATGTAAATCAAATGGAGTTTCATTATTAAACGTTAATTGTTACTGTGGCAACAACTCGCGTTACGAAACAAAAAAACATAGACGAAGTGAATTTTCTGACGTACATTAAAATGGAATTACATAGAATTGAAAAATTCACTATGTTTTAACCACACTTATAAAATGTAAAAATTTTATGTAACTTATTATTTACTGTTAAATAATTATTAAATATTAATAAATTTCTACATTTATCATGATTCGAGTTTCGACATTTGACGGTTATTTTCACCTGAAGAAATCTTGAATAAATTATTATAAACTTATAGAACGAAGTTCTTCCCAATTAAAGTTCATTACCTTACCAATAAACCTTGCATAATAATTTTATTCCTAGATTTATGGTTATCTGCCATAATATTGAAAAAACAAATTTTATTTATTTTACACATCTTATTTAAATAACGCTCAAAGAGCTAATAATTATAAAATGGCTAATATTTTTAGTGATATTTAAAGTATGTATATATTGTATCCACAAGGGTTTTAATATCAACATTTTATCTCATTCTTAGAAGGTAGAATATTATTTTGTATATTCAAGCTCCACTGCTCCTGGTATCACTCGAGCGATTTAAATTTTCAGAAATCCAGCTTGTTATTTAAAATCTTTTACTGAGATACAATTCTGTTTTATTATTGTGAAACTATTTATTCTTCCATAAAACGTATCTCAATCTTGATGTAAGTAAGTATATCTCCAAATTTAAGAGCAAAAAAGAAATTTAAGGTAAGAGGTAAATTGAAATTTAAACTTGGTAGTAATTATATACTGAATATCTCTAAAATATTTCGTTAATGCCTTTTACAGCTATAAAGGAGATTCTGCAAGCTTTAATTGCAACAGGCTTTAAACTGGCGATAGGATCAAAGAAAATATGTAGCTATAATTTTTAGATTTGTTTTTTAGATTATCAATTTCATTCATATAATTAGAAATCATTCATATTTTGACACATGAGATATTAGAGTTATAAATTACTATTAAATTGTAGTTTGTAAGTAATAATAATAAACTAATGGTATTAAAAAATCATTAATTTATTTACCACATGATTATTATTTATCTTTCATTATTACCGTTTTTTTTTTAGAATAGCGATATAAAAAGTTTAATTTGGTTTGTCAGAATCGAGTTTCGATTATAATATATAATAATTAATGTAGATTTCTTAGAAAGATAAGTACTTTTTCCATATACAAAATACGTTTAAGTAAACTATTTTATAATGTCTAAACTGTATTCAAGTACTAAAAGTTTATCAACCCAGTAGTAAATTTATATTGAATTATAATTAATAATGATATGATATTAATGGTGGGAGGACCAAGGGCTCTTTTGGTTGAAAGGTTCTTTATTGAACAGTTCCTAAAAATTAAAAAAAAATCAATATTGAAATCTAACACACTGTTTCATTCAAACAATTGATTTCTTGCCAACACTGAATCGAAAAATTCACCGGTTGAAGGTCATTTTCAAGTGACACACTAGAAACCTTCAACCGTCGAAACTCGAGTCGTGTGAAGTGTAGTTTATATAATTGTGAATATCAAGTTATTAATATTGTAAGTATTTTAAGTGTGGTTAAAACATAGTGATTTTTTCAATTCAGTGTAAGCAAGAAATAAATTGTTTCTATGAAACAGTGTGTTAGACTATCTGTTTTGGAGCTCTGTTATTCCCAGTTCTTTAATATCCTACTCGATTTCTGTCAACCAAGTGGTACGAACCTTCTTGTTTTGCCAGAAAGTGAACAGAAGGTTGGTTAGTCCGTTTGGAGGCAATCTTGCAACGTGGCCATAGAAAGCCACCCCTCTTTTTCCTGCACAGTCAGAGAGCCCTCTCAATATGTTCGTAAAGCTCAGAGTTATATCGCCTTCGGAATTACCCATCTTCCTTTACTGGGCCTAGGATCTTCCTGAGGATTCTCCTCTCTCTGATTCAAGGAAAGACACTCCATGGCATACAGGGCTGCTGGTCGTAAGACAGATGTTTGTTGACTCTCATGGATAATGATTCTCTTTCTGATAAGTTGGGTTCAATCCATTCAGCGAGGTACTTAAATTTCTCAGTCTTCTTGATGTATCCCTGCTCTAGTAACATCTCTGTTTGCTTCTTTGATGTTGGTGTAGAATTCTGTTTTCTCCAGCGACACTTGAAGACCCACTTTGGCATCCTATTTTCTGAGGCAATTTACCTGAATTCTTGCCATCTCAAGAGAATTAGCAATCACTGCCATGTCATCTGCAAAGGCTAGGCAATCTACAACCACTCCATTGTAACCTAATGTACTATTATTTCCCTATGTATTTTCTTGTTTGGTGAAAATCTAAGGGAAAATTTTGGAAAATTTAGTGGCAATATAGTTCTAATAAAACTTTTTATTTCTGTTCATGATAAAGATCAAAACATGGTACCATACAGAGTGGAGCCTTGCATCTGGAGCACTGAATATTTGATATTTTGTTATTGGTTTTTTTGCTGCATATACGACAACGCCGATAAGTTGGAAGAAGCTCATGTTTGTTTGTTCCAACACTAGCAAAATGGAGGTCATTAATGACAGAGCTGGTTTTTTGATAGTTTTTACATTTTGGGGTTTTTAGTTAGAAACATTGGTTGGGTCACCAAGCCCTTTCTCCTTGATGTATAATTATTTATAAGATCACGAGCCAAAGATAATCTAAACGCCAATTGTGGCATCACACTGAGGACGCGGCTGTTGAAACTGTACAGAAGTATATAGAAACAGTACAAAAATAAAAAATGCGAAGTATAAAAAATGCGAAGTATCGCTGTTGGACAAGGAAACGTTTTTGTAGCGTCTTTCTGCTTTCTTTCACATGTAGTTTTGCTAATTTTGGGGTGGAATGAGCTGGTCAAAACTGTAACTATATTGGTATCTTGCCACATGATGAAAGAGACAATATTTGTAGTACGCCATTTATATTCACTTAACTCTAAATGTATTTTTTCTTGTCTTGATACGTTCTTCTTTTTAGTGTTTTTTATTATTAGTGGCAAATCAGATCTACTAGAATTCACGTTTGCAGTGGCATAAATTCGGTTTTCAAGCAAATATTGCAACAGTTCATATGACGCAAAGAAGTTGTCAAAAGCACCATGTCCGAGGAAGCGTTGATCAACGAGTTTTTGTGTGAAAAAATTCACTACTTTGACTCTTAGACCGACTTCAGGAGCTTGGCGACTTCACCACGTTTACCAGTGTAAATGCTAAATTCGTAAACGTAACCGGTTTTGCTGTACGCTCGTATACAAACTTTCTATCCTCTCTTGATGGACTTGACTGTTTCAGTGAAGAACACACCTTGAACCGAATCATCGATTCCTTTATTGATTGTGACGATGTTGTTCTCGCTTCTCGCTGAAATGCAGGAGACATGAACAAGGGGAGGATTCAGCAAATCAAGGATAGGATAACTTTGTATGATTTATCAAAATTTGTTGCACCTCTCTGGGGCATTTGCTCATTATTATTCAAATGCAGGTTTTATTTTTTATCGAGGATATTTTAATTGGCATTATGGATGCAATTTCACGTACGCTGAAAAATGGATCGCTGGTCCAATATAAATCAACAGTCGGTAATGAATTAAAATTCTTCATTAGAATCATTATGCCTATGAAAGTTTTCATTTCAGCACAACATACAGGGATTCAGTTATGATTCAGTTATTTTGTTCGGCATAGAGATTGGTTTGTGTTACCATGTGTGTAAAAATATCGTCATCAAAGAAACGTGTGAAATGTGTTGTAGGCCTTGCCCTAGACAAAAGAAATTGAGTCGCTTGCAAACGAACAGTGTAAAAATCAACAATGTTAGGTTTTTGAGACCAGATAACTTTTTTCCACTGATCTTCTGCCCCATCCGAATCATCAGTTTTAGAAAATGAAGTATCAGCTATACGAAGTCGATTGGATAACGGTTCATGAGAGGAAGACTCATGGAGACGGTTACGGCGGTTGTCTAAATGAAGATAAATTAGAGTCGTTTCTCTCCTGTGTATAATTGGTTTCGTTCGCATCCGCAAGAATATCATAAAGCGTCATATCCTTATATCTATCTAAATTATACGGTTCTTGTTCATATAAGTGATACTTGTAGTGTAGCATTTCTTCCGAAATATCGGGGTCGTCAGGTAAGCCAAATAACTCTTGCAGTGCATTTTCTATATATCTATATCATCATCACCCAATATCTTCGGCATTTTCACCTGCAGTGAATATTGTAATATTATTCTCTACAAGGATAGTGGCCAACATATTTCCACCAAAGAACTTCAAAATTTTATCGAAATAATAAAAATAAATTTAGAAAATACTACTAGATTGTACAAGTGACATACGTTATTATTAAAATAAATGCAAACTCTTACCTGTTTCCCACGAGATTTTTGAGATTGAGCTAGATTTGTTAAGCACCCCATACACGTGCGAACAATTTGTACAAATTCGGTGTTTGTGCAAACAGTTTGACCGTCTATGGGGCTGTTTGAATGGTTGCGCAAACTGTTTGAGTAAAATCGATCAGGATCGAAATAATTTGTACAAATAATCCTTGTTTGTGTACTCTTTTGACGTGTATGGTACGGTTTGTGCAAAATTTGGGTTAGTCAACTCCAGCTCCTAGACACTGTCAGGCAGTTTCCTTTCTATTCCGTGGTTGAAAACGTAGTTTCGGTATTTTTTTTTTTTTTTAGTGTGTTGGTATTTACCTCTCCAAGAGGGAGGGGTGTCACCATTTCGAGTAGCTCGCTGAACGAAGCTGCGTCCATTCAAAGGTAGTTTTTGTAGTCTGTAGCTGACGTTATTTTGAGCTCAGTGACCAGGCGGTCATGACTGAATTCGTTCCTCTTCTGGAGCCAACTCTTGACCCACACTCTTCGCTTTCTTTTTCTTTTAACTATTCGTTTCTCAGCCACTAGGGCCAGAATAATGGCGGCACAGTAATCGTCCGTATCTGACATGTTCAACGAACAACACCACAAATCGAAATGATGTTTGAGCAATAGGTTGCTACGTGTATGAGCTAGCGTATGTACAAACAGGCTTTTGTACAAACACCGAATTTGCGCAAATTGTTCGCACGTGTATGGGGGTTTTACACGTTACACAGAATTACCGTTTTTTACGCTTCGAAGAATGAAAAGTGTCTTTGACAATTTACAACAAGAAATTATATGTTGACAGGACGTCTCAAGCTTGCCATTATGTAAGAAATAAATACCCAAAAGATAAAAAGTTGCCAGAAAAATAATTCAAAAATTGGTGGCAATATACTGTCCACTACCTTAAAAAGGGTTAAAAGTAATATTTTTGTTATCATGAATGTTCAAAATCGGTATATTTGTCGTCCCTGAAATAAATTTCACATCTGTTTTTATAATACAAGTAATTTACAATTGTAATGTAGTTAATCATCCCTATATCTTACTCTTGTTCGAACTTTCAACTACAACATATTTTAAGTGCGGCCCGAAGATGCACCTTTTCGTTAATTATTTACCCTTTACTAACTAAAACGACGAACGATCGTTTAATAGAATCGAGTCAGTAACGTTCTCCTTATGGACCATTTTAAACCGTCCGTTACATTTGAATTATACAACTGATGAATTGAAAAAATCTATAAAGACGGTTCGAACCCTTATTTTTGCAGACCGGCCATTTGAAACAGTTCGTTAATAACCGAGTCATTTTCTTAATATTATTTTAAATTAAATTCTTTTTTATCTTTGTTAATTTTGTAAATGTGGTGAACATGTAATACGCCATCCTCAGAAGGGTCATTTGATTGTCGGTAGCGATTTTTTTCCAGAAATAGTTTTTTCTTGTGCGTTCGAAAAATAAGTGACATTTTTTTGGAACGTATCATTACTGGTGACGAGTATAGAGTATGACCCGGAAATCAAGTGTCAGTGTGTGGCATGGTACAATTAATCTTTTCAAAGGCCTAAGAAAGCAAGATTGGCAGTAAACATATTCATGTAGCTCCGCAGCTTCCATATTCGCTTATCTTGAGTCCTTGCGACGGTTTTCTCTTCCCGAAAATGAACAATCACATGGAAAATCATTTTGAGATACTGGAAAACATTTAATACTTTCACTGACATGCTGGGCGATGTAATCCGGCACAAAATTTAACACAGCACTGCAACGAGCAACGTGGCCTGGCGCTTTTTATTCAAGACAGTCATAGATAAAATATTAAACTTACATTTTTAAGATAAAAATAGAAAACTGTACATATTTTTATTTGATAAATTGCCAAAAATTGCGGCTTGAGTGTGTGTGCTGAATTGAGTCAGTAATTTACAAAGGTAGATCATTTACCCTTATGTATAATTATTCCCTTCCTTCTTCATCCGACGAGGATGATTTAAGTGATACTTTTAGTTTAGCATCTAATAATTCAACTTCTGAAAATAGTGGAGATAGCGATGACGAGGAAAAAGAAGAAGGCTGAATAGAATTTTATCAAGTTGATTATTAGTTAGGGAAGTGAAGAAGAAATTGATAATGTACCTTTTACAGCAAATACGTGTTTTTTTTTGCACTGGAACGCAATTTCAGTTCAAATAAAGGAATAAAGCCTAATGAAGCTGATATTACCTATATCTGTATGCGAGCCAGTTGATTGCTTTTTATATCTGGTAGACGATTATATATTTAGAGAAATTTCTGAACAAACCTTGTTACTTGCAAAGCCAGATGTGAAACTTGGATCGCGTCCTTTTTAGAAATCAAAACGTTTTTGGGCATCTTAAAGACAAAAGTTTATGGGATCTATATTTTATTCCCTTTATATGGGAACGGTAACTCAATGCTTTCAATTAATTACTATTGGAGTAATAATGAATTTTTAACAACGATGATAATTCAAAACAAAACCAATTGCACAAGATTGAAAATTTAGTAAACATGTTTTTGAAAATTTATCAATCAACCTGTGGCATCAGTGAAAATGTGTGTGTTGGTGAAAGTTTGGTCTCATTCAAAGGAAGACTGACATCTCGCCAATTTATTACACGGAAAAGTCCTAAATACGGAATAAAAGTTTTTATATTATGTTCTCCAACTGGTTACACATACAATTTATCTATTTATGCGGGCAACGACAGTGATGATGATTTGGTGGTGTCAATGGGCTGAGTCAAACGGTCTAAACTACCCTGCTCCTTTAATAGAAAGATATGGAAACGAGGCTATATACTATATATACCTTTGTTTCGCATCTCGCAACATTGAGGAACAGTGTACAAAGGTTGTTTACAACTCTATACCAAAGACTCAACACCGCCCCATTGGTATAAAGTTTTACAACGCTATAGAAACACCAAGAATACCATTTTGAAGACGTTTTAACATTAAAAAGGCAAACTGGAATGGTTTCACAAAAGCCTTCGACATCTATTTTTGGTAGATTGTCCGATTGTGCTTAAAAAAACACTCTCAGTCATTGTTCTTGATAATGTATAATCTCACTATATACCAAAATCGTATTAGGTATTGGGAAACACTATAGAAATATTGCACAGCAAAACAGCACAGTGATTAATGACACCGATATATGTCATAATATGCACGTCACACTCAATGTTTCGTTTCCACTAATGGTGATGCGTTTCGCAAATTTGAATTTCGCTCGCATAATTTGGACTTTTTCATTTAAATTTTTGGAATTAAATACAGACTATTGGAATTAAATACAATGAGAATTTCAGAGTCCATCTAGAAATAGTCAATTTCCTCCTTGGGCAGTAAAGTGCATATACAAAATATCCTTGTTATTTATGTCTTTGAGAGAGAATGGCTAAGGATCTGCTCTAACAATTTTATCTTAGCTTTTATTCTCCGTTAGCTCGTTATATTCTGTAAATTTAAAATAAGATTTATGACGTAAGATGAAAAATAAATTTGAACATATTTAATTTTATTATGTAGGTTTTAAGTAAAGTAGAATAGTAACGTTTTTAGAAAACATAATTATGAATGCACTATGATGACTGAGAACATGATTTACATTAGTAAACACAGATTTATTCCTATATTTTATAGCTGTAATTCGATTTTGTATAAATGAAATGAAAACACATGGCGACATTATGTGAACCTATTTTCTAAATAGTAAATCATGATTTAATGGGTATGCATTCATGATAGTAGCTGAAGAGCGTTAGCCGGCCGTCCACATAATTCTCTTATGCGACATGTGCGCGGCGTCCGCGTCGTCGACGTCGTTTAGTACTGCATCGCCGTATGGCGCAATAAAATAACGAGCCCACAAAAAAGCAACTAACTAACTGATCCGTATCCACTTGGCATTGCGACCATCTGCATCCGATGAGTACGAAAATAAATTTACTATTCATAAACACAAGCGTTTGCCCCCCATGTACAAGCTTTTAAGGGCATTGGGGCGGTTGCTCGAACAATTACAATTAGATTAGGGGTTGCCACGCATGTGCTGAGGATTTTTATTCTATTAGTACCGTCAAGTGGGCTATTTGTAATGCACCGGTGATACAATGGACAAGATAAATTCATTTTTCTCGCAGTTGCCGACACAGATTTAATTATGAAAGATGGGAGATTGCGTAATTTTTTTTAATTGCCTCACGTAAAACTAATTTATTTTATAAATTTTGTCAATTACAGTGTTCTTTTATGACATATACTCAGCTTTAAAAGCTATACAGCTTTTACATAAGATTTCTTAATTGATTAATTACCTAATTAATTAATTGATTAATATTATTCACATAATATAATTTACTATATATTGCTGAATATAATAATAAATGAATATAATAACTGCAGTAACTAGATTATATATATATATATATATATATATATATATATATATATATATATATATATATATATATATATATATAATCTAGTTACTGTAGCTATTATATTCATTTATTATCTCTTACTTATTATTATTAGTAAAATATATTAATTATTAAAACATAACTTATTGAATATAATTACATATTCATTGTTTAGGTCAGTTAGTTACTTCGTCAGTACATAATAATAATACTTGGTCGAATAAATAAATTAATTATTAATTTGTCATTAAATTCAAATAGCTCATTAGGATACAAAACCAATATGTATTTTATTATTATTAATGGTCTAAACATGTATATTGTAAAATACCTTTAATTAAATACAGTTTGACACGATTTTGGTAAAACATTTAAAATTTGCTATTCTAAATAAAAACTGTACCTAATAATCTACTTGTACTACATTAACAAAATAACATAGTACAAAGATTTCTTAAAAGTGTAATTCTTATTATACAATTATTGTACCTATTTCTGCATTTATTTATATATGTACTATAAATCATTTAGTTGGTGATTTTTTTGTAAATGTCACACCGATGCTAAATATCGCAAATAATGTGTTGCATAGGATGAAAAAGACAAAAAAAGAATAGAAAAACATATTTACGAGCTAATAGAAATTATTAGATTGTCGAACACGTTTCGACATTGTAAGTTGGAATACGATATTTTGTTTTTTTTTGCACATTTTTTTCTGTTGAAATCAAATTTTTCTGCCTGTAAATATTGCATAAAAATATTGAGCCATAAGACACACTCAGTTAAATGCAAATGTGAAAAATCTCTTGTTCTTTAAAGAACCATTAAAACATGTATACTAATCTTTTTATGAAAAAACCCAAGGGTATATTTTTTAAGTGGCTTGCAAAGAATTTTAATGTTCCCCTTATTATAATTACAGTTTCAACTCACTTAGATATAACATTCACTAGCGACTCGCAATATTCTAAGGTAATCAAATCTCATACTTTTTTATTATCTCTCTATTATGGTGTATTCTATTATATTTTTAATTTTATTTAAAAATTTTACAACATATTTTTTCTTCAAATATGAAGAAAAAAACAAACCTGAATTTTTAGTCGTCAAATCAAAATTTTGAGTTGTCCATAGAAGTAGCAAAGTGAAACTACTTTTCTTCGCGATCGGCAGAAACTTTATTTGATGCTGTGAGCGGGAGGAAAAGTTCTTTCTATGCATAATTGATTAGTTGTGGAGTTGAAACTCATTTTAATAAGACACAGTTTTATACATTACAAAATTTATTTGTAGGTTAGGTTACATTACATACACTACATATGTTTCACCACACTGTGGCTTCATCAGGTGATGAAATATAGAAATAATTAGAAAACAAGCTTCTTATATATATACAAAAAAACATATTTGAAGGGGGGGTTATTACATATTTAGGTTTAGTAGGGGAGAATTATTTAAATCTATTTTGTCATTTAAGATGATGCCTTTTTTATTATGTTTCATCTATATCACCTGCGAAGCCACAGTGTGGTGAAACATATGTAGTGTCCTACAAATAAATTTTGAAACGTATAAAACTGTGTTTTATTATAATTTTCTTTTTATGCCACTGTTGGACAAATGAAAGTGAAATAAAAGATACATTTATTTATTGGAGCATTTTGTAAAATGAAACTATTTTAATTAATTATGATTAACTAATTTTAATCACCCAAAAATAAGTTAATCATGATTAAAACTCATTCAATATTCAACTCAAATTTACTAATTCATAAAATTAATTTTGACTACATAAATGTTATCCGATAGGTCACTTACTTGGTCGTTTCCTTTGACTAACACATTTGCGTTTGACAAGAAGATAAAATTAATAAATAACGCATTTGAATATCAAAAAACTTATTCGTATTCTAAGTATTGCCTAAATATAACTCACAACTTATTTCCAAAGGGATCGTCGATTAATCACGTGAGGCTCGAGAGGGGGGCAGGGGTATTTGAAAAATCACGAAACAAAACGAGGGGGCAGGGGGGGTGGTGTGTAGTGAGATATCACGTGTATTTATTTTTTCATTTAACGCGCGATTTTTAAACCGAAAAGCGGCGCGCGACTCGCTGCCAGTCCCAGTAGAAATCTGTGATTTTGACGCCGAATACATGCGTGAATCGTTGCCGTCTATGTTTTAACACTAAATAATGTCTAAACTAGGAGACAGTGCTGGATTTACCAGCAGGCTGAGTAGGCTGGAGCCTAGGGCGGCAGATTTTAGGGGCAGCAAATTTGGTCGTTTTTGTTTGTCGTACAGAAATTAAAAAGGTTAATTTTTATATGCCTTAATGTAAATGTTATTAGGTCCACACAAACAATTCAACATGTAATATGTTTCACCACATATTGTTATATTTTTTTCCACAATTTAGCGTAGTAGTGGTTGGTCCGAAGCAGGATCGACGGGGCCGAGCTGTTAGGGGCATACGCCGCGCAGTGGCATTGAGTCTGAGAGAGACAGATATAGAGCGGCGATACAAACAAAAAAGCCGTCAAAAAGAAAAGCCGCCTCTGTTGATTGAGTCAAGCAATTTTTTATATGTATTAATTTTTCTTCGGTTGTGTGCTATAGAGGGAAAAATGAAAAGTTCAGTGATCTGAATAACGGAAATTATTGTATGATTTGGGAACTGTTAGCCGAATTCGATCCTTTTTTAGCGAGTCATATTGAATATCTAAGACTTTATTTAAAAATTAATCAAATTTTAATTTTTATAAATTCGACACAACGCAGGCAAAAGTTAATGACTGAAATTGTAAAAGAGAAAACGCTAAAGAGTGTAAATTTGACAATCTCCTACGCGGTTGAATCTACAAAAAAATTATTGTTTCTTACCGATATTATTGAAAATTTGTAATTTTGACAGACAAAATACTATAAATCACTCACACAACGTGCTCTCCGTGGCAAAAATTGTAACTACTAATTGTAATTGTAACTAGTAAAAACGCTCCGTGACGTGAACACTATTTGGTCGTTGTCGATGTAATCTAGGTCAACCTAGATTTAATCTAGATTAGGCTATGGTTAGGTTAAATTATATTAGAGCCAGATAAATCAAGAAGCTGAGACTTTTTGATTTAAAAAAGGAAAAATTAGTTCAATTTTAATATACGTCAGGATAGTTATTTACATTAGAGTGCGGAAACATTGATTTTACAATGCAACAGCTCGTTTGGGTTTTTTCCCCCATTTGCTGGAGCATTGTAAAATCATTTCCGCACGAAATTTGTATAAGATTTTTTGACCGACAATTATTATTTTAGAAACAAATAGAAACAAATTCAGATTAATTACAATATTGCAAATTATTTAATTTTTTAATGTTGGTACTCACAAACTAACATTTTTACTAATTCAAATTTATTAGTTTGGTTATGTCATTTTCCAAGTGTCAGACGCACAGTAAAATAATTTAAAAAATCACTCTTATTTTCTACATTATCGTGACAAATGTGGTGTAAAGTAGCGTTTTTTTTAATTACATTTTATTGTCTTATACTTAATTTATTTTGTAAGTGTCCCTGAAAGGTTAAAATTTACTGGTCACTTTACCGCATCGTAGCCGTACTTTGCAACATTGTACGTAAAAATCTAGTTTCGCTGGAAGTATACACGATGTCAAAGCTAGCTTTACAATTCAGGAGGCCAAAAAATTTATTTTCACTACGACTATGTTAATTGTTCAGTGACGCGAGTTTTTGCTATAGTAACAACAAACAGAAATCGTTTAATAATGAAACTCCATTTGATTTACATTGGACTTGCTGTTTTTGTTGGATTTACTTTTCCACGCGATTATAATAATGGCATCCTTCACATACAATAATTTACTTATTAATGTGTCCATTTTGGTGTGCGACTAGATAAAATAATAAATGAATCACGTGGTTTTATAATGTGAACCTAATAAATTATTTGAGAAGCCCAAAAATATCGATTTCACGAGAGTTCACAGCTAATTTTGATGTTTTTAGATAGAACAAATACTATATTTTCTTTTAACAAAAACCTTTTTGACAAAAACCTTTTTGAAAATCAATAAAGGAGTTTTATTTTTCATTAATGTCGATTACCATTTTCTCCCCTTAAAATAATTATTAATTAAATGAAATATTTACATAAAACCGATTAATATGTGCTTTTAGCTTGATATATTCGAATCCACCATTTTTTTGTTTCAACAGGAATTCCAAAATAAAATTAAAAAACTTTTTCAATAACTACATTTTACCGAATGCCGAGAACAAATCCATACACTTAGAGCTGAGATCGAATAGTGGCTAATGCTACGATGCGTGTTTAAATAAATGGTTAACGGGAATGTTTGTTTATTGTTCTATGTATATTGTCATGATCTAGTTTGTTTTTACCTGGAATGAATTTTAGAAAATCGATTTATGGCCGCCTAATTTGCGTAATACTCCTTGCCTCGGTCGGTCAATTGCAGTCTTTTAGATTTTAAGTAAGTATTTCCCCATAAACTTTTAACAGATTCTCGATAGCAAAATCTTGGATATGGTTCCGAATTGCGGAAAATTATAAAATATGCGAATCTTAAAGGCTAGATAATAGACAAAATCTGGCGGTTATTTTTAATTTATTTGGAATATAATAATTTCTATTAAGTTGTGTAATAAAGGGTCTTTCATTAAGCGTTTCCTATCTTAAATAAAACAAAGTGTGTGTGAGATATCATCGATTTTTTTAATTTATTTGTAAGGCCTATCGTTGCAATTGGGAAATTGGCTTCGCTGGGTGGGCCGCATCCGAAATGTCCAATTTTCCATGACTCTGGCGCCTAAATCAGGCTGAATTTGATCAATGGCATGACTTATGTTGGCTTTGAGGGCCGTTGTGGTTTATGGTTTATTGGCATAGACATGCGAATTAAGAAAACCCCATAAGAAACAAATTAACGGGATCAAATCGAACGATTTCGGTGGACAGTTCACATCACCTCCACGTGGGATGACCATACCCTCAAATCGCTCGTGCGGAATGTCCAATGTGGCAAGAGCTGTGTGGCACGTAGCACTGTCCTGCTGAAATCACATGTCGTTGTGTGCATATTATCCAATTCAGGTCAAACAAGTTGCTAATCATCAACCTATAGCACTCGCCGAAGACGATGATGGCCTGGTCAACTTCGCACTCAAAGAAATATGAACCGATGACGCCGCCAGCCCAAAATCCACACCAAACAGTGACTTTTTCGGGATACATTGGAAGCTCTTGGATCTCATGTGATCTCTAATTCGACAATTTTGTTTATTGACGTACCCATTCATCCAGAAATGGGCTTCGTCGCTGAAGAAAATTTTTTTATGAAAATTTGTGTCAGTTTCCAACTGCTCCAGGGTCCATTCAGCGAACAAACGTTGTTATCTATAGTCGTTTACCTTCAGCTCCTGGGTCAGTTAAATTTTGTACGGGTACAGGCCCAATTTACGACGCAACATTCACCAAGTTGTGGTATGCGAAAGGCCCAGTTCTTGTGAGCGACGCGAAATCGACTGCCTCGGATTCTTTTGCACACTGTCACGGACAGCGGCGATGTTTACGGCAGATTTATGCACCACACGGTGAATATTCCTCTCGGTAGGACGATTATGGCGACCGTAAAATAGGGGCAGCGGAACATTGCCCGAGCAGAACATCTGATAAACATTTTGATAAAACAATTTTATCATTTGCACTTATCGTTGAACGCTATATCCGTCCATGGTCATTTCGCAAAACAGACTGAAAAAAGAACAGATAATTCTACAGGTGTAGCTTCAACATTATGGCCGCCAGCAACTGTCAAAGTTCGGAAGTCCCTATTGGAAGACCCTATATATCCTCATCAAAAGTAGAGAGCGATATATCAGAACAAAATAGACGAAAGAAAATCATTAACATAAACTCCGAGGACATGCCAGAAATTACACAGGCCGAAATTAGAGTTGCGCAACACCACACCAAGAAAGGGAAAGCGCCCGGCGGCGACGGGATAATAGGGGAAATGCTGAAATAAGGAGGAGACACGTTAGCCACACAACTGCTATTGCTGTTTAACAAATGCCTGGAAGAAGAGAACATTCCTGAAGTCTGGACAAACGCGTTAGTGGTACTGATATATAAAGAGGGAGACACAGAAAACCTGGAGAACTACAGACCGATCAGCTTACTGTCCCAAACTTACAAACTGTTCACAAAAAGAATATCCACTCGGATTACTCCGAAACTGGACTACTACCAACCCAGCAAACAGGCAGGATTTCGCAAAGGATTCAGTACAACCGAGCACCTACAAACAATGAGAGTAGGTACTCATTGAGAAGACCACATAATAGCGTTCATAGACTTCCGAAAAGCCTTTGACCCAGTAGAAATCTGGGCACTCCAGCAAGTCCTAAAAATGCCAGAATTGACCATAGAAAAATACCAAGTACGCAAACTTGATTACCGTAACGCCACACTACAAATCCAACTGCACGAACCATCCGAAAAAGTGAGAATCGGGAGAGGTGTACGAGAGGTAGATCCTTTATCGCCAAAACTATTTATCTGGACTTGGAAGATGCACTAAAAACAATTGATTTCAGTAACCGAGGTATTAACATAACGGATTAGAAACTCAGTCGACTAATGTTTGCCGAAGATATAGCACTGATAGCCAGAACAAGGAAGAACTCATCACACTCATCCACAATATCTACAAAGCCACGAAACGCATAGGATTGGAAATGAACTTGAAAACCAAGTACATGACGTCAGATAGAGAAGATGAAGAACAAATTACCATCGAAGGCAACTTAATTGAGAAAGTACAATCATTTAAGTATCTGGGGCAAACACTAACAATAGGTAAGGCAAATCAAGGACTAGAGCCAAACAATAGAATCAGACAAACTTCGGCGGCCTACAGGAAGATAAAAGATAAACTAGCGCTGTACATTGTCGTCGAGTTAAAAAACGCCCTATACAATCAGTGCATACTACCGGTGACCACTTATGGATCGCAAACCTGGGCAATTACCGAAACAATAATAGAAAAGCTAAAGGTCAATCAAAAAGAGCTCTAAAGACGCATATCACTGAGAGACAAGAAAAGAAAGGATTGGATCAGAGAGTAACAAATGATAATGTAACAAATGAAATACTACAGCAGAAATAACGTTGGGCCGGCCATGTCGCAAGAAATGAAGACAAATGGAGCGCAAAAGTCATAAGATGGAGACCATCGAACAACAGAAGAAGCGTAGGAAGAGCACAGATGCGATGGAACGACGACCTGAAACGAACGGAAAGTATTTACTGGTACCAAACGGCCCAAAACAGGACTACGTGGAAGAGCAAGAGGGAGGCTTAGAGCCTTAAAACGTTGATTAGTCTGATTTAAAGTCTGGCTAACATTATTAAAATAACTTTGGTTTAATAAAAAGTTTGTACAATAATATTTAATTAATAAAAAATAGGCCGGGTATATAAACAAATTAATTTCAGAGTCCACTAAACTTAAAGCCTCACAATCCGTTATTAAAGTTTGGCATTGAAGCATTTAATTTACGGCGTGTTTTTATAGTGCAGAAAATTCTAATTAATAAAAACATAAAACACCAATGCATGCAAGAACGAACTATAAAATCCTTAGCTCGGACTTAATTTAGAATATAAACTAATATACGATTTATTTTTCTAAGAAATAAAATAAATTTAGTTTTAATAAAATATTATACATACTTGTAAACTATATTTTTAAGTAATAAATCAAAACTATATATCGTCAATCCAATCAAGTGTAATACAGTAAATCAATAACACATTAAACACACAAATAAAGATAATATTCAGAATAAAGGAATCGGTTTGAATGCGTGTATAATTAGCTCCGTTTTATTGTTACAAAACGCGGATTGTATCGGACGTAATCAAACCATCAATCGATTTGAATAATAGATCAGCCACACGTAAATTCTATTTATATTATATTATTCTCTTCCAGTATACCTATATGTATACAACCAATTTTACATTGACAGCTGCAATATGAAAAAGTAACAATCGATTTTTAATTTCCTATACGGAAAAAGTACTTTTTCTATACTTTTTCCGTCATTCAGTCTTGGTTGAGTGACTTATTTAGGGGTGCATTTGTAACAAAAATAAAAATACATTATTTCGATTTACTGTACTGGTTATGATTCTCCGTCAACCCCCGAAGCGCAACAATACCATCCCATTTACCTTGCTCAATGAATAATAATTGAGATTTAATCGGTTTAATTAAAACGATTATCTGAAATCAGGTCATTAGAACTCTACAACGAACTCCCAAAAATGACAATATATGTATTAGTGTAATAAAATTAATCTAATTTAAGATTTTAATTATATATAATAAACGTTGTAGATGTATAATTTTAGATAAATAACCCGTTGTATGCACTACCAAGGTACGTTTTTTGATGTGTGTAATTTCGCAGGTAGGTATATTATATTAATGTAAATTATTTTACATCACAAGAAAATAATATATTATAGCGTGTATTCTAAACTAGTTATTGTGCCTAACTTTTTTACTTCTATTGTAGGAAGATATTAACTAGAAAATATAGTAACGGAAAATTGTAAAATTCTCCGGACTCCGCTTTTCTTCCTAAAGTTATAATTCTTTATGGTTTCAGTTTTTTATTTAATAAGTTTTTGTTGCAGTTCTCTGTAAAACGTTTAGCATTTTTTATTTTATATTCTGATTTGAAATCCAAAAACAAATATGCGACAAATGTTTATTACACATAGTAGTATATTAATTAACAACGTATAGTAAATATAACGTCAAACTTTGCTATAAAAAATATTAGAAAGCTATTAAATAACTGTCAAATTTCACATGAGATTTGTTTTGGTAGTTCTAAAAAGACTCAATAATGTTATAGAGCTCCGGAAGGGTTGAATATATTTAGGCTTTTTTCGACTTTATTTAGTTTATATGATCTATAATGTAGTATGGTTTTACCAATTTAAATCAATAACCTGCTAATTTCATGTCTCTCTCACGAAATGTCAAATTAAAAATATTTAAACCCAGTCATCCACGTGGGTTTCAAGTAAGCGTTTTAAAAATTGTTATTCATAAAAGCAAAGCTGCACTGATGAGAGATAAATCTCGAAATGCGTCTGCTGATGGCTATTCACTTAAGTTATCGGAAAGAGATGACCTTAAAAAAACAATGTTATTTTTCTGGCTTTTTTGAGTGGTAGACTTTTAGCTATTAAATAACTGGCAAATTTCACATGAGATTTGTTTTGGTAGTCCTGAAAAGATTCAATAATGTTATAAAGCTCCGGAAGGGTTGAATATATTTATATATTCAGGCTGGAATACTTTATAATTGCGTCAACTGTTTTATTGATTTTTTTAAATTTTATTAACAACTTTTGCTTTTTATTCACATCTTTTGTTTTATGATAAACATCTTTTATTTTTTGTTAACATCTGTTATTATCTATTAACATCTCTTGGTATTTTAAGATAAATTTTTTTTCTGAATTGTTTTCACGGATGACAAAAATTAAGTATCCCGCAATGTGCTGCTACGTAATGATTACGATAGTGTTAAGAATATGTTTTTGTGCAGTACTGCATAAAACCAACTCGATATAGTTTTCATACGATTTTTTCAGTAAGTTTATGAAAATTTCGAAGTACAGTGGTGTACTTATAAATAAGTACTACGTACGTATAAAGTACGTATATAAAAAACGTACTGAAATAGTTTAATTTATTTTAATGTAGCCTAGCGATATTGAATATTTGCGCACGTTATGTGGAAACACAACGTGACATTTCTCGTATTAAATAATGTATGCCAGGAAGTACTTTTCGCGCATGAAATAATAAATATAATATTAGTATAATATAAAAGAATTACTTCAATAAACTGGTTTTATAAAGTATGGCAAAGTAAAGGACATATAACGATTTCAAGATACTGGAAGAGGTGGAGGAGAAAGGCTGAACTGAATAACTGAATCTTATTCGCTGAGTTTTGTCCTTTTCGACACGCTTTCTACACTTTTATCTGCAAGAACTCAATAATAATTACTTTCAAAATTACGCTGCTGGCATTGCGAGAAAAGTTGTCGAATTGTACTCTTGGTTCTACACGCCGACAACAGTCCATGTTTTTTTATTCACTTTCATAAGATTATTGAATCTTCATTGCGTCCAATCAAGTCAGGCAAATGTTCCAAGAACCGTCTATAGATTTTTCACATTAAATTCACCCTTTCGTACATGAAACTCACTCTTTTGTAAATTAAATTCTCCCTTTTGCATATGTAAAGTACTTTTACATATATTGTGGACGCGCGGGCAAAAGGGGTTATATCAGTAAACGAAATACATAAAGAAAGTTTGACCTCCAAAATCTAAATTTTTTTTGAGTTATTGTTTTGTTACTTTTTATTTTCATGATTTTATACTAGACCAGGTTATAAAATGACTCTTGAATATTTTCAGCCGATTTGTAGTAATTTAGTAAAAAAGCACTGAATTTTACAAATGGACTATAGGTATATACACTGGTGAGCAAAAAAATAGGTCTCTTAAGAAATTGCAACTAAGAGTGGCCTCATAAGCAGAAGACCCTGAACCGGGCAAAATCGAATCACCACCCAAAGAGATGACCGCTTTTTGGTGTCATGCATAAGTTTGCATAGAACATCTTCTGCGGTTATGCTACGAATTCCACTTCAAGAAGTCAGATATGTCAATATTAGTGAATGAATCGTTACAAGAAGGTTTCATGCTGCTGAATTTTCTTGTTGGATGGCTACAGGCAGTGTTGGGCATAATTCAATTAATATTTTTATTGCAGAATCAAACAATTACAATTTTAATTGCAACTAAATCAATAGACCTTTTCATAGTTGAATTTTTTTGTGCGCATGCGTCAATTTCCGCCTGTTATATGTCAAAATTGCCCGAACTTTTTGACGTATAACCTTAATATTTACCCGAAACTTTCATATTACCGCCTTTCAAACTTGACAGATGCGCATGCGCTTAACTAACCGTAAAAAGGTCTATTGCAATTAATTTAATTCAATTAAGTGTTTAATTGTGAGATGCAATTGAAATCAATTGCAATTAAATCCATTAATTGTGGTTTACAATTAATTTAATTGCAATTAAAATTTTAATTGTTAAACTATTTGATGTTTAACAATTTAAAAAACTATTTGATGAATGTAAAAACTTAAACAGTCGGGAAAGATGGTCGTTCTGGACCCTCCACCTCCACTTCCGGCCCCCACCACGCCCCCACTTTCGGTTTCCACCCCACTTCCGGTTCCCAACCCCACTTCCTGTTCCCACTTCCGGTTCCCACTCCATTTCCATTTGCTACGCCAACTTCCGGTTCCCCCCTCTCACTTCCGGTTCCATAAACGGAAGTGGGAACCGGATGTGGGTGAATTTTTGGAACCAGAAGTGGGGGTGGGAACCAGAAGTGGGGTAAGAACTCGGGGATGGATGACCGGTGGATGATCCGGTTTCCACCCTACTTCCGGTTCCCACCCACGTCCGGTTCCCACTTCCACTTCTAGTTCCCACCCCACTTCCATTTCCTACGCCAACTTCCGGTTCCCACCATCACTTCCGGTTCCGGAACCGTAAGTGGGTGAATTTTTGGAACCAGGAGTGGGGGTGGGAACCGGAAGTGGGGTGGGAACTCGGGAATGGATGAACGGAAGTGGAGGAGGAGGTGGATAACCAAACGAGCTGTCGCGTTGTAAAATCAAACTTTCCGCACTCTAATGTAAATAACTATTTCAGTTAAGCATTGTGGCAAGTGATACAATGGAGTATAATAAACATATCTTCTAACCGTCATTTATTAATTGTTAACTGTAATTGTAATAATGCATCAATCAATTAACAATTAATTAATTGTAATTGAAAAATTTTACAATTAACAATTAATTAATTGGTAATTGTGTTATCTTGCAATTACAATTAATTATTTTAATTGTTAGTTGCAATTAAATCTGGCAATTTAATTGTTAGTTGTTAATTGTTTTCACAATTAATTTTTGCCCAACTATGGCTACAGGTCCACCATTGCAATGTTCGCATCGAATTGCAAGATTGGCTTCTGCCAGAAACCAACTGGCTTGGAATAATGATAACTGGAGCAATACCATATTATCAGTTGAGTCGTGTTTTTGCTTCGATGGGCCAGACGCACGACGGCGAGCATGGAGAAGACACGGATATGCTATGTATGCAGTCTTTTTCATTACAAAATAAAAATTAAAATTAAGAAAACGTTTTAAAATGAGTGTAAATTCTATGGTGATACCGGAGACTGAGGAGAGTTCTTATAACGAATCCACACCACCGGAAACAATTGAAAAAGCAAATTCTTGATTTTTGATTCTTTCTTTGATTTTTTTTATGGCACTTGGATGCCAAACTTATAAGACACATCCCCTCGCATGAATAATAAAAAATATTGTTTTGATTACACATGCGCGCGAAGTACTTTCTGACGCACGTTTTTTAATACGAGAAATGCCACTTCGCATTATCTTTCTACATAACCTGGTTAACGCACGTAAATATTCAATATCGCTTGGTTACATTAAAAAAAACAAATAACAATAAATAACAATAAAATAAAATAAAAATAATCAAGACCTCGATATTAAAAAAGTGACGTGAAATGTCAGACATTTTCTTCATAACAAACTAATAATAAAAATTAAAGAAAACGTTTTAAATTGAGTATAAATTCTATGGCGATGCCGTAGATTGAGGATTGACAATTGAAAAAACAATTTCTTTCAACTTGTAAGATACATCCCCTCGTATGAAAAATATTGTTTGTGACACGGGCGGTATTGTCAATTGCCCTCTCGAGCGAATGTGCGCATTCATTTCGTTCCTGCACTCAATTTCGCTCTCGTGTCAAATAGACAACCTACCGCCCTAGTTACAAAATATACTATAGCACACTCATTTTTGAAGTTCGTCGTTGAACGATCGATCAACTTTCTGAAATGACAGGAATATCGTGTAGGTCAATTCAGGGAATCTTGTCCGACGATTTGAGCATGAGAAGAGTTCCAGCGAAATTCGTTCCCCAATTTCTCATACGGAAACATGATATATTCGACATGATATATTCGAAACATTATATATGACGATCTTCACGGATGAGGGTGTTGATTTTTGCAACATTTTTTTGTCGTACGCTAGCCATCTCTTGTATTAACCGCATAGAAAAGTTAAACTCTTTTAAACTAAATGTGATATGAACCATGCTTTTTCAAAATTCTTATCTTCTCAAAAACCTACGATCTTCTTCGCTCATTAAAGGTGAAATTCTTGGAAGATTTTTTAGTTTGATTGAAAAAGTAAAAGAATATCCAAGAAAAAGAAAACATAATTAATGCTAACTGAATTAATGCTAACTACAGTGAAACTTGTATAAGACGGTACCTCAAGGGACTGGAATATATTTCCGTCAGAAAACATTTTTCCGTCTTACACGGGTTAATCATATTTTTCTTTTATTCGCAATTTTTAATTATGGACATGTATGTAATACATTTGGTTTATTAAAATTTAGTTTTTTCTTTCCATTTCTAAATTGAAATCCTTGAGCTAACTTAACAATATACTGCCAGCCATCCAAACCTTTTTATTTGCATGGCATTCAATAGGTAAATCATTTATAATCAGTTGATTAAAGCACCTGAGTTTCAAAGATTTTCCAATAACCAAAAGTTCTTGAATATCTCGAATTTTCCATCAGCAAAAGTAAAAAAAAAATAACGTGACTCGTTCTTTTGAATGCTTACTGCCACCGATACATTTTTCATTGATTAGTGCAAAAGTTTTATTTGGAAAGCACGTGAAAAAAGCACCATTTCAGCTCCGTTTGCTATGCTCTTAGGCTTATATCCCTCAATTTCTATTACGATTCTTTTTTTCTTATCCTAGACGTTTTCCTCACAAAGTGTGCCAAATTTAATGTCAAAATTTTGTTTACACTAGCTGTTGGTATCTTCTTTCGCGAATTATGTCAGGAAGACGGTTTAGAATGTTTACTATGTATCGCTGATCTGTTTGCGCAGATGATACCGACGCAAAAACACCAATCAGACTACGAGAACTCCTAGCCCTTACTTCCTTATTGGTAGACGAATCTTCCAGCATTGATAATTGCCTACCAACAGCATAAAATATGACAAAATTCGTTTCCGTCTTTAGAATTATTTTCCGTTTTACACGGGTTGTTTTAAATGGGAAAATGAACGGTCACCAAAAAAATTCCGTTTAATGCCGGTTTCCGTCTTTTACGGGTTCCGACTTATGGCTCGCGTACACATAAACCGTCATCGGGCGAAGTTTGCTCGGGCGACGACGGCGATTGAATCAAACACTTATAAAAGAATGAGAGCGCGTACACAAACACGACTGTCATCGTCCAATGACGCCCGAAAACGGCCGATTATCACGATGATCCGAACTTGTTGGGATTTCTCGCTAGACTGCCGGCTTCTACAGTGCAAATTGAGTATTTTTATAGTTAAATTTTGTTGTTATCTGCCTAAACGACTATGGATATTGAAAAATTAATAAGTTGTGTTTATAATATAAGTTGGTCTATTATAAACACAACTTATGTGGGACAAACATTCAAAAAAATACAATAATCGACATGATAGCACTGTTGGTAACACTGGTGGTAACACTGTTGCACTGTTGCAGTGTAAGCACATACACGTCCGATTAACTCGTCCGGGTAGTTCTGTCCACCATCGGCCGACAAAATCGGTTTTGGTGTAGGCTTAGCATTAGACAAGTTTCACTGTAATTGGAGTAGAAAAATATTTAAACTTGTAAACAATGGGAAATGAAAAAAATGTTAAAATGATAAGCTTTATAAACACAATTAGCAAACCTGATTTTAACACATCTGATGCATTTACCGTATATCAGAAAAATTATAAATGATAAAAGTTTGCTCTAATCAAAATTCAAGTTCTCCTCTATGGTCATTTTTGATCTGTTTATTTGCCAAGTAACCGTAATGGAAGCAGATGCACAAATAGCAAAACTTGTTCGAGTATGGGTAGAAGAACTGGAGGTAGCTAGCAATTGGAATTTCAAAATGACATTGTGATACTAGAAGCAAACAGATCAAAATAGATGTTTTTAGGTTTGTTTCAGCAACAGTCAAAACGGCTGGTAAACTGTCTGACCTATGCGCAAGATTAAAATCATTACTGGTTGCAATATTACGCATGCGTGGGATAGTTGACGACCGTTTTGACTGTCGTTGGAGCAAAACTTTTTGACTGTCATTGGAACAAAATTTTCCATAAATTTCCATTCCAAATATCTATATAAAACAAAATTTCATTTTCATATTATGCACATCATTTTCAACTTGAAAATCACATAATCAAATTACTAAAGAACCGATAAACATCTTGATACTGATAAGAAAATTTAAATAATTGATTCAGTTGATTCAAAAACACGCTTGGCCCACTAAAAATGTACATGTGGACTGTCGGTTTCTACCCATGTTCTGGACTTTTTACGTGGACAATTTACGTCGCTTCAAGGCGCTTGTAAAAAATGTTGCATTTACTAAGTAGCCTACTAAGTATTGTATAAGGATTTATTGTGTTATTGTTTATATATATATATAAATATATATATATATATATATATATATATATATATATATATATATATATATATATATGTGTGTGTGTATTGGCAATTCCCGAGATGAATTTATGGAGGTCAATGAAAAACAATATTTTTTAGATATCGGAACGTGCATCGCCATCCGTTTTCTTTCCCATTAAATTTCCAATAGGTTAACAACGATTTACGATGCATCGAAATACTGGGAATATTAAAAAAAAACCTAGATCTGGCAGACCAGAGAAAATATAAAGTGGAAATTAATTTTGAATAAACAAATTAAATCTTCAAAGAAGAATGAATTTAAATTAGAAAACTTAACGTAACGTGCAAAAAACTGCTGGAGAAATAAAACGGTTGGAATTGCTGCCATGCGAACGCGATAATAATTTCTTTACGCTGCAATTGTTAGATAAATGGTTTTGTCGTTAGTATTAAATTGCAGAAATTTTAGTTTTTCTTCTGGTGTCCTGATAATGATTATTATGCAGGATGATTCTATACACATTTCCTTTCCATTCTTTATGTCGATGTACATATATAGTAAAGAGACATTTTGTTATGAAAAAAGTAAATGTTTTAAATCTCATTTCAAATAAAAACTTAATTATTGCTGTATTTTAATGAACCATCTTTTTAAATAGTGATTAAAAAATCGGCTTTTGCGCGCCGCTCAACAAGCCGAAAGTTATTATACATGCACACTAAAGTGTTTATAATATGCAAGAAAATTTTAAGAAGTCGTTTAAAACTTTCTTAGAGTATTTATAAAGGCGGCATTTTGTGTGAGTGAATACTTGCATATAGAAACCCTCCAGTTGCCAAAGTTAATATTCCTTCTACACGGTTTTTCTTTTTATAATATTTATATATTTCATCCAATAAGATTACGATAAAAGTTTGAGGCTCGCGTGCCGTAATTGAGGGAGAAAGTGTTACGAAAATTCTAATAAGTCGAATGGAAGGCTCGCCTTCGTAAATTTCTATTTGAGAAATGGTTTTAATCCATGGCGAAAAATAAATTGTATAAATTCGCATTATCGGATCTAGAGTTTTCTATTATATGCCTTTAATCGGTAAAGAACGATTAAACCTAATGGTTTATAGTAGTGGTCGGCAACCCGCAGCTGTTTGAACCAATTACAGCGGCTATTGTTGTTATTTAATAAAAATATACCTTATATATTTATTTACATTGTTTATGTTTGCAATATTTATTTAAATTGTTGCTGATATTTTTCTTGATCTTCCAAAATGATTTCATTATATCGCTATGTTTAGCACGACGTTTATCTGCCTATTTTCTTGTTATTTTGGGTTTTTCCTCTGATATAATTTCTCAGCTTTAGACCTTATGTCTGAAGATTTTTCGACTTTCGATGTCTCGGTGAGATGTTGGCGTTTTTTAAGATCAATTTCGACCTGTTTTCCCCAGACAGTTGTCGTTTTCATTTTCTGTACGTACTTCAAAACTCTCCCTGTTCGGTTGTCACCTAGTCTCATAACGTGCCCGTAGAATTTCAGACGTCGTTTTCGGAAATCAGTTTCGATGTTGGAGTATTATTCTGTGACAGTGTGTGATTGTAGACGATATCCATCGTCTGTTAGTTTTGGGCCAAGGATTTTTCGTATAATTTTTCTTTCAGCCATCTTGATATTCTCTATGTCGCCTTTGTAATTAAGGTTTAATGTCTCGCTGGCATAGAGTATTTCAGGTTTGATAACAGTCGTGTAGTGTCGGATTTTGTGTTAATAATGTTCTAATTGACAACAAAGGCTCACAAAATGCATCTTGAGCGCTGTGTGCTAAAGAGTAACAGAAGATTTTCGTGTCCCTCCCTTGATTTAATTAGTAAAGCTGTCCCAAAGTGGATGTTATTAAAACTTTTCAATTTTGTGTTAACATTTATGCATTTTTAATTATAGATGCTTATTTTCCATATGCTTTCCGCATTTTTAGTTTTATGCTAATTTTTCTGTTCCTGTAGGTTCAATAATTTCGCCTAAGTATTTGAAGTGACTAACCTTGTTTATTATGCCGTATTTTGTAATTACATTTTCTGTTTTGATGAGTTTTGTGGCCATGAATTCGGTTTTCGAAAAGAAAACCTGATATTGTCTGTCCTATGGGGGATCTATCTTATGAGTCTCAAAATTTTTCAATTTTCCAGTTATTGTTCCCATGCTTCCCATGAACTTTGTCTAAGACGATCTTGAAGAGTAATGGGGTGAGGCTATCGCCCTGTCGGACAACAAGTCTTGATGGGGAAAAGTTTTGAGATTTCTCCGTTGAATTTGACTTTGGAAGTTGTGTTTGTTAGTGTTTGTTGTATGAGCCGTTGTGTTTTCGGATCCAGATTGTTTTTTTCGAGTATATTAAACAGGGATTGTCGGTCGATGGAGTCATAAGCTTTCCTTAAGTCGAATTGAATTTTTAGTATAGATTTCAGGTTGAAAATTTGCTCCGTGCATGATATTTGTGGTCTGAAACCTGCTTGATATTCCCCAATTAGGGGTTCGAGTTGTCCTTGTGTGAGTTGTAAAAGGCAAGCGGATAGGATTTTGTAGGGAACGGATAAGAGGAAGATTCCTCTGTAGTTATTCACAGAAGATATGTCTCCTTTTTCTGTAGTGGGTGGATGGGTGCGCATTTTCATTCGTCTGCAATTTTAATCGGGAATAAACGTTTAAATTTCCCGCTCGCTGGTTGCAGTAAAATAGTCGCCCTCATTGCGATACTTATGATACTATATATATGATACTATATCCAGTGACTTTACCCATTCATGAACATCATCCACATATTTTACATTTGGCGGTGCATCTAGAAAATGGTCAACGAGTTTATTTCAACGCATCAAATGTTGCAACAATGTGCTCACTCAAAATTCTCAACGTGCTGCAACACCACCAGCCACAACATTGACAAGTTTCTCATTGACAAGTTTCTCATTGACAAGAGGAGGACAAGATCCATTTGCACGAACGTTTCTCTGCTCTCTAATGTTCGTGGGGCGACATCCTTTGAATCACTTCGAACTGTGATTGGTGCAAAGTGCCCAACATTTCGTGCTGCATGCCAACAGCTCAATTAACTTGAAAATGAAACTCATTGGGACATTACAATAGCTAAATCAGATCTTTCAGCAACGCCAAATCAGATACGCACATTATTTGCTATCATTCTTTCGACATGTATTCGAACTTTTGGATTTTGGGCAATTGTACTTATCGATTTTGGACTTTCGGATTTTTTGATTTTGGGCAGATTTTTATATTTTGAACTTTAGATTTTGAGCTCTTACAATTTTGTGTTTTGGTCTTTTGGATTCTGCTCTTTTGGGCTTTTACATTTTGCACTTTTGGATTTTGGGCTTTTCAAGATTTGGATTTTTGACTTTTGTATTTTGGACTTTTGAACTTTTAGGTTTTGGGATTTAGGATTTTGAACTTTTGGATTTGTTTTTTTCTTATACGTTGTACTTTATGCGAGGGAGAGGACAGACAGGATTATATTCCCATCTGTTACATAATCGTGTACGATAATATTACCAGATCGATACGTGAAACATTTGACTGACTTTACTTTAGCTAATAAAATATTATTTAATGATTATAGATTCTGAGGCGATACGAAGTTCGCCAGGTCAGCTAGTATTTCATAAATTAACGATCAACGAAAATAATTTTTCCACGATTAAATCATTTTACTTCGATATGCTAAATCCAATGGTGTCAAACCATTCAAAACCGTTTCTCCACTTATAAATTTTATTTAGTTTGTTGCTCGTTCTCAAGGAAAAAAAACCAGAAAATTCTGTGATTTGAAAAATATAAACACTATTTATTGCTCACTCACCTTTACTTATACAGTTCTTTCTTTTAATCAGAAAGAAACTAGAATGTGCCAAAGAAAAGCATTTGTTAGAAACAATGATCATAATTGAAAGATTTCTGAAAATTGTTGACTCAGTTCGATAAGCATTAAAATACTATTCTTAACAGTACTGATTGGCAATCACAATCAATCAATTACAAAAAATTAGAATTATACAAGAGAAAGGGTATAAAAAATTTCATTATTAAAGATAAAACCATAAATTGTGTTTATCTTTAATATTGAAATGAAGTTTCAACAACTAACTCCACAATCAATCAATTACAAGAAATTGGATGCATTGAAAAGGGAAGGGAAATTATATATTAGAGTCAACTTTTTTTATAAAAACCGATCAGTTAAGAACTTTCTTCTTTGACTGTTTCTTCTTTCTAAAATTTATTTTTTATATAAACAATAATTGAAATACTTTTATAGAAGTAACCTTCTAATTATTATGTAGACAGGTTTACTTTTAAATCTAATTTTTTAGAAATCATATATGCAGATGGATGTATTGGAATTGCTTCTAGCAAATTTAAAAAGCAGGAAATTATATCACATTTTTTTCAAATTATATTATAACGTACGTAACGTATCAAAGAAATACGACGATATCAGAAAAGTAAGTTATAAAAACAAAATTCAAGATTTAATATCTTGAATATATTATTTCCTGTGTAATACACGAAATCTGAAACATGTACTTGTAGCAGTGGCGCTAATCCTAAATGGCTTTTATATTTGTTGGGGCGCCTTTTTACCCGACTCCAGCGAAGTCCAAATTTTTACAAACGTCGGGGAACCTGTAGCTCGAGGCCCCGTATCATTGATACGGCGGTAGCTACGCCCCTGTATTAATATTATTACGCCTTGTAGTAATAGGGAATATGCAAGTGATTTAAGTTTACTTGATTTTTTAATCCCCGATACTTTATGATATTGACATTACACCTATACCATTATTTTCTCATTTATTTTGTATTTAATGCCCTAAAAATTAAGTCAAAAAGTGCAAAATATGCGAGCGAAATTCAAATTTACGAAACGCATCACCATTGGTCGTAATGGTATGTGCACGTTGGCATTTATCGGCGTCGCTGTAGGTAGGGTGGACTATACACCTCGACTTTGGGACTTTGCCAAACACTTTATCTGGTGTACTTATAATAGTGTTTTTACATTCCGGTACTATACAATATCTATAAAATGGGTTTTTAGCTTTTTCCATTATCGAAATTGCAATTTCAGACTGAAAATCCTTAACTGTCTATGCCAATAGGCTATGCAACACTGAATGCCAAGTGGTATGCAACGTCATCCAAAGCGCGCGATAAGTGACACCGTTCAAACAAGGCAAATTTAATCAATCAAAATTAATATATTATTTTAAAAATTAATTGAAACACTTTCAACAGTATTTATATTTTTTACTATGTTAAGACGAAGTAAAAAGTGAATTAAGAATATAAAAAAATAATGCATATTCCCTATTGTGACCGATTTCCGGCGTTCTTTGTCGTCATATACTTTTTGTACGTGGAAAAAATACTCAGTACGTATTAATTATTACGTGAATATTTACGATATATAAAATAACTTAATAGTTATAGTGATATAAACGGAACAGAAGGTAGGATTTATTGAATCTCCAGCGATAGAAGAATAATTCGATTTTTAAGATTTTTCTTATAGTCAATAAAGAAAACTTTGTGAAAATTATAAACCATTCTGATCGTGAAATTTAATAAACCATTTATTATGTGCAAAAATGTTATCATGGCGTCAATGGAAGATTACGAAATAAAAGAAGCACTATGAAACAACCGAAAAGGAAATGGCAAGTTATTCCGTAATTAGTGGAATTATTACGTAATGAATTGATAAAGTTGCTATTAAAAATAAAATAAAAAGTAAAGGTCTCCTAAGTAAAAACCTACAAATAAGTTATATTGTTTTGGTTGTGAACTGTTAATAATGCAGCAGTTTTTTTAATTTTTATTAGGTTTTATTAGGTCGCTTTGTACTCTATCTGTTCTGGCCGCTATCCCGATTAGGAGGCATGACGAAATATCTATTCGGGCCTAATCAGGCCTTCCAAACTGTTACTGAACTGTCACAAGCCTCATTGGAACCTTGTCCCGTCCTAATCAGGAGAGAATAAGATTGACCTAAGTTAATCTTTGGAAGGCCTAATAGGAAGAACTGTTCTAATTAGAAAAACTGAAGCACGGCACGTCGAAGAAATTCCAAACTAGATAATTATGAGGAAACTCCAGAGTAAAACTATCTTAGGCAAATCTTTGGAGTTCCTAACTACAACCTTAAACAAAAGGTTTTTCGATGTTAGGCAAGCAAATTGGTTGTTATTTGGTTGTTATTAAGAGATTCTGTTACATGGCCTAACTTAAATATATCTTTGGTATTCCACCATCATTATCACTTTGAGTTTCAATATACGCATCCGTCCACTTACCTCTTCTAAAAGACATTTCCATATTGGACAAATATATATATTTTTTTAAATCCTCCTGGAATATTTACGATCTGTCTAACGACAATAAGTAAATGTGGTGTAACATCGTCAACTCTTGTAAGTATTTACCCAGTGGTAAATATACCTTTTCATCCTACGGTACACATATTACCATATCAAGCGGGAGTCTGCGTTCCAATCTACGATTTCCATGTCCAGTGAGAAGTCGGCTTGCAAGAGTGTTCCGGTGTACTTTGAGTCTATCAGAGTATGTGCTGGAATGTTCTTCAATCACTTCTTTCACTAGTTTAATGTTAAGGTCGTGGTTAATGATACTATTTGTTACAAACCATGGTGCATTTACAATCATTCTTAAGGTTTTTGATTGAAATCTTTCTAGTATCTGGATATTTGAGTTGCACGCTGAACCCCATAGCTGACTCCCATAGCTCCATACTGGTTTCAGAACAGAGTTATATAGTAGAAGCTTGATTTCCAATGAGAGTTTTGATTTTGGACCGAGTAGCCAATACATTTTCCTTAGTTTAAGATTAAGTTGCTTTCCTTTTGTCCATATATGCTTCCGCCATGTGAGTTTCTGATCTATGTGCATACCTAGATATTTCGTTGAGTCTGATTGAGGTATTTGCCGGCCATTGAATTTTACTGGTGGACAGGTTTCCTTTCTGAGCGAAAAGCTGACGTGGACCGATTTTAACTCATTTGCTTGGATTTTCCACATTTTTAACCAGTTTTCTAGTGCATTAAGATGCAGTTGGATTCGTTTTGCTGCCACGACTGGATCAGAATGGGATGCCATTATCGCTGTGTCAGCTGCATATGTTGCTGTTAGAGTGAGGGCTGTGGTGGGCAGATCTGCGGTGTATAGAAGGTAGAGTACTGTGCCTAGTACACTTCTCTGTGGTGACCGGCTTGAACTAATTTTAGATCGCTTACCTCGTCCTTGTATTTGACTGCAAAATATCGATCACTTAAGTATGATTTAAGTATTTCATACAACTAATGTGTATAACAGTCCAGTATGCCACACCTTGTCAAACGCTTGTGCAATATCTAGAAATACTGCTGAGCAGTATCTCTTCGCTTCAAAGTCCTTACTAATCTTTCTAACGATTCTATGGATTTGCTCTACCGTTCCATGTTGTTGCGTGAATCCGAATTGATGTTGTGGGATTAGATTTTTGTCCAGTAGAATTGGAGTTTTAGTCGTTTAGTCGTTTTAGTAAAAATTTCTCGAGTATTTTTGAGTAAGGGATCAGTAGATAATTGTTTGTCGTCCGTTTTAAAACACTGTGGTGGCAAAGAACAATAGAATTAAATTTAAGTTTTAAAAATTATTTTTAGAATTTTTATATTAACAGAAATTAATGGAGCCTAGTGAATATTTACTGACAAATAATTCTAAATATACCACTCATTCCTATGTCTATGTTTTACTGACTCATTTAAAAAGAGTTACGTTACTATTAATGTTCTTTTTTAAATATTTGAAAGTTAATGTCTTTATGGTTCTATCGAAATTTATTATTTTGCTTAGTTTTTCCTATCCTATCCTATCCTTGATTTAACTAATGAGTGTATAAGCTACAATTAATATGTTTCATGATTGCTTTCTAATTGAAAGAAAACATAATATCAACTAAAAAATCTTCTTTTACATTACATTCTTTTCGTACAATTGTAATTAAATATATTCGCTTTTGTATCAAAGACAAATGGAAAATTTGGACCACATTCAGTTACAGTTGACGCATGCAAGTGTATTAGTTTCCGAACTTCTGTCTCACAAGGAAAACAAATCAGAAATCCGAAGTGTGATTTCCAAACCGCCGCCTAAAGGGGAATCCGATTTTGGGCCAGATTAGGTTGTCACATCCGAGTTTGGTTTCCAACTGCTGCATAAAGAGGAAACCGAACTCGGATCGATTAGGTTGAGGTTATAAGATGCAAATGCGGCTTCCGAATGTGTTCATAATCAGGTTTCTTAATTAGGGACGAAGCCCGACGTACGTTAAAAATATGATGACGGAAAATGCGGTTGTTTGAATTGTAACGAACGAGTTCGGTATGAATAATTCGTTCCCAATAAAAAAACGAACTACAATTCCTAATCAAGTGCAAGTGTGGATTCCGAATGTATTCCGAATTATGCTACTAACCCACGGAGTTCGGAATGTCTAATTCGTTCCTAATAATAACCGAACTGAAATTCCTACTCAGGTGCTAGTGTGGCCGCAGAATGTTTTCCGAATCAGGCTTCCTAATTAGGAACGAAGCAGTACGTGCGTTACAAATGTGATGACGGCCTATTGCGGATGCCTCATTTGGAACGAACACAGAGTTCGGCATGCCTAATACGTTCCTAATACAAACCGAACTGAAATTCCTAGTCGGGATTCTCAAAAATCTTTTTCCTTCGGATTAGCAATGCCGCAATGTAAACAACCATCGGAAACCCTAATTTCATTTACTAATTTCTCACAGTTGGGAGAGTACGATCAAGGTTAGAATTATTGCCAAACTTGAATATTGAAAAAAAAATCCGTGTTGATTATAAATAGAACCGTGGGGCGTCCACGGAAATAGCCTCAATATAGTTTAGCGATGATTATATGATTACACTCTTATGCTCCCAAATGTAAGAGATTGGCAAATGCAATTAATGACTGAGTAAAAAATCGATCTTACGGAATCGATTTGAATCGTAGTCTTTAAGATAGATTTAAGGAAAAAACGAGGATACAAAATCGATCTGTCGAAAATCGATATCTTATGGGATGGGTTAGGTTAAGTAGGGTTAGATTAGGAAGGGGTAGGTTAGATTTTACGGCTATTTATCCTGATATCATCGTAAAACATTTTTTTATTAGATAGAATTATAAAATGTCAATAGCTAATAGTTATAAACGATATTTTCTGAAGATTTTTTCGATTGCAAAGGTATTCGTGCAAGATCTATAACTTGTTACATAATTCAGCTTACAATATAGATTAATATAGAATATTAAGAAAACACATTTAACAATTTTTATACTTAATATATTTTAATACTTAATTAAATTAAATATTATTATGTAATTATATTTCGAGTCTCCTTCTTCGAGATTACATTGTATTACTTTCTACTAGATTCAACCACAAGTTCAGAGTTCCAAAATTTTTGGGCTCCCTACATTATCGCCCACACTTCATAACGTTCTTTGTGCTAGACGAAACCACATGTTTTTGAGTGTGTTCAACCACGTGTTAACCCAATAATAATTATTTGTTTTAATAATAGTGAAACAAACACATCAAATTCGTAGCGTAAAAGGCTAAGAGTAAAAAACGGGAGGCAGGGAAGAGGAAAAAACTAATAAGAGACTGCGGAGATTAGAAAAAGTGGCTGAAGGCTTAGCCGATAAAATAAACAAATCAACAAATATTACAAGTATTTAAGATTAAAAGGTTGACTGATATCTCACATAATTTTAAATTACACGACATCATGTACTCAGCTTGTGTGAGTCTTGATGGGCGTATCAGACTACTGCCTTTTGCATGTAGGACGTATAAACTGCCAAGGAAACCACCTCGCAAACTCAAGAGAATGCCCAAAATATACTCTCCTATCACGAGGCCAGAAGAAAGGTGAAAGTCACCACACCGGTAAGCAACATTTCATATGCCAAAGCAACATCATCACCTACTAATGTCCCCGCTATTGATATTAAAGAACTATCAGCAGCACTAATCCCAATTATAATTGAAGCCATAAAACAAATTATACCGAACATATCCGACCAAGCAAGAGCACCTCCTATTGAACAGACAATAACTGCAACCTGTTCATCAGAATCCACTACGAGAGACATGCCGCCTAGTGGAGTAACTGCGTTTAGAGGGATATTTAAAAATCCGACCACAGACGATAAAGAAAAACGTAAACGAGGAGGTCACCCCATCCGATCTCCTTCAGTTTCTGACGAACTTTCAGAAAATGAACCGGATCCCAAGAAGACATGGGCCAAGACCAGAACAAAAGGATGGGAAAAAGGTAGGCTGAGAAATCAGGGACAATCCACAGACAACTTGAATAATACCTAAACATAATAATACTTAATCAAAGCTTCTCTGAGTACCAAGTCGTCAACGAACTATTCGTCCGAATTACCGACACAATGAAACACCAAATCAGATGCCTGCAACTGAATCTAGCAAAAAGCAAATCAGCAACTATTGCTCTTTTAGAAAAGATATCTCGGGATAGAATACAAATCGTATTCATCCAGGAGCCGCACTTTCACCGAGGCAAGGTTCTAGGGTTTCCTGTCCATTATAAAGTCATTTACGCATCCGCTACCGACGACAATACCATCAAGACTGCAATAATCATCACAGATCCACGGATCAGTGTGATTTTTATGGCAAAATACAGTAATAACTTACATACCGTTGTACAGATCGTAAGCGATAAGTTAACATTCTTTGCTGTCTCAGTTTATTTGCCTCCTGACACTAGGACTATATTTGAAGAAAACACACATAGCCTAGACAATGTTCTAAAAGAGTTAGCATCTAAAGGTGATATTCTAGTCGCAGGCGATATTAACGCTAAATCTCATAGTTGGGGTAGCCGAAGAGATGATTATCGTGGAAAGTTATTAGATACAATATTTTCAAAACACAACCTCGATATTCTCAACAAAGGCTCTGAACCTACTTTCGTAGGCCATAACGGCTCAAGCCTAATCGACGTTACCTCGGCAAGCATCAAGTTAAGTCGACTAATAGACGATTGGCATATCCCTGAAGATAACAGCCTGTCAGACCACAAGTACATTTGCTGGTCCATCGGTCTAGAAACAAAATTGCCAGAAAGTCTCCGCGGCTTCTGCACGAAGAAGGCAAACTGGAATTTGTTCAGTGAACTAGTTACCAAACGAATTCTTGATATCTCACCCCAGATTGATAATTGCCGTTCTCCCCAAGAAATTGCATGCTTTGCAGAAGCCGTTAATAACTCCATTGTCAGCGCGGCCGTCGAATCTATGCCACGCCGGAAATACTTTTAAAAATCGGTCCCTTGGTGGACCCCTGAGCTTACTTCCTGTCGGAAACAAAATAACCGACTAAGACGTATATACCAGAGCAGCACAGGACAAGATAGAGAAGTAAACCGTAGGAAGTACAAGAAAAAACTAAACGAATACAAATGTTTAATCGTTGAAACCAAAACCCAAAAATGGCGAGATTTCTGTACAAATCATTCCAACGGGGACCCCTGGGGCCCGGTATACAAGGTAATACGAGGACGGAAAACCAATTCAGGCTACCTCACAAGCCTAAGTAAGAGCAACACGTCTCTAGACCTGCACGGCACAGCACGAGAGCTCTTGACAGCCTTCTTTCCGGATGATCCCGAAACAGACTTAGTGGAACACTTACAGTCTAGAAAAACAGCTCTAGAAGGAAAAGGTGGACCCGACGACCCTTTATTCACAATTCCAGAGATTGTAATGGCGATCAACGGTATAAATCCCAAAAAGGCTCCAGGCATAGACGGACTCTCATCGGATATCGTGTCAGCGGCATTTAAGGCTGCCCCTCAAGTTTCCATAAACTATTTAACAAATGTCTAAGATGTGGCGTTTTTCCAGCAATTTGGAAACTACAACTAGTAAAAATAATTCCCAAACCACTTAGACAAGGTACATCCTGTAAAGACTTTAGGCCCATAAGTCTTATGCCTGTAATTGGGAAAGTCCTCGACACCTTGCTCATCACCAGGATCGGTTACCATTTTTATAGTCGCAATTTAATTAGTAACAACCAATTTGGATTCAGAAAAGGAGTAGGAACCACCGATCCCATAACCAAAGTCATTCAATCAATCAAAGAGAATATTGCTCAGAAACAATATTGTGCCATTGTTGCACTTGATATAAGCGGTGCTTTCGACAATGCCTGGTGGCCTAACATTATAGAACAATTAGTTATCAAACAGTGCCCTGATAATCTCATTAGCTTGAGTAAAGATTACTTCAGCAACCGTAAAGCCATAATCTCTGAACCAGGCTTATGCGAGGAGAGATCAGTCAGTAAAGGTTGCCCACAGGGATCGAAATCGGGCCCTACATACTGGAATATTCTATACGATACAATTTTCGAGTATGATCTTCCAGTAGGGTGTAATATAGTTGCCTACGCAGATGATACCATGCTTATTACTTCTTGTGGTAGTATAATGGGCCTAAAAGAGAAAACCAATCAAGCACTAGAAGTTTTATTAGCTTGGGCCAAGAACCACAAATTAATCTTTAATGCCAATAAGACCGAGGCAATATTCTTTGGAAAAAATCCGAGGCAGCGTAGAACAGTTTTTACACTAGGAGATAAGCAGATCAAGTGTCAGGATAATTTAAAATATCTGGGGGTCACAATAGATAGAAATCTAAACTTTAAACCACACATTAAATTAGCTTGTGGAAAGGCCAAACAGTTGAGTGTTCAACTTGGCCGGGTGGCAAGGAAGGAATGGGGCTTAGGCAAAATAGCTTTGAAACAAATTTATAGCGGAGCAATTGAACCAGGATTATTATACGCCGCTCCCATTTGGCATAAGTCTTGTGGAGTTAGGGAAAAAGCTAAGCTCCTGAGCGTACAACGAGTCTGCACACTAAGAGCGGCGAAAGCATACCGAACGGTATCCACTGAGGCTGCCTGCGTTATCTCCGGACTTATACCTTCCGACCTCCGACTAAAACAGGTTTCATTGTACCAAACCAAACATTCCCTTGAAAACCAGACCCTAAGAGAAATAACCGACCTTAACATATCCTCCGACCTTTTGGAAACAAAGACCCACCTTGAGCATCTTATCCATCCCGCCTATTTTCGCTCCCTTGTCTACACTACGTCACCCACCAACTCACACCAAATAAAAATATTCACAGACGGCTCTAAATCAGACGCAGGAGTTGGAGCAGCTTTTGTAGCATACAATGAAGAAGAGGAGTTTCATTTCGAAACATTTGGTTTGGCTGACTACTGCTCGATATTTCAAGCAGAGTTAATTGCAATTAACCGGGCATTAGCGTATATTCTTTCGAAATCTGACGTAATGGACGAATGCTCTATTCTATCCGATTGCAAATCTGCTCTAGATGCTCTTCAAAACATGGCCTCGCCAACCGAGATACTATTCGACACATGGCAGCTCTATAACGAGGTCTCACAAAACACTAATCTAAGCTTCCATTGGGTGAGGGCACATGACGGCCTGACAGGTAACGAAAGAGCCGACAGTCTGGCAAGACAAGCTTCTGGTCAAGACTCCACAGGCCCAGAACCTCAAAATTGTGCTGAAGTTTTCAAGAAAGTACCAAGCCAGGCTATAAAGCACGGGATCAACACCTATCTTAACAGGGAGTGGCAACAGCGATGGAATGCGTCAGGAACTGGTCTTTGGACTAAAAACTTTATCTCGTCTATCGACAAGTGGATTAATATGGAGATCTGTCTCTCGCACCACGCGGTCCAACTTATTACAGGCCATGGAAATTTTCAGTCTTACCTACATCGCTTTGGAAAAAGGGCATCGCCACTATGCCAGTGCGGTGAAGAAGACACAGCTCCACACCTGCTTTTTTATTGTCCGGTCATCTCAAAATGGAGGCAAGATTCCGAACTGAGTATGTCCCATGCAGGATGCTCCTGGCCACGAGACGAAGAGGAGTTAAGGGAAGTCGAAAAAAACAAGAAATGGTGGAAGATTTTTGACGCATGCGCCAAAAATCTAAGAAGATTGGATCACGACCTAGTCATCACCAGAAACTAAATTTAAATTGAATATTTTCTGTTAATTCGGTCTACGTTCTTGCCTCTTCTTATTATGTTATTAATTATGATGTATTAATTATTATGTACCAGCATAGTGTCCTTGTCGACGGAGTGCTGGCGACTATTAGTCCAATAAATAAATAAGCTGCATGTAGGACGCAATAACTGCTTGTGCTGTGAATCTTCATTTGGCATTATCAGGGAAAAAATGTCCTTTTCATTTCAAAGGTTAAATGATATTTTATATCATTTAAATTTACAGGAGATCTTGTACTCAATTTGTAGAAGTCTTGATGGGCGTACAAGGCTATTCACTTTTGCACGTAGGAGGCAATAACTTCTAGTGCTATGAACCTTCATCTGTCATTATCACGGAAAAATTTCCTTTTTATTTGTAGATGATGTTCAAAACTGCCACAAGGTAAATATAGATATTGACAAACAAAACAATCCTATGCTCGATAAAGAAAATAACCAGGAGCCAGACACTTCAGAGGCAAGAGTTCTTCAGCACTACAGAGTTTTCATTCAGCATGAGGCTCAGGAAAAAGGAGGTGCTAAAGAAAAGGAAACCAATTCTAACAAATTAGAATTAGTTCTGGGAGATTAGTTCAGCAGTAGTAAATAGAGAATCAGTAAATTTACACCAAAGTCTGATGAAGATGGTCTTGGTTGACTATTGGTTTATCCAGAGCAATAAAAATGGGTTTAATAGACAAATATCTACATGGTGGTAATACTCATCTCGCAGCACCCGAGTCAAATGTAGAAAGCTCATCAACTCTAAACGAAAGATCACCTCATCATCACTTCGATCAATGACAATGAGAGATCAACAATTGGTTGCTGAACAAATCTAGCTGGTTCAGCCTTGTCTGCCTTGAGTCAGAGCATTACAATGGTTCTAAATGATGAAGAACAACCATTAGATCATTTAGAACTCTTAGAAAAGCTGGCCGATGCAGGAAAACTTGTATCACAATTGCATTAGCAGATATCTTCGGCTAGAAGGGTATTTATTTCTTCAGTCCTTTATAAGCCTAAGAAAGACTTACTGCAGCGAATTAAAAAAGATCACTAGTGATGAGTTTATTTTAAATAGTATAATGGTGTATGAAATTCCTTTTCATATCTATTCTCCTCAATCTCTAAGCTTTACTAAGGATATACAATTTTCATTGGTAGATGAAAGATTGTTAGAGTTTGAATTTGAAAAATTATTAGCTATGGAAGCAATAATATCGAATGTAAACTTGTAGTATGCCAATGTTTATCACCATACTTCCTTGTTTCAAAACCTGATGGAGCAAAAAGTTTTATATTGAATCTTAAAGTTTTAAACCAGTTCATTCAAACTCAGCAGATAGGTCTAGATGTAAGCATAATTAAAAGCACTGCAGGTTGGTCGCAAAATTCAAAGATTTTTGGAAAAATATATTGGCATTGGATAAAAATAGTTGGAATTAAGCTCGTTGTTATAAAAGGATTTAAATGTTAATAATTAAATATAAAATGTTAATAATTAAACATCTACAATGTAATCTCGAAGAACGAGACTCGAAATATAAATTTAAAATCAAACGAACTTACGTTGAGTGAAGTTCGATTGTAATTATATGAGAGTCTCGTTCGAGATGATTACCTCCCTTCTTTTCCTCTCGTAAAAGTTTTGCCAACCCGATTAAGGTGTCTTATGTATACGAGCTAAATTCCTTAATATTAAAATAAGCTTTAAACTATATGAAGTGTGACCGAAAATGTACAGTAATCAACAAATTAAAGCTCTAATTTGGAGAAAACTTTCTTTCAAATTAAATGAGACTCGTAAGTAGATCAATCTTGTTGTAATTAAGACCAGTCTTGTTCTTCAAATCTGATGCACCCAATATTTTCTTTTCCTCTTCTTTTCTTTCAATTTCTCATTTTCGTAACAAATGGGTACTTCGGAACTTGACGAACTTGACATTTTGAATATATAACTTAACCTGAAATGTAGAGAAACTACAGATTTGACATTTGCAGCAAATAATCGCGTAGCTGAGTGTCGCATATATGACAATACCTAGCAGCGACGTGACAATTCGCGACAGTTCATTTTGCAACGTCGCGTAGATGAGTGTCGCGTATATGAGAATCGGCGTTTATAGTACGCATAATCTTGATCCTAAAGATATATAAATACTTGTACTCCATTCGTACATTTTAGTCTAGTTTCGCGCTTTGATAAATAAATATATATCTACATTTATAGTTATCTCTTCGTAAAGAATTTATTCTAACAATATCTTTTTTATTCTTTACGTAAATATAATGAAATATTTTTTTTATTTATTAAATAATTATAAATGGTAAATCAAAATTTATTTTATTTGGTTTACAGCTACACTATTTTTGAAATAAGTTTGAAAACGTAAAACTCAATTTATTTATACTTAATACTTAAAACCGGGGATTAACCGGTTAACCGTATTTTTGCTTTACGAAAAACCGAAAAGCGGTTTTTGAAATTAAATCGGTGTTTTGGATGCCCTAATGATCAGCCAAAATTGTAAATAAGCAATTTATTTTAAATCTCAACCCTTCTCAACCCCTGCTCAATATCAAATATTTACTTAGTTTGACTTTTGGGTATATGTATTCGCTAATAAAAAAATATTTCATTTTGTAATTTTGAATTTAACAGTATTAGGGTCCGCAAAATTCGGGGTATTTAACAGAAAACATGTATAAATGTAGCGTGGAGGTAACTTCAATTGAAACAAAGTTTATACACTAAAGTTAATCCTGTTGACGTCTATATCGTGCAAACAATTGCAATTCTACTATTATAATTTTAACCGACGTTTAAAACGAGCTTTGCTGTGTTCTTTGCACATTCTCGTCAGGCCATTTCTCTCTCTACACACATTTTTTATTCATTTATATTTTACATCGACAATCGATCACATGGTCAATGTACTCTTGTGTTATACACCTGCAAAACTAAACACATATAGAAAGACTTTGCACGCTTTTCTGACTGCTACTATATTTAACAGCGACTCCATTTGAATCGACCTTATCGCAAACACAATATATAATATTATAAGTAAATCTAGGCAGCCATTCTAAATATTTGAATAAAAAATACATTAAAAATAGTTGTAGCCATTTTAAAGATATGAACTATAATAATAATTATTTATTTCCAACCTAATTAATTATAGCAAATTGTGATTAATCATCACAAATTTATATACTTTAAAAAAATAAAATTTAGAAAATAGAAATCTCCAAAATTTAAAACTTTGCGTGTAGAGTACCTAATCGAAAAGCTTTAAATGCTTTCACTTATCTCACGAAATATACAACTCGTTATAGAATATTCTTGAAGAAATAGTTTAAGCTTCAACATAATAAATATATAACTGTTTCCACGGCATTAACTCAAATTCTCGGTAGTGGCTAGTTTATTGCGTATACGAACATTGTGAGAAAAATTCTTTTTTCCAACAATGGCCTGCACACATCCGCTCATTTACAGAATACTAATCGTTCCATCACGGATATTTCGTATTCACACCCCAACTCTCTAAATAAAAGAAAACATAAAGTAAGTACAAGTACATATTTGAATTTTAGCATTTATCATTCGTTTATTGATTTTAATTTAAATTTTCTTTAAATATACTTTATTTTGCTTACATAGGTATTCGTGTTGCTATGCGATCTACTGAACTATTCTGCATTTTATACTGTTACGAAAAAAGTTATTTCTGTCATTTCCTGTCCAATAGAAGCAGAAGCCCTTATTATGTTTAAAGTCCGATTGAAACATCACATTCAAGAGTTTGATTTATAGATAGGCAGATCGTAAAAAAAAATCTTTGTATAATTTGTTGCATTGTATTGTCTGTTTGAAGAAATCAGAAATGATGTTGACAGAACAGACTGTTTGGACCTCTGGCCCTTGGCATTTGAACGGCCACTCTTGAAACTCTTTTAACATCGGCTATTAAGGCTGACCATGCCTGTTCGATTGCACACATTGGACTGTATGGACCAAGCCTCAGATTTTGATGGCCATTAAATTCATCTTCTTGAATAACTTCGATTAAATTATGGCAAGGAGCATTATCAATTACCAATATAATTTTTGACTGATAAATATTTTCAGCATTACGAAGGCAATGTCGCACAAACTCATTTGCTTCTGGCCTCTTGATTGCTCTTCTACTAATCTCATGACAAATCAACCCCATATTCCCTATACATCCGATGACATGATTGTATTCTCCGTTTGTTTCTTTGATCGCCCCTTTTTTCTTGATATAAATAAATTACAATTGGTTTCATCCACATATATTATAGAAATATTTCATGTGTGTTAAAAACATAGTGAATATTTCATTCAATGTAAGTATAAATTACCACGTAGTAACTGTCGCAACCATCCTATTCAGAAATATTTTCGGCTTGATATTGTAAAAGTTTCTGAGCATATTTACGTCTTTTTATTTTATTTTCTTCCTTATTTGCTCTTTCCAGCTCATTGTGAATGTCTTTTAAAATAAATACCATTCCATCATCCCATCATTAAAGTTGTTTACTCCCATTTTTAAATTGTTTATTCTCATTTCGAAATTGTTTGTTCCCAATTTGAAATTATTTGTTCCCAAGTTGAATTTGTTTGCTCTCAATTTGAAGTTGTTTATTCCCAATTTGAAGTTGAAAAGGTATAGTTTAAGCATATTATTTACTCATTTAAATATTGTTTATATGTTAGGAGAAATAAGGAAATTGGGAAATTGTTGGAAAACAAACATCGATTGTTATTGACGTAGCATTAATAATTCATAGACGCATTATATATTATTGTAAAGCTAATTTAATTTATAAGTTCTCATTGCAAGAGACCCATTGCAAAATTCCTTACGTTCTTATGTTCAAATATATCAGCATTTTTCTAGAAACCATTTTAATTAGTTTTGTTTAGCTTGCATCTCGGAGAGTTTCAACTCGGTTGCAACGTGTAATATCTCATTTTGTAGATAATTTAGTTTTGTTGGATCATTAATTTATTTTCGGATAAGGAATTTACCAAGTTGTTACGTATACATCATAGTCAATATTCAAACGTCGGTTGTTACCTAAGTATTAATAATTCATTTTTATTTAATCAAAAATTTGAAAACTTGATAAAGAAACTGGAAGCTTAATTGCTTGAACGAAGGACGGTTTAGTGTTTCATGTTTGAAAAACCGCAAATGACTACACAAAGAGCCGCCGCTTGCCGACCTATGGTTTATTGGGAATAAATTTCAGAATGTGTACAGATCTACCCTAAGCATAGGTCTAAATGGGCTACAGCTCCGAGGCGCCAGCCTTTTGGGGCGCCAATTTTGCTTGTGCTCATATCTACAAATAGCAAACAATTACAGACACTTGAAATGAAAAACAGCAAAAACTACACTTTCATACTCAAATTCCTCAAGATAAATTGTTGCATCACGGCATACTATTGGGTAGTACGAATAATGCACTTATTGTTAATACAGATTTCAATGACTGGAAACACAATTTTGGAACATGAAAATTTCGCCCTGGATATAAAAGACACCCACGTATTTGTTAATCGATCAACAGAAAATGTTGAGTATTTCAAAAATTATTCCTTGATAACAATGGCAAAAAATACAAGTTGCATGAAAAAATGTTTTAGGACGGATTATCGCAGTAATAATTTTTTTTTCAAGGAGCTTGTCTTGTAGGGGAGATTGGCAATAAAGGTAATACAAATTATTTGGGGTGTATAGAACTTTTAGAAAAATTTGATCACACCTTACAATATTTATTTCCTTTAGACTCATATTTATGAGCAAATATTTGCGATGATTTTGTGAAGATGTTCAATTATCTCGGAATTAAACGAAGCTAAGTTTTACTCCATTATAATAGATTTGATGCCTGATATTTCCCATGTGAACCAATTTTGGTTAGATATGTCAATATTAATGAAATCTCTAGGGATAGATACTTGAAAATATTAAATTTAATGCTATTATCTAATTTAGATATTAAGTAGCAAGAGTACAGATAATAATTTTCTGATAATGTATAATAACTAATAACTCTAATATGTCAGGTATATATACCGGGTTCCAAGTATTAAATCTAAAAACAATATTTATCTGCCCGCATATACTTAATATTTACTATACATATACTTAACATTTTCGAACAATTTTCTAATTTAAAAAAATTTACAAACCTATTCACAAAACAATGCGAATTATTTTCCTGTGAAAATTTGCGGGATTTGCATTGGGATTGAAACTCACCTGGAACAAAGAAAAAGATAATTAAATAGGTTATTAATCAATGGAAATGTTGGTTTAGTCGTCGAGGTTTATAGATTATTGCATTAATGTTTTTATATTAGATTAGTTTAATAACCCGACTTCACACATTCAGACTCATTTTAAAATCGAATTAAAGAAATAAATATATTATATTTTGTATAATGACATTGGCGGAAATGATTTTTTTAAATAAAAATATCGTTGTCGATGCCGATGGGTGGACATATTTTAGAAATAGATTTTTAACGATCGTCGCTGAAATAAAAACATTTTTGAATGCAAAAGAATAGTTAAATATTTGTTTTAAGCTTTGTTTAAGTTTTTTCAATAACGTACAATAATAATTCGTACATTCTTCGAAGATGAAATAAGAAATAAAACTAGTAATAATTATCGTCGGTTAAGGCATGTCATAGAATATGCAGATGAATTCATTGTACTTGAACCCTGTTTATTCCTGTTTTAACCCTGTTTATTATAAAACAAGTATCACAAAAAGATATTATAAAATATTATGAAGAATGTAAAAGAATTGCAGAATCAGTAGAAATAGCAGGTATTAATAAAAACAAAGGTAAATGTATAATTAGACGTTATAAGAAGGATAGATCCGAGATGGTTAGACGAAATCGTGGTGGAAAAAGAAATAGTGAATTATGTGAAGAGATATTAAATTATTGAAGAAAATCCATCGATTACTTTAAAAAAATATGAAATTGAAGATATTTGAAAATAAAAACGTCAACTTGACCACAACAACTGCATTTAATGCAATAAAAGCTTTAAAAGTAACATTGAAAACCTTTACGATTAGTCTGGACCGTCTAAAATTTACATCAACAATTGGACAACGCAACAGTTATGCAATTTTATTTTAAAAATATGTTCAACAAAAACAGGAGAATAAAATTTTCATTGTTGAATCCCGTTTCAATTAGCATCTCCGGCGAAATAAAGCTATATCGATGATAAATACTCTAGCTGCCCTGGGCAAATGGCGGCCCGCGGGCCGCATGCGTCAATACTTTGTGCGGCCCGCGAAACATTTTACAAATTACTTTAACCGTTTTAGCGTCATGTATCGCGATCGCGTTGTTCGCATAGTGTGGTAAAATATCAGCAGCGCTTAAATCGATAGGCATTACTCGTTGATAAATCAACGAAAAACTGTCGCGCTTTATGGTACAATCCGAGAAGGTGCCAACCTATTTCGTACAGCACCTTTTTTTTAAGTTTGGTCCAATGGGGATACCGGGTTATTAACGCTTCAAAAACTGCGGCCTATTGTATTTTGCCCACATTTTTATCTTATAGGCCCAGAAACCTAGATGTTCTTATAAATTTGCACTAATTAATTACACATTTGTCTTCTGGTACAAATGCGGCCGACATTCGGAATAGAACTCGTTACCTCCAGATTTGTAAGCTAGCGCTCTAACACTAGACCACGAGAGCCGACATGCAGCCCCTTACAGATTACCCTTACTCTTACAGATTTTGAGAAAAAAGCAATCTCATCAGCTACACTTAAACCTATACTCTGGCTAAGATATCTGAATGACACATTTGTAATCTGGCTCCACGGCAGACTAGATAAATTCATCCTCATCCATCTTAATTCCCAGCACGAGCAAATCACACAAATTCACAATGGAAGTAGACATCGTAGACTTAGGTAGACATGGTAAACATCAACGACTGCATTTCTTGGATGTTTTCGTACAGAAGAAACCAGAAGGCACCTTGAGTCACACAGTTTCCAGGAAACCAACGCATACAGAAACGAGAGATGATTCCTTACGACCCATCCAGTATTGCGATTGATTATATCCACTCTCAAAATACAATCCCAGACACCTCATCTAAGCAACCTAATATGTCAGATACATACATGACCAACAAGACGAACAAACAAGCGAACCGAAGCACCGCAAACAACGCGCATGATCTGAAGCCAGATAGCTATAAATAGACGCGTCACATGACCGAGCGCACAGTATACATATAAGGGTTAACCCGTAAGGACGTATATATCTATAAAGGACGTCTATATATATATGGCGAATATGTTAGTTCGCCAAGGCGGTGGGGGCCTAGTAGTCATGGTGTCAGATTACAAAACCGCAAGTCCCAGTTCCTGGGTATAGAAAAATAAGCTACCGTCCTCCTGTACATGGCTGTGGCAAAGTTATCACAGTAAAAAAATCTGCTACGAAAGCTCCCCTAATAGTAGCTCGCCAACCACGTTAAAAACTGTAAGGGCTCCCTAGACTTGTGTAAGATCAAGACACCAACACCAAGTCCTACTTAGGACTAGTTCGCCGGTTCTTATCAGCCAGCCCTCAACGCAAACGCGGAATTCCCGAGAAAACAAATCAATACACATTTCTATCCTCTTCTTTGAAAAACACAACAATATTGTTTTGTCTAGGCAAGTGTAGATGCAACGGCTGTGGTATACAAATAACTAAATAGAAAATTATTCAATGCGTCCCGCAGACAAATTTTCAAACGCAATGTGGCCCGACAGCCAAAAAATTTGCCCACCCCTGCTCTAACCCATGTTCCAACATAGGTAGAAATGATTCAGCCATTGCAGCCATGAATTTACATGCTATTATTCATTTTGAAGTAATTTGTAATTCATCAGTAAATTCAATCATTTTTATCACATTTCTTGATGGATTATTTTATGAAATGTCTGAAAGTAACAATGTCTGAAAGTATAAATGTCTGGAAAACGACAAAATCCATAAAACTCAGACAGGTTGTGATAAAATAAATTAAACAAGCCATACACTATTTTTCTTCCACCATTCACCCATGTTAAACCGTATCGATTTTTTTTTCAAAAGTAAAATTAGCTGCAAGAAATATGCTGACGAAATAAGTAAATAATCTGACTTGGCCACTGTTACTTTTGCTGATTGTACTAAATATTATGTAATACGTACTAGCAGTAATTTCATTGACATATCTCAATGAAATTACTGCAGGCTGAAGCAGGATAGGTTTACAGGCTGTAGGTAGCGGGTAGGTACTCTCTGCGGTCCCGGCAGGGATAGACCTATTTCAGGTATGCGACCCTGCCTACGCGAGTCTTGGTTTCTCTCCCACTCCCAAATTCCGGGAGGTTGCCATGTCCTAACCAAATCCTACCAAAAACTCAAATTTTTCCTTACCATACCCTTCCTATAGGAACCCAAGGTGGTATTCTACTGCTACAGTTAAAGAAAGCTTGGGTTGCTCACATGGTCAAATGTGGGATCATGCTCAGAGTATGGTAGGGAAGGATCTTAATATATAGACAACGGTAGCATACACAGTCTTAGTTAGATAGACAACCACTAACTCACCAACACGCAGGGCGAGCGCGGTGTTTCAATAGCCAAAAACCCCCTTATATGAAATGTTGAATTTAAACAGAAATTTACCCCAGGTGAGCAATAAATCACACGCTGATACATCAGCCCTCCTCAAGGATTCTGGAGGAGGCATAAATTAGACACCAAAATCCAAACCATTCCATGCTAACATTGCTACGTACAATGCAAGATCTCTTGCCTCAGAAGAGCGCATTCTAGAACTGGAACATGAATTACAGAAGATAAACTGGGATATAGTAGGTCTATCCGAGATAAGACGGAAAGGAGAATATTGCATCTCAAGAGTGGCATTATCCTACATTATAATGGAAAAGAAAACACAACACATGGAGGTGTAGGATTCATAATAAAGCAGAAAATTGCCAAATATATAACTAAAGCATCCTAAAGCTTAACAACCGCTATCAGATGAAAATATTACAGAGCTATGCTCCTACTTCCTCCTACACAGACGAAGAGGTAGAAGAATTCTACGAGGATGTAGACAAAAGCTTACGGCAAGACAAAACATACTATACTGTATTTATGGGAGACCTAAATGCAAAACTAGGTAAGAAAGAAGATGAGTATGAAACATGGGGCAATACGGACATGGCCACAGAAATGATAGAGGGAATATCCTGATGGAGTTTCTCATGCGAAATAAGTTCTATAATATGAATAGCTTCTTTATGAAAAAAACGCATAAAAAATGGACATGGCAAAGCCCTAATGGTTTAGTCAAGAATGAAATTGATTACATCTTTTCCAATCGTAAAGACATAGTACAAAATGTATCTGTTCTAAATGCATTTACAACAAACTGTCACTAACTGCCAAACAAATACTGCCAAACAAATTGACATAGAGATACTCAATACGCAAAATATAAGGTACGAAGAGGAAGTAACGAGAAGAACAAAAAAAGGTATAAAGCTGGGAATAGCAAATAAAAATACAACTGACATAAATAGAGCCCTTATTGATATTATCAAAGGAGCTACAAAAGCAATAATGCCAACAAACCTAAAGAAACCAGAAAAGCTAACAGCAAACACAAAAGACCTAATGGTTAGAAGAAGAGAGATGAGGAAATGCGGAAAGGGTGAAACCGCTGAATATGCTGAGCTGAATAAAGAAATCCGAAGGGAAATCCGACGACATATCTATAACTGCAAAGAGACATTAACAAAGATAGTAATAGAAGAAAATAGCAGCATGAAGATTCTAAAAACAAAACTCTCAGTCGGAAAGAAACACATACTTAAGCTTCGTAAACCAGATGGAAGCGATTATCAAAGTTGCAGAAAACTTTGATCGTAAACTGTATGAATCACGTCAAGAACACAGGAGAAATTTAACAAGACCAAAAATTATGAACGTAGGTTCTGAAGAAACACCCGAAATTACAACAGATGAAATAAGATCGGCTCTCAAAAACAAAGTAAAAATCATAGGGCACCTGGTGAAGATGGAATAATAAGCGAACAAGTAAAAAAAGGAGGTGAATCAATACTTAAAATCCTCCAAAATACTCTTCAACGAGTGCCTGGAGATGGGAAATATTCCGGAGGACTGGAACAATGCGGTAGTAATTCTGCTTCATAAAAAGGGCAATAAAAGTGAACTTAAAAACTATCGACCAATAAGCCTACTCTCCAACCTTTACAAAACATTTATAAGGGTAATATCTAACAGACTTAGCAGCAAATTAGATGCATATGAGCCCATCGAGCAAGCCGGTTTCCGAAAAGGATATGGAACCAACGAACATCTACATTGCATGAAGACATTGACTGAAAAGTGCAATTAATATAATATAACACTCTTCCTCGCATTCGTTGATTATGAGAAGGCTTTCGATACCATCGAGATGTTGCCTATTTTGGAGGCTTTGGATGACTGTCGCATTGATTCGAGATATTCTGGTCTAATTAAAACCATCGACTTGATGGATGGTTTGGCATGACTTCGCCACTATGACGCTGAAACTACAAGATTTATCCGACAAAATACCCATCAGACGTGGAGTGCGCCAGGGAGATACCTTGTTCCCCAAATTATTTACACTAGGTCTTGAGAATATCTTTAAAAACTTAGACTGGGCGGACAAAGGAGTAAATGTTGATGGCAAAAGGCTGACGCACTTGCGCTTTGCGTATGATATTGTTTTAGTGGCCACTGAAGAGTCTGATATTGAAACAATGCTGAATCAGCTAAACAACATCTCCAAATCAACTGGTCTGCACATGAATATGAGCAAGACAAAAATCATGACAGATGATGTTCCACACCGGCCTGATATAGTCATCGATGGTGTCACGGTGGAAAGAGTAGAGAGTTACATCTACTTGGGACATAAACTAAAAATAGGCAAGGAAAACCAAGATGCGGAGACCAGAAGATGAACTAGGACTAGGCTGGGCAGCATTTGGGAAGCTGGATTTTATTCTAACCCACAAGACGTTCCCAAGAAAGTTGAAAGCGAGAATATTTGATTCAAGTGTAGCACCGGTTCTCACATATGGCGCAGAAACCACAACATTTATCCAACAGAACATCAAGAAGCTGGCCGTTACGCAAAGATCAATGGAACGGAAAATGCTAGGCATAACGTTACGCCACAAGAAAAGGAACGAATGGGTGAGGAAGAAGACAGGTGTTGCGGACGTGGTGGAAAGAGTGGCGCAACAGAAATGGAGTTGGGCTGGGCATATCCTACGAACAACTGATGACAAATGGTCTCACAGAATCCCGGTATGGAGACCAAGATACGGAAGGAGAAACATAGGCCGCCCCTCTAAAAGATAGAGTGACGATATCCGGGAAGTAGCAGGAAGGAATTGGTTAAGTCTGGCGAGGAATAGAGAAGAATGGAAAGTTAAAAGGGAGGACTATGTCCAATATTGGAAGAATAAAGTCTGAAAAAGAAGAAGAAGAAGAAGAAGCAGGACAATCGTTACATAAACATTTTTTTATAATTTTTCATAATTTTTTTCAATCAAATTTATTATTATTAATTTATGGTTTCTAAAGTATTTATCTATATTTAGTAAAAGTTTAATTTGAATTTAAAAAGGTTTAATTTGAAGTTAAAAACCTATATATATATATATATATATATATATATATATATATATATATATATATTTATTATTTCCAAAAATTGTAAGCATTTACAATTTAAAGCATTGCGGAATTCTTCTATGAAAATCTATGAAAACTTCTATGAAAACTTCTATGAAAATACGATTGAAGTACGATATTTGATATATATACGATGATGATATTTACTCAAAATTTGAAAATTTTAAACAAAGACACAATAGTGAATATGCAAGTAATTTAAATTTACTTGATTTTTTACCCCCTGTACTTTATTAGACTTGACATTACACCTAAACCATTATTTTCTCATTTAGTTTGAATTTAATTCTATAAAATTTAAGTGCAAAATAAGCGAGCGAAATTCAAATTAACGAAACGCATCATCATTACTCGAATCGAAGCATGACGTCACATGGCACGTTATGATATTTTTTCGGGAAGTATGAATATCGTACTGTGCGAGTCGTGTTTGAAAGAAAATTTGTTTTTATTTATATTTCTGTAGTGTTTTCCTTTAGCTTGTACGATTTTGGTGTATAGTGACATTAGATATTATCAAGAACAATTACTGAAAGTGGTTTTGTCAAAGCACAATCGAATACTACCAAAAATAGATGCTTTTATGATGACCGCATATTTTGTATCGAATCCAGATTTTACCTCCGCTGAGGTCAAAGGAGTACAACTTATATATTATAATAGGTTTTCATGCATGCAATCGGCAGTATTTACCTAAACATAACCTCAAATGTTGTTATAATTCACCTGATTTTATCATGTGTCAATAGATTCTAGTGATAATTGAATATATGGGTGAAACTTATCTAATTATAGTTACAGTCATACCAACATATTAATACGGAACTTTAAGTCTTTTATACGTTATAAGTCTTTTTACAAAACAATTCTCTTGTTTAAACACAACAGATATTTATTTATTATTTACTAGCACTCAGTCCACTTTCATGACACTAAAAGAAGAATATTGTTTTTAAGATCACATCTTTATTTAACCCAAGTGAATAGCCAACTAGTAAATAACAGACAAATATGTATATGTTGTGTTTCAACATGAGATTTGTTTTGTAGTCTTAAAAAGACTTAGTCTAAAAGACATATTATAGAGCTACGGAAAGGTTGAATATATTTATATATACATTCATGTATGAATATATTTATATATACATTTTTATATACATTTCAGCTATGTTGCGCTTTAATAAGTTGGTAAGATTCTAGTGAATTTTGGGTGAAGTGTTTGATGGAGAAACAGATACCCAACCAAATAGTTGACCAATCGATATTGGAGATGCTAAATGGGATAGAGGTACTTCATCCCTCTCATAACCTTACACCATTGTTTAAGTATTTTCGAATTTCTTAGAACAGAAAAAAGACTATATCTGATGTACCTATTTATAATAAATAGTGTTCTCACATTCCGGTGCTAGACAATATCTATAAGATATTGTTTTTAGATTTTTCCATTATCGAACTAGCGATTAAAACTGAAAATTCTTAATTAATAACTATGCAAATAGAAAACAACACTTAACGTGCCCCTGTGACGTCATTTAAAGCGCGCGAAAAATGGGAGCGTTCAAACAGGTCAAATGTAATCAGTATTTTATATATTATTTTTAAAATTAATTGAAACACTTTTAAAAGTATTTATATTTTTCACTATGTTCAAACGAAGTAAAATTCAATTAAGGAAATAAAAAAAATGGATGTATATTCCCTGTTAAAATGAATATGGAGGAAGCATAACATATGATGACGATCTAGATAATAATTTTATCGCTAAATGCCTTCATTTTAAGATAAGATAAAGAAAATATATATAAATCTACCACGGAACTTGTTTGAGGGCAATCGATCAAATTGATTCGAAATACTTTTTTCTAATCTAAACCGAGACGAAACTTTTTTTAAATTATTTGAGCGATAGCGAGACCAAAAACGGCGAGATCCGTGAGTTTTGTTTCCGGTCTCATTCATATTTCTTCAGAAAAGTCAGCATTAATTAGAAAATAGTATTTTGAAACTAATTAATATTTTTAATTTACGAAACTAAAAATGTATGTTTGCTTAAATATTGTAAATGTAAAGTATATGAATGTGAAAAAGTTATGTTATTAAAAAACAATCGTCTGAATACAAAACAGAAATAAATAAATAATTACGCATTTATCACCTCGTTTTGGACAACCTTCAGGCCTCTCTTTCCTACTGGGCACTCTAGGAACGTGCCCAGGGCCCTGCGATCTGTAGGGGCCCCCTAGTTGTGAAGCGCCAAGTGTGAAATGACTAATTTTGTTGAGAAACTAAATTGGTCATTTGGCATACTGGTCTACAAACAATAATCAAGGAAAAATATGAATGTGCCACCTTTGTATCATGTGCGAGGCATACACTAAACTTGATAGGTGCGCATGCTGCTGGGTGTGTATCACAGGCAACAAAGTTTTTTGAAATGTTTCAGAAAGTGTTCAGCTTTTTTTTCGGGATCTACCCATCGATGGAATATATTGACAGAACATTTAGGTTCAAGAAAAGATGTTATATGTCTTTCACAAATCAGATGTCCAGCCCGAGCTGCTGCAGTAAACGCCTTGCATGAAGGTCATATACTAATTATAGAAACTTTGATTTCTATCGCAAAAGATACAGAACAAACACAGAAACTTGAAACGAAGCCCTTGTCTGTCCACAAAACTGGGAAAGCTAGAATGTATTATACGAACGGAAATTTGGAGCTCTGTATCCGAAAGAATAGATAAAACATGTAATTATCTTCACGAAGATACAATAAGTCGGTCCAGAGATAGAGCAACTTTAGTTGAAGAAACTATCAACTTAGTTGAATAAACTATCAAATTTTTAATAGTATTCGTTAAAAGTTGCCAGTTGCCGCGATTCTAAATAAAATTTTCAAATCCATGGTCAACAGTCAGTGTGACTATGATTCTCGAAGAAGCAGCACTTTTTGCACTTTTAATACGTTTTAATACAAAGGTGGCATTACTCTATGCTCACTTTCTCCCAGGCTTTCCAGATTACACGATATTTTAGTATTTCCTAAATAAAATCTTCTGTGTTCAAACTATCGTCTAGATTTCTTTCGACATGTTGGTTTCCTTCCATTTTATATTCGCGTACAGGAACGTCAGACGTGTGAACACAACGATACCTTGAGCAAGACTTAGGCTGCGGGGAGGATGTGAAATCGTTCGACGCGTTACGATTACGCGTTGATATTCCAATAGGGAATATGCATCATTTTTTTTATATGCTTAATTCACTACTATATACTGTTGAAATTGTTTTATTAAAATAATATATAAAATACCTACTCAATTTTACTTTTTTGACTTTAATTACTTAATTAAACATACTTTTTCATTCAGTGTTGCATAGCCTCTTTGCATAGACAGTTAAGAATTTTGAGTTTGAATTTGCTATTTCGATAACGGAAAAAGCAAAAAAAAACATTTTATAGATATTGTATAGTATCGGAATGCAAAAACACTATTATAAGTACACCAGATAAAGTGTTTGACAAAGTCCCAATCGAGGTGTATAGTCCACCCTACCTACATTGACGCCGATAAATGTCAACGTGCACGTCACATAACGTATCGACCAGTGGTGATGCGTTTCCCAAATTTGAATTTCGCTGGCCTATTTTGGACTTTTTGATTTAAGTTTCATGGCATTATATACAAACTAAATGAGAAAATAATGGTATAGGTGTAATGTCAAGATAAATTATCGGGTGTAAAAAATCAAGTAAATTTAAATCACTTGCATATTCCCTATTGGGGAAACCAGCAACATGACACAACTAGTACAAATGTAACAGTTGCTAGTTGCGTCAAATTGAAACTGATTCTGTCATCGAGTGCAGCAACTGAAAACAGTTGTCGACCATCGAAACTCGCAACTGGAGTTGCTATATCTGTGCAGTTTCTTAATGTTATACGTAAACAGCTAGTTGCGAGTTGCCTGTTTCCGCAAAACGGAGATCAAAGTTGCTGTCTGTTTAGCGCCTTACACTGGACCTTTGCAAATAATTTGTTTACTTCACTTGATGATTTTATTGTTAACCTCAGGGATAAAATTGATTACTTGGAATTGTCCGCCAAAAAAAGAAATTCGGAATCTGACTAGAAGGACATATCTCAAAAAAGAAGACCTAGAAGCTCACGGCAGAGTTTTTTTATGGCTCTGCACCATCAGACCAACTGAATGCAAAAGATAAATTCAACGTGAAGAACATTAGTCAAGGTTTTGCTTTATGCTTTGCTTGAAACCTCTGAATTTCGTGGAGTTCAGAGAAAGTTGCAAAGAATTTCATGAAATATATTATAAGGAAGTTAACGGGAAAAAGTTGCAAATAGATTGTATTCATTTAAAAAAATACTTGTCATAGTGAAAATGAGGGAACTAATAATACATTGGAAATATATCACCTTTTGAAGGAAAACTAAATTGAAGACACATTTCCAAATGTTGAAATTGCATTGATAATCCTTTAAACTTTAAAGCATGGTGACTAACTGCAGTGGGGAATGCTCCTTCTCCAAATTCAAAAGAATAAAAAATGTAATAAGAAGCTCGGTGATGTCATAGATATACTGCATAAAAGACAAATACCCTACAACCTGATAAAACTAATAGAGGACATATATTCACCGAACTCAGAACACACGGCGGCAATACCAGTAGAACAGGGCATAAGGCAACACGACTCCTTGAGCCCAACACTGTTTAAAATAATGTTTGACGAAATCATAAAAAAAACAGCTAGGGTAAGGGTTACCCAACCGGTACTTACTAAAGACATTTCAATTATCTGCTACGCAGACGATGCAGCGATCATCGCCGACAGTGAGAGCAACCTCCAAAAACTGCTACACACGTTTAATCAGACAGCCAAGCAAGGCCATATCAACACATAAAACTAAATGCATGACAACATTGAAGGTTCATCATAAAATAAAGTCCATCATCAAATCATTCAACAAGTGATGAAATTCAACTACCTGGGAGTCGAGATATTTGGGGATATATAAGCAGGCATCAGGCTGCAAGCCATGAAAGCATCAAGAATTGTTCGATGCCTAAACGGGGTCATTTTTAAAAACAAATACCTAAACACTCACACGAAGTCACGCATCTACAAGACTGTAATCAGACCAATAGCCACATACAGTATAATCTCGGTAATTCGGCCGTCCAGTAATAAGGCGGTCTGGAGACCGCTCGCGCTCTTCCCTCCCACCACTCTTTCTGATAATCCGACGGTTGTCCGGTCCCTAATGAGTCGGATTATCCAGGTTATACTGTACACAACAGAAACTCGCCCTGTGACAGCAACAACACAAAGAATACTGGAGAGCGTGGAAATGTCGGTGATACGAAATATCAACAATAAAACCTTAATGGACAAGATGAGTAGCACGGAGCTAAGGCAAATGTCCGATGTACAACCCATAAGCGACTGGGTAGAAGAACGAAAAGAGCTGTGGCGCATCCACGTGGACGGGATGAACAATACCAGGCTGGTCCGAATAGCACGGGATAATTCGCCAAGAGGGAAATGAAGCTCAGGGAGACCCAGAAAGCGGTGGAGCGACAATAGGCCCCACCTTGACCGACCATAGTGATGGATGAACTAGCAGACCTGCCTATAATGAGAGAAAAAAGAAGAAGAAGCACAAAGCTTCAAGAAAGATTAACCAGTTTGGCACTGATGTCCATAGAATGAGATATGCTAAAAAACATATATTTTAAAGAGGTGATTAACGATTTTGCCTATCTCAGATCTAGAAGCGTGCATCTTCAATCAATATAGATTTTTAAGCGCTAACCTGTGAATGCTAAAAGAGTTACTTTTGTAAATTGTTACTTTCTTTGTGTATTCTCAAGGTCTTCACAATGTCAAGATCAAAGGGGCCCATTATCCTTATGTGCCCAGTAGACAATAGGTTGAGGACGGCCCTGACTACCTTAACAACGATTTCTACGAATAACGATATTTGACGAGATGAGACGAGAAAAACTGTTACAAGGCCAGATCGAGACTGAAACGAAACGGTTTTTGAAAGTCTTGCCTTATCTCACCTCTGGTCAAGCCCTAGTGGAGGTTCACAGGCACATGGAAAGTTTAAAAGTTATTTCCATAGTAGGTATTGGGTAACAGCCATTGATGCCAATTAAAGAAAACATGGTAAATTAAACAAGAAAGACAACTAGAACATTTGTTCATCTTTATTACTAAGTAATACTAAGTTATTGTATAATTTCATGAAAAGTTTTAATGTGATTTTTTTTACCTGAGAATGTATTTATTTTAGAATGGGCTTTCAAATCAGGTTTTGCCTGGGGCATGGCAGAATCATGATCTGCCGCTAAAAATTGCAGCGGAGAAAGATCTTTTTCCTCACTTTAAATAATAAAAGAATATTTAAGCTGTTATTTGGGACAGCAAACATTAAATGATTTAAGAAATTTGTGCATAGAGAGTGAATTATTTAATGATTTAAATATATTTAATGATTTAAATACGTGTAACATTATTAACCAGTTTACCAAAGAAAACGCTAGGAAAATTTACTTTTTTTTAATAGTTTGTTTTTATTATACTGGTTATTTGAATGTTGTATAAATTTTATATTTTTATTTATTTATTGATAACATATTGATGTTTTCTAGTTATTAAACTATTGTAAGACTTCCCCCGCTTTCTCTCCCGGGCATTTTCCTAGGAAGAGGCTCACGGGCGCCAACTACCTTAGGACGGTCCTGAGTGTGTACATCTCAAAGTTGCAACGCCATATTCTAGCATTTGTTACGTGTATTAATTTATGCAAAAGGAAGTTTCCAATCGGTTTATCATATATATATTCAATTATTCATAACCTGTTTGGTGATGTTTTTAACGTTCGCAAATTGTATTGAGAAACGAAAATTCAATTCCTACAATAAAAACGGATTTTCACAATTGGCATTATTTTTGCGCGACGCACAAAAAACGCTCCGTTGAAAAGAAATGAACATCGCTGGAAATTATTCAATCAACGGCCGATATTCGCCGTGCCTCGACGCGAAAAAATAAATTGCGGAAATGCGCTTTAATCATTTATCGAATTTGCAATAACATATAAAACGTAATAGAATATTTCTCGTGTACAAACGAGGGATGAAACAACAATCAATTAGCAGATGTAACACATGTATTGTAAGATATAGAGGAAGATTTATAAATGTCGTTTAATTAAGTTAATCTTGAGCTTCGTTTGGTGTTAATTGAATTTAGTCGGGACGGATCCCATTCCCCTAAGTAAAAATAACGAACAGAGAGTTCGTTGAAAGTATAACACATATAGACTGTTTCGTAAATATTAAATGTTATACATATGCATGCGGCAAGTGGAAACTTTATGGATGCGAATATATGAACTCCATTAGAGCGAGTTTACATATTTCTGCGATAAATATCACAGCCGGCCGAAGAAAATCATATTTACCCAGAAGTCATTCTTACTTTTAATTAACATAAAATTCTGCCCGAAACGACCTAAAATGATCTAGTAAATTTTGGAAAACCTCTTTTCTGTTCTTTCTCATTAAATTGGTAGCCGCTTCTCCGTTCGATATTCCGATACATAATAGATGGATATTTGACCTTTCCGGTTCGCTTCCGATACATCAAAAACTTAGGAGCAAACACAAAAACAATTGCTCAACGGTAAAACAATTCAGACAACTTCAATATTTGATTCCATTATAATTTTGATATGAAATGCACCCAAGTTGCTTCAAAAACAAGTTTATCCTTCGCACACATAATAATACGAAAGATATCGCATTTACATTAATCGCAACGTTAAGCTGTCTAATACGGGCATAAAGTCTTCAATATTGTTCCCGTTTCACCTCATTGTATGTACTCTGGATATACCATTGTTTAATAAAGACCATTCATACCGACAGACAAACGTAGTTCGAAAACTACTAAATATTGTACTCACAAATGCGCGCCTCGGAATGAATACATTTTTGACCCATTTGCGTTTTAATATTGTTTACGTTTCGGATGGACATTGTCATGCCACTTTGAGGTGAGGCAGAGTATCAGGTTGAGGGTGATTGACATTATATATCTTGCGGCTACACGTTTGTTGAGCAATCGCGCTTTTATTACAGTTTAACGACAATAAAAAACACCTTTTAACGTTTGGTCCTATAATGTATCTATAAATATTTAGTTAGTAGGAAGCGCGAGGATAGAGATCGTAAAGCATTCTTAAATGATAAGAGCGTTGTTGCATAGATAGATAACATCTATTTATAAGTTAATTTAGTAATATAATTTATAAGGTAGGTTTTTAAATATTTAGAATCACAACATAACTTAAACAGTAATTCAGTTATTTATAGTTTATATATTCCACTGCATTGAATATGCAAATATATAAACCAATCGGTTTTCGTCTTACTCATTATAGCTAATACATACATAAGTCAGTTTCTGCTATGTGTTTAGACAAATTAGTGATTTTGCACTGCAAATTATCATTATTTCCGATGAAAATTAATTATTTCGATATGTTTTACAAATCGACTGTGGGATTTAATCCTTCCCACATCCACCATTCATTCCGTTCCTATCTCGAAACCAGTTCTCTCACTGGAAGTAAAAAACGGATCAAGGAGAGCCGTAACGCGTTCATCATTCTTTCGTAAATTATGAATGGACCTGCCGCCAGGTAGAATGGTAAAGCGATATTCTCGGTACACAGGAAGCCACACAACAAGGTACTTTCCTGAGGCTTCCATTGAGGAATCATTAAAGCGCACTTTGATGGGGGAGATGTCGCCATAAATAGGTAAGTTCCGAGAAGAAAATGTATCGATCGTTTCAAAATAATATACATATAACAGAAGGATATCTTAACAAAAATATACATTTTCATTTGAAAATATAGTTGTTTTTTATAAGTTTTTAAGAATATCATAATTACCTGCTCGTTAATTTTATTTTAGAAAATTTATAGACAAAAAATGGGGATTTAAGGAGGATCATTAAAATTAAATAAATACGTAAAAACTTGTTAAAACTAGGTTTTTGTTAAAATATACTAGAAAGGAGAAACATTGTTTCTTTCGTGTTGACTATAAATAAAAGTCAAAAGCGCTAACTATTTTGACGTTACCATGGTGGACAATGCACGCTTTTATTTGTAGTCAACATGGTAAAAAATACTTCCTCATTTTTAACCCATTATCTACCGAGTGTTCGATTTTTCGAACACTGACTTTGACATTTTTTTAAGCTACTATAATTATTAATTTATAGATAATCATTATCATAATGTTATTATTTCAAGTTTATACTTTTAGAAAATAACTTGTATAATTATTTATTAATAATAGGTTAATTGGTAAATCAATTGTTATCAAGTCCTTTTTATAGAGTTATTTACAAAAATTTATTTATCATAATGGGAAACTTATTAGACGTTTATTCATAATTGAAATTTGTTCTAAAAAGAGTAAAGTTTTATTGTTAATAATTACTTTTCATATACAGTACATTTTTAATTTTCTAGGAGATCGTAAAAGTACATGTTCGATTTTTCGAACATTGGTCACTTCACAGCATTTTTATTTTCAGTAATTTGCTCGCGCTCTGAGATACTAAAATCAAAATATACTATAAATTTTTCGTTATAAGATAATTAATAGTAGTATAAGTTAATTTATAAAATAGTTATATTTAATATCAAACAAAAATTCTTATGTCTATGATACATAATATTTGTTACTGTAATCTGTGATTCGAGAAAAGATCTCATAATCAGTAATATTTTGATGATTTGAAGATGAAGAGGATTTAGATGGAGATGACATACTCATGAATACAAATATAAGTGCTTTACAAGAATTGGCGGGTTCGTTGGAATTTACTACTTGTAATAGTAATAAATCTGTACCAAAGCAGCAAAAAAATCTCGTACTTACACTCCTCTGAATAAATTTGGACAACCAAAGTGAAGTAACAAAAAGAATAAGGCACAGTAACTTGAATATGATCTTGCTCCAAATTATAAACCTCTCGACGACGTACCTGAAGAACTACATCAAAATTTGAAAAAAATTTCACCACACCTGAATTATTTGCAAAATGTTTGTATTGAAATGTGTCGTTGATCAATCGAATTTATAGACGCTACAACATAATTTAGAAACTATGGTGACTGAAGTTGAGATAAAATGATTTTTAGGTATACTATTGATATTAGGATATCATACACTTCCAGCTATTTCTCAATATTGATCCAAAATTATTGGTTCAAAACTCTTGGATTACCTTTGTCACAAAAAAACTGTTATCGTTATCATAAAAAAAACTAGTTATCATAACGGAGCATTTACTAACTACATCAGACTCAGAAGAAAGTGAATTGTCTGTCGAGACAAATAAAAATAATGATAATAATTACAGACCTAACAATTTAACTCATTTATCAGGTAAGCATATGCTTGTTGAACAAGAGGACAGAAAAGTATGAAAAGTATTACATGTGCCAAAAATGTAATAAGCATATGCACTTCAAATGCTTTGATGATTATCAGAAATAAGTAGTAATTGATATTAGAAGTAATGTTTTATCTATAAATTTTCTTCTTTTAATTATTGTTCATGCAAGGAGTTAGTGTTTTTCAATAAAAAAGTGTATTTACAATAAAGAAACAAAATAATTATAGCTGTAGCCTCACCTTAACTGACTAACTTTTTACTTAATGCTAAGTGACCAGTGTTCGAAAAATCGAACACCATTTTTCTCGGAACCAACGAATGGAAAAAATTTTTTTTCTTAAATTGGACTTATTTTATGTATAAATAGTTTATATCAAGAGGTAATTTTGTTAAAATCCATTTTTTTTTGCTCTGGTAGATAATGGGTTAATACATTTTCATAAAAACGTTTTTTAAAAAGTTTTTTTATTACTCATGCGCGAAAAGTAATTCTTTACTATCTCGTTGTATTTTCACATAACTTGGGTAACGCACGCAAATATTCATTATCGCTCGGTTACATTAAAACAAACAATTAAAATAAAATAAAATGAACACAATCAAGACCGCGATATTAAAAAAGTGACGTGAAATGTCAGAATTTTTTTTCATTATAAAATAATAATAAAACTTCAAGAAAACGTTTCAAAATTAGTAAATTCTATAGTGATACCGGAGACTGAGGACAGTTCTTATGACGAATCCACACCGCCGCACACTGGGACGGATTACGAATTTAGGACGACAAAAATAATATCCAGTTCATTTCAATTTTTTGTCTCACATATTACCTTATGATGACATTCTGATGATTCTAATATAAAATTAGTCTATATTGATGTTCACGATTAATTAAAAATGCAAATTTAAGTGAAAAAAATATACAAAAATATTTTTTTTATATGACAAAAGTGCAACATTTTTTACAAATTCACAACCGATCTTAGTCAAAATCATTGTTATCGCATCATCAAAATTGTTCATTACACTTTAACGAAGAAAACTTATAAAAGCTTTCATCTCTTAATACAAAAAATAGTTCATTTCTATTCAACGTTCTCTCTTGCAAATGGTGGTTATCGCGCCTACCTGGAAAAAAAGGTGTAATTCTCAGTAAGGTGGAACGATGTGAACGGGATTTTTGCTTTTCAGAATTGTCAATGTTTGTTTTGTTTTGCAAAATATTTAATTTAACGGAACTATGCGGAACTTTTTTCAAATTCAATTTATTGCAGTTTATTACAAAAAAAAATTAATTTACGAAAGTCGTTAACAAAACTTTTTTTTTAACTATATTCAGTGGCGGCTCGTGGATGATGTTTGTGGGAGGGCTGGAAAAAATTATAATAAAAAATCTTTATTGACACATAGAGAAACATATTGAATTTTTTAATTCAGTGTAATACCACTAACAATTATTCATATTTAAATTCCATTCTACATTCCTTTAGATAGTATAGTTTAGAGACAAAACCATCAATAACCTTTTCATTAAAATTTGGTATATTTGAGATTATGTTTTTTTCTATGCTAATTATAGCTAATACTGTTAGTCTTTTTTGTTCCATTGTATTTCTTAAAAAGGTCTCATATTACAGAGATATCTCAAAACCTATAGATGTTGGGAGGATGATTGTAAATTATGTGTGTTGTCAGAGGAAACTGCTGTGTATTTGAAACTATAAACAGATTAGAGTGGATAAGTACTCTACGTGATCCCGATAAAATTGCCAAAGTATTTAATATTTTTTTTGCAAAAACTCCAGAAGAAATCATTAGGAACATTAAACCCACTATTATTTCAAACAATCACGTCCCGTTTATAGAAGAAACAATCTACCCTATTTATTCTAATAAACATCGCGCCGTTTATTTTTTCAAAGGCACATTTGCTGCGCCGTTTATTAGAGGGCGCTGTTTATTTTTCCATTAATGAATTTGTAATTATATAGTTTGTGCAAATACAGTAGATAACATTACATACATTTTTAAGTTTGATTTCAAAACAAAATAATAAACCAACACCTTAAAATTCTACTTTAACTTATTCTTTGTCCAAGTTTTCAAAGAAATTCAAAATGAGAACATTTTCATCTAAGTTTTCTTCCACCTTTCCGAAGCTCTATAACACTAATGAGTCTTTTTAGTACTACCAAAAAATACCTAAAAAGGCTCATTAGTGTTATAGAGCACTGAAAAGGTTGAATATATTCATATATTCAGGCTGTGTTCCGACTTTATTAAGTTTATGATTAGCTATAATGTAGTATGGTTTTACCAATTCCAAGTCTTCTTCGTAAATTATATCTTCAGAAGCATTCAAATAATTTTTCAAAGCTAACATTTTTCCATTTAAAATGTTCAAAGCACTGGCACATTTGTTTAATTCTGGAAAACAAGTTGTTCCCTTGTCTTGAGGACATCAGTGTTTAATCTGAACACACAGCATTTGAATGATTTTTAATCAAATCAACTGGTGGCTCTAGTGTACAGTAACCTGTATTATTGTTCCTTTGTCCTCCTCCAGAGCGTATTGTCTTTTAAGAGATAGCAGTCGAGTCAGGTGGTCGCAGACGAGACTTCGCTCTCTCTGCTCCCAAACATCGTAGTGTCAAGACGTACTTTAACATGTTCTTAGTCCTGTTAATGGACTAAGAACATGTGTCATTAATGTGTAATTAAGGTGTCCTTAACTGGACACCTTAATTATTTATTCTCTTAAGAGCGGAAACACATCTTTCAGGTTCTGCTGTTGTCATAGGTGTGGTAATTATTATTTCAAGTAAATTAAAAACTTCTGCAAAGGATTGATGAATTCCTGAGTTATACTATAGATTATAAATATTTTTGTGTCCTTTTAAATTTTGACATTCTGGTCGATCAGATAAAACAAGTAATTCTATGTTATGCCTCTCTTTATCTAAACTTGGCTATGCATTCACCGCTTCTCGTAGTTCGATTATAGGAATTTGATTCGTATTATTTGAAAAAATACACGGGAAAAATAATCATGCTACAGATGAGCGTTTCGTAAAAGCAAATCGTTCTTTTGCTTGAAATATTATATAATCGCAAACTTCTTTTGCTACTAAATTCGTTGCTTTATTTGAAAATCTTGGCCTTTTTGCAGATAGAAAATCTTCTTGGTGATTGGCCGAAAGGAGGTTATTTCTAATTTCTTTAATAATTGTAGTAAATTCTTCTGTTACCTCGAAAATAATAATAGAATTAGCATTAGGAGATTGTAATTTGCAATACAAAATATCGACATGGGGCATGATTTGATGAAAAAATTTTAACCGAAAATTAATTGTCCACTTTTTGCCGTTGCCGAAACTCGAGTTTTTCTACTCATAAAATGCATAAAATAGAGAGTGCGGATTGCGATGTTTGCAGCCCACGATATACATATTACAAAAATGTGTATCGCGGGTAACCAGGTCCATACACTAACTACGCGGAGAGACTCGGTCTGCACTGACTGCAGCCCCGATGTAAAACATTATGAAATTACGCAATACACACATACAGAGCGCCTATCGAGGCGTAGTTATTACCTACAATTCAAAAAATAAATATACTACGAACGCAAAAATATGTTTTTGTAAAATAATTGTATACTAATGTAATAGTAATGTAATAATTAAAAAAATATTTTCAGCCCTTTTGGCGGGAGGGCTACAGCTCTGCAGCCCTTATGGGCGAGCCGCCACTGACCGTATTGATTAAAACTTTCTACAAATTTGATATTATTACATGTAAATACATACTTGAAGCTATATTCTCCATATTTAAAAAGTTCACAATTTTTTAACACAAACACAAAACAGACGTAGTTACTTTGTTAAAAATCCAGCGCAACTAATTCCTTTTTGGTACTTAAGGGACAAGAGCGATGTTTAACACGTTCCCACAACCAATGGAATTGGTTTTTCGCATTTATTTGTTTATAGTATTGTGGATGGGTTATCTACCAATACATTTTAATTGGTTTTGCTTAATTGTGAGACATAATTCTATTTTTGTCGCTGTAAGTTCGTAATCCGTCCCAGTATGCGCCGGAGGCAATTGAAAAAGCAAATTCTTCATTTTCGATTCAATTTTTTTTTTTTGATGGCCCCTGGATCCCAAACTTGTAAAGATGTAAAGATACATCCCCTCGCATGAGTAATAAAAAAAATATTGTTTATAACACGGGCGAAATTGTCAATTTCCCTTTCGCGAAAAATTGACAACTTTTCGCCCTAGGTACAAAATATACTATTTTTACATATATTTTTTATTTTCTGCTTTTTAGTCTCGTGTGTGTAAAATTTTGCAACCGATTGTAAACATTGTTTGGTCAGCGGACCTCAATTCTGCTTATCACGCATTCTTCTCGAATTATGTTTTACCTGGTTCGGATGTTTATAAACAATTCACCCACATATATGGTCCCAGACAGTGCCGTATCGAGTGTGTGGTGAAAAAGGCGCTAAACTAAGTTTCCGGCGCAAAACAAAGGATACCGACCTAGTTGCGAATTGCAAGTGGTTTTTATTTCACTTGACCATTCTACATGAATCAAAGCGACTGTCATTTGCCGCTTTTAGTCTCCTGACCTATTAGACAAAGACAGGGAGACACATTTAAATTAGACACTTGCCACAGGCCCTTCATACCCTCGTTAGAGCACTGATCCCTGATATATATAGTTAAATTTAATATGGAGTACATTTTTATTGAATATATAATTAAAGTAAAACTAACAATAAGTGTTAAAATATTGTATTCACTCATCCATTAATCTAGTTCTGATCTATGTTTATAGTTTCAAATCTTTAGCTCAACGAGAAGGTAGTTTAAAATTGGTTTCCAAAAGTTTTCAGAATAGACAAGAGAACGGACAAGAGAATGGACAAGAGAACGGAAAGGAGAACGGAAAAGAAAACGGGGAAGAGAACAGAAATTAAATCTAGAAACGCCGTAGAATACAAAGTTTCTCAATATCCACAAATTATTTAATTTTGCATTGCATTTGTAATTTGTTAAAATTATCAATTATTCCCTAAATATCTAAATCATTCTTTCTTAAATCTTTATATTTTCCAAAATTGTTGATATAATCAGTTTAAATATTTATATATTAGACGCTAGAAAATAAATGAAACAATTATTTTATTTAACCTTCCGGTTGGCGCGCCAACGGCTATTACACCGCAATCACGCTTACTGTAGCGGCCACGCCCACTGTAGTATTATTCAATAGGGATGTGGAAAACTGATTATTCTATCATTTCCAAAAAGTTTTCGTGATTTTGTAAACACCTTGTGTTTGCGGTGTCATCTTGTCATGTAAGTAAAAATTTATTGATTTTTTAAATTTTAGTCTACATTATTTTTGTATCATTTGTGATAGCTCATTTTATAATAAGTAGAAAAGTATTTTCATATATTCACATTTAAATCAATTTATTGAACCTAAAAATAAGTGATGGAAATAGACCCAGAAACCAATAAATCTGTAATTAATGTAAATTACAATCATACTAAACGGTGTGTGAATACGATCGACCAAATGTGCTTACTCTACTGGTAGAATCACAAGATGATGTCTCTTTGCACTGTTTTATCGTCATATTGACATATTTGGTATCAATGTGATGCTCATTTTGAAATTTAACAATTTAAATTTTGAAATCTTAAAAATCTTGCCGAGTTTTATGAAAGACTTCATCACTTATTAAAGAGTTAAAAGTTTTTTTTAGAAAAGTATAAAATGGACGAAGTTGTTTCCCAGGAAGAAGTAAAATGTGCGTAAGAAACTTTGTGCCACAATTTTAAAATGTTTAAACTCTGAACAGCAAATTGAAGTATAATAATTATAATTAATAAAACCGGATTATAATTAATCAACTTAATAATGCCGGAACACATCCTGAATATATAAATACATTCAAATGCTATTATTGAGCTCTATTAGGACTACCTAAATAAATCTCATGTAAAATTTGTTATTTACTAGCCCTCAGTCCACTTTCGTTGCACTAAACAAGAACCAGAAAAATAACATTGTTTTTAAGAACATGTCCTTCTATTAAGTTAAGTGAAACTTAATTCTTCATTCACACAGTAACTTCATTCACTTAAGTTAATAGAAAGACCTGTTCTTAAAAACAATGTTATTTTTTTGGTTCTTGTTTAATGCGACGAAAGTGGACTGAGGGCTATTAAATAACTTACAAATGTCACATGAGATTTGTTTTGGTAGTCTTAAAAAGACTCAATAATATTATAGAGCTCCGAAAAGGTTGAATATATTTATATATCCAGGCTGTGTTCCGACTTTATTAAGTTTATATGATTATTTATAATGTAGTATGGTTTAAAGTATAATAGTTTTTTTTAAATTTATATCCTTACGTAAACACATAACAATTTGTTAGTTTTCTAGTATTTTATCATTTATATTAACTATAATATTATACTTTCATGTATATTTAAAAAAATAAATGTTTTACAATGTATAAAAGTTTATCTTAATTAAAAGAATTACACAAAATGTCTCAAATTGGAAGTAATAAACCAAAAAATATTTTGCGGTGTAAATACCGCAACGCGACCACTCGCGAGATATTGATTAGCGTGCCCAGAGAAAAGTTAAAATATCTTTTTGTTGAGTTGTTACAATTTTGAGGTATTTTACGAAACTTGTTGATAAAATTATAAATTTGTAATATTTTAAAGAAATTAAACATTTTTATTACTACAAATCAAAATTTTCAAAAATCCAATTTTATTATGTTGATTTTGAAAAATCTAAATTTTCAGTATTTTCTCTAAATAAGTTTAATAAGTTTGTATTTTTTTAATTTTTGAAAAAAATTTAATAAACTAACTAATATATTTTGTAACTCGACCAATAACCGAATAACCGATTTGTTTTTTTTTTTTTTTATAAAACTGTAAATGAAAGAGGAAATATTTATTGAAAACTATTAAAAATTATAAAAATGGTAGTCTCTTTTCGATCATGGCACGCGTACCGTGAATTTTTAATATGTGCATAAAGGTATCTTTGTTGAATAGAATACAATAGAGATGTAACAGGTAAATAATATAAAATTTAAATTTCATAATTTAAAGTTTTTTAAATATTTTTTTTAATTTCACGTTTTGAATGCTGTTATTTATGTTCTTGTTTTGAATTCCTTTTTAAAGTGTTTTTTTTTTATATAAATTAGCAAAGTAGTGTTTAATTTTAATGTAAATACATTTTACGTTTGCGTAAATCTGTTTGTGTAGGTAATTTGTGTGGTTGTATTTTTTACTCTCCTGTTTACAGAGTTTCTAATATCATCACAGTTTGTGTTTTAAATTTACATGGCTTCCGTCACACATGTTTCCGGAAGGTTAAAGAAGACCTGAACTGGTTTTTAATAAGACAAGCATCAAAGAAATTCGACTATAAACAAACATTTAAAATAAATCATTTTAAAAGAAAATTTAAATGTGTTGAATGGCAATAATGGTATTTTAAAATAGTACAGTATAGTATTTAAAATAATATAATTTCTCTATTTCTCTTCTTATAAATAAAAAATACACAAACCCGAAATCAGTTTATAAACCCTGTGTTTCGTTATTCGCATTTCATTGTAATCATCTCATCATCTTTAACCTTCAAACAAAATTACCTTCTCGGGTATTTTCCGGTTCGTTTAATAAAATGGAAAGGAAACGCGTGTTTGCCGTGCAAGTTAGAATTCGATGTTCGTTTACTGTTTTGTGCGGCCAGCAGCCATAATTAATTATAACTCATAAATACTCGTCTCGCTAATCCTGAACGTTATTCTGCAACCAAATTCCGCATGCGACATATGTTATAAATACAGAGAGAAGTTGTAATTTAGATGTGGTAGGAAACTAGTTTCGAAAACTGGAAACTCGAATGTGAGTGACATCATCGAATTCTTATGAACGGAACGGATTCATCACCGGGGATTGTGCAATTAATCTCATTGAATATTCAAATATTTCGTTGTTAATTTGTGTCATTGAGGATTTCATGAATCTATTTAACTCTATTTCTGTTTATACGTTCATTTAAGCTAGCTACTTATTAAGTATCATGTTTTATAATTGCATATTACATATTTACATATGTATATGTATATATATATATATATATATATATATATATATATATATATATACGCTCTGTGACATAAAAAACTGCAACACTAAGAAGGGCTAGGAATTTTTGGAGCAAACTTGGCAGAAATGTTTAACTAGTCAAAGTACTGTAAAGTACTTACTAGTCAAAGTACTACCTTTGATTAAAATTCATTCAAAATAATCCAGTAGCCTTGACAAATTTGACGTTTTACTTATTACAATCGAAATTATCGGGTGTATTTCTTGCGAGATTCAGTCGATTTCGTTTTTGTTTGCAATTCTTTACTTTTTGAGAATTTCTTTGCGTTTTGAGGTTGCGATTATGCCTAGAGTACGGTAACGTGAAAATTATAGACAACAGAGTGAATTCGACAGAGGTCGCATTATTGGTTTACGTGAAGGTGACTTTTCATTTAGAGAAATTGCCAATAGTCTTAACCGTAACCAATCCTCTGTGGTACGATGTTATCAAGCATCACGTCATTGGTCGTCGGAGAAGGGGGAGTGGACGGCCAAGACAGACAAATGTGGTCCAGGATCCAAAAATGTGGTCCAAGAAACTGATTCCCGATTACAAGATAAATAGCCTATCAATGGTTTTGAAACAAAGGACGTCCTGTAACCCTTCAAAGGGCTTACCGACTAATTAGAGATTTTGGCTTGCAGTCCTATCGACCACATCTTGTGCTTCGGTTCGGCTCGTCAGCCGAATCGACAGCAATGTTTGGAATGGTGTACCTTGCGACTGGATTGGGACGTGAAATAACATAGAGTGGTCTTCAGGGACGAATCCCGATTCTGCTTGGGAATGTACAATGATCGCATGAGGGTCAGACGTAGACGTAGAGAACGTCGCCATGAGCAGTTTTCTGTTGAGCGGTATGTGCACCACACACCCCCACTGTGTGGTGCATATGGTATGGTCCGAAGTAATATGATGATGAAGTGGTAGAACTCCATATCCTTCTATTCCTCCAGGAGCTGGAGGACCCGATTTTCCAACAATATAATGCTGTCCCCACATTGCGAGGCATTCTATGGAGCACTTCGAAGAAGCTAACGTCAATATCTTACCGTGGCCACCTGGATCTCGCGACCTTTCGCACATCGAACATGTGTGGGGAATGATGGGTAGAAGACTCAAGCAATTAGCCCATCCACCACAGACACTAGAAGATATCCGGCATAAACTACATATTGCCTGGGATGCAATACCTCAGGGAGAAATCGGCAACCTGGTAGAGTCCATGCCCAGAAGGGTGCGGGAGTGTGAATCTAATAGCGGAGGTCCAAAACATTATTAATAAAAAATGTCTTTATCTTTTGTTTAATTTCTTTGAAATTTCAACCAATTACTACCTTTGACCAGCAAAACATTTCTACCCAGTTTGGTCTAAAAATTCCTACCCCTTATTGGTGTTGCATTTCACAGAAACATACAAATGTGTGTTGCGGTAAATGGGTATTATCAGGTGATTATGAATAATTGGTGGTTATTATATACAATCAACACAAACCTTGGTAAATGTGAATTCTGTCGAAATGTGAATTCTTGATTATTTATCAAATTAACCGGTGAGTTTATATAATTCCCAACTCGCAATTGCGAATTTGATAAATATTTTTTGGCCTCCCGAGTTGTAAAGCTAGCTTTGACATCGTGTATACGTCAAGCGAAACTAGATTTTTACACACATGTTGCAAAGTACGGATATGCGGTAAAGTGACTTTACCGCATTGTAGCCCTGCTTTACAACATTGTGCCAAAAAAAAATTAAATAATTTCTAATATTGTAAATAATCTAAATCTAATTGTTTCTTAAATAATAATTATCGGCCAAAAAAATTTTACAAATTTCGTGCGTAAATGATTTTACAACGCGACAGCTTGTTTGGGTCTTTTTGTTGGTGGAACTCACCCTGCCGGATCGTTCTCGAGCCCGCAGGGTCGCTAAGCGAGCTGTCGTGTTATGAAATCAACCTTTCCGCACTCTAATCTAAATAACTATTAACCGATTGAGCCAGTTCTTTCCTGACTGATCGAACATCTTAGAACCGAGGAGGAGCTCTAATCAAGACAGTTTATAACAAAATAAAGTTTATAACGAAAACACCAATAGCGAAATAGAAGAGGATTCCGATGTAAACAATAACACTTCATCGCAAATTGACTGCTTCTCCCACCCGTAGTAAAATTTGAGACTCAGAAAGAAGGCGAAGCAGTGCTCTCATTAAGCCAGACAGAATTTTTATTCAGGCAAGCACAAGTAAAGCCCGCCATTCACGCTCAGTTTAAACTGATTAGTAGAACTGACGTTTAGAACTGGTCAATTAAAACTGATCGGATCAAAATGATTTCCCCACTTTTTCTAAATGGTCGCGTGCTGTATCTGGCTAGCAAGTTTCTCACCGCCTAACTTGGAAATGTGGAAATAATGGATAATAAAAAATGGATTCTATATCTATTCTCTAAAAATATAGATTTCTATTTATGACGGCTGCTACTTGTAGCAGTTTAGTCAATAGAAATACAAACAAAAACTGAACGAAAAAATGGTTAAAAAAGAAATATTAGTAATCTCATATTAATTTCTATAAATGAGTTGTCACTGAAACATAGTGACTAGCGTAACTATTTGAGAAAGGACTAATCTTCATATTTCAAGCTATTTTTCTATAAATTCTTCAGTTATTGCACGTCCTGAAGCCATGGCGGTTAAACTACGACTGAATAAGCGCATGCGCGGTCACTTCGGCGTGATGAAAACGAACTGAAGCCAGCGGATTTAAGGTAGAGACACTGGTCCCACGTACGCAACGTATGCAACGCATTACGGTATCTGGACTCTGAAAAACTATGCCATAGAAACACACTTATCGTATGCAACGCAATCACACGCCTCAGACGCAACGCCGATCTGGGATGTCCAGATCGGCGTGGGAAGGTGGAGGGGATGTTCGTACGCTATCCACGCGTGTGATCATTGTGTTTCTAGAACTCATGCGTAGCACGTCAGAAACAAATATATCTTTGATGTAAGCGTTCTCCTCCAACTGCAATTTTAGACATGCGAAAGTACATAAAGAATCGTTCTTCATCAGATTCCAATTTCTGCATTAATGTATGGTATTCTCCAACTTTTTTTCTTTATTTATTCATCTCATGAACCCAATATCTTTTCTTAACTTTAGTTTTTATTTTTGTGGCGCGGAAATATTCATTTAAAAATAGTAAACTCAATAAATCATCCTCAAACTCGCTATCAGAATTAGAAAACTTGACTTATAGACGAACTAGTGCACCTTCTGAGACATTACAACTGCGTCTGATGCAAAATTTACGTTGCATACGCAGGACGAGTGTTCACACCAATTCTCACACGTTGCATCGCATACGTTGCGTACGTGGCACCAGTGTGTCTCTACCTTTAAGGTGCGCCCGGTAAATCGGTGGGTTGCCGTCAGTTTAAAATTTTACGTTAGGATTTCACACTCACAGTCAATTTTTTGATGTACAAGTCAGATCAACTGATCAGTTTAACGGAGCGTGAATGGGGGGCTTTAGAAATATAAACTGAGTACTATAAGAAGGTTTCCAATCACAGGCAAAGAAAATTAAAATTTCCTTCTGGTTGAAGTTGGTGATACAGTGAAATTACGAGTACCAGAACAGGAAGTAACCCACGAGATTTTCTAGTGAAAAACTATTTTGTTTGACGATGTTCCAGATCTAGCAATATCACAAAAATGTGTTAAAACATCTCATTCTGAATATCAGCGATATGTTTCATCAGCGACGTAAAAAGTCAAACAAACTTTATGATTCTAAATGTCATAACAGTCTAATATGTTTAAATAAGTAAACTTAAGATATTTAATTTGTAGTAGTAGCAATAAACGTTATTTGAAAAAATCCTTTTTCTGCAAGAACAGTGGGTCACGACACTCACGTCGTGACTCAAGTCGTCGATAGAGTTTTTTGGGTCGCCAAATTCATACAAAATGTAAGACTTTTCGTGTAAAAGTATCAAGAAGCAGTAAAATATGAATGAATATACGTTCTAATAATAAAATTATTCACTACTTAGGTCTATCATTTGACAAAATATGTTTCTTAACCTTTAAGGTCATTCTACCGGCCGGAGCGGCCGGGCGCACTTTTAACTAATTATTACATATGGTAAGAATAATATTTTGAGGAAACGCCTTTTAGTAATCTTCTATTGCTATGGAAAGATATTAAATTAGTTTAAAAAAAATCATTATATTTTAAAAATATCACAATTTTTACATTTTAACAAAATACTTCGCAAGACTCCTTCTACCGGCCGCAGCGGCCTGGAGAGACAGCATGTCATCAGACCACTGATTAAGCTTAAAAACAAGAAAATTCGTCCCAAGAATGGATTTCTGTAAGCACTACCAATCTATTTATTGTATCTAGTCTAATTCTTAAACGGCGAACTAGTTTAGCAAAGCGCCTTAAATCTGGACGATAAACGTACTAAATATCTTAGGTAGGCTTGGAAATAATATTTCTTGTCTTCAGAATCTACTCCATAATTTAGTTATCTATAAATTGCTCAAGTTTAGTTTTAGTACCTAGTCCAGTTCTGAAGCTGTGGCCTAAATTAGCAACTTTGTCTTAGACCCCAAGAATTCCACCAAGTTTGAGGCTAAATAACTTAGTCTAGAATTTAAATTAAGATCACCTATTAATCAAGACCACATTTTTATGATAAAGATTAGAGAAATATGCAAACGTTTTCGGAAATAGGATTATAATAATTATATAAGAAAATATGGTATGGTACTGCTCTCCTCAAACTTCTGGAAGGACTCAATTACATAATATTATAAGAGGTTCGGTCAACAAAGTAATTTTACCGCCAGGTACCACAATTGAGAATGTGGATGGTTTTCGTTTACTTTTCCAGACAATGTATTATCGATGATAACAGAGATGACCAATAAAGAGGCGACCAATAAAGAGGCTGTTAGACTTCACAAAGACAAAAAACCGTAGAAACCCGTAGATATGATCGAGATCTGTATATTTATTGAGATATTGTTTAGCGATAGGCATCTGAAATCTTCAAATGTGAGTACTGACAGTCTATGGAGCAAAAAATATGGACCACTAATTTTTCGAGCAACTTTCTCTAAATACAGATATCAAATTTTGGATAAATTATGAATTAGAATTTGGTAAATGTATTGGATTAGATGATAAAAAATCAAGATCACAACGCTGTGCAAAGGATAAACTTGCACTTCTTAGAAAACTGTGGGATGGAATAAATAATAATATTGGAAAATTCTATATGCCATCATGTAATTTGACAGTAGATGAGCAATTATTTGGTTTTGACGGAAAATGTCATTCAAGCATTACAACATTACAACAAGTCAAAACCAGAAAAATTTGGAATATTTTGGGTAAACGATTCTGAAACATTTATTTAATTTGTTTATCCCACATAATCTAATATAAAAAATATGTAGCTGATTTATAAAAACTAAACAAAAATAGAATGAAAGAGAACCAAATATCTAAGGTGTAAATATCTAAGATGTAATTTTAAATTCAATAATTACATTGCCATTGCATTAAATTGTCACCGGCCGCTCAGGCCGGTAGGCGTAGGATGGCTGACTATTTGGTAGAATGACCTTAACGGTTAAGCCCGCCATTCACATTCAGTTAAACTGACGTACATCCAAAACCTGACCGTGAGTGTGAAATCTTAAGGTAAAATTTTTAACTGACGCCAACGCACGGATGTTCCGGGTGCACCATAAATTCGCATGGCTTCAGTTCGTTTTCAACACGCCAAAGTGACCGCGCATGCGCTTAGTCAGTCGTAGTTTAACCGCCATGCCATCAGGACGTGCAGGACGTCAGGATTTATAGAAAATTACCTTGAAATATGTAGATTCGTCCATTCTCAAATATTTACGACGCTCATTCGGTTTCAGTGACAAGTAATAAAATTTTTTTTTTTTAATTTCAAATTTCTTTTTTAACCAATATTTCGTTCATTTTTTTTGTTTTTCTGTTGATTAAACAGCTACAAGCAACCGTCATAAGTAGAATATCCTTTTCAGAATCCGAATCCATTTTCTTAAGTAACGCGATGAGAAATTTGTTAGCCAGATACAGCAGGCGACAATCGAGAAATGAAGGCCGGTTTTAAGCCAGTGTCTCCGCTCACCAATCATTTTTAACTGATCGGTTAAAAACGTCAGTTCAACTGATCAGTTTAACTGACAGCGAATGGCGAGCTTTATTCAAATTTCGTTCAGGCTACATCCAGTGACTTAAAATATCCATTTATTGTTACAAAATATTGTTGTAAATTTGGTACAAAATAAACAAAATACTGTTGTGTCATAGTGTCCAACGAAAAACTATCCTTCTGATTAGTAAGTACTAAGAAAACTGCGCTGTACTTATTCTATTGGCTCAATCGATTACGTTATTTATTACATTCGCCATTAAGAGTTTATAGGGAATAATATAAACTCTTATATAAACTTAATTGAATATTCAAAAATTCATTACATTTACCAAATTTAGTGGTGATTATATTAAATAATCGCCAATTATACATAATCACCGGATCACATTTACTGTAACATATAACCCTACCTAGCTAATTAATAAATCGGTCATTTTATGATATTTCCTAATTCATCGGTTACTATGCACTGTAATAAAACGTTTACTGGTTAAACATTATTTTCTCTTTTATGTCGTTATATTCGATATTGTTATAATATATTAAATATTATATAACTCTGTAGCTAATATGGCTGTTTCTAACATAGTATATCAATATAATTTCTAAAGAATTTCTGTGTTTTTTTTTCGGGTTAATTGCAAGATGATCCTAAAATAGGAAATCTTTGCGTGTCCCAGTACGTTATTATGTAAGAGAATCTTGAAGTGAATGCATTTTTATGGTGGTATTGAACTGAACTTGATCGCCATAGCGTGCTCCATCCGTGGACAAAACCACTTTTTTCTCTGCGACCGCATAATGAAGATGACATTGCCGTAGTGCTTTGGTCACAGTTTTACGGCCGTACGTATCTATTCCGGCAGATAAAACAACTGAGCACAAAAAACATACGCATCAAACATACACAGTAGTTGAGCAATTTTCGAAATGGAATTTATTATTAGAAATTATAAGCCACAGTGTCCGGACAGAAATTCTGTATGTTGGCTACAGTATACGTACGACCGCAATGCGCTTGAATAATGCAACTTTTCGGATAAATTTTGGTGAAAAAGTTAATGGTGACTTCGTGCATTATACAAAACGGCGTCAATTATTCACGGACGCCGGACGTCATTCCGCGTAATCATCTTTCAGCTCGAACAAAAACATAACCATAACAAACTCTGGTGTTTAATACCACAAAAAAAAACGCTGCGGGGAAAATTGCCCTTGTTTCCACGACTAGATCCATCTATTTTTTTAACTAGTTATACAACCAGGACTAATCAATTCTCTTTTACAAGAAAAGAAAAACAAATCTTACTTAATAACTAGTTAGTTATTCTATATAAAAACACACACAAGTAATAATTATACAATTTAATCTTGAAAAAATATTGCATTAGATTACAATTTGATTTACTTTATTGTTTATGATTTATAATAGACTTGCCAGTTTGTTTTATAAACGTTACTATATATATATATATATATATATATATATATATATATATATATATATATATATATATATATATATATAAAAAAACCATGTTTTGCAGAAGTACGCGAGAATCCTCTGGGATTCGCTAAATTAAATATCAGGGCCTCGCGGTGGTGGTTTCTGAATATAGAACTAAAGGGTCTATAAGGCGATAGGAACGATGCATCGCTCGATCGCATTTGGGGGTCTCGACGCCCGTCCAAACTCGAAACGAATTTTTCAAAATTGAGCAAATTGAAACCTTCTATATTCGGTGAAATGTTTTAGAATTGTATTGCTCTTTTCAGGAATTATAGCCCCACGTGTCTACTTTCGAACGACACCAGTCTCGGCGCATTACACCTCCGAGGACGTTCCGCAGGCCCCAATTCGCGAAGTCACTTTTTTTCACCTCTTCAAACGGAAACGCTTAAAAGAAAATTTACATTTCCAGTCCAACAAGTGCATGCCCGGTGAAAAGGCCAACAGTATGGCGTTTGAATTTCTCAAATCCATCAACGGCTTCGCACTCCAGGTCAAAAATACTACGACCATTGCTTGCCGCTGAATCGCCAATTAACACTTACAGCTGATCATTCTGACACTATTTTCGCTCAGGTTATGTGGAAATGTCATTGTTGAAGTTTATCCGTTTATGATTATTCGTGTGCTTGTGAAAAGATAAAATTAAAGAAAAGAATTTAAATCAAAATTCTGATTTTTCGCTCAATGTTAGGTTGAAATTCAAATAAAATTCAAAGAGATATCTTGAAATCTCTAAATTGCAGATTTCGGCGACTCTGGCTCTTGATTAGCAACACATAGCAACGTCAAAATTCGCATTTTTTCACAAATTTCTACAAGAAAACGAAGTTTTTTCACTTTTCTTTGAGCAGATTCTTAAAATTCAGACCATTTTACATCAGAAACAGTTGCTTCCCTTCACATTTGCATTCCAAAATTTATTTCATAATCCGCGATATTTACGAGTTTTTTTAAGAATAATTGGAGCTTTTAAATTGAATTTAGATTCCAACGGTACAACACGCGTCTTCCTCGAATGTATATCAACAGAGTTATTGGCGAAAAGCTGTCAGTTTTACCATTTTTCTGCGGAAGGAACAGCCATTTCAATATTTATTGACATTTTCGATTCAAATTCGAATACAACTCATCAAGTTCTATTAAAATAGGAATTTGTAAAGAATATGGGAATGGCCATTTTTTTTGGAGTTGGCGGATTTTTACCTTGAATAACTGTTACTAATCGTCCTCCGTAGTGTATTTGCAAACTTAGAGAGCCAAAACGAAGCTTCTACGTCGATTTATTAAAAAAATATACGGGTTTTTATGAAAAAAATGACATTTTTTTGACGCAACAGTTAATATTTTCCTTCACTACCTAACCTCTCTAATTACTTGTCAAACAAAAAGTGCAGGAGAAGCCCAACCGACGTTGCCAATTTTATCTTTTTATTTTACCTTGTTCTGGTAAACATTCAATATACAATTTCTTCACATGCACTTACAACAACATTAAAATATAAATTTAATTTTTAATTCTAATTTCATTCTAATTGGTTTAACTCAGGTTAACTCAATACTTCTTGCAACTTTATCTTATTTTAGACCATATAGGCGGTACTCTTAAGACCATATAAAAACCTAATCTAACCAAGGTAAAACCACCGGTCGTTGCCACTTTGTCCTACATTGGACCGAGAGTTCGCGCTGCCGCGCGTATGCTGTCTTGATTTATCTTCCCGCTTCGCGGCGGACAACCTAATCTAACCAAGGTGAAACCACCGGTCGTTGCAACTTTGTCCCACATTGGACCGAGAGTTCGCGCTGCCGCGCGTATATTGTCTTGATTTATCTTCCCGCTTCGCGGCGGACAACCTAATCTAACCAAGGTAAAACCACCGGTCGTTGCCACTTTGTTCTACATTGGACCGAGAGTACCATAAAAGTTTGGATCTACGAAGTTAAAGTTTAAACCACATGCGTGCGGCAGCGCGAACTCTCGATCAAACCACATGCGCGCTGCGCGCGCATGTGATCGAGAGTTCGCGCTGCCGCGCGTATGTTGTCTTGATTTATCTTCCCGCTTCGCGGCGGACAACCTAATCTAACCAAGGTGAAACCACCGGTCGTTGCAACTTTGTCCCACATTGGACCGAGAGTTCGCGCTGCCGCGCGTATATTGTCTTGATTTATCTTCCCGCTTCGCGGCGGACAACCTAATCTAACCAAGGTGAAACCAAGGGTGCTTGCCACTTTGTCCTATATTGGACCGAGAGTTCGCGCTGCCGCGCGTATATTGTCTTGATTTATCTTCCCGCTTCGCGGCGGACAACCTAATCTAACCAAGGTAAAACCACCGGTCGTTGCCACTTTGTTCTACATTGGACCGAGAGTACCATAAAAGTTTGGATCTACGAAGTTAAAGTTTAAACCACATGCGTGCGGCTGCGCGAACTCTCGATCAAACCACATGCGCGCTGCGCGCGCATGTGATCGAGAGTTTGCGCTGCCGTGCTATATGCGGTCTTGATCTATTCTCTCTCGGACAACCTAATCTAATTTATACCCATGGTAATTTCATACCCATGGAGGAAGATAACGGGAAATCACCTCCATTATACTTCCCAAGAGAACCACATGATGACGACATTCAAGTCATTATCGTGGTCGCAAACATTCATTAGTGAATATGCATAAGAATAAGAAGAATACATAGAAGATTAACATGACCCCTGCGCAAGAATTAAAATAAAATTAAATATATTTAATACATATAATACTTAAATTGTAGCGACACAGAAAAAAAGTATAATCTCTGCAAAAGAATTGAACTTGGCAACAGCGTATCTGCTGTATAAACATATTTTCTGTCAAATAACCGGACAGAAGTTGCAGTTATATTTGTTGTTGTATTAAAAAATGTCAGTTTTTTTGGATTACAAAAGCCCGTATATTTCTTGAACCAGCCGACGTAGAAGATTCATTTTTACTTTCCACGTTTAGAAATACAGTTTGGAAGACGATTAGCAACAGTTAGTGAAGGTAACTCCACCATTCCCATATTCTTAATAATAGCCCTTTCTGTTGCATGAATTTTCTGCGGCTGATTCGTGATTCGGATAATTTTGCATGGGGGACGATGTAAGTTTTTCGGTCATCTGGTGATTTAAAATCCATTTTTCAAACGGTGGGAATTAAATGTATTCTACAAGAATAGTTGAAAACTAGTTTAATTCCTAAACCAATTTTAGGTCAAGACAAATATTTAGGTCAATCGGTTGTTAGCAAATTAATTTTTCAAACAAAGGACGTAAAAATGAAACTTGAGTAGCCTACTTTTAAATTTATTCCATTTTGATCATTTACACGAAGGCAGTTAAAACAATTTCGCACGATATTTCCTTGATTTCTTCCCATCTCCACGTTATTTTCCTTCCTCCAATATATTTAAATATAATTATCAAATGTTATATATATATATATATATATATATATATATATATATATATATATATATATATATATACTGATAAACAAAATAAACGGATAAACTTCAACAATGACATTTCCACATAACCTGAGCGAAAATAGTGTCAGAATGATCAGCTGTAAGTGTAAATTGGCGATTCAGCGGCAAGCAATGGTCGTAGTATTTTTGACCTGGAGTGCGAAGCCGTTGATGGATTTGAGAAATTCAAACGCCATACTGTTGGCCTTTTCACCGGGCATGCACTTGTTGGACTGGAAATGTAAATTTTCTTTAAGCGTTTCCGGTTGAAGAGGTGAAAAAAAAGTGACTTCGCGAATTGGGGCCTGCGGAACGTCCCCGGAGGTGTAATGCGCCGAGACTGGTGTCGTTCGAAAGTAGACACGTGGGGCTATAATTCCTGAAAAGAGCAATACAATTCTAAAACATTTCACCGAATATTGAAGGTTTCAATTTGCTCAATTTTGAAAAATTCGTTTCGAGTTTGGACGGGTGTCGAGACCCCCAAATGCGATCGAGCGATGCATCGTTCCTATCGCCTTATAGACCCTTTAGTTCTATATTCAGAAACCACCACCGCGAGGCCCTGATATTTAATTTAGCGAATCCCAGAGGATTCTCGCGTACTTCTGCAAAACATGGTTTTTCGCCCCCCCCCCCCCCCCCCCCCCCCCCGGCGCCATCCGGCACGCAATCGCAATTAAACTCCAAAACAAACTTAAAGACACTATGCCGAATCGATTGGTGCCGGTCCGGTTCCGATCCGACTGTTGGGTATCCCGGGAGAGGGATCCCCGCAAATTAGGTGAAAAAAACATCGCGTTTTTTCAATTTTTGTGTTAAAATTGACCCAGAGTGGGAACAGGATACCGAAGGTACCAGATTCTTCCACCGCCGGTTGCGGGTAAATATCTCGCATCGAACGAACCGGTTTGGAGACACGGCGCTCTTCAATCAAGAGAACGGCGTCCATAGATGTGATGAAAAAAACGGTTTTTTTTCGCTTACATTTTCCGCCGCACCGGGTGAACCGACGGTCGCATACTTTTCCGCATAACGTCAAAAATTCAAGACGTAAACCGCATTTTTTGACAATTTTTCTTAATTTTCAAGAAATCTTGACTTTTGACCCCTTTCGAGTTCAGCGACGGTACCTTACTCGATTAGTATATTTCGATTTCGACGACGACGACGATAATGATTCTGTTTTATATGCAATCACATCATAACGTAACATTAAGAAACTAATTGCAACTTTAGGCTTAAAAACTTCGGTCACATCATGAAAACAATAACTAGTATTTATTAATTCAATTGTTTTCTAAATATTTATTTTGGAAATCAAATAATCAAACTGGTAAAATCTGAATAAATGGAATTTTTTAAATTGTACAAAACTGTAAAAGCAAAGCGCATCTGAAAACGAGATTAATGGCAAGGAATACTTACGTTTGGCTTTTCAGTGTAAATTTTGTTGCCTAGTCTAAAATCATATAGTACTCGTACCAGCGAGAGAATGCAGCTGTACTGCGCCGAGGTATGAGGGCCAGATTAGTTTGAGTTAAGAAATATGCGTCAGTTTTTCAAACACAGACAACTAAACACCGCGCACTCGAAATAAAATGGGAGTATGCGCAGAACAATGCTAAACTCGTCGAGACGAGATGCACTGAAGATTTCAACTTTGTATCAATACATGATTGTTATATTAAAACCTTATCTTCTGTACACCGAAACGGTAGATTGTGGCACATACACAAGTCCATGCTCTCTATTGGTAAATTATCATCATGTTAAATAAAATGGAAGATATCATTTCAGTGAACTTAATCAAAAGTGTAATTAAAATATTAGATTAGTAACTCAAAGTATTATTTCCTCAGTTTAAAACAGGAACAGTTACGTGCGACCCGCGTAGCAGGGACTGCGTTATTCCGCGATTACGTAATTGCCTTACAGCTCGAGTTATGTAGTACTTTATCTAAGACCACACTAATTTGTTTCTGTTTAATAAGAAAAATATGTTTGAAAAATATGTAACAAATGTATTTCTTATTAGGTTGTTTATTTAATTATCATTATTTAACATTATAATATACAAACAGTTGTATTTTCATATGTAACTGTTACTCGACATTATTTAACTTGACAGAAATGAAACGAAATACATTCTTAATGGTCACATACCTTAATATTTAGTACTTATTTGGATTAAACTGGAATAAGAGTGCTCATAGATATAGGCAATTGTAGCACGGGGGTGTTGAACGTATGAGCGCGTAGTAGCAGCTCTCAACCAATCAACGAATCGTAAACCAAACGCACGTGAGTGTTATCAATCATAACTTATCATTAATCGAGGACTGTTACATACGTGTGTGTTATGATGTATTTTCATAGTCCGCGAACTGTACAATAATGGGCATATACAATAGTGGTTGTAGATAAAGAACATTAAGTTCGCCCATATTTTGCTAGCGTCCTGATAATAGTAAGCAAGTGTTACGACTAAAACAGCTGCAACAATTACTTTCAACTGATTTCATTTTAAAAATGGCACTATCAACAGAATACAACATTTACTTTATTAATTTTGTCCAATTTATTTTTGATCGCAGATTTACGTCTAACGTCTTACGTCTAAGACTGTCTAAAACACATTTTCATTGAGTATTGTATCCATCATAAAGTAACAGAATGATTCAGAAGAAAATGAATAAATATTGTTGTAAATATTATTGTAATACACGATGATTCCAAAGATAGTTCGCAACAACTGTGAAGCAATTCAAACAAAGAAGAATGAGTTAATCTTTCAAGTATAACTATGGGCGACAAGAAAACATGGAGAGGTGGGCTACTACCTGAAACAACTACCTTTCCGCCACGGGTGCTTCAGTCAGTACCTGAGCGGTTTGCACAGAGCTTCGGATACCTGTGTGTCCAATGTGGGGAAAGTGCAAAACACACAATCCTCGATTGTCACAGGTGAACACCAGAAGGAGACAAATGGACAAACAGAACCGAGAACACTTACGGACATAATACTAGTTCAGAGCAGGACTGGACTGGACAACGATGACAATGGCTACCGTCATACTATGAGAGAAAGAACACTCCGAACGGGATGCACAGACCACACAAATTCAAAGAAATACATAGAAATACCTGAACCTCTAATCACCAACGGTTGAGGGAAGATGTAAGGCTCCTACCGAAACTAAAACGCAGAAACTTTTGAAATTGCTTACAACGTCATCTTGAAGCAAATGCCGAGAGGCGGTACGAAGATGCTCGTGAGTTTCAGGGGGGCTCTTGTCTTGCTCTTGTCAACTCAACTCAATTTAATGTGCTGCTACGTCCCATTAAAACAAAAGTCTTGTTTGCACAGTTTTATCTGCTTAATCTTGTTTGTATAATCTTGTCTGTATATCTTGTCTGTATAATCTTGTCTGTATAATCTTGTCTGAATAATCTTGTATGTCTAGTTCTGTCTGTCTAGTATTGTCTGTCTAGTCTTGTCTGTCTAGTCTTGTCTGTCTAGTCTTGTCTGTCTAGTCTTGTCTGTCTAGTCTTGTCTGTCTAGTCTTGTCTGTCTAGTCTTGTCTGTCTAGTCTTGTCTGTCTAGTCTCGTCTGTCTAGTCTCGTCTGTCAAGTCTCGTCTGTCTAGTCTCGTCTGTCTAGTCTCGTCTGTCTAGACTCGTCTGTCTAGTCTCGTCTGTCTAGTCTCGTCTGTCTAGTCTCGTCTGTCTAGTCTCGTCTGTCTAGTCTCGTCTGTCTAGTCTCGTCTGTCTAGTCTCGTCTGTCTAGTCTCGTCTGTCTAGTCTCGTCTGTCTAGTCTCGTCTGTCTAGTCTCGTCTGTCTCGTCTGTCTAGTCTCGTCTGTCTAGTCTCGTCTGTCTAGTCTCGTCTGTCTAGTCTCGTCTGTCTAGTCTCGTCTGTCTCGTCTAGTCTCGTCTGTCTAGTCTCGTCTGTCTAGTCTCGTCTGTCTAGTCTCGTCTGTCTAGTCTCGTCTGTCTAGTCTCGTCTGTCTAGTCTCGTCTGTCTAGTCTCGTCTGTCTAGTCTCGTCTGTCTAGTCTCGTCTGTCTAGTCTCGTCTGTCTAGTCTCGTCTGTCTAGTCTCGTCTGTCTAGTCTCGTCTGTCTAGTCTCGTCTGTCTAGTCTCGTCTGTCTAGTCTCGTCTGTCTAGTCTCGTCTGTCTAGTCTCGTCTGTCTAGTCTCGTCTGTCTAGTCTCGTCTGTCTAGTCTCGTCTGTCTAGTCTCGTCTGTCTAGTCTCGTCTGTCTAGTCTCGTCTGTCTAGTCTCGTCTGTCTAGTCACGTCTGTCTAGTCTCGTCTGTCTAGTCTCGTCTGTCTAGTCTCGTCTGTCTAGTCTCGTCTGCCTAGTCTCGTCTGCCTAGTCTCGTCTGTCTAGTCTCGTCTGTCTAGTCTCGTCTGTCTAGTCTCGTCTGTCTAGTCTCGTCTGTCTAGTCTCGTCTGTCTAGTCTCGTCTGTCTAGTCTCGTCTGTCTAGTCTCGTCTGTCTAGTCTCGTCTGTCTAGTCTCGTCTGTCTAGTCTCGTCTGTCTAGTCTCGTCTGTCTAGTCTCGTCTGTCTAGTCTCGTCTGTCTAGTCTCGTCTGTCTAGTCTCGTCTGTCTAGTCTCGTCTGTCTAGTCTCGTCTGACTAGTCTCGTCTGTCTAGTCTCGTCTGTCTAGTCTCGTCTGTCTAGTCTCGTCTGTCTAGTCTCGTCTGTCTAGTCTCGTCTGTCTAGTCTCGTCTGTCTAGTCTCGTCTGTCTAGTCTCGTCTGTCTAGTCTCGTCTGTCTAGTCTCGTCTGTCTAGTCTCGTCTGTCTAGTCTCGTCTGTCTAGTCTCGTCTGTCTAGTCTCGTCTGTCTAGTCTCGTCTGTCTAGTCTCGTCTGTCTAGTCTCGTCTGTCTAGTCTCGTCTGTCTAGTCTCGTCTGTCTAGTCTCGTCTGTCTAGTCTCGTCTGTCTAGTCTCGTCTGTCTAGTCTCGTCTGTCTAGTCTCGTCTGTCTAGTCTCGTCTGTCTAGTCTCGTCTGTCTAGTCTCGTCTGTCTAGTCTCGTCTGTCTAGTCTTGTCTGTCTAGTCTTGTCTGTCTAGTCTTGTCTGTCTAGTCTTGTCTGTCTAGTCTTGTCTGTCTAGTCTTGTCTGTCTAGTCTTGTCTGTCTAGTCTTGTCTGTCTAGTCTTGTCTGTCTAGTCTTGTCTGTCTAGTCTTGTCTGTCTAGTCTTGTCTGTCTAGTCTTGTCTGTCTAGTCTTGTCTGTCTAGTCTTGTCTGTCTAGTCTTGTCTGTCTAGTTTTGTCTGTCTAGTCTTGTCTGTCTAGTCTTGTCTGTCTAGTCTTGTCTGTCTAGTCTTGTCTGTCTAGTCTTGTCTGTCTAGTCTTGTCTGTCTAGTCTTGTCAGTCTAGTCTTGTCAGTCTAGTCTTGTCTGTCTAGTATTGTCTGTCTAGTCTTGTCTGTCTAGTCTTGTCTGTCTAGTCTTGTCTGTCTAGTCTTGTCTGTCTAGTCTCGTCTGTCTAGTCTCGTCTGTCTAGTCTCGTCTGTCTAGTCTCGTCTGTCTAGTCTCGTCTGTCTAGTCTCGTCTGTCTAGTCTCGTCTGTCTAGTCTCGTCTGTCTAGTCTCGTCTGTCTAGTCTCGTCTGTCTAGTCTCGTCTGTCTAGTCTCGTCTGTCTAGTCTCGTCTGTCTAGTCTCGTCTGTCTAGTCTCGTCTGTCTAGTCTCGTCTGTCTAGTCTCGTCTGTCTAGTCTCGTCTGTCTAGTCTCGTCTGTCTAGTCTCGTCTGTCTAGTCTCGTCTGTCTAGTCTCGTCTGTCTAGTCTCGTCTGTCTAGTCTCGTCTGTCTAGTCTCGTCTGTCTAGTCTCGTCTGTCTAGTCTCGTCTGTCTAATCTCGTCTGTCTAGTCTCGTCTGTCTAGTCTCGTCTGTCTAGTCTCGTCTGTCTAGTCTCGTCTGTCTAGTCTCGTCTGTCTAGTCTCGTCTGTCTAGTCTCGTCTGTCTAGTCTCGTCTGTCTAGTCTCGTCTGTCTAGTCTCGTCTGTCTAGTCTCGTCTGTTAGTCTCGTCTGTCTAGTCTCGTCTGTCTAGTCTCGTCTGTCTAGTCTCGTCTGTCTAGTCTCGTCTGTCTAGTCTCGTCTGTCTAGTCTCGTCTGTCTAGTCTCGTCTGTCTAGTCT